>OY728151.1:806451382-808951382 GCA_963277665.1 Viscum album
TCCCTAACCAAATATAATTTTCAGAGTCTAAAAAAATTGAATTCGGAGTATAACCAAATAAACATTTAGAGTATATATGACATGTACATTCAAATTATATTTTACAAAGAATTCAAAATATGAATTCTATAGATTCTTAAGTCCGAATTCTGATGAATTTGGGATTTGAATTATGAATAATTGGGAGTCTAAATTCTATGTAATTCGAATTATGAATTCTGAGGAATTCGGAAACTGAATTTTGAGGAATTAAAACTATAAATTCTAAGTAATTCGGAGTCTAAATACTGTGGAATGATAAGTTTGAATTTTGAGGAATTCAGATTTGGAATTATAAGGAATTTGGGGTTTGAATTATGAGGAATGCAAAATCTGAATTTCAAAGAATTTGGAGTCTGGATTTCAACAAATTTGGATTCTGAATTTCACAAAATTCTGAGTCTGAATTTCATATAATTAGGATTCTGAATTTCAGAGAATAAGGAGTCTTAATTTCGATGAATTTTGAGTCTAAATTTCAGAGAATTCGGCGTCTGAGTTTCAATGAATTCAGAGTTTGAATATCAGAGAATTTAGAATTTGAAAACAAAACACTCTATATCCAAGGAACTTTAAGATTCCCAATTTTTACATAAGTATCTGAATATTTGACTTTGTAATAAAATGAGTTTTATTTAGAGTGATTATAAAATGAAATAATGTAAATAGAGGTAAGGATAACAAAATTATAGAAGGGAAATTTATTCTTATGAAAATAATCATTAGGGCAAAAAATTTACTTAATATAAAGTGTTTGTTCTTTTCAAAACATAAGGAAATAGAAAATTCATAAGGAAACCAACTTGACTTAACAATATCTCCCTTTTTGGAAATCACAAACATCCTTATGGAAAAGAATATAATGACTAGGAATTTTTTTTAAGAAAATTCAAAGAAAAACTTATCTTCTTTTAATTATGAATCATGGTGAATGCGACTAACTCCCCATTAGGTTATTAAATCCCTAATGATTTTATTCTTGACTTCCTTAAGGAGATTTTTCTTTTTATTTCATAAGGAAGACTTATTAGAGAAAACTCCTCTTTAAATAGACTCCCTCTTACTTAGGGAATTCTATTCTTTACTTACTATTGTTTTTATCATTCATTTCTCCCCCTTTGTGATTTTAAAAAAGGAATAAATGAAATTGGAAGAAATATGGTACCTGAATGATTAGAACTATATACAAAAAAAATGAAACACAACAAGAATTTTCATTATGATTGTAAATATTGATATGAGGAAGGTACAATAAAAGATCAAATTTGAAAAAAAAATCATCCTTCTTTTTCCTTCGGCATGAAATTTCTCACAATGGTCTTAAGCTTCTTATGCTCCTTATGATCTTCTTCAAATCGCTTGTGCACCTATTCCTGATCCTCATTTTTCTTCTCTGAGGATTTGATATCCTCATCCTGAGACTTTAGGATCTATACCTGAGACTTCAAAAGATCTTCTTTCTTAGTAAACTTCTCTTCAATCTCAATTATAATATCTCTTTCCCTCTTTAAATTAATAGCAACTGATTTGAGTTTCCCATTCAGATATTTTACTTCTTGCTTCCATGATGCTTTTTCTAGGTTCATCTTTTCTGAAAAACATTATGTAAGATCCTTCATACCCACATATACTCTATCAAAGTAATACTTCATAGAATCTTGAAATTCATCAAGAATTATCACATCTTCAATCGTCTTCTTGGAACACTTAGTGATTTCCTTACAAGACCTTATGTGAGCATCATACTCGATATAGAATGTTATGAAATTAGCCACAAGAATAATAAATTTTTCCATAAGAATTCTAACAAAATATGATTTCTGATTGAATGAATGTTGAAGAATTTGATACTTCAAGTCAATAATCATAATCAAAGGAATGGTGTCAACTAACTTCTTCAACAATTGAACCACAAATTCTTGACCCAAGTAGGATGATTCCGAATCAAATTCCCTTGATGGTGAGGATTTTTTCCCTATCTCAACGACCTTTATTTTTGAGGAATTACCAATAACTTTCTTAGATACCATAGCTTTATTAAGTGTATCATCTGTCACCTTCTTTCCTTAATCATCTTTAAAAATGGTCTATGCAGCTTTTGGATATTCATGTTCACTATCAAATACTTGAACAATTTTTCCTCATCAACCATTTTTTCACAAAAACTTCACCCAGATCATTTGGTTGGAAAAGATCACGATTACTAGTTTTATCATCAGATGGTTTATTTACTTATTCCTAACCTTCATCACATTTTCTAAAGGAAGCAATTTTTGTTGATTCGGCCTGAGAAGTCTAGATTGAAAACATTTCATAAGGGATTTCCTTCTCATGATATTCTTAAACATGCCTTATCATATCATCAGTGGCATAAATTCCTTCCTATTCTTCTTCTTCCACTTCCGTTTTCTGAAGAATATCTTCCTCTTCTTCTGGTTATAAAATCACCATATTATTTCCTAGAGTCACAGGTACTGATTCTTGATGAAAGTATTCTAGTACCTAGATTAGTTCGGATTCTTTCTCGATGTCTTTGAGAAGATCTTGAGCTAATTCAGCCCCAGAAAATTTCTTCCTTTGCTACTTTTTATTATCCTTCCTTTTAAATTTCTCAATAGAGTTAATTTTCAAAGATTTATCCTCATAAGGATCTAGGACAATGCTAGGATCACTTTATTTATTGATCTTCTCCTCTTCCATCCCTATTTAATAAACTTAATCATGATAGTTTTTTTCTTCTTAGACTTTGGGGTTGTTGACTAAGTTTCATGAACTATAGGATTTTTTCCTTTGACTTCTGGTTCCTTTATCTTTCTCTTCTTCTGACCCTTATTATAATACTATTCTACTTCCATATTCTTGGATAAGGCATTAATTTCACTTTCAGATAAGTCATCAAATTATTCTGATTTTTCATTAAAACTAACCTTCATCCTCCTCAAATTACCATCCCTAAGAAATTTGAATTTGAATGATCTGGGATTCGAACTACATGGGATTTTGAATGATTCTAGGAATAAAAGAATGATCTTGGATAGGATTTCCAGATACATAATGATTTGCGATTTGAGGGTTCCATTTCTGATATTTGTGATCTTTATCAACATATACTCCACTAAATTTATCTTCCTCAAGATCACCAGGAAATCCAGAACGAAGATATCACTCCTCTTCAAGTTTTCCTTATCCCCTTCTCAAGGAATTAGGAAACCCTAAACCCCTAATTCTAGAAGCATGATTTTTGTTAAGATATAGTTTATCTTTGGTGTTTTTACTCCTTTGAGTCTGAGACATTCTAATGCCTTCACCTTCTAGAAACTTCCTAATCCATCTAGTAGTTTGTGGGTGCATAAAATGGATTCTCCTTCATACGGTATTCCAGTGATACTTGCTGCCTTATTGAAAGAAAGGTAATAGGTTTAACCATAACATTCGAATGAGTATTTATCTCTCCCATCATCATTAAAAAAACATAGAGACTCAAAGAACTCAACATGTATCTATGGATAAACAAGACCTTTTCCTTTCAGTTTGGCTATGCATAGACTCTCCAATCCATTCAACTTGATATTTTTTGTAATGAGAGAATTATAAATTATAAAGAACATTTAATATACTAACTATTCTATGTAGATTTTTCATTCTGAAATTTCCTTAACTAGAGACATTTTTTTCTAAGGAGATGCTTCCAATGACATTCAGAGTTAAGAAAATTAGAAATGTTGAATGGCCCTTATGTAAAGAGGTAGATCTTCGACATGAAAAGGCTTGAAAACTTAGGTAGGATAAAGAATATAGGGGCAAGTATATAGGTGTTGAAGTGATAGTTCATATTCCCAAATAAATCCAACAATTGAAAGAAGCTCAGTATGATCTAATTTTTGAATTAAAATCCAATGAAGGATTTTGGAAGGTGCCAATATTTTGAGGTTTTTAAGATGAAAATTCGGATTTAAAAAAAGTGAATCAGAAATAGTTTCTACAAACATGATAAAACTGCCAACAATTAAAAAAATTTATTGAAAAACTTTATGTAAATAATCATAACTTCTGGATTTCTAGGAAAATTGTCAGTAATGAGGAAAATTCTTCATAAAGAACATTAGATTTTGAAAAATGCGGTTTATAAAATAAATTTTGACTAAAAATTTTTATTATGAAAAATTTTAATTACGAAAAATGTGATTATGAATAATTATTATTATGAAAAGAAAAATTTATTATGAAAAATAATTGATTACGAAAAAAATTCATTATAAAAAAAAATATTACGATAAAATTTGATTACGAAAAAAAATTGATTACAAAAAAAAATATTGATTAACACAGCAAATGTACTGTCCCTATGAAAATAAGTTTCTTAATGTAAGGAGATAGGTTTCAACAAAAAGTTAATCTAGAATATTACCTTAAGGTGATCAATCCTAAATTTTTTTAATGTATTAAAATCTATTAGAAGAAAAATATTATGTAAAATATCAGAAATTTGATCTTGTATTCTGATAAACTGAAGAATGATGTCTATTTTAAGTGTGTGATCCCTAAGAAATTGATGCCTAATATATATGTGTTTTTCACATGAGTGATGTGTAGGGTTTATAATTAGTGCAACAGCACTAGTATTATCACATAATATCTGTGTTTTGGTAAAACTCATGCCATAGTCTATGAGTGTGTGTTGCATCCACAACACTTGAGCACAACAACATCCAACTGCTAAATATTCATCTTCAGTTGTGGAGAGTGCTACTGAGTGTTTCTATTTGCATGACCAAGAAACTAATGAATTTCCTAATAAATTATATGTTCTGGATGTAATTTTATAACCCATTATACATCCACTAAAATAATCATCTGAAAATATTTTTAAAACTAAATCATTTCAAGAAGTAAATAATTGTCCTAAATCTATGGTTCCCTTTAAATAGAAAAAAAATTCTTTTTACTGATTTTAAATGAGATTCCTTTGGATTAAATTGATATCTAACACATAAGAATACTGAAAACATGAAGTTTGGATAACTATCTGTCAAGTATAGTAAACTTCCTATCATAACTCTAAATGATGTTGGATCTATTAGTTTCCCACGTTCATTAAGATCAAGAGAATTTGAGGTACCGATTAGATTGCTTATAATTTTAGTGTTTTCAAATTCCAACTTTTTGAAAAGATATTTAATATACTTATGTTGAGATATATATGTTCCTTATGGTTTTTGATAAATTTGAAAACCTAGTAAAAATGTTAACTCACCAATCATACTTATTTCAAACGTATATTTCATTAAATTCACAAATGAATCATTTAAAGGTTTCTAAGTTGAAACAATTATAATTTCATCAACATAAATTTGACCAATAAAAAAAGTTTTCATATCTTTCTTTATAAAAATAGATGGATCAGTAGTTCCCTTAACATAATTTTTTTTAATAAAAATACTATAAGTCAATCATACCGGGAAATAGGGGCTTGTTTAGGTACATATAATACTTTGGTATGTTTGAAAACAGGTTAAGGATATTTTGTGTCTTAAAAAACAAGAGGTTGTTCAATGAAAACACCCTCTTGAACAAATATATTAAGGAAATCACATTTTACATCTATTTGAAAAATATTGAAATTAAAGAATGATGTAGAGGCATATAGAATGTCAATATATTAATGTTCATCTACTAGAGCATAGGTTTCTTCATAGTCTATTCCTTCTTATTTATTATAGCCTTTAGTAACTATTATTTATTTATTTATTTATATGATTCCATTTTCATTACATTTATTTCTAAAGACCCATTTTACAACATTTAAATAAGTTTCCTCAGTCCTTTCAACCAATGTCTAAACATTATTTCTTTCGAATTCATTTAGCTCATCTTGTATGGATTTGATCTAATCATCATCACTGAGAGCTTCATCAGTTCTTTTTTGTTATAATTGGGACAATAATGAAATATATTCTACATCATTTCTCAAGGAACCTATAGTCCTTACAGGTTGATTTACATCACCAGTGGTACTATCACTGGTATGATTCTTAAGAAACAAATGATTCAGGTTTTGTAAAACTAATTCTTAAGAAACAAATGATTCAGGTTTTGTAAAACTTGTTCATCATCATTTAGTATGAAATATTTAAGGGTAAATGATTTATAAATTTTTTCTTAATCATTTTCCTTATCAAAAGGATCTTTTATCAGGGGTTGAAAATTAGTTTTTAAAAACACATCTGGAGATGAAGGTTGGGGCTTTTTAAAAACAAAAGGATCATTTTCATCAAATTTAACATGCACTATTTCTTCAATAGTACAAGTGTTTTTTTTAAACAGTATAAAACATAGAAGTTATAGAGTAGCCTATGAAAATTACTTCATCATATTTGGGTGAATACATATGTGATGTATCTTTAGTATTCAGGATGAATACTTTGCAACCATTACTTTTAAGTAAGAAAGTATAGTTTTTCTTCCATTCAACAATTCATAAGGTATTTTATAAATAAAAGGTCTGATTAAAACTCGATTTATAGTATCAAAATAAGTACTAAAAGATTCACCCCAAAATTTCTTAGAAAATTAATATTCACTGAACATGGTTCTAGTTATCTCTTGAAGAATTCGATTTCTTCTTTCAACAACACCATTCTTTTGAAAATTTCTTGGTGTGGAGAAGTTATTACCAATGCCTTTCTTACTATAAAAAGTTACAAAATATGAATTTTGAAATTATTCTCCATGGTCACTATATATAGTTCTCAATGGATGATTTTTCTCATTTTTAACTTGGTCTATAAAAGTTTTGAAATAAGAAAAAGCTTCAAATATCTTTTCTGTAAAATAGATCCACTTAAATATCATGTAATCATCAACTAAGAAAAATACATAATATTTCCCCCCAAAACATCAAGTTTGTGTTGGTACAAAAATATCAACATGAACAAACTATAATGAATCAAAAGTTGAGACTTCATCAATTGATTTAAAACATGATTTATGTTTCTTTCCAAAGTGATAAAGATCACAAACTTTTGAAGAATCAAATCTAAACTCTAGTATATCTTTAACGAGTCTTTTCATTGAGAGTTTTTATAGTTTCCTGAGGATACAATGTCTTAACCTTCTATTCTATTACCAAGATTGTTCTTTCTTTTCACTCAGTAAAGGTAGATCTTGTCTCCTAAGGTATTCTATGTTTAGTTTATATACATTCTCTTTCCTATGGGTAGAAAGAATATAATCTTCCTTGCAATTCTTTACAAAGTATTTATCATTACTAAAATTCACAAGATAACCTTCATCACATAATTCCTTATGATAATGAGGTTATTCTTAAGATCCTTATGAAATAAAACATTTGAAATCAATGTTTTCCCAAGAAGAACAATGTTACTTATACCAAATATTTCTCCTTGATAATTATCTCTGAAAGTTACTTTTCCTAATTTTTTCTTAATAATCCTTTAAAATAAGTTTATATTACCAATAATATATTGGAAAAATCCATTATCTATGTACCATATATTTCTGTTGGTACTATCATTATTTTCTTGATAATAAAATAATTACATTTTTGGAATCCATACTTTCTCAGATCCAGAAATTTCAAAAAGTAAGATTTTAGGAATCCAAATTTGCATAAAAAATATTCTTAACGAAAACCTAAAGATTTGGTTTTATTAAAAGAGAAATTATTCTCCCAATGTCCACCACATTGGAATTTAGTGGAAAATAGATCAATTTGGGGAATAAAATAATTATTACTAAAAACAGGTTTCGAATGAGTATAACCAAATCCAAAATGATTCCTTAAAGGAGGAATTTGGGAATACATCTTTTAAAATTTTTCCATACCATAGGTAATGTTTGATAGATGTTTCCTTAAAGAAAATATATCTGAATTTAGTTTAATAAATATGTTTTTATCATCAATGTTATTTTTTTAGAACTAGAGTTAGCCTCTAAAATATTTTTCCTAGAAATAAAATCTTCAAGATCCTTTGAAATTTTATCCTTCTCAGAATTATCTTGCTTAAGGTTTTTATAAACACTTTGAAAATGAAATTTTTTTTATCATGATCCATAGAAAGATCTGATACTTCTTCAGTTAAAAAAGGAATTCTAGAATTTTCTTTCTCTAAATTCTTTTTTATCTTACAATTTTTTTAAGATGAATAGAAAATCTAGAAACCTCATTAAATAAAGGTATGTTATTATCTTCTGATGAGGAAGATTTATCATGTGACGGTTCATAATATTCTTCATTAGAAAAATTTTCATTTAAAGACATATTGGTTAATGATTAAGAATTGTGTACCTTATCCATAAGATAATGATTTTTAATAGGTACCCTGGATATAAAACCAATATTCTTCTATATAAAATATTCATAATCTGATGATTCATCTAATTAGTCACAACCCCTGGAACTCTAGGTGTCATTTTCTTTAAAAATTATAAGCCCTATCCTTGTAATACTTATTTCTATTTCCCTCAGAATTCTTTTCCTTTCTATCATTTCTTTTGAGCTTGGGATAATCTGGCATAATGTTTCTAGCCCTTTTACATTCATAGCATTTGAATTCTGAGTCTTTCATTCCTTTTATTTATTTTTTCTTATATCTATACTGAAATTATTTCTTTCCCAATATCATTCTTATCCTTTGAGAAACATTAGCTTGCTAATTTTCAAATTGTTCACTTTCACTAGATTCAGATAGAATAGTGAATTTCATAGACTTAGATCTTGTAACCCTTTTTGGAGTCTTGACATTAGTAGCAGTAATGTTTACATATCCATTTTCATTATTATTTTTATTAATATTAGCATATATTTTAATTCTTGTCTCGTATTGAAGAAGAGTTCCAGAAATCTCATCAAGATTTATTTGAGATACGTTCCTATTTTCATCAATATATGTCTTTTTTTGTCACGAACCAGTCTGAGTCGACCCTGAATCGGTCACCCAGGCTAGCTCGTGACAAGTCCCGATAGGCGTTCCCGATCCTCCCGGGATGGCGACAAGCACCAAGGGAATAAATAGAGGACACAAGGGAACTATTTCTCCCATACATAAAAAATCAAACAAATAGCGGAAAAAACCGGACAGCCCAAAATGAATTTATATAAACATTTAAGTAGACCTTATTTGTACAAGAAACTCAAAGTAGACCAAAACCAAAAACTCAACTAAAAAATCCCGATATCCAACTAACTCCATGTGACACTTCTGGTCACTCTCCAACACAATGATCAAATGTCGCCTAAGGTGATCGAACTCAAGCTGAAACCTACACAAGGGATAAAAAAGAAGAAGACTATAGGCGTGTGTATTAAAACTCCGTAGGTTAGCCTGATATTCTATTCCCAATGAACTTCCTTTAAAATAAAAGAAAAATAAATTTAATGTTTTAAATAAAAGATATAAAATTATGTTTTTCAAATGATTTTCCATTCTATAATAGTTATTAGAAAAAAACATTCAGGTTTTATATACCAAAAATGCAAGTTACAATTTTTCAAAGAGGTGCAACTTAAAAATGTAAATTGTTTTAATGAGGGCGGCTTTAAAGAATTTTAACTTTTAAATAAATCACACACAGTACTGAATTTACCAACCAAACACACTGTATGCCAACAGTGACTACAAAATATCCAATGAGCACAAGTCATGGGAACACCCCTAGATACTAGTCAGTTGTGAGCCCCAGGTACCTCGTATCTCGGTGAAAGTAACCATAATAAATATCAATTCTCATGCACGATCCACTAGTAGGTAACATACCCAAAAACTATTGATCCCCAATCATCATCATCATCATTGTTTAGTTAGTTTTTTCGTTTTCAAACTTGATACATGAAACAGGGGCCAAACCCCACAGAATCACTAGCATACTAGTACAGGTCCGCCCAACTAGACACCCGGGATTCCATTTAGTCCTCAATCAAGTTACACATATTATCAAATACACATTTCACATAAAAATTCCATTCCCAACCCATAAAAACACAAACATCCCAAAAATGTTCTTCACATTTCTTACACGAATCAATAATCGGCTAAATATTTTCGTAAAAAAATTTCATAAAGTGTATTGAGGCTTTGCACATAAAACTCATTCAAAAAAAATCTTTCAATTATAAACACGCATAAAAACCCCACCAAATATTATTTGGAATCCCTAAAAACATTTAATAAAATCATTTCAGGGATCATAAAACAGTCCCAATTTCACAACTTGGTTTATACAAGTAATACACTCCTTCATTTTTAGGAAATCCCAAACGGGCCTTTAAACATTTTCTCAAAACTAATGTTTGATGAAGTTATGCATTTATATTTTATTATGGAGGTGTGTAAACACCATTTACAGAATAAAACCACATTCATATATCCCTTAAAACACATAGGTGACATATTCAAAACACAAACATTTTTATATGAATGTGAAACGGGCCATTTTTCGGCAACTCGGGCCAAATCATGTTGTAAACAAAAAAATCCAATTGTTTGTCAAACTAAATCAAAATTTTAAAGACATAAAAGGATCCCAAAATAATTTTCTTACATACTGAAAATATATTTAATAATCCAAAAAAATTATTCTAAATTGCACTAGACACATAAAATCCAACCGGGCAATTTACCGAACACATGGCATGCACTCTTTAACAAAAACAATTATGTAAAGAAATAAAAAGGGATAAAACGCCACTTTCATTCCATAATGTTAAAAAATATACCGAGACATATTCAAAATACTATAAACCTTGTGATAAATCTCATGGAATAATTTATCAAACCAGAGGAGTGCGTATTTCTACCAAAACAACTATATTTTTAACAAAATAAGTCATAAAACATAATTTGCAAACGAAACCTTTAGAAACTAAGTTTCAGAGCCGAAAATATCATATAAATAAGGATATAATAGAATTAAAATGATGAAACATAAATGATAAAGGATTTGTTTAAGGGACATCCTACCTCACATCCTTGGCGTAACGGAAACACACACCCGAAATCACCCATCGCGGGTTTATAAACCCTAAAACTATGAAGACAAGACCTAAATGAATATAAACTCTGTCAAAACCATGGTTTAATAGAACCCTAGGTCTATCATGACTAGGGGAGATTATAAGACCATGAAAATTGAAATGAGGAAGAAGAGGGATGATAAAGGAGATGTAATCTTACATTTCTACAAGAAAACTTTTCGTATTCCATTAGATGTGAACCCCTAGAGAAAAGGGAATGGGATTAAACTTCATGGAGAGTCTATTAAGGATTGGAAGAACCATGTAAAGAAGATATTTTTGAAAAATAGAACTAACTGAATGAGTTACGTATAAAACAATTTATCTTATCAATTCTGGGTGATTTGAGGTATCCTGAGAACTTTCGCCCTAATCTGCGACACATATGATCTCCAAAGAGGGTAAATAGATTCTGAGGGTGAGGATAGGGTCATTAGATTCTAGGGGGATGTGTAATCACCAAAAAATATTAAAATTGAATTAGATATAAAAAAACAAATATTTAAAAAAAAGAGGAAATGGGCCCATGGGCTGGCCCAATACCTAAATAAGAAACCTCAATTCCCCATGATTATGAATTTATATGGGGTAAAAAAGGATATGTAAGTTTTAATATGTCAGTATAGAAAATTTGGATGTTGAATGGGTAAAAATGATGAAAAAAAATGTTATAAAAGAAAGAAATTCGGTTTTTAAAACTGGAAATGGGCTCACATTTGGCCCAAATCATGAAGTAACCACCCTTTATTCAAAAACTCCTAAACAAGAAATGGGGATCCCAAGTTAGGTTGGTGAGACATATATAAAACTTAAAAACTCAAGATTCATCTCACCAATTACCCAAGAAAAGGATCAGTATTTCCAATTGACCGGATCAATATAAAGGCAAAAAACCTGGGTGTGACAATTCTCCCCACCATTAAATCTTTCCAACCCTGGAAAGCCATAACACTTTCCAGCTGAAAAAAATCAACACCTAAGGATTCCCTAACAAAATTATCCATCCTCTAAAGATAAGTAAATATAAATCACCCACAATGAAACTTAATACTCTTTCCCAAACAAAACACAACTCGCAACCATGTCTGGAGAATCAACGAAAAGATGAAGCCACCACATCCACAACCATGCCACGAACCCGATTGTTGGGACTTCTCCCAATGAACCCAACTATCACCCAAACCAAAGAGCACTCAAAATAACCAAATATTCTTGGAGAATCTAGAATAGACTCCCCACCATTAATAAACAACTATAACTAGAATAGTTCTTAGGATGAAAATCCAAGATACCCATGGTGGGTCTCCCCACCATTAGAAACCAACTAGTAATGAACAGACAAGAATTCAACATGAGCTAGAATTGGGCCTCACTCACACAAGCCCAAAAAAACACTCCTACAAAAACCTACTATACCAATTTAATAGGGTTAAAACATGAACATATAAACCACCCACTGCCGAACGGAGGGGACAAGAACTTGGCCCACACATTCAGCACAGATCTGGACCCCCACCACTCGGGGATGGGAGGGAAGGGGACCCAATAATTTTGTCACTAAAACCACAAAAGAAACAAAAAATCTACCCAAAACTCTCCACCTACGAATATGTAACACCGAGACTGCACCTGATTTTCCCGGATGGTCCACATAGGGACATTGATTGAAAACCCACATCCATGAAGGCATAACCATAGACATTGTGTGAGGGGTAAGTCCACCACGCTTGTTGCGATAAAGGGAAATTAAAAGAAATGAGTAACCAAAACATTGTAATAGAAACTAAATTACCAAAATAGAGGAGGAATGATCCTAATATAGCACTCCACACCTCTGGTGATTTCCTGACTACCTAAAAAGCTTCACTCTAAGGCCTATGGCTGGAGCCCCGATTCCGGAAGCATCTACTGCACCGTAGTCAGGTGATAAGGATCACACCACTCAAAAAAACTCACTTTCACACCAAAAAAACCTTTATATAAATAGGAACTCATACATATTTATCAAAAAAATTTCTCACTCCGAATTAGAGGCATAAAGGACAATGAATATGACGAAACACATCAACATCACCGAACACAACTTCTCTGTCCAAAAGAATTATCACGACCTAGAAGCACTTTTAATAGATCCCAAACAGCTATCTATTCCAAAAAAAGGTTAAGGAATCATCAAAAGAGGTGGATTTAACATTTTAAATGAATCCTTAGGTTGATCAGTAGGAAATATTTCTAATGGAGAACTATCCATGGCCACATCACAACATCAAACACATCTTTAGAAACCCAATGAAAATTACTCCAAAACCGAGACACCAACAAGATCACATATTAAGATACAACAAGAGTATGAATTTTCGATCACAAGGAAGATTACTAAATAAAAAACTCTACTAATACATAAAAAAACTAGCCAGATAACCATTGTTTTAAAAAAAGGCAAAAAAATTTCAACTCAAAACACTTTTGAAAAACTAACTAACTTGGGGGGTTTCCACATTCACTAATGGTGTTCCATCAAGTCTCGCCCACATGCACATTTCCATGCCACCACAAGCACCCAACCACCATGCCATATAGTCCATCCTTCCAGATATCAATAAAACCATGCATGTGAGCACCCATGAAAGCATCAAAGCCTAAAACAAAACAACATAATTACAAAAAATCATTTACCTTCAAAAGGAACACCAACCACCATGTCAAAAACCCTTTTCATATTTCACAAAAAAACCACAATTCATTAAGAACCATTTTCTTAAAAACCTACTCATTTTAATTTTTAAAAACTTTTAAAATAACCAAGCCACCCCAAACAAAACCTTCCCATTTTTTTAAAATTCACTAAGGTATATTTTCATAATATGAGGTCCAATGAGACCAATACCCTTTCTAGGAAAACACCAACCGATCAAAACCAATTTCCAAAACTAATTTATCTGATTCAATACCTTTTTAACATCTGAAAATACCCCATTTAAAACAATGATCTAGAATCACCTTAAAATTATTCACAATTTCAAAACAATTTATTCTAACAAACCACAAGTTTAGATTATGGATAATCCAATCTCGTTAAATCATTTCCACTTCCCTCCATTTTTTCCCAAAACACAAACTTCCAAAAAAATTATTATATTTAATTTTTGAAAACCCCCATTTTCACTTTTCAAAATCTAATCCTTACTTTAAAACCCATTTCCACAATTCTCACACAAGGATTTTAAAAACAAAAATTCAGAATTCAAGAAAGGTTCAAGAGACCCCGAAAAAAAGGAAACTACTGTCGGTGGGTGACTTAACCATATGTTTTGCGGCCATATGCCAAACACAACACCAACATAGAGATGCATATTGGGACCATTCCACAGCTACACATGGCTTTCCAGGCCCTTTGAGCTCACGAAGTCCATTAGTCAGACTCCCCTTGTCATATCCCAACACCAAACAATCAACAAGAACAAAGGACACTAATAAAACCTGACTTCCCATGGAAACCCGAGGATTAGAATGAGAAAGAATTTGTGACGCTCATCTTTACCTTACCCCTCAAGTCCCAAAAATCCAACTCCATCTACCTTGAAATCCCCAAAATAACAACAACACTATAAAAATAAAGGTCTGCTAAGAGCCGACCTCCCTCTGATACCATTTTTTCATGAACCAGTCTGAGTCGACCCTGAATCTGTCACCCAAGCCAGCTAATGACAAGTCCCAAGAGGCGTTCCTAATCCTCTCGGGATGGAGACAAGAACCAAGGGAATCAATAGAGTACACAAGGGAACAATTTCTCCCATACATAAACAATCAAACAAACAACAGAAAAAAATGGACAGCCCAAAATAAATTTATATAAACATTGAAGTAGACATTATTTGTACAAGAAACTAAAAGTAGAAAAAAACCAAAAACTCAACTGAACAATCCCAATATCCAACTAACTCCATGTGACACATCTGGTCACTCTCAAACACAATGATCAAATGTCACCCAGGGTGATCGAACTCAAGCTGAAACCGTAAGAAGGGCTAAAAAAGAAGAAGACTATAGGCGTGAGTATTAAAACTCAGTAGGTTAGCCCAATATTCTATTCCCAATGCACTTAATTTAAAATAAAATAAACATAAATTTAATGTTTTAAATAAAATATATAAAAGTATGTTTTTTAAATGATGATCCATTCTATAAAAGTTATCAGAAGAAAACTTTCATGTTTTATAAACCAAAAATGAAAGTTACAATTTTTCAAAGGGGTGCAACTTAAAAATGAAAATTTCTTTATTGAGGGCTGCTTTAAATAATATTAACTTTTAAATAAATAACACACACTACTGAAATTACCAACCAAACATACCGTATTCCAACAGTGACTACAAAAGATCAAATGAGAACAAGTCATGGGAACACCTCTAGGTACTAGTTAGTTGTGAGCCCCAGGTACCTCGTATCTCGGTGAAAGTAATGATAATAAATATGTGTTCTCATGCACGAGACATTAGTAGGGAAAAAACCAATAACCTAGTGGTCCCCAATCATCATCATCATCATAGTTTAGTTATTGTTTTCATCGTCAAGCTTGTTACGTGAAACAGGGGCCAAACCCCATAGAATCACTAGCATACTAGTACAGGTCCACCCACCTAGATACACGGGATTCCCTTTAGTGCTCAATCAAGTTACACATATTATAAAATACACATTTCACATCCAAATTCCATTCCCAAACCATAAAAACACAAACATCCCCGAAACATTCTTCACATTTCTTACATGAATCAACAAACTGCTAAATATTTTCGTAAAACAAATTCATGAAGTGTATTGAGGCTTTGCACAAAAAACTCATTCAAAAACACTCTTTCAATTATAAACACACATAAAAACCATACCAAATCATATTTATAAGCCATAAAGACATTTAATAAAATCATTTCATGGATCATAAAACAATTCCAATTGAATAACTTGGTATATACAAGTAATACACTCCTTCATTTTTAAGAAATGCCAAACGGGCCTTTAAACATTTTCTCAAAACTAACGTTTGACGAAGTTATGAATTTTAATTTTATTAAGGAGGTGTTTAAAAAACATTTACAGAATAAAACCACATTCATAAAGTCCTTGAAACACTTAGGTGACATATTCAAAACACAAACATTTTTATATGAATGTGAAACGGGCCGTTTTTCGACAACTCGGGCCAAAACATGTTGTAAAAAAACCAATTGTTTCTAAAACAAAATCCAAATTTTAAAGACATAAAAGGATCCTAAAATAATTTTATTAAATGCCAAAAATATATTTAAAAATCCAAACAAATTATTTTAAATTGCACTAGACACATAAAAGCCAACCGGGCAATTTATCGAACACATGGCATGAACTCTTTAACAAAATAACTTATGTTAAGAACTTAAAAAGGGATTAAACACCACTTTCATGACATAATGTTAATAAAGATACTGAGACATATTCAAAATACCATAAACCTAGTGCGAAATCTCATGGAATAATTTATCAAACAAGAGGAGTGCACATTTATACCAAAACAACTATATTTTTAACAAAATAAGTCATAAAACATAAATTGCAAACAAATCCTTTAGAACCAAAGATTCACAGCAGAAAATATCATATAAATAAGGATATAATAGAATTAAAATGAAGAAACTTAAATGAAAAAGGTTTGTGTAAGGGACACCCTACCTCAAATCCTTGGCGTAACAGAAACACACACCCGAAATCACCCGTCACGGGTTTATAAACCCTAAAACTATGAATACCAGAGCTAAATGAATATAAACTCCATAAAAAACAATGGTATAATAGAACCCTAGGTCTATCGTGACTAGGGGAGATTATAAACCCATGAAAATCGAAAGGAGGAAGAAGAGGGATGATAAAGGAGATGGAATCTCACCTTTTCCACAAGAAAACCTTTCGTATTCCATTAGATCTGCACCCCTAGAGAAAAGGGAATTGGTTGAAACTTCATAGAAAGTCTCTTAATGTCTGGAATAACTAGGTAGATAATTTTTTTTTAAAAAAAGAGCACTAATTGAATTATTTATGTATAAAACAATTTATCTTATCAATTCTGAGAGATTTATGGTATCCTGAGATCTTTCTCCCTAATCCGCGACCCATATGAGCTCCAAAGAGGGTAAATATATTCTGAGGGTGAGTATAGGGTTATTGGATTTGCGGGGTAGGTATAATCACTGAAAAATATAAAAAATTGAATTAGATATAAAAGAAACCAATATTTTTTTTAAACAGGAAATGGGCTCATGGGCTGGCCCAATACCAAAATAAGTAACCCCAATTCCCCATGATTATGAATTTCTATGTGGTAAAAAAGGATATGTTATTTTTAATATGTCATTATAGGACAAGTGGGAAGTTTAATGGGTGAAAAATGATGAAAAACAAAAGAGTTATAAAAGAAACAAATTCACTTTTTAAAACTGGAAATGGGCTCACGGTTGGCCCAAATCATGAAGTAACCACCCTTTATTCAAAAACTACTAAACAAGAAATGGGGATCCCAAATTAGGGTGGTTACACATATATGAAACTTAAAAACTCAAGATTCATCTCACCAATTACCCATGAAAAGGATCGGGATATCCAATGGACCGGATCAATACAAAGACAAAAAAATTGGGTGTGACATTTTGGATTCCCACTCATTATGCATGATATCAATTATATTTTACACAAGAGATTCATCTTAAATACCTGTTTCACCCATATATTATAGACTATGTAAAATGGTCATAAATATTTTTTGTACTTTGCAAACATACTCTTTATAATGAAATAGAAATCCATGATATTATCTTCTAAGCATAGCTCTTCTAGTCTCTATCACTTTTGAAGTCCAAAAATGAGTAACCTCATGTTTCTTCCAGATACAGTTAGCAGCTTCACAAGAATAAATTTGACTATATATATTCCTGGTTATAGAGAAAAACCAAGTATTTCATGCCATGTAATTTAGTTTATATTCTACGTTTTCTGGGATGGTGAAGGTTTTGACTTCCTTACCATGAATTTTGTAATCACCAGTAAGAATAACAAAATTGTATACTACTGTGTTATTGAAAAATATCTTTATTCAATCTCTCCATTACTCAAAACAATTAATATAAAAAATATGTGGTCAAATAGGATTTATATTTTCAATAGAACCAATATTATTTCCTACCATTCTATAAGAAAATTATTATCAACAAAACTTGTTAATATAAAAGGTTTGTAAACAAAGATAAAAATATCTAAGAAAAACATAAGTAATAAAAGATAAGAAAAAAAATTTAGAACAGTGAAAATATGAGCAAGAAAACATATATGTGAATATAAGTACTTCAGATCTTCTCTGATACCAATTGTAGGATCTAAATACAAATTTGGATGCTCAATTACAAGAGGGGGTGAATTTTAATTTTAAAAACTTTTGTTATTAGCCTTAAATAAAAACTGTGTTTAACAATGTTAGACAAAGTAAATTTACAAACAATAAAAAATTTCTATAAAACAATCTTGCTTAGCTCCCAAAAATATAGTTCCAGAAATGAAACATAAATAAGTTTACTTAGGTAATGATTCTACCTTAAAGCGTATAGATTCTTATTTATCAGATTACATAAAAGAATAAGAAAGTATAAGAAGGTTATACTTTCATAATTTATCAAAATACAATGGAAATAAAATTGAAACAAAAAAAGTAACAAGTATTAAAATATTTTAACCCAAAGTGTAGGGTATCCAATAACCTTGGATAAAGGTCCCATGATTTATATATTCAAGAAAGTATATATTACCCATATCAGGGTAAGAACTCAATAGAAATATCAGAATCTGTTTTGCTATCCCCAAAAGCCCTAAATCTTTAAGGTAGTCGGAAACTCTATCTTCCTATCCCTGGAATCCCTCGTATATTAAGGATGTCAGCACCTCTGTCTTCCTATCCCTGGAATCCCTCGATTGTACTCAGAAATAATTGGAGTCGCATGAATCAAGAAGAAAAGATGTTTCGATCTGCACAAATCCTGAAAGTCTCTATCTAGAAATCACTACACAGCATGTAATCTACAGATTGATGGAACAGTTTCTGAGCTCTATCAAATGAGCTGCTTTTTATAGAAAAAATTATAATGGTTGGATCATTCCTCCAAACGTCATATTTTTCCTTGAATTTTGGAGGGACCTGTACATGTTTCACTCAACCAATGATTAGTTTGAAATATATTACATGAAATTGTTTCATCACAATAACATGTGTTAGGAAAATGATGTTTCTTAACCAAATATATTTTTAGAGTCTAAAAAATTGAATTTAGAGTCTAACCAAATAAATATTCAAATTCAATATGAAAGGACATTGAGATTTTGTTTTATAATGAATTCAGAATATGAATTATATAGATTTCAATGTCTGAATTTTAATAAATTTGGGATCTGGATTCTATGGAATTTCCAGTCTTAATTATCTAGAATTATGAGTCTAAATATTAAGGAATTTGGAATCCAAATTATGAGGAATTCGGAGTCTAAATTATGAGTAATTCAGTATCTGAATTCTGATGAATTCAGAGTCTAAATTCTGAGGAATTCAGAGTCTAAATTATGAGTAATTCAGAGTCTCAATTCTGAGAAATTCAGAGTCTCAATTCGGAGGAATTTGGTTTCTGGATGATGAGAAATTCAGGGTCCGAATTCTTAGTAATTTAGAGTCAGGATTTTGAGGAATTCAGGGTCCTAATTCTGAGGAATTCAGAATCCAAATTTCAAATAATTTTGTGTCTAAATTTCAATGAATTAAGAATCATAATTTTAAAGAATTAAAATTCTTAATTTTAGATAATTAGGATTTGGAATTTCAAAGAATTCGTAGTCTGAATTTTAGAGAATTTATCGTCTTAATTTTAGAGAATTTGGAGTCTGAATTTCAGAGAATTTTCAGTCTGAATTTCAGAGAATTTGTAATTTTAAAACAGAACACTCTATATCTAAGGAATTATAAGATTCTGAGGTTTTACATAAGAATCCGAATTTTAGACTTATTAAAAGAAAATTACTTAGAGATATTATAAAATGAAATAATGAAAACACTAGTAAGGATAAAAATTTCCTTTGATAAGGAAAGAATTTTCTTATGAAAAATATCATTAGGGAAAAAAATTCCTTAAGATAAAGTGATTGTGATTTTAAAATCATAGAGAAATTAAAAATTCATAGAAAACCATATTAACATATCACATGGAATAAGATATGATGATAAATGATTCTATGTTTTATTATTTATTTTTCACACTTAAGAACGAGAATAAAATGAATATTACAGGTGTTCACATAATTATATAGCACTTCAATGAATTGGGTAATGTTTAGTCTTTTGATATGTCTTTTTGGGATAGGGAGTGAACCTGATTAATTTATGGGAATTTTTCCATTATGATCTATTGGTAGTTATACTTGACCTATTTTTATGATTTAGTGTTTTAAGTTGTTGTCACATTTAACATGTTATGATTATTATGTTATATCATGCCTTATTAATCATGTTTATGATTATCATACAATTTATTCCCTATTGATATTGATATTGTATAACATATACTAAATCTCTTCATATAATTCCATGCTTATTCCTTTAATGGGTTTTATAGCTCATTCTTTTCTTATGAATGTCCCCAGGTTTTCCCGTGTAGTTTTAAGTGAGAGAATGTTATAGAAGTTTTCAATAAAGATGATGTTTTTACTTTTTCAAATTTTTATATAATGTACCTAATTATCAATGTCACAAGAATTATCGATCATTTAGTTTGTATTTTGTGAACTTTTATATAATAAATCATGTATAAAAGTGAAATAAAGAGTGCGGTTGTTATAGGAAACAATCCTAAACTTTTTTTACTACATTGGACTCGATCATCACATGGTGCATGAAAACAGATTTTATTACACAGCTTATTTCACACTCATAGGGGATATTATTTGTAAATTTAGAAACACTTCAAGAACCATTATTAATGACTCAAATAAATTGTTAGGTTTAAAAACCAAATTGGAAACATTACCATAAACAAACTATATTGAAATCTCGAGAATCTTAGGTAAGGATATATTTATCATTTATACATTAATAAATATGGGATTAAATTTTTCCTCTATTTATGTTAATTTATTCTCATTTTATTTTTTTCTATTGATTCATATAATGATGGAAAATCATGTAAATCATATGAACCACAAATTTTATGGGAAGTGTAATAATTTCCTAAATGGAATGATGAACCTAATGGGAATATAATTTATACAAATTTTGATCAATTTAAACAATCAATGTGGAATTTTTATTAACAACATAAATATAGTAGAATCTCTAAACACATAAAAGAATATAAGGATGGAATAACATGGATGTTAATGTTTTAAAGGTGATAAATAAAATAAGACTAAATTTATTACATGTTAAAAATTTCGGAAGAGGAACCATAAAAAATGTGTTTATGGAACTAGATGAGTCTAAATGTGTGAAAAATGTGTAAAAAATAGATAATTACGGACAAAAAAACTAGAGACAAATTAAAAATATGTAGAGAAATAATTTTCAACTTATGGAAACACTAAAAATTAAATTTCATAAATGTGGGTAACATGTTCATTATCCATGTCATGTCCTAAAAATATGATTAATTTTTAAGGGACTATGTTATCAAAATCATTATTCTGTAATAATTCAATTCATTAAGTGTTGAAACACAGAAATCATGTTTTTGATGTATTTTTATAAATGGTATATTGCCAATAAAAATCATGAAACATCTAAAGATTGTTTTGTAGAACTATTTATTTAAATATTTAAAATGATATATTGAATGGAACAAATGAACTAGAAATGTGATTTAATAGTAAGGTTATATTTTATGGAAAAATACATTATTGAAGAAAGGTTAATCATTGATATATGATTGATGTTAAGGTAATTACAATCCATTAATATTATTTGGTTTTGTAGGAAATATATGATTTATAGAATACATTAGTGGTTAAAAATTAATATTATGATTAGGTTTATTTTGAGGGTTTTCATCATATTATTTATAAAGTTATAAGAATTATGTGAATATAGGTATAGAAAAAGAGAAATTCCTATGTCGAGCAATAACTCATCATATACGAAAGGTAACAGGGCTTGAACCCACAATTTAATAGTAAAAAGAGTGCAATTACTATATCTAGCATACATTACATAATGGTTAGTAAGAAAAAAATATATATAAATGATTTTGTGGAGGAATATTATTTTTATTTTGGGAAATATATAATAAATTCAGATATTTTTGAATTTACAAGTGATAAATGATATTTATAAAATGTTTCATTGGGGTGAGATATATGTAACCATTAATTATAACATGTGATTTAACAAAAAAATATTATTTGGGAATTACAATATTAAATCATTTAATATTGAGGTTGTTTATGATGTTGGATTATGGGTCTATTTATGTTGAACGTTGTATATGGTCCTTAATATGGTATATTAATTTTTAGAATTATCATAATTTTTTCTAATAATTTTTGTTTTAATTAACATATGATTAATAATTTTTTTTCTTTTTTATGGATCTCATGATCCATTAAAAGATAATTTCTGTGCATTATAAATAATATAATATTTTATATTCATATGTTGAGTAATAGGTGATGTAGAAATTAATTTATGCAAAATTTAAGGATGAAATTTTTTTATAAAATAAAAATATATCATGTAAATATTATAATTTCCAATATCTCAATATTAAAATAATCCTATAACTCTAGGAAAAAACTTCATAAATTAGAAATTTTATCCTATTACCTTAATATCTAATGAATCTATGGCCTTTTAATTCATCACTTATTTACTATTTTGTAATTTTAAGCATTCTTTTGATCATTCTATTTCTTTTGATCAATGATATATATCACTATCCACATTTATTTACACATTTAATTCATATCCATATTTTTATATCAATCAAATTTTCTCCTCCATGGAATCCTATTATTTTTTTATTCAATATGATCATCACATTTCATTTCCCTTCATTGTGAGGATGTTTCCTTAAATCATTTTATGGTGTGGGTTTTAAAAAAATGATTTTTTGAACGTGAAACCTTTCATTAATAAAAAAATATAAAATTTCAAGGAATAAAATTTTTAAGATAGGTAGAACATAGCATGCCTCTATTAATGAAAATAGTATGTTTGATCTCTTATTCAACAAACAATATTGAGTTTAAATAAATGATGGTATAATATTAAAGAACAATTATGTAATAATGACTAATTTAAACTACTCATCAAATAAGTGGGTAGGAATATTATTTACATCTTTATGAAATATACATAAAGTTTCAACATGTTTTTATTTATAAATTTGTAATCATAACCCAACATTTAATAATAATATTATACTCTATACAAAAATATGTTTCCTTAAAATTATATTTATTAAAAAAATTAGAATAAATTATATTTAATTTATGGAACATTTAGAAAAAATATTTGGAACATTATTGTTTATATCAGCATATCAAAATTATTTTATTATTAAATTTTGGTAATATTTAAAAAATATTGATTTCTTAATGAATCGTGAAAATGCCTATTTTTTTAAAACATCCATTTAAATTACTAAATCATGTAATTTAAATATTCCCATTATTATTTTAATTGGTTTTAAAATTTACACAAGTATTATTTAATTATATTTAATCAAATTAATTACCTTTAAATCATCTTTATACTGAATTTTAATATAATTTTTTTTTAGAGTTAACAAAACATTTTTCAAAAAACTATTTTTAAGTTAAAAATTCTTTTCCATTTTGACTAATTAAAATATACCCTAATGGGGAGTGAATTATATTAAAATTATATAATATATATATATATATATATTCATTTAATTATGATTACCTATCATATATTTATTATAAGATCATCTTATACTTAAAAAATGCATTTCTTGAAAAATCATTTTATTGAAATATTTTTGTGTTTATTTTTAAAATAATTATACCACTTATATGAATTGAAATTTATAATATGGATTCCATATTTTTAATTTTCATAATTAATATCATATAATTGTATCAATTTAATTTTTTTCTCTTAAATAATAGAAAAAATAGTAAAACACATTACCATCGCTAATGTTAAAACTAGTTTACTAGGGGTTAAACTAACGAGGTAAAGGAAATAACATGTATAAAAAATGTTTATTATTAATGTTAGAGGTTTTTCACATACTTATCTCTCAAAAAATTCTTTATTATTATTATTTTGGAATAATGATTTAGAATGTCGGCCCATTCTTGAATAGTTTTCAGTATTTAAATGAATGTCACTCTTCCTCTACAATTAAGGGGAACCCCATATCCTCTATTTTACACACTTCAAAAACCTTATGGTTTAACCAATACATGACCAAATACCTTCCTTAATTACTTTCACACATCATATAAACCATTTTTTATCATAAATTCAATTTTGGAAGGATTTAAGCAAAATCCTAACTAGGTGGCCCGAAGAAGAGATATTATTATTAACTGAGCATCTTTATTTTATTTCTTATTCCAAATTCAAAAATTATTATTCAAAAATTATGATATAATAACACCATTATGAAATATATAATATTATAATATTATCTAAATTTTATACCCTAAATCCATCTCCACTTCAATCGAATGGGAAATGAAATTGTCGATCATGGGTATTGTGGATTACTGACGTTAAAACCAATGTAATATGTTTTCCATACACTACTAGAAATTCAATATATACCAATGGATTCAGACTATTGTTATAGGCATCAAAACTGTTGGTATACTATATACTTACAGTTTTTCTAACCGTTGGATAGTAAACCATTGTGAAAGGCTTATACAAATAGTTCTTCTCTAACCGTTGGTATATGGCAGTTTAATCTTAAGTATGCCAACAATTTTCTTGAAATAATTTGTATATATTTATACCAACAATTTATTAACAATTGGGATATATATTTTACATACATTTTCTAATGGTTTAAAAACCGTTGGTATATATTATTACCAACAGTTCTCTAAAACCATTGGTAAAAATATTCTGTAAATGCAATTACCAACACTTCAAAACTGTTGGAACAGTGTTTTACCAATGGATTATTCAAACCGTTGGGGAAAAATTCTAAAAATATTCTTTTTCAATGGTTTAAAATGGTTGGTATAGTATATTTCTAGAAATCATAACTGCATCCAGCACATCATCCACCCATCCCCTCCATTGCATACACCTGTAAACACACCTCCAAACAAAACTTATAATAGAACAAAAAACCACCTGCAATAGCAAAAATAAACACCACACTCTTCCAACCAGATCCTGTAAAATAGAATATTTTTCCCCATTTTAATATTCACATGAAAATAGTTATAGTTACATAAACTATTAACAGAATTAACACATAATTCATAAGGAAATTATATCAAGTATACGCATACAACAAGTATACCCATACAAAAAAGTATACACATACACCATTAACACATAATTCATAAGTTAATTAAATACATTAATAATTCTATTCAGAATTCTGTGGTTTGTGGGTTGTTCAGTGGTTTGGGGTGGTTGTCCAAGTTGGGTAGGGGTTGTCTGGGGGTGGGGGTGTCTGGGGGGATGGAGGTGTCCGGTGGGATAGGGGTGTCTGGGAGGATGTGGGTGTCTAGGGGGGGTGGGGGCTGTCCACGGGGGTGTCTATGGGGGGTGGGTCTATCTAAGGGGGGTGGGGTGGTGTCCAGGGGTGGGTGCTATCCAAGGGGGTGGGGAGGCTGTCCATGGGGGTGGGGTGTCCAAGGGGATGGGGTTGTCCAGGTGGTGGGGTGGTTTCTAAAAGGGGTGGGGCCGTTCAGGGGGTTGGGGGTGTCCAATGGGTGTGGTTGTCTAGGGTGGTGAGGGGGTTGTCCATGGGGGTGTCCAAGGGGTTGGGGTGCTATCCAGGGTGTTGGGGGCCTTTCCCGGGGTGGGGGTGTCTAAGGGGTGGGGGTGTCCAGGGGTGGGGTGGTATCCAGGAGGGGGGTGGGGTGGTCTTGGGGGTTGGGGGGCTATCCAAGGGTGGTGGGGGTGTCAAGGGGGTGGGGGTGGTTGTCCATTGGGGTGGGGACTCTAGGGGTGGGGGTGTCCAGGTGGTTAAGTGGTGTTGAGGAGGGGTGGGGTCGCCCAGGGGGATGGGGTCTATCTAAGGGGTAGGGGGGCTGTCCATGAGGGTGAGGGTTTCTAGGGGTAGGGGATTTCCAAAGGGTTGGAGGGGTTGTCCAAGGGGGTGGGGTGGTGTCCAGGGGGTGGGGTTGTCCATGGGGGTGGGGGTGTCTAGGGGGTGGGGGTGTCTAGGTGGTGGGGTGGTGTCTAGGATTGGTGGTGGCTATAATGGTTTTAATGGAATGAATTTCATGGATTTTAATATCATTGGTATTTTTAAAATGTTACTGGAATAGTTTTTATTTCAATATTATGTGTTTCTTTATGAAAACATTAATGCTTTTGGATTGTATGGTAGGAAGAGGGATTTGGTTATTAGGAAAAGGATTTCATTTTTATTGTGGAACAATAATACTATATTATTTTTGAAATGGAACCTTAAAAGGGATTTTTATAAACCATTGGGGAGTTTTAAATTGAAAGAAGTATCTATTATGTGATTTTGGAATGGTTTTATGAAGAATTATTTATGATGTATCTTTATGGGATTTGTGATTTTGTTTCCCTTGTTTTAGAACATTGGATTATTTTAATAAAGGTTTTGTTTTTGATAATTATTTATAAAATTACCACTATAAATGAATCAAAAATACCATAAAGGGATATCTCATGTAGTCATTCTTGTGTCTTGGTCTCTACTCAAACTCTTGTGTAAGTGGAATAACCATGTTCTTCTCGAATCATTTATTATGCATGGGAGTTTCTAGAATACCATCCACTATTTTTATTGGTGATCAAGGATCCCAAAAGGCAACCAAGTGGGTATCTATGACTAATGGGATCTTCGATTATTTAGAAACCATATAATCCATAGGGGTAGGGGCTATCCAGGGGGTGGGGGTTGTCCACAGGGGTAGGGGAATTTCACGGGGGTAGGGGTGTCTAGGGGCTGGGCAGTGCAATCTATTGGGGCGGGGCTGTCTAGGGGGTCAGGGGTGTCCAAGGGTGGGCGGGGCTATCCAAGGGGTATGGGGTGTCCGGTGGGGTGGACGGGCTATCCACGGGGTTGGAAGGGTTGCCTAAAAAGGTAGGGGTGTCCATGGGGTGGGAGGGATATCGATGGGGGTAGGGGTGTCCAGGGGGGTGGACAGTCTATCCATGGGGGTCGTGGGGCTGTCTAAGAGGGGAGGGGTGTCTAGGGGGTGGGCGGGTTGTCTATGTGGGTGGAGGGTTTGTCCATGGGGTGGGGGATGTCCAGGGATGTGGGGAATGTCCAGGGGGTGGGGCTGTCCCGGGGTGGGTGTTGTCCAGGGGGTGGGGGATGTCCAGAGGTGTGGGGAATGTCCAGGTGGGATGGGGTTGTCCCGGGGTGGGTGTTGTCCAGGGGGTGGGGGTTGTCCACGAGGGTGGGGGTTGTCCATGGGGGTGGGGGCTGTCCACAGGGGTAGGGGCATCCATGGGCTGGGAAGGGATATCCACGAGGGTGGGGGCTGTCTACGGTGTCGGGGGTGTCCAGGGGGTGGGTGGGGTTGCCCAGGGGGTACAGGGTGTCCAGTGGGGTGGGCGGGATGTCAACAGGGGTGGTAGGGTTGTCCAAGGGGGTATGGGTGTCTAGGGGATTGGCGGGCTATCCCCAGGGGGGTAGGGGTCTCCAGGGGGTGGGTGTTATGTCCACGGTTGGCTGTCCATGGGGGTGGGGGGATGTCCATGGGGGGAGGGCTGGGTGGGATGTCCATGGGGGTGGGGAGCTGTCCAGGGGGGTGGTGTGGTTTTCCACAGGGGTGGGGGACTGTCCATAGGGGTAAGGTGTTCAGGGGGTGGGTGAGGCTACCCACGGGGTGGGGGCTGTCCAGGGGGGTCGAAGTTGTCCAAGGGGTTGGGCGGGCTATCCATGGGGGTTGAAGGGTTGTCCAGGGTAGGGACGTTTTCCATGGGGTGGGGCTGTTCAGGGGGGTTGGGGTGGTCTTAGGAGTTGGAGTGGTTGTCCATGGGGGTGGGGGCTATCCATGGGGGTGGGGGTGTCCAAGGGGGTGGGGGTGTCCAGGTGGTGGGGTGGTGTGTAGGAGGGTTGGGGGCAGTAATGGTTTTAATGGAATGAATTTGATGTATTTTAAGATCATTGGTATTTTTAAAATGGTTTTGGAATTCATTTTTATTGTTAAACAAAAATAATATATGATTTTTGAAATGTAACCTTAAAAGGTAATTTTATAAACCAGGGGGTTGGGCGTGGCTATCCACGGAGGTGGGGGCTGTCTAGTGGGTCGGGGGGTGTCCAGGGGGTTGGAAGGGTTGTCCACTGGGGTACATGGTTTCTAGGTGGTGGGAAGGCTATCCACGGGGGTAGCAGGGTTGTCCAGGGATAGGGGGTGTCCAGGGGGTCGGCGGGTTGCCCAGGGGGTGGGGGCTGTCCAAGGGGGTAGGGGTTGTCCAAGAGGGTAGGGGTGTCTAGGAGGGTGGGGCTATCCAGGGGGTATGGGGTGTCCAATGGGGTGGGAGGTCTATCCATGGGGGTGGGGGCTGGCTATCCATAGGAGTGGGGTGCAGTCCATAGGGGGAGGGGCTGTCCAGGGTGGTCGGCGGGCTATCGACGGGGGTGGTGGGGATGTCCAAGGGGGTATGTGGGGTCCATGGGGTGGGCAGGCTATCAACGGGGGTGGGGGCTATCCAGGGGAGGGGTGAATCAGTCACAGAAAATCATCAAGTCATGTTTTATTATTTATAGTTAAAAAATAAAGATAATGTGACCTACCAAATCATGCTTATATTCAAGAACAACAAATCAATAATCATCAAAGGTCAGCAATATCAGTCAAAAATGTAACAGATCAATCTGTCCTTTATCAATGTCACTATCATGACCGTCATCATCAGCCTCACCATCATCCTCATCATCTTCCCCATCATCTTCCCCTCCCTCCTCAATTCCCTCATCCTCTCCCTCATACTCATCATCAGCATCCTCATCACCCTCCTCCTCCACCTTTCCCTTCTACTTACCCTCGTACTCATCCTCGACCTCATCCCCATCCTCCTCCTCCTCTACCTCAGCATCTTCCTCTCCATCGTCTCAACCACCACTAGAAATGCCACTTGGTGCACCACATATAGAATACATCGACGACATATATTCATCCCAAGCTATGATGGCCTATGGTGTAAGTGTTGGATGTAAAACTTTAATTAGTTTCATATATGCAGTGCTTTCCCTAGTAAGACTATTTTTCCGTCTCTGTGGACCTTTTTTCAGCCTGTTCTACATGTGCCTTAACCTTCTCAAACTTAGTGGCACTATAACTCATACCTGAGGAAGGCCAATACCTCATCGGAACAATACTCTTCCCAGGTCAGCAGTGTACTCGAAATCCACAATCATCAATAATTGTGTCATGCCTCACCATTGAATCAAACCACTATCATTTCATCATCGTGGCTCATCCATGAGAATGATAATCCAATGTTATTATTTTTTCAATGAATCCCTAATAACCTAAATTTTCAAATAACGGTCTAATATCTGATGCACTATCATAACAGTATGTTATTTAAGTAACCATAACACCATAATGTTGTATTCCCATGTTCTGTTCTCGTTCAGTGATAATAAATTTGTACCCATTGATGATAATTGATTTACAGTCACAAACCACAGTATTATGACCAAAAACTAAAGCTCTTATTTCCTAAAAGATAGATTCAGCAGGAAAACTCAATACCTAAAATATAAATCAATATTAAACTTAATTAATTATTGTTTTAATTATTTTCAATAGTAATATTATTACCTTCAATTTTAACCAAGCAGAAAACTCTTTGTTATGCAATGTCTCCCTTCTTCTCTAAGATAAAGAATGATTATTTCTATTTATCATCATTTTATGTTCCCTATAGATAAAAAATTGATTAGTTTAATAGATATATATATATATAAGATATCCATATTCAATTTACTTACAAGATGTAGTCAATGAATAGTTCACAGTTGAATAAAATTGTGCGATGTGCCATCTCCCGCTCTTCAATTCTTAATGTCATCAATATATATGATCCAAGAATTCTTCCTATTAGAGGAAGTGATGGAAAAATGGTTTTAATTTTCTCATATTGTTCTTCTTCATTTCTCATTGGTCTATTCATTCCTGTAGTATGATCAGAAAAATACATAGGGAAGAAATCCATACATTCTTGAGCCATGTAATCGTTCACTATAGAACCTTCAAGATGATTCCTATTATAGACATAAGACATTAATGGGTAAATATTTCATTCAGTTGGATACATCCAATGAAAATTAATAGGTCCTCCAAAATTTATTTCAGTTGGAATATGGACAGTCAAATGCAGTATGCATGTGAAAAATGATGGAGGAAATATTTTAGCTAACTCACACAAAATTAAGGGGGAATCTGCCAACATTGTTTCCAATAAGGACTTGGAAAACTTCGTAGCACAAAGATCTCTAAACAAATAGAAAAACCGAATAATATCCACCCTTAAATTATTGGACAAAAGATGATGAATTGATATTGGAAACAACTCATGCAAAAGGATGTGATAATCATGTGCCTTCAAAGATTTTAGCTTCAACTCTCTTCTATTGACCTGTTTAGATATGTTGCTTTAATAGCCACCAGGAACTTTAATTGTCTCTTGTACTTCTTGAAATTTATTTTTTTCTATAGGTTTCATCACATAAGAAACAAATGGAACTTTCTATTTATTTTCACTAATATGCACAGGATGCAATTCTTTTCTGATGCCCCAATCCACCAAGTTGCGCTGAGACCATTAATTGTCTTTTTTCATTACCTTAACATTTAGAATAATCGAAATAAATACCTCACATATATTTTTTCAATTTGAATTATGTATAAGAAATGACGTAACAAATTGGTTAACCAACATGTAAAATCAAAGAAGATACTTTTGTTCTTCCAATTGTAATAGGTTTCAGTGGAAACAATATTTCTCTTTCCAGATTTCATTTGACCCTTCTTGAAAGAAAAACTAAAATCTTTAAATTCATTAAGAACATTAGTTCTAGACACACACTGATGTGGATCATTGAACTCCATGGTATTTTCAAATCTACAACGATTATTTCTATATGGATGGTCCATTGGAAAAAATCGTTGATGTCCCATAAAACTGAAACTACAAAGATGTTTAATTCTTATAGATCATGAATTCTTAATACAAATAGGACATGCTAGTTTTCTCTTTGTGATCCATCCAAAAATCATTGCATAATCAAGAGAAACATTGATCATCCACATAAGCTCAACACGCATCTGAAATATAACTTTCGAACATGCATCATATTGCGCACACCCACATCCCAAAAAAGTTTCAACTATTTTATTAAAGGTTGAATGTATGCGTCTATATAATTTCTAGGATCAGAAGGGCTAGATATGAGTATACTCTTGAATGTGAAAGGTAGTTTCATACATAACCATGGGGGTGATTATAAATGTGTATAAAAACTGGTCGTGTGTTCTCCAATAAAAGCATCTTCCGAAATGGATGAAAACAGTCACATGGAAGACCCAACCTCACCTTACAGATGTCGGCTGCAAAATTAGGATATCGAGCATCAAATATCTACCATGAAAATAAATCAGCAGGGTGAACCAACTCATCATTAATCTTCTTTCTCTCGGTACCATGCCATCACATTTTTATTGATATTTAATTATACATAAAAATAATATGGAGTTTGGGGTCAATGGAATGTGCCACATTACTTTCTGTGGCACACAGGATAGTGTTCCCCCAGCATTTGGTTTCTTTCGGGATGTGCCACATTTTTTATAATCATTTTGTTCATTAGTTTCCTCCAAGAATAAACCACAATCTTCTAGGCAAGCATGAATTTTGTTTCTAGAAAATCCAAGTTCATCATCTAACTTCCATGCCATATAGTGGTTTGATGGAATATCTATGTCATCTAGATGTAAATACTTCAAGAAGGTAAGAATTTAATCGATGCCAGTATTATAAATCCCATACATAGGTTTCCCATTAAAAAATCGGATTAAAAATTCCATATTTTTCATTTTACTACATTATTGATATACTGGAGTCGTGGCAGCATCATTCAATTTTTTCACCCTGACAACATCATCATTTTCATTAGACGCATTGTGTCTTCTCATATCGAAATCTTCATGGATCTGAATCCTTTCCTTTTCCTGATGACAAATAAACGGAAACCAGTCATATAATAAATTCTCCAATTATATCCTCTCATTTGGATCATCAACAATTTGAGATTTCATTTTCATCCCATTGTGATACCACAAAAAGTGGTTTTCTTGAAAACCATATTTGGTTATGTGGAATCTGACTTCTTCATAGCTCAACCATGTTCATCCAACACAATTGTAATGGGTTCAGTTTATGTGACCACTATTTAAAGCATTCTAAAATGTAAAATTAAAAAATATCTCCAAATCGTTTTGAAAATTGCTTGAGATTAGATCAGTTTCATACAACCAACTTCTATACATTCTATAAGAAACTATTTATAAGTCATATCGTCAAAATCAATAAAAATGATTGAAGTTCCATTGAAAATATATTTAAGTAAACGAGAATTGTTCACTTAATATGTAACCATAACAGGTACTCTATATGATAATCATAATAAAAAAAAACAAAAAAAAATACTATATTTATAAAAAAATACATTTGAAGAACTATACAAGAGTGTACAGGATCATGTAAACTTGTGGAGGAGAACTATTCATGAGTTGAGTAAATTTTAGTTCAAAAAAATTAATATTTTAGTAGATTATTTGAGTGACCACATACATTGACCAAGGGGGTGGGGCTGTCCAGGGGTGGGGGTGTCCCGAGTGTGGGGGCTATAATGGGGGGTGGGGGTTGTCCACGGGGGTTGGGGGTGTCTTGGGGATGGGTGGGCTGTCCACAGGGGTGGTGGGCCTGTCTGCAGGGGTGGAAGTGCTGTCCAGGGGCTTGGGGTGTCTAGGGAGGTGGGCGGGCTATCCACGGGGGTGGGGGGTGGGGGTTTGGCCAGGGGGTACAGGGTGTCCAAGGGGTACTCTATATTATAATCATAATATAAAAAACAAAAAAAATACTATATTTATAAAAAAAATTATGAACTATACAAGAGTGTACAAGATCATGTAAACTTGTAGAGGACAACTATTCAAGAGTTGAGTAAAATTTAGATCGAAAAAATTTAATATTTTAGTAGATTCTTTGAGTGATCACAGACACTGTCCAAGGGGGTGGGGGTGTCTAGGCGTGGTGGTTTCCAGTGGGGTGGGGCCTATCCTAGGGGGGTGGGGGGATGTCCACGGGGGTTGGGGTGTCTGGGGGATGGGTGGGCTATCCACAGGGGTGGTGGGGTTGTCCACAAGGGTGGTGGGGCTGTCCAGGGGGTACGGGTGTCCAGGGAGTTGGGAGGGATGTCAACAGGGGTGGGGGTCTGTCCAAGAGAGTACGAGGTGTCCAAGGGGTGGGGTGTCAAGGGGGATGGGGGTTTCTGGGGTTGTGGTGTCTTGGGGGGTGGACGGGCTTCGCATGAGGTTGGGGGATGTCCAGGGGGTACGAGGTGTCCAGGTGTGGGTGGGTTGTCCATGGGGGTGCCATGGTTCTCTAGGGGGTACAGGGTGTACAGGGGGTGGGGGCTATCAATAGGAGTTGTGAGGTTGTCTATGGGATAAGGTTGTCTAGGGGGTGGGTGGGCTTTCCACGAGGGTGGGGCAGTCCATAGGGGTTGCAGGGATGTCTAGGGTGCTAGGGGTGTCCATGGGGGTGGTCAGGATATCCACAGGGGTGGGGGCTGTACAGGGGGATACAGGGTGCCCAGGGGGTGGGGTAGTCTAGGGGGATGGGGGAGTGTGGGGGTGTCCCGGGGTGTCCGGGGGTGGGGGTGTCGATGGGGTTAGGGGATTTCTAGGGGTACAGGTGTTCAGGGGGTGGTTGGGTTGTCCATGGAAATGGATGGGATGTATAGGGGGTATGAGGTGTCTAGGGGGTGGGAATGCAGTCCATAGGGGTGGAGGGACTGTCCAGGGGGGGTCGGGTGTCTAGGGGAGGGTTGCCAATGGGGTTGGGGTTGTCCAGGTGTAGGGCGTGTCTAGTGGGGTGGGTGGGCTATCCACAGGGGTGGTGGGGCTGTCCAGTGAGGTATGGAGTGTCCAGTGAGTGGGTGGTATATCCATGGGGGGTGGTGGTGTTGTCCATGGGGTAGGGGTGGGCAGGGGGTGGGCATGCTTTCGACGGGGAGTGGGGATTGTCTAAGGGGGTCGTGGTGTCTAGGGGGTGGGCGGGCTGTCCACAAGGGTGGGGGCTTTCCAGGGGGTACGGGTTGTCCATGGGGGTGGGGGCTGTCCATGGGGTTGTGACTGAGAGATATAAGATTTAATTGGGTTTCCATTTATGTTATGGAAAACAAATGATGGATATTAAGGATTAGAGCAGTATATTTTCGTGAAAATCCAATTTGGCAGGATTGGTGACTTGATAACATGATGGTATCAAGTTTTCAATTGGAAAATGTTCGGGCATTGGATTCTGGTAGAAGGAATATGAGTTAGTGAATATCTATAGGTAGTTATTAGGAATTATATGATGTATAGTAATGAGTTTTTAAGGATTTTTATCATCATGGAATGATGATTAATTATGTTTTCTTGTATGAATCTGTATGGATTCCTCCATATTGTTTTCATCATAACATGAATTAAATTTAGTATTTCATTAGAAGCTGATGTATAGATAGAATAACTATTCATTTAATACATGTATAGGTAGGCTTATGAATATGGTACGTGCATATGGTATTAGGTATCTGGTCTAGGTGGATATATATGGAGATTTTCCTCCCCTGGTCTCTATATGAAAGGATTCTAAAAGACTCCCACCACCTTCCAAGGATATATTCCTTCTAGAAAAATGTGTTGTTGGAGAAGGAATTCATCTTATATAGTTGAAGTCACTTTTATATCATGTCATGCCTTACTCATCTAGATTAATAGACAAGAACCAAAACCAAAGAGGCCTCAGACCTATCCAAATCTCTAGAAGTTATGACTTCCCCGTGCTTATTGGAAAACTATGGAATTAATGAATTCCCACCTGCACAGCTCCCCTCCCCACCTCACCCACAGCAGACTCCCCTAGTATAGCCCCCCTCCCCCATAAACACCACCCTCCCCACCTGCACACTGCACATCCCCCCACCCGCAGACCCCCCACCAGCACACCCCACTCTCATCCACCCACTGCACAACCCACCCACCCCCCCCCCCCACCTGCACGCCCACCCCCCACCTATAGACCCCCACCCCACCCCACATCACCCCTAATAGACTCCCACCTACCCAGCCCACCCCCAACCTGCACACTCCCCCCCCCCCACTTATACCCCCACTTGCACAACCCCCCTCCCCCACCCCCACCTGCATAGCCCACCCCCACGCCCCACCAGTACAACCCCCCCCCCCCCCCCCCCACACACACACACACACACACACACAAACCCACCCACTACACACCCCCACCTTCACATTCCCCTTCACCCACTGCACATCCTCTACCTGCACACCCCCTCCCCCACCCAATACACCCCCACCAACTGCACCCCCCCCCCCCACTTACACAGCCCCCACCCCCTTCAGCACATCCCCCCCCCCCACCCCCACCTTTACATCCCCACCACCACCACCACCTCACCCCAGTGTACTCCCCCTACATAGCCCCCCCCCCCCCCCCCCCGACACCCCCACCTTGCACAACCCACCCCCCACCTGCACAACCCCCCCCCCCACCTCACCTCCACTTGCACAACTACTCGAACTAGCCCTAATCCCTTCGTATGGTTCACCAAATATACAAAGTAGTTGCTATAAATAGTTCAAATAATGTTGACTCATAAAATCATGACTGTTGAAGTGTAGAACAAAAATAAACAACAAATAAAATTATAATTATTGGGTATACCATACCGTACGGACATTAGGTTTAGGCCAAATCAAAACATAAAACAACAAAAATAGATGGAAAACATTGGACCTAAGGTACCACTTATAGATTTGAAGTGTAGAACAAAACAATATTCTAATTGAAGTGTGGAATAATTTTCCGAAGCGAGAGAGCTCGATGTCTCATCTTTAGGTCTGTAATCGAGCAGATGGGGGATTGGGGCTATAGATAATTTTAGGGGAAAACATTTTGAATGGTTTTTTTAAATCTATTGGGAAAGTAATGCTTTACAAATGGTTTAAAAACCCATTGTAAAAGACTTCCTAAATCTCACATTTACCACGGTTTTATAAAACTATTGGTTAAAGTCTCACATATCTCAATGGTTTTATCAAACCATTGATTAAAACTCATCTAAACCTCTCTATTCCAATGGTTTATTAAAACCATTGGGTAAGGACCTCTCAACGTCCCTGCTTCAATGGTTTATGAAAACCGTTGGGAAAATTCCATTGGTATATCCTCTATTTATAGTACTGATAATATCCTCTAAAAGATATTAATAATTGTGGATTTTATTTTTATATATTATATTCATATCATATTAAAAAATATAGGACTGTAAAATGTTATATAATTTGATAACTTTCCATCCTTTGATAAATGATTACATTGTTCATGTGTACGCAGGTATACCGCCTCACAAAGCAGTGTTATTCATGTTTTTACCACATCACATGGATGGTATATGAATGTTTATTAAAGGAAATAATATATATTTATTATATTATTATAATTTGTTAAATATAAAATAACACTTCGATTCTTTCTGTTAAGAACATTGAAAAATGAATATTTTACACATTCATACATATGGCCTACCATCTCCATGCTTGTAACAGAGTTCGTTTTTTCTAACTAAAATTATTGGTTATTTTTAAAAGTATAATATATGAATAAAAATAATAATTATATCATTATTTTTACTCTGAATATAATTTAATAATGACAACTTTGATCATGGTCAACACATTAATGTCATTTTGAATTTACGAACTGGGCATCCACAAAACACACATTGTGTGAATAATGAATTAAGTAATTAAATGTTTCATTAAAATAAATGAGTTGAATGGTTTATTTATATGTTATTAAATTTATAAAACGTTATTATGATAAATAGTAATTTATATAGGTTTATTATATAAGAGATATAATATATACATGAAAAAGTATGGACTCGAGGTAAGGGTTCTATCTAAAAATTGTTTCTTTGAGACACATGTTATTTTAAGCACTTAATTTATTTTCAATGTGGTATATACAGACCCTTTACATATTCTATCATGAATCCTTAAAACATAATTATATTTTACAATAAAATTCATTAGCTCTAGTAATGTTAGTAATTATTCAAAATTTACAAAAGCGGTAATGGTTTATGTATCAGTATCATTTCTACTAAGATTTTTTGTGCTTAAATTTATATTGTAGGAAATTATTTTATTATTGTCTTATAAAACCCTTATATTCAATTATCCTCTAGTTATTAATGAAATTTTCATGTAACATTTCCATTTTCCTCATTTGTTTACTTAAATTAATGATAAAATGTTTCGATGAAAAGATGACATCATTTATATCATTAGCTAAAAATCCTTTTTCTTTGATATCCGTGTTTTGTAGTAATATTTTCAAGAATATTTTTTTGTTATAAAAATTATTTCATAAAGAAATTTTTACCATTGTTGTAATGTTTACAAAATTGTGTGAAATGAATCTTCTTGGATCTTTTTGAATGAGCCAATTGATTACCATTTTACAATTATGTAAATTGAATGTTTCATTTAACTTATACCATATGTATAGAATTGAACCCTATAATAACCAATCATATCTATTAATGTTCCATTATAAGTTTCCATGTTTCTTTTTAATTCGTTTTTTCTATAATATTTGTAAATATTAAGAATTTGAATGATTTATTTATAAGTGAAATGGGTATTTTTCCAAGAAATATTCCATGTAATCATTTAAATACATTTTCATCAATGAAAAAAAACCATTGATGTTACATATTGGTTCTAAATTATGTATATATTTCTCTCACATATATACTAAGATTACTCTCTATTAATTTAATGGGTTAATACATTCCTTTTATTCCTCTCTAAAATTCATTCATTATGAAATTTATTTGGATTATGATAAAAGATAAGATTATGAAACCTATTTATTTCAATGGGTAATTTTTATGTTTATGGATTTAGATTAATTTATTTTTTTGGAAAACATAATCGTGAACATGTTATGACGGGTGAACCCATATATCACTCTAATTAATTCTATAATGTTTTCAGTCTCATGAGTCCTCATGTATGGGATTAAAGAGAAAAGATATTCCATGAAAGAGAATTTCTCCATCATGTGATATTTTTTAAGAAGTTATCATCGAATAATGTTTATTTCATTTTTTATATTGATAATACATTTACTATAATTCCATAATCTTGTGATTCTATATTCTTTATGTTATTCTGCCTTTTCATTACCCTTGAGACTTACCTCATGGGATATATTATTATACAACTAACTCACACATTATGATTCCTTTTCATGATTATTCATATACTTAGATTTTTATGTCATATAGTTTTTTATATGTATTACTCGGGTTATCGTATAAAATTTTAGTATCTCAGATCTCTTTATATGGATTAAAATAGGTATTTTTTTATATTTCCATCACATTTATGTATTATGATACAACTATTCCAAATACACTAGTACTGATGACCTATGGTCCATAATTCATATATGTTTATGCTAAAAATAATTTAATAATATGTGTACAATTTTTTTGTCAATATAGTTGGTATTAGAGTAAAGGTTTTGTTATCCTTTTCCATATAGGAAGAGAAAAAACTTACAAAAACTCAAAAGAAAATTCTATGTTTAAGAAACTATCTGGGAATTTTGGTAAAGGATTAATTTAGTGGTTTATGAGATGTTACATCCATATCTAGATAATTGAATTATATGTCCCTCTAGAATAGTTTTACCTAGGGGTAAAAGCCCAAATAATGGCACAATGAGCAGGACTTAATCATCTACTAGTATACGAGGATAGGCATTGATGGACACCTTGTCTACCACTCCTTGGGGATGTTCCAAGGAAATTTAAAAAAATATTTTTAATCTATTATAATGAAATTAACAAATTCCTTAGTTACAAAACCTAATATGAAATGTTACCATAGAAAAGCTAGATTGAATCCTAGAGACTCCTAAGTAAGGATATATTTATCATTAATAATTTATTCCCTATATTTTTATAAGTTTTCCCTTTTGTATGTTAATTATTTCTCATCTTTTTTCTTTTAGTAATTTTTTTAAATGATGATAAATAAGATAAATTATTCTAAAAACCAATGTTATGGGAAATATAATAATTTAATTAATAAGATTCCTAACATAAATAGAAAAATATTAATTAATATTATGATCATTCCAGTTATTCTATCTCGAATTTTGATTAATAACTAGAATGTAGTTGAATTTAAAAACACATCTAATAAGATAAGTTTGTATTTTCATTGAAGTTAAATTTATGAAGGTAACAAATAAATAAAGATTAAATTTCCCGTATGTCTAAAATGTTGGAAGAGGAACCAAGGAAAATGAAATAATGGAATAGGAAAATACATTATGTGTAGAGAATGAGGGAAAAAAGAATATAATTTTGGAATAAAAATGAAGTGTCTGGATAAAAACATGTAGGGGAATAAAGTTCAACCTATGATCCCACTAATAGTTCAATATCATATTTATAAGAAACTTGGTTTTTATCCAATTCAATTACATAATCCATGTATTAATTCCTAAGAGTTTATGTTACGGAAGGCATTAAAGAAAAATTATTGATGTGTCTCAGTGTTCTAACGTAAGAATAATGTTGTTGATGTATTTTTATCAATGTTATGATGGTTATAAGAGTCCTGAAGCTTCTATGGGTTTTTCTGACTTAGTGTTTCTTTAAGTATTTTAAAAACATTATTGAGTGGAATAAATTACCTTAAAAGGTGATTTAATGGTAAGGTGATATTTTATGTAAAAACACATGATTTTATAAATGATAATATTTGATATATACTTTATGTTGAAGTAATTATAGTTAATTAAGATTATTTAATTTTTTGGAATAAACTAAGAAGTAGAAAATGCATTAGTGGTCAAAATTTTATTTGGTCATTAAGGTTATTTTGGGGGTGTTCAACATTTTCATCAAAATAATATAAGAATTATATGAATATTATTTTATAAAAATAAAAACACATATATAGTGTGTTAACTCATTGTATCTTTCAATGATGTGATACATGAACCCAAAACTGAAAAGTGATTAGCTTAGAGCACCTACCACTAGCCTATGTAATGTATGGGTTATTCTGACATTGTTTATAATTAAATAATTTTTTTGATAAATGTTAAATTTGTTTGAAATGATATTAGAGGATCAAATATATTTTAATTTTCACGACATTAATGATATTTTGGGAAGTGTTTCATTAGGTCAAGTTATATGTAACTCTAATGTATAACATGTTATTTAACATGAAACATTATTTAGGAAGAAGAAAATTAAATCCTCTAATTTTGAGGTTTTTTGGGATAATTTATGTTGACCATGGGATTTGAGCATTAGTATGATGGTATATTCAATTTAGGAATTATCTTAATTTTTACTAACAATTATAGTTTTCATAAATATAGCAAGAATACCTTGTTATCTATTATGGATCATATGATCTATTAAAATTTAATTTTAGTTCATCTGGGATAAAAAATATATTGGATTTTCTTTTATTATAGTAAGTGGTGAAGTATAGATTCATAGAATAGCAATAAAACATTAAAAATATGTTTATGAAATAAAAAATATATCAAGTAAGTTTATTTTCTAGGTTTCTATATCTTGATATTAAAATAATTCATCAACTCTAGGAAATAATATTGAAATAAAAAAATTTGTCTTAATACATTCATATTTGATGAATTAATGTCCTTTTAATTCATTGCATATTTTTTGTTTTTGACTAAGAAATTTCATATTGTAAAACCCTTGATTAAATATCATATGTTAAATTTTTGAGGATGAAATTTATTTAAAGGGGTTAATATTTAACACCATAATATCTTAAAATAAATAGTATTTTTTATAGCATATTCAACAATTGATGCTGGGTTTAAAATAAATATGATTAATGTTAAAATAAGATATATAAATCTTATTGATTTAACCTGGACATTAAATTTGAGGTTGTGAATATTATTAACTACCTTATGAAATATAAATAAATTTACTTAATAAATTTATCGATAAATTCTTAATAATAACTCAAATTTAGTAAATATATTTTATTCTAAAAAAATATGTTTCATTCACAAATTATTTTTATAATTTTGAGACCAACTAATATAATTATGTTTTGGAACTTTTAGAAAAAAAATTGAAAATATTTTTTTAAATCAAAATATCGATATTAATTTATGTCGAAATTTTTGAATTTTTTGGAAAATATCAATTTCTTAGTAAATAGTGAAAAATAATGATTTATGTATAACTACCATTTATTTTAATAAACTATGTAACATAAAAGTCCCATTATTATGTTAATTTTATATAAAATTAATTTTATTACAATTTAATTACAATTCATCCATTTTATTACATTTAAATCACCTTATTATACATTTTAATATATGTTTATTTTTATTCATAAAAATACATTTTTCTGAAACCAATTTTTAATGTGACTAATGTTTCCCCATTTTAACTAACTAAAATAACCCCAAATAAGGAATTATATAAATTAAATATATAAATTAAATATATATAACTATTATTTGAAATTAATTTAATTATGAGTATTTATCATATAGTTTTTATAAGATCATCTTATGCTTGAAAAATGCATTTCTTGAAAACTCTTTATTTTTCGACACGTATTTGGGTTTAATTTTAAATTAAATTATCATAATTATGTGAATTTAATTTGATAACATGGATTCAATATTTTGAATCATATAAATTAATGATATATAATGAGTTCAACAATGTTTTTAATTATAATGAATAGTTATAATCGTAAAAATAATTTACCATAGTTAAATTAAAAACCAGGTTTCCATTGTTTAGACAAAAGTGTTTAATAGAATAACATGTTTAAAAAATTATTTTTGAATTTTAGAGGTTTTTATCAGCATTATATCACCTCCACTCCTTTATTTTTCAATTTTGGAGTAACGTTTCATGATTTTGGCCTCCAATTATCGCATATTTTTTATTATTTACAAAAAATATCACTGCCCATTAATTATAAAAGGGAACCAACTCTCCTTTCCCTCCCAAAATTCAAAAATATTTTGTTTCATCCAATACAATCCCAATTATATTAATTACATCCTATACACATCCTAAAATCCTTTTCTTGATCATAAGTCCAATATAATTATTCTTTTTGTAAAATTCAAAATAGTTTGTTTGAAGAAGGGGTATCGTTCATAACCAAGAATCTTTAAATTATTTCTTCTTACAGCTACCTAAAATATTATTCAACCATGAAGATATTATAAAAAAAATATCATGCATAATATGATGTTACTATGTTAACAAATTACCCCAAACCCATATCCTCTTCCATCAAATAAGAGAATAAATTATCAATCGTTTGTGCATCAGACAACCGTCTCATGGACCGATGTAAATTGTTTTTATTATATTCTCTCACATTACTTCATAATGATGAATTTAATGTTTATATATAATATTAATGAATTATTATAAATTTCATAAAAATAAAATAGCATATAATATCCTACCTTACGATCTATTAAAATATTATTATGTCTTTCTTGTGTGCGGAAGACTACTCCTTCACAAAGTGACGTGATTCCTTTTTATTACCCTGTCACATAGATAGTATATTTAAATGTATTTAAGTAATACATATTATATTTATTATATTATGATAATTCTATAAAGATAAAACAAAAAATTTCTTCCTTCTATCATGATCAATCAAAAATAGAAATATTACACATGAGTATATATGACCTATTGTTTCTATGATTGTAACAGAGTTCATTTTACCTAATTATAATTCACATTTTTGCGAATTATAATTAATATAGAAAAATTTTAACTATTTCATTATTATTATTGAGGGGATTATAGACCAATTACCCCTTTTCCCTTGGTCAATTCCCTATTTTTACTATAAAATAATGCATTAAATATCCACAAAACACACGACTAAACCTAAATGATTGAGTAATTAAATATAAAAATAAAATAAATTATGTAAATGTTTTACATATAAGGGATTAAACCAATTAAATTTTCATATGAATGCAAATAATTGATATATATTTATTTTAGATGAGATAAAATAAAAACATGAAATTTGTTTGACTCATGGTAAGGGTTTCATCTCAAAGAATCCTTCATTGAGACACATATTATTTACACATATTATTTCATTAAAATGTTGTATATACTAACCTTTTATATATTATTTCATCAATCCTGCATAATTATATTTACATTATTTTAAAATCCACCAACTTCATTCATGAGAGTTATGATTCAAAAGTTACTAATGTTGTAAGGTTTCGGGTTTCAATATCATTGTAATCCAGATTAGTTATGATTTATTTTCCATTATAAAAAATTATTTGATATTTTCATAATAAATGTCACAACCCTTCCTCGGGGCTCGTTCCATGACTACCCCAAGCCCGCCTTCCATAGGCCTGGGGCGGGCGACTAGCACCAAAGGCGTAAAATCCCGATAACTTGGAAGGCATTGCCTTTATAAAATAAAACAAGCACCACAGACTACAAGAGGAAGCAAGACACTAAGTACAAAAGAAATGATGAAAAGTAAATGGGCCAGAATACAAACCCAAAAGAAATTACGACTACAACCGAACAAGGTACAACAGCAAAAATACAAACAGCTGGAAGAAGGAAGCAGCTCCTAGGTCGTCCTCCTCAGATCCTACCTGAAGGATGGGTACTGATAGCGCAGCTCCTAGTCGTCCACCACGGATCTTACCTGAAGGGTAGGTACAGATAGCCTCCTCCACGCACTCGTCTGTCAACCTCCTCTGTGAGTCGTCACATCGTGTAGTCCACCTCCGGGTAATGACTCGTCGTGTAGTCCACCTCCGGGTACCGTCCAGTCCTCGAACACTCAGCCTCCGTCAGCACTTCCCGTCGTCTGCAACCAACACAACAAGGTGCGGGCATAGCCCGTGTAGGGGTGAGTATAACGATACTCAGTAGGGACCCCGAGACCCTCAAGGTCTCACTAAACCAACAAGGATAACCACAAATAAGATCTCAATAGATAACCTCTACTTAGGTATATTCCCATACATATACCTAAGTTATCAAGTAACCCATCTCAATCATGAGGAAACACAAGGATTGTGAAATCAACGGATAACCACTACCCAGGTATATGCCTATACATATACCTATGTTATCAATTGACCCATCTCAATCATGAGGTAAACACAAGGTCAAAAGTCTCAGCTCAAACCAGGATTTTCATTATCGAAACCGTAACTGCTGAAGAGCTCCGTCTCTGGAGTGTACAGTGGTCCTGTCACGACTCCGAGGTACTGCTCACTAACCTAAGACTGTTGAAGTACTCCTCCTGTCGAGTACCGCCGGTCAGCCACCCAGACACAGTAGTGCTTCCCGCCAAGGTATGTCACCGAAACACAGTAGTGCACACCCCCTAGTAGCCTGCTGAGGTACTCTCCGGACCAGTACTGCGGGTCTGCACTGTCACACAGGTAGTGCTCCGTCCGCCATGGGTCTCCACCTCAGAAAGTAGTGCTCTGTCCACTGTTCTAGTCGACTCACTCCAAGTCGAGTCGGTCAAGCAGTCGTCAGGTCTCAGCCAGTTACACGGTCTCCGTACTCCGCACGCTCGCCACTGGGAGGGTCCGCTCCACGAGCTACAGGTCGATACTCCAAGTATCTAAAAGTCTCAATAAGACGTATCTCAAAGGACCGCCTCGTCATAGGGGTCTCAACACAACAGACGGCGCGTCAATCGGACGCCCGGTCTGTGAGTTATTAGCCTTTTCGTCCCAGGGGCCCGGTTGGTTTTGTGAGCGAACCAAACCCGGTCGTATCTCAACTGTACCCCGAAATCTCATAGGGTATACTCATAGGGACCGTTTCTCAACGAGATCACCAACGCTGCTGACGGTTCGTCAAACGGACGTTCTGTCAGAAAGATATCAGCTTTTTCGTTCCAGGGGCCCGGTTGGATTTCGGTGCGATCCAACCCGGCCACTAACCATCTGCATCCAATTCTTCGGCGGAGGATTCCAAAAGTTCCGTATCGTCAATAGGAACTCAACGCAACAGATGGCGCGTCAATCGGACGCCCGGTCTGAGAGTTATTGGCTTTTCCGTCTCACACCCACCCTGGGAAAACTTCCCAGGAGGTCACCCATCCTGATCACTACTCTAGGCCAAACACGCTTAACTATGGAGTTTTAACCACGTAGGCTCCCGAAAAGGAAGGTGTATCTTGATTATAGTATACCGAAACGACCGTCTCCATCCAAGGATCGTGTTACCGCTGACGGTGAGTCGTTTGGAGGCATGTAGCCCAAGATACGGGCATTTGACCAAAAGTGGTCTGAAAGTGGGCGTCTGGGCCCGGGCCGACCCGGCCCGACCCCCCCCCCCCCCCTGGGTCGGCCGAACCGGGTCGACCCGCCCCGGGCGGCGACCCGACCCGACGACCCGGCCCGGCTCGGAAAACCCAGCCCGGCCAGCGGCGCGGCTGAGCCTTCCGCTCCCAGGTGCTTACCTGGATGTTCCGTACTGCCAAAAAATGTGCACCCGAGGAATCGATCGTCCTCGTAGGATCTGCTCCTGTCGATCCCCGATCCCCACTGGAACCTCCGTGAAAGACACCCCATCGCCATCGTCCAGCTCCTAATGGTCGATGGTATGCGAAGGGTCGAGCACGTATCTCCTCAGTTGAGATACGTGGAAGTATTCGTGCACCTGGTGCAACTGTGGTGAATGGGTCAAGCGGCAAACCACCCCGCCTACCCAGCTGGGGACCTAAGAAGGTCCACTGAACCTTGGAGATAACATGTCGCCTTTGCCACATCTCCGTAAACCTCATCGAGGTGAGACCCGTATAAGAACGTGGTAGCCATACTCAAACTCCAGAGGTTTCCAATTCCTGTTAGAATTGGAACTCAAACGACTGCTGCCATGAGGGTAAGGTTGGCCGATTCAAGAGTGATCAGTCGCACCCTCCAGTGAAAGAGTTTATCCCGTGCTGCCTAGGGTTTTCTTTTCGACGACCAAGGAAAACCCATCCCGACGTTTGCCTAAAACTGTCAATTTGAGTATGAACAGTTATTTCCCATTCCATACTCAAACTAACGTCGTAAGGCCTCGACGCTGTCACCAAGAGATTCCAACCGAAACTCTCACCTCAAGGGTCTGACCACACTGTCGGCGTAAGTGTGATTATCGAGTCTCCTCCCAAGGTATCTCCAGACGTGAGGGTCATGTCCATGGCTTACCAGAAACTCTAGGTCTGGAACAAGATTTTTGAAAGCAATAAATGATTCACATCGACGTCCGTTACTACAACAGCTAGTAGTGGACAGAGACTGTCCCTTGAATCATTTCTAGAGCCATTGGGTCGCACTCCTTGACCGCATGCAGCCGCACTCTTCCTCCGCCCTCCAGCTCCCTGATCCTGGCAGGAATAACTAAGGCGGGTGGTTGTACAATGTTAGGATGTACACCACCTCATGCTGCTCTCCTAGATCTGCCTCCACATCTGCTGCTTCGTAGACTCATCTCTATTTAAATCTTCCTCTTCTTGAAACATTTAACACGCCCGAGTCTCTATGACTGGCACCGGTTCCCTGTTTCTTACTGCACTGTGCAGTCTTCATCCGCTCCTAGATGAACTGCACCTCCTTTAGTCTCACAAGAGCTGCTATGATTTCTTCTTTGCCGGTAAGAGAAACCCGATCTCATCCCCTGGATGAACCACATTTGTTGCCTAATATAGTCAATCCTGACATGAATGATGCATTCATGCCATGGACGACATCGTAAGGCCTCGACGTAACTACTAAGAGATCCAACTGTCACTCTCACCTCCAAGGGTCGAGTCACACTGTCAGCATCAGTGTGAGGACACTGGGTCCCCTCCAGTAGAAATCTCGAAAGTGAGGGTCAAGTCAACAGTTTAACCGGGACCACTCAGTATCAACCAAACAAAAGGACAGGAAAGAAAACATCTCAAAGATAAGTGTCTTTTTATTATTGCAGCTCATAGTACAAGACATGAATACAATAGCAAAATGGAACTAGAAGTACAAGGGACGTATCCACTATTTCCTCTCTTGTCCACCTGTTCCCGGAGCTCTACTGCCTTGTCCACTGCTCGGCTGTTTCTCAAGCACCAGCCGCTGCTTCTGTCTCGGTGGCTCCTCCAACACCCGCTGATCAACCGTACGAGGAGTCGGACTATCACGTGCCATGTGACCCTTCCCGCGGCAGGAGTAACATTGTCTGTTTCTGGCACACCTAGCTCTGACCCCACCTCGGGTGCCCCGCACCACCGGTCCTAAAAACTGAGATCGTCCAACTGCTAGTCTGGTCCTGCTAGACCTCTACATCATCTGTCTATTGCCCACAGATGACTCGGATACAGATCGAAAAACATGCGGCAAAGGCATAAGCACTTGTACACGCTTGGGGTGTAGAGATACTAGCACAAACTCCACCCTGAAGAAGGTCTCGAAGTCTTCCCATGCGAAGGTCATCCCGTCGCAAAACTGAAACAAGTGGCTCCACCACCTGCCTGCTGCTGCCTGAAGGAGGTTGGTAGCAAAGATCACCATGAAGTCTGCCGGCGTCCCCACTAGCCTGAATACTCTCACCACAGCCTCCAGCCAAACCTCAGCCGCCTTCGGTTCCGTCTCTCCCTGGAACCTGGGTGGCCTTTGGTGCAGGAACTTGTGCAGCGCGCTCAAGCATCGTGCATCGCCTACTACTGGGGCTGGTGGCATCGGTGGCCCAACGTATGGTAGTACCCCTGGTGCCTCCGCTGGTGCCTCAACTGCAAGAGGGCCCTGCACCGAAGCCTCATCGCTCGACAGGCTGTCAGCACGCACATCCCTCTGGGCTCTAGCTAGTCGTCCGTGAAAAGGCATCCTGAAAGAAACATCGTGACACGGTCAAACGATTATACCTGGTGAGCTGACCTGGTTTGAGCTGTTTGAAGGGAAAACCTTTGAAAACACACACGCAATCAGTGTTTTCGTGCACAAAGTCGGAAATCAGTTGTCAGGGTCCTGGTGTATGGATACGTCGGCCGCCCGCACCAACACTTGACTCCCTGAACTGAAAACCACACTAGATAGTCTTAACACTATTGCTTCACAGAAGAAACATCAGAGTTATAAGTTCTACGGTAGAACTGAACTCCTCTGATACCAATTTGTCACGACCCATCCTCGGGGCCCGTGCCGTGACTACCCCAAGCCCGCCTTCCATAGGCCAGGGGCTGGCGACTAGCACCAAAGGCGTAAAATCCCGATAACTGGGAAGCCATTTCCTTTATAAAAGAAAACAAGCACCACAGAGTACAAGCGGAAGCAAAACACCAAGTACAAAAGAAATGATGAAAATTAAATGGTCCAGAATACAAACCCAAAAGAAAGTAAGACTACAACCGAACAAGGTACAACAGCAAAAAGACAAACAGCTGGATGAAGGAAGTAGCTCCTAGGTCGTCCTCCTCGGATCCTACCTGAAGGATGGGTACCGATAGCGCAGCTCCTAGTCGTCCACCACGGATCCTACCTGATGGGTAGGTACAGATAGCCTCCTCCACGCTCTCGTCCGTCAACCTCCTCTGTGAGTCGTCACGTCGTGTAGTCCACCTCCGGGTACTGACTCGTCGTGTAGTCCACCTCTGGGTACCGTCCAGTCCTCGAACACTCGGCCTCCGTCAGCACTGCCCGTCGTCTGCAACCAACACAACAAGGTGCGGGCATATCCCGTGCAGGGGTGAGTATAACGATACTCAGTAGGGACCCCGAGACCCTCAAGGTCTCACTAAACCAACAAGGATAACCACAAAGAAGATCTCAATAGATAACCTCTACTTAGGTATATGCCCATACATATACCTAAGTTATCAAGTAACCCATCTCAATCATGAGGAAACACAAGGATTTTGAAATAAACGGATAACCACTACCCATGTATATGCCCATACATATACCTAAGTTATCAAGTGACCCATCTCAATCATGAGGTAAACAAAAGTTCAAAAGTCTCAGCTCAAACCAGGATTTTCATTATCGAAACTGTAACTGCTGAAGAGCTCCGTCTTTGGAGTGTACAGTGGTCCTGTCACGACTCAGAGGTACTGCTCACTAACCTAAGACTGCTGAAGTACTCCCCCTGTCGAGTACCGCGGGTTAGCCACCAAGACACAGTAGTGCTTCCCGCAGAGGTATGTCACCCAAACACAGTAGTGCACACCCCCTAGGAGCCTGCCGAGGTACTCTCCGGACGAGTACCGCGGGTCTGCACTGTCACACAGGTAGTGCTCCGTCCGCCATGGGTCTGCACCTCAGAAAGTAGTGCTCCGTCCACTGGGCTAGTCGACTCACTCCAAGTCGAGTCGGTCAAGCAGTCGTCAGGTCTCAGCCAGTTACACGGTCTCCGTACTCCGCACGCTCGCCACTCGGAGGGTCCGCTCCACGAGCTACAGGTCGATACTCCAAGTATCTCAAATTCCCACGAAGAAGTATCTCAAAGGACCGCCTCGTCATAGGGGTCTCAACACAACAGACGGCGCGTCAATCGGACGCCCGATCTGTGAGTTATTAGCCTTTTCATCTCAGGGGCCCGGTTGGTTTCGTGAGTGAACCAAACCCGGCCGTATCTCAACTGTACCCCGAACTCTCATAGGGTATACTCATAGGGACCGTTTTTCAATGAGATCACCAACGCCGCTGACGGTTCGTCAAACGGACGTTCTGTCAGAAAGATATCAGCTTTTCTGTTCCAGGGGCCCGGTTGGATTTCAGTGCGATCCAACCCGGACACTATCCATCTGCATCCAATTCTCAGGCGGAGGATGCCAAAAGTTCTGTATCATCAATAGGAACTCAACGCAATAGACGGCGCGTCAATCGGACGCCCGGTCTGAGAGTTATTGGCTTTTCCGTCTCACACCCACCCTGGAAAACTTCCCAGGATGTCACCCATCCTGATCACTACTCTAGGCCAAGCACGCTTAACTATGGAGTTTTAACCACGTAGGCTCCCAAAAAGGAAAGTGTACCTTGAGTATAGTATACCGAAACGACCGTCTCCATCCAAGGATCGCGTTGCCGCTGACGACAAGTCGTTTGGAGGCCCGTAGCCCAAGATACGGGCATTTGACCAAAAGTGGTCCGAAACTGGAAGTCTGGGCCCGGGCCGACCCAGGCCGACCCCCCCCCCCCCTGGGTCGGCCGAACTGGGTCGACCCGCCCCGGGCGGCGACCCGGCCCGACGACCCGGCCTGGCTCGGAAAACCCAGCTCGGTGCGGCAGCGCGGTCCAGCGCGGACCGGCACGGCGGCGCGGCCTGGGCGCCGTTCGGGTGCCGCGCGCGGGGGGCAAAGCCCCCACCTTTGAGAATCGCGACCCCTTAATTGGGGCCGCTTTTGAGACCCGGCCGGGGGAAATTAATTCCCCCGGTCTCCACTGCCCGGCCGGCCCGCACTGGCCGACCGGTTTCGCCAGCAAGGACCGGCGACGACCGGTGCTTCCATCACCGACACCGGCGGCCCGGTGCCGGCCGCCGGTCATCTTGCTCCGCCGCGGCCTGGAACTGGCCGCGGCCTATGCCGTTCGGCGCGATGCGACGACATTGCTTCCCTCTGCCGCGGCCCCGCTCCGGCCACGACGCCTTTGACTTTCTTCGACGCGACGCGACGGTGTCGCGTTCTTGGATTTCTTTCCACGGCACGGCGCGACGGCGTCGCGCGTATCTTCCGCAATATAATGCGTGGTGCGACGGCACCACGTTTTCTCGTATCATCATCAAGAAACCATCACGAAAAACAAAGGAGGAGGGTCGGCCGTGTTAGTGTGGTCCGACCCCCTCGCGTTATTTGATAACAAAAAGGGTTTTAATCTACGATCATCACCAAGTTTGTATTCACGAACAATTAAATAAATAAAAACCCTCAATCATCAACCGCTTGATCGGACGATCCGCGGATCAACCCGGTATTGGTTGGTCCGCGCTCGTCGTTTTTTTCTCAAAAGATAAGAGATTTCCAAAATAAAAATTCCCCTACCTCGGCTTCAAGAACGGAGTTCTTCAATGACCCGCGGAAGACAAGGGTCGCGTAGGTCGGGCGTCGTTCCGTCTAGGTTGGTGGGAGAAGAGTTCGGTGAAGTCGAGCCGAGACGTCACCCTCTGTATACTTTGTAGGCGGCAGTGCTTCCCTTCCTTACTCCGGTTGAAGATGGTCGGAGGTGTTGCTTCACGTTCTTCGGAAACATGGAACGTTCTTCCTCGAGAGGTTGGTGATCTTCCAAGAGTTCTTCTCCTCTCCTTAGTTCTCCCCACAAGGTTTATGCCAACCCAAAAAGAAGAATATAATCTCTCTTTTTAATGTTGGCAAAATGAATTCAAAAGAATTCAAACACTCAAAATAATTAATTAAGTTGGTTTAATTAATTAATTTCCAAGTGTTGGCAAGAATTTCAAAATATTGAAATTCAAATAAACCATACTTAACTCACCTCATTAATTAATCAAGTTGTCAAATATTAAAGAATGTGAGTTAATGGGGAGTTGGAAAGTGAGGGGTTAAGAGGGTTAGGGAGTTTAAGGAATTTGAAAAGGTGGGGGGGGGGGGTTCGTGTGGGCCCCACCCTTTCAAATATCCACACATGGGAAGTTGGATGGATGTGGGCCCACCACCAACTTCCCATGGGAGAAGTTAACCACTTAACATTGTTAAAATTTGATTTAACAATTTTATTCACTTTTTTTAAATAAACCCCAAAAATTAACTTCTCCTCCCGCACAAACGCAACTACGTTAAAGGTTCTCTTAAGCGATTACCGGCGCTGTGATTTCATCGGTGCAATCGGAATTCAATTCTGAGCACCGGTTCAAAAGATAGAAATTCCCGCTCGCTCGTTCACTGAACGTACCTGAGCCAAACTTCAGAAATTAATTCCGGGCACACCGGGCCTCGGAATCAGGCGCCGTCAGAATCTACGTTCTTGTAAAATTCCAAAGAAAATTAAGAAAAAAATTTCCTTGAAATTTCCGGGTCTTTACAATAAATCCCTTAGATATTATTCTAATATTTTTATTAATTAATTTTTAAAGTAATAATTCCAATTTCCACTCAATTACACGTAAAGGATTGATAAAATATTTTTAATATTGGTTGACATCATTTCTCTATTTGGTCGGAATAAAAATTATTTCACATCCATATTTTCTAAATATATTTTCAAGAATATTTTTCTCATTCCATAAAAAATTTATTAAGTAAATAAATAACAACATTTTAATGTTTAAAAACTATTCAGAAATTAATCTTCATGTCATTTTCTGAACCATAAAATTTTTACCCTTTCTATAAAATTTTGAAATAAATGTTATTTTTACCTTATTCCGCATGTATAGAATTACCCTCTATAATTATCAATAAATTATTTGAATATTCATTTATAATTTTCTATATTTATTTTTATATAATTTTATTCTATAATATTTTTAATACAAATTTATTTTTATTATTTAATTTCAAAGTGAAAAAGAAATTTCATTTAAGAATTATTCCACATAAAATTTTAAAGATATTTTCATAAACAATGAAATCCATTGATGTTATGTATTTGTTATAAATTATGTATATATGTCTCTCAAAATTATATATATCTTAGTCTCCCAAAAATTTATGTGGGTAATACGTGCCGTGTGTTAATCTCTCAAATTTCTTCATTGTGAAATTTATTTTGGTTATGATTTCATAAATAATTTCACAACTCATTTATTTCCCTGGATAATTCATATATTTAGGTCTTATGATTTATTTCCTTTATTTTTGAACACATAATCATGATCATGTTACAATGGGTGCACTATCACACTCGATATTTTTAATTTATTTATTTTTTTAATTTTATTGGCATCGTGTAGTTTGAATTCAAGCTCGACGTAATTTTTTTAGAAATGCACGTTTTGGACTTGACAGCATTTAGTGCACTATGGTTGAAGTCGTGTGGCCTCACTTGGTTCACCACGTGACCTTTCCCGGTTTACTTCACGGCTTGCCCGATCTTGAGCACAAATAAATGAAGTGAAATGAAAATAAATGAGGTTAAAATTTAAAAAAATATTTTAATAATAATAAAATAATAATAATTATTATTATTATTATTATTATTATTATTATTATGTTATAATTGTTTTTAAATTACGGTCATAACAAAGTTTTTAACATGTTATCATTAATATTATTATTGTTTTTTATTAATATTTTTAGGTTTTATCTGACTTTCATTTTTATTTTTATTTCTCTTTCTCTCTTTTTCCATTCCTTTTTTCTTCTTCTCTTTTTTCTTTTCACTCTTTTGATTTTCTTTTCTCTCCTCTCATCATCCTCCCCCTCTCTTCCATTATGCCCTCCTCTTAACCCTAGTATGTTCTTCTGGTCACTACAAGCCCCATCTGGGGAACTACCAACCCCATCCTCTTCCAGTAAGCCCCAACTGGCGTCGTTCCCCATCTCCTAGTCGCGCCACCTACCCCTGTTCCCCCTCTCAACAATGATACCCCACCCCTTATCCCTCTTTAATCCATTTTACTTTGGTTGTTATCCTCTTTCAGCGGGCTCTGACCAACGCACCCCTTCCCCCTCTGGTCACCTCGCATCGCATGACACCCACATTATGCCCCTACCGCTCGTGCCTCACCTGTGTGCTGCCCCTGTTCCTCGTTGGATCTCCAATGTGGATTTCCTCTGGTGACCCTTTCCACCCTTCATGTTGAAACATCTAGCGATTCCCATGTTTTTCATGCAATCTACTCTGGGTTCATCTTTGGTTTTCATGTGGTGTGTTGGGCGTGCGGTGGGAGTTTTTCATCCAATTTTTGGGTTTTAACCTTTGTTTTTGGGTTTAATCTCCTTGGATAGGGCTCCTCCCTACTTCTTCATGGTGTGAATGTGGTGAATATGTGTTTTTTCAAATTTTTCAGAAATATATTCATGTTAGGTTAGTGCTTTTATGCCCTTGCATTTGTAGATAATTCAATATGTTTGTTTAGTTAATTTTATCATGTTCTATTCTTTAATTGTATGGTGTAAACTATTTTTTCGAATGTTTTGGTGACCTGGTTTGGTGAAATTTGATTTTTTTTAATAATATAGTATTTTACTTTATATGTATGTTGTTGTAAAAATTCGTGGAAGTGTTTAATTTAATGTTTGAGGGATGAAAAATATGTTCTGATGGGAACTTGAGGTGCTTGTGTGATGAAAATAAGTATTTCTAATGGAAAGTGGGTCATCTTGGCATAATTATTGTGCATTTTTCTTTTTTAGGAGTTGTGATTTTTTATAATGAATAATCTATATTAGGCATGAAATTGGTTTGTGTAGATGGTTTGATAAATGTTGTGAGTGATGCAAAAAAATTGTTTTGTATGGTTTGGTATGCTTATATGTTCGGTTTGAATTTTGTAATGAAAAATCGTTATGTTGTTTGTGTGTTTTATATGGGATATTTTTGAAAAAAAATGTATTATGAGTTTTTTGTAAGGTGTGAGTAGTGCTGACATTGAAAAATGAATTATTTGTGAAAATGGGCTATATTCCTTTTGTGTTACATGTGCGCCTTTGTTTTTTATTCCCTTAGTGTATTTGATAAGATGTGTGGGTGGTGAGAAACCCTTTTATTATGGTTTTGTTGTGTTTATTTCTTAAAAATGATTTTAATAAAAATGAATTGGGTGATTACCTATTGTATAGTTTTGTCGTGAATTTCAGAAGTGATTTATAAATTATAAATCATGTTTTTTAAATAGTTCAATTGGTGTTGATAATGTTTTTATGAATCATTGGGGTTCGTCTTCTTTATTAATTGATTATGGGTTGACCAAGGGGTAGTATATGTCGAGTGTTACACTGTTTGGCCTGAGATATTTAATGATGATGTGTTGTGTGAATGTGGAACTTGATTGGGCATAAGGGAAAACCTCAGGTACCTAGCTGGGTAGATTAGTACAAGTACACTAGATGATATGTAAGTGGTCTATCCCAGTGTCGTCTAGCGGGATTGATGTTACAACACTAACTACACTTTTATGATGATTGTAGTACTGTATTGTACATGAGAACATAGATCATTGCGATTCTTATGCCATATTTACACAAAGTTATGATGTTTCTATTGTCCCACGTGTACTAGCTACATTAAGGGATTTACCCATAGTGCCCTACTATTCATGGTGTGGTGCTTTCCATTAGTATACAGAGGACCACTTGAGTATGCTCATGTTATTTATGAATATTCTCTTCCATTTTTTAGTAGAATTTGTGAAATGGTGTTTCTTCAAGTGTCATTTTCCTTCTTACTTTCAACTTGTAAGTGTTTTCTTTAAAAGTGTTTTAAAAGTATGGTTTTAAATAAGCATGTAAAATTACCTCTTTGATGTTGTGGCATGGAACCTTTTTATTGGGTGGTATCCTATTGGCCTCTTGGGTCACAACCAACATACATCTTTGGGTGTATATAGACCCTATTCTTTTTGTATTCCAGGTTGATGCATCAATGTTATCATTGGTGGTTTGGATTATTGATGGCCTTCTCATGAAGTTTGGTGTTGATATCTTGGAGATGTGTCTTCTCTTGTTTCTTGGAGGTTTAAGTAATAGTTTTAGTTCTTCCTTGTCGTCGTTTTTTTGGGTTGTTGGTTCAAGTTATAAACCTTTAATTCTGAAATATGTTAAGGTCTTGTTTGATTGTATAAATGTAGTTTCATGCCGTTAATGTAGTTAGTTGGTTTTTGTTTATTGTTTTTGGTAAATCATTCCCTCTTGTCTTATTTGATACTCAGGCACCTGTTCCAGCCCCTGGGGATCAGGAACACCCCTTGGGCCTTGCCGCATACTTGGTCAGGCATCAATTCATATGGGGACCCATCTTGGTTCGTGCCAAAATGGAATCAATGAGGGTTGACTCTCTTGGGTTGTGGTCCATTAGGAAGAGTCAAGGTAGACCAAAGTTAAGGTTGTCACATATCAATGTTCGGGATACGAGTAAGTTACATATCTAGCACAACTCATGGTGTGACTCAAGTTACCATGTAATGTTGAGGTTCTCCTAAGTATTTATTCATTTTGGTCAATCTTGTTTGGGGGGAAATGAAAAGGGAGTAGGGTCGGTGGTCTCATTGAGCTTGCAGGGCCTGGAAGGCCATGTGGAGTGAGGTACATTTTCTTTGTATGCTCTTCGTGATGGTGGAGTGATTTTTGTATGGATTCCAACCATATGTCCAAGTCAACCACTAACACTAATTTCCCCTTATGTTGTCTTGTGTCACTTTGGGTTTTGGAAATCATTTTGAAAACCAGTATTTTAAAATTTTTGAAATCTAAATTCTTAAGGCGAAAAGACTAGATTTTCAAATTATTTGAACATAGGTTTTTAGAACATTTTTTTGATGAAGTTTTCGAAAGATGGATTTTCATGAAATTATCATTGTATAAAATGATATTGGATTTTTATGATTGAAATTTATGGATTTAAAACATGATAGTTTGGAAAACAGGGAAAATTATAGTGTGGGTTTCAGAATCTTATAGTGGGGTGTTTTGAGTTTTGGGAAACACACCTTGTTTGGAAAATGGTCCATGCTTTAGACTCATTTGTAAGTTGATTTGAGGTGTTGGTGAGTGGTATTTCTCGAGAAGTGTTTTGGGATTCCTTTGCAATGTTATCCTTATTCTTTCAGTGGTTTCTCATGGTATGTTTGACCAACAGACCAATTTTTTTAGGCCCACAGTTTTCCTTGTTGGCTAGTGTATGACCCCATAATGAGTTAGTAAGTGATTAAAGTGTGACCTTAGTAATTCTTCATTGGCTGGACATCTAGTTAATCAAAGTGTGGAAATTCCTTTTTCAGTGTTAGTTCCATGTTTATCTCTTTTTCCTCCTTGGTTAAGAAAATCCTTTCACAATGGAAGAGTGGTTGTGATAGGGTGAATGATGTTCTGGTTCCTTGACTCATTTGATGGTCAAAGAGAAAAGTTTGACATCATTAAATTTTATGTCTTTTATGGAAGTGGCCTACAGCTTTTGGTGCGGGATTCTGTTTTAAATGACACTTGGTTATTTCATTGGTTTCTTCTAAGTGTCCCCGATAGGTAACTAGTCTGGAAATTCTATTTGTAATAGTTCGTTGTGCCAGCACATAGAAATATCTTACTATTGGGACTCATTTTAAGGTCCCTCACCTTGTAATGTTTCTCTCTTTTTAATTTTCATGTTTTGTGACACTTTACAGTGTTTTGTTCTCACTCTCCTATGAAGGTGGAGGTTTTACAATCTCTTGAGAAACTCTGTTTCTACAAAAAGAGTGTTTCCACTTTGGTAAATGACATATTTCTCTTTTCTGAGGGAGTTTAATTTCCAAGTGTTCTTTCATCCATTTTTATTTTTTTTGAGTAATCGGGGGTGATGTGTTGGAACTATCTAAGCTCTTGTATAGGTGAATAATTCATGTGGGCATAGGTGGATGTCAACGTGTGTTGTGTTTGTTGGCGTTGTCTCAGTTGTGGTGTGGTAGATAGTGACACCAGGAAAAGAAGTTTCGTTAATGGGTTTCTATATCAGGATGACAATTCAATAGATTCTTTAATCATATGAGCTCCATATATAGGTCCCATAGTAAAGCTATCACGTAGTTCGATAAAACCCATGGTCATGAAAAGATTGGTCCAAATTTCTATCCTTAGTGTGGAATATGTAGATAGTTTAAAACATATGACTATGTAAACTTGTTTTAGTAGTTTCCCTTTCAGGGAAAAGTGGTGGGAGAACCTCATTTCCATGTGTTTCCTATATGATCATTGTGATTATACCTTGGGTATATGAATGTGTAGTCATTCTGTTTCCTGAGACCCTGGTGGATGTGCCTCACTAGGTGGAGGCCTCTAGTGAACGACTCTTATGAGGTATGTTTGGGTAAATAAATCTCAATTGTGGTTAGTACTCATCCAGGTATGTGATGATGTTTGTTTGTATTCATCTTTGGTTTTTAATCCCTAGAAGTTGGTCTTTTCCCTCCCCACCCCTTGTGGTGGGTTGTTTGGTCACTAGAAATTTTCAATGTTTCTATATCTTTTGTCAGTTCTAATGATGGGGAGACCTACAGTGGGTATTGCTTAAATTTATCTAGAATGAATCAGTGTTGGCCTTTTTCAAAATGGTGGGGAGTCCACTCGGGCCTCTATGTGTCATTTTTCTATTCTTTTCTCAATAATTGGTAGGTTTATACTGGTAGGAAGCCCCTTCGAGCTTCCCTATGTTGGCCTTTTAGTTCTGTCCCAAGAGATGGATTGGTGGTATGTGATAAGAGTGTTCTTTGGATGTGGTTTGATCTTATTTGTTCATTCCAGTCAAATAGTGTGGTTCTTGTTTAATGGTTCTTGGGGTGTGTCAGTTTGTAAAGTTAGTTTTTGTGGGTGAAAATTTTCCCTTACTTGATCAATCAACTTGATGTGTTCTAACTTTTTGGGGCATGTGACACTTAGTGAAAAGTCATTTAACAGGCTTATTAATGTTTTCAGTTAAGTCACATTCTCTGAGAACAGTGTGTATCCACTTTTCTCTTTCTTTTCACAGGGATTATCTTTAAACCTTAAGGGAGTATTAGTTTCTACTTTGGGGTTCAGCATTAGTTGTGAATTTCCAAGGATAGAAAGTGCTATGTTTTGGAGAATTTTCACACCCTCCTTTTTTAAATAATTATTTTTATTAATTTTATTGGCATTGGGTAGTTTGGGTTGAAGACCAATTTAATTTTTTTTAATTCAATTATTGGCCTTGACAACATTCATCGCACCACATCTGAAGTCATGCGGCCTCTTCTGGGTCACTCTTCGACCTTTCCTGGTACACCACACAGTCTTCCCGACATTTAGGACAAATAAATGAAGTGAAATGAAAATAAATGATGTTAAAATTTAATGAATTATTGTAATAATAATAAAATTGTTATTATTAATATTATTTTTATTAATATTTTAATTATTTTATAATTTTTATTATGTTATAGTAATAATAAAATTATTCACATCTTATTAATAATAATATTATTATTTTTCTTAATAATATTTTAATGTTTATCTAACCTTAATTTTTATTTTTATTTCTCTTTATCTATTTTTTCCTCTATTTTTTATTCTTCAATTTTTTTTCTCTCTTCTATTTTTATTTTATCTCTTCTACTCTTTATCCCCCTCTATCCCATTTTCACCATCTTAACCCTAGTGAGAACCCTTGGTTGCTCCACACTCCATCCAACGAACTGTTGGCCTCCTCCTCTTCTGATAATTGATGACATGCACACTTCTCCCTCTCATGGTCATGTCGCCTACCCTATCTCCCTCTCTTGACCATGATTCCCACCACTTCTCTATCTCCTAGCTGTTTTCCTTTGGTTATGCCCTTCTTCTAGCAAGGAACTGACCGGCACATCCCTTCCCCCTTTGGTCACCTCGTACTACACAACACCCGCATTCTACCACTACCGCCCATGCATCACCCACACAATGCCTCCCTTCCTTGTTGGGGCGCCGATGCAACTTTCCTCCAGTTACACATTCCCATTTATGGTGAAACCTCCATTGATTCCCTACATTACACGCAATATACCTTGGGTTCATCTTTGGTTTTCATATAATGTTTTGGGTGTTCATAGGGAGTTATGCATCAAATATTTGGGGTTTAACCTTTGTTTTTGGGTTCGATCGATATGGATCCCCTTTGCTTCTTTGTGGTGATAATGAGATGTGGATGTGTTTCTGTCCATTTTTTTGGAAAGATATTCATGTGAGGTAGGTGGTTACATGCCCTTTAATTTTTAAATAATTTAATATGTTTTTTTACTTAATTTTATAAAGTTTTATTCTTTAATATTGCAGTTTAAACTATGTTTTAGAATGTTTTGGAAACCTGGTTTGATGATATTGGGTTTCCTTAATAATATAGTCATGTCATTTATATGTTTTTTGTTCTATAATTTCTTAGAGGTGTTTAATAAAATGTTTGGGGGATAAAAAATATGTTCTCATGGGAACTTGAGGTGCGTGTGTGCTGAAAATAAGTATTTCTAATAGAAAGTGGGTCGTCTTGGCATGTTTGTTGTGCATTTTATTTTTTTAGGAGTTGTGATTTTTTTTATAATGAAAATTATATTTTAGGTATGAAATTGGTTTGTGTAAAAGGTTTTTTAGATAGAGTGAATGATGTGAAAATATAGTTTTTGAGGGTTTGGTATGCTTATGTGTTGTTTTTGGATTTTGTAATGAAAAATCATTATGATGGGTGTGTGTTTTAATGGGGGTGTTTCTGAAAAAAAAAAGTATTATGAGTTTTTTGTATGTTCTGAGTTGTGGTGACATTACAAAATGGATTATTTGTGAAAATGGGATATATTCATTATCTGTCACACATGCACCTTTGTTTTTTTTATTGAGTGTATTTTATACAATGGGTGGGTGGTGTGAAACCCTTTTTTTATGTTTTTGTTATGTTTATGTCTTAAAATGGATTTTTTTTAAACGAATTGGGTGATTTCCTAGTGTGAACTTTTTTAGTTAATGTCAAAATTGTTTTCTAAATTATAAATCATGTTCATTAAATTGTTCGTGTGGTGCAGATCATGTTTTGAAGTATCTTTGGTGTGCGTCTTGTTTCAAAAGAGGTTTTGGGTTGATAAATTTCAAGTGTATGTCGAGTGTTACATTGTTTGGCCTAATAAGTGTTATGATGATGTATTGTGTGAATGTGGAACTTTATTGAGCACAAGGGAAAACCCCAGGTACCTAGATGGAAGGATTAAGACTAGTATTCTTGATGGTACGTAAGTGGTTCATCCCAATCTCATCTAGTAAAGATTGACGTTACAACACCAACTAAACTTTTCTGATTATTGGAGACCACTAGTTTATGAATGTGTTTCCCTACTAGTGGATTGTGCAAGAGAACATAGAACATTGTGGTTTCTATGCCATGTTTACACCAAGGTATGATGTCTTTATCATCCCACACATACAATCTAACTTAAGGGATTTACCCACAGCGATATAATATTGTAGGATGTGGTGCCTTCCGTCGGTATATGGAGGACCACTTGAGTATGTGTATTATTTGTGAATTTTATCTTATATTTTATATTAGTATTTTTCAAATGGTTTTTCTTTCAGTGTTCTTTTCCTTATTAATTTTAGCTTGTAAACTTTTTCCTTAAAATAGTTTTAAAAGTATGGTTTTAAATAAGAATGTTAAATTATCTCTTTGATATTGCATCATGAAACATTTTTATTGGGTGGTATCATGTTGGGCTCTTGGATCACAACCTACATACACATTTGGGTGTATGTAGACCTTGTTCTTTGTGTATTATATGTTGAGGAATTATGCTTAGCGATGGTGGTTCGGGTTTTTGATGGTCTTCTCATGTAGGTTGGCGTTGGTAGCTTGGGGATGAGGCTTCTCTTGTTTCTTGGAGGTTTGAGTTATAGTTTTAGTTCTTCTTTGTTGTCGTTTCTTTTGGGTTATTGGTTAAAGTTATAAACATTTAATTTTAAAATGTGTTAAGGGCCTGTTTTTTTGTATAAATTCAATTTCATTCCCTCAAAGAAGTTAGTTTTTTTAGGATTATTGTTTCAGGTAAATATTTATCTCATGTTTTATAGGATACCCGAGCACTTGTTCCAGCCTGTGGGTATTGGGAATTCCCCTCAGGCCTTGCCATAGACTTGGACAGGCATCAGGTTAGATGGTGACCCGACTTCGTTCATGACATGTACCCAGATAGTGCTTTAATGCATTAGGTATTGTTTTTAGACTCATGATATCACATGTATAGGATAAAGAAGTAAACTTAATCCATTATGATACATTCTCCACCATGTGATATTATATAGGTAGTAAGAATTCAATCATGTCTATGACATGTTATTTGTTTCTAACAAATTTTCTATGATTCCATGATCTTTTGAAATCATGTTCTTTATGTAATGAAACCATGCGATTACCCTTGAATCTTAACTTTTTTGATATCATGTGATACTATTGACTCACACATTATGATTACATGTCATTTTTATTCCCTTAGTGGGATTTAAAGTTATATCACTTCTCTATGTATTACTCATATTGTGCCATGCAGTTATAGGAGCACTAATCTCATTATGGAGACTAAAATAAAGAAATTTTATTTTATCCTCTCTTTGATTTTCTGTGAACCTAGTTATCCAAATACATTGTTCCTATTGATCATTGGGATATAATTTACTGATGTTTATGTTAAAAATCATTTCATAATATGTGTCAATGGTTTGGATCAAAAAATATTATTATCAGTGAAAAGTTTTAGTAAAAATTTGGAAAATGGGATGAGAAAAATTTATCAAGAACCATAGGATTAAGTCTATTTATAAAAAATAACATGGAATTTTTGTGAAGAATAGAGTGAGTGTTTTCTAAGAAATTATATCATTGTCTAGGTAATAATATTGGTGTCTTCTACATCCCACTTTTACATAAGGGAAATAAAACTAATAATAGTGCATTGATATGGACATGATTGTCACCTGATGCATGATAATGGTACTTAATACACAACTAGTTCGACACTACCTATGGATATTCATTAGAAATTTACAGCCTCATTATGAACCATTATTAAGGACATAAACAAATTGTTATGTTAGAAAACCAAATTGAAAATGTTAGTGAGGATAACCTATATTGAAACATAGGGACTCATAAGTAATGATATACTTATCATTTATATGTAATTCCTTCTAGGTTTATAATTTTACCCTATTGTAGGTAAAGGCATTCTTATTTTGATGTTTTATTATTATTAGTTAATGATTGTCAATAAGAGAAATCATTCCAATAAACAACGAGATGGGAAATGTAATGATTTACTTAAATAGATAACTAACATAATGGGAATAGAAGTTATACATCTTGTGATCATTTCAAATGATCAGCCTCAAATTAGGATTAATAATTAGAACATAATTTAATTTCAAAATACATATAGAAGAGAAGGATCACATCTCATAGAAAGTGTGGTCAATTCTATGAGTGAAAATATTTTGAGAAGACAAGAACATCCCTATGGAGGATAAAAATTGTGAGGAGTTTTATTCCATAATTTTGTATAAACTAAGAGAGTTGTGGTTTGAGTGAAGTGAGTAGTGTAGATTCCATTTTATAAGTCTAAAGGGATGTTATTTTTTTAAATACCCAAATCATTTCAATAGTGGGAAGTAATTCTCCAGGAAAGTAGATCCAAAGTTGGGGAAATAATGTAGAGGGAAATTTATAGGGTCGATCAAGACCACATTCAACCATTCCAACATATGTTTTGAGAATTCTTTTATCCCTTACCTTTTTGTTAAACATTTTTTACCCTATTCTATTTTTACTAAGGTAACCAATTTTTACCAAATTAATTTATCCTTTATGATTAAATATAAAAATTTCATAATTACATATTTTGACTGCGTAATCAATTTTATAAATCCATTTTATTATATTAATTTTATAAAAGTTATAAAATTTAATTTTAAAATAAAAAATATGTCATTTATTTAATATATTATTTTGAAAAATATAATTTATGTTTCTAAATAAAAAAGATGAGATTTCAAATTAAAACATTCATTTTTAAAATAATATATTCACTTGTAAAAAATATATTTTGTTGTATAAAAAGTTTTAATGAATTTAAAATTCATACATATATATTAATAATGGAATAAAAGTCAAGTTATTTGTAGAAAAATTATTTAGTACTATTCAACAAAAAATCATACTTTTTATAAAAAAATATCATCCAAATAAAATATTATTATGATGAATGAAAAACTAATATTCATTTTTTCAAATTAAAATTTTAAAAAATTGTAAATATAACATTTAAATTTATTTATGAGGTAAAATGAAAAACTTTTTCACGGAAAAATAACTTTTTTATAATATTTACCCATCTCAATCGTATTTTATATCATTTACTAATTAAATAATAATTAAAAAAATTACATTTGAAATATATTTTATCCACATTTCTAAATAGTTTTTTGAATCAATATTCATATATTTTAAATAGGAAATATTTAATAAAATTCATTATTAATCATAAAATTTTCATATTACTCATTTCAGTCATACCAATTATAAACAGTTCATATTAAAAGAATAATTTATATTTATACTATAATTTTTTTTATAAATTTGTTACTCACATTTTTATTCAAACTAATTTAATGATTAGGTTTTAATGATCATACTTAGTATTTATATTTTTTTCTAAATATAATTTTGTTTAATTTTAGTTTTGTGTAGATTATAGAGAAACATATCATACACATTTTCCTCAATTAAATAATTTTATATATTAAAATATCACTGTGTTGTAGCTAATTCCTCTCAATGAAAAAGTATCTATCCTCCCATATATAACATGTTGAATATTGTTTTCCAATTTTTGGGCTATTAAAAACCCACATGGATTCTTACCAGTTTTCCATGTTTTTTTCATTAGTGAGTCTGCCCACAACAAGATCAATTATCTGGGTAGTTATTCACACTTTTGGAAACACACTACATTACTCGATGTCCACCGTCTTGGAAACTCCCACACTCAATCTCAATCATCCCGAACACACATTGCATATACATTGTGGATAAACATATAATAAAAACTATTAATACTTTCATCATCATCATAATTAAATAAACAAATTATTATATAACTTGTAGTGACATTAACATCACTATCATATATCACAAATGGATTTAGATCCCCACCATACATTTATTCTCCAAACCTAGTCATTACATCTTCAAATATCCTTATTATTATAATCACACCATATAAATTTGGCATTCTTTAACCATGGTTAATAATAATTCTGGACTTTGGGATTAATTCAATACTAACATTATTTCTATCTAGGGTATACACAGGTTCAACAACCTCAACAAATGATCAAAACATATAAAAGGCCCCTTTTAATTAATCCACATCAACATCCACCAAAAATCACATTTGTACCTATATTTATTCACATTGGAGTGGTCACCAAAGGATCCATACATCATTCACTTTACTCGAATATTGTCAACATATTCCCTGAGCAACTCTCAATATAAAAAAAATTAATTTTGGTTATTTATGAGAAGTGGTTACATAAAAATTGAATCTCATTAGTAATTAGACAGATTATTATATTTTATATAATAAAATTAGTGAAAAAAACAGAAAATATTCTATTAAATTGTAATAAATGTAATTTTTATATATTAATTCCACTGTTTGTATTTTTATTGACAGTTATTAATAAACATCCCATAAAAACACTAATGTTCCACTACTGAAAACACTTTTCATTTCCCTCTGTGATTCTCTCATCCACATCACTCATGGCTCCACATTTATATCACTCATAACTCGTCCTCATGTTTGATATATCCCCTCCTAAACATTTCTCAAAGATCTTATTCTCAGTTCCATTTCACCATCTTTGTCTTCAATATGTCCCTCTAAGAAGCCAAGAATATGACGACATGCAGATTTGTGGGTCATTCTTTTGAGGTATATGTTTTTCCATTTAATATATGGTTCATTTCAAGAATAAATACTCAAACATAATTCTTGAAATTTTAAACATCCGGAAATATTGTTTTTAGAAGGGTTTTGAGGCTCAGTGGTGGTTCAGGTGTTCGGGAGGATACATGATAAAGGATGGAGAGTCGAGATGCTGCAAAATTGTAGTAGTAGACTATTCATGGAATACCTAGAGTTGTCATACCATGTAAGCTCAATTATTTTTCAGGACATGAACCTTCAGTTCACAACATGATTGGAAATGGGATGGTTTTTTATTGAAAGTTGGGGCTCAAATCCCTGTTTTTGGCTGGATTGGCATGTGTAACAACCTGATATTTTATGAATTAATTTTTTTTTCAAATAAATTACATTTTATTTATTTCTTCAGTTATATAAAACATCATTTTTATACTTTTGTACATGAGAAACTAATATTATATTTTATTGTATGCAATATTGAGTGTATCATGTATGATACACAACATCGATTTTATATGAAACATCAAAAATGATTGAAATGTTTTTATTTAATATAATAGTTATCACCTAGAAATTTGATTTGAAGGTTTTAATATGAATTTATAAATTCTAAGAATATATAGTTTACAAATTTATATAAAATGAATGATTTGGTTACCAATAAATTATAAATGAAAATGAAGCACAATTTCTAAATAAAGGAACTTCCAAGACCCCCTACCCCCAAGGTGTACCCATTCTGGACCAGTAACGTGAGAAGGTAGATAATGACCTCTGAGTCCGACCACTAGTAGGCATCGGGTTGCCGACAAGCACCGAGGGTGTAATAAACACACAAATGGAAGGCAATAACCTCTAAGTGAATACATCTAAAAGATAGAAATAAGAAATACACCAAACAACTCCAACTCAAACTACAATATAAAATAAATCCCAAGTACACATGTGTAATGTCATGCAAGAACTACTACAACAAAAACAGAAAACTGCAAGTACCAAAGGAATGTAAAAAAAGTTGTGACCATGAAGTATGAAGATCTCTTGCAACCCCAAGCTAGTAGAAACCAGCCTGATCTCTAACCTACTCCAATGACATAAAAAATAGTTTATATATATGTAGGGTGAGTATAATAGTATACTCATTAGGATCCTCCTTATAGGCTCTTAGGAAAATGTAAAGAAAGAATGCTAAAGAAAACCGAACACCAAGTAAAACAAATTCATCACCTAAACAGGTATACTAAGTTCCCAGTATAACTATGGATACTCTCACCAGGTATTTCATACAAGAGTATATAATATAATAAATAATATTAAGGGTACCCTGCTACCACTTCCCCCCTAGTTTTACACTTTTCCCCAACATCACACATCATAAGAATCTCTTGCTAAAAAGGATTTCCTGCAGACACCTGGGAAAAGCTCCACAACATGAACCATGTGAAGCCCAACCACCACATCTATGTAACCAAAGTAACCAGGTAGATTTTGGGATCCACTACAGCTCTCATAATGTGTTTCATTCATTTTGTATTAAACCTCAGTCCATTATAGCCCATACAATTAGTAAGTTTCCTTAAGACATCACAACCTAGACATGTTACACATATTGTAGTCCACGGGAAACTATATCCAGAATATAAGTGTGTGAATAACCACAATCCATTACATCCTTCTACACACATATATGGGGAGAACTAACAGATGTGCCTACCAACACAAGTGACTACCAAGATAAGAGATAGGGGCCAAAGGGGGTAGTCATCCATCCTTCCTCCCACCTAAATATTAGGGAAAACACCCCCCCCCCCCTTAGGGCTTAAAATCCCTGGGGTGTCAGTTACCCTAACAGACGGGGTGGAGTACCATATAGAAACACAAAAACATTAGAATATAATATAGATCAGAACCACACAATGGTTATAATCTACTCTTAGACTCAACTACTACTAACGTCTCTTGGACTCTTGGATTCCACTTCTAAGACTAGGTTTCCTATAAGAACACAACCATTTAAAGTGATTTATTATATTAATTTATTCCCTTTTTCAGTTTCACTTTCCGTTAATTAATTATTTAAAAATTAATTAACCATTAATAATTACACATTATATTTCATTGGCTTCACACCAAAGTTTCATGCCCTCTAGTAATAACCAATCCAATTCCACAACTTCTCAGAAATATTAACTCATCATTGCATCCTACCAAGCTCTAACCCCATAGGTTAACATCATTTATTCAATAATTTATTAATAGAATTATTACATTCCCATATTCCTAGGCATTCTAGAAAAACATTCTATGCTACTAAACATAAGGGGTCTCAATGTGGTGGGTATTTTAACTACTTTTCAAGTATTTTCCACTTATAGTAAGAGCATAGACACATCCTCTATTAAAAAACTAAACTCGGAAAGAATGTGGCATACCCCATGCATCTTTTATGCTTTTAGAAGGAGGTTACATAAGATCATATTCCTTATATAGTGGGTAAATTAAAGATAATAAACAATAACCAAGATTTATCAAGAATTCCACATTCACATCCAACCTGTTTCATCATCTTTGGTGTCCTCCTCAACACCCACATGCATAAACTGATGCATCTCACCACTCTTGGCATCAACTATTGCCTCAACCAATGGGCCTCCATGTCCTCACATATCATAACATCCATCCCTGCTCACATCATAACATAAGTATCAGGAAACAAACATCATATCAACTGGGCTCTTGGCCCTTAAAAAAGGCATCCAACCATCACACATGATGAGCACTCATGGCTCCGAAGCACAAGGAACTCAGCCTTACAAGAAATAGGGTAACTCAGATCCCTACTAGGCATTATCATTTTATCAAACAGCTAGTTTAATCCATAAAGAATTAACCAATTTATTATTTTTAGGTTTCAACTATGGGAAACCTAAACAGAAATCTATCATAGCTATCACAAATCAATTAAGCATGCTTACTGTATCAATTTGATTACCTTAAATTTTCAAAATAAACAACTAGATTAATTTACATGGATGTTTATATTTGAAATAAAATAAAATTAATCCCAGTTTACATTCTTTACCAATTTCCATCAAGAACTACATGCTAAACAAGGAAAGCATATATATCACTATATCTACCAAAATAAGAGGAAACAATAAACAATCGATACCATTTGATTTATCTGCTTCAAATATTTATTAACTAAATTCTATTATGGTCCCATGGATAAATCATGATAAATCTATGAATGCACATAAAAATAGAGAAGCAACAAATCCCCTACCTCAAAGGGTTCATTAATTTATTTATCTGATAATGATCCATACAATAGATTGTGATATCCTCCATCGTAACAACTACATCCACCTGAGGATGTCGTGGCACGACCACACCAATCGACACCCAAGAAAACTATATTCGAAGCATGGATATCACATTCCATAACATGGTAAGGAGAAAATAGGGGGAAAGGATCGAACAAAACACAAGAATAGAGGTGGATCATACCTTCTATTAATGATTGATATACACATGTTACTTGAACCGAAACAGGGGGTGCGCATGCAGTAGGAAAAAAATCAAGAGGAAAAAAAATCCAAGGATTAAGGATTGATCGTACAACTCCTTTAGGAATAATTAATGGTTCAAATATGTAACACACAAAGATTTCATACTACGTTATTTCTTCCAAGTAATTCAATAACTTGCACAACACACAACATCGAGTTCTAGCACACCATGACTTACCAAACAAGCCGTTCAAAAGCGGTTATGAATAGTATTAACCTAATTTTAAACTATATATAATCCTTATAGTTTTAAAATCCATATTATGTGTTTTTTAGACATAATGTAAGAACAAATACATTTTTTCAGATAAAAGAAGTATTTTTAAAAAAATGAAATTTTACCACCTTTTATTGGCGTAGCCTTTTTAAATCCAATATTTGAAACTTTTATATATTAAATTTGATAAAATAAACTTCTCCTTTAGAATCGGGACATAAGAATTTAGTTTCATTAAATTTTTGGTGTTTTTCTGATAACTTTCATATTTAGGTGAATAGTGAAAAATACTATATTTTAACTGAAAACAACTTTTTAAATCAAAAATAATTTATATTGTTAAAATATAAATTTTAATGATTTGGTAGTATAAATATGTTATAATTTTACCATTTAATCCAATTATGGACATTGTATGTAATTTCACATTGAAATTGGACATAAATAAGTTTCAAACATTTGGTGGTTATTATTTCTTAATAATACGCCTTTTGGTTTTGACAGTAGGAATTAATTTTAAAATAATAAATGAAACTTCTATGTTTTGAATTTGGTAAAATAGGCATCATTATTGAATTCTGAATATCGAAATTATCCTAGGGTGAATTTTTGGTATTTTTCTGAAAACTTTCAATTTTTGATGAATAGTGAAAAACAACTGAGTTATTGGTTAAAACTGACTTTTTATTTAAATAATTATTTATTTAATTTAAATTTATTTTAGGAAAAAATAGATACATAATACCTATATAATTTTAATATAATTCATTGGATTTCGTTTATAATAATTTTAGACATATAAAAATATTGTTGAACTTTTCACCGTCTTTTACCCATCTCCTAGGAGAATCTGCAAATTCACATAAAACATAATTTTACCGCTTATGTGAGTGGAATTTCGAAAATCCGAGAGACACAGTTAATATCAAGGAGTAAAATGTGGTTAAATAAGATAAAAATAATTTTTTGTGAATAGTAACTTTTTACTTTTATCTACCGCAGTTAGAGGTAAATAAGGTAATTCAAGAGAAAAAGTATATTATAATAATACAAAATTACCTTAACACTTGTCATAACCTTATTTCATGAGTCATGGCCAACCATGTTCATCCTTGGGTCGATTTTGGGACCCCATGGAGCCACTTGAGAGTGATAATGTCTCTTTAGATTAATTAATTTAATGCAAAGACAAAAATGACACAAACAAATATCTTTTAGTAAATTAATTTTTACATGGGGTTATATAAGTTATAAATTTGACTATAAATATTAATTGGAAATATAAAAATATTTCCTACATCATGGTACTATTTTTTATAATTTTTAGACATAAAATAAATTTGGTTATTTATGACATAATGATGATGCAGTAATTACCTTATTAATGAAATATCAAAATAATTGATATTATAAATACCCAAATAAATATAATTTTATACTTTAAATGAATTACAAGAATTTTATTGTTTAGTATGACATGTTATGATTGATTAAATAATTTTTTTGAATTAATAAAGTTATTAAGACTTTAACAAAAATGAATTATTAAATAGTTTCAAAATTCACATAAAAGAGTTTAAAAAAAATATTATATTATTAATTGATATAATATTCCTAAAATTCTAGGGTTCAGAAAAATGACTTAAATGATGATATTTATTTCATTAATGAACCACTTGGGGTTCTCTTGGCAGTTTATAGTAAGTTTATTAACTATATAATATAAAAATACAAAGAGACATGGTAAATGTCAAACTATTTAACTAAGAGTTAAATATAAAATATAAGGTTACTATAGTTACCCAAACCTATCTAAAATCTATTGGTTGAGTGGTTTTCGACCCATCCTCACATTATACTTTGAATAATCCACTTTGGAGCCATTAGAAAACGAATATTAATTTATTATAAATTAATACTTTAAGTTTTTCCTAAAGAGCCCCTCCCCCCCCCCTTATAAAAGGACACCAGTTCTATCCAATTCCTCACACCTCTCAAGCCTTTTGGCACATCCAAAATCTGCCCAATTAAAATCCCTACATTACTCTCCTCCTCCTCTAAGCCTTACCTTAGGCAGAAGGCACTTCAACAGTCCGTTTTGGTTCAAACCAAAGAGAGTTACCCAAATTATAGGTAACGATTTCTCTTAGCTTCTTTTTTTTATTTTACTTCTCCAACCCCTAAACTCATATTATTATTTTCATTTGTAAAATAACCAGTATCCTAAATATACTAGGATATTTTTATGAGAAGTATTCTAACTACACTTACACACACCTCCATCTAATGGTTGAAGAACATAATGTTCTTGTGGATGGAAACAAAACATCTCACGAAATGATGATTGTTCAATTATCTCCTACCACCTCTCATGGTGGCCATTATGATGGAACTATAATTAAATATGATATTAAAGATATTTATTTTATATATAATCTTCTTTAATTCCATTTTTTAGAATACCATTATTCGTTTCATGTTGTATATATATACGATAATTTCATTTGAGGAAGTGCAGACTACCGCCCCCTCGAAGTGATATTACTCATTCATACCATACAAGGAATGTATAAAGGATGGTGTTAATGAACCAAAGTAACACATATAAAATATTATATTATACTGTAATAATAATATACATATGTATAATTTGGTTTTTATTCCTTTTAAAATGAAAAATGAAATGGAAGTAACATTTGTGCGTACGTACAGATTACCGTCTCCACAAACGCGATGAGATTCATTTCCCCATCATATCCATTCAAGACTAATTCTCATTTTATGATTATAAGTAATGTTTAAGGACTTGATATAATTATGGATATTAATAAGATACAACCTATCCATAACAAACATGCCTTACGTAATGAATCTTATAAAGGAAAACGAATCAGTTAACACCCAAAACGATGATAATACTAAAATATTATTACCAAAGAAATATTAAAAGATCATATCTGATATAATATTTTTGTAGATGATTCTTTTATAATTTAATAACAATAATTTAACTATTATACAAGAGGTTACCCTACAATCTATCAAGGAAAAGTACAACTTAAGGGTTTATTTCACAATCTCTTCATTATCTGAGGTTGTTTATACGTAATTATCTACTTGGACCTCTTTATCATCCACATCCATGTTTCTTAAAAATTTATTCTAAATAAATTTTATTTTTTACTAGACTATGGGTTAAAGTCATTTATACCCTTTTTTGACTTTTTATAAAATGCTTTTAAAGGAATCTTTCCGTCGTTTTCCAAACAAGGTCCTTTTTAACCTTTTCGACAAAATTAAGGTAAGAATGTCTTTTTTAACTTATACTGCAGGTGCAGCCATTTTCCTTCATTATAAAATCATTGAAGCTTCCCTTACAATATTATAAGAATATTTTCATAGTTAATTTTTTCTCTTAAATTTATGTGACTTTTATATGTTTTAAAGATTTATCTTTCTAAATATTTTTAATTAATGTTCATGTTTTCAAAATGAGTTTAAGGATTAATTTATATGAACAAGAATGTTTTTAAATGATAGTTATTTTCAAAAGTTTCAAAGTGGAATGGGACACTTTGATTCAAAAATCTCTTTTAAATTACTTCCATTATAAATGTGTGACCTTTCAATGATTTCAAAAATATATATATTTCTCTCAAATAGTTTTTATTTCATCTATGTCATCATCCTTTAATGGATTTTAAGCTTATCTGTAGTTGATTTATTATGATACAAAACTTCCATATTGTATTTAATGATTTGTGATATGTTTGACTGTGGATGTGTTATTTTTATACCATTCATGGTTTATTCAGAAATTATTTACATTTCGTATCCTAGTTTTAATATGATTGTTTATGTTATGTTTAAACCTATTTATATGAGGAATGCATTGAAATTAGTAAGTGACAGGTGGAGCCCACTATAGCTCCTTAATGCATCGGTAGGTCTCATGAGACAAACTAGTGTCTTGGCAGAAGGCCTTTACAAAATCTTATTTGTAGACTTGGCATGAGGCCTTGGATACGTGGTTATGGTAGTCTAGAATTATGCATTCCATCATTATGAAAGTGGTTATTGATATTGCATGTGATTATTGGACTAGTAGAATATTCGTGTGAATAAGTAAATGGAATTATTTCATTTTATTTCAACCATATTATGCTGAAGTTTAAGTTTAAAAGGCTATTGTTTTAGTTATACATTGCCTTAAATATTTATGCTTACTTACGAAAGTTTCCCCTATATTGTTTTCCTTACTGGGCATTTGAGCTCACCCATTTCTATGTTTTATTTTTTCCAGGATGTGAAGAAGTATTTTATTAATGACATGGAGGGATAGTATAAGGGGATATCAGTGTGGAGACAAGATGTTGATGTAGTTTTCACTTTATGATGTAATGTAAATTTTAAAAATGTATCTAGTGTTTACAAGGCTACTAAACTAATCGTTCTTTCGAGACTTGATATTTTGTGATCATGTCAATGTTATGTAATAATGCAACAACTCTAGGTAACTGGGTTCGGGGTGTTACAGTTGTTATCAGAGGATGTTTAGTACAAACCTTAGAATCTAGATTTAGAAAAACTCTGATTATAGCACATAGACCTAAGATGGACTTTGAGGATTAGTATAGAAGAACTTCCTAGATTTTTGGTATTGTAGAGATTTTGTGAGTTTTCCAAGAAATACATCCTTGTCTGGATACGAGAAGGTAAAGGCGACTCTGGCATAGATGTACCTAGGGGTAAAACCTGAAAACACCACTTTGAGCTAGACTCGAATGGGAACTGGTGCACAACAACGGTCTTTGCTGCACTCTTGGATACGACACTCCTAAGATATATGCTTAGGATAATTCTCATTTTCTTTAAAAATAATTATGAAGGGTTTATGAGTATATAATTATTCATTGAAAACATATTTATGATTATGGATTATATCCTTAAACCGGTCAATTTAAGTTGGGTATTTTACAAGTTTGGAATTATTCATTGAAATTCATAAACTGACCTAGTTTATGCTATTGTATAGAAATGGCGCCCAGCAGAAGGAATGTGAACTCCAGCAATACGTATGATCCAAATAGTAAGAAGGATCATATCTTTCACAATATTAAGCCAGCATTTAAAAAGTAAATAGTCTCTCATGTATTCTCAACATATGAAGAAATAGTTTCATGTGTAAATAAGATAAGTAAAGAATTCTCCGAGTCATATGGCTTTGAAGGGAAGCGAGAGAAGAAAAGGATGGAAGAGAGAAAGATGGATAATGGGAAGAGGGAAAAGAATAATTTTCCCATATGTGATAACTGTGGGAAGAAACACCCTGGAACTTGCCTGAAGGTAATGTGAGTTTGTTATAAGTTCGGAGAAAAAGGACACCAAGTACGTGACTTCAAAGGTAAGAAAAAGGTTTCAAATGAACAATGCTTCATCTGCAAGGAGTTGGGAAACTACGCGAACCGATGTCTAAATCATCAGAGTATTCCCCAAGTTATGCTATTGGATAATAATAAAGTTATAATACTACCACAAATGAGGAGGAATTATTAGAGTTATTATGTAGTTATTATAGAATTATTTCATTTGAGTGTTGTATCAACAATGTAATGGTTATAATAATTATGGAGTATATAAGGATTATACTACAATACTATTTCACAAAGGACTTGAGATTGTGTGGAACAAAGAAAAGTGACTCAATAATAGGTTTAATTTTTCAAAAATATATGGTTGAGAGAAAGATAAACCATAATATAGTTCTGATACAGAGGTACTGATTTTGGAATAATACATGATTGATTTGGATAAATTATATTGGATATTCTTGATTACCTTGAAACTGATTAATGATTTATATATTCCATCACTGTTGGAGTTTACAGCATTTTTGGATAGATGAATTATATCCAGTATTCTATAAAAAATAAGGGATCATGAATGTAATCAATAAGGTTTTATGGTAACTCAGGATGTTGCAGTGACTTAAAAGAATACATAATGAAGGTGTTCACCTGTTATTACGCGGTAAAAATTATCTTCATTGTGTTTAACTTCTTTATAAATTTTGGACTGTGAGTTTTGAAAGAAGTATTTTGGATAATTCTAGTTTGAGATTATTTTTGGACTTCCATAAAAGGAAAACCCAGAGTTTGGGCGGCAACCCGTCGCGTCTGGAAAGGCCGGGAGACTTGAACCCGCAACCGAAGGGCGACATGGGTGTATCACCTACCACACTCCCACGTGATGTCCTAGATTGAATAATGTAGTCTTTTTAAAAAATATGGTAGATGAATTATAAATTCATTTTTTTTGAAACATATAAGAATATAATAAATAGAATATTATTTTTAAGTTCTATTATCTTTTAGAGTGAATGATGAGTTTGTGGTAGAAATTAGTTAAAGTGTGGGGCTCTACTTGTCATGTATATATTTTTCTTCTTCTCTTATTCTATGAAGAAATTAATTCTTATACTTTGGTGAAGGGATCTTAAAAAAAATGTGTTATCCTAATACCATATGTTTTGTTGAATCGATGGTATTTTAAATCATCATAGATTGATGAATTTAAGGCCATCAATTTTACACTTGTTTGTGATTGGATGACCTCAATCACTACCTATAAATATTTACGTTTTTCCTCCAGTTATATGTCTTTAATTTCCATCAATGTTCTCCTAATCGAGATCGTAATTTTGTGGTGACCCTTTCATTTCCCTTTTCCTCTTATTAAGACTAAATTTTATTAACCTAATTTCCGATGTGGGTTTTCCCAAAGGTATTTTCTATTTTCAACCTTTTTTTAAAAAAAATAATTTCAAATTGCGAGGACACAATTTATTGAAGTATGGAAGAATGTAACACCCCAAGATTTCATAGTACGTTTTTTCTTCAAAGCAATTCAACAACTTCCACTACACGCAACACCGAGTTCTAGCGCACCATGACTTACCAAACAAGACGTTCAAAAGCAGTTATGAATACTATTAACTGAATTTTGGACCTTATATAATCCTTATAAATTCAGAATCCATATTATGAGTTTTTTAGAAAAAATGTGAGAAAAATACATTTTTTCGGATAAAAGAAGTATTTTTAAAAAAATGAAATTTTACCGCCTTTTAATGGAGAAGCCTTTTTAAATCCAATATTTGAAACTTTTATATATTCTATTTTACAAAATAAACTTCTTCTTTAGAATTGGGACATAATAATTTATTTTCAATAAAGTTTTGGTGTTTTTCTGATAACTTTCATATTTGGGTGAATAATGAAAAATACTATATTTTAACTGAAAATAACTTTTTAAATCAAAATAATTTATATTGTTAAATTATACATTTTATTGGTCTGAAAGTATAAATATATTATATATTTACAATTTAATCTAATTATGGTCATTTTAAGTAATTTCACTTCGAAATTGGACATAAACAAGTGTCAAACATTTGGTAGTTTTTATTTCGTAAAAATACGCCTTTTGGTTTTCACAGCGGGAATTAATTTTAAATTAATAAATTAAAGTTCTATGTTTTTAATTTGGTAAAATTGACTTCATTATTGGATTCGGAATATCAAAATTATCCTAGGGTGAATTTTTGGTATTTTTCTGAAATCTTTCATTTTTTGATGAATAGTGAAAAACACTGAGTTATTGGTTAAAACCGACTTTTTATTTAAATAGTTATTTATTTCATTTAAATTTATTTTAGGTAAAAAAAGATATGTAATACCTATATAAGTTCAATGTAATTCATTGGATTCAGTTTATAATAATTTTACACATATAAAAATTTTATTGAACTTTTCACCGTTTTTACCCATCTCCTAGAAAAATTTGAAAATTCACATAAAACTTAATTTTACCACTTTTGTGAGTGAAATTTAGAAAATCTGAGAGACATAGTTAATATCAAGGGGTAAAATGTGGTTCAATAAGATAACAATAATTTTTATTGAATAGTAACTTTTTACTTGTATTTACCGCGGTTAGAGGTAAATAAGGTAATTCAAGATAAAAAGTATATTATAATAATACAAAATTTCCTTAACACTTGTCCTAACATTATTTTATGAGTCATGACCAAACATGGGCATCCTTGGGTCGATTTTGGAACCCCATGGAGCCACTTGATAGTGATAATGACTCTTTAGATTAATTAATTTAAAGTAAAGACAAAAATAACACAAAACAATATCTTTTAGTAAATTAATTTTTACATGGGTTATATAAGTTATATTTTCGACTATAAATATTAATTGTAAAAATAAAAATATTTCCTACATCATGGTATTTTTTTATAATTTTTAGACATAAAATAAATTAGGTTATTTATGACATAATGATGATGTAGTAATTACCTTATTAATGAAATATTAAAATAATTGATATTATAAATACCCAAATAAATATAATTTGAGACTTTTAATGAATTACACAAATTTTATTGGTTATTATTACATTATAGTATTTATTAACTAAATTTTTTCGAATTAATAAAGTTATTAAGACTTTAACAAAAATCAATTATTAAATAGTGTCAAAATTGACATAAAGGAGTTTTAAAACAAATATTATATTATTAATTGATAGAATATTCCTAAAAATCTAAGGTTCGTCAAAGGACTTATATGATGATAGTTATGTCATTAATGAACCACTTTGGGTTCTCTTATCCATTTATAGTAAGTTTATGAACTATATTATATAAAAATACAAAGAGATATGGTAAATGTCAAACTATTTAACTAAGAGTTAAATCTAAAAGATAAGGTTACTATAGTAACCCAAACCTGTCTAAAATATATTGGTTGAGTGTTTTACGACACATCCCCACATTTAACTTTGAATAATACACTTTGGAGCCATTAGAAACAGAATATTAATTTATTATAAATTAATACTTTAAGTTTTTTCTAAAGATCCCCTCCTCCCCCTTATAAAATGACACCACTTATAACCAATTACTCACACCTCTCAAGCCTTTTGGCCCAACCATCCTTTGTCCAATTAAAATTACTACATCCCTCTTCTCTTCCTAGATGCCTTACCTTAGGATGAAGGCATTTCAAGAGTCCTTTTTGGTTCAAACCAATGGGAGTTACCCAAATTAAAGGTAACGATTTCTCTTAGCTTCTTTTCTTTTATTTTACTTCTCCAACCCCTGACCTCTTATAATTATTTTCTTTTGTAAAAAAACCAGTATCCTAAATATACTATGATATTTTTAAGAGAAGTATTAGAACTAAACTTACACACACCTCCATATAATGGGTGAAGAACATAATGTTCTTGTTGATGGAAACAAAACACCTCACGAAATGATGATTGTTCAATTATCTCCTACCACCTATCATGGTGTCCATTATGATGGAACTATAATTAAATATGATATTAATGATATTTATTTTATATATAAGCTTCTTTAATTCCATTTTTTAGAATACCATTATTCGTTTCATGTTGTATATATATACGATAATATCATTTGAGGAAGTGCAGACTACCGCCCCCTCAAAGTGATATGACACGTTCATACCATACATGGAATGTATAAATGATGGTGTTAATGAAATTAAGTAAAAAATATAAGATATTATATTATAATGGAATAATAATATACCTGTGTGTCATTTTTTTGATTCCTTTTAAAATGAAAAATGAAATGGAAGTAGAGTTTGTGTGCACGTACGGATTACCGTCTCTACGAACGCGATGAGATTCATTTACCCATAATATACATTCAAGACTAATTCTTGTTTGATGATTAAAAGTAATTATTAAGGAATTGATATCATTCTGGATATGAATAAGATACAACCTATCCATAACAAACACGGCTTACGTAACGAAGCATATAAAGGAAAACGAATCTGTTAACACCTGAAATGACGATAATACTAAAATATTATTAACAAAGCAATATTAAAAGATCATATATGATAAAATATATATGTATATGATTCTTTTATAATTTAATAACAATTATTTAGCTATTATATAGGAGTTTAACCTGCACTCTATGAAGGAAAAGTACAAGGTAAAGGTTTATTTCACAATCTCTTCATTATCTGAGGTTGTTTATACGTAATTATCTAATGGCGCCTCTATATCATCCACATCCATGTTTCTTAAAAATGTATTCCAAAACATTTTTATTGTTTACTAGACTATGGGTTAAAGTAATTTATACCCTTGTTTTACTTTTTATAAAATGGTTTGAATGTAATATTTCCGTCATTTTCCAAACAAGGTCCTTTTTAACCTTTTCGACAAAATTATGGTAAGAATGTATTTTTTAACTTATATGGAGGGTGGAGCTATTTTCTATCATTATAAAATCATCAAAGATTCCCTTAAAATCTTATAAGAATATTTTCATATTAAATGTTTTCTTTTACAATTATGTGACTTTAAAATTCTTTAAGGATTTATCTTTCTAAATATTTTTAATTAATGTCCATGTTTTCCAAATGATTTTAAGGATTTATTTATATGGACATGAATTTTTTTAAATTATAATTATTTTCAAAAGTTTCAAAGTTGTATGGGACACTATGATTCAGAAATCTATTTTAAATTACTTCCTTTATAAATGTGTGACTTTTCAATGATATCAAAATATATATATATTTCTCCCAAATAGTTTTGATTTCATCTATGTCAACATCCTTTGATAGATTTTAAGCTTATTTCAAGTTGATTTATTATGATACAAAACGTCCATATTGTATTGATGGTTTTGTGATATGTTTGACTGTGTATGTGTTATGTTTACACGATTCATGTTTTATGGAGAAATTATTGACATTTCGTATGCTAGTTTTAATATGAATGTTTATGTTATGTTTAAACCTATTAATATGAGAAATGCATTGGACTTAGTAAGTGATGGGTGGAGCCCGCTATAGCTCCTCGATGCATCGGTAGGTCTCATGAGACAAACTAGTGTCTTGGCACGAGGCCTTGACAAAATCTTATTTGTAGTCTTGGCACGAGGCCTTGGCTACGTGGTTATGATAGTCTGGATTATGAATTCCATCATTGGGAAAGTGGTTATTGATATTTCATGTGATTATTAGACTAGTAGAATATCCATGTGGATAAGTAAATGGAGTTATTTCATTTTACTTCTACCATATTATGCTGAATTTCAAGTTTAAAAGTATTTTTTAGTTATACATTGCATTAAATGTTTATTCTTATTTATGAAAGTTTCGGCTATATTGTTATCCTTACGGGTCATTTGAGCTCACCCCTTTCTATGTTTTATTTTTCTCAGGAGGTGAAGAAGTATTTTATGAATTTCCTGTAGGGATAGTATAAGGGGATATGAGTGTGGAGTCAAGATGTTGATGTAGTTTTCACTTTATGATGTAATGTAAAATTTATGAATGTATCTAGTGTTTCCAAGGCTACTAAACTAATCGGTCTTTTGAGACTTGATCTTTTGTGATCATGCCAATGTTATGTAATAATGCACAGACTCTCGGTAACTGGGGTCGGGGCATTACAGTTGGTGTCAGAGGAAGTTTATTAAAAACCTTTGAAGCTAGATTTAGATAAACTCTGTTTAGGGAACATAGACCTAAGATTGACTTTGAGGATTAGTATAGAAGAACTTCCTAGAATTCTGGTATTGTAGAGATTTTGTGAGTTTTCGGAGTAATACATCCTTGTCTGGATACGAGCAGGTAGAGGCGGATCTGGCAGAGATGTACCTAGGGGTAAAACCCAAAAACACCACTTTGAGCTAGAGTCGAACAGGAACCGGTGCACGACAACGGGCCTTACTGCACTCTTGGTTACGACACTCCCTGGGGATATGCTTTGGATAATTCTCATTTTCTTTACAAATCATTTTGATGGGTTTATGAGTATATAATTCCTCAATGAAAACATCTTTATGATTATGGATTATATCCATAACCCATTCAATTTAAGTTAGGTATTTTACATGTTTGGAATTATTCATTGCAATTCATAAAGTGACCTAGTATATGATATTGTATAGAAATGGCTCCCAGTAGAAGGAATGTGAACTCGAGCAATACGTATGATCCAAAGAGTAAGAAGGATCATATCTTTAACTATATTAAGCCAATATTTAGAAGTAAAATAGTCTCCCATGTATTGTCAACATATGAATAAATAGTATCATGTATTAATAATATAAGTAAAGAATTATCCAAGACCTATGGCTTTGAAGGTAATCAAGAGAAGAAAAGGATGGAAGAGAGAATGATGGATAAAGGGAAGAGTTAAAAGATGAATTTTCCCATATGTGATAACTGTTGGAGGAAACACCCTGGAACTTTCTAGAAGGGAATGGGAGTTTTTTATAAGTGTGGAGAAAAAGGACACCAAGTACGTGGCTGCAAAGGTAAGACAAAGGATTAAAATTAACAATTCTTCATCTGCAAGGAGTTGAGACACTAAGTGAACCGATGTCCAAATCATCATAGTATTCTCCAAATGATGCTATTGGATAATAATCAAGTTATGATACTACCATATATGAGGAGGAGTGATTAGAGTTATTATGTAGTTATTAGAGAATTATTTCATTTGAGTGTTGTATCAACAATGTACTGGTTATAATAATTATGGACTATATAAGGATTGTACTACAGTACTATTTCATTAAGGACTTGAGATTGTGTGGAACAAAGAAAAGTGACTCAATAGCAGGTTAAATTTTGGGAAAATATATGGTTGAGAGAAAGATAAACCATAATATAGTTCTGATACTGAGGTAGTGATTTTGGAATAATACATGATTGGTTTGGATAAATTATAATGGATATTCTTGATTACCTTGAAACTGATTAATGATTTGTATATTCCATCATTGTTGGAGTTTACAACATTTTTGGATAGAAGGAGTATTTCCAGTATTCTATAAGGAATAAGGGATCATGAATGTAATCAATAAGGTTTTATGGTAATTCAGGATGTTGCAATGTTTTAAAAGAATACACGATGAAGGTGTTCACATGTTATTACACTGCAAAAAGGATCTTCATTGTGTTTACCTTCCTTAAAAATTTTGGACTGTGAGTTTGGACAGAAGTATTTTGGATAATTCTAGTTTGGGATTATTTTTATATTTCTATAAAAGGACTACCCAGAGGTTGGGAGGTAACCCCTCGCGTCCAGCAAGGTCGCGAGACTTGAACCCACAACCGAAGGGAGACAATGGTGTATCACCTACCACTGGCCCATGTGATGTCCTGGATTGAAAAATGTAGTCTTATTTTAAAAAAAAGTCTGGTAGATGAATTATAAATTCATTTTTTTAACCCTATACGAATAGGATAAATAGAATATATTTTTTAAGTTCTATTATCTTTTAGAGTTAAAGATGAGTTTGTGGTAGAAATTAGTTAAAGGATGGGAATTTACTTGTCAAGTATATATTTTTATTCTTCTTTTATTCTATGAAGAAATTAATTCTTCTACTTTAGTGAATATATCTTAAAATAAAAAATGTGTTATCCTAATACCATATGTTTTGTTGAACCGATGGTATTTTAAATCATCATAGATTGATGAATTTAAGGCCCTCAATTTTACACTTGTTTGTGATTTGATGACCTCAATCACTACCTATAAATAATTTCCGTTTTCCTCCAATTATATGTCTTTAATTTCCACCAATGTTCCCTTAATAGATATCCTAATTTGGTGGTGACCCTTTCATTTCCCTTTACCTCTTATTAAGACTAAATTTTATTAACCTAATTTCCGATGTGGGTTTTCCCAGTGGTATTTTCTATTTTCAACCTTCTTTTTAAAAAAATAATTTCAAATTGCGAGGACGCAATTTATTGAAGGAGGGAAGAATGTAACACCCCAGGATTTCATAGTAGGTTATTTCTTCAAAGTAATTCAATAACTTTCACTACACGCAACACCGAGTTCTAGCGCACCATGACTTATCAAACAAGCCGTTCATAAAGCAATTATGAATAGTATTAGCTGAATTTTGAACTTTATATAATACTTATAATTTTAAAATCCATATTATGAGTTTCTTATACATAATTTAAGAACAAATACATTTTTTCAGATAAAAGAAGATTTTTTCAAAATATGCAATTTTACCGCCTTTTAATGGAGAATACTTTTTAAATCCAATATTTGAAACTTTTATATATTAAATTTTACAAAGTAAACATCTTCTTTAGAATCGGCACATAATAATTTAGTTTCAATAAAGTTTTGGTGTTTTTTTGATAAATTTTATATTTGGGTGAATAGTGAAAAATACTATATTTTAACTGAAAACAACTTTTTAAATCAAAATAATTTATATTGTTAAATTATACATTTTAATGGTTTGGAAGTATAAATAGATTATATTTTTACCATTTAATCCAACTATGTACATTTTAAGTAATTTCACTTTGAAATTGGACATAAACATGTGTCAAACTTTTGGTAGTTATTATTTCTTAAAAATACGCATTTTGGTTTTGACAGTGGGAATTCATTTTAAATTAATAAATTAACCTTATATGTTTTGAATTTGGTAAAATATACTTTATTGTTGAATTATGAATATCGAAATTATCCTAGGGTGAATTTTTTGTATTTTTCTAAAAACTTTCAATTTTTGATGAATAGTGAAAAACATTGAGTTATTGGTTAAAACTGACTTTTTATTTAAATAATTATTTATTTTATTTAAATTTATTTTAGGATAAAATAGATACGTAATACCTATATAAGTTAAATTTAATTCATTGGATTCGGTTTATAATAATTTTAGACATATAAAAATTTTGTTGAACTTTTCACCGTCTTTTACCCATCTCCAAGGAGAATTTGCAAATTCACAGAAAACTTAATTTTACCACTTCTGTGAGTGTATTTTCGACAATCCGAGAGAAACGGTTAATATCAAGGAGTAAAATTTGGTTCAATAAGATAAATATAATGTTTGGTGAATTGTAACTTTTGACTTTTATTTACCGCGGTTAGAGGTAAATAAGGGAATTCAAGATAAAATGTATATTATAATAATATAAAATTACTTTAACACTTTTCCTAACCTTATTTCCTGATTCATGGACGACCCTAGGCATCCTTGGGTATATTTGGGGACCCCATGGAGCCACTTGAGAGTGATAATGACTCTTTTGATTAATTAATTTAAAGTAAGAAAAAAATAACACAAACAAATATCTTTTAGTAAATTAATTTTTATATGGGGTTATATAAGTTGATTTTTCAACTATAAATATTTATTGGAAAACTAAAAATATTTCCTCAATCATGGTATTTGTGTTATAATTTTTAGACATCAAATAAATTATTTTAGTTATGACATAATGATGATGGAGTAATTACCTTATTAATGAAATATTATAATAATTTATATTATAAATACCCAAATAAATATAATTTGAGACTATTAATGAATTAAAAAAAATATTTTATTTTTATGACGTATTAGGATTGATTAAATAAATTTTTTCTAATTAATAAAGTTATTAAGACTTTAATAAAAATCAATTATTAAATAGTGTCAAAATTAACATAAAGGAGTTTTTAAAACAAATATTATATTATTAATTGATATAATATTCCTAAAATTCTATGGTTTTTCCAAAGGACTTTTATGATGATATTTATGTCATTAAAGAACCACTTGGGGTCCTCTTGGTATCTTATAGTAAGTTTATTAACTATATAATATAAAAATACAAAGATAAATGGTAAATGTCAAAATATTTAACTAAAAGTTTAATCTAAAAGATAAGGTTACTATACTGACCGAAACATATCTAAAATATATTGTTTGAGTGGTTTTCTACCCATCCCCACCTTAAAATTTTAATAATACACTTTGGAGCCATTATAAACCAATTATGAATTTATTATTAATTAATACTTTAAGTTTTTTCTAAAGAGCCCCTCCTCCCCCTTATAAAAGGACACCACTTCTAACCAATTCCTCACACATATCAAGCCTTTTTTATCATCCAACCTCTGACCAATTAAGATCCCTAAATCACTCTCCTCCTCCTAGAATACATAAATTAGGTATAAGGCACTTCAAGAGTCCTTTTTGGTTCAAACCAAATGAAGTTACCCAAATTAAAGGTAACGATTTCTCTTAGCTTCTTTTATTTTATTTTACTTCTCCAACCCCTAAACACTTCTTATTATTTTATTTTGTAACAAAACCAGTATTTTAAATATACTAGGATATTTTTATGATAATTATTCGAACTACACTTAAACTCACCTCCATCTAATGGGTGAATAACATAATGTTTCTGTGGATGGAAACCAAACGCCTCACGAAATGATGATTGTTCAATTATCTCCTACCACCTCTCATAGTGGCCATTATGATGGAACTATAATTAAATATGATATTTATGATATTTATTTTATATGTAAGCTTCTTTAATTCCATTTTATATCATACCATTATTTTTTTCATGTTGTATATATATACGATAATTTCATTTGAGGAAGTGCGGTCTACCGCCCCCTCAAAGTAATATGACTCGTTCATACCATGCATGCAACATATAAAGGATGGTGTTAATGAACTTAAATAACACATATAAGATATTATATTATACTGGAATAATAATATACCTATGTATAATTTGGTTTTTATTCCTTTTAAAATGAAAAATGAAATGGAAGTAGTGTTCGTGCGTACGTACGGATTGTCGTCTCCACGAACACGATGAGATTCATTTCCCCATAATATCCATTTAAGAATAATTCTCGTTTGATGATTAAAAATAATTTTAAAGGACTTTATATCATTCTGGATATAAATAAGATACAACCTATCCATAACAAACATGGCTTACACAACGAAGCATGTAAAGTAAAACGAATCAGTTAACACTTGAAACAACGATAATAATAAAATATTATTAACAAAGAAATATTAAAAAATCATATCTGATATCATATTTATGTATATAATTCTTTTATAATTTAATAATAATGATTAAACTATTTTAAAGGAGTTTAAACCACACTCTTTCAAGGAAACGTAAAAGGTAAGGGTTTATTTCACAATTTCTTCATTATCTAAGGTTGTTTATATGTAATTATCTACTAGGACCTCTTTATCATCCACATCCATGTTTCGTAAAAATATATTCCAAAACATTTATAATGTTTACTAGACTATGGGTTAAAGTCATTTATACTCTTTTTTGACTTTTTATAAAATGGTTTGAATGGAATATTTCCGTCATTTTCCAAACAAGGTCCTTTTTAACCTTTTCGACAAAATTAAGGTAAGAATGTCTTTTTTAACTTATATGGAAGGTGAGGCTATTTTCCACCATTATGAAATAAGCGAAGCTTCCCTTACAAGCTTATAATAATATTTTCATAGTATATTTTTTCTTTTACAATTATGTGACTTTTAAATGTTTTAAAGATTTATCTTTCTAAATATTTTTAATTAATTTCCATGTTTTCAAAATGATTTTAAGGATTTATTTATATGGACATGAATGTTTTTAAATGATAATTATTTTCAAAAGATTCAATGTGTTATGAGACACTTTGATTCAAAAATCTCGTATAAATTACTTCCTTTATAAATGTGTGACTTCTCAATGATTTCAAAAAAATATATATTTCTCTCAAATAGTTTTGATTTTATCTATTTCAACATCCGTTGATGGATTTTAAGCTTATTTGAAGTTGATTTATTATGATACAAAACTTCCATATTGTATTAAAGGTTTTGTGATATGTTTGACTATGGACGTGTTATTTTTGTACCATTCATGTTTTATGGAGAATGTATTGACATTTCATATGCTAGTTTTAATACAAAGGTTTATGTTATATTTAAACCTATTCATATGAGGAAGGCATTGGACTTAGAAAGTGATGGGTTGAGCCCGCTATAGCTCCTCGATGCATCAGTAGTTCTCATGAGACAAACTAGTTTCTTGGCAAAAGGCCTAGACAAAATCTTATTTTTTTTCTTCGCACGAGGCCTTGGCTACATGGTTATGATAATCTGGCATTATGAATTACATCATTATGAAAGTGGTTATTGATATTGCATGTGATTATTCAACTAGTAGAATATCCATGTGAATAAGTAAATGGCATTATTTCATTTTATTTCTACCATATTATACTGAAGTTTAAGTTTAAAAGGATTTTGTTTTAGTTATACATTGCCTTAAATGTTTATGCTTACTTATGAAAGTTTCCACTATATTTTTATCCTTACTGGGCATTTGAGCACACCCCTTTCTATTTTTTATTTTCCCCAGGATGTGAAGAAGTATTTTTTGAATGAACTATAGGGATAGTATAAGGGGATATGAGTGTGGAGACAAGATGTTGATGTAGTTTTCACTTTTTGATGTAATGTAAAATTTTGGAATGGATCTAGTGTTTCCAAGGCTACTAAACTAATAGGTCTTCTGAGACTTGATCTTTTGTGATAATGACAATGTTATGTAATAATGAACCTACTCTGGGTAACTGGGGTCAGGGCATTACAAAATATATCGAACTAAGTATCAAGAAGGTAGAACATGGGAGAAAAATATCTTGTCCCTTTATAATATTTACAGAGCAGTGGTTTAAGATACACCTAATTTTCAATTTAAAGAGGGTTGTATTAAACCACGCAGTTTGACCAATTAAAGGCATCCTGGTCCTTAGTAAAATTAATATAGTAGTTATGGAATTTGAATCAACCTTAAATCCATTAAATAAAGGCCTTGAATGTGTTTTATGTCAAAGAAAATGTCAAAGGGGAAAACTGTACGAAGATGGAAACATTGTACACCAACAGATGTTGGAAGCACTATACACCTACCAATACTAAAAACAATGTTCACATAATGACTCACTAATACTAATGGAACTATTCAAAAAATGAATCTCTGATAGTGAGGTAATTGTTCACAAAATGACTCACTGATACCGATGGCACTGTTCACAAAATGAATGATTGATATAGATGACACTGTTCATAGAATGACTCACTGATACTGATGGAACAGTTCACAAAATAACTCATCAATACTGATGGAACTATTCATAAAATGACTCACAAATACTATCATAACTGTTCAAAAAATGATTGACTGATACCAATGACACTGATCACAAAATGACTCACTGATACCGATAGACTTTTCACAAAAAAACTCACCGATACCGATAGAACTATTCACAAAATAGCTCACTGATACTGATGGAACTGTTCATGAAATCATTCACTGATACCAATGTAACTATTCACATAATGACTCACCAACACCAATGGAACTGTTCACAAAACTGGAAGCACTATTCACATAACTTGAAATTGGGAAAATTGTTTGGGATAATTCACCTTGACCTCTGAGAACACCTCCAACACTAGATTTAAACAAAGGAATAGAGTAGAGAGGTTTGGTTCATTACATTGGATACCTCTCAAAACATTCTTGTCCTCATGAATTCAAAACCAATATAAAAGGTAACAAAAAAGGGGTCCAAAAAACCACCCATCTAGATGCCTCTCAAAAGAGGTAAATCCATAAGAAGTAACCAAAGAAATACATCTCATAAACAGGAAAGGTCTACAACCAAAAACCAAACATAGTTACATGAAAAGAGTTAAACATCAAATAACTCTAGGTTCTGAGCACGTATCTATGACTCACATTCCTAGGTATTCTCCTCCACGCCATCGTGTTGACAAAAGAGATTAACCAAGGCGATAAAATGCACGTGCAACACCATCTTTTTGTGGTCATGGATCTCCACAGGCCACCCCTTGTAGGTCACATCATCATCAACATTGATCTATACCCAGTAAATGATGTGAGAGTCATCAAAAAGATAACTACAGAGTTTTTACACATGAAAAACATCATGTATCCAAATCATCTGTGGGGTAAGTGCTACTCGATACGCCATGGATCCAACATGATCCAACACATTGAATGGACTAACAAAATGGGGAGAAAGATTAATCCCACAACCAAACCTTCTCTATCCATGATGGGGATTCACTTTCAATAAAATGTGATCCCTAACATCAAACTCTAAAGGTCTCCTCCTTTGATCAGAATTTGATTTCTGAGGATCCTAGAATATCTTCATCCTATCATGAACTACCTAAACCAAATTTTTCATATTTTGTGCTAGTTCTAGTCTGAGAATTGATGACTCTCGAACCCCCCCCCCCCATTCTAGTATAATGGATAAGCTAAATTTCACTTATATATGGCTTTAAATGGTGATATACCGATGGTGGAGTGAAAACTATTGTTGTATGTGAACTCTACCAAGGGTAAATGCCTCAACCACAAACCTAAAAAATCTAGGACATAAGAGCAAAGCATGTCTTCAAGATTCTGGATGGTCTGCTCTGTCTAACAGTACATTTATGGATGAAAAGAAATTATAAGGCATAGTTGAGAACCAAAATATTGCTAGAGACCTCTCCACAACCTATAGGTAAAATGAGGATCTCGATCGGAAATGATCATCCTTGGACTTCGTGGAGTCTCACCACCTCCTCCAGATACTGCCTCAGAAAAAAATACCGTTGAACTCGACTCCTTGATCAGTATAAGGTGGGATGATTTTGTTAAATGATCCACTAAAACCCAAATAGTGTCATATCCTCCCTAATCATGAGATAAACTAGAAACAAAGTTCATTGATATGTACTCCCACTTCCAATGAAGAACATCTAATGGATGGAGAAAACCTCTAGGGACACAACTCTCAGTCTTCACCTTCTGGCATACTAAACCTTGAGACACAAATGTTGCAACTACATGCTTCTTCCCAGGACACCAAAACTAACTTCTCAAAGATCGGTATATCTTTGTCAAGCCAGGACGTACTGAAAAAGGAGAACTATGAAACTCTCTGAGAACCATCTCACGCATTGCTCAAGGAACAAATATACTTCCTCGATATAACACTTAGTGTTTTTCATCCTCATCTCAAATATTAGGGGCCTCACCAAAAACAACTCGGTCTCTCCAGACCTCCTCCTCTAGATCCCCCAATTGGAACTCTTCCACCAGCTGCACTGGAGATGACTACACATTAATCTAAAAAATACAACCTCTACCCCCAACTTCACCCATATTGAGATTTAATGTTGAAATTTCTTCCAGCACTCCCTAGGAATCATCAGATGCACACAATGAATCACTACGTGACTTCCTACTCAGCATATCATCCACAATATTCCCCTTTCTAGGTGTATATGAGATTTCAAAGTTGTATTCCTGTAAGAACTCCATCCACTGATGCTGGTACAAGTTCAAATCACACTGGGATAAAAAATACCTTAGGATTTTATGGTCTATGAAAACCACAAAGCACTCACCAATGAGGTAATGTATCTACAACTTTAGATAAAATACCACACCTTCCAACTCAAGATTATGGGTGGTATAGTTATGATCATGGGGACGAAACTTTTGAGACTCATAAAATACAATTTATCTCTACTGCATCAAAACATGGACTACCCCTATATGTGAATAATCACATAAAACATCAAACTAAACTTCCTCTACTAGAAGACAATGAACTGGAGCACTTACCAACTTCTCCTTTAGATACAAAAAAGCTGGCTGACACCAACTAGTCCATACAAATTCTTGATAGTTCCTGGTCAAGGTTTTTAGAGGATTCACAACCCAAGAGAAATTAGCTACAAACATCATATAGTAGCCTTCATGGCCTATGAAACTTCACACCTCTACCATTGTCTTGGTGGCTACCCAAGAAAAACCCATTTCTATCTTCGATAGATCCACAACTACTCCCTGCAGGGACAACACATGCCCAAAGAAATGAACTTATCGAGCCCAAAACTCACACTTCAACAACCTCCCAAACATCTATTGTTGATGAAGATCTCCCAAAATAACATTCAGATGCTCTGAATGATCCTTCTCATTTGTATAGTACACAAGAATTTCATCGATGAAATCCAGCACAAACTTATCCAAGAACTCATGGAACATAGTGTCCTTCAATCTCATGAACACATCTAGAGAATTCATCACCTCGAACGACATTACAATGAACTTTTAATTCCCATGACTACAATGGAAAGAAGTCTTCGGGATATCCTCATCCTCTATACACATCTGATGATATCCTAATCACAAGTCGATCTTTGAGAACCAACTTTTACCCTTCAATTGATCGAATAAATGATAAATCAATGAAATGGGATAGATATTCTTCATTGTCACTTTGTTTATACAATGGTAATTGATACACAACCATAAACTATTATCATACTTTATCACAAAAAAACTAGTGTGCCCCATGGTGACACACTCGGCCAAACCAAACTGCACTGTAATAGACCATAAAGTTGTATATGTAGCTCTTGTAAGTCAGAAGGGGATATCCTATATGGTGACATAGAGATAAAAGAAACTCCTAGTTGTACCTCGATCCCAAAATCAATCTCTCATCGAGGGGGTAATGCTACAACCTCTTCTAGAAAGACATCAGGGTATTATTATACGAACCTAGGAAACACCAACTACTAAACCTCTGAATAACTCAACATCAGCTCATCAATTATTGATGACAAGGATTGAACATGCCTCTGACCCATCTGAGGGTCTCACTCACCAACAGACACTGCTGGCTCTCCATTAGTATCAATGAATACCACATGCCTCTTAAATCCATACATGATAGCCTATACAGAATACAAACAATCCATGTCAAGTATAACATCATATATTTTTATCCATAAAAATAGGAAATCTCCCCAAGAGTGTTGTTTCCCTAGCACTAACTCACAGTCTCTATATAATTTTAACAAGTCAGCTCGACCTCTAACTGGAGTAGTCAATACTAAGGTAACTAGAATTATCTCTACCATAAGTCCCAAAGAATGGAAAAGGGAAGATGATATGAAGGAGTGTGTTTCTCTTGAATCAAATAAGGTATACACCCAACTAGAAAAAAATCAAAGGCTACCTCGAATGATGTTTGGCTCACCTAGTGCTCGCAACGCTAAAGCAAGAAGCTAACCACAACCTCCTCCATGAACTCTATGACCTAGAGGAAAACGGGAAACATGGTCACACTCTACTCTCTAAGGATAAGGATTTTCAGGGGGTTTTATTCTACCTACCCCATCTGCTTTCTAAAGATCTAAACCAGGTGCAACTTGCTAGTGCTGCCTTGGCTGGAACTGCCTCAATAGAGGAACTTGGAGTGGTACACCAGGAGCACGATGTCTCCTCTAAATGTTCAAGATCTCTTACTGCGGATGAAGTAGACCTCTATAATAAAAAGAATTTCCTGATCACTTGGCATATGCCTAAGAGCTACTGCCCTTAGAGAAACGAGATATTGAGACTGGGACCTACCCTCGACTGAACGGAAACTCTACTGATCTAAAAACTGGGAACCCCAGACCACATATCTACTTCATGAGGAATCATTAAGACTCACATCTCATGATGATCTGGTTCTAGACAATGTCCACTTGACATCCACTACCCTCACCAGCACCTCAAGATATGCCTTCAGCATAAACGGGGTGACCTTCCGCTGGATATATAGATGCAAAGCCTCCTCAAAATTCTTTTCCCTGGCCTCCTCATCTAGAAATAGTTCTGAAGAATATCATAAAAGGTTCCTAAAACAGATTCTAAACTCTTGCACATTAGAGATCCTCTATTGGTGGGTAAGAACCTCCTAGTGACTGGACACCTTAGAATTCAAAGAAAGCAACTCGACTCTGATCATGTATCATAACTACTTCCATGAGAACATTGATTCCTCATGATCCCTGAGGAACAAGAACCACCACTACCTCACTACTCCACGCATCATAATCCCAACCAAAGACACCCAGCGCTCCTTCCGAGCACAGATCTAACTGAAGGTTGTCTCAACCTCCTCCAACCATTCTTTCATGACTGCATCTGAAATGGAGCACTCGTACTTCTATATAATCTGGCTCTGAAATTCGCATAGTGTTCTACAAGTTTGGTTGTCATCAAACTCTATCCTATGGAGATCTTCTATCACAGCCTGCTGGACATCTTCTGCGTGAAATTAATAATGACGTCTACCGAAATCCATACCTAAAAAATAAAAAACAGTTAGATCTCCTAAACATGGAATATGGAAGACTCAACATTAATTAATTAATTGTTTTTATTTTATTAATTTTAGGTTAACCTATCCTATGGTATACCCATTCAAGCACAGGCACACTGAAGAATGATGCATGATCCTTTCCTAGGTCTCTACCATGTAACTATTATCACCTTATTTAGTAGCCACTGAAAACTTAAAGGTTTGTGAATCAAATAACAGGGGGCCCTAAACGCCAATTTCATAGCCGGTATCTAGTATTTACATCACTTTATAAATTTATTTGACATTGTTTCCCTACCAACCCATGCAACCTCACCTATTCCTAACACCAAATTTCTTCATATCCCTCAACCAGAGATCTGATACCACTTTTTCACGACCCCCTCCCGACATGTTGTACCCCTCCTAGACCGGAAATGTGAGAATAGAGATATTGATCCTCAAGTCTCGCCACTAGTAGGCCTCGGGTTGGCGACTAGAACTGATGGTATAATAAACACAAAAATGGGAGGCATTACCCTCTAAGAGAAAAGATGTGAAAGAGAGAGATAAGATAGACACCAACCAACTCCAAATCAAACTGAAAGATAAAATAATTTCAAAGTAAACATGTGTAATTTCATGAAAGAACTACTACAACTGAAAGGGAAAACTGCAAGTACCAAAATAAAGTAAAAACACTAGTGACCATGATGCCTGAACCCCTCTTGCAACTCCAAGATAGTAGTAACCAGCATGATATCTAGCCTACTCCAAGTGACATGAAAAATAGTTTATATATACGTAGGGTGAGAATAACAGAATACTCAGTAGGATCCTCCTTAGAGCCTCTCATAAAAAAATAAATAATGCATGCTACAACACAGTAAACAATAAGTGAAACTAACTCATTGCCTAAATAGTTATAATAAGTTTCCAGTATCACCATGGTTACTCTCACCAAGTATCACATGAAGGAGTTTATAATATAATAAATAATATCTAGCATACCCAGTTACCACATCCCCATAGGTTTTCCACTTTTCCCCAATGTCGCATGTCCTAAGTATCTCTCTCAAAAAAGGCTTGCCTGAAGACACCTGGGTGAAGCACCACAGCATGCACCTCGTGCATCATAACCACAACATCCACAATTCCAAAGTAACCAGGTAGTTTATGGGAGCCACCAAATCTCGTATAACGTATTATACATCAGTTATTAATCCTCATGCCATTATAAACCATACACTAAGTAAGGATCCTCAAGTCATCATAGCCTATACATGTTTCACCTATAGTAGTCTATAGGAAACTATATCTAAAAAATAAGTGTGTAAATACCCACAAGCCATTACATCCCTCTACACACATATATAGGGAAAACTAACTATTGTTCCTACCAGAACAAGTAACTACCAAGAGAAGGGAGTGGGGAGAAATGGGGTAGTCATCCAACCATTATCCCACCAAAATTTTTGGGAAAACACCCCCCCCCCCCCCCGGCTCAGAATACCCGAGGTGTCGGTTTCCCTAACTAACGGGGTGGAGTAGAATATAGAAAATAAAAAAATTAAAGAATATAATATAGCTCTCAACCACACTATGGGAATAACCCAATATTAGAATCAACTATAGATAACAGCTGTCAGAAAACAGGCTGCCACTACTAAGACTAGGTATCCTATAAGAACCCAACCATTTAAACCGATTTGTTATATTTATTACTTACCTTTTTTTAGTTGAACATTACATTAATTAATTATTTAAATGTTAATTAACCATTAACAATTCCACGTTATATTCCATTAGCATCACACCAAACTTGCATTCCCTATAGGAATAACCAATCCACGTCCATAGCTTCTTATAAATATTACCTTAGCATTGCATCTCAGCAACCTCCAACCCTATAGGTTAAGATCATTTATTCAATCGTTTATTAAAAACTTTTTTACTTCCCAAAATTCCCAAGCATTCTAGAAAAACATTCTAAGCTACTAAACACAAGAGGGGTTAACATGGTAGGTAGTTGAACTACTCGTCAAGTCTTTTCCACCTATAGCAAGAGTGTAGACCCATCCTCCCTTGAGAAGCTAAACATGGAAAATGTGTGGCATACCCCATGAATATTCACCCCTTTTGGAAGGAAGGTATGAAAGACCAGTTGCCTTAAGTATTTGGGAAAGTAAAGAAGATAAGAAAAAACCATGATTTAGAAAGAATCCAACAGTCACATCCAACCATATTCATTATCTCTGGGGTCCTCCCAGACACCTGCATGCATAAACCGATGCATCGCGCCACTCTAGGCGTCAACTACTACCACAACCAATGGTCCTCCCTTCCCCCACAAATCACAACAGCCATCCCAGCTTACATCCCAACATAAGAAGTACGAAACTAAAATTATATCAACTAGGCTCTTGAAACATAAACAAGGCATCTGACTATCATACATGATGAGCACTCATGGCACCAAAGCATAAGGAAATCAGCCTTACAAGCAACAGGGTAACTCAAAACCCTATCTAGCATCAAACAACCAATTATTTAATCCATCTAGAATTAACTAATTTATTATTTGTTGGTTCAAAATATGGGAAAACTAAACAAAAAGCTATCATATCTATCAAAAATAAATTAAACATGCATACTGCATCAATTTGCTTATCATTGACTTACAAAGTCAACAACTAGATTCATTTACATGCCTCATTATCTTTGAAAAATAATAAAATTTAATCCCAATTTATGTTCTTTACCAATTTATTTCAATAATGACATGCTAAACAAGGAAAGGATAGAAATCACACTATCTAGAAAACCAATAGACAATAACATTCAATTGATACCAATTGATTTATCCGATTGAAATATTTATTATATCAATTCCATTACAGTCTAGTGGTTAAATCATTCTAGCTCTACAAATGCATATAAATTAATATAGACGAAACAAATTCCCTACCTTAAAAGGTTCTTGAAATTCTTTATATTAGAATGATCTACACAACGAATTACGATCTCCTCTCTAGTGAAAACTGTATACACCTAAGGACGCTACGACATGACCGCACCAACCGACACCCAAGAAAACTCAATTATAACCATAGAGATCACATTCCATAACATGGAAACAAGAAAAAAAGGTAAAATTATTGAATAAAACACAAGAAAAGAGGTAGATCATACCTTCTATCGATGATGGATCGACACTTCTTGCACCAAGATAGGTGGAGTGCATGCTGTAGGAAGAAGCATCAAAGGGAGATTATCCAAGTTTTAAGGTTTGATCAGACCACTTCTATGAGATGAAAGAAAGGTTTGAGCTTCTCACACTAAGGAACATGAAGGTAGAACTGGGGAGGAAGATATCGCATCCATTGAGAAGATTTATAGATAAGTTGATTAAGATACACTGGATATTCTATAAAAAGAGGATCACATTAAACCATGTAGTTTGACCAAGTAAAGGCATCCTGATTGTTAGGAAAAATAATTTAGGAGTTATTGTCTTTGAATCGGCCTTAAATCCCTTAAAAAAGGTCCTTGAATGTGTTTTATGTAAAAGAAAATGTCAAAGTGGCGGGAATATATGTAGATGGAAACATTGTACACCTACCGATACTCGATACACTGTACACCAACCGATGTTGGAAACACTGTTCACATAATGACTCACTGATACCGATGGGACTGTTCAAAAAATGACTCGCCAATACCAGTGCAACTATTTAGAAAAAGACTCACTGATATCGATGGTACTGTTCACAAAATGACTCACTGATACAGATGACATTATTCATAAAATGACTCACCAATACTGATTGCACTGTTCACAAAATTACTCACTGATATTGATGTCACTTTTCACAAAATGAATAACCAATAATGGTGGCACTATTCACAAAATGACTCACTGATACCAATGGAAGTTTTCACTAAAATTACTCCCCGATAATGATGGAATTGTTCAAAAAAGACTCATTGATACTAATGGAACTATTCACAAAATGACTCACTGATACCGATTAAACATTTCAAAAAATTACTCACTGATACCATTGGAACTCTTTATAGAATGAATCACCAGCACCGATGGCATGATTCCAAAAACTGTAAACACTTTTCACAGAACTAAAAATATAAAAAAAATGTTGGGGATAAGTCACTTTGACCTCTTAGAACACCTCAGACACTAGATTTCTACAATGTAATGGACTGGAGAGGTCCGTGCTATTATATGACATCTTTTATTTTGAATAATAATTTTTATACGCCCAATTATGTTTTACCTCAAAAAATTTAAAACAATATTTAGTTAATGTTTTAATTAAAATTATATATTATATATTCAATAATTTTTTTAACAATCATTGAATGTTTTTTTGGAAAATATATAAGAAGAAATTCAATTTCATGTTTAATGATTTTTTAAATAGTTTTACCACCTTTTTATGCTATTATTTTCAAAATGAATTTTTGAAAATTTATTTTTAAAATTAAAATTAATTTTCTAATTCAAAAAATCAAGATTATCTTGAGTTGAATTTTTTACAATTTTCTTAAAAGAATATTTTTGTTGATAAATTGTGAAAAATAATAAATTTTAATTTAAAATTATATCTTTGTTCAAATAAGTTATAAAGATAAATTTTATATTAAATTTATGTTAAATTAAAATTAATTCAATTATATCTATTTATCTAATTAGCTTCATTTTTTTCTTTTCAATATTATTTTTGTATAAAAAATTTAAAAAAATTGAACATTTTAACCTTGAAAACTAACTTTATCATCATGTTTGTGGGATTAATTATTAATTAAAATTTTCTACTTTTGTAAATTAAATTTGGAAAAATAGATTACATATTTGGAATCATAAAAAGTTACATTTTATAATTTGTTCATCTCAATATTTGTCCAAAATGAATAGTCAAAATTGTAAAATTTAGTTACTTTGGTTAAGGTAAAAATGGGTTTACTAGGGGAATTAAAATCAAAATATAATGGTTAAAATGAGTTAAAAACTATTCAAATATATATTTAATGGTGATATTTCGACCATATACTATCTAAGTCTCAATAAAAAATCAATTTTGATCCTTTTGGAATGATATTAACGTGGTTATACCTTTTTCATTACAAAAACATATATATTTTACACTCACCTCAGTTATAAAATTCCACCCACTTTCCTCTCTTCGTAAAACCTTAAAAAATTTGGGTTCAGCCAATTACTTCCCAAATAACTTATAAAAAAATCCTCTTATAATACTATAAAGCTTATTTTTGGTGGAAATGCAATCCATGAAGGATTTTTTCAAATCAAAGGAGGTCACTAGAAGAAGAGGTAACATTCTTCTGTGAGTGTTTTTATTTTATTTATTCATCCACATACTTAAATTATTATTAAAACATTATGATTTAATAAACTATGTATATTAAATATATTGAATTTTTTTATTTTATGTTAATTATTGGAAACCATATAAACATCTATCAAATGGGTTATAAAGTCAATATTCATGTGTACATTGAATAATCACCTCACGAACCGGTACCACTTGTTCTTCTATTACCACCTCTAAAGTTTGATATGATGATGGATGTAGAGTATATATATGATATTTATAGAATTATTATATGGACTGAGTAATTATATCATATATAAATTTTTAAATTTTATTCCTTATAAGATAAGAAAATGTCATTCTTGTGTATGGTAGACTACATCCTCATGAAGTGATGTGATTTTCTTTCACAAACACTTTACATGGAATATAAAAAGGATAAATTCAATGAATATATGTGATATAAATAGCATAAATTTAATATTAAGGAACTATTTATCATTATTATAAGAAAATATATCATTATATTTCTCACCTTTTACTCACTGAGAGATGATAACGTCATTCGTGTACATGTGGACTACTGCCTTCACGAAGTGATGTGACTCTCTAGTTTCATTATCACACCACATTATACATATTTATAAGTATAATAAATAATATTTAATTTAATATATTATTATAATTCAATAAATTTAAAATACTTCATACCAAATTTTCAAAATTATGATTGAAAAATGGAAATGTTACTCTTGTGTACATACAACATATCGTCTCCATTATCATAGAGTACTTAATTTCTAAAAACCATACGTCATGATTAGTATTAAAATTATAATTGATGTTTAAATATTTTAATTATTTAATTATTATTAATCTGGATATAATGGAACCAAGATAAATTTAGGAGGACTAACATTAAAAAAATAAAATATATAATAAAATCAAAGGGCTTATTATCCGGAACGTTATTTTAGTAAGTAATTGCTAGTAAATGGGTGATAAATGGTCATAAGAGAAAAATATGGTATGATATATATAGATATAGTTACTCAAAAAAATTATACTAAAATTATATTTATTATAGAGTGTTTCAAATGTGTATGAAATAATTCAATACTTAATGTAAGGGATTTACAGTCTCTCTTTTATTTATGGGAGACATATGAAAATTCACCACCTGTTTCTTTTCTGTGGTGTATATACCTCAATAATGACATGATATATTATGAATACTATTATTTTAAATATTTTTAATATTTCATTTGATGTTATTCTTTAATGAGGATAATGATTCAAAATATTACTTAATCGGTATGTTATTTCTGTCTCAATATTTCTTCTTTGAGAATTTTTTCATGTTATAAACCTATAAACTTTTATGAGGTTTATATAAAACCCCTTTGTAAATTAATATTATATTATTATTTATTATTATGATCTTATATTTTTTATTAAACATTATTCTTTAATGGGCATTACAATTCAGTTTTAACAAAAATGGAAATGGTTTTATGTTACAATTTAACTATTTAAACTGATTGTTTATGATTAAGTTTCCAATGTTGAAATATTATGATCTATATCTCAATAAACTAATGTATTTTAATTTTGTTTAGTAATTTAAGGATAATAAATGTTTCAATTCCTTTTTCTCTATTTATAAACTCTATTTTTCAAATGAATTATTTTATAAAAAATCATATTTGTTTCACTCTTTGGTCAAAAACTCATTTTCTTATGAAACCTTATATGTTTAAATGATTTCAAAAAAATTAAAAATTTTAAAATAAATTTTAAAATAAATTTTGACCCATGTTTTACTATTTAGAAAATGTTTTTAATTTGATCTCCATGTAATTTTCCCAAAAATTCCCATTTTACTTTTACTGGAAATGTGAAAAGAATCATTATTTTTAACATGAATGATATAAATTGTATTTTCCACTGTCATGAATGCTCAATGATTTAATGTGTCCATTAAAATTTATTAATATTATTTTCAAATAAAATTTTTTATGTAATATTTTTGGAAATATATAGATTTAAAATAAATTATTTCAAATTGATGATGATTTTGAAATTGTTTTTTGTTTTAAAAATTGATTTTAAAATTTAAAAGAAATTTTAATCATTAAATGTTTTAAATGAATTAAAAATATTGCTTGATATGATATCAAGGTTATTTTTAATGAAAATAATTTCCAAAATGTTTTATGTTTTAATTTTTTTTCTTTGAAATTATATTTTCCGTAAAAAGTGTTTCAAATGATTTATCTTTTAAAATAATTATCTATATAACAAATCATCCTTTAATATAATATTTTATTTAATAGGGATGTGAATCAAGAATACCATTATTATTTTTACTCTGAATGGTTTATCAAGAGAAGATATTAATGAAACTAACTTCTCTTCCATGGGTTATACCATGATAAAATTCTTATAAAACCTAATTCTTTTTCAATGGGATATTCAATAATGGAATTAAAAAATTATTAAAAAAACATTTCTCCTTTACACAAGTTCTTATATAGTGAAAAGTTTATGAATCCCATTTCATTTCATGGGTTATGATATAATGAATATTCTTTGATCTTTTGGTGCACATATATATTATTTTTATTAAGTGATAGGTGAGATCAATATTTTCCTGCAATTCATTTGGTAAATCTTTTTAACTCATGAGATATATAGGAATGGAAAATGGATTGAACAAATTTTTGTAAAGGAATTGGTCAGATATGATGGTCTTGGGAGTGAACCTTGACTATAATGATTGTTTTGTAAGTGAACTCATTACACTATGATATCCTTGGTATTGATCCTTTAAGACTATAGAAATTATTTTATATGATTATGTGTATGCCATATTTCCATTTCTTGTGACAATGTTATGATCTTATGGACAATGTTCTTTGATTTTATTGTGATTTACATTTTGTGAACTATCAATGTTTATTTCATGACTCATAATTTTTATCTTAGATATGTGGGTTATGTTTTTCATATTATTATCTCACATTTTCATAAACATGGGTTCTTGTTATGCTTATGTATCTCCCTTGTTTACCTTTACTAACAATCTGATCTCACCCTTTCTTATGTGTCCTTTACTTTGGTTGTGAAGAATGGTTTTATGTAGGGTATGTTTGTGAAGAGTATTAAAGGATAAGATAATTATTTGAAACATTCAAGATCATTTAGCAAATTATAAAATTTTGTAACAAGTATCTAAAGGCACAAAACGTTTATAGTATTAAGGATTGGGTTTGTCTAATGTATTGTGTATTCATCTCAAAAGATGTAATATCTATGTTTGAAAATCTTGGGTCACTATAGTTGGTATTGGAAAAAATAATGAGTTAACCTTTGTAAATTATGATGAGATAAAAATAGTGATATTCCTAGGGATAATTATAAGGTTGTATCATAGAATTTCACTATGTATAAGTATATGTATGAGTAAAAGTATGCGAAAATGTCCTTTTATTTTGGTAAAGTGGAGAGAAAGTGGTTTCCAACAAGTTATATCAATGACTGGGTTCTAAAAATTAACGGAGGTCTATCACATTGGTACCAAGGGGTAGTAACTATAAAAAGGGTGGATTGAATTTGATTCAATGATCACCTAGTGTATAAAAACAAGCCTTACTTCACACTTAGTGTGACACTCCAATAGCTTATTATTTCAAAATTCCCAAAATCCTTACAAACAATCATGAAGGATTTAAGTAGATTATAACTATCAATTTCCTTGGATATACCTTAGTTTTCGTATATTAAAAATAAGCTTTTTTGATTTATATGGCCTAGTTATGATTTTATGGATTATTTGGTTTCCCATTATGATTATATTTCCTCACACTTTTCTCCATGGTTTTAGTCAACGGTGGAAACTATAAGAAACTAGATTAATATTGAATGTGAAGAATAATTTTTGATGATCAGCCAAATGGGATTATGATTAGAATAAAAGATATTGGGATTATTCCTAATTAGTTATGTAACACCCCAGGTAAATAAAGAATATGACATTTTTATATTTATCCATATTTGTGAATAAAATATTAACATTACTTTGAAGGGGATGCTATGCTCGATGGCGTACCCAACACACAACAACGAGTTTCTTGGGAATCTTATGTTGCACTCTAATAATAAAATAATATTATTTTAAATGGTCGTTAATGCCTAGCTGTTGTGATGGCGGGAATGAATAGAACTAAATACAAAATGATTATATATGTTTGTCAAATATTTTTACTTTTTACAATAAATGTTAGAGGATTAAAAATGTGAATGAATCAAATTTTAAGCGTAAACATTCTAATATTCTTTAAAAGGTCGATTAACCGCCTTTTGATGGCGAACCTCTTTTAAATCCACTTTTTGACAATTTTATGTGTTATATTTGACAAAATAAAATTCTTCTTTATAATCGGGACATCAAAATTTACTTTGTGTAAATTTTTGGTATTTTTCTGAAAAAGTTTAATTTTTAATGAATAGTGAAAAATGTTGTATTTTAATTCAAAACCTCTTTTTAATCTAATTTATTTATATGATTAGATTATCTTTTGAATTGGTTTTGAAGTGAAATTAGAATATATTTTTAACCTTTAATCCAATAGTGGTCGTTGGAATTAATTTCACTTTCAAATCAGACTTAAACTAGTGTCAATCTTTTGATACATTTTGTTTCATAAAAACACGCTATTTGTTTTGACAGTGAGAATTAATTATTAAATTAATTAATGCAACTTATATGTTTCAAATATTTTAAAACAGACATCATTTTTTAATTCGGAATATCAAATATAGCTTAGGGTGAATTTTTGGTAATTTTCTGAAAAACATCAATTTCTGATGAATAGTGAAACGACTAAGTGGTACTTATAAAAATTGATTTTCCGTTTAAATGAAATTTTTCCATCTTTGTGTTTTTAATTTTAAAAATCCGACATACATGGTTATAATTAATAAGTAAAATGTGGTTCAATGGGATTAAAATAATTTTTTGGTGAATAGTAACTTCTTAAGTACTTAATCACGATTAGAGGTAATTAGTGTAGTTTAAGGTAAAAATAATGTTTTAATAATATAAAATGACCTAGACACATGTCCTAACATCATTGTATGAGTCATTTCCGACCAAGACAATCCATGGGTCCACTTGGGGACCCCATGGAGCCACTTTGGTTGGAAAATGACATAAATACCTTTTTATTTAATGTTAAAGTAAAAATGTCACAAACGTTAGATGTTTTACTAAAACAATTTTTACATGGGTTTATACAAGTCAGATTTTTGACTATAAATATTCATTAGAAATATAAAAATATTTCCTACATCATGATATTTTTTTTTATAATTTTTATACATTAAATATATTAAATTATTTTTGACATCATGATGATGTAGCGATGACCTCATTATTTAACGATTTAAATAATATGAAAAGATAATGTAAAATCTATGACCTACACATGTCCAAAACTAATTGTATGGATATATTTAGAACTATTATCACATTATCCTCTAATTATACCAATGTGGGACCTTTTAAATCCGAAACTCATTTTAAAATAAAGGAACATTTCTTTACTTTCCAAGGGTGCCCCTCCTCTCCTCTTATAAAAGGCCCCCAACTCTACCTCCTTACCCACACTTCCAAAGCCTTTGGCTCGGACAAACCCTGCCCATTTTGTCTCTCCACATCCCTCTATAACTCCTTGAAGCCTCACTTTGGGCTGAAGTCTTCCCAAGGAAGACATTGAGCTCAAACCAAAGGGAGTTACCCGATTTTAAGGTAATGTCTTCACTTGTGTCCTTTTGTTTTATTTTGATTCTCCACCCCCCTAAACTATTTTTATTAATTTATTTTGTAAAAACTAAAGTATATTCAATATACTAGGATTTTTTTATATGAAGTATTCGAGCTACACTTACACACAACTTCTTCTAATGGTTAAAGAACATATTGTTTCTGTGGTTAGCGATTTTCTGCGTCATGAAACGATGATTGTTCAATATTATTTTAACACCTTTAAAGGTGGCCATTATGATGTCACTTTATTTTATATATGATATATATGGTATTTATGTTTACTATATTCTTCTATATTTTATATTTAAATCATACCTTTATTCTTTTCATGTTGTGTAAATGCGATAATTTCATATGAGGAAGTGTGGACTACCGCCCCCTCAAGTGATTTGACTCGTACATGCAATACATGGAATGTATAAATAATCAAATTAATGAACATATGTGACCTATATAACATATATATTATACTGGAATTATAATATATATATATATATATTTATATCATTTATTTTTAATTCCATTAATATGACAAAGAAAAAATGAAAGTAGCGTTCATGCGTACATACGGCCTACCGTCTCCATGAACGGTGCTTTTTCGTTTTTTATCTCCAAATGATATGGAATAATATAAAATGAATATTTACTGGATATATATGATATTTTAATCATTAATACTATTCTAGAAATTATTTACTTATAACTACATGGACAATCATTTTTTCAAACAAGTTCATTTTTGACTCATGTACCAAACGTCGGCAAAAACATCTAATATGAACTGAAATTATTAAACAATTATTATAACATTATAATATGTGATATTAACTGAATAATAATCTTTAAATGAGGTCCTTAGGCAATTATAAATTGACCAAAGTTTATTATTCAGGAATATAAATAAAAGAACAAGACAAGTCAGACTTGAGGTAAGGGATCCTACTCCTCTCTTTCTTTTTAAGTACACTCTTTTATGTCATTCCTTTTAAAGATCATCTTTCTTGTTATTGGGATTTTATTTTATATTACACTTATTGTAATTTTTTTGTTCATATGATGATATACCCTATTCTCTTTCATCAATCTGTTTTTGACTTTTTGAGTGGCGCCGTTAGGCTGCCGAATTTTCGTAAGAGATATAACCTCTCTCTTTCTTTTTAAGTACTCTCCTTAATGTCACTTCTTTTAATCTTCTCTTTTTTATGTTGGGGGATGTTCTTTTATATTACTCTTTCTGTAATATTTATGTTAATATGATGAGATACCCTATTTGATCTCATCAATCCATTTTGATAAGTTTTAAGTGGCGTCGTTAGGCTGCCAAGTTTTCATAAGGGAATTTTCATCTCACTTTTATTCCCATGGGATTTATGCTACATTTACCACAATTTCCTTTGAGTTGTGTATGTACTACCCATTATTTTACTCATTGGGTAATATAATTTCATTTATGAGTATTTACATCAATGTTGTATTGTCCTTCTTTCATAGGGTGCATGTCTTGAAAGATACCCATGTCGGTAAGGGAACCTTTCACCATCCTCTTTTTAAAAGACTTCTTTTGTTATGTCTCTTAATTCACATACTATTATGTTGGGATATGTTCTTATATATCCTTATTGATTTAAATTTTATGTCCATGTGATGAGATACCATTTTTATCTCTCATCAACTCATTTTCTGAATTTTGAAGTGACGTCGTTAGGCTATCAAATTTTTGCAAGGGAACTTCTTAACCCAAATTTCATTCTTTGGGATAAACTTGTACTCCTTGAATATGTAGTTATATGAATATGTGTGAATAAAATCTGATTGTTTTACACTTAATATCCACTTATATTTCGTGTATTCATTTGTCACACATAATTATTTAATTGATTTATCCTTAATCCAAGGATACCATCTTTGTATGGGACTTCGTCTCAATCTCCTTTCATTGAGGCATATTTTGTTTTATACACAACCTTCTTTTATACGGTGTATAAACCCCTTTGAATTTTACGTTTATTCAAAAGGAATCTTTTTTATATGAAGTGTTTACTAAACAACAAAAGGGAATGTTTTTGTCGTACGTTTGCGACGACAACGACTTCTCCGCCGCCGTGACCATTATTTGAGTTTCGGCTTCCTCTACAAGCCATACCTTTTTTTAAAGAAAAATATATACCATGTTTTACTTTTCTTTTATTTTGGTATTGAAAATGGTTTTCATAATTTTTTTATATCAATGTGTTGTATTGATATCTTGTGATTGAAATGTGGAAATGTTATGTTTCCTTTATGCATGTTTTATGTGATATGATTATGTTGTGGTTCTTGGGAATTATTATGAAGACGGGTGGTTCTGTGATAATCTATGGGTAGGTGAGCCCGATATAGATCTCCAATGCATTGGGTAACGTGAAGGAGTGAAACGTTAAGGTTTCTACGAAGAGATTTAGGGAATATATTGTGATGGGTATTCCAAACGTAACCAAGAGGGTTACTCCCTACGTAAAGATGTTATGAATGCCTCAAGTTACCTTTATGTCTTATGATTTCTATGATTTATTCATGATTTGATTAGGTATGTTAAAGTGCTTATGTTTTATGAGTAAAGTATTATTTCATTGATTCTTATGTGTACATGTACTCATGTTTCTTTTACATATTTTTATATCCCTTACTAAGATTTTTATGCTCATCCCAAGTTTTTTTTTTGAAATGTTTTTCACAGGTCAAGGGAAAGGTACATGATATGATGATACTATTGAGGAAGTGTCAAGAAAGAATCCATGTTTTATTTTAAATTTGTTTTTGTTGATGGGAAAAATGAATATTGTCTTTTATGTAACCACTTTGTTTAAATGTGGAATGTAATGCAAGTTTCATGATCTAATTCTCTAAAACTCTAAACCTGAAAAGATCCTTAATGTGTAATCTTGTAATAACTCAAGATTAAGTAAGGTTTAAGGCTGGGGCCTTATAGTTGGTATCAAAGGACGGTTTATATAACTTTAGAGGTTAGGGTATTCTCTAACCATAAGTGACAGTACCATAATGGATAGGATTTCAGAAAGAGTCATAGTTTTAGATAAAGTGAATGAGTAAGTATATCTTAGTGTTTACCTTCCTCATTAGTACATGATGTTTTTGTTGATATAACCACACTGACGTTTCTGTTTTTAGTGAATGGATGGATCTAGCAGGCACTAAAGAGACAATAGGTTTGAAGGAAACTATGGTGGTTCTCTGATTAGGATACTAGATAAAATGGGGGATTCAATGAGGAAATTTGTGGTTGTTCTAAACCAACTATCAAGGAGTCATGATCAACCACTTGAACCTTGGTATGTTTTGCAATGCATCATTTATGAGATGACCAATCGATGTGGAAGTTCAGGTAATAATTATAAAGGTAACCATTAGAGTTTATATGATCCTTACTTTTGAGGTAATTATGGGTTATTATATGTTATGATGGAAAATGAAAGGCATGAGATAAACATGAGTTGAAAATATGTTATGATTATTTTTGATGATTTTATCTCGTTCTAGGGAATGTTTTAAGAATTATATAATTTTGTAAAAAGGACAACACACAGACCATGTGACAACCCATCGTGTAGGACAAAGCTACAGGAATCGAACCCACAACCAAAGTGCGACTGGTATTTATCGCCTACCACTGGACTACGTGAAGTCCCTGGTTAGTTTGACTGATTCTTTTTAGTTAGATGATTTTATAAATTAATAGTAAGTTGATTTTGGTTTATCTATGGAAATTTATTAACCTATAATGGAGGATATGTGATTAGGTTAATAACTTTTCAATACGATACTTTAGGAGCAACTGATGTTGTTTGGAGATAAATGTTACGATTTAACTTGGAAGACTATGTGACTAAATCCTTAAAATATTTGGGTTTCAATCTTAGTTTGGTTTACTTTGAAGAATTTTATGGACAAATTTTTTATCGAGTGGTCCTCATTGAACTTTGGGTTTTGTTGGACAAATTTTGGAGATTAAGAATAGATTTTCTTTTTATAAAGGGTTATCCTTTTCTGGATTATATGATCTTGTACTAACCTTTTTGTATTTGTTTTTGGTTAAGGTCTAAAGATATGGGAAGTATATTGTTCTCTTTTTTGGATTAGGTGATCCTCTAGAAGTTGATTATAGTACTCTTAATGTGAACAAGTCTTCCTAAATACTCGTCTTTTGGAGAAAATATGAGTTTGTGTAAGGAATCTAATAAAAGTTGAAAGTCAACATGATAAGTGATTATGTTTCCTTATGAATAAATTCCTCAATAAAAAGTAACTTAAAACAAAAATATTGTCTATTAACTTCTCCTACTGGGGAATCGAATATCATTTAACCCATCACAAGTTTGTGATTTTCTTATGGTTAACTTTCTGCTAAACATGTTTTCTATCACTCTCCATCAGAACATGACCCTATGGTGTCTCCTCCATGTCCATGTTTTCCTACATGGAATCCTAGTATGGGTTAACTCGGGTGACCTCTGTACTTATCTTTCTTTATTTTAAAGTGATTGTTTTACCAACTCTTGTTTCGATGTGGGACTTTGAAGGATGTTTCCAAGCTCAATTTTAAAATTGCGAGGACGCAATTCCCAAAAGGGGGAAGGATGTAACACCCCAGGTAAATAAAGAATATAACATTTTTATATTTATCCATAGTTGTGAATAAAATATTAATATTACCTTAAAGGGGATTCTATGCTCGATGGCGTACCCAACACGCAACAATGGGTTTCTTGGGAATCTTACGTTGCACTCTAATAATAAAATAATATTATTTTAAATGGTCGTTAACGCCTAGCTGTTCTGATGGCGGTAATGAATAGAACTAAATACAAGATTATTATATATGTTTGTCAAATATTTTTACTTTTTACAATAAATGTTAGAGGGTTAAAAATTCGAATGAATTCAATTTTAAGCGTAAACATTCTAATATTCTTTAAAAGGTAGATTAACCGCCTTTTGATGGAGAACCTCTTTTAAATCCTCTTTTTGACAATTGTATGTGTTATATTTGACAAAATAAAATTCTTATTTACAATCGGGACATCAAAATTTACTTTGTGTAAATTTTTGGTATTTTTCCGAAAAAGTACAATTTTTAATGAATAGTGAAAAATGTTGTATTTTAATTCAAAACCTCTTTTTAATATAATTTATTTATATGATTATATTATCTTTTGAATTGGTTTTAAAGTGAAATTAGAATATAGTTTTACCATTTAATCCAATAGTGGTCGTTTTAATTAATTTCACTTTGAAATCAGACATAAACTAGTGTCAATCTTTTGATACATTTTGTTTCATAAAAACACGCTATTTGTTATGACAGCGGGAATTAATTATTAAATTAATTAATGAAACTTATATGTTTTGAATTTTGTAAAATAGACATCATTTTTCAATTCGGAATATCAAATATAGCTTAGGGTGAATTTTTGGTAATTTTCTGAAAAACTTCAATTTTTGATGAATAGTGAAACCACAAAGTGGTACTTATAAAAACTGAATTTCCGTTTAAATGAAATTTTTTCATCTTTGTGTTTTGATTTTAAAAAATCTGACATACATGGTTTTCATTAATAAGTAAAATTTGGTTCAATGGGATTAAAATAATTTTTTTGTGAATAGTAACTTATTAAGTTTTTAATCGCGATTAGAGGTAATTAGTGTAGTTTAAGGTAAAAATAATGTTTTAATAATATGAAATGACCTAGACACATGTCCTACCCTCATTGGATGAGTTATGTCCGACCAATACAATCCATGGGTCATCTTGGGGACCCCATGGAGCCACTTTTGTTGGAAAATGAAATAAATACCTTTTTATTTAATATTAAAGTAAAAATGTCACAAACATTAGATGTTTTACTAAAACAATTTTTACATGGGGTTATACAAGTCAGATTTTTGACTATAAATATTCATTAGAAATATAAAAATATTTCCTACATCATGATATTTGTTTTATAATTTTTATACATTAAATATATTAAATTATTTATGACATCGTGATGATGCAGCGATGACCTCATTATTTAACGATTTAAATAAAATGAAAAGATAATATAAATTCTATGACCTACACATGTCCAAAACCTAGTTTATGGATATATTTAGAACCCTTATCACCTTAGCCTCGAATTATATCAATTTGGGACCTTTTAAATCCGAAACTCATTTTAAAATAAAGGAACATTTCTTTACTTTCCAAGGGTGCCCCTCCTCTCCTCTTATAAAAGGCCCCCACCTCTACCTCCTTACCCACACTTCGAAAGACTTTGGCTCGGCCAAACCCTGACCATTTTGTCTCTCCACATCCCTATCTAACTCCTTGAAGCCTCACATTGGGCATAAGTCTTCCCAAGGATGACTTCGAGCTCAAACCAAAGGGAGTTACCCGATTTTAAGGTAATGTCTTCACTTGTGTGATTTTGTTTTATTTTGATTCTCCACCCCCCTAAACTATTTTTATTCATTTCTTTTTTAACAAATCCAGTATCTTAAATATACTAATATTTTTTTATAAGAATTATTCGAGCTACACTTACACACAACTTCATCTAATGGTTAAAGAACATACTGTTTCTGTGGTTGGCGATTTTCTGCCTCACAAAACGATGATTGTTCTATATTCTTTTAACACCTTTAAAGGTGGCCATTATGATGTAAATGTATTTTATATATGATATATATGGTATTTATGTTTACTATATGATTCTATATTTTATATTTAAACCATACCTTTATTCTTTTCATGTTGTGTAAATGCGATAATTTCATATGAGGAAGTGTGGACTACCGCCCCCTCAAGTGATGTGACTAGTACATTTAATACATGGAATGTATAAATAATGAAATTAATGAACATATGTGACCTATATAACATATATATTATACTGTAATTATAATATATATATATATATATATCATTTATTTTTAATTCCATTAATATGACAAAGAAAAAATGAAAGTAGCGTTCATGCGTACGTATGGCCTACCGTCTCCATGAATGGTGCTTTTTCATTTTTTATATCCAAATGATATGGAATAGTATAAAATGAATATGTACTGGATATATATTATATTTTAATCATTAATACTATTCTGGAAATTATTTACCTATAACTACATGGACAATCATTTTTTCAAACAAGTTCATTTTTGACTCATGTACCAAACATCGGCAAAAAAGTCTGATATGAACTAACATTATTAAACAATTATTATAACATTATAATATGTGATATGAACTGAATAATAATATTTAAAGGAGTTCTTTGGGAAATTATAAATTGACCAATGTTTATTATTCCAGAATATAAAGAATCGAACAAGACAAGTCGGACTTGAGGTAAGGGATCCTACTCCTCTCTTTCTTTTTAAGTACACTCTTTTATGTCGTTCCTTTTAAAGATCATATTTCTTGTCATTGGGATGTTCTTTTATATTAATCTTACTGTAATTTTTATGTTAATATGATGAGAGACCCTATTCTCTCGCATCAATCCATTTTGGATGTTTTGAGTGGCGCCGTTAGGCTGTCGAATTTTCGTAAGAGATCTAACCTCTCTCTTTCTTTTTAAGTACTCTCCTTTATGTCACTTCTTTTAAGATCATATTTGTTATTTTGGGGGATGTTATTTTATATTCCTCTTTCTGTAAACTTTATGTTAATATGATGAGATACCCTATTTTATCTCATCAATCCATTTTTGTAAGTTTTAAGTGGCGTCGTTAGGCTGCCGAGTTTTCGTAAGGGATTTTTCATCTCACATTTATTCCCGTGAGATTTATGCTACATTTGCCACAATTTTCTTTGAGTGGTGTATGTACTGACCATTATTTTACTCATTGTGTAATATACTTTCATTTATGAGTATTTATATCAATGTTGTATTGTCCTTCTTTCACAGGGTGCATGTCTGGAAAGATACCCATGTCGGTAAGGGAACCTTTCACCCTCCTCTTTTTAAAAGACTTCTTTTGTTATGTCTTTTAATTCACATACTATTATGTTGTGATATGTTATTATATATCCTTATTGATTTAAATTTTATTTCCATGTGATGAGATACCGTTTTTATCTCTCATAAACTCATTTTCTGAATTTTGAAGTGACGCCGTTAGGCTGTCAAATTTTTGCAAGGGAACTTCTTAACCCAGATTTGATTCTTTGGGATAAACTTGTACTCCTTGAATATGTCGTTCTATGAATATGTGTGAATAACCTCTGATTGTTTTACACTTAATATCCACTTATATTTTGCGTATTCATTTTTCACACATAATTATGTAATTGATTTATCCTTAATCCAAGGATACCGTCTTTGTATGGGACTTCGTCTCAATCTCCTTTCATTGAGGTATATTTTGTTTTATACACAACCTTCTTTTATACGGTGTATAAACCCCTTTGACTTTTACGTTTATTCAAAAGGAATCTTTTTTATACGAAGCGTTTACTAAACGATAAAAGGGAATGTTTTTGTCGTACGTATGCGGTGACAACGACTTCTCCTCTGCTATGACCGTTATTTGAGTTTTGACTTCTTCTAGAAGCCATACCTTTTTTTAAGAAAAATAAATACCATGTTTTACTTTTCTTTTATTTTGGTATTGAAAATGGTTTTCATAATGTTTTTATATCAATGTGTTGTATTGATATCTTGTGATCGAAAGGTGGAAATGTTATGTTTCCTTTATGCATGTTTTATGTGATACGATTATGTTGTGGTTCTTGGGAATTATTATGAAGACGGGTGCTTCTGTGATAAACTAAGGGCGGGTGAGCCAGATATAGCTCTCCAATGCATTGGGTAACGCAAAGGAGTGAAACGTTAAGGTTTCTCTGAAGAGATTTAGGGAATATACTGTGATGGGTATTCCAAACGTAACCAAGAGGGTTACTCCCTACGTAAGGATGTTATGAATGCATCAAGTTACCTTTATGTCTTATGATTTCTATGATTTATTCATGATTTGATGAGGTATGTTAAAGTGATTATGTTTTATGAGTAAAGTATGATTTCATTGATTCTTATGTGTACATGTACTCATGTTTCCTTTCCATATTTTTATATCCCTTACTGAGCTTTTTATGCTCATCCAAAGTTTATTTTTTGAAATGTTTTTCACAGTTCAAGGGAAAGGTACATGATATGATGATAGTGTCAAGTAAGTGTCAAGAAAGAATCCATGTTTTATTTTAAATATGTTTATGTTGATGGGAAAAATGAATACTGTCTTTTATGTAACCACTTTGTTTAAATGTGGAATGTAATGCAAGTTTCATGATCTAATTCTCTAAAACTCTAAACCGTAAAAGATCCTCAATGTGTAATCTTTTAATAACTCAAGATTAAGTAAGGTTTAAGGCTAGGGCCTTATAAGTTATCATGCAATAATATTAAAAATATACACCTTAACTAACTCTCGGACTCACTAAAGAAGAGAATGATAGAGTTCATTAATAATTTGGGTAGTGGAGACCCAGGATAAAATAAGATTCAATTTTTAATATATCTAGAACGTGGGAATAAGTACTCAAGGGAATGTCTCTAAGTGGTGAGAAGATGTTATATGTATATAAAAGAAGGACACGAATCAATTAGCAACAAAGGAAAAATGAAAATTTTAGTTAATGAAATGTATTATAGGAACAATATCCCTTATGAATCATCAACTTTTTAATGTTTTAGATGCGTAAATTATGGGTGTTAGGAAAATTTATTCCCTAATTGGAATGATTGTAAATAGAATCAGCGTGGTTATATGAGTAATGGATATATTCATAAAGATAAAAGGACTACGAATGAAATATGAAAGGAAAGAACTGTTAAGGAATAAGGTGAAAATCCAAATTAATGTTTTGAGAAGTAAGTGGAATGATTGACTTGATTATGTATTAGAATTCAAGAAATATTTTTTATAAATCAGGAAATTTATAGGTATCGTTCATTATAAGATTCTCTATAAGGAAATGAAATAATATGTTTAATAATACTAATAACCTAGAAAAGGTATTTAATTTCAGGGTAATATTTATGTTAAACATATTATTAAGGGATAAAAACTCTTCATATGTTCTTAATGATGAGAAAATTTAGTTTAGTTTGGGTACAGAGACGACAGATATAGATAATGTAACACCACTATTGTAACACCCCGAGCTTCCACAATACGCTTCTCTTTCAATAATGCAATAGCTTGCATTGTACACAAGTTCGAGATTCTAACACACCGCGACCAATCAAAATAGCCATTATGAATATTAATACTCACTTTTTGAAATTATATATATATTATATTTCAAAATGGACTTCATTATTGGTTTCGGAATATCTAAATTAGCCTATGTTGAATTTTGGGTATTTTTCTGAGAACTTCAACTTTTTTATGAATAGTGAAAATTACTTAAAAACAAATTTTTTAATAAAAATAATTTATAGTGATAAATTATACTATTGATTTGTTTTAAAGTATAATTATAATATAGATTTACCATTTTATCCAATGGTGGTCATTAGAATTAATTTCACTTTGAACTTGGACATAAACAATTGTCAATCTTTTGATATATATGGTTTCTTAAAAACACGCTATTTGTTGTGACAAAGAGAATTAATTATAAAATTAATTTATGCAACTTATATGTTAGGAATTTTTTAAAATATACATCATTTTTTAATTCGGAATATCAATTTTAGCTTAGGATGAAATTTTGGCATTGTTCTGAAAAACTTCAATTTTTGATGAATAGTGAAACAACTAAGTGGTAGTTAAAAAACTGATTTTTCGTTTAAATAAAACATTACCACTTCTGTGATTTTATTTTCAAAAATCCAACATACATGGTTTTCATTAGGAAGTAAAATTTGGATCAATGGGATTAAAATAATTTTTGGTGAATAGTAACTTTTAAGTTTAATTAATAACTATTAAAGGTAATTAGTGAAATTTAGGGTAAAGATGCTATTATAAAAATATGAAAATACCATTACACTTGTCCTACCATTATTTTATGAGTCATGGAAGACCAAGAAAATCTATGGGTCAACTTGGGGACCCCATGGAGCCACTTTGGTAGGAAAATGACATTAAAAACTTTTTATTTAATGTTAAAATAAAAATGTCACAAACATGAGTTATTTTACTAAAACAATTTTTAAATGGGTTTATACAAGTCATTTGTTTTACTATAAATATTCATTAGAAAGATAAAAATATTTCCTACATCATGATTTTTTTTATAATTTTTATACATTAAATAAATTTAATTATTTATGACACCATGGTGATGTAGTGATTACCTCATTATTTAACGATTTAAATAAAATGAAAATATAATGTAAAATATAAGACCTACACATGTAAAAAACCTATTGTATGTGTGGATATAGAACTCTTATCACCTTATCCTAGAAATATATAATTTTGGGACCTTTTAAATCCGAAAATCATTTTATAATAAAGTAACCTTTTATAACATTCCAAGAGTGCCCCTCCTCTCCTCTTATAAAAGGCCCCCACCTCTAACACCTTACCCACACCTCTCAAGCCTTTGTCTCGGCCAACCCCTGCCCATTTTGTCTCTCCACATCCCACTATTACTCCTAGAAGCCTCACTTTGGGCAGAAGTTTTCCCAAGGAAGCCTTTGAGCTCAAATCAAAAAGAGTTACCCGATTTTAATGTAATGTCTTCTCTTATGTTATTTTGTTTTATTTTGCTTCTCCAGCACCTTAAACTATTTTTATTCGTTTATTTTGTAAAAAAAACAGTATCCTCAATATACTAGGATTTTGTTATAAAAATATTCGAGCTACACTTACACACACCTACATCTAATGGTTAAAGAACATACTGTTTCTGTGGATGGTGAATTTCTGCCTCACGAAACGATGATTGTTCAACACTCATATAACACCTTCAAAGGTGGAAATTAAGATGTCACTATATTTATATATTCTATATATTATTTTTTTTGTTTTCCTTATGATTCTGTATTTTTCATTTATGTCATACCTTTATGATTTCCATTATGGGTAAACGTGATAATTTCATTTTAGGAAGTGCGGACTACCGCCCCGTCAAAGTGATTTGAATTGTTAATGCCATATGTGGGATGTATAAAGGATGGAGTAAATGTTATTATATATTAAATTATACTGGAATTATAATATACCATTATATAATTATTATTTCATTCCATTAAATATTAAATAGAAATGAATGTAGCGTTCATGCGTTCGTACGGCTTACCGTCTCCAGGAACAGTTCATTTCATTTCTTACCTCTAAATGTTACGTAATATTATGAATGAATGTATATAATGGATATATATGACATATATGATATCTAAATAATGAATATAATTCTGGATATAATGGATATTTCACCACATGAACAACTTGTAATTATAAGAAGTTTATTTTTGACTCAAGTACCAAAGATCGACAAAATGACTATTATTAACTTAAATAATTACATAATGTTCATAACATGGTTATAAGTGATATAAAAGGAATAATGAACATGAAAAAGGTTCTTAAGAAAATATAAATTAACTCTAGTTTATTATTCAGGAGGTTAAATAACGATCGAGTCAAGTCGGACACGAGGTAAGGGAACTTCTTAACCCAATTTCCATTCTTTGGGTTAATCTCCTACTTTCAAATTATGTCATGATATTATTATGTCATATCTTGTATTTGTAATTTATTTATGTGTACTTATAGTAAATACACATAATAGATATATTATATTAAAAAAATGTTCTTCATAAGGGACATCGTCTCAATCTCCTTTCATTGAGGCATATTTTGTTTTATACAGAACTTTCCTTTACACAGTGTATAAACCCCTTTGAATTTTACTTTTATTCAAAAGGAATATTTTTTACAAAGAGTTTTACTAAACGAAAATAGGAATGTTTTTGTCTTACGTATGTGGTGACAATGACTTCTCCACCGCCGTGACCATTATTTTTGTTACGTCTTCCTCTACAAGACATAACTTTTTTTAAATGAAAAATAAACACAAAGTTTTAATTTTCTTTTATTTTGGTATTGAAAATGGTTTTGAAATTGTTTTTATTATATCAATTTGTTGTATTGATATCTTGTGATTGAAATGTGGAAATTTTTTGTTTCTTTTATGAATTTTTTATGTGATACGATTATGTTATGGTTTACGATAATTTTAAACCTTTTCATATAAGGAATGCATTGGAATTATTAAGTGACAGGTGGAGCCCGCTATAGCTCCTCGATGCATCGGTAGGTCTCATGAGACAAACTAGTGTCTTGGAACGAGGATTTGACAAAATCTAATTTGTAGTCATGGCACGGGGCCTTGGATACGTGGTTATGATAGTCTGGCATTATGCATTCTGTCATTATGAAAGTGGTTATTGATATTGCATGGGATTATTCGACCAGTATAATATCCATGTGACTAACTAAATGTCATTATTTCATTTTTCTTTTCCCATATTATGTTGATGTTCATGTTTAAAAGGATTTTGTTTAGTTATACATTGCCTTAAATCTTTATGTTTATTTATGAAAGCTTCCGCTATATTGTTATCCTTACTAAGCATCTAAGCTCACCCCTTTCAATGTTTTAATTTTTCCCAGGATGTGAAGCAATATTTTATGACTGACCTATAGGGATAGTGTGAAGGGGATAAAATTGTGGACTATGGAGACTATGTTGTTGTAGTTTTTCACTTTATGATGTAATGTAACATTTATGAATGTATCTAGTGTTTCTAAGGCTACTAAATTAATCGGTCTTTCGAGACTTGATCTTTTGTGATCATGCCAATGTTACGCAATAATGCACCAACTCTAGGTAACTAGGTTCGGGGCATTATAGTTGGTATCAGAGGTAGTTTAGTACTAACCTTGGAAGATAGATTTAGATAAACTCTGATTAGAGCACATGGACCTAAGATAGAATTTGAGGATTAGTATATAAGAACTTCCTAGAATTTTGGTATTATAGAGATTTTGTGAGTTTTCCGAGCAATACATCCATGTCTGGATACGAGCAGGTAGAGGCAGCTCTGGCACAGATGTACCTAGGGGTAAAACCTGAAAACTCCTCTTTGAGGTAGACTCGAACGGGAACTGGTGCACGACAATGGGCCTTGCTGCACTCTTGGTTACAACACTCCCAAGGGATATGCTTAGAATAATTCTCATTTTTTTACAAACCATTATGAAGGTTTTATGAGTATATACTTCTTCAAAGAACACATTTTTATGATTAGGGATTATATCTATAAAATATTCAATTTATGTTAAGTGTTTTACAAGTATGGAATTATGTATTTTGATTCATAAACTAATCTAGTTTATGCCATTGTTTAGAAATGGCGCCTAGTGTAAGGAATGGAAATCATATCTATGCACACACTCCATGTAGGTATTTCCCTCCTACTCAAGATAATTATAATGGAGCTGGTGACACAACTGGTGCTGATCAACTTATCACCATACTGGGACAACTCACTCAGGTTATGAATAATAACCTTACTCGTATGGAGCACCCTAATTTGCAACGTGGAGGATCAATTTTAGACCGCTTCATGAGGAAACAACCACCAACATTTAATGGGGGTAGAAATCCATTAGTATCCGAGCAATGGATAAACTCCTTAGAGAAAATATTCCACGCCTTGGGGAGTAGCGAAAGGGAGAAGGTCATCATGGCAGTTTACCACCTCACTGGAGATGCTGATCAATGGTGGTCGCTAATTCAAAACACAAATGAAGATGATGAAGTATCAAATATGGAATGGAGGGAGTTCAAAGAGCTTTTCCTAGAAAAATACTTCCATCGTGACCATTGAGCAGATATGGAAAGGCAATTTCTGAGTCGGAGACAAAAGGAGGATGAGAATGTCGCAAAGTATGAGGCTAACTTTAAAAGGATAGAAAGGCATGCATCAGATCATATATGTAATCCAAGAAGTAAGATTGATCGTTTCTTTGATGGGTTAAAACCATTTCTCCATCGAGCCATAGTCTCACAATCTTTCTCGTCGTATGAAGATATAGTCTCGTGTGCTATCAAGACAGAAAAGCAATTCTCTAAATCTTATGAAAATAAAGTAAAGCAAGAGAAGAAGAGAACGGTGGAACAAGAGAAAGATAAAGGTAAAACGGGAAAGAAGGATTTTCCATTATTCGATAATTTTGGGAAGAATCACCCCGGTATTTGCCTAAAAGAAATGGGAGTTTGCTATAAATGTGGAGAAAAAGGTCACCAGGCTCGTGATTGCAAGGGAAAGAAAGAGGTTATCAATGTTGAATGCTACAATTGTAGGGAAATGGGGCATTATGCAAATTAATTTCCTAAGCGTCAGGGAACCATACCTCAGAAAAGGCCAAGGGATCAAGGACAATCTTATGATGTTACTACAGTTGAAGTGGAATAATTAATGTATTGGTGCTTTTGGACTCAAGGATTATATTCTGGTTATAAGAATAATGTGATATATATAAGGATTGTACTACAGTACTTGTTGTTTTCATTAAGATTTTAATATGATGAAGGTAATCATATTTTTTGTATATGAAAATAAGAGAAAATTTACTTTGTTTGAGGAATCTGATGATACAATTGATTTTAGAATTTAGAGACCTTTTAGAGAAAGTCTGGACAGAGGTATTTTGGATAACTATAAAGGTTGGAATGGATTAACTTGAACTTTGGATAGTATTGTTTAAGGTTAAAACATTTCTAAAGATTACATTTGGAATATTATAATACTATATTTTTAGGAAAAGGACAACCTGCAGGTCGGGGGATAACCCATCGCGTCAGACAAAGCTGCGGGAATCGAACCCATAACCATAGTGCAACATGACTTTATTACCTACCATTAGCCTACAGGAAGTCCCAAGTTATTAAAAAATAGTTTTCCTAATCTAAATGGTATGTGTTAATATTTTTAACCTTGTATGATTAGGATAAATATAATATTTTTGAGTTCTATTATCTTTTTGAGTGAAAGATGAGTTTGTGGTAGAAATTAGTTGAAGGTTGAAACTCTACTTGTCAAGCATAAATATATATATACCTATCTCTTATTCTATGATTAAATTAATTATTAAACTTTAGTAAAGGGATATTAAAACAAAAAATGTGTTATCCTAATACCTTATGTCTTTTTGAACTGATAATATTTTAAATCAACATAGATTGAAGGCTTTGAGGCCCTCAATTTTACACTTGTTTGTGATTGATGACCTCAATCACTCCCTACAAATATTTACGTTTTTCCTCTAATTATATGTCTCTAATTGCAACCAATTTTTTCCTTATTGAGATCATAATTTGGTGGTGACTTTTTCATTTACCTTTGCCTCTTATTAAGGCTAAATTTTATTAACCTTATTTCCGATGTGGGTTTTCCCCAAAGGTATTTTCTATTTTCAACCTTTTATTTTCAAAGAAAATTTTCAAATTGCGAGGACGCAATTTATTGAAGGAGGGGAGAATGTTACACCCTAATCTTCCATTATACGCTTCTCTTTCAATAATGCAATAGCTTGCATTGTACACAAGTTCGAGATTCTAACACACCACGACCAATCAAAATAGCTATTATGAATAGTAATACCCACTTTTTGAAATTATATATATTATATTTTAAAATGGACTTCATTTTTGGATTCATAATATCTAAATTAGCCTATGTTGAATTTTTGGTATTTTTCTGAGAACTTCCAATTTTTTATGAATAGTGAAAAATATTTAAAAACAACTTTTTTAATAAAAATAATTTATAGTGATAAATTATACTATTGATTGGTTTTAAAGTATAATTAGAATATAGTTTTCCCATTTTATCCAATGGTGGTCATTAGAATTAATTTCACTTTGAAATTGGACATAAACAATTGTCAATCTTTTGATATATATGGTTTCTTAAAAACACACTATTTGTTGTGACAACGAGAATTAATTATAAAATTAATTAATTAAACTTATATGATTGGAATTTTGTAAAATAGACATCATTTTTGAATTTGGAATATCAATTATATCTTAGGGTGAAATTTTGGCATTGTTCTGAAAAACATCAGTTTTTGATGAATAGTGAAACCACTATGTGGTTGATAAAAAACTGATTTTTCGTTTAAATGAAACATTACCACTTCGGTGATTTGATTTTCAAAAATCCGACATACATGGTTGTCATTAGGAAGTAAAATGTGATTCAATGGGATTAAAATAATTTTGGTGAATAGTAACTTTTAAGTTTAATTAATAGCTATTAAAGATAATTAGTGAAATTTTGGGTAAAGATGATATTATAAAAATATGAAAATACCATCACACTTGTCCTACCTTTATTGGATGATTCATGGCCGACCAAGAAAATCCATGGGTCAACTTGGGGACCCCATGGAGCCACTTTGGTAGGAAAAGGACATTAAAAACTTTTTATTTAATGTTAAAATAAAAATGTCACAAACATGAGTTGTTTTATTAAAAAAAAATTAAATGGGGTTATACAAGTCATATTTTTGACTATAAATATTAATTAGAAAGATAAAAATATTTCCTACATCATGATAGTTTTTTTATAATTTTTTTACATTAAATAAATTAAATTATTTATGACACCATGATGATGTAGCAATTACCTCATTATTTAACGATTTAAATAAAATGAAATGATAATGTAAAATCTAAGACATAAACATGTAAAAAACCTATTGGATGGGTGGATATCGAACTCTTATCACCTTATCCTCTAAATATATAATTTTGGTACCTTTTAAATCCGAAAATCATTTTATAATAAAGTAACCTTTTATAACTTTCCAAGAGTGCCCCTCCTCTCCTCTTATAAAAGGCCCACACCTCTACCACCTTACCCACACCTCTCAAGCCTTTGGATCGGCCAACCCCTACCCATTTTGTCTCTCCAAATCCCACTATTACTCCTAGAAGTCTTACTTTGGGCATAAGGCTTTCCAAGGAAGCCTTTGAGCTCAAATCAAAAAGAGTTACCCGATTTTAAGGTATTGTCTTCTCTTATGTTATTTTGTTTTATTTTGCTTCTACAACAACTTAAACTCTCTTTATTCGTTTCTTTTGTAACAAAACCAGTATCCTCAATATACGTGGATGTTTTTATAAGAAGGATTCGAGCTACACTTACACACACCTACATCTAATGGTTAAAGAACATACTGTTTCTGTGGATGGCGAATTTCTGCCTCACGAAACGATGATTGTTCAAAACTCATATAACACCTTCAAAGGTGGCCATTAAGATGTCAATATATTTATATATGATATATATTATGTTTTTTTTCTTATTATTCTGTAGTTTTAATTTATGTCATACCTTTATGATTTCCATTATGGGTAAATGCGATAATTTCATTTTAGGAAGTGTGGACTACCGCCCCCTCAAACTGATTTGAATCGTTAATGCCATAGGTGGGATGTATAAAGGATGGAGTAAATGATATTTTATATGATATTATACTGGAATTATAATATACATTTATATCATTATTATTTCATTCCATTAAATATGAAACAGAAATGAAAGTAGCATTCATGCGTACGTACGGCTTACCGTCTCCCTGAACGGTGCATTTCATTTCTTACCTCTAAATGTAACATAATATTATGAATGGATGTATATACTAGATATATATGATATATATGATATCTAAATCATGAATATAATGCTGTATATAATGGATATTTCACCACATGAACAACTTGTAATTATAAGAAGTTTATTTTTGACTCAAGTACCAAAGATCGACAAAATGACCGTTATTAACATAAATAATTACATAATGTTCATAACATGGTTATAAGTGATATAAAAGGAATATTGAACATGAAAAATTTTCTTATGAAAATATAAATTAACTCTAGTTTATTATTTCGGAGGTTAAATAACGATCGAGTCAAGTCGGACACGAGGTAAGGGAACTTCTTAACCCAATTTCCATTCTTTGGGTTAATCTCCTACTTTAAAATTATGTCCTGATATTATTATGTCATATCTTGTATTTTTACTTTATTTATGTGTAATTATATTGAATACACATAATATATCTATTCTATTAAAAAAATGTTCTTTGTAAGGGACTTCGTCTCAATCTTCTTTCATTGAGGCATATTTTGTTTTATACACAACTTTCCTTTATATGGTGTATAAACCCCTTTGACTTTTAATTTTATTCAAAAGGAATCTTTTTTAAAAAGAGTTTTACTAAATGACAAAAGGAATTTTTTTTCTTACGTATGCGGTGACAACGACTTCTCCGCCGCCGTGACCATTATTTCTATTACGTCTTCCTCTACAAGCCATAACTTTTTTTAAATGAAAAATAAATACAAAGTTTTAATTTTCTTTTATTTTGGTTTTGAAAAAGGTTTTGAAAGTGTTTTTATTATATCAATGTGTTGTATTGATATCTTTTTATTGAAATGTGGAAATGTTATGTTTTTTTATTCATTTTTTATGTGATACGATTATGTTATGGTTTACGATAATTTTAAACCTTTTCATATAAGGAATGCATTGGACTTAATAAGTGACGGGTGGAGCCCGCTATAGATCCTCAATGCATCGGTAGGTCTCATGAGACAAACTAGTGTCTTGGCACGAGGCCTTGACTAAATCTAATTTTAAGTCTTGGCATGAGGCCTTGGCTACGTTTTTATGATAGTCTGGCATTATGCATTCCGTCTTTATGAAAGTGGTTATTGATATTGCATGTGATTATTGGACCAGTAGAATATCCATGTGAATAACTAAATGGAATTATTTCATTTTACTTTTCCCATATTATGTTGATGTTCATGTTTAAAATGATTTTGTTTAGTTATACATTGCCTTAAATTTTATTTGTATTTATGAAATCTTCCGCTACATTGTTATCCTTACTGAGCATCTGAGCTCACCCCTTTCAATGTTTTAATTTTTCCCAGGATGTGAAGCAATATTTTATGACTGACCTATAGGTATAGTCTGAAGGGGATAGAAGTGTGGACTATGGAGACTATGTTGTTTTAGTTTTTCACTTTATGATGAAATGTAACATTTATGAATGTATCTAGTGTTTCCAAGGCTACTAAACTAGTCGGTCTTTCGAGACTTGATATTTTGTGATCATGCCAATGTTACGCAATAATGCACCGACTCTGGGTAACTGGGGTTGGGGCATTACAACTATATTTTTTGAATTTCTTTCAAATAAATTTAATGATTTATATAATTACATTATATGAAATATAATTTGTTTCTTACATTACACAAAATACTAATTTTGTATTTCTTTTTACATAATGATGAGTTTTTCTTGTGTTACACGTAACATTGAGTTTAAATAAATCATATCATATTTATTAAAATATAATTTTTCAATATGATGGTTATATCATAGACATTGGAATGATATGTATAAAATAACATAAAATATGAAAATTTATAGTTTACATGTGTATATAAAATGAATTTTAGGATGATAAATTAATTTAAATTTAAAATAAAAACTATTTTAAAATAAAGGAAATATTTTTGTCAAAAAAACATTTATGAAAAAAAGGTATACCAAAATAAATTAAACAAATGAATTTTGGTGAATTATTTTTAATAAAATTTATAAAATATATACTCAATAATCTATATAAAATAACCTCATATGTTTTCTCTATAACACATAATAATTAATCCAATTTTATTCATGAAAACTATATATTTCTAAAAAATGTTTTGTCACCTTATTTATGTTATTAATTTAAATATAATTTTAAAAACATTGATAAAATTTATTTGAATGTATAAATTTATGTTTTTTAAATATTAATTCCAAAATTATATTAGGTTGAGTTTTTAAAAAAAATTCTAAAAAGATTAACCTTCTAATTAGTGAAAAACACTAAATTATAATTGAAATATTCTTTTTTATTTACATTATTTATAAAAATAAATAATAGTTTAAATTGATTTTAAAGTATAGTTAGTCAAATTATATATAAATACATACAATTTATTTCATTATATTAATTTCCATCCTTAAATTTTATATAAAAACATTTTAATATTTTGAACATTTTCACTTTGAAAACCCACTACCTCATCATGTATGTAGGATTAATTTTTAAATTAAAATTTTTAATTCTATGAATAGAATTTTAAAAAATGGATTCTATATTATGAAATATAATAATTTATATTATAAGATATAGTCAACCTTATATTTATCTAAAATAAATATTGAAAATAGTAAAAATGAATTACAGAGGTTAAGATAAAAAAATGTTTACCGGAGGTAAACTAAAAAGATAATGGTTACAAGTACTAATTTTTTTTATAAAATATATTTTATGTAAATATTTCTACCCTATAATATATAATACTTTATAATACTTAATTTTGGATCCTTGTTTAATAACAAAAATGTTCATCCACCTTTTTCTTCTCAAGAATTAAAAGTGTTCCACTCACCTCAACTATAATAGGCTACCCCTGTCCTCTATTATTCACAACATAAAACCCTTTTTCAGAAAATACATTCCAAAATTACTTCAAAAATGAAATCTTATAATTCTATAATCCTTTATTTGGGTATAAATCCAACATAGGAAGGATTTTGTTGTAAACATAAGGAGGTTACTTGAAGAATATGTAATGTTCTTTAATATGCATTTTTATTCTGATTTCTTCATACACCTACAAAAATTAATATTAAAAAATTATGACATAATAACCATATTATCATCCATAAAATTATATTTTTTAATGATAATTTAAATATCTACAACCATATCTATATTAATCAGATCAGTTATGAAATCAACGTTCATGTGTAAGGAAGATTACCTCTTTGTGTAGCAATGTTATTTGTTTTTCCATTAACACCTCTCATGATTGGGTGTGAAAATTCATATAAATAATAAATATTATTTTATAAAATTATTTTACCATTTCCTTCATAAAATAATCTATACCATTTTAATTTTTGTTTCATTTTGGGGTACGATAATGTCACTTGTGTGTACGGTGAACTGTCGCCTTGCGATGTGATGTGATTCATTTACACTAATTCATTACATGGAATATTATAAATATTAGTTTAATGATATATATAACGAAAATTAAATAATTATAATATTAATAAAATATTTATTAATATTAAAATATAATATATCATTTTTACCTTTTCACTCACAGAATGATGATGACATCGTTCGTGTACATGTGGACTATCGTCCTCATGAAGTGATGTGACTCTCTTTTAATCACCACTCCATATGGATTATATGTATAATTATATTTAATGATATAATAGTTTATTTATGATATTATTATCATTATATAAATATAAGATATTACTTACCTCATTTCTATAATGATTGTTGAAAAACAGAAACATTACCCATGTGTATGTAAGGTTTAATGTCTCCATGATAATAACATATTCTCAAAACTATATTTAATAATTAGAGTTAAGTTAATCATCTTTCAATAAATATGATAGTAATTTCAAGTTATTTTTCTTTCTATGATGGAATGAGGATCAATGTATGAGGACTGAAAATAACAAATCAAAACATATATGAAAAACAATGTGGGTATTTCCCTAAACATGACTTAATATGGATTTTTTAATAAACATCTAATAAAAGGACATATATAAATTATATATATTATGATATATTTAATTTTGATTCTGTAATAGATTTATGATAAACTTATATTTATTATAATATTGGTTATAATGATGTTGAAGTAATTCGAGACTTATAGTAATGGATTTCTAGTCATTCATTTATTTATGGGTGACATATGAAAATTCACCACTCATTTATATTATGTGGTGTATATAATTACCCTTTGAAATATTATATGATGAATCTGTAAAATATAATGATAATTAAATTTTCATTTTATTTAAATATTTATTTTCACTTATGATTCAAAAGATTACTAATATGGTAATGATTTTTCGTCTGACTTTTATTTTTTGGTGACACACATTCCATGATCACCGCCTATTTCCTTTATGTGATGCATGTAATTTCCATGAATTTATATTATTCAGATTATAATTAATATTTTAAGGATTGAAATATACATTTTAGGATCTCTCTTTTAAGGGGTTTATTGTTCAAAAATTACCAAAGCTGTTACAGATTTTTGTATCAATTTACATTCTTTGAGACATATGATTATGTGATTCACCTATCTTCTATTACAAGGTGTATATATAGAACCTTTAATAGTTAATATCATAAATTAATTTATCCACAGTATATTTTATGTTTCATTTCATAATATTCATTCATGGGTATTATATTTCAAAGTAACCGAAGTGGCATTGATTTTAATGTTATAATCTCCTCATTTATCAGGATTTTTTATGTAGATGTTTCTGATGATAAAATCTTATAATCCATCTCTCAAGTAACTCATTACCTTTATACTCTATTGATTTCATCAAAATTCATTTTTTCCCTTCATTTTTTTCTTTTTCTGTATTAAAGATTTCAAAAGAATGTTTTTGTAAAGACAGTAAATTTTCTGTCGAAAAGCTATTTTTTCCAAGACCATTTCTTCTAAATTTTTTCTCAAAAACGTTTCTAACATTCTTAAAATTTTTTATTAAAGAATTTTTTACCGCATTTTTTACTTTGTTAAAAATCTTCTCAAAGAAATCATCATGTCATTTTCCTTGTAAAATATATTTTAATATTACTAAAACAGTGAATGGAATATTTGTTTAAACATGTAACAAATTAATAAAATTTTCTACTATTATAAACATTATTTTCATTGAAGCTTCCTTAATAATGTCTCAATATTTTTTTAAAAGAAAATTATTTCAAAAAAAAATATTTTTTTATTGGAAATGATATTTTTCTCATGAAATGTTTTAAATAATTTGTTAAGATTCCCTTATAATTTATCAAGGTTATTTTAATCGAAAAGGTTTTGCAAAAATTTTTATTTTAAAATGTGTTTTTAAAATTGGAAAATATATTTTCCTAAATAAATGTTTTATATGATTTTTAAAGATTCAAATATAATTTTTCAGGTTCATCTTTAAATGTAGGGATTTTTATAATTTTTTGTGCTTTAAAAAGTGATTTTCAAAGAAAATAAATTTTTCTCATGAAATGTACCAAGTCATAGTTCAATATAATTATCTATACAAGATGAAATTAATCAATGATAGTTTTTATTTTATGGGTGTATGATCCAAATATACCATTCTTATTGTTTTTATTAATGTTTTATGTTTCTAATGAAAAGTTGTTCATGAATCCTATTTCTCTTCTAGGGGTTATACCATGGTAAAATAATTGTGAAACCAGCTTTTTTCCATAAGATATGCTTTGATAAAATGATGAAATGATTTTTAATATCATATCTTTTCATGGGTTCTAATATGATTAATTTCATATGATAATATTTAACACATATGTATGATTTTAATCATATGATGGTTGGGACATATATCTCCCTCCAATGATTTTAGTAATTATTAATGTTATATGAGATCAATGGTTACATGAAAGGTTATCCCAATTCTAAAATCAACTACACATGAGGTAATCCCATGCCCTATAGAGGGTACATGGGAGGTTATCACATGCCCAAAAAATGGTAAAATAACAGTCAGATCAATCCCAAACTATGTACATGGGTTTCTAGCCCAATACAGACATGTTATGAATGTTTGGTAGGTATCTTTGACATAAAATTATATATACTTATATGTATGCCAAAAATATATTTCTTATGATAATTTTATGCCCCCATGGATCATTTTCTTTTATTCTCTTATGATTCATTCATTATGAACTATCAATATTTATTCTATGATTAATGATTATAATAATTTATATGTAGGGTATACTTTTTAAATTTTATGATCATGTTATGATTACTTATCCCTCCTGTTTACACTTACTGAACATCTAATCTCATTATTTTTTTTGTTTCTCTTCCCCTAGTTTTGATATTGGTTTTAATTAGGGTTTGTTTTTTATGATTACTAAATGGCATGATCCTTATGGGATTCTTTTGAATATCTTTCACCAAATAAAGAATTTTTTATTCCATGTTTCAAAATTCACATAAATATTAAGGTCATTAGGAATGTGGTTGTATAATGTATTGAATATTCACATAAAAATATGTAATATCCATGAATGGGAAGCCCGGGTCACTATAGTTTGTATCAGAGGAAATATTTAGTTAACCATTTGAAATTAGGATGAGGAAAAGTTTCTAATATTCCTATAGATATTTTAAATAATATTTTGATGTATGTATCTATAATAAATCCTAAGGATGATTCATTGTATAGTAAAATGTACTAGAAATATGGTAAACGGTAGAGAGAGTGATTTAGAAGTGAGTACATAAATGTCTGGACACTATAAGTGGATGTAGCTCTGGCACATAGGCACCTAGGTGTGAAAAAACAAATTTGTGTGTTCAACTAGAATTCATCATCACTTGGTGCATGGAAATGATCCTTACTGCAAACCTAGATTGAAACTCCTTGGAGATGTCCTATAAAAATTCACAAACTATTTATGAATCATTATAAAGCATATAAATAGATGATTAATATGAATAAAATAGTATAAACATATGTTTTTAATGATTGAAAATATGGTTTCATGATTTTGACATATTATAAGTGCTTTTTTATGATTATGTGGTTTACACTATGATTCAGGTTGCTCACACTAGGATTTTTTGTTTCACTCAATGGCTATAACCATAAGGAATCATGTTAACATTGTATCTAATATAAAATTTTATGACCATGAACAACGAAATTGGATGATGACTAAAAATAAATTTATGGTTATTATGCCTAATTATAAATTATGATATATGATTAACTTAAATAACTTTTGTGAGATTCATAAAGTGTAAAATAAGAGGAATTATATTGTTTATAAATGTTCATGTGGTAATAAATATAAAGGAAATAATATTCATATTCTTACATATCAATAATGTGGGGGGATTATATAGAAGATTATATAAAAGTAAGTAGAATATGTAATCTATATAGAAGAGAAGGTAATATAGTTAAAATTTGTTAATGAGGTCAATGTATTCTGTTTTTTTGGAACATGATAATTAACCAAATCAATGCCTTTAACCAAGAGTTAACTTCTAGAATAAGGATGTACATATTCTAGGTAGAGCATTTATATGGAAGAAAAAAAGTATTTATGTATTGGTATTTAAGAATTATATTGTTAAAGTATGTTACGAATGGTATTTGGGTTCAAAGAATCACGAAACATCTATGGATTATGGTATTTTTGGAATCATATATGTATCTATTTAATATTAAATTATGATTTATGGATTCCATCAGGGGTTTATAATCTTATGTTTGATCATTAATTCAATTTATTTGACACCCCAATTGAGGTTTTATGTGATTGGATTTTATTAATAATAAGGATATTTTGGAAGAAATTTATCATATTACAAATCTTTGTTTTTGTATATGTTTTGGTGAAACTATTATTTAAGGAGGAATTACATTAAAATTTTTCTAAATACGATTAAAGGTATTGGTAGAATTTAAGGATTATCTAATCATTCTTGTGGAGACAATTATGCGTCATAGTCTATCACCTTATGAAGTCAACACACTATATTACTATTAGTGAGTATTTATCTTTGGATATGATTTCTGTAATATACATTAATGAAGTGGTAAGGTTGCATGGACTTTCAAATTAAGTTGTATTTTAACATAATTTGGTTTTTAAATTGATGTTTTGGAATAACTTTCAGAAATATCTTGTTAGAGAGTATGGTTTCATCACTACGTATCATCCTCAGAAATATGGTTAGTTTGATGTAATAATTCAACCCCTATAAGATGTTCTAAGATCATATTATATGGATTTAAATGGTATCAAGGATCAACACATTCCTAAATATGAGTTTTCTTGAAATAATATTTGAGCGCTAAAAAGGATCCTTATGAATCCCTTTATGGAAAGAGCTGTAGACCTCTGACATTCAATAATGAAGTGGCAGAAAGAAAGCTATTGGGACCTGGGAAAGATGATGAGATGGAAGAGAAGGTTAGATCCATTCAGTAATAGGTATATACTACAAAATATTTAATGTAATTTTATGTTTATAATCATTGATGATATCTAAAATTTTAATTTATTGAGAAGGCCTTTCTATTAATTTATCTAGGGAAGAAATAAGGTAAAACTAAGCACAAGGAATATCAGTCCCATTAAAATAATTGTTCATATCAGGATAGTAATTTATTGTTTTATGCTTCCACTGAACCTCTCTCAGGTTTTTAATGTGTCCAATGTATTATTATTTAGGAATTACATACATGATCCATCACATGTACTAAACTCAAGGGTCATACCACTAGAGCATGATACTTATTAGGAGGAACAACTTAAATAGATTATTGATTGAATAGAGAATGTTTAATGAAACATGAACACTCACTTGGTCCTTGCTTCATGGAAAAAAGACAATTAAATCAATTTGGGAACCTGGGGATGTAATGAGGCATAATAATCTTTAGTTATTGGTACCAAAGTGATGAATTTTGATGGAAAAATTCATTTTATGGGCTTACAATGTATCATCGTGATATTTTTTGACATTGTTTTTCAAATAAATTTAAAATTTTACATATTTTTCATTATTTAAATATATATTTTAACTTTTAATTACCCCGAACACTTATTTAGTCTTGAGTTACACAAAACTTTGAGTTTATCTTGTGTGACACTCAATACTAAGTTCAAATAAAATGTGACATATTATTAGAATATTATTATTTAATATGATATTTATCACCTATGAATTTAAATGGATGGTATGAATATGATTAAATAAATTATTAAAATACATTTTTACACATGTATATAAAATTTGTTCTTTGGTTTTGAATTAATTAAAAATGAAAATAAAAGAAATATTTTTCTAAAAAACTATTTTGAATAAAAAATAAAGTTAACCTTAATAAATTAAATAAAACAAATTAGGGGATGGATTTAATTAAATTTATATGTTATATATTCAATAAAATATTTATCATTAACATTATGTGTTTTATAGAAAATAGATAAGAATAAATCCAATTTTACGGTTAAAAGCGGTATTTTTCTAAAAAAACTATTCTATCAACTTTTTCCGTACTTATTTTAAAAATATTTTTTGTAAGTTATAGAAAAAATATTTGATAAAAAAATAACTTAAATCATAATATCAATATCAACTTAGGGTGATTTTTTAATATTTTTATAAAAATCTAATTTTCTTATGAAAAGTGAAGAAATACATAAATTTAATTTAAAATGTTTAATCAATAAATTATTTATAAAGTGAAATTATATTATTAAAATTATTTTAAAGTGAAATTAGTTAAATTATATATTTATTAATCTAATTTATGTCATCTTAATCAATTCCATTTTGAAATTGGATATAAAAACATTGTTAACTTTTAAACATTTCCTCCTTCAAAACCTAATTTCTTATCATGTCTGCGAGATTAATTTTTAAATTATGTTTTTAAACTTATGTGAATTGTATTTTGAAAACATTATTCTATATTTTTAATCATAATAAATTATATTATATTATAATTGAAATTTTTTTGACAATAATGAATAGTGAAAACTGTATAGATTAATTGTCATGGTTAAGGTAAAAATGGGTTTTCTAGAAAATTAAACTAAAATTATAAGGGTTAAACTGTACTAAAAAATTAAAAAAATTATTTTTGACCATATTTGTACCATATAATTTAAAAGGATATATATTATTCACCATTTTTTTATTTTTTCATGAGAAAGATGTTGGTACAGATTTTTCTTTTCAAAATTAACTAGTGTGCCACTCACCTCACTCATAAAAGGAAACCCCCTATCCTCTCTTCATCACACCATTAAAACCTATTGGATTGGAAATTAACTTCCCATATCAAATCCAAAATTCGATTATATCATCATAAAAGACTTTTTTGGGATTTAATTCAACCTATGAATGATTTAGTAGCAAACCTAAGGAGGTTACCTGAAAAATATATAATGTTATTCAATGAGAAATTTAATTTTATATCATCTTCCACCCCCAGAAATTCCTATTAAATAAAAATTATACAATAAAAATAGTATATTACATATTATATGACGTTTTTTGATAATTTAATGACCTAAAACCATCTCTACTTCTATCAAATTGGTTATTAAATCATCGTTCATGTGTATCGCATACTACAACATCATGAACCAATGTCATTCTTTTTACCATTACCATCTCTCGTGGTTAGTTATGATAATAGGTATAATTTATATATATGATATTTATAACATAATTAAATTGTTGGATAAATTATATCATATATTATTCTTTTACTTTCCATTCATGAGTGGGGCACAATTACGTCTCTTGTGTGTTTGGTGGACTACCTCCTTGCAAAGTAATGTGATTAATTTTCATTAATGCATTAAATGATAGATAATAAGAATATATTTAATTAATATATGTGAAATAAATAACATAATTATGATTATAATTAAATATTTATCATTCTTAATTGATAATATATCATTTTATTTCTTACCTTTTCAGTCACTAAAAGACGATAATGTCATTCCTATACGTGTGATTGTCACCTTCAAGAAGTGATGTGACACTCTTTTCCTCACCGCACCACATGGATGATATGAATAATGATATTTAACTAAATAATAAATTATTTATGATATTATTATCATTCTTTAAATATAATAGATTACTTACCACCTTTCCACAATGATCGTTGAAAAATAGAAACATTGCTCGTGCGTATATAGCGCCTACCATCTCCCTAATCCTAACATAATTCATTTCTCAAAACCAACATTCATTAATGTTAATGAAAGTTTAATTTATATATATTTATGACAATTATTTCATTATTTTTATTCTATATATGATTTAACCAATATCTAATTAAAAGAACAAAAAATAATAAATCAAAACATAAACAAAAAACAAAGAAGTTATTACGCGAAACATGACATAAGCATTGAATTGTTAGCATATGAGAAATAAAATTACATAAGTAAATAAATTATTGTGTGATATATGTATTTTTTCTCTAATATAAATATGGTAAACATATATTTATTTTACATGTGGTTCAAATGAGTATGAAGGATTTTGTGACCTATATTGTGGGATTTCTAGTCTCTGTTTTATTTATAGATGACAAATGAAAATCAACCACATGTTTCATTTGGGGTGTTTATATACTTCCCCATTAACATTTCATATCATTAATTTCCTAATATTAAGGATATTAAACGTTCCATTTTATTTTTATTTTTTGGGTCTTAAGATTTAGAATATTACTAAAGCGGTAATGGATTTTTATCATAGTATTTTTTTCTATGTGACACATCTGATATTCACCCCATGGTTCATTTAGGTGGTGTATAGAAATCCCATGAATTTATTTTATTGTTGTTATACCAAAATGTATCAGTATTTACATATAAATTTTAGGATCTCTCGTTCATAGGGTTTGCGGTTCAAAAGTTACCAAAGCAATAAGAGATTTTTGTTTCAATTCTCATTCTTTGAGACACCTGATTATATTATGAACCTATTTTCTTTTATGAGGTGTATACACACACCATTTTATAGGTAATATAATGAATTTATTCATTTTTTGGATATTATATTTTTTAATTAATGATATTCCCTCATGTGATTACATTTCAAATTTAACAAAGTGGTAAATATTTTTATGTTATAATATCATTGTTTATCATGATTGTTTATGATTACGTTTATGATGATAAAATAATATGATCCATATCTTAAGAAAATAATGACCTTTTTTAACCTCTAGTTATGTCATGATAATATATTTCTCTCTTTATTTTTCTCTATTCATGTACTCAATAGTTTAACATAATATTTTTATGAAAAATCATTTTTTCGGTTAAAAACTCTATTTCCCCAGAACATGCCTTCTAAAAATGTTTTCAAAAAATAATTCAAAATTCTAAAAAATATTTATTAAATTCATTTTTACCAATTTTTTACTTTTTAATAAAACTTCAAAGTAATTTTCAAAAAATTTTCCAAACAATTCCCATTTGTATTTTACTAAAAATATGAAAGTAATCTTTATTTTAATGTGAATGCCATAAACAAAACTTCTGACTGTTAAGAACATTATTTTATTTGAATATCCCTTGATATTTTTTTCAAGGATATTATTAAATAAGTGGATTTCAAAAATAAATGATTTTTAAAAAAAATCAAAGTGGAAAGGGTATTTCCTTTTGGAAATGTTTTAAATTATTTTTAATGACTCCTTTATATGTTTTTAAGGTTATTAAAATGAATTTTAAAAATGATTCTTGTTTAAAAAGGTATTTTTACAAGTGGAAATTATATTTTCTTCAACCAATGTTTAAAATTATTTTTAAATATTCGTTTATAATTTTTCATGGTTATGTAAAAAAGAAAAATATTTTAAAAATAGTAGATGTTTTTTAAACTAATTTTAGAAGAAAAGTTATTTTCCACAAGAAATATTCCGAGTGATACTTTAGAATAATTCTCCATGTATGATGAAATCCTTTGATGTTTCTTTTTATTAACTCGGTATAGGATCCAGTAATAAAATTATTATTATTTCTCAAAATGGTTTATTTTTAAGCTGCCAACATGTTTATAAAACTTGTTTATCTCTTATGGGTTATACCATAATTAAATGCTTATAAAACCCACTTATTTTTCAACGGTTTATTATTTTGAGTAAATGAATAAATAATTATGAAACCCATTTATTTTCATGGGTTATAGTATTATTAATTTCATACGATCTTTTGGAACACATATGAATAATTTTCATCATTTTATGGGTGGGGATTATATCTATATCTAATGTATTGAGTAATTTTTAATGTTGTATGATCTGAAATGGTTTATAGTATGTCATCCCAATCTCAAAATAGAGTACTTGAGAGATTATACCAAACCCAAAAGATATTACATGGGAGGTTATCCCGAGCTTGAAAGAGGGTAAAAGGGAGGTTATCCCTAGCCTGAAGTAAGTAAAAAGATATTTATCCAAATCCTAACATGATATGAACATCGTGGTGGGTATCCTTTATATAATATTTTCAATGATGATGTGTAAAACACAAATCATTGTCTTGTTCCAAAGTTATTCTCTCATGGATCGGGTTCTTTGTTTCCCTTATGATTTATGCCTTATTAAATTACAATATTTATACCCTGACTCAATATTATGATCTTTGATATACAGAGTATGTGTTTCAGATGTTATTCTCATGTTAGCATACCCATATGATTATATTATACTTAAATATCTCCCTTATTTAACCTTAATAAGCATCTGATCTCCCCATTTTTTATGTTTTATTTCCTTAGGTTTTGGCGACTAGTTTTATGTTGTGTATATTTCTGAAGATTAATAAAGGGTAAGATCTTTATGAGAAGTGTTGATGATATTTTACCAAATTAAGAAGATTATGTTCCTTGTTTTCAAAGGAACTAAACTATTATGGTCATTTGGAATGTGTTTTCATAATGTATATAATATTAATCTAATAATATGTAATATCCATGTAAGAAAATCATGCGATAGTATTGATAAAGTAAATTTAATTGTGTTGATGACCTCAGATCTAATAAAATATTTTCTTATAAAGTAGGTTATGTTATCATTGATGGAGTTTTTAAGATTATTAGATATATTGGATCTACTAATTAACCTATGTATTTATTATTATGAAGAGGAACAATGCTTGTTTTCATTTATATTTTATTATAATTCAGGTTATCAGCAACCTTCAATAGAATATATGACAACGATATTCACATATTTGGAATCTGACCATTAAGATATGATTAATAATATTTGGAGGATTAATATTCAGTTTAATAAATTTAGTAACCTTATTTTTAAATTATTAATTATAGAAGTATTTTCAGTTTAACAATTTATGGAATGGTTTATGTTTAATATTGGATGTTGTTTTAGATATTAAAGGTATTACTTAACCATTTAAAGATTTATACATATTTGATAACTATTTTTATCATTTGTTAATTATAATTAGAAGGAATTAATTATCATTATTTTATGGATTTTATTTAGGGATTCAGAAATTAAAAAAATCTCTTAGAGAAAGAGATGAATGGTAAATTTTTCTAGTAAAAACCAAATGATGAAATCATGATTATGAAATAAGAATATATTGTGTAAGTAAATTTTCAAATGTTCTCAGTCTATATGGGAAATTAATTCCACAAAATTAAGAAAACATTCTTGAAATAAAATTTTGTCATGTTATAATCATTTTTATATATAAATAACCCTTTTTAATCACTTTGGTTTTGTTTTTTTTCCTTTATCATTCTCCTAAATATTTTCTTTTTCACCCTCCACCAGTATTTGGGTGTTAGTTTTCTCTTCTATGTCTATTTTTTAACTTCCCACCTATATTCACTTATTTGTAAACCTAGTTTTTTTATTCTATATGAATTTTATAAATACATATCTCATTTTCAAGATTATGTTTTATTAACCCTTTTTTAGGAGGGTTTATAGGATGAATTTTAAAATTTTAAACCTCTGATGATTGAGAATAATTTTGAGGGAGAAATTCCTTTTAAGTGGGGAAGAATATAACACCATAGGATTTTATAAATTATTATTTTTTGATAAATTAAATTTCATTGATTGCATATTTTAAATGAAACATAGAGTTTATATTGTGTTACATACAACATAGATCTAATCTTTCATAACACACAACATTACGCCCAACTTTTGTTACACACAACACCAAGTATAAATTAAACATGATATATTAATGTCATATTATTATTTAATATAATATTTATCACCAAGAAGTTGGAATGATGAATACAAATAGGATTAACTAAATTATTTAAATATATTATTTACACATGTATATAAAATGAATTCATTGGTGAATAATTAATTACGAAGTAAAATAAATACCACTTCAAAATAATAAAATCCTTTTTTGAAAGACTATTTTTATGCACACATACCATAATAAATTAAGGAAAGAACCTTTAGTGAATATTTATAATGAAATATATATATATATATATATATATATTATCCAAGTAAATTTTTAGCGTCCATTTTATGTGTTTTCTTGATAAGAGATATTTATAAATCCATTTTTACACTTAAGAAATTTTTTGTTCTAAAAAATAGTTTCATCGCATTTTCTCCACACATATTTTTAAATCTAATTTTTGACCCATTAAGAAAATTATTTGAAAAAATAATCTTCTTTCAAGAAATCATCATATCAAAATTATATTTAGTTTATTTTTCGATAATATTCTAAAAATATTAATTTCTTGATGAATAGTGAGGAATATTTAATATTAATTGAAAACTTCCTTTTTATATAAATTACTTATAAAGTTAAATTATATTTTAATTTGTTTTAAAAGTAATTTTAGGTGAATAATATATCATTTAAACAAATATATGACATTTAATTCATTTTTAATGTTATTTTTGAGATACATATTTTATTAAATTTTGTTCATTTTATCTTTGAAAATAGGGTTTCTTATCAAATAAATAGGATTAATTTTAAATTATAATCCATATTTAAAAATTTAATTTTGAAAAATGGATTCCATATTTGGAATCAGAATATTTTATATTTTCTAATAATATAAATTTTTTTACCAAAATTAATATGGAAAATAGTAAAACTTCACTACTGCAGTTAAGGTAAAAATTTGTTTACAAGAGGGTTAAACTAAAAAGATATCGGTCACTGTTCTTTAATAATAATTTTTAATTTATTTACTATACCTATATCAATTCATATTTAACAATATTGATATAATAAACTCAGTATCTCTATATACATATATGTTGTTATTTTAAGGTAATGACCTACAAACATATCCATTTCCATAAAATTGGTTACGAAATCATCATTCATGTTTACCACAGACTAACTCCTCATGAACCGATGTTATTTATTTTTTAATTACCTATTCTCATGGATGGTTATTATGATGTATCTCAAATATATATATGAAATTTATAACATAATTATATTTCTCGATTAATTTTATCATATATACCTTTTTACTTTTCATTTTGTAGGGGATATGATAACGGCGTTTATGTATACGGTGGACTACCACCTCAAAAAAAATCCGATTCCTTTTCAAAAACACTTTACATAAAATAAAAAAGGATAAAGTTAGTTAATATAATATAATTTTTAAATTCATAAAATAAGTATCATTCTTAGAAGATAATATACAATTTTATTTTTAACCTTTTCACACACTTTATGATGATAACATCATTCTTGTATGTGTGGATTACCACCTTCACGAAGCGATGTAGCTCTCTCATTTCCACTTCACACCACATGGTTGATATTTATAAGTATATGAAAAAATATATTCATTAGGATATTATGATCTTTTTTGAAATATAAGATACCATTTACCTCATATTCATAATGATCGTTGAAAATTTTAAATGTTACTCATGGGTTTATATAGCTATCATCTCCATGATCGTAACATACATCATTTCTCAAAACCATATTTGGTGTTTGGTGTTAAAAGGATAATTGGTGTATAAATATGATATTTATTTCATGATTATTATTTTGTAGATGATAGATCCTTGATCAATAAAAAAGGACAGAAAATAAAAAACATATAAATATATGAAAAACAAATCAGTTATTACCTAAAAGTTGGTTTTAACAAGGAATTATTAATAAATAGGTAATGACTGGTCATAAGAAATTAATATATGGTGTAATATATATAATTACAGTTCTATAATCAATTTATAATAATATTTTATTTAATATAAATTTGGTTCTTAATTTCTTGAAGGAAGTTGAGACTTAAGGTATGTGATTTATAATCTTTCTTTTATTTCTAGGAGACATATGCATATTCACCACTCATTTTCTTTTTTGTGTTGTGTATATTTCCCCATTAACATGTTATATCATAAATAAAATTCATTTTATGATATTGTAAGTTTCATATGATGTTATTATTTATTGTTTATAATTATTTAAAAGATTACTAAAGCAGTTAGGGATATTTGCCTCCATTTTCCTCTCTTGATACTTATATAATGTTATAAACCTATATTATTTTATGAAATTTCTATAAAGACCATTTTTCATGTAATATCACAAATTTATTTTTTCTAATTATAAAAAATGTTGCATTTTTATTATTCTTTCATGGGTTTTATCATTGGATGTTACCAAAGTGGTAATGGTTTTATATTACAATTTCACTATTTATAAATATTGTTTATGATTAACTCTCCAATTTTCAAATATTATGATATATCCATCAATAAAATACTTAATTTTACTATCCTATAGCTATTTCATTACAATAATTTTTTAATCATTTTCTTCTATATACTGAATTGTTTAAAATAATTTTTTTTAAAACAATCACAAAAAAATATTTATTAAATAGATTTCTACCCATGATTTTCCTTTTAAGAAATTTTCATAAATGAATCTTCTTGTTGTTTTCCAAAAAATTCACTTTTGTGTTTTACTAAAAATTTGAAAAAATCATTATATTTAATATTCTTGACATTGATATTATTTTTTATTTTCATGGTAACTCATTTAGTTCAAGTATCAAACAAAATTATTCAAATTAATTTTCAAATAAATTATCTCCTTTGTATTTTAGAATGTATTAGATTGTAAATATATTATTCAATGTAAAAGGGATTATTAAAATGTTTAATGATTTTAAAATTGTTTTTAAAAATTAAAAAGGTTATTTTCCATAATTAATATAATAAATTATTTTTAAATCATCATATATAAGTTTTCACGGATATATTCAGACAAAGGTATTTCGAAAATGTTTTATATTTGAAAGGTTTTTTTCAAATTAAACTTATTTTTCCCAATAAATGTTCCAAGTGATTTACCATTAAAATTAATTATCTATCTTAGATGAAATCATTTGATATAATTTATAATTTACAAGTGATATAAACCAAGGATTCCATTCTTACTACTACTCTAAATGGTTTATAGTGACAATATGTTTTTGAAACCCTTTTCTCTTCCACTATTTATACCAAGATAAAATTCATCTAAAATCCACTTCTTTTTTCATAGATTATACTATGGTGAAATTATAATGATAATTATCTCTTTTTAATAGGTTATTATATGATGAAATATTTATGAAACGCATTTAATTTCATGTGTTTTGATATAAAGACTATTTTATGATATTGTGGAATACATATATATGATATTCAATATTTAATGGGTGGGAACAATATCTTCCCGAAATTCATTCTGTAACGATATATATGTGAAGAGATTAGCAGCTCTAGAATGGGTAGTAAACTAAGTTTAGTAAGATACCTTGTCCTATATAATGGTCTTATGAGTATTCCTTGATTATTATGATAGTTTGGGGGAATGAACCCACTGTACTATGATAACCTTGGTTGTGTGGTTAGACTATTTGGGAAATTATTTTGTTTTCTTATGTTTATACCAATATTCCATGTCTTATTCCAATGTTATGCTCTCATGGGTCATATTATTTAATTTCATTGTGGTTCTTGTCTTATGAACATCCAATATTTATGTCATGAATAAGGATTCTAGTCTTTGATATGTAGGGTATGGTTTTTATTTTTTATTTTCATGTTCTCATACCCTTATCATCATGTTATTCCCATTTATCATTTTTTACCCTTACTGAGCATTTGAACTCACCCTTTATTATGTTTCCTTTCCCCAAGTTATGAATAATTATTTTAAGTAATGTGTGTTTGTGAATTGTATTAAACGAGAAGATCATTATGTGAAATTTTTAAGATTTTCCCCAAATTAAAATACTGCAAACCTAGTATCAAAATAAAATAAACTATTACAGTCCTAGATCATTTTTTTTTAATTTATTGATTATTAATATATGAATATGTAATATCCATGTATGAAAATTCGGGGTTGCTACAGTAGACACATTGGAGACTCGATATAAAAACCTACCCTCATCATTTACCCCATTATTTGGGGTGGTTATTAGTGTGATTTCATGACATCAAAGCTATTATTCATCCTATCATATTCTTAACAAATTTTTTAGGTTGATTCCACTGGTTTCTATTTTGGTTTTTGGTACCAAATCATCATGGAATCGGCTGAAATGTAGGGGCTTTCACCCTACATTCATTAAGGAGGAATCTAAATGATATGTACATGCCATAAGAAGTATTTTCAGTAAATTTACACATCAAGGTGAATTTTATATGTTTTTTAATTATTTTAGAAAAAAATAATTAAAATTGGTGTAATAATTTGGGATTTTTTATCTCCCTTGATTTTAGGGTTAGTTTGGAGTTGACTACACCTGGTTTCACATGATTCTGAGATAAGGGGATGATCATTGATTTTTTTAGTAATTATTAAATTTAAAATAAAATTTTGAATTAACTTTAAATTATTGATAATTAGTTTTGGGTGTCTCTTGGCATGAAACATGTGATTGAGAGAGTGTACGAGGTTTGGTTGGCTTGGATGGGGCTGAGTGGAGCTTAATGTGGGGTTAAATCTATAATACTTATAGGTGTATCATATGATAAAAAATAATATAATTTTTTTATGAAAATTATTTCATTAATGTTACAAAGGATTTAGGGACCATGAGTTCCATGGGTAGAAGATATAGGACTTCATCAGGCCTCTTATGCTTGAACTATATTATTTTGAGGACTTTGGTGAAATGAGATCACCCAACGATGGTTTCTCCATGGGGTGAGAGTATTGGGATTGTGTATGTGTGGCCTTGGGAAGGTCTATGGGTATGAAATGAGATATTGAACGGAAAATTTTGGGTTCTTAGAGATGTAGGGAATGCATGAAAATCATTGTGTCAAGTGTTGATGCATGAGACAGATTCAGGTCTCTCAAGTGTTGATAAAAACCCTGATGAGTTCAGAGGTGAGTCTAGGAGAATGATGATAGTAAGATAATTCCTCTGGGTCAATAGTATATTATCGATAGAGGTATCCTTCTAGTGATGGTATGAGCAATCTCCCATTTGTGAGATGATTACTATATATAGATTGGGATAATCATTTAGAACATTTAAATGAGATTCCAAGTGGTTAATTATTTTGTGGATGGGTTAGTCTCTACATAGTGGCACTAGGAGTGTTTAGGGATATTATGGGGACATAGACATGGCTTGGAGGTATGGGTCATAGGATACTTTGGGAAATTCTATAACTAAGGGGTGAAAGTATTGAGGTGTTATAAATGTGTACTAATAGTGATAAGTATGTAGTATCTTGTGGAGACCATGAGGGGTGATATGTGTTTTTTTGAGGTTTGGGAGGATAACTGGGGGATAGGATATGATGTTTCATATTATTGAGTTGTGTAAAAGGATGTTTCACTACTTATGTGAATGAACCTGATGAACCTCCCTAGTGTATTTAGGGATGAATATATGTGATGATGGTTCCTTAATGACGGAATTATGTACAATTGATTTCTAGAAATGGAGTGGTTCATTTCAAAAACTACACCATGTTTCTTTAGGTATTGTCATAGGACATTTCCATGCATATCATGGGTATTTATGCATAAGTTATACATTTCCTTGAGTATGCATGGGTAAAGGAACACTGTGGGGGTTGGGTTATGTCATGTTATTATAGAACATAGATATACCATCCTAGACTAATTAGGGATGGGTTTTAATTGATTTACATATGGCCACACCCAGTTTTTATGAGTATGAGGTCAATGTTTTGGAAATATACATACCCTGATCCTAGGGGTACAAGTCAATCATTGGTATGATGTGGAATGTTTCTGGGATAATTCTAGCATGGAACTGAATAAGGTTGTGTGAAGGTTATAGTGGTCTAGGTAACACACAATGAATTTTTGGGTGGATTTACATCTTCCAGTGTCATGGTATCCCAGTTATCATGTGACAAGTTACATATTTATTTCTTTTCTTAATGAATAAGATTTCATATGAAAATGTATATTAGTTATTATTGGATACACACTTATATATTTTATATTGAAACCATGCATGGTAATCTCAGTGTTCATAAAGGACTTATATTGATATTAAAATATGATTACATGACTTTCAGTGCATTAGGATGGGACACCATGATGGATATGTGGAGGAAGGGCATGTGGGGCATGTGGGTGGTAATAGGGACAAGTTGTGTAATTTTTATTTTTAGTTTTAATTTTCATTTGCAATCATCTATGTGGGAAATTAGTGTGTGGATTTTATTTATAAAATAATTAATTATCATTGTTTTTTGATAGGGTATTTTATTTGGAATTAACTGATCTAACAAGTGGTTAGTTATTTTAATTAATTTGATGAATCTGATTCAATGTCATAGTCTCTATACAATATATATTAAGCCCCCAATATAGTTGGAAGCATCTATAATATAGGGACACATATCTAGGGTAATATAGATCTTTATTCTATGAAATTATGAGTGGCCCTGGGAAGAGGCAATACAATGTCCTATCAAAGGATGATTTGTTTTGTAATTTGATGATTTGGTATAAAGGTGGTCTATAAATGTGATAGAGATAAAGATGGTAATTTTATTAGTTCATTAAGAATAACTATTTTGTTAGGATGAACTGGATTCCATGGTATTTGAATTTATTCTTTTACATTTAGATTTTATAGTTATTTTATTTCACCTTGGGTTTCATGCATGGAGTTTGTAGATTTATGATTTATGCATTTTTCCCTTGGACCAATGGCACGAGTCTCATGTGATGCTCCTGGAACATTTTAAAGAGGTTTTTTACATGAATCATTATATGAATATGGTATTCACATGACTTATATGTCCTTTCCTATGGATGTTTTCGAATGGGAGGTTCAATTGTTTATTGTATCAATTACAACGTATATGGAATCATCCAATATAACTAGTGTATGAAATTATACTCAACTATATAGTGATTTATTTCCTTATAATGGTTGGTTATTTCAATCCTACTATAGGTGGATCTCTGGTGATGGAAATATAGTCCCTTCCTCAATAGATGCATGGAGACCCATTGTGGGTCGGTATGGGAATTTGATGCCCGTATGATGAATTGATGAGGTAATAGTATGAAACAGATGTGATATGGGTATTGGAATGAGTTTCCATGATATTGATAGAAACTTTAATTCCATTGGGATGATTCTGGTTATTTAAAGTATTAATGACAACCTCTATTTAATTTTAAAATATATCTTATTGGTGAAACTCTACTTAACTTGGTTATGTGCCTGATAAAAACCCTATAAAGGGTTCTAAGAAAATGAATTGTAAATTATTATAGATTTCCAATGTAATGAACATGTATAATTTCTAAATTAAGGTTGAGGTTTGAGTATAATAAGTGGGATTCCTATAATAGTGGTTCTAGTGATGCATATTATGTACCATGATGGGAGAGTTGGTGGATGCCTATGCTTTTTTGAGATGATTTCCACGTGGTGGGTGGTTGTCTTGGTATCTTTGGACAAGGTGATATTCCTTGGGATACTGGTATCTTATGAAATGTAGTGGGAATATTAATATAGATAGGAATATGTGGATGGGTTAGATGAGATTCTACTCATAAGATTGTGGTTTAGGAAGTGAAATTGTATTTTATGGGAGTTTACAATCATTGGGTTTGACTAATATCATGATATATCCTGAGAAAACCCCTATGGGTAGGTTATTGTTTGTGTTCATACATGTTCACAATTATGTGAATTCAATTGTTAATCTTATTCCATATTCATATTATATATGCACTTATTATTCCCCATGGATCATTATTTAGGCATCCTGAATATATTCATGTTACATATGAGGTTATAATTCTAATGAAATCACTCTTGAATTATGATCATGATTGATTAGGTATGATTTTTTAATGTAATGATCATGTTCTTATACCCTTGGAATATATTAAGCTCACATAATATCATTTATTTGTATCTCCCAATTATACACATACTAATAATATGATCTCACCCTTACTAATATTTCCACATTACCTAGCTTATGAGAAAGGATATTATGTATGATAATCCAATTAGGGAACTATATTTGAAAAGTATTTTGGGAAATGTTGAATATATTTCATGAAAAAAACATTATGTGTATCTTTTTTCCAAATACAATAATCTCTTACAATCCTTGGGAATGTATTAATTTGATATGTATTGATTATTTTTCAAAAAATAGGTCATATTTACAAAAAAAATATGCTCAGGTCACTGTAAGAAGTAGTGAACTTATACAATTAATAGAGTTGAAGTTGAAGCCCCAGATGATATTATTTTGGGAAAATTGATTATAAAATCATATTTAACTAATATATTAGTTGATATTTGATATATACACAATTTTATATAAAATAGGTAATCAAATAAAATTAAAATATCCACTGATAAATTTATTTAGAATTCTTTAATTAAAACACATAGTAAGAATATTATTGCAACAAAAATATATTAATTTTTCCAATTTTAATGATGGAAATTTATATAGTTATAGTTTTTATTAATATACCAATTCTTTAATTTTATATAATTCATTTGATTGGTTAAATATCAAATCATTATATAAAAATTTTATTTTGATCAATGATATTATAATATATAGATTATGAATAGAATCTATTTTTTAGGAGAAACTAAATTTCCTAACTCGTGTTAGGAAATAACTAATGTTTCACATTTTAATGAAATTATTAAATAATAAGAAAATCAAATAAAATTTATAAAATAGAAGTATTCAATAATAATTTAGGCCTTAATTATTATAAAATACTAGATATATGGGTTTTATAAAAAAATAACCAATAGCCACCTCCTCGTGAAGTTAAATTCTCTATTGACTATATACCTAACAAAAACCCAATATCTAATAAACCCTTTCTAATAGATCTCATGTAATTATATAAATTAATGAATAAAATATTAATACTATGATATAAGAAATGAATATTGATTATTTTGTCACCATGGATATAATAAATTTGTTTTTAAAATAATAAGGATGGTTCTTTTAGGTTTTTCATTTGATATAGGAAAATACTTTCATAAATATTAAAAACAAGGATCATTTCCATTAATAAAGGATATTTAATCAACATAAAGGGTATCAATACTTATCAATGGTTAACTATTTCCAATTAAATATCAATTTAAAATGATGAATATTGGTATACAAGATATGGATTTTTATACAAGGCACAAGCTATATTCTTTTCAAAGTAATGACTTTTATATTAAAAAATATTCCATTTGTGTTTATTGATACAATTACTATAGTATTTATGTATTATCTTAATAAATACAATTTCAGTAATTTCTTGATGATATCATTATATACTATAATATTAATGGATTTTTAAATAAACAGTTATATATTATTCATGAAACTCCATAAAAGGAGTTATGTAGGAAATATTTCTTATGTGAAATCTAAAAAAACAAGTTTACTTTTAGGGTCACATTGTCTTTAAGGATATAAAATTTATTAACACTTAAAACACTATTATTGGTAAATAATGGTCAGTAATAATTAATGTTACCAAATAAATAGTTGTTTGGGCTCAACTAGTTACTATCAATGGTTTTTGGAATATATTTTTCAATTTATTAACTTGTTAACTTTGTTTATATATAAAGGGTTCAAATTAACATAAGATGAAATGAACCAACCATAATATAAATATATAGTGAGATGGTGTATAACTATACTCCCAGATTTGGTGTAAAAAACATTTTCTCTAAACACTGGATTTGGTAAAAACAAAACCCAACATATCTTCATTTTACATCATTTCCATAAGTTCAACATTAAATCTCAAAAATAATCACACAGTACCAATAATGGATGATTTAATATCTTTATTAATTGTTTATATAAGTAATTTATTTTATAGTAATATTGACCATTTCTCCATAATTGAACCCTTTTAGACCACTTTCAAGACCTCTTTTATGTCTTACTCATCTAAAATACCTGAGGAACGGAAACATAAGAGATATGTGAACTCAAATTCTTAACAAGGGGGAAATAAATCAAGATATAATCAACTATTCAATAATAAGAATATGAAAAAATGTGATTAGGAGAGAAATATCATCATCAATATACTTTATAATAATAATAGTTATCCATAATCCATGATTGAAAAAATTTTAATCATAATTGAACAATCATGTTACATGGAATAAGAGTGTGGGATATTGAACATGAGCTGTGGAGATTAATCATAGGAATATAACATAAAAATTTGAAATAATAATTTATGTAGAAATTCATAATATTGTGAAAAAAAAATTTAGAGAAATCATGACCATGTATAATCTTTTAAATAAATAAAAACATTCATGTATTCATGCACAGTCATGTGAACAAACCTCGGTGTGATCATGTCCATGTAACATCGTGTAAAAAAAGATATATAGAATAAATTCAATGCACAATCAACTGAACAAAACTATATGCAATAATTTTATTACACCACTAAGTGAACAATACTATACATGATTATTTATGTGCACTAACATGTGAATAAAGATATATAAGATCATGTCCACTCATCATTATATGAAAAAATCATAACATGATCATTCCTATTCACAACCTTGTTGTATTCGAAGATTTAATACATATTAAATCTATTGGAGTGAGATAAATGAACCCACTCATCAGTAACTCATACATACATGTGAAATTTAAAAATAATCATTCATTACATCATAAAGATCCCATGGAAATAAAATTGGGTTTCATGACATTTCTTTATATTACAACTAAATTTTACCTCAAAAATATTAATGGTTAAGACCCGAAATTCAACCAACCAAAAATAATATTTTATGAAAATTTAAATGGTCATTCATGAAAAACATTTCAATGAAAAAAACCATTTTATATAAAGATAAAATAAAGCTTAAATCAAAAAATTATTTTATGAAAATGATTTTATCCTTGGAATAAAATATGATGCTAATGTAACTTTAAAAAAATAAAAAATTATATAGTGAAACCATTTGAAATAATTTTCTTTTAAAAAGATCATAAAATTGTGTATCCCTCAAAATGGAATAAATATTATCTCAAGAAAATGTGGAGTAGAGTATAAAATAGTGGAATGTGGAAGGAAACCCTTTTTAATGTATTTAAATACATATTATTAAATATCGCGTCATAAAAAGGATAATAAAACTTATTTTTTTAAAGATCAAAAGGTAAATGTTAGGATTAAAAGAGATATAACATAATTGGGTTTCTAAATATAAATGAAAACATTGGAGGGAATAACAAACGTACATGCAAGAAAAAGAGAATACTTTTGATTGATGGGAATTATTCATAAAAATGAAATATTTTATGAGAAATAAAATCATTATGAAAGGATATTTTAATTGAAAATTAATTTTTAACCTTATTTGAAGATAAAATTCCATAAAATAAAATTTTATGGTGGAATAATCCATGCATGGAATAAAAAAGTTCATGAAGAAATATCATAACTCAATGAAATATTTTTTCAATTATCAATATCCTTTAATGGTTTCAAAAACTATTAAAAAAACTCAATGAATTTAGGATTCAAATTGAACTTAAAATATTATGAATAAAAAATAATTTATGATATTATATATATAATACATAGTATAAACACTATTTAAATTAAATTGTATGGATGAATAAAAATTGTCTCAAAAATAGAAAATTGAAACAAATTAACCTTATGAATATCGTAATCAATGAAGTAATAATAATTTGGATTGGATTTCATGAAAAATTATTATAAATCTAGGTAAATTAGATGTGAATTAAAATTTTTTTACAACCATATAATGAAATAAATCAACCAGGAAAATTTTGGTTCGTGAATATTTATTTTAATACAAGAAAAAAAGGATATTGAGTTATTAAAAACACTTACCTTTAATCTCTCTTAATAAAATGTACTCTAACCTCTTTACTCCTTGAAAAATATCTTTTAAAATTGTATTAATTAATTATAAGGTGATATTTTGAGGATACTATATCCTCTAGGAGGATTTAAGGTGTTTTTTAGATTTATTTGGGTAGATTTTGGATGAATCCATGTGGCATGGGGTGTGAAGATTAGTGGGGTTGTGATGGCTCCGTTTATAATGAAGGAAAATGTATATTATAAAACAATACAAACATTAAAGAATATCATGACATTATATAAGAAAAAATGATAAAAATAGAAAACATTGGTATTTATGACATCTTACAGTCTAGAATTCAATCAACCAATTATTTTGGAAACAAACATTGGTTAATTTTAATCTTCTTATCAATATTTCTAACATTGTACAGAAATTAAATTTTATTGTGGTAACTCATTTTAAACGTCGGTAATTATTTTTATAGAGAATAATTAAAATTTAATTTTTTAAAAAATTGAACATACATATATCAAAGATGATAGTCATTTTACCATATAATATTTCTAATAGTACATAATAAATTTTAAAATTACATCTCATAATGTGTAGATATGTTTTTTTAGAAAAAAATTATTTTATACTTAAGATTTATGTGAAGGATAAAATTATCAATCTTTTCTATATGGATAAAATGATTTTTTTATAAAAAATAAATTTTATGTGGCTTTTAAAAGAATATAGAACCAAATTATTCAAAAATGATATTTAATTAAAATAAATTATCAAAAATAGATTATATTGGAAAATATTAATTGAGTACTTTAAATGTTAATCAGATGTTTTATAAATTCAGCACATTATATTTTAAATCCAATTTTTTAACTACTAAATATATATTTTAGGAATGAAAATTGTTTATACACTAAATGATCTTTCATATATAATGATAAAGTCATAAAATTTATGGTTTATGGTAGAAACTTTATTTTTCACTACTAAACTAAAAAAAATTATTTATGAAAAATGAAAAAACTTACCCTAATATAATTTAAACAAGAAAAATCCAAAAAATATATTTATTTTATAATATTGACGTTATATTATTTATAAATTAACCTATTAAATAAATATATAGAATATGAAGGGAAGCATATTTTTAATAAACATGATGATTTTAAACATTATGTGTTTTTAATATTATTTCACAATAATTTAAAATTATATTAATGTAAATATATTAGTTTATATATTATAAAAATACTATAAATGTGTTTAATTTAATTTATTTCGATAAAATATACTACAAATTGATAAAATAGTTGATTAAAATTTAATAATCCTTTTTAATATAATAACTTTTTAATTATTTTTTCTTCTAAATTTAATAATTTATAAGTGATTTATATACTTTTTATTTACAATGTTTTTTATTATTTTATTAATTTTATTAATATTATTCAAATAGTATGTCAATTCTCATTTATGTTCAGTGTTTTTGTTGAATTTCAATAGCAATAATAGTGTTAATTAAAATAATTTATTCTAAAAATATTTTTGTGTTACATACTCCACCATTAAGTAATTTGTGTCCTAAAAATTTTAATTATCACTCAGTAATAGAAATTTATAAGGGTATCTAAAAGATAATTTTTACTCAAGGTATAACTTTTACGAGGATATAAATGTCCCTATTTTAATTAAGATAAAAAAACATTTTCAATCATAATAGGTATAAAATTATTTTCTCGACCATTTAGGCCTTATATGACTCCTTAGTTAAGTCTTCAGAGCTTCTACAGACATACAATCCATACCACCATTTTCAATACATTTTCCAACAAAATTCTAAAATAAAATGATTATGATAATATCAAATTAAATCATAGTAAATAATCACATGAATAAGAAAACTTAGTTCTAATATGTCTTCTCCAATGACACCTTTATTTCTTAATATGATACTTTTTGTACTCTGATTTAATTATATCAACCTATAACTCGTTTAGTTTATCCTATGTTTTCTAGGTACATTTACCTATTATGTTCTCTAGAAAAATAATTCATCATCAAATTCTATTCAAATCCTTCATAAAGGCTCATAAAGAGAATGTGAATTCACAAAATCATATCCCTCAGGGAATTCTATCCATGTTTACAATATCATGACCACTTATTTTATACCACATAAATAATTATTTGATAATCAACCATCCTTTTTTCTGGGGAATTTTCCATAGTTGTATCTATTCTGAAACTATATCCACATTCCAAGATCAAAATAATGATTTAATTACTATTAAATCACACAATTTATACTTTAACAAAATCTCCAAATAATAACCAACAATTATACTTATCCCTATAGTTTTCTAAATATTTCCATCATCCTAATCCCCAAAATTACTAAAAAATCATAAAAAACTATATCCAACTTTGATACCAACTATGGAACCCCAAAATCACAATATAATATATAGAATTACATAAAATCAATAAAAGATATAATTTACATAGTCTAATCTAAAAATATATTTATTTTACATCATTTTCATAATTTAGACATTAACGATGAAAAATAATCATGTAATCTTAATAAATGATGGTTTAGTGTCTTTGAGGGATAGCTACATAATCAATTTTTTACAATACATGTGACCTTTTCCCCACAATAGAACCCCAATATACCCAATTCTAAAAAACTATTAAGATATACTCTTCTTTATAGCGTGGTTAATGGAAAAATAATAAAGAGGTGAGATCAAATTCCCAGAAAGGGAAAAACTCATCATTATATCATCAAGGGTTATATTGGAATCACATGATCAAACTTATTTATTAGAGAAATATCTTATTAAAATAATATAAAATAATAATATTTTTTCATAGTTCATGATTGAAAAACATTTAATCTCAATTTAATAAACAAGTACCATAATATAAGAGATTGATTTAACAATATTGAGAGATATATATTAATCATAGTCATATGAAATAAAAATGTGACATAATAATTGTCTTACGAAACCAAAATATTGTGAAATTTTTTATGAGAAATATTATTCAGGAAAAATCTTATTAATAAATAAAATTGTGATTATTTCCTAGTATAACCATTTAAAAAATTCATATGTCAACATGTCTACAAACCATCATGTGATAAAAAATTATGTTATCATGATTACACACTATCATGTGAATAAATGAAAATGTGATCATTACCCTGAATCATCATGTGAACATTCCCTAACCTCCTTACTCCTTAGATAATCAACTTTTAAAATTGGGTAAAGGCTCTAAGAGGTGTTCATTTAAGAAGGCCAATATATCAAAGTGGTTCATGTGGGTATTCGGGAGTTATATGTGTAGATTTTGGTCCAATCCCAAAGGAATTGGGTTTGATAAAAATTGTAGTGGTGACATATCCTCTTATAAGTAAATAAAATTTCATTTAGGTAAATACTATTTACAATCAAATAATGTCCCAAAGTTATTCAAGATAAAAGGCATAAAAATATAATATAATGTGATATGGTACATGTTATGTTCTTTTATCCTCTCAAACATTCATTTTTTAGAAAAAATATTATTTATTTTAGGATTCTTTAATTACTTTTAACTTTTACTTAAATAAACATTTACCATGATAAATCATTTTTTACCATGGTAATTAATTTTAATAAAAAAAAGTAAAATTCAACATATTAACTAATTTAATCATTATTAATTCAAAAAATGATAATTATTTTATCAAATATTATTTCTAATTCTGGGAGAAATATATTTTAAATTTAATGAACATAAATCTTATAAACTATTTTTTCGGAAAATGTGTGTTTTCATTCTTATAATTATTTTGTATGACAAAATTATTGATTATTTTAATTTAAAAATAGTGAAAACAAATTTAAGAAAATATGTTTTGTTCATGATATAAATAAATCCTAAATCTAATTTTACAAAAATAATATTTAATTTAAGGAATATATAAAAACAATTATTTGAAAATATTACTTAAGTCATTAAAATTTTAATTATAGGTTTTCTATATCCAATATAGTATTTTTGAAATGTATAGTTTTAAAAATAAAATAAATTTTTTATGAATTAAATGGTTTTTTAAAAATATATGTTTTTTTATGATGATAAATTCAAATAAATTACAATGATTTTAAAAATAGAATTTTAATTATTAAACTAAAAATAAATTATTTAATAAAAACACCAAAAGATTACTCAAAGTTAATTTAAAAAAGTTGAATCCAAAAACGAAATTAATTTTATAAAACATAGGATTTAAATTTTATAAAAATATATTTTATATCAAAATACCAAATATAATGAAAAACATATTTTATAGAAAAATGTTTTTTTAAACATTCTGTGCTCTTAGTATTATTTCATATAAATTTATAATTTTATTAATATTATTATATTATATAAAATATTATATTAATATTGTAATAGTTTTTACTTTAATTTAGTAGTAAAAATATACAATACTTTAATGAATAGTTAATTATGGAAAAATAAACCGTTTTAAAATTAAATAATATTAAAATTTATCTTTTAAATGCCATCATTTTTTGGTGATTATGTATTTTATATTTACTAGTGTTTATTCTTCTTAAAATTTTTGAAATAATATTCACATTATATATTAAAGATATATTTAGTTTGGTGTTTTGTATGAAATAATATATCAATCATAGTTTATATTTTAATGAATATATTCGAAAATTCCAAGGTGTTATAGATATTACATAATACTACATTGAGATCCATTATATTTAATAATAAATCACACCCAAAAACATATTGGATTACTTTCCTTTAATATTAAATTCATAAACAACTTAGTCTACAATACTGTGATTTTATTTATATATTCTCACTACACATGACCCCCTTTTATTAATTTTAGATTTCATAATCTCTTACATAACATTTGGAATGGAAACATGAGAATCAATTAGATCAATTTTTTAGTAAGTCGTAAAATGTATGATATATCAATTGAGGAAAATAAGTGTGAAAAATATTTCCTTATGGGCATGAGAATATAATTAAGTTATATGAATACAATATAAGGAAATCATTACTAATGAAATATAAATCATACTCATTTATGTAGAATTAGGGTTTTTCCATAACTAGTAAATTTACCATAGGAATGCATAAAATGAGACAAATTCATGAGCCAGGAAAAACTATATAGGAATTCATCAGGAACATAAGCATAGATAAAACATTTCTTATATAGTGTATCACTTCCAAGATGATTATCACATACTATATTTAATTCACTCTTCATTTTCATAAGCATTGTGGATTGTGTTGACTCACCAATCCCACAAACATAATGGATTGTATTCACTCCTCAATCCCATACATTTAGTTTCATGAGATTTAAAATTTTATGTAATTCATTATAGGGTTATATAAGTTTAGGTCTATATGTCACATTTTGATAGATCATACATATGTGTGCCACATGACCATGAATGGATTCCTAAATCATCAATATGATAAATAAAATTTGATAATGATATGGGTTTCAGTAAATTTTATATTGGGATTAAATAAATTAATTTGATAAACTAATTTTATGATTTTATTAATATATAAACCTAGTAAAACATGATCATCATTCAATAATAAAACATAGATGATAAAACAATTGAAGAATCAAAAAAATAATTTAGAATATAAGAAGAAATACAATTTATATTTTTGATAACTTTTGAATATTAATAATTTTTCCATCAATTTTTTTAAATATAATGAGAAGTAGAAAACAAAATTACTTTCCAAAACTATGAAAATTTGAAAATTAATCATCGTGAAGAAAACCAAAGAAAGAAGTGGGAGAAAATATCTGATGAGAAAATATAAAATGATTATGTTGATGACTTTTTAAATAAGTAAAAAACCATTGAAAGGTCCCATAAAAATTATATATGTAGATATAAGGATATACGTGTAAAAATAAAAATAACATTGATATGGAGGAATAATATTCCCAACTAAAAGAGAATACATAAAAGAAAATTCTAGTTATAAGAATCATTACAAAAAAATTACTAATAAATCTGAGGTAAGATGGTGAAAATTCGAGTAAACCAAAAAAATAACAATATTATAAGACATTATATGGGGTTTTAGTTATAATGAAATTATAATTTATACTATTTTAAGTTTATATATAGACTGCCCTGATCCGAAATTGAGATCGGAAACAAACCCTTAACATTACATTAAACATCTTCGAACACACTTTAATCTCTGGTATAAATAACACAACTATATTGACGACATATTTAAGAACCATATTAAATTATATTTAATTTTATAATATTTACATATATTATTTCTTTAAACATATATTTCTTGGTTATTATTTACATTTATCATTGGATGTTGGTAATTTTTATTAATTTGAACAAGTTTCATAATAGTTTTGTCAATGTTCATTATTTTATAATGTTTTCTTCATTCTTAGATTATTGAAATAATAATAATAATTATTATATTGTTTATGTATTCCCCTGTTATTTTTACAAAAGGATAGGGTATTGTTCCTGAGAATTGAATTAACAAAGGGCATCTTTTGGGAAATTTACTAACACCAATTTTTTTAAAAGGTTGGGGCCAAAGCCTCATATTATTATTAAAGAAAATACCACTTTTATTCTTAGTAGAGGGAGACCCGTTATATAGCCTAAAGGCCTAAGGCCAAGTGGCATCAATACAAGGCTTGGAATCCCATTTTTTGGCCCAAAGGGCCCTTCGATGAATAGTACTTCTACAGTCCTCGGGCTGTAATAGTACCGCCACCACTACAGTTCCTGCTATAGTCCTTTAATACAGTACTGATATAGTGCCTCATAAATTCATCCCTACCCAAATTTGATCATGGGCCTTTTTGATGCTAAGCAGGAGCCTGTACTACTTGGGTACAGGCTCATTGGAAATTTACAAACAACAATTAGTTACTTTATAATGGCAATTAATTTTTAATTCTCACTTATTGAACCATTTTCATGACATAAATTAATATTTATAAAAATATTTTAAATATTAACATATTTAGAGTCATTAATTTTTTAAATGATGGATATATCATAGAATAGTTCATATGGGTAGTTAAAATGACCCAAACAAGATGATTACAAATAAATGAATGAGTAATAGTATATAGTTATATTATAGTAACATAATTTTTATAGAATATTAATTATGTTACTAGTACATGATTTTAATGGTGAATTAGATTTGTAAATATTATCTAATGGATTATCTTCAATTAATGTAAGTAAATATTTACATCCAAATAAACTATAGTATATTGCACTTAACATTGTTAAAGAGTTTGATTAGAACCTAAATTCCAAAATTTCATAAATTAAATTTCATGATGTTATTATAATTTATGAATTAACTGTTGTACATCTCGTTCCCCTCGTTGTATGATTTTCATGATCACAATCACTTTATTATTTGTCTAACCTTGTTTTTAAGTGTTGTGGATGATAGGAAAGAGATTGCCAAAGGAATGGCCCAAGAAAGCATCTCAAAGTGGACTGAATTTCAGTCCACCGGCCAACCGGTGTGATAGCACCGGCCAGCCGGTGGACCTGGCAGAGGCATTGCCCACTGCCAGGTTCCACCGGTCAGCCGGTGGCTCTGTCACCGGCCAGCCGGTGGCACCCAGATCAAACAGTGATGGCTACTGCCTCACCACCATCCACATGGTGGCTCTGGCACCGGTCAGCCGGTGCTACCTGGGCAGAAGGCCTTCTCAACATCCAAGGCACCGGCCAGCCGGTGGCCCTGCACCGGCCAGCCGGTAGCCCAGTCAAACTAGCCGTTGGCTTTGACCAGTCAACCCTCTTTTGGCCTCCAACGGCTCTGAGGCCTTCTCCAATGGCTCCGAAGGCCCCCAATGGGTTCCATGCCTATAAATAAAGGCCAAGGAAGCCCCGGACACTACCCGGATCATATACAAAGCCACCGTACACATTTTCCATCTTTGGCGTACCTCCGGCGGACTTCCTTCAAAGGAACCCACCTTGCTCCAACAACTTCCACATCCAAGGAGCTCCTCCAAAGAAGCTTGGAAGCGGCCTTCAACATCTCCAATCAATCAAAGGCGCCCAAGGCTTCTCAACATACAGTTTTTATTGTTTTATTTATTTTGAGCTTTAAATTTGGGTTTGTGCCTACAAACCCCAAACCTTTCTCATCCCCCTTTCTTTTGGGTTTCACATCACCACTAAGGTGTGAAAAGGTTGTCAAGCTTTCATTTAAATAGCTTGAGACATAGGTGAGCTATCCTTCACCTGTAAGAAGGATAGTGGGTTCTTGCTAAACCATTAAAAGCAAGTGGGTTCTTGCTAAACCACCAAAATCAAGCTGTAATAGGTCCTAGTGCTACCTCAAAGCCTAGTGGGTTTCTTGCTTAAACCATTGAAAAGCAAGCGGTAGGAATCTCTCAACGGTTGAGTTGGGAGCGGAGACGTAGGCCGGGTTTTTGGCCGAACTCCGTTATCAATTTCTTGTGTCTTGCCTTATTTATTTCCACTGCATTTCAACTTTGATTTTAATTTGTTTATCTTTTTTAAAAGGCAATTCACCCCCCCCCCCCCTCTTGCCATCAATTCCCATTTTTCTCCAACCTAACAATTGGTAACAGAGGGAAATTTGTGTAATACCCTAACCGGTTACAAATTCAAAGATCCATTGTGATGGAATCAACCTCCTTCGCCCCCGAGGGCTACTCATTGGGTCGGGCTCCATTTTTTGATGGAACCGACTATAATTATTGGAAAACCCGCATGACCACTTTTTAAGAAGCATAGGATATCCCATATTTAAAATTGTCATGCAAGGTTATACTTTGTCTACCCCCGACGAATCCAAATGGACCCCCACCGATATTAGAAACTTTGAGCTTGATGGAAAAGCCATGAACGCTCTACATTGCGGCCTTGACCGAAATGAGTTCAACCGAGTTTCCACTTGCACCTCATCTCATGAAATTTGGAAACTATTGGAAGTGACCCATGAGGGCACTAACAAAGTTAAGGATACTCGGTTAGACATGTATAGACAAGATTTTGAATCTTTTTCCATGCATCCAAATGAGTCCATTTCTGAAATGTTTACACGCTTCACTGACGTTTGCAATGGTAGAAAATCTCTTGGTGATGATGTTTCAGCTAAAGCAATGGTCAAAAAGATTCTATGGGTCCTTCCGAGCTCATGGGAACCTAAGGTGACGGTTATCCAAGAAGCTAAGGATGTAAAGAACATGCCGGTCGAAGAGCTCATCGGATCCCTAATGACGTACGAGATCACGATGAGGAGGCAAGCTCAAAAGGAGGTCACACCAATCAAGACACCAAAGAACATCGCCCTCAAGGTACAAAAAGAAGTAAGCTCCTCCTCATCCTCTTCCTCCTCATCTTCTTCATCTTCAAGCGGCAACTCGGAAATGGAGAATCTCGCCCGCCAAATGCACAAGTTTATGAAGAAGCACAAGAAGAAGAAATCCCGCAAGGCGCGAAAGCAAGAACCCACCGCAAGATCCGAGCCCAAGGTAAAATGCTACGGGTGCGGCGAAAAGGGCCATTACAAGCCCGATTGGCCACTCAACAAAAAACGGGCTAAGGAAAAAGGAAAGAAAAAGGTCCTCAAGGTGACATGGAGTGACACCTCCTCATCATCCTCCTCCTCCTCCTCCTCGAGAGACCAAGGTACAAAATGCCAATGGCATTTCATGAGGTAACATCTTCCGACTCCTCCTCCTCTTGTTCTTCAAATTCAAATTCTTTAAATCATCTTTCTTATGAAGAACTCTCACACGCTAGAGACAAACTAGAAAAAGGTTTTCATGCTTTATCGTCAAAATTTGTTTCTTTAAAAAAGTCTTTCAAAAAACTCTCCTCCAAAAAAGAACAACTTCTCAAAGAGAAGGAGGAGATGTCCCTCAAAATCCAAAATTTCCCAAATGTTGATTCTTTGGAATCAACCATCAAGGACCTTAGAGAATCCCTAGCCAAATTCACCCAAGGGGAACAAAATCTTTCAAAATTGCTTGGTTCCCAATGAATTTCAAGAACCACCCAAGGGCTAGGATATACAAACCAAGCTTCCTCCTCCCATGCTCCAACTGTTTTTGTAAGGGGGAGCTCTAGTTTTAAATTTTGTAATTATTGCAAAAAACCCAGGCACCTCATTTATGAGTGTGATTGCAAAAATGCCCGGTACGGCCAACCAAAGTCTATTTTCTTTTCCGATGAATTTTATAGGAGAAGACCCGCCATGAAACAAATTTGGATTGAAAAATCCCTTTTGGCGAGTCTCTCCGGGCCAAAATTTATTACCTCTCCCCGGTGATTTATTGTTTTTATTTAGGGGGAGTTAGGTTTGTTTAATCTTTTTGTTTTATTCAAACTTTCAATTTCAACTCTTGGTATCAAATTTTTCAATTCAAAATTTTCTATTCATTTTTCATTTCAAACTTTCAATTCAAACTGTTATTCAATTGTTCATTTCAAAATTTTTGATTCAAAACTTTCAATTCAAATTTCAAAAATTTCAATTGGTTTAAAATCCTCATATCCCTCAATCAAGTTTTATGCCCCATGCTATTTTGATAATCACAAAGGGGGAGAAATTTCTTGATTGATTGGGGGAGAATCCTTTTCATCATGCTTAGCATTTCCTTTCAATTTCAAAATTTTACATTAATTGTTTTGGTGATTGTGATCATCAAAATAGGGGGAGATTGTTGTACATCTCGTTCCCCTCGTTGTTTGATTTTCATGATCACAATCACTTTATTATTTGTCTAACCTTGTTTTTAAGTGTTGTGGATGATAGGCAAGAGATTGCCAAAGGAATGGCCCAAGAAAGCATCTCAAAGTGGACTGAATTTCAGTCCACCGGCCAACCGGTGTGATAGCACTGGCCAGCCGGTGGACCTGGCAAAGGCATTGCCCACTGCCAGGTTCCACCGGTCAGCCGGTGGCTCTGTCACCGGCCAGCCGGTGCCACCCAGATCAAACAGTGATGGCTACTACCTCACCACCGGCCAGCCGGTGGCTCTGGCACCGGTCAGCCGGTGCTGCCTGGGCAGAAGGCCTTCTCAACATCCAAGGCACCGGCCAGCCGGTGGCCCTGCACCGGCCAGCCGGTAGCCCAGTCAAACTAGCCGTTGGCTTTGACCAGTCAACCCTCTTTTGGCCTCCAACGGCTCCGAGGCCTTCTCCAACGGCTCCGAAGGCCCCCAATGGGTTCCATGCCTATAAATAAAGGCCAAGGAAGCCTCGGACACTACTCGGATCATATACAAAGCCACCGTACACATTTTCCATCTTTGGCGTACCTCCGGCGGACTTCCTTCAAAGGAACCCACCTTGCTCCAACAACTTCCACATCCAAGGAGCTCCTCCAAAGAAGCTTGGAAGCGGCCTTCAACATCTCCAATAAATCAAAGGCGCCCAAGGCTTCTCAACATACGGTTTTTATTGTTTTATTTATTTTGAGCTTTAAATTTGGGTTTGTGCCTACAAACCCCAAACCTTTCTCATCCCCCTTTCTTTTGGGTTTCACATCACCACTAAGGTGTGAAAAGGTTGTCAAGCTTTCCTTTAAATAGCTTGAGACATAGGTGAGCTATCCTTCACCTGTAAGAAGGATAGTGGGTTCTTGCTAAACCATTAAAAGCATGTGGGTTCTTGCTAAACCACCAAAAGCAAGCTGTAATAGGTCCTGGTACTACCTCAAAGCCTAGTGGGTTTCTTGCTTAAACCATTGAAAAGCAAGCGGTATGAATCTCTCAACGGTTGAGTTGGGAGCGGAGACGTAGGCCGGGTTTTTGGCCGAACTCCGTTATCAATTTCTTGTGTCTTGCCTTATTTATTTCCGCTGCATTTCAACTTTGATTTTAATTTGTTAATCTTTTTTAAAAGGCAATTCACCCCCCCCCCCCCCCTCTTGCCATCAATTCCCATTTTTCTCCGACCTAACATTAACAATGTACAAATTATACTTGGTTGACTTAATATGTTTTTTCATAAATTGATGATTTTTGTGTGAATAATGAAAAATAAAGATTTTTAAACTAATTTTACTTTTAGGACATTATCAAGATATGGTAATGACTAGAATGTTTGAGAAAATACTTATAAATAAAATATATTATTAAGTAGTAAAATAATTTATTTTAAAATTAATTTTGAACTTAAGAACCAATATTTAACCTTTTGTAGACCTACAAAATTAATTATTAAAATAAATATAATTTTCAAATATTCACTTTTAATAATTTATTCGCAATGTTCCTTTATTTTTTTGTTCAAGTTGAAACAATTAAAATTACATTTAACATAATATAATTAATTCTATATGAATCAAAATTATGACATATTTTGGAATAAAATTATTTTTATGCTTAAGAAGACATTTTTCTAAAAATTGTATTAATTTCCATCTATGAGCTTGTATTATAAGTAATATATGAAAAATCTAATGACTTAATCATATAAAACGATTCCAAATTTTCAATGAGAATAATTAATATTTTTTAATATGTTAAACTTAATTTCTAGTTGTAATGAATAGTAACCTTGAAAAAATTATCACATCAATTACGGGTATGATTGGTTAAAAAAGTTAAAATAAAGGGATAAGTCTTCAAAATATCATAAATGACCAGATTAATTCTCATTGGTGGGTTTTATTTAAACATTTCCATTTTTATATTCAAATCTATTTCAATTTTGATCCACATAAAATTTATAAGAAATAAATTATATAATAATGTTTCAATTATTTATAATTTATTTACCCACTTAAATTATAATGGGGTAGCTCCTCTCATATCATCTCCATGATTCATGGGACACTTTTTTCCAACATCACCTACCCAAATTACCTATAACTATTATATTTCTTTGCAAATATTTCTCGGTCTCACCAAAATAAAATTGTAATAAGGCTTAATGTGTAAGTTGAATGAGTTTTCCAAAAGAAGAGGTAAACATCTTAACCATATAATATCAATTTAGTTATTCTTATAGCTCCATTAAGTTTTTTTATCCATTATAATATATTGAAATTAGTGTCATAAATATTCATAAATTTTATTATTTTTATATAAAAATGATTATATACCTCTTCTCCGTCTGATAATTAATGAAAACATTGTTCATATGTGCTTGTGGACTACCACTTCTATGAAGTATTGTGTACCATTATTCCATTACATCTCACATGGTTAGTTATAAATGTGGAATTAATGTATAATCATGATAAATTGTATATTGTTATAATTCCAAAAAACATTAGACATCATCTACCTTATTACCCTACCAATTGTTAGAAAATGATAACCTCTCATGTGTATTCGTGTGGACTACCACATCTACAAAGTGATTTGATTCATTATTCTATTAAAAAAGGCATGGATAATAATAAAAATTTATATATTGAATAAATGTTATATAACATAATTTATTAAAAAAAATTATACGGTTTAACCATTACATATCACTTTTAACCATGGAAAATATAATGCAATAATTTTAGATAAAATGACTAAATATATTTAAGTGCTTGACATAAGTAAGAACTACAAAATAAACAGATGTAAAATGAAAATAAAATGACATTAAAACTTTTATATCGATGAAAGTTTTTATTAGTCAATAATTTAATTTAATTTACTTTATTTTTTAGGAGTATATAATGCATCTAACTAAGAATGAATCCAAGGTAATGGTTTCTCATCTCAATTAAAAACCAATGAGATGCATTTTATATTAAGAACCTAATTATTTTATATAGTATATACTACCCATTTGAAATATTTTATAATTAATTCCCCTTTATTCATGGTATTTAATGTTTCAATTCAGGTTTTCTCTTTTAATTGGATATGGTTCAAATGTTAAGAATTCTAGAAATTTTTGTTTTTAATCTCACTCTTATTCAGAATTGTTATTGATTAAATTTAAATTGGAATAATTATAGGATATTTGTATTATTACTACCCATATATTCTCTTATCCTCTATTTAGTTATGGTGTTTTGATATTTTCTATAGAAATTTTACTCTATTTGGAAGTCAGACACTAAAAGAACATATTTATAAACTGGTTTTATTTCCTCTATTATATCAGGAATATTTTTATTCCATATCCATATTTTTCAAATTATTTAAAGGAAGATACTTTTAAATTTAAAATTATCGGTAAAGTTATTTTTCTATTACATTTTATATTCTTAGAAAATTAAATGGAATAATTTTAATGATTTTTGAAAAATTCCTTTTTGGCCTTCTAAAAAAAGTGTGAAAGGAATGTTCTTTTTAATGTATACAGAGTGGATAACCTTTCCCACATCCATAAAAAATTATTCAATATTTATCGTTATCTATATGTTTCTATTTTTTCTTAAAAGAAAATAATCTTCCATTATTTTATGAATTTTTATATTTTATAAAAAAATATTTTCAAAATGTTGAAAAAATAGATATGGTGTATAATGTCATTTTTATAAAAACGATATCAATGATATAGGTAAGTTATTTTTTAATATTTAACACATGTTCCTATCAAATTATAAAGAATATAAATTATTTCAAACAAAAATTTTTGAAGAATCTATTGCCATCTATTACCCATTAGTGATTTATAGATTATAACTTCTTTGAGGATCATTAAATTTCTTCCAATCATGTTCTTTATCACTATTTTATTCATCATAAATGATTTTATCCATTATTTTTATATTTTTTGTTTCACATATATATTCAATATCATTTCTTATACATCATTACTTTATTAATTATATACCATTTAAATATACAATGTTAGTTTAAGTTCGTGTATTAAGAAATTTATTTCATTTACTAGAGAAATATGGATATTATATATTCTTGAATCAATATGAAAATCTATTTTTTTGATATATTGATTATATATTATAATTTATATTCAATATATTTGAAAATAATTGGGAATTTTTATGTTTTGGGTGGGTCCTGGTTAGGTATATCCCCACAATGCGTCAATTGTTCTCATGCGACCAATAGTTTTCCAAATTAGTTGGCTATTAATTTTATACCAACCTATTCATATAAAATTATTATCATATGGACTTGATGGTAAGTTTTATGATATATACACATGAGGACTTGATGAAATGAACATGAAATTAATAATTATGAAATTAATCTACTAAAAATTTCAATTATTATTATTCATGTAATTTTTACATTAATATTTTCCTTCGATATATTTTTAATCACAAATTATTGATTAAATTTATTATGAATTTATTATTTTCTCTTCCATAATGTTAATGTTTCATTTACTCTAAAAAGATTTTGATTTACTATTTCCCTTATTGAGTATCTAATCCTACCCTTTATTATGTCTTCCTTTCCTGAAAACATGAAGAGGGAATCTATGAATGATCATTAGGTATGTAATAAAATATTTAAGCTTTTTTATCCATCCAATGTAATGACGGAATCATACATGTCTCAACCATCATAATATTTTTAATTTGATCAATCCTTCTTATCATGATCCCTTGTATCTTATTTTTATATAATAATTTAAAAAATGGAACTAGGATACTAGGGTTGGGTTTATTATAGTTATATCAAAGTACGTTTAGTTGGCGCAATACCTCAAGATTTTAACTTTTATTTTCATATAAAAATAACATTGATTTTGATAGTTTTTAGTAAATTAAAAACCAATATTAAATCAATATCTTATATATATATATATATATATTATAGCAACATTTTTTGGTATCCTATCATCCTATGAAATATAAAGGCATCACTCGTGCGTACGTACGACCTACCACCTCCACGTAGTTGAAAATTCTGTTCCATGACTATATTATATGGATGGTTATAAAAATTAAAATATTTGATATATAATATATTTATTACATAATTACTATTTAATTAATATGACATATCATTTACCCTCTTACACTTTCACCCGTTAAAAATGATTAAATCACTTGTGCATATAGGTTGACTACAACTTTCATGAAGCGATGTGATTCATATTTCATTTAAACCTTTACAAAATGATTATAAATATGTATATAATAAATATATATGAAATTTATATCATTTTCAACAATTTTTATATTATTTAACCATGATCAATATGCTATGAATGAAACTAAAAAACTAAAACAAGTATTGAAATTGAAAAAATTAACACGCTGAATTGATTATTTTGATAATTTTTTGTTAATAAATTGTTGTTTAACTTTTATATGCAGGTCATATATGATTTTATAAGTAAGTATAACATCATTTTATAGATGAATAAAAAATTTAAATTTATTATATAGGAGGTTAAAATCACTTATGTAGAAAGTGGTACTTGAGGTAAGGAGGATTCAAAACTCAACATCCTTTCAAGAGATTATATTACTTATTATTTATCTACATTATGACAGTATTATGTATGTAAAGGCCTCTTATTATTTTATTTTTTATTTCAACTTTTTTAATATGGTATTTTATTTTTTTTATAAGTAATCAATTCACAGATTAATTCTGACTTCAATGTTTCCATCATTGTAAGGGTTTCTCATTCCACTTCTGTTTCAATGGGACATATATCATATTCACCAACAATTTCATTAATTTGGTTTATAAACTACCAAATTTATATGTTATATTACTAATATATTTATATTCATGGTATTTAAAGTTTTATTATAAATTATTCCATTCATTGCGTTTATGATTCAAAAGTTGGAAAAGTGGTAAGGGATTATTCTACAACCTCATTTTTATTTAGGATTATTAAAGCTTAAATTTACATTAAAAGAAATTATAAGATCTTTATCTTTTAGAAAACATATATTTTATTATTATCTTGTTTCCTATATTTTTTCCTTGTCTTTTTTGTTTTTCCCTCTCTTTGATTCTTAATATGTTTGAGAAAAAATAAATAAAATTCAATATTATTTCCACATTGGTTGATGAAATTTTTCCTCTCTGTCTATGTTTTCTAAAAATTATTCAACTATGTTATAATTTTCATTTTATTTATTTCATAAGGTAATTTTCATCTACTTTTTATCTATATAAAAATTATTCTAAAATATTATTTTTAAAATTTCTTATATGGATCGTGTAGAATTTATTTAAAAAGTGAGAAAAGAATGTTTTTTAACATATACTTTTTTAAATACTCTTCCCACTATCTTTCAAACTTTTTATTTGAATATTATATTATATTTTTCTATATTACTTTTCAAATAGATTCTTTTTCCTAATATTCTAGAAATTTTTTAATATTAAATAATATATTTCAAAATGAAAATTGTTCTATTCATCAAGAAATGTTTGAGAGAACTTATAAAATTATTTTCATCTATTGAAATGTCCATTAAATAATAATATTATTTTCTAGGTATATTCTCTAGTGATACAATACCCATTATTTCTCTAGATTTATTATGATCATGTTATTATGTTTATTGACTTGGGAAAGTGATGTAATTTCTTATTTTTGTTATACAAATATGGATAGTTGTTGAATATTATGGAATTTTTATTAAGTTTTATATTTTATTCATATAATTAATTAAGTATAGTAATTATGTAGAATACTATGTTTTTGGACCCAAGGAAATTCCAAGGTAATTTTAGTTTTTTCATTGTTGGATAGATTATCATGTAAACTGAGCATCGGAATAGAATTATGCGAGTTGGAAAACTTAAATATGTTGTTTTTATATTTTTTTATATTCATAAGGGGTAATTTAGGTGATCTATGAAGTTTTAGGGGCATTTGACCATGGAGACTTCTGTTTTGGGAGAGCTGGTAAGGGTGCACAGTTTAACATAAATTGTGCACAACACCAGTTAAACCCATGCAAAGATTAATGGTAAGTAGAAGTTAATTTCAAAGGCTATAAATGGTTTCCCAAAATTTGTGACTATCACACACTCTTAGTTTCTATTTAGCTATGGGTTTCCACTTTTTAGCACATTTTTGGTTCAAAGTTTGATTAGACCATGCTGGAAAATAGCACAGAGTAATGGTTCCTAAGTAGTGGGTGCTACATGTTTGGCCCATGGTTTGGACAACCATGCAACCAAACAGTGAGACCCAGTTTTTTAAGGGTGAATTTAACTTTCAACCCTTAATGATCCTGACATTCAAACCCCTTGTTCCTCCATCTTTTATTATTTTCCAAGAGGATCCCCTATCCCTCTCAAACTTCTACTCCTTCCTCATCTAGGGATGGATTTATATTCTTATTTTGGCCTCCAATTTGAGCATAGTTATGTGTGTTAAAAGCCTCTTAGTTACTCTACAACACCACTTACTATGGTTTTTTGTTAATCTCGTTTTTTGATTTTCTATAGTTTTGCAATTGAATTCTTTATATTTCTAGGGAATGCATAAATTTCTTCAGTTTCAATGAAACCATACCAAATAAAATCATGATATTAGACATGTGAGTCATCCTTGGTATAAGGTAAGTGGTCTAGCTTCCTTATAAATATTTTATTTATTTTCATATGGTGCTTCATTGTTCTGTGAGATGTAATCCTTCAAAAACACCTCTTCTTTGGTAAATATATTAATTTGAACATGTTATGATGTCTGGTTTGACCCTGGGGAGTAGTAAATTTCCACTTTCGGTGATCACCATAACATTAGTCACTCTTATGGGTGTGATCCCTCCTTTGAGAACAAGTTCCCTAGAGAATTAATTGTCTTCACAACAATAAGGGTGTGTTTTCCCTTAATAAATGTCTCCAATTAAGGAATTTAATTAATATTGAATTTTTTCCATGATTTAGTCCCATAAGTTTAATTCACATCCACCATTCCATGATGAACTATTTTAATTCAATGAGTTTGAATAAAATTTTTGAATAATACAATTGTAATTCGACATTATTTATGCTTTATGCCTTGTTTATGTCTTTATCTTCCAAAATTCGTTGTGTCAAATTCTATATACTTATGTCAAGTGAAAAGAATGGATTTACTTAATGTGAATGATATTTTTTATTGTTTAACAATTTCATGTTTTCTAAAAAAATCCATAAATGAGGTGTGTTATCTTTAATTAGAAAAGACCATATGTTCATGTCTTTTATCCTAGTGTTTATGTCTAGGCTTAGTTCCTTTTTCATGTTTCCTATATCCTAGATATTGGGACTAAATTAAAGGTTTGGGATAACTTTATTATGTAATTCCTTGTGGATGTTTGATATTTTTTCTATTCCTTGACTTCTTGTGGTCCGTGAGAGAACACGAGTCCTGGCATAAGGACGTCATAGATGGAATCATCATGCTCGGATCAAAATGACTTCTCATGATGGTAGTGATCCATTGTATTAGCCATGGATATGAAATATTGGTGGATTTCCATACCCATTAGTGACACCATTTTCCTATCGAAGAAATTTTATACAGATTTGTTGGAAAGATGGCTACACCTTAACATAGGTGATACTTGGTCTACTATGTGAGATACCTGGTACAAACTTAGAGTTACCATACCATGATTGATATGAGGTGTGATGATATGGGTCACCTTATATGGGATTTGTGGTATTGGTTATGTTTAGGTTATATGTAGAGGAGTACGGGATTCGATTACAGATCACCTTGCATGGGCCTATGATTCTATTACTAGATTTGACAGATTCATTGAATGGATTACTTATAGTGCATTATTAATTATTATTTTTCTTATTATTACAAAGTTGCATTGAAATGTTGAATAACCTCATAGGGTTTTGACTACAAAGCTAAGGAACATGATTGGGACCATACCACATATTTCTCTCTCTATATATATATATATATATTATTCCTTGTATATACCATATTTCATCTATAGTTTCTCTAAGTTCAGATAACTATCTTAGGTCGAAGCAGGTAGAATCAGTCAGGTATCCATTTAGGTACCCAGACTGAAGTTTTAATTATTAATTTATTAATCTTCTTGTATATATTTATGTTGTAACGTTGTTTAATTTATCATACACAAATTAGATTGATCTAGACACCATTGGTGGTGGCATACTAGGATTGTATCTCACACCTGACTCGAACATCAATTTCACAAGGTTACCCAAACATATATTTCTGGTTATAGATCCATATATTTATTACTTCTATTATGCAAAGCACTAGGAAGATAGTGAGCACAGGACTGGTCTCATGCGCATGATGTATGTGGAGTAATCCATTAGGATATTTTCATTTTATTATATTATTCTTCTTTTATCCTATAGAACCAACTAGACATGAATTCATTGTATCATATTTGTTTTTGTCCTCTTTTATTCATATGGGAATTATCTTTATTTTAACTACACTATCTGAATTTATTTATCCTACTTATTCTCTTTTATTTTATTTCTAATTACAATACCACTATTCTATACTGGGATTGAGGATATTGTCTCCCCAACATACTTCTATTAGACCCTTATTACTAGTCGTTATCCTCTAGAATATGGGAAGGTTCACTTGAGGTCATATGGTGATAGGTCTTGATATTAGTTTAGTGGTTAGATGAGTCAAGATATTACAAAGTGGTATCTTAGCCTTTATTTTTCCATCATCTTATTATTTTGGGGCTAGCAGATAAGAGACTAGGAATGTTTCGACACTTGGTAAATAGCCATGTGTGGGACTGATCAACCCACTTATGAGAAAATTTCAAGATGTCTTAGGATGGTACTTTTTTTCATGCTATTTGTAATTACATATGATTTTTATTTCACCATGAGTGATTTGAGTGTGTAATTATAGATGATTTTGATTTCACCTTGAGTGATTGGATTCCTTTCTGTTTCTTACTACTTTGTGATATTTATTGAATTTTCCCTTATCCTGGTATGGAAAGGAATTAGAATTACATGAATCTGGATATCATGTAGGAATTTACATTCCATGCATATGACATTCCATGTGGATTTCACTGTTAGGATTTGGAAACTATTTATGTTTTATGTGTGTTACTTACCTACCTTCTTGAGTAAATCCATGTTAGGTGCTTTGGTAACTTTATTAGCTTTTACATCCTTAGGTATCTCATTAAATGTTTTTGTATAACATGTTTAAACTATTTCATTAGTATTACTACATTTATTTTTGTGCCATGCTTCCATGATTATAGTGTTAAGATTATCATGTAGTGTGTACTACCCTAATTATGTAGTAGTTTTACATGGTTATCTACTTCATTACCATGTCAAATCAAATTTTATTTTTATATTTATAATTCCTATATAAATTTCGAAACATGAAATTTTTATTGATTGTGACACCTCACTAATCAATTCTGACATGTTTGAGGCCATGATCCATTGGTTATACGGGCTAAAACATAATGATCACCATTAAATTGGAGCCAATATCCATATTTTAAAATGTATGGGAGATTTATGAATTGGAACAGGGTAACCCATATAATCAAACCATTGTAGATGAACTTTATATACTTAAAGGATACTGTATATATGTTAAGGTTCTTGAATTTTATTTTTTTATCTTTGATGAAAATGGTTACGATTAAATGGGAGACGCCTGCAAATTGAAAAGTTTATAGGAGCTTTATAATTTGTGAGGTGGTAACTAATAAAATAGAACCACCTTTTATGAGAATTTTATTAGATACATATGGGTAATATTTAAATATATGAACATAAATTAATTGGTTTCCTTATTAAGTTATGTACCCCTAATTAGTAGTCTTAAGGACATGCGTGGCTAAATTTCTTAAATTCACAAATGGATCCACATTGGTTAGTTGGGGAATATTGGTTATGAAAAGAACACACTAAGTGTTTTTTTAAATATAAATGTTTAAATGGTTTGTGTTTCCTTTAATTAAAGCTAAAATGGATTAACGATACCCTTATATGTCTCCTTATCTTTTGGTATACCTTAGAGAATAAAACACATAGTGGTGTGCTTATGCTATGTGTTGAGGTACTTTTAAAGTTCTCATAGTTTCTTATATGGTTTTCATGTAAATGTAAGGTGTAATCCTTTTGACTAATACCACTTCAATAAACTAATAGAAATTTTTTTAATTTACTTTGATTTGTAATTTTTGTGAGGACTTATAAAAAATGAATTGTTCTTAAAATGGGGTTATTTGATAAAATATCATAATTATAATGGGATGTAAATAAATAATAAATTTTAAAAGGATGTTAATATAACATGTCATTTTTTTGGTATTATTCAAATGGTTTTTCATAATTACTAGTATTAGTTTTTCGTTGAAACTATTATTTTAAATGCATAACTAATTGTATAAGTTTTTCTTTAATTCCATAAAAGGGGACCTTAAGTGTTGTTTTTAACATGACCCTCGTGTAAGGGGAGAAATATGTTTCATTTACCTCTCCTTTGAATGGAAACATGAATATTTACCATAGGTATCATCTCCTATAGCTCAAGCCTATGTGATAGGACATTGATCCTTGTGACCTTTTTTCGAAATCTCACTTGGTAGAGTTGATGCTTCCTAATTTATTAAGGGGATTTCCTATGGTAGGTAGAACCCTAATGTCTTCTGTAGCACACCCTGTTTCAGGTACATAACCCCTTTCCTCACATTTTTTTAATTGGTGTTTCTAAAATATAGAGTTTTATAAAATATATAGTTTTCATATAATAGAGAGTTTCCATAAAATTGAGGGCTTTCATAATATATAGAGTTCCCATAAATTTTTGTGTTTCTATAATGTTGGTTACTTCCATAAAGTGGGTTGTTTCCATAAAGTGGGGTGTTTCCAAAATGTGGGATGTATCCATAAAAAATGTGTTTCCATAAAAAGGGTAAAGGTGAATTATGGGAGAGTTTTGGGGTTTTATAATGAGTTTTGGTACTAAAAGTAAGGTCACATGATCCATACATGTTTGGCCTAAACCATGTGGTCAAACCTTGCACAGAGGTCAAATCTTGATCCTATTTTCTAAGAGCTTACTCGATTTTTCTCTATATATTTCTTTTTGGATTCAAAACTCCCTTATTTAGAGATTAATATCCCTATAAGGCTGCATAACCCTCCCCACATGATTTGGATCCAACCTAGATCCCTCCCTTGGTGACTTCGAGTCCGATTCTTGAGGTATGTCACCATTCTTTCCTGATTTTTCATGTTTTCTTAGATCTACATAGATATACTTCTCCAATCGCCATTCATTATTATATCTGAACCTATAATGGGTATATCTACATTTTTTGGATTCCAAATAATTTTATTTTGAGTCTTGATCTTTCTAGGATAAGAGAACTAAGGATTTTCTTGGAAAATCGACCTGCTTTCTTATGTTTTCTTCATCTGTTGTCAAAGATTCATCAAAACCTTTGAGGTAGGTGGATTTTCTCTTAAATACTATTTATAGAATTGATTGTCTTAGAATCAAATTGGTTTATTGGTTGTGAAATTCATGAAAAATCTTCATTTGTTTTGATTTATGGTTTTTGTGAAATTACAAGTTCTTGGTGAATAATTGTGCAAAGGGGGTTTAGCTTCATGAATTTAAAATTATGGTTTTAAATTATTGATTTTTGGGAATTGATAAATGGTTGATGAAAAGGGGGTTTTCAATAGATATGGTTTTCAATAAAATTTTATTATTATTGAAATGGTTTGGCATTGAAATGGTTTTGACAGAAATTGCTTTCAATAAAAAGGTGTTTAAATTGAAAGATTTGTTTTGGCTTGATTTTTGGGAGTATACAGTGTGTGTTCATGTTTCATATATGAGGCATAGTTGAAATATGAAATTTTTCTCAGTGCCAAATTGTTAATGGAACCTGGTAATTGCATACATGGATCTTGGTTGAAATATGAACTTGTGCTCGGTGCCAAAGGGTTACTAGCACATGGGAAATAATTACCTTATGATGACTTGATAGATCGACGAGAAACTGCTCATGAGTATGGAAATTTCATATTGTAGCATGCATGGTTGGTTTGATGGGTTTGAGGAATTTTTGCGTATACCAATAAATGGATATTGTGAAATGGTTGTAAAGATTGTTTAGTTATTTTTCTTGAAAAATATCTTGCTGGGAAAATTGGTTTCAATTGCACTTGTATGTTTTTGGTATTGAATGGTTTTAGAAACTTGTTTATATTTATTTATAAACTGTTTTTTAGAAATTTTAATTTATAAACTATTTTATATAATTTTTTCTAACTCTTCTATCCTAGTGGCGTGAGTAGGGAAGTCATTGGGGAAAACCTACTGAGTTTTATACTCATCCCTACTTTGGAAATTTGTCTCATTTGGAGATGTTATCTTCCTGGACAAGAGAAAAGGTAATGTATCACACATGTTTAGCACTACCTTGTGATGTTTGGGCTGTTCGAGGATTTTAGAGCTTGGACCCTGTAGAGCATGGAGTCTTGAGGTCTTTGGAGGGTCTTGTATAGTTTATCCGTAATGTACTTTGAAACTTGGTTATTCTTCTTTTGTCGCTTACATTGATATGGTTTTTAGATACATGAAGTTGTTGAGTTATCTTTCATTTTTTCATGCATCATATAGTGAATTCTTGGTTATGGTTTGTAGGTTTATCGGTTTATTTCCTAAAGGGTAAATCATCCCCAAATTGTATTTGAAACCCTTTAGAATTTATTTCCAGCCTTTGGCATCTAAGGGATGTCGCTTAAGGCCTAGTAATGAATCATTGTACTCTCAATCCAATGAGAATTGGTAGGTCATTAGAAATGGTATCATCTTGTTAAGTCCTTTCCTAACATGTAGTCATCTATGTTTCTTGTTTGGGATATGAAACCCCTTCTTTTTTATTCCTTGGGTGGGAATCTTATAAAGGAGTATGATTATCGAAACATGAAATGTATAGCATTATAGGATGTAGCTAACCCTTTTATGTTGAACTTCAAGTTACCAGGGAGTTGGGTAAATAAGTGATTGGAGACACTTCTAGGATTTTCAAATCACATCTTCATGGGTTTATCCAACGAGCCGATCATGAAATTCATTGTAGAGGAAAGACTTCCCACTAGGAGTGCCTAAATCATTTCAAAGAATGATTCATGTAGTGAAAAAAAGTGTTAATTTTTGAAAAATTATGGAATTGGTTTTCAAATGAAATATTTTGAAAAAGCGAATGCTTATCATATTTTAAAAATGGTTTAATTTTCAAAATCATGTGAAGGGGTTTCAAAAATAGTTGAACATGGTAAAAAAGCTGTTTTTGAAAACAATGTTGTGATAGTTGATTTGATAAAATTTGAAATGCTAAGAAAACAGTTTCTAGAGAGTGATATTAACATAGTTTGTTGTTAGATTAGAAAATAGCACCTAGTAGGCTTCATCGAAACCAACCATAAGAAGCTACAGAGAATGTGGTTACACCTAAACCACGTGTGAACCAAGAGTTGGTTTAGATTACTTTCCAAGATTTTCAAGTTGTGGAAACAGGGAACCAGAGGAATGATCCATGATATGTGGATCATACCATCCAGTTCAGGAAGCAGAATCCACCTAATCTCAGGGTTGATTTTGAACCTGAGAAGTTGGAGGTGTGGATATGTAGGATGAATCGTATCTTCAACATTATCAGCACATCGGTAGAGCTAAAGGTCAAACTAGCGATGTATATGCTTTAGGATCTTGCACGTCAGTGGTGGGATTTAATGGTGTAGGATAAATTGGATTAAGGACTTATAAGGGATGATTTTGAAGAATTTTTCAATAAACAATTCTATCCTCACACATTCGAGATCCAGAAAATGACAAACATCTTCATCCTGAAACAAGAGAGTCTCTACGTCACATATTATGTAGCTAAGTTCATGAACTTAGTATGCTTTGCACCAGAAGTTGAGGCAAGTGCCTCTTTGAAGGAACGCATCTTCTAATCAGAGATAGGATAAGATATTCGATCAAAGATTACAGTACTTTGTATTATAAATTATATAGATATGGTAAATAGAGTGATTGTGGCTGAATGTGATATCTCAGGATCTATGGGAGGAGGCATGAAGATACCTACAAGAAATGGTGGGAACTCAACAACTGGGAACAAGTGGAAAAGGGACACGTATTTTTATTGTGAAAGTGGAAATCATAACAAGACGACTGGATCAGTAAACCTTCCTCCACGGCCCCAGAGCAAAGTAGGTTGTTTTCAATGTGGTTCGCTTGACCACATAAAGTGAGATTGTACGGAACAACCTAGATCATGTCATAATTTCAACAAGATGGTACATCTTAAGTGTCATGGTGTTCTAAGTTCAGGTGCTCAAGACACTTCTCAGGTGTCACAGGAATCATATGATTTGACTAGATGAGGATAGTAGAATCAGTCTCTTTAGCAGAGTAGAGCTAGCCATGGTGATTCTAGAAATACCATGACTCGTCAACTAGGTAAACCTCAGTAAGGAAACAATGATAATACTGTAGTGAAGAAATAATTATATGGAGTTGAGTATATGATTATTGATGATTAGTATGGACCATCTATAGTGAGAGGTATGATTATTTTTAATTATACCTTTGTGAAAGTTTGGTTTGATACTAGTGCATCACATTTCTTCATTTCTTCTAATACTGTTGAATTTCTATGTTTAAAACTAGAAATGATGCCTTTTGTTTTGAAACTTAAAACACTTCTCGGTGAAAGAGAATGTCAAGAATTTATGTGTAGATAATGTGTTATAATCGTTGATGGAGTTGAGATAAAATGGGACTTCTCGATGTTGGATATAGATTTCTATGATGAAATCCTAGGTAGGGATTGGATGACAACATCCAAGGCTTAAATCGACTATTATAGGAGAATAGTTAATTTCATGATTGAGTACAGCATCGAGCATCTCTTTAGAGGAGAGAGGATTATAAAGAAGGGTGAAAATATATTGTTGGCACTAATGGTGGGAATGATATCTTACAAATTGGTAGTGTTAACTTTGGAATAAAAGGAAGAGATAGAGGAAAATTGTTTTCCAACTATTGTGGGTCAATTTCCAGATGTATTTCCCAAGAACTTCACATGGTTACCACCTCTAAGGTAAGTGGAGTTTATGATTAATTTTCTTCAGGGGACCAGTTCTATTTCCCTTCAATCTTATAGGATCTCACCAACAGAGTTGTGGGAATTGAAAGTGTAGTTAGAGGAGCTGGAAAGCAGGGGTTTCTTTCTACCAAGTACATCTCCATGGGAAGCACCAGTTTTTTCCGTGAAGAAGGCAGATGGAACTATTAGGTTGTGTGTTGATTTTCTAAGATTAACCAAGTTACAATAAAGAACAGATATCCACTTCCACGCATTGATGATATGTTAGATCAATTTAGTGTACCTCATTGGTTATCCAAGATTGACTTACAATCAAGATATCACCAATTGAGTGTTCAGAAAGAGGATATTCCAAAGACAGCTTTTAGATGTAGATATGGCCACTATGAATATGTATTCATGCCTTTCAGTCTAACAAATGAACCAGCGGTCTTCATGGAATTGATGAATTGAATATTTTAACTATATATGGATTATTTTGTTGTGGTTTTTGTGGAAACCATTTTGGTCTATTAAAATAGAGGGTATGATCATGAGGTGCACCTGGAAACAGTGTTAAAAATCCTGGGAGATCATCATTTGTATTCCAAATTATCAAAGTGTGATTTTTGGATACATGAAATACATTTTCATTGCCATGTAATTTCTGAGAAAGGTGTTTCTCTTAATCCAGAAAAGATAAAAGTCATTATCTCTTGGCAACTACCAAAGAATGTTTTTGAGATACGATGTTTTCTTAATTTAGTTGGTTACCATCGATGTGTTTTTCATGATTTACCATGAACAGATTCACCAATTACAACTTTGACAAAGAAGAATGCTTCATTATAATAAACAGAGGAATGTCAGAAGTCTTTCTAGGAACTGAAAGTTTGGCTTACATCGGCACCTATCTTGATCTTTCCAGAATCATGATAGGGGTATGTGGTGTATTGTGGTGCTTCAGGATTAGGGTTGGGTTGTGTTATCATGAAAAGAAATCGTGTGTTTTCTTATGGTTCAGGGTGGCTGAGGGTGCATGAGAAGAATTACCCAACACATGATTTGTATTTATCTTCATTCATCCATTCTTTGAAAACATGTAGGTCTTATCTCTTTGGTGAGAAATTTATTGTGTTTACAAATCAAAAACGCTTGAAAAACATTTTCTCACAGTGGTATTTGAATCTGAGGCAAAGTAGATGGATAGAGTATCTCAAAATGTTTGACTTTGACTTGTTGTACAAACCAAGGAAAAGAAATTTGGTGGCTGATGCATTGATAAAAATTTCATATGATCATTTGGTGAAATAAGCATCAGATGAATGGTAGTTGATGTCGGTCTTAGTCGACATGCATGTGGAATGTGAAGACTGAGGTGATGTTTCAGTTTTCATTTCAGCTACGCTAGTTCCTAATTTAGTAAAAATGATCAAAAAGGCACAAAAATTTGAGGTATAATGTCTGGTTGTAAGTTCAAAACTCAATGGTGGGTAGACCATTGAGGGATGGAAACTTGATGGGGGTTTGGTTTTGTGTTTCAGAGATCGGATGGTTGTACATATGGTTTGTTAGGAACTACTCTTTCATGCTTACCACCATTCAATATGGGTTGTACGTCCAGGTACACAGAATATGTATAAGGAATTGAAGGTGTAGTTTTGGTGAATCGGCATAAAAAGGAAGGTGGTCGAGTTCGTCTCATGGTGCTTAACTTGTTAGCAAGTTAAAGCAGAGCATCAGAGACCAGCTGGTATGTTACAATCCTTTCCCATACCAGTGTGGAAATGGGATCAGATAGCAATGAATTTTGTTGCAGGTCTTCCAAGAACTACCCAGAAACACGATGTCATTTGGTGATAGTGGATCATATAACCAAGTCGGCCCATTTCATCCCCATTCGTGAAACTCGTATGGTAGAGGATATTTTAAAAATCTATATCTGAGAAGTGGTAAAAAAGGCATGGTGTACTAGTTTCAATATTATTGGATAGGGATCTAATATTTACATCTCATTTCTAGAAATCCTTACACCAAGCCCTTAGGACTCAGTTGACTATGAGCATGGCGTATCATCCTCATATGGATGGACAATCCAAGAAGACGATACAAATGTTGGAAGACATATTATGGGATTGTGTAATGGATCTGGGTGGCTCATGGGAGGAGAATATTCCCTTAGTGGAATTATCATACAATAATAGCTATCAAGACATGATATAAAAGGCTACATTTGAAGCATTGTATGTTTGTCCTTGCCATTCTCCACTAAGCTGGGTGGAAACAGGTGAAACTTCACTAGTTGGGCCAATCCTTGTCCAAGAAATAACAGAGAAGATCCAGTTGACTAGAAAAAGGATGGAGATGGCTGAGAGTCATCATAAATCTTATTCAGATCACCACCGATGACTGTTGTCATTCATTATGGGTGATCATGTCTTATTCAAGATCTCTCTAAGGCTTAGACATCATCGCTTTCAGTATAAGGGCAAGTTATCCCCTAGACACATTAGCCCTTTTGAGATACTGGAATGGGTTGAGGAGGTGGAATATCATTTGGCATTACCACCACGGTTTAGTTCGTTGCATAATGTGTTCCATGTATCCTATTTGAAAACTTATCAACCTGATCCTAACCATTTAATCAAATAGGATCACATTGAACTAGAACCAGATACATCATTGGTACATATCCTAGTTCGTATCATTGATAGACAAGATAAAGTCATGAGTGGGAAAGGCATCGGACTAGTGCGGGTGTTATGGAAACATGGTCAGATTTAGGAATAGACTTGGGAATGTGAGAAGGAAATGAAAGATCAGATGTCAGAACTATTTTTGGTCAGTGAGGGTTTTCTACTTTTCGAGGATGAAAAGACCAATGGTGGGTAGAATATAGTACCCCCAGTTTTGGGTACATAACCCCTTTTCCACACATTTCTTTAATTGGTATGTCCAAAATAGATAGTTTCTATAAAATATTGAGTTTTTATAAAATAGATAGTTTCCTTAAAATATAGTGCTTTTATAATATAGATAATTTCCATAAATTTGGGTGTTTCTATAATGTTAGTTGTTTCCATAAAGAGGGTTGTTCACATAAAGTGCGGTGTTTCCATAAAATGGGATGTTTCCATAAAAAAATGTGTTTCCATAAAAAGGGTAAAGGTGAAGGATGGGAGATTTTGGGGGTTTTATAATGATTGTTGTGACCAAAAGGAAGGTCACGTGATCTATACACGATTGGCCCAAACTGTGTGGTCGAACCTTGCACAGAGGTCAAATCTAGATCCTATTTTCTTGGAGCTCGCTCATTTTTTCTCTGTATATTTTTTTTGATTCAAAACGCCCCTATATTGAGATTACATTTCCAAAAATTATGGATAAACCTCCCCACATGATTTGTATCCAACCTAGAGCCTTCCCTTGGTGATTTCGAGTCTGATTCTTGAAGAATGTCACCATTCTTTCTTGATTTGTCAGGTTTTCTTAGATCTGTTGAGATATACTTCTCTTATCTCTATTATTTCTCAGTTATGAACATATTTTGGGTAGATATACATTTTTGGATGTAAAATAATTCAATGTTGAGTCTGTATCTTTCTAGGATAATATAAATAAGGTCATTCATGGAGAATCAACCCGCTTTGTTGTGTGTTCTTTGTGTGTTGTCAAAGTTTCTTCAAAACCTTCAAGGTTAGTGGATTCTCTCTTGAATCCTCTTAATATAATTGATTATCTAAGATTAAAATTGGTTTATTTACTATTAAATTCATGGAAAAATATTCATTTGGGATAATTTATGGTTTTTATGAAATTGCGTGATCTTATTGAATAGTTGTGAAAAGGGGGGTTTAGTTTCATAAATTCAAAATGATGATTTTAAATTATTTATTTTCTATCATTTAAATAGGCTTTACTAAAAAAGGGTTTTCAATAGAAATGGTTTTAAAAAAATGGAGTTTTATTGAAATGGTTTGGAATTGAAATGGTTTTGATGGAAATTGTTTTCAATAAAAGGGTGTTTTTATTGAAAGGTTTGTTTTGGCTTGATTGTTGGTCATATGTTGTGTGTGTCCATGCTGCATATAGGGGTCTTGGTTGAAATATGACCTTGTGCTCAGTGCCAAAGGGTTAATGGAACATGGTAATTGCATACACGGGGCTTAGTTGAAATATGACCTTGTTCTCGGTGCCAAAGGGTTAATGGCACATACCTTCTGACAACTTGGTATATCGACAAGAAACTATTCATGAGTTTGGAACTATCATAACATAGTATGCATGGTTTGTTTCAAGTTTTTGAGTAATGGTTGGGTATGCCGATAAAAGGGATATTGTGAAATGGTTGTGAAGATTGTTTAGTTATTTTTCTAGAAAAATATGTTCCTGGGAAAATTGGTTTCAATTTCACTTGTATGCTTTTGGTAATGAATGGTTTTGGAAACTTGTCTATATTTAGTTATAAACTTTTTTTGAGAAATTATTTTATATACACATTTTTGTATAATTGTTTCTAACTCTTCTATCCTATTTTCATGAGTAGGAAATTCCTTGGGGGAAACCTACTGAGTTTTATACTCACTCATACTTTGGCACTTTGGTGCTTTTACAGATGCTATCTTCTGAGAAAAGGGAAAAGGTAATGTTTCACATTTGTTTAGAACTACCTCATGATGTTTGGGATGTTCAGAGATTTTGGAGCTTAGATGTTGTAGATCATAGAGCCTTGAGGTATTTGGAGAGTCTTGTGTAGTTTATCCATTGTGTACCTTAATACTTGGTTATTATTCTATTGTTGCTTACATTGATGTGGTTTTGAGATACATGAAGTTATTGAGTTGTATTTTATTTGTTCATGAATCATATAGTGAATGTTTGGTTATGTCTGGTAGGTTTATTGGTTTGTTTCTTAAAGGGTAAATCATCTACCACTTGTATTTGAAACCCTTTGAAATTTATTTCCAGACTTTGGCATCTTGAGGATGTCGCTTAAGGCCTGGTAATGACTCATTGTAATCTCAATCCAATGATAATTGGTGGTTAATTATATATTAAATTATTTTTCTGTATGTTTTTTAATCTTTTCTGACATAAGTTAATGTTCGGGTGTCATTTACCTTATAGGAACCTTAGTTTCAAAAATGAATCCCTTGTTTTGATGAGGATTAGTGTGTTATTTTGACCTTCGTTATGAGTGTGAGCATAAATAAATGCATAATTCTAGTGGTCTGGACATGCTAAGGGAATGTATGACCAATTAGTAGGTCATGTGACCCTTATTTTACTTACTTTTTGGTGTTGGATAAATAGGGAGGTCATACACCGGTTTATAGTTATATGTAGTAATGTGACTATGGGTTAGTTATTTTTCCTGAGGAATTAGATACTTGAATTTATAGGGCTGATAATCTTATGATAATTATCAAGGATATGTTGTTTCACTCAGGGTAATATGTGTTCTCATACACAGTACTGTCAAGTTTTTAAATGGGGAAGCGAGCTATTGAGTTTCATGAGAATCATTTTACTCTTCATATATTATTCCTGAATCAAAGGTCATCTCTGGAGTAGTATGATCTCAATGTTAAGAAAATTAAACCCATCCCAATGTTTAGGATGACAACCTGAAATGATCAGGTTCTATTACACATTGGTTAGCCATTTTGGCATTTATTCTTAATGTTGTGGAACACATGTACGTAAATATGGGGGAGGTTCATGTGTACGTCTACATGTGAATCTAATATAATTATTATAAGTGGATTGTTTCCAATATCTTCAATTTAATGATTTCTAAAGTGTGATTTCCCACCTCTAGGCCCCGTGGTTAGTGGTAGATGGAGCATGTTTAATGGGATTATAACCCTTTATTAATAGATCTGACGAAAAGGATACTCTTAAGGTGGGGATAATCACACCAATTTGGGATATGTGTGTACTTCCAAGTAGAATGAACACAACCCAGATGAACCATCTTCAAATGGTTAGTATTTATTTTAAATTCATTTATGTTGGTAATATTTCTCCATGTTAGTGCTTATGAGGTATCATAATAATGGATGTGTGGATGTGTGTTTTTACCCTCTATAAAACATGGTTGGTCTTGGATGACCATTGGTGGTCACTCTTAAGTGTGAAAGGGATGTCTCATGTGGTAAGAACATCATGGTTGGGTAACAAAAATACTTTGGTAGGAGTAGCCATGATCTTCTAAGGAATTCTAACTATGGTGGCTTACCTATCCTCCTCCCTGTGTTGTTTTCTGTGAAATGTTTGGATCAATATCAAGCACTTCATCTATGTATTAATGGAAGTATCCTAGGTCCTTTTTTTAAAATAATTTATTCAACTTAGTGTAATCTCAACTAAATTTTAATCATATCCTATATCATGGAATTATAGGGTAACACTAAGAGAGTCTTGGCTATATGCCCTGATAAATTTTAAAAGTTGTTAGGATTTTTTAGTCATCTTATCATAGTGTGATTCAGAAGTGTGGTTGTTTTAGTAGTATGGTTAGTCGTATGAATTACATGGGTTACCAAGTAGGAAATCCATGGTCAGACTCATGGTCACCAACTATTTTCCTCTTGAATTGATCACCTGTTGGATGTTGCTTTAGGAATAGTGAGTGTTTTGGTGTGTGTATGTTCAACCTTGTACCGATATCTCCCTTGTGAAATTCATTTAAGGATTTACTTGGATGATATCCTTGAGAATCTATTTATGAATCCTAGGATACCCGAGTTACATTCAGACTCAGATGAGGTGTTTAAATGGGAAAATGGTCCACATTATTTATTGGGTATACACCCATGGTAGTGACATGGCATGACATATTTAAGTTCATGAATCACAGTTCCTCTCCTCCATGCCCATCCCCCCTCCATCTCGATTTCCACCACCTTTCTCCTCTAGGGATGGATTTATCTTCCCCATTCGAACTTCTATTTTAGCATAATTAGGTGGATTGGAAGTGTCTCGATATTTCTATGACTCCCATCACTTTCATTAATCATTAATATTCTCTCTTTCTATGTTATCTTTGTTTGAGATAATTCACCCAATTTTTAGGGCATGTGTGTGTTTCTTTGATTTATCTCAAACTACACCAATTGAAATATTGATATCAGACATGTGGATCATCCATGGTATAAGGTAGGTGTTCTATATTTATTTTTGAGCATTCATTTATTATCATATAGTGATCTATTATTCTGTAATCCATACTCTTAGTGTGACACATCCTCATTGTAAAATAAATTAATATAAACTCTCTACCATGTCCGGTATGAATCTTGGGAGTACATAATCACCTCTTTGGGTGATATCCTTGACATTAAACACTATAATGGGTGTGATACCTTCTTTTAGACCAGGTTCCCTTGAGACTTATTTTTTTTATCAACCTTAAGGGAAAGTTTCACATTAGTAAATGTCTCACATTAATGAATTTAATTAATATTGAACATTTTTCAATGAGTTAGACACATTAAGATAATTCCTATATTCCATGACATGTTCAAAACTATGAATTAAATGATTTTGATGAAAATAATTGATTGATACAAATGTAATTCCCCATGGGTTTTCTTTTTTCCTTTCTTATGTCCTTCCAAGAAATTTACTTTGAATGAAATGAATTTTTGAATAACAATGTCATTTTTTTAATAAAACATCTCAATGAGGTGCACTATCTTCAATTGGAAAAGGCCACTTTTTCATGTCTTCTATCCTAGTGCTTATGTTTATAGTTAGTGCCTTCTTCCTGTTACTTATGCCATAGTTATTGGGAATGAATTAAATGTATTTATTAGACTACTTATCTGGTTATACATAAGTTATTCCTTGTTAATGTGTGATGTTTTTTTATGCCTTGACTACTTGTTTCTTGAGGGAGAACATGGGTCTTGATTTAAGTACATCATGGATGGGCTCGTCGGGCTATCCTTGGTACAATTGGGCATGCTGAGAGTGATATTTTGTCTTTTACTTGGATGAGATATCTGGGAGGATTTTTATACTCATGAGTGAAATCGATTCCCTAGGGGGTAAACATGGAAACTCATTGTAAATATTGATATGAAATGCCTTAGATGATACATGGTCCCATATATGAGATACATGGTATAGAATCAGAGTTACCATGCCATGATTGATATGATGGATTCTAATACGGGTCACCTCGAATGGAATCAGTGGTATTGGTTATGTATAGGGTTCTTGTAGAGACCTAGGGGATTTTATTATAGATTGCCTTGTATAGGCTCAAGTTTTTATTACTAGATTTTATGGATTATTTTCATGGATTACATGTGGTGATTTATTTATTATTGTTTTTTTTTTCAGGATTACAAAGTTGTATATAAATGTTGATTGATATCCAAGGGGTGTGAACACAATGAGAACGAAAAATATTTTGCTATCCAAAATATTATATATATATATATATATATATATGATTAACTATATATACCACATTTCTATTATATGTTTTCCTAGTTCAAACATCGGGCTTAGGCTGAAGCAGGTGGAATCGATTATGTATCCATTTATGTACTGAGACTAAAGTGTTAATTATTTGTTATTTTATGTTCGAACACTATTTTATATCACATGAACTGGATTAATCTAGACACCATTGTTGTTGTCCTACTGGGATTTTATCTCACATCTTATTGGGTCGTCATTGCACTAGGGTACCCAAGAAGATCTTCATGGTTGTAGGTCAATGGATTTATTTCTTTTGAATTTTTATGTACTTATGATCTAGTGATCCCATTAATGAGCCTTTTTTCAGGATGCATGTGGAGTTATCGATTACGATATTTTTTTTACTACTTGTATCTTGTATCACCATCTACAAATGCATTAATTTTGGTATATTTTTCTTTAGATGATTTTTTCATATTGGTATTGTGTTTACTTTCCTCTCCATGGTCTGGTTTTATATATACTTATCCCATTATTACCGATTATTTCTTGTTACTGTACTATTGTACTAAACTGATATTTTGTGTATAATCTCCCTACCATACCTCCATTGCACCCTCAGTGCTAGTAGACGGCCATTGGCATATGGGGAGGTGTAGTTGAGGTCTTGTGGTGATCAGTCCAGCTACTGGTTTAATGGATAGTCAGGTTAGGATGTTATAATTATTTGATGAGTATGGATAAGAATTTTATCGTCCATTGATTCATTATTATTTATCATGATATAAAGAAGGCTGGGTATTAAGCATATACAATAATAATTTATGTATGATGTCTTGGAATAAGTAATTGATGGTATGTTTAAGATGTCTGGTATTATGCATTCCACCATTATAAAATCTATCATTGACTCCCATGTTATTATATGAGGATTTATATTATCCATGGATATGTTTCAACCTTATATGATTACTTGTATAGAATTATTTGAACATTATTTAACTTTTCAATATTATTTATGCCATATTTATTCTATGATGTATTCTATTGTACACATTATATTACTATGCATCTGAGATCACCATTTTTTTTAAAGGGAATAATAATTCCCTCAAATAAGAAACAATATTGTATGTTATTATATCAAATGTAATGTGATTTTCAATCATATGTTTTTTATAATACTACAGAAATAATTGACCTTGGGTAGTGTGATCCCTTGTATCTTCGCTCAATGTAACAAGTAAGCATCACATTTGTGCTATTGGATTCAGGTTTTTACATTGGGTATCAAACCAATTTTCGAAAAACCCTTGGGATCTATATTTTGAAAAATATAGTTTAGATAAAAAAAACTTATGAGAGATTATAAGGATAACATTATTTATAGGGTAATATCATAAAACATTGGTAAAGTATAGATTCTTTGGATTTCCAGGAAAATGCATCCCAATCTGTATATTGGAATGTTGATGTGGTTGTGGGATAAATGTACCTAGGGTTGACTACTCTAAAAAGGGATTATTGAGTATTAAATCTGTCATCCACATTTTATGATGTGTGGGCATAAGGCATCACACCTAGATAGACACTCTAAGTGGATATACAAGGGTTAATTTACTTTTACTTTGTGAACCATTATAATGTATGAGAGGATAAAACCTATGAAAATATATTATATTACATTTTTATATAGGATAAACCTAAAGTATCAAAGGTTCATAAATCTAATCATCCTCGTATGTTTAAATTCATAAATACCGCTTTTGATTATTTATGTGATGAAATTTCAAGATGATTAAGGATATTTTTGGAGTCATTTATGAGAATAAAACCCTATAGTTTTGTAAGTGTGTTAGTGAAAAGGTTATTTTAGGAAGAATAATTTTTATTATATTATCATTAGATGAATGTTGTTGATAAACTTTAGGTCTAATATGATATTTGAGTTTTGTATGGTTAATTTGGATAAAAGGGTTAATACATTTTGGGGATATATATTTTATCATAAATATATATAATAATGGGATTGAGAATTGATTTTTTAACTAAGGTAATAATATTAATTTTTAATAATTACAATACATTGGGAACATTATTATAATTAATTAAAATGTAAATATATTTTCTAAAATTGGATTTAATTTAAACAAAAAAATTTGGGTTATCTTTTAGAAGCATAAATTATTTTCTGTGGAATTATGGTGAAGATTAGTACAATTTCGAGACTCTAAGATATGGAATATACTTATTTGGTATGTAAAATTTGGATTCATTAATGTATTTTTTAGATAAATGTTAAAATAATATTTGAAAAATATGTAATATAATCATTTAAATTATTGAGATTTCAACTTGGTCCCGAATATTTATGGAGATTTTTAAGGTTATTTACATATATAATGATTTAAGAATATCTTTGGGTGTTATTGTTAAGGATTTGGATATTAATTTAAGAATTAATAATATGAAGGTTTATTCATATTTTTATTATTTTGGTTTGTTCAACCCATTTTGGATTTAGAAATGGGAAAAACATTCAACATTTTGTGGAAAAAATAATTGATTAAAAGTGAATTTTAGTGGTTTGGGTATAGAAAATTCATCAAGATTGTGATGATTAACATAAAAGAAAAAAATTATTCTTAAAAAATTTGAAGAGATTATACAATTAAATTTTATTATATTTATTATCCCAATGGTACAAATATTTCTAAAAATAAATTAAATAAAGATAAATATATTGAATCTTATGTGGAATATAACACTCAACTACTAGGTATGTTTTCAAAAACTCATTTCAATATATGGGGATTATAGAGATATGTGTGTAATAGGTTTCCTGGTCATAACCAAGAAGTTAAATATCATAATAAAATCCTTATCAAATTTTATAACTATTTGTATTTAGTATATAAAAGTAATAATTTAAATTGCAAGGATATTATTTCTATAAATATAGTGGAATGTACAACTCAAATATTTTAGATTATATTTTATTTTAAAAATAACACAACTTTTTTTATCATTTTTGACCTAAAATTTGTATCTTATATAGACTGTGGACTAATATAATTTAAATATAAATATTATAAACTAGTTGTTGAATTAGAGGGTATGAATATGAGTAACCATATTATGTAATTTATATTTATATATTTCCTACTAAATACAAATTTATTTATTAATTCACATAATATAAGTATTCAATTTTTATAAATGACAATTTATTCTTCACAAATACTTTTTCCATCAAAATTATATCATGTGAGGTAGAGTGAAATGTTGTTACACTCACCCTTTGTGAACTTATCCACTCACTAACCTGTCCATATGAAAATTATATCACATAATATATTATCATTTACCGAATTAATTGGAGAGTTATATAGGTCCCACCCACCTCATAATATATAAATTTTTTTGCGTTGTGAAAAAACTCTAATTCATAAAATAACCCAGATAAATAAAAATGGATTTCTTGACCTTATCATGTGGTATGAAAAAAAAATGTTTCAAAAATAAAACCAAATTTTACAAAAGATGATAAACCAATTGAAATAAATTATAATAGAATATATAATGTTAATAATCACACACATATTCATTGGATGAAAATATTTTAGATACTAAAAAAATTGAGGTAAAACATTTTAAAATGTATTTATTTAAAACCCTTTGAAATTAGTTATAAAATAGAGTTTAAAAAAATTCCAAACTATTTCAAAGAAACAATTAAAACATTATTTTTTTGAAATAATGATTATAGAAAAAATAATTCTCCTTTATAATAAAATGTGGGTTAGAAGATAAAAAAGAAGATCTTGAAATTAAAATTCGTTTATACCAAAAATGTTATACTTTTTCTAAAACTCGTGTAATTTTAAGAGTAGATGAAACATCCTTGTAGGAATTAATATTGAGAAATATGAGGGCCTCATGATATAAAGAAGAATATATTTCCAAATAAGTGTGAAAAAACTTGTAGAAAATGGAAAATATAAACGTGGAAAAGAATGGTTCCTTAAAAATAGGGAAATTATTCTTTGTGATCTAAAATATAACAAATAAAATAATCCTTAATGAAGACATGGATATAAAACATAATTCCACAAAAAAGAAGGGTTTTTATCATATTATAATCATACGGATGACTAAAACAAACTTTTAATCATAAGGTTTAATATATGGTAGTATAAATCAATGAATTTTCATTGATTTATCGAAACACATACATTTATTTTCAATTAAATTGGACTTTATATAAGGTCTTATATGAAAGAAAATAAATATCTTAGTTACCTATTTAAGAACATTCATTATATCCATTACTCTTTAAAAAAATCATTTATATGGATAACCATGAATGATATTTGATTTCATTATTCTCAAAATAAATATAGATGGGGGCTCAAGCTCATTGGTGTTTCCAAAATTAGCTCCCCTTTCATCCATACCATGGTGGCGATGGTTGGTGTGCTGATACATCCCCCTATTGAGGGGAAGTGACTACAATTTTCCTCCATGAAGGTGTGACCCCACTTATTCTCTACCTTTTATAACCTGAATTCCCACTTTCCCTCTAATTCTTAATTTCCCTAAAGTTATAGAGATGTTTTCTAGAATTCCACTTCTTTTTATCTCACCATTAGAGATCACTGATGACTCTTCCCTTAGAAACCTAATTCTAGTAACACAATTCAATAAATAACAACCATTTTTTGGACTCATTTGATAGGTTAATTTATGGATCTAGAGGTTTACAAGACTAAGAAACGGTTGGTATTTTTGATATTAGGAACATAATGATCCACTTCACCTCAGAGAACAATGTGATCATGCCTTGGTCTAGTGCCCCACATAGCTTAAATTGATCTCTCTTCATCTTATCTAGGTGTTAATAGGATTTACACAGGAAATATGACTCCCCAAAATTGAAAAATTTCGTTAGATTTCCAAAACTCTCTTTCCCTTTCAAAAAAATTGACAGTTATTATCTTGTTAGAGAATTTAGTTTATTTATTTATATGTTATGATAGTAGAAATGGGGATTTGTATCACCTTATTTCACAACTAATTTGATACATGGGTTCATTTTTTTTATTTATATAATCGTTTGGGTCATTGAATGGAATTATGTAGGCTCAGGCTCTCGAATAGATTCCAAAAGACAAATGCAGATGGGTTAGTTCATGTAGGCAATGGTTTGAAATTTGGTTCTGATTTAGTTCTAAATGATAATCTTGGTAAGTATTAGAATGATGTTTCCACCCAAAAATAGTAACATCCTGTGAAGCTTGATCTAAAGGTTTTAGATTTTTGTGGTTAGCTGAAACATTTTTTATAGGGAACATTTTAGTAGTGCATGTCGTGTTCTAGTCTGAAGGGGTTAAGGGGGTCTATACAACAGTTCTATTCAATCCATGCATTGATGATTTCAAGGCCTCAACTCATGAGGAGGCTATATCAATATGATTTTTAGGTAACCAAAAGGATTACATATTATATAGGTAGTGCTAATATAGAATAGTGACAATTGTATGACTTTGATTCCTGGTATAGACATAAAAAAATTAGGGTAAATATGTTGCCATTTATATTGGGCTAGGGGTTTTTAAAAGGTTAGTTCATTGGTTTCCTCAGACCTAAACACCAACATCCCAAATCCCTTATCTTATTTAGAGGTCTTGTGAATTATATTGGATTATAAATAAGAGGTGATGAGGAAGGAAGCAATACATTCTATCTACATGCCTGATTAAAGCCCAATGTCGGAATCTACAGCAAAAAATAAGGGATGGGTGAATCCACCAAGTCGGATTCTCTTTGGAAGTAAAAATCCTACTATAAATCCAGGAAACCATTTTGAAGGTTTGGAATTACAAGAAGTAGTTCATGATCAATTATAAAGGAATATGGTTCCAAAAAGAGAAACAACATGGGTTGAGTTTATCATCTAATACCATCCTCTAGAGTTGGACATTAATAAAGTTAATTTCCAATATGTGGCATTATATAGTGATGAAATATTCCTCCAACTCTCAGTGGAAAGTTTTGGTGGAATGCATGGTAGATTAATTCATATCCAAGGAGGAAGAATGGGAAGAAGTGAACCCAAGACTCAAGGAGTGGCATCGTGATCAAAGGAATTATATTTAATGGCTATACAGACTATTCTTACTTTATTAAACCTATAGAAACTGGTTTTTCCAAAAATGGTGATGCCAACAATGTCGATGAATGTAAATTCTCTTTGAAAACCAAATTTCATATGATGAAGATTGAGCTTCATAGTGAAAATCCGAAGGTGGTGTATAGATATCCTAATGGTAAGAGGATCTAGGTAACAAAAAGGAAATTCCACCATGGATATTAGGGTCTAATGAGATTATAATTGTAGAAAATGTGGTGGTATAAAAAAATGATCATATCTTATTCTACACTATAAGGAAGAATTTTTAGAATGGGGTTTTCATATCAATGATACATAGAAGGGGGTGAGAATAATTTATGATATAATTATTCAAATTTAACTTAATAAGGATCAAAGGGTGTAGATTAATAAACCAGACCAAATTTTAACATTAGGATTCAGTGAAAGGAAGATTAACTTGGAGGAATATATCTATAATTGTGATATATGGACCATCATTTAGATGATATTATCAAGAATTATCTGGATACATATGTTTTTTTACATTATGAAAAGCTATATAGGGTGTCTGATTCCACAAAGAATAGTCTTAGCTTTAATGATTTTGTGAGATAATTATATGTTTAAAGACATTGTGATTTGATATTGTGATGTTTCCCACTTTTTCCTCAAAAGAAACTTTTGAAAATAAATATTTTTTAGATCAATATAGAAAATCAAGGAGTAATTTTGGCATCATGAAGACTATAAAAAAGGATTATGAAATGTGTTTAATGAGTAAGAGAGGTAGTACATCATTAATAAAAAATTATTTGTATACTAAAGTATTTATTATAGTCATATAGATGGATGATAAAATAGAAACATAAAGGCTCATAACAAGGGAAGTGGATTGATTTAAAGGAAGAAGGTGGGATTCAAGGGGTGATTTTAGCAGCATGAAAACAATACAGAAAGAATTTATTGAGTAGTTTTAAAGAGAGGAACTAGTATTATATAATAAATTGGTGATATTTAAAATATTAAAGGTATTATTAGGAACACATTAAAGAATAATAAGTTGAAACTAGAATGTATTTTATGATTTAGGACATCATGGATGTATGTTCTTGTATAAAATTATTTTTGAATCACTTAATGTTGGATAATTAATTGTTTACCAAGTGTATATGGGAGATCGTGGGTGTTCTAAGGGGACTTTGGGACCCTAAAAAGGTAATAGGGCATTCTTTTTCATGTTACTTGGTTGTAACTTGGTTAGGTGTAATCGTGCACCCAAAACATGATATTTAGTAGGAAGGGTGCATGGTTAAGTGAACTGTGTAAGGGGGGAGGCCAAACGGTATGGTTTGGGATAGTGGAATTCTACACAGTTGGTGCACAGTTTATTAAATCATGTGGGATCCACAGGTAACCATGAAACTTGGACCCATCTTGGATAGAGGCATGTGCACAGTTGGTATGTGGTTTGGAAAACTATGTGGATAAACTGTACACTTCGTTTAAAGAAGGATTTTGCAATTTTCCATCCTCAGGATTTTAAGTGTTTCAATTGATTTCTTCCCCCATTTTTTCACCATCAAACCTAGTGATAAAAAATTTCAACAAAGGCATCCCAAGTATCTATCTACTATTATTATAAGATATTTATATTGTCATTGGGTTCGGATCAAAGCCCCAAGTAAGTCTAATACTCCACTTGATTCTCTTTTTGGGATTAGGTCTTGTGGTTTCATTATACATCTTCTAATTCCCTAAAACCCAAATTTTTCAAAAGTATATTAGGTTAGGGATTTCAATGGTGTTTTAATATGATTATTAGAATATTGTTAAGTATGTTTTTGTCTTCAAAATTGAAGTGTGTGGACTATAATAACTTCCCCATAATCTCATAATGATTTATGCATGTGTGGTAGTGTTATTGGTTCTATATTGTTTTATATTTGATGTCTCTTGTGATATTTGTTAAATTGGTTGGATAAATGATGAATGGAACCTATCATGATCACCATTGGATTCATAGAGATTTATTAGATATATTTAGGGCCATGCAAGGGTTTTGTCAAGATTCCAGGACATGGAAAAATACAATGTTAAGTATATAGTTAATTTGTGTTGAAATAGATCACTTAAAAAATGTTTAAATGTTTGATTGAGTTATAAAGAGAAATTAATGGTTGTTATATATTGTTGTTTGAAATTACATAAGGTATCATTTATCATGATAGAAAAAAGGGTTAAATATATTAATGTGAATTTGCGCAATGGGTTGTGAATTTGTAATTGAAATTCATAATTGGATTAAAACATATGAATTGATGAATGTTCTAATTGTGTTAACTCATGGGAATTTATGAATATGTTAAATGGTTTAATGTGTGAGAATTTTTTATCATGCTAAATTGGTTAATGATTAGAATTTTAAATTGGTTAATAGGGTTATTCTTAGTAAATGAAAAATGTGATAATGGGTTAATGATTGCTGAGGATTCATATATTGTATGAACAGTTAATTGTAAATGGTATTTTTATTGGTTTTGTATGCTTTGTGATATGGGTTATGTGTTAAAGGGATATATAATCATGTGAACATGGATTTTTAGTAGTGGATTATTATACTTGAGGATCTACACCCATGTTTTGTGTTAGATTAAGGCTCTAAACCCCACAACTATAATGCATGGGTTAGGGAAGGGGACTGAAGATCCATACCCATAATAGTTTCATTTGAGTAGACAACCTCGACTGAGGCTCCAAGGTAATTTTAATGTATTGATTATGAAAGTTTTATCCCCAATGATATAGATATATTGACTTATTCCCTTATGCAAGGAATTTGATCATCTTAGGTCATTATGTAAATTATATAAATGCTTAACCTATGGAATGAGTGATGAAAATGAAATACATGATGAAAATGGTTAAAGTGTATATTATTATCAAATGGAACCCAAGTTATAATTTTTCTATCATTTAATTAATTTAGTACTTTCGTGCAGTATTTTTTTGACTTGGTATTTTTTAGACATCATTGGTTTTGGCCTTCTGAGTTTTACTCACACCCTACTTTGGCCTCCAATGCGTACCCAAGAAAATTACATGGTTTTAGGTTAGGATAGGGGTAGTGGACCTATAATAGGGAGTTTATTTGAGCTTGGGATATTCATTGATGAGGATACATACTTGGAGTCATGACCCATTTTTAATATTAAACTATTTGTCTTTCTTTTCATTTTTATTCTAGTTTTTTCACTATTATCATAAGAAAGAATATTTTTTGTTGGTTGTGGTGGTATCCATTTTGGTAATTGATTGTTAATTCATGTGTATGGGTTATTGCCTTTGTTCCTTTATTACGTAGATTATATAATTTTTATTACATAGGGAAAGAGGATGTAATATCCCCCACATAATCTATTTTTCCTTCACTACTAGTCGAAATCCTCTTGCATATGGTGAGGCATGATTGAGGTATGTGGCGACCCAGCATAGGGCATTGGTTTAGTGTAATCTAGTTATAGAACATTAAAAAGTGGTATCATATGAGTTCTTCTTATGTTTTACTATTTGGGGATAGAATATATGGGACCAGGATGTTTCGGGCCTTGGAAATGAGCTCGTGTTTGGGTATAGATAACCTACGTATGAGGGAAACCCAATGTACCCAGGGTGGGAACTATTGTTCTTGATGTGTGTTGTTATGGTTGGATGATATTTCACCCTTTGGTGTTGTACTTGTTGTGTAATGTGATTTTTGTATCATATTTTACTCTTGTCATAAATTCCATGATATTTTTATTCCCTAAATAATTATTGAAACCTATGGATATAGGTGGTGTGCATCATGATAGAAACATATGATATGGGTGTGTGGGATATAAATGGGAGGATGCATTTTATGTTCATGGAAATTTGAAGAATATGGTGTCCAACAAAGGTAATGAAAATGGGTAAATGGAAATAATTTGAAAGAATGGATAAAGAACTTTGTTTAATTAAAATTTAAAAGTGAGTAAAAATTTTTATCATAAAAAGTTTTGAATGTTTAAATAGTCTAAGAAAAGTTATCTAATGAAAGACATGTACTTGTGTAAGTTGGTTTACCACAGGTCATCTATGACCCATAGTTGGGATGCTCGATGGTAGTTTTCTAAGAGTGATGATATTATTTTTTGATAGTGTATGTGAATTTTTTTTATGGATATTATAGAGCATTATTTTATGTAAACTATGGAAGATTTAGGTTTTTTGTTCTAATACGCTTGTTTATAATTGTAGTTAAATGACACCATGATGACATGTGTTGGTTGGGAGATAATAAGATATCACTGAGAATGATCCATTAATAGCAGAACAAGAAAAGTGATTGGTCCAAGATAACCTAGGAGTAGAGTAGTTCTAGGATAACATTGCTCGATTTATTCAGTTGATGGAATGTGACCCAAGAAGAGTCATTCTGATTATGTTTGTTTTGAATAGAGAGTTTCATTTTAATCACCCTCTAATTTTTTTGGAGAGGGTGGACCTGAGGTTGAATAATTCTAGATAGAGTACATATAGACAATTCTTTATCACAATTATACTCTAACAAAAAATATTTTCATGTTGGTAGCATACATGTTACAGGGACTAATAAGGCACTGGTGGGATATCGTGGTTCAAAATAAGTAGGATGATGGTATTTTATGAAAGTCCATATAGGAAATTTTTCTTGGCCATTTATATCTTAAGACCTTTAGATTGGAGTGAGATATAGAGTTTATGAGGTCTACCCAAGGAACCATGTCTGTGATGGATTACACTGGCCTTTTTCATAGACTTCCAATGCTTTGTTCTAGAATTGGTTAGGAATGAGGCTACTATGGTGAGATGTTTTTTGAACAAACTTAGACATGAGATTAATTCTGAGGTTAATTTATTTCATCTAAATATATTTTCAGAATTAGTAGATCATGACCTTATTTTGAAAGGGAAATTAATATAGCCATCTTTTGGTGGACAAGTGGTTCCAAATAGATAGACTAGTGGTGTGACTTTTGATGGTAATAAGTGAGGTTTTAGGAAACTTTACTAGGGTAGTGGTTTGAATAGTAATTAGAAGAGATGATTAGTCTCTCATAGTGGTCACCATATTTTTTTTCTATCAATTTGGATGGTCAGGGCACATCTAAGGTCAATTCCCCCACCCACAAGTTGATTTTCGATAATGTGGAAGACTAAAGAATATGCAGAGGTTATGTATAAACCCATAAAAGGTTTTTATTAAAAGAGTATTGAGGTGGATTCTGAGTTTAGTCATGGGATCAGTTACCCCATACCAGCCATGTAACTGGAGCTCTACTAGTCGAATTGATATATGTGCAAACATGGTACTCCAGGTTGGGAGCGTCCGTATCAGTAGGGTTGTATAACACCAGGGATTCAGACTGAGACCATGGGTAAGGGTCAGGTTAGATTCATGTAGTTCAGACAATACCAGAAGGTGGTGAGGTTGGACTATCAAATGTTCAAGGTATAGACCTTGTGGCTTCTACACTCTATAGTTCCTTATTTAATAAAGGTTCCCCATATTCTTTTATTTTTTTCTCATTTTCTAGTTTTGATGGGTCTATTGATGGAATGTCTATGTGGGGTTATTTCAATTAATACATTTTTTGGGGTGTGAGTAGAAAATAACCAATAATGTAAGTGATATTCTCTCGAGGATAGTGGGTATCATTTCTTGTTGGAATTGTTTTTGATTGAGATGTTAGGTTTTGAGCTAATTTTCATATGGACTGGATACTATTATACCAAGCCCGCTTTGATTGTTACCATCATAGGGTAACAATCACATCTCTTTAGGGAGACACTTATGTTATTCATGGAGAGTGGGAGCAGGATCTTTAGGACCAGTTTTTCAAGAGTTGGGTGAACTCATAGCCCAAGTGGTTTTCCTTATGCTAGATAAAGGGGGAGTAGAGTAGCTTGTCTTTCCATTATTAAAGGATTAGTTCTAAGATTTGTTTTCTGAGGATATCTCAATGTTTCCTTCTGATATGGATTTTGAGTTCATGATGGAGTTCCTACTATGAGCAGAAGGAGTTTTGATTCCTCTACATAGAATGGCACCAGAAGAGCTCCAAAAACCTAAAACATAGTTGGATTAATTAGAGGATATAGGGTTTATTCATCCTTTTACATCACTGTGGGGATCACCAATGTTGTTTTCTAAAAATTATGATAGATTATTAAAATTATGTTTCAATGATAGGAAGATGAATTAGATGAAGGATAAGAACTGATACCCACTTCCTCAAATTGACGATCTCTTCTTCCAACTTAGAGGTTCTTCAGTGTTCTCTAAGATTGATCTGAGGTTATGGTATCCTGAATTAAGGGTGATACCTTATATTTTACCAAAAAAATTACTTTAAAAGAATATATGGGTTGTATGATTTAGTTTTGATCCCATTCGGGTTGACCAATGCACCTGAATTTTTTGTGGCCTTGATGAACCGAATCTTTCACCCTTACCTAGATTAGTTAGTAGTTGTATTTTTTGATGATATCTTTGCATACTCTAAGACTCATGATGATCATGAAAAACACATTTACATATTCCTAAGTATACTAGGATATCCTAGGATATACACTAATCCATCCAAATTTTATTTCTAGATTAATAGGATTTATTTAATAGGTTACATAATCTTATAAGAGGGCATGGAAGTGGACCTAGAGAAATTATATGAATATTTGGATTAGAACAAAAATGTCTCTGATGGTTGGATTTTCTTGGGCATGGTTGGATATGATGGAAGGATAATTAAAAACTTTTATTTTTAGGCCACACCACTTTCTGGATTTACCATGAAGGGAATGATGTTTGAATGGTCTGAGGAATGTTATAATTCTTTCCAATAGTTTAATAAGTGTTTGAAAACCACACTGATTCTAATCTTACCTAATCTTGGTAATAAGTATACATTGTTTTTTGATGTGTCATGGGTTGGAATTGGGGAAGTGTGGATGTAGGATGGACACTTTGTGGTGTATGGGTCATGAAATTTGAGGCCTCATTAAATAAATTACCATAATCATGATCTAGAGTTATTCATGGTGGTTAGTTCCTTAAAGTGTTGGTGGAACTAATTTTTCAGGGATCGTTTCACGGTGTATACATATCATAAAAGTTTAAAGTAAATAATTTCCAAGCATAATCTGAATCTTCAACATTTAATATGAATTGATTACATGGAGTCTTTTGAATTTTTGTTTGTTTACACATTGGAAAAGGTGAACAATTTTTTGGATACCTTGAGCCTAAAGACTCAAAATCAAGCCGTTCAGGAATCTTGTTTTGTGTGGTGGATGATAGTGTTGTTTGCTAATGTGCATCTGGAGGTATATAATGGCCAATGGAAGATGACCATTTCATCTATGGTAGTTAAGACAATTCATATGATCCAGATCAAGAAAACTAAATATGAGGATCTAGAATGCCTGACTTTGAGGAAAATTTATAAAGGTAGATGGTAACCTTGTGGTTATATTGTTGGAGATGATGGGATCATTTTTTGTGGCTGTTTTATTGTGCCAGCGTACATGGGATAAGAGTTTATCCTTGAGTTTCATACTTCGATGTGGGAAGTGAATCCTATTATTACCAAAATGTATCATGATCTTTATAAATAGTATTGGTGGCCAAGGATGAAGGAGGAGGATGCAGGTTTTTTGTCGCAATGCCTTAAATGAAAGTAGGTGACGGCTGAGAGTCAGCAGTTGGGTGGTTTTTTGCAGCCATTTATCATTAAATAATGAAAATTGGATGAATTTATTATGTATTTCTTGGTGTTTATCCCATGGATTCTTTAGAATAATTATGTGATTTGAGTAATTTTTGAATCGGTTAACTAAGGTAGCTCGTTTCATGCCAATTCAAAAGACATTCACCATGGATCAGTTGGGTGAGTTTTATGTTTGAGAGAATATGAGGGTTCATGTGGTACCATGTAATATAGTTTCGGATCATGGTCCATGTTTTTCATCATGATTATGGTAGTTATTAAATAGGTTTCTTGGTACCAAGGTGTTTTTTAGTATGGATTTTCACCCATAGGCTGGTGAGAAATCGGAGTGCACTATCCAAGTGGTATAGCACATGTTGGGCGCATGATTCCTAATATTTGATGCATTGTGTGAAAAACATCTAGTTTTTATTGAGTTTCTCTACAATAATAGTGACCAGGCTATGATTTTGATGGAACTATATGTGGTAATTTTGATTATATCATGTATATATCTCTTCTATTGGTTAGAGGCTAGTGAATATGAGTTATTTGGGTCGAGTATTGTGTAGGATACTTTGGAACAGGTTCAGATAATTAGGAAGTGTTTGAAAATATCTCAAAGTAGGTATAATTCATTTATGGATTGGAATTATAAACCACTGGAGATTGTTGTTGGTGATCATGTGTTTCTTTTGGTTTCACAAATATTGGGTCACCATCGGATTCTGAAATAGGGTATGTTGGTGCCAAGGTACATGGGGTTATTTTAGATTGTGACAAGGATCAGACTGATGGCATACCAATTGGATCTTCGAAAGTGTTATAGTGTTAGGCATGATTTTTTTCATGTGTTATAGCTTCGATAGTATCACCCAAGCCCATATCATGTGATTGAAGTTGAGTATATTGATATTGAGGTTGATGTGTCCTTTGAAGAGCATCTAGTTTGTATTTTTGATCATGCTAGGAATTAATTTCATGGAAATATTGTACTTTTATTTTGAGTTTTGCATAATCATGGTAATTTTTAGGAAGAATCTTGGGAGAGAGAAACAAATTTTTAGGCTTACTGGCCAAATCTCTCTACTTCGATATCTCATTGATACTTGGAAATGTGGATCAAGGATAAGTTGTTATAAGGTGGATAGGTTGTATGATCCTAGAATTCATGGAGGAACGTTATTGTTTAAATTTTGTTTTGAATCCCTTAATGATGGATAATTAAATATTTTCCAAGAGTTTGTGGGAGATTGGGGGTGTTCTAGTGGGTTTGAGACACAAAAAAAATGGGAATTGGTCCATCATGTTCATATTGCACAGTTAGAACATAGTTATGAGTAACCATGCTCCCAAACCATTCTATCTAGGAGGAGGTTTGCCTGATTAAGTGAGCCATGTAAGGGGGAAGACCAACCCAAGTTGTTTGGGATAGTGAAATTCTTATAAATTTATCACACAGTTTTCCAAAACATGCAGGAACCCTCGGTTATAGTTCAACATGGATCCCTCTTGGATAGAGGCATGCTCATGGTTGGCACACATTTTGAAAAACTCTATGCCTCATTAAAAGTGGTATTTTACACCCCACTAAGATTTTTAGTGTTTCACTAATTTTCTTCCCCCATTTCTTCTCCAGAAACCCCAGTGATGAAAATTTTTTAACAAGGATTATCATGTATTGATGTCATTCTATTATAGTCCTTTAAGAGTGATTTTAGGTGTTGATTGAACCTATGGTTAATTATTGCACTCCTCTTTCTTCTCTTTTTTAGATTAGGGTATGTGGTTTTGTTCTTCATCAGCTGAAGTCCTAAACCCATCTCTTTCCAGTAGATATTAGGTTGGGGATTAAAAGGGTGTTTAACGTCGAGTATATGTCTAAGGATAAGTGTGTGTTCATCTTCAGAATTGAGGTTGGTAGTATACAATTTATATCCCATAGTCTCATGTTAATTTTTTCATGTGTGATTTTTTATTTGTTATCTCTTGTTGTGCATTATATTCCTTTAGATATATTTGGAAATATTATTGGATAAATGATGAATTGAACCTCTCATGAGCCCTCTGGGATGCATAGAGATATATTAGATCAATTTAGGGAAACCCATGGGGTGTTCCAACATTCCAAAACTTGAAAAATTTCAATACAAATTATAGAGTTTATTTTTTCTGAAATATATCCCATCAAAAATATGTTGAAATATTGGTATCAGTTATAAAAAAACTAATAGTATTTATGTCAAGTTGTTTGTAACTACATAAGGGATCATTTGGAATGATATGAAAATGGATTTAATTGATTAATTTGAATACTTCAAATGGATTTGAATGCTTCATATGGAGTTGAATTTTTAATTTAAAATCATAAATGGATTAAAACATATGAATTGATGAATGTGACAAATGGGTTAATGTTCCAGAATTGATGAATATGTTTAATGGGTTAATGTATGCAAATTATTTATCATGATTAATGGTTTAAGGGCTAAAAAGAGAAATGATCCAATTGGGATTCTCTAAGTAACTGATAAATGTGAAAATGGATTAATCATTGATGAAGAATCATATATTCTATGAAATGTGAATTTTAAATGTTATGGGTACTGGTTTTATAAGGGTTCTGATATCTGTTATGTGGTAAATGGATATATAAGCATGTTCACGTGTCTAAGTAGTTGTGTGATATTGTACTTGAGGATCTATGACCACAAGTCGGGTTAGACGGAGGCTCTAAACCCCACCCCTATAATGAACTGGTTAGGGAAGTGTACAAATGATTTATGCCCCTAACGGTTTCATTTGATGAGACTTCCTGGATTGAGGAACTAAGGTAAGTGTGATGTATTGATTATGAAATTTTTATTCCTATTGATATAGGGAACTTGAATTATTCCCTTATTAATGATAATTGACTGGATTAGGGTATAGTGTAAATCATATAAATTTGTAACCCATGTAAGAAGTGATGAAAATTGAATACATAATGAAGATGGTTAAATTTAATATTGTTAACAAATGGAACCTGAGTTAACATCCTTTTATCTGGACATTTATTTAGTACATCCATGAAATAATTGTTTGGACTGGATATTTTGTAGACACCATTGGCGGTGTCCCATTAATTTTTACTCACACCCTTCAAGGTCCACCATTGGGTACCGAAGTACATTTCATGGTTACATTTCAGAATAATGGTAAAGGCTTTATGCTAGGGATTCAAGTTGGTATTGATATATGCATTGTTGAGGATCTAAAATTTTATTTATGACCTATTTTGGGGATTCATCTATTTGTATTTTTTTAGTTTTTTTCTAGTTTTATCATTTTTGGATAAACATGGCATATATAAAGTTGGTTGTGGTTATACCCTATTAGGGAAATGGTTGGTAATGAATGCTTTTGGGTTATTGATTTTTTACTCCTTTAATGTGTTATTTGATGTGGATTAATCTGGTAATGATCTTATAGTCTCCCCCACATGATCTTTTAGGAACTCACTACTAGTCTGCAACCTCATGCGTATGGTGAAGTGTGCTTTAAGTCACATGAAAACTCGACTCAGATCATCGTTTTAGTGGCTTTCGGGTAGGGGACATTACAGGGATTTTCACAAAGGATGTAATTATACTAAAAAGAGGATGAGTGTCATGAACCAGCCTAGGATTCCATCCAACCTGACACCTGAGCTGATCAGTGACATGGCCCAAAGGGCATTCTTGATCCCAATGGGATGAAAACTAGTGTTGGGGAATTGATAACACAGATTGGGAATAGTTTATCCCCAAAATAAATAAATACCACAATTCTTAGAAAAAAACCTAACCAATTCAATATAATATATTACAAAATTGATATTTTTATAAGAAAACACTATAATAGAACTAAAACCAAAAAATAAGGGGAGAACCAAATACAAAACTCACCTCCATGAAAAAAGGGGTCATCTTTCTCATGATACCTCCACTAAGACCATTGAGGGATGACGTTACAAGGAACATGATCTGTGACTTCCAATAAGATACACCTTGCCTTAACCTAGTTCAAGAGAAAAAAGGTCTACATACACCCGAGGGTGTATGTAGGGTGTGATATAGAGCTCTGTAGGATACCACCAAAGAAGGGATTCTATGTTATTTCAATAAAAATGACAATACACACTTTCATATTTAATTTAAAGAATAATAAATATCACATTTAACATGTTTTTCAACCTAATAACATTTTTTATATAAACATTATTGAAGAAAAAATTTAAATAGGCCTTTAAAAACACTTAATTATGGAAAGATATTACAAAAAGGGAAGGGAATAAAACTATTTTTAAATAAGATATTTACAAATAATCATCCCCTTTTAGTCAAAATAAATAATACCACTGTATGCCGACGGTGAAGATCACAAGTAGACAAGAGCACTACAAGAAGTCCCTTGTACCAGCATCGGTGGGACCTTAGAACCTCCAACCTATATGAAAAAATACGGTATAAAAACCACAACCAAAATCATTCTCATGCATTTGACACTATAGGGGAACTCATCACATGGTTTAGTGATCTCTCATAATCATCACATAAGTTTTTTTTAGTGTTTTCATTTTCAATCTTGCTAGATGAAACCTAGTCAAGCCACTTCCATATCATCTAGAAAACTAGTCCTAGGTGGCCCTACTAGATACCTAAGACTCTCACCATGTGCTCAATTTACCTTTAAATTCATTCCAGCCAGAATCCTACTCAATATAAAAGGTATTCACGTTAATCAAAAAAACTTTCAAATCAAGAAACATCAACATCTTTGAAACATTTCAAAAAAATCACTTTTCATGGGTGATAAACCCCAAAACCAGTTGACATTCAAAATCCACTTTTTATCACAAGATTTATAAACTTTGGATCTAGTTAAATTTCAATCCCATATTTATACATATTTTAATCAATTTTATGCAGTTTCCTTTTCACACAAAATAACACCATTTATGTAAAAAATATGAAATACCCATCTTCTTGTGCAACAATCTCCAAACATGACATGTGGACTAAAACCTGACACTTTTTAAAATAAATATTTTTTTAAAATCCAACAATGTGACATGACCGGTAGGTGATACATTTACAAAAAAAACAAAACTATTTCACTTCCCATAAAAATACAAATTGAGCACAATAAATGAAAAATACATCATGGGAAACATGTCACAAATCCAATCTTCACACCCAAAACTAATTTTATTTCACATTAAAATCTCTTTTTAAATCCAAAAAATTTCAGCCCAGCAGTTATCACATTCGCATCAATCCCAACAAATTCCCCTTTATTTAAAATAATGTATCATAACTGAAAACATAAAAAAATACTTTTCATTGTGCAATAAATTTCAAAACCAAAAGCGCACATAAAATCAAGTTGAAATTGCACTTAAAATTATAGATAAAATTTAACTAACAAATTAGGGAAAACAAAGCAGTAATGGATTCATCCAAAAATACAAACAACACAGAATCACCTACCTTAAAGCGATGGAAGATGGACCGAGTAAAACAGAAATGTTTTAGCTTCAACGGTGGATGCTGAAACATGTTCAAAGCTAACAGGAAAGACCCATCGTACACTCTATAAACAAAGGAGAAGTCAAAAATAGGTTTACCTAAAACCCTATGGGTTAGCTGAAATTTTTGGGGCCACATGAAGTAGAAATAACACCAAAATGAGGGAGGAGAAGATATAGGATATCCTACCTTGGAGATTCCACCATGATTCTTAAATAAATTTGAAAAAATGAAGACTATAAGAAGATCCATGGGAGAGGGTGGTTCACTTATATGGCGGAAAGGAGAGGAGGGATCACATGACTAGTGGGGAAAAAGAAGATGAAGGTTCAGGGAATTAAAAAATGAGAGGGGAAAAATAAAAGAAGGAATAAAAGGAAAATAAAAATAAAAAAAATAAAAGAAAAAAAGGAAAACCTTATAAATAATAACAAATTTAATACTAATAATAAAACCAAAATAATAAAACTAACCAAAATAATAATAACATTATTTATTGTTATTATTATGACTAAAACATTATCTTATTAAGAACGGACACCACACACAGTTGTGAACCCGTATAAGAACCCAATTTTTTTAAAAAGAATTAAAATTGGTTCAAACTAATGCTCAAAAGCGAGACCCAAAATAATTAAAATAAAATAAATAGTCAGGTAGGGGTGTGAAAAATCTCTCCACCATGAAACTTTCTACCCTAAGAAATTCCCAAAAGATTTGATCAACCAAAGATTCTAAGAAAGATCATGAAGGTACTTAAAACAAAACCTCAATCACCTGAAGATCGGGCATTCAAAACACCCATAACATGAAACTCCATAGAATTAAAAAGTATAATCACTATGAAAAATAAACAATGTCAAGGAATTCACCTCCAAACAAAAATACAACAAGGAACACCTAGACCCCTCACTAACGAATCATCAGGGCCCACTCGAGACCTCCAAGAACACTAATAAACCGACCCGCTGCCTGAGAAAACCAATTACTATGGTCATGCTTGGGTAAACCAGAAGTAAGGAATTGCCCCACCAAGAACACTTTCAAGACAATGTCTTCCAAAACTTCATTACATGGTGGTCTCCCCACTAGATTAGGATTATTCTAAAACATTGGTTCTCCAAACCAAAATGACTCACAAACCAAGAAAAAAACTCTATCATTGGTTTGACCCTCTAAGTTCCCCATGTTAAACCAAACCAATACAAGAGGAGACACTAGAGAGAACTACAGTGGGTATCCCCACCATTCTATAATTTTCCTAACACAACGTCATCCACAAGGGAGTTTATTGTTTACTCTGAGTGATATATACTGAACTCTTCCTCACGACCCCACCAACATGGGCTAAACTACAAAGAAAATTCTCACACTGGCCAATACTCCACCACATGGGAGGTTTTTTACAGAGAAAATCCCTAACTAAGTGGAAAACTAGACAGGCATGTGTCAATTCCATGATACATGATAATATCAAAAAAGAGTACAATTTTGACCCATAACTAACCCAAAATAAGGTAAACAATTCAAGATTCTGCATTCATAGAGTGCACCTACTAGATTTACAAGAATACGGGATCTCTAAACCACCTTAAATCCAAATAGAAACTACCATAAATGAAGACCACAACAAGGATATAAGAAATTTATGCCCCTCACAACAAAAATGAATCCTTCAAAGACAATACTAGAATAAGAATACATTATTCATCCCCATCCTGACACTATTGACTTAAGTCAGACTAAGCTCATCCCACATCCAATGAGTCTTGACTTTGCATAACCTTCTCCCCTGAACCTATGGATGGGGCCCTAATGTCTGAAGCATCTACCACCTCAAATTCATAAGTTGATCACCTCCGACTCGAAAAACCTCTTCTAGAAAATAAACCTACAAACTTTTCTTATGACCCAAGCGTCCACTCCATCAACATAAAAATGAGAATTATGGAGAACAAATTAGAGTGAAGAACTGACCACACTAGAGATAGGAGATTTAGTGTTCTATCAAATGCACAACACCAATTGATGGAAGGAGAACTCTAAAAATATTTCCGTTCGGTTCAGACTCCTCATCAGATGAGGAACCAACGATTACCACAATATGAACAATACAGACAACTATTACAAGCTTTAAAATTATTTCTCCACACTACCTTTGGGGAACATGAAACTAGCTCATCAAAAAGGTTAACACACCTCCTTCACCATCTTTTGACCAGTTGAGCACCTATGATCTCCACCACTTTCCCTCACCTTCACTTCCTTAGGTACAACCACAAGATAAATCTAGTCTTGAGGATCACTCAAGACATCCCCATTAGAAACAAAAATGGAATGATCACTGTTTAATGGTATAGTACCACCCCTAAAAATATACTAAAGATGAATCACACCCACACAACATTTGGAGTTCCTCAAAAATCGTAGACACTCCCAAATTTCCCAAAGCACTAATAAATATTCAACATACCTCAATGTCTATAAACTTCCAACAAAACAAAGCATAACCAAACTCCATCACCCCACTGAGAGTTTGGGATTATCCATGAACTAATAGAGACCTACTAAAAACATATGGGACCTTTATAGGGGTCATATCCCAAACTAAAAACAAAAAAACTAGCCATCCACAAAACTAAAAACCTCACAAAATAAGAACCCACACATCAATCACAAATCCAAAAATTCCAACTAAATAAATAAATACATTCTACAAGAAAAACTAATACTTGAAAAAATAGGAACTGTATAACAAAAGCCTAAAGGCTCTTTTGAATCCATCATTTTCACTCCGGACTCAAAACCAATTTCTAATTCCAAATTCAATTAAGCACAAATACCTATTTTAGAGAAAAATCCACTTTTATTCTCAGGTACACTCAAAAAACATCCCAACACTCTTAAAATAACCAAAACACATATGAAAACAGCAAGAAACTTTCTATCCATGTATCCAAATACACTTTTCAGGAAACAAGAAATAGCCTTTGAAAGCAATCACCAACCACTGTTATTTTATGATGCCTAATAGATATGCATTTGAGTTCTACTCAGAAGCCCATCCACATGGTCCACTAACTATCCACTAATCACATCCACATTACCACGTCAGAACCCATAGGAATTCCACTTGAAAAAATAATTCCCTTCTACTTTCAAAACAAAACATTTCCAATATTTTGAAAACACTTTTTTAAAAAATCATTTTAATGGTTCAATAAAATTTTCAAAATGATTTCCATTTAAAAAATAACCCACTTAAATCTAAAATAAGACAAGAATTTATAGTAAAAATATGATTTCAACAAATAATTCACAAAAATCCATAAACAAGGTCCAAGGGAAACACACCCCAAAAATCATGTCAAACTCACACCAAGAGAAAATAGGAGAAACTCTAAAGTCTATTTTCCTTTTAGAATCAATTCACGCTAACCCAATATTGAAACAAGACATCACCAACACTAAAGAACCTGGATACAGAACTATCGATCGTGCCTAACCCGGCTACATGGTTTAGCAGACCATGCCCCAGCTGAGCTCCAACCACTAGGTGTGTCTCGAACCATACTCCCAATAATCACATGGGTAACTACTCCATGTGAGACTACACACAGTACTGGTTTACTCATACTATCATACCTCATCCACATAGACCAAATTAAAAAAAACATAAATCCTGGACTACTCCTAGTTACTCGGGGATCGAAACAAAAAGGAGTTCACAATGCTCTTCCCACACCAACCACTCGAGCTCTAATAGTCATATCTATTATCTACCTGAAAACTCGAATAACAAGAATAAAACCTCTATCTAATACCATTTTTTCCTGAACCATCCCAGGATTTCATCCAACCTAACTCCCGAGATGATCAACAATATGGTCTAAAGGGAATTCTCGATCCCCATGCTCTAGAAACTAGTGTTAGGGCATCGATAACATAGCTTGGGAACAGTTTTCTCCCAAAATAAATAAACACCACATGCGCCTGAAGAACACAACCCAGCCATACTAATAAATTATGTTACCAAATTGATACAATTTATAATACAACACTACAACAAAACTACAACCAAAAAGGGAATGAGAGAACCAACTATAGAACTTATCTATACGCAAAAAAAAGGAAAATCACCCTCATTCTACCTCAACAAAGACTAGTGAGAGATGATGTCACAAGGAACCTTATCCACAACTACCGTTGAGATACACCATGCCTTAACCTAGGTCAAGAGAAACAAGGTCTACATACACCCGAGGGTGTATGTAGGATGTGAACCAGAGCTCCGTAGGATACCCCCAAAGAATATATTTTGTGTTATTACATTAAAAGAAAACTTCACAATTGAATATTTTATTTAAAGTAAATGAAATATCACTTTAAACTAGATTTTTAACTTGAGAACGTTATTTAAGTAAACATACTTGAAGAAAAAATTTAAACAGGGAATTTAAAATAAAATAAAAAAATTACTATGGAAAGATATTACAAAAAGGAAAGAAAATAAAAATATTATTAAATAAAATTTTTCTAAAAAACCATCCCCTTTTTTGGAAATAAAGTAGACCGACGTATTCTGATGGTGAATATCACATGCAGGCATGATCACTACAAGAAGTCCCTAGTACTAGCATCGGAAGGACCCTAGAATCGTGTACCTTGATGAACAAAATACAACATAGAAACTGTGACTAAAAGGTATCTCATGAACAATCCACTAGAGGGTAAATCATACCATGTTGTAGTGGTCTCCCATCATCATCACATGTGTTTTTTTATTGTTTTCATCATCAAACATTCTAGATGAAACTGGGTCAAGAAACTTTTGTATCATCTAGAGCACTAGTCCTAGGTGACATAATAGGTACATCAGACTCTCAAAATGGGATAAATTCACCGTTAAATTCTTGTTGACCAAAATATTTCTCATGAAAAAACATTTTTACACTAATCCAAAACACTTTAATATCAAAAAACATCAACAACTTTGAAACATTTTACAAAAAAAGTACTTTTATCTAGGTGATAAACCCCAAAACCAATTCTCACAAAAAAGCTACATTTTATCATAAGAGTTACACAATTCATATCTAATTAAATTTCAAAACTATTTTTAAACATCTTCCCATAGATTTAAATCATTTTCCTTTTCACAAAAAATAACATCATTTGTGTAAAAAAATATGAAATACACATCTTCTTGTGTAACAAGCTCCAAACTTAACGTGTGCACTAAAAACCACCAATTTACACAATAAATATATATTTTATAAATCTATGAATGCTCCATGACCATTATGAGATAAATTTCCAAACAAACCGAAACAATTTCACTTCCTATAAAATAATAAAATTTAAGCGCAACACATGAAAAATACACCTTTCTTGGGAAACATGTCATAAAGTGAATTCACACACCCAAAACTGATTTTATTTCACATTGAAAACTCTTTCAAAATAAAAAAACAGTTTACAACTAATATTTATCACTTACCCCATAACTCCCAACAATTTTTCTTTTATTTCGAACAATGCAGCTTAAGGGAAAATAGAAAAAATATACTTTTCTTTATTCAACGAATCTCAAAACCATAAACACACATCAAATCCACTTAAAATGTCACTTAAAATTGAACATATAATTTAAAGAATTCATTAGGTAAAATAGTGTAGTAATGGATTCATCCAACAATATAAACAAAACAGAATCACCTACCTCAAAATGGTATTGGACGGACTACAACAAACCAAAATGATGCGGATTCAACAACGGATTCCAAAAAATGATCAAAGCATTCTCGAAAGACAAATCACACATCCTAGAAACAGGGGAGTAATCAAAAATAGGTTTAATAAAAACCCTAGGGTTTGGTCAAAATCATTGGGGTGACATGGAGGAGAAATTTCATCAGAATGAGGGAGGAGAAAAGAAAGGATATCCTACCTTGGAGATTCCATCGTGATTCTTGAAGAAATTATGAAAAAAGATAGCTATAAAGATCCCCATATAGGATGTTGGTTTGCTCACATAGAGTAAAAGATGGGAGGCCTCATTCAAGAAAGGGGAATAAAGAAGAGGGAGGTGCATTTAAGGGATAAAAAATTATAGGGAAAAATAATTAATGAATAAAAAGAAAATAAAATAGGAAAAAAAGAATAAAATTCAAGCCTAATAAATAATAACTAATGTAATATTGATAATAAAACCAAAAACAATAGTAATAACATTATTTATTGTTATTATTATTATTTTCACAAAAAAACATTCTCTTATTAAGGCTAGACAGCATGCATGGTCGCACACCCATATAAGAACCAAAATATTTTTTTAATTAAAACCGATTCAAACTTAATCTCAAAAGAAATACCCAAAATAATTAAAAAAATAAATCATTAGGTTTGGGTGTGACAAAGATTTAAGCCCTAACCTATAAATGTGGCTTCCTAAATCTCAAGAGGACTCATTAGAACACTAGGAATGCATTTGGTGGGGTTTATATATAGAAGGGAAATTATTTATCAAATCCTTTTGGGTGGAGATGAATGAGATAATTAGTGTGAGTGATTATCTTTCATAAATGAAAATGGGCCTTTTTATAGAAAACTAGAGTTAGGTAAGGGGTACTAATGGAATCAGATAGGTGTTATGAGAGTGTGGTGAGATAGGTAAATTAGGCAGATAAATGGAAGGTGAGACATGTGGGTATTACTCTAATACCAAAAAAGTTTTTTTAAAAGGTTTAAGTAACCATTAATTATAAAAAATTTGAGATATTTTATTTACACATTTCTAAAATTATTAATCTTAAAAAAAATTAATCTAGAAATTATTTTATCACGAAAAATATAAGATTAATCTTATTAAAAAATTTAAATGTTTTGAATCTAAATCTTTTATTCTTTTCAACTAATTAAATTTCTATATATTTAATATTATATTTTAAATTTAATAATATAATGTGTTTAAAGACTGTTTTTGTAGAAAATTATTATTTTAATCATTAAGTGTTCTTAATATTGATCAACATTAATTACCATTAAAAAGTCTATTAATTAATTTTTATAAAATTTTGAACATCATATTGAAATTTAATTGAAAATATATCCATTTAATATAAATTTCATAATATTTATAAAATTATTCTTCACTGAAAAAAAATTTCTTTACTAAGGTAATTAATATTCATCCAAGGTAACTTAATCTTTATGCCTAAAAATAAAGTATACCTTAAAAGATAATTTTTACCCGCTAATTTTAAATTTTAAATCTATTTATTTTTCTTATATTTTTGAACGTTTTAAAATTTTATTTTAAAATAAAAAATTATATTATGTATAAAAAAATTGTCAAAAATATTACTCAGTCTTTAAAATGTCAACTATAAGTCTATATACTATAACAAATATTTTTAAATGTATAATATCAATTAAATATATATATATCTTTTAATAAAATTCAATGTAATATTTATATACGTATAATTGAATTAAAATTCACAGTATTAAGAACTGTAAACTGCATTATTCACCAAAAATTCAATATTATTTGAATATTTGACAAAAAACATATTCTAATTTAATATTATAATAATAAATCAATAAATTATGATTTTTAACTTAATAATATATTAAAATATATAAATTTAGTTTATCAATTAAAATAAAACATATAAATAAAAACTTCTTTGATCGAAAAGCGATGTTTTAAAACATTAATTGATTTTAATATTATTTTATACAAAATTATAATTTGAATAATGACAGTATATTGTTTTCATATACCTAAATATTATATATTATCATTTAATATTAGTTGAATTAATTATTTTTATAAAATATACAATACGTAGAAAATTATTTTAGAACGAACAATTCATTTTAATATTAAATCACTTTTATTATTTATCCACTAAATGAAATAATTTTTTATTGAATAATATACTTTTATTACTATAGGTTTTATTTTTTATAGTTTCTTTAATAATATTTATCAAATTTTTTATGGTTCATTTTTATCTATTGTTTCATACAGAGCAACCTATCAAACATAATATTGATTTTAAAAAATATAATCTAAAATCCCAGGGTGTTACTTCCCACCATCTACTAAATAAATTACATCCTCACTATTTTAATTATTTTTCACTAAATGAATAATATAAGGGATCCATAAGGAAATAATTATATATCTTTTAATATTATATCCTCCTCAAAAATCCATGATATGTCTAGGAATCTATTTAAATAAGATAATCTTTTTTAGAGTTCTTAGGGATATACTTTTCCCATTTTCATTTTCATGATCATGTTTCCATCTAAATACTACAAAAAAAGACTATAATAATATCTATCAGGATAAAATTAAACGATTACATGAATTTCAAATCTCAATCTTAAGATGTGTCTTCTCTAATGACACTATTATATCAACTTATAATAGTGTAACTACGTCACACTTGATTCATCCAATAACACTCATGGTTCATCCTTGGTGACATTAAGATGTGTTATCTCATGCTTTTAATCCTAATTCATTCAAGTAACTAGTAAATTAATCACACATAGTACATGTAAAAATCATTTGATCAATTAAATAATATCCCTCAGGAGTATAAAGTGTGTATTTATACCTATTTGTCATGCAGTAGGTGATGATTGAGTTAATATCCAACATGCCTTTTTTGGATTATTACCAATATTTACATTCCTGCTAGAACCTATATCCACTTGTAGTATCTAGATAGTGATATAATTTCTTGTAGAATGACACTATTTAAAATTTACTAAAAAATTGAGATGGTATCATATACTAAGATGCATCCCTTAGATTTTCCCCCAGTATTTTTACTAAAGTTCTTTGAAATAGTCTTCAAAAATAACTAAACCCTTCTTTGATACTAACTGAAGCAACCCATGATAATCATAAAAAATAAAGAATTGATACCACAGTTTAATTAATATATCTTCCTAATAGTCACATAAACCAATGAACTAATATTTTAGTTTCATGTAAACAAACAAAAATATATGATTTGAATTTTTTTGACAAAACTAATCCACCTACTAGACATTTCAATAGACATAATCATCATCAAATACTAGGAGAGGTTTAACATAAGAAGTGGTGTGACCAAATTCTCAGTCATAGATACCATATAAAATTATATATTGGTTAGACATTAAACAAGTGGAAAATCATTAATCAATAAAATAATTTATTTAAAAGAGTATAAATAAAAAACGTGTTGACCATAATCCTGAAAGATAGAACTATCATCTCAAATGATAACTCTTCTTACCATGGCATGAAAAAATAAAACATAAAGCATAAAACATAAACTATGGACTACGATAATTAAAGTGGAATAATCATAAGCACAATATTTCTTATCATTGTGAACTAGGTACCAACCCTATCACACATAAAATTTGGAATATTTCTAAAAACCATCACACTCACCCTTTCTGAAACTTGTAACTCATTAAAATATAAACATAAAATTAATATCTCATGAGATATAATCCATAACCTAATCAATTGGATGGTGATATAGGTTTCAACATTATCATAATCTCTAAATTCTTATTCCACTTGAAAAATCCATTATAAAATAACGCATAGAATGAAAAATTATTTTCATGAAATTATCCAACAGCATCTCATTAAATAACATAGAAAATAAATTAAAATTATACCAAACATTTTCCCATAAATGAAATATATTATAGATCACATATAAGTTAATTCATGAAATAAAACTCTATTTGTGGTAAATCCTTTAGAAATTGAGAATAATTTTGATGTAAAACTTTTAGAATAGTATTTCCTTAAAATACTTGTCAATTTTCAATAAAACACTACTTAAAATAATTTACAAAATATTTAAAATATTATATTAAAATATTAATTATGGAAATAAAGATTCATTAAATAATAATTTTTATATAAATGATAATGTGGGTTATAATATGAAATATAAGACCTCTAAATTAATATCCTATAATATCAAATATATATGTTCTTATGTCAAAACCCACATTATTTTAGGAGTAGTTGAAATGTCCTTTTAAAAACTTTTAATGTGAAATATGAGGGTTCTATGATATAAAACATAATTTATTTCTAAATAATAATTATAACTTTGGTGGAAAGGAGAAATATAGACATGAAAAAATAAGGTTTCATTAGAAAATATAGAAATTATTCTTTTCAGTCTCACATTTAATAAGTGACTCTATTATGAAAGATTACATTTATACCCACCACCCTAATTTTTGGTATTTAACCATTAATTTATTTATTTTAAGTTATAAATTAATTGGGTTATGTTTATAAGGTTTTTATTAGTTTATAAATGTTTTTTGGGTTTATAAAGGTTTATGGGTTGACCGCAGTTAATATAAACTATAAATTTCCCAAGATATCATGAAACTGAAATAGATAGAACTGGGTATTGGAACATGATTTGGTCAAACCACACGGCCAACCTAGAGAAACCTTGTGATTTTTTACAGAAACATTTAGCATGGTTGGCACACTTTTTGTCTAACTATGTGAGAAAAATGGTGAGGGGTGTTTGGAGGGTGTGGAAAATGCATGGTGAGCACGCAGTTTGCCTAACCATGCATCATTAAAAAATTATCCATATTTTGTGGATATAATCCAAATAAATATTTTAATCCATTTTTTTCCTTAGTTTGAACCTAAATCAAATTTATCCCCTTCCAACAGCTGGATATGTCATTCCTCTTGATCTGTGAGAAGTTATGAGGAAAATCTAGGTTCTTTGGAAGCTAGTTTTGTTGGTAAGTGATTGTTATTCATTGTTTTACTTATATTTCTTCTTTTTACCTCTCCTATAATTATGGATTTAATATTTTGGGGATATATTCATATTTTGTGATAATAATCCTAATGAAATATAGTTTTCATTTTATTAAGGATCAATATATAATGTTTTTTAGTAGTTTCAATCAATTCATTGGATTTTTGTGTCGTTCTTTGGTTTCTCCATAATTTTCAAGCTCTGAGGATTCACTATATAATCAATTTATTAGAAATTGATTTCTTGATTTCTAGTCGATTGAATTATTTTAATGTACTTTTAAAATTTATGTAAAATTATTGATTAAAACCCTCTTTAGAGATGGTTTGTGAAACTATGGAAATTGGTTGTTTGTGGAAGGTGATTTTTGTTGATAATTTTAAAATAATGAATTTAAATTAATGGATTTTTTGTATTCATAGAAAAAAGTTTGGGGAATGGAATTCAGTAAATGATTTTTATATTAAAATGGTTTAGAATAATTTTTTTTCATGGTATTTGGATTAAACAATTTGTGTGTGTTCATTTTCATTGGCGTGACACTATGGAAGGGGAATGTTCCATTAGGGAACTTAGTATATGGTTACATTGTGAATAATTTTTAGATAGATGATAGACCTCTCAATACTATTGAACTATCACCTATGATTTCATGTGTGGATGTGTGGAATGGAATGGGTTTTACAATTGGATTTTAATAATAGTTTCAAAACATTTTTTGGTTTCCTTCCATTTACAAAATAATTTCATTTGGAAAAAAATTATTCTTTGTTATAAACTACTTTAAATTTTTTATATACTATTTTATATAAATTTGGTAATATGTATTATCCTAGTGGCATGATATGGGAAGCCGTTGGAGAAAACCCACTTACTTTAATACTCACCCCCTACTTAGACACATTGGTGCGTTTGAAAATATTGTATATTGAGATATGGGTAAAGGAAAGGAATCTTATTTCATTAGTGATGAATCTTGATACCATGGGAATGGCTTGTGGAGTTGGATCTTGGATCATCTTGGGAGGTTTTTAGTTGATTTCATTTGTGTATTTGGGGTTTTATGTTTTTTTGGTTAGTTTTCATCTTTGTATTCGTATATATCTTGGTCTTTCTTGTTGGATTGGTTTCACTTTTGAGTTGTATTACATTTTAATCATGCATCATATAGTGGTTTTTGGGTTATGGTTATATCTATAGGTTGTTTTATCATTAAACATAAATCCATCCCCCAAGTATTTATGAAGCCCTTGGAATTTATAGCTTAAATTTGGTGTATTGGGGATGTAACCTAAGGATAGTAACACCATATTCCACTTCCAAATATTATGGGTTTAGGGTAGGATGTTGCAAATAGTATTAGTATTCATCATCCTAAATATAGTATTGATAAAAATTGTATTAGTTTTTTGATCCTGGAGTTGAAATTCAATCTAGTTTACCCCTTAAGATGAGATAGTATAATGAAGTTGGATTTCCATGACTTAAAATGTAGTTCATAAAGAGGTGTATATAACTGATGTACTCTAAACATCAAGTTACCAAGGATTTTGGTTGCATGATTATTTTAAGAAACTTATCGTAGTGGTAACCTCATCTTCATAGGTTTAGCTGATGAGAAGATCAGGACATACATTGACTGAAATGACTTTCCCCTAAGAGTTCATACTTCATTTTGAGTAACAATTTATAATTTTATAAAATCATGTTTATTTTTAGATATGGTTTAAAATTGTTTGATTTTTAAACAGAATGGTGGAATTTCTAAAAATGGTTTGAAAATAGGATTTTTTGAAATTTGTACATCCATGTTGTGATATGGGTAATGTTGTATATTTGAAATTTCAAATCCTTCAGTTTTAAGATAGTGATATTAAATGTTGTATTCCTTTAGTTATAGAAAATGGAACTTATTTGGAAAATAATAAACAAACTAGAAGTGGATATAAAAAATGTGGTTTCACCTCAGTCATAGGTGAACCAACAGTTGTACCAAGTTATTGTCTAGGATTTTTATTCCATTAATAGAGGTAACATAAAGGATGAACCAAGGAAAGTGTATCATTCCTTTCAGTTCAAAAATTAGTATACTCCCATTATTTGGGGTGATTTAGAAATAGAAAAAGTAGAGATGTGTCTGAATAGGATGAATCAAATCTTTGATTTCCTAGACTTGGTATTTGATATGAAGGTCAATTTTTAGATGTACATGTTGTAGGATCTTGCACGCCAGTTTTGGGATTTAGTTGTGAAGGAAAAAAATAGACCAATTAATTTCATGTTACAATTTTGAATAATTGTTTAACAAAAAATTATATCCACACATTTTCATAATTTATAGAAAATCATATTTTTCAACTTCAAACAAAAGTTCCTCATAGTGATGAATTATTCAGCTAAATTCATGAATTTAGTCTGCTTTTCACCTGATGTTTCTACAAGTGAATCTTTATAGGAAATCATTTTTATTCAAATTGTAAGAAAAAGATTCACTCTAAAATATTCATGAGTTTTATAACATATTATATAGATCAATTCAATAGAGTCGTAGTGGAAGAAAGAGATATTTCGGGAACCATAGGTGGAGGGAGAATGTTGATGCCTAGATGAAATAATGGGAACTCTAATACAAGGAATAATTGAATGAGGGAAACATATTTCTAAGATAGTGGTATGAATAATATTTAGACGGATGGATGGGTAAATATTCCTCGTAAGCCCAATAGTAATAAGGAATGTTTTCAATTTGATTCTTTGGATCACATAATGTGATATTGTATGGAAAAAACTAGATTATGCCACAATAAAAACATATGGGACATATTCTACACTATTATCACAATGTTCCAAGTTCGTTTACTCGGGACACATCTCATGTTTTACGAACATCATATTCTTCAATGGTATGAGGGTATAAAAATAGTTCTCATTAGAAGAAATGAGTTAACCATGGTGATTCTAGGAATACCATGACTCCTCAAGCAGTGAAATCTCAATAGGAAAATAAAGAGGAATGTGTAGTGAGTAAGAAATTGTATAGTGATAAGCAAGTGATTTTAGATGATCAATCTAGACCTTTTATGGTGAAATGTAAGATTCTTTTAATTTATAACCTTATAAAATAATTGGTTGATACAGTTGCATCCAAATTATTTATATCTACTTATTCTATTGATCTTCGAGGTTTTCATGTTGAGATGATGGATTCTATTTTGAAACTTTAAACTACTCGTGGTCAAAGAAAATATAGATACTTTATATGAAATTCATGTTCTATAACTACGGATGGGGATCAATTTATTTGGTATTTCGTTTTGATTTTAATGGAATATTAGTACACAGTCTAACATATGGATTGGTTGAAAATGTTCAAATATTGCATCGATTTTTATAACTGAAGGTTTATATTTATAACTGATGAAGGATTACACCATCTCTTTATAGCAGATAGTAATTTAAAGGTGGGTGTAGTAGGATTTTTGGCACCATTAGTAGGAAATATCTCATACCAATTGGCCTCTTTGATCTTTGTATCATTGAATGGTATTAGGAATAGAATTTATTTAGAAATTTTTTTCATTTTCCTAATGTTTTCCCAATACTTTTTCAGGGTTTCCACCTATAATAGAAGTAAAGTTTATGATTGATCTCTCTCTAAGGACCAGTCCTATATAACTTCAATATTTTCAATTAGAACCAACAATACTAAGGGAATTGAAATTCTAGTCAGAATATTTTAAAATCAAAAGGCGTTCATTTGTCCTAATACGTCTCTATTGTACACACCACTTTTTTTGTATAAAATATAGATGGAACTCTAAGGATCTGTGTGGTTTATCATAAGCTTAACTAAGTTATGAAAAAAAATCATAATCCTCTTCTATTAATTAATGATATATTTTATCAATTGAGGGATTCCCGGTGCTTATATAATAATTTACTTTCTCTCAATATACCACCAATTTTGGGTTCTAAAGGATGATATTGAAAAGATATATTTTAGGAGTAGATATGGACATTAATAATATGTGGTTTTTTCATTTAGTCTTATGAATTAACCTGAAATATCTATTTAATTGTTGAATTATATATTTCAAATTTTTCTGTATTATTTTGTGGTGTTATTTTTAGATAAAATATTGGTGTATTCATGGACAGGGTTCGATCAGGATAAATACATAGTATTAGTGTTGGGTATCTTGCGAGGTCATATTCTATATTCCAAACATTGAAATTGTGATTTTTGGACACAATAGGTACATTTACTTTCCCATGATATCTCTAAAAACTTTTTTTCTATAGATCTAGAAAAGATAGTTGTCATGATCTCATAGAAACGTCAAAATAGATTTTTTTAAGAAACATAGTTTCCTTGTCATGGATTGTTTTTATTGTTGATTTGTTAATAAATTTTCCCTACGAGAATCACCAATAAAAAGATTAACAAGGAACGTTTTTTCATTTAAATGAAATGAGTAATTTCATAAGTCTTTCCAAGAGCTTAAAGTTAACTCGAAATCATCACTAATATTGATATTAACTGAATCAGGAAACACTATGGGGTGTATTATGTTACTTAAAGATCAGGGTTGGGATGTATTCTCAAGCGTAAAGATTATTTTGTTTCTTATGGCATACATAATACATTGTTCCATTAACTCTTTAGTGAGAAATTTACAGTTTTTATGGATCATTAGAGTTTAAAACACATTTTCTCACAATGATATTTGAATCTGAGACAAACAAGATAGATGGAGTATCAATAATTGTTTTAATTTGATATGATGTATACATTGGGTAAAAAAATTGTTGGTGTGTTCAAAAATTAGAAATTAAAATTTTTGGTTGGATAATGATTCTTTAGATCATATACAGCTGGTTTTAGTGATAATTATCATACACATGGATTGTAAAGACCAAGTTAGTATTTCAGTTTTCTTTTCGATTTCCTTTTTTTCAATATTTGGTTAATAATGTTACAGAGACAAAGACATATGATGCATAATGTGTTTCTATGTGGTCAAAACTCAATGTTGGTGAGACCATTGTGGGATGGATGCTTGATATTGGATCAGTGTTGTGTTTTTTAGATCGTATGGTTGTACCTATGGATAGTCATGAACAACATCATCAATCTTACCACCATTCAATATGGGTTATTTATATTAGAATATAAATTATGTATATGGCATATAAAGTAAAAAAATTTGGATTGATTGAAAAGAAATGTGGAAGAGTTTTTTTAAGATTCCTCACCTGTCAGCCAGTTAAGACATATGACTAGCGTCTAGTGAGTATGTTGTAGTATTTACCTATTACTATTTGGAAATGGAAGCAGATAGACACATATTTTTTCAAGTCTCCCAATGATAGTTTTAGAACACAATTTCATAAGGTTTATAGTGTATCAACTGACAAAGTTATCCCATTTCAATTGTGTTTTTTAATCTCACACATTGGAGGAATTATCTAAAATTTATATCTGAGAAGTGGTTAAAAGACGTAGAATACCAATATTGATAGTATCATAAAAATATAAAAGTTTTATATATAATTTTTTTAAATCCTTATAATAATACTTTTTGAATTAGTCAAATATGATCATGACATATCATCATCATGTGGATGGATAATGTAAAAGTATTATACAAACATTGGAATAAATTCATAGAAATTTTGTAATAGATTTGGTTGGCTCGTGGGAGGATCACATACCATTATTGTAGTTCTGATATGATATCATTTATCAATACTCAATACATATGGATCCTTTCATAGTATTTTGTAGGTGAACTTTTAGTTCTCCACTTTGTTGGATTTAAATATTCAAGACCTAAATTGGTGGAATCCACATGAAAGATAGAATGGAGAATATTCAGCTTATTATGAAGAGAATGAAGAAGGATCGATGTCATCAGAAAACATATTCATATCATTATCAATCACAAATTTTGTTTGAGGTGAGTGGTCTCATGTTCTTGATATCCTCTTCAAGGATTGGTTATCATCTTTTTGGGAATAAGGGAAAGTTATCTCCTCGATACACATGCCTTTTTGAGATACCTGAATATATTTTTGATGTGGAATATTAGTTTTATTTTACACCAAAGATTAGTTCAGTGCATAATTTGCTTCATGTATCTAAACTGAAAACGTATCAGCCTAATCTTGACTATATGATTTGATGCGATCATATTGACCTAGAGTTGTATGCTTTATTGGTACATGTGCAAGTGCATACTGTAGATATGAAATAGAAAGTATTTCATTGGAAAATGTTTGGTATCCTATGGATTTTATTAAAACATTGTAAGATTTAGGAAGAAACATGGAATCTTGAGAATGAAATGGTTGAGAAATGTCCTGAACTCTTTTAGGCCAGTGGTTGTTTCTAACATTCCAATGACGAAAAGGCCAATAATTTTGAGAATGTATCACCCTCAGTTTAAGGTAATGAATGATTTATTTATGCATTTTAAATATTTAAAGTAATTAGGTTATGTTTATTATCTTTTTGAGGAGTTCTGTAAAAGAAATTTGGATTTTATGTAGGCTCAGAGTTTGTGGACGGTAAGTAGAAACTGGGAAACACCTCTTAGAAACTCGTTCAGCATAAACAGAGGGCACTAGCTAGTCACATAGTTTATAAAACCCATGTGTCCACTTAAAAGAAACCTTGTGATTTTGGAAGAAGGGGTATATAAAATTTGTTGCATTGGTTTTCTAACCATATAATTAATCCATGGGAGGTGTATATAGATGTAGTAGCTAACAAATGGTATGTGCACGGTTTTTCTAACCATGTTCCCTAACCGTGAACCATTAAAATTTTAATCTGAATTTTTTGGAACTAATCTTAATTATCTTCATAATACCCTGAGTTTTCCCCTATTTTTTCCATAACATGAATTCCATTATTAACAAAGGATATATATACAATTACTCTAATTCTGGTAGTGATTATGAGGAAAATCTAGGTGTGTTAGATGTATGTTTTGTTGGTATGTTATTGTTCATCATTGTTTCACTAGATTTATTCTTTTTACCTCTCTTGGTATCATGTATTTAATCCATTAGTGATAAATACATGTTTCTTTATGATTATAATAATGATATGTGATTGTTTTTTGGTAGAGAAATGATCTATGGTCAGTTTTTAGAGTTTCAAGCCATGTTTTTTATGTTTTGTGTCATTATGTGGTTCCACCGTAATTCATAATGTATTTGGCTTCACACTCAACTACTATTATTAGAACATGAATTCTTTATTTCAAATTATTTAATAGGTTTTTTGGAATTCTGAAATTTTTTTGAAAATACATATGGAAACCCTATTTAGTGATGGTTTGTGAAATTGTAGAAATTGGTTATTTTGTGGAATGTGCTTCTTGTGTATTATTTTAAATAGTGATTTTAAAATGATAGTTTTTATTAATGAAAAATGGTTTGTGTAAATTTTTCTAATAAAATGATTGTTTTATTGAAATAGTTTGAAACAATTTGTTTGGTGTTGTATTTGGCAAAAAAATTGGTGTCTGATTATTTGAATTGTCTTGGCATTGTGGTAGGGGAAAGTGCCATTAGGGAATTCAGTATATAGTTACCTTGTGAAGACCTGGTAGATCAATGATAAATTGATCATGAGTAAGGAACTATCACCTTGGAACGCATGTACGGATGTGTGGAATGGAATGGGTTATACCAAATTAATTTGAAGAATGGTTTGAAATATGTGTTTGGTTTCATTCCATGAAAAAACTATTTTTTAAACTATTTTTTGATTTTTATATAAACTACATTAAATTGTTTTTAAACTATTTTATTTAAATGTTATAACATGTTCTATAATAATGGTATGTGTTGAAAATTCTTGTGGAAAACCTAATAAGTTTCATATTCACACCATTATTAGGAACATTGGTTCATTTTCATATATTTAATATCAAGAAAAAAATAAATGTAGGGTATCAAATTTAATTAGTGATTCATTGTGATACCTTGTGAATGGATTATGGAGTTAGATCATAGAGAACGATGAGATATTTTGAGTTGATTTTGTTAGAGTCTTTGATGTTTTTGAGTTTGGTTGGTTTAGTTTCTTCTTTATACTCTAATATAGTTTTTTCTTTATTATTCGATTGGGTATATTTTTTTGTTGTATTATATTTTACTCATGCATCATATATTGGTTTTTTTATTTTCATCTATGATTCTTTGTTATCTTTAAATTTAAAATCACCCCCCAACTATTTATGAATCCCTTGGCATTTATTTTCATCCTTTTGTGTCTTGTGATTGTCACTTAAGGCCACTAACACCCTCCATCTCTTCCCAAGCCAATGGGTGAGGGGAGAGATGTTGAAAAATTAATATAGAACCCAATAACCAAGAAAATAAGGATTCTTTTTACATAATATCATCCTAGGGATGATTAAAACTGACATTTAATGATATTGTTCAATAATGAGATGTAATACTCAATAAAGAGTGATTTAGTTATAAAACCCTTACCTTAATTTATTGTTAACAAAGAATTCATCTTACCTCTTGTATAACTATCATAACTATCTTATTCACTTATTTAATAACCTTTATAATATACATTCCCCTTATAAAAATTAATTTATATGGATAACCATGAAAGATATTATATTTGAGTATTCAAACCATGTATATAGAAAATTATGGAATGATTTTTGGTAGCATGATAGTTATACCAAAAGTATTTTGAATTGGGTTTAATGAGTGATAATTTTAGTAACTTCTTAATATTAAATCATTTGGATAGTAATGGATTTATTATAAACAAATTTATACATAATCACAAGGTAACCTAGAGGTTCATAACAGAGGAAGTGCATGGATTAAAAGAATGGGAGAAAATCATGGATTTATTTTGGTACCATAACGGCTATAAAAATAGTTTTTACATGATTTAGTTAGTGAGAAGAAAGTTTAGACTCTAATAAATAGGAAATGATTTTTAAATTTCAGTATATATAATAATCATATAAAAGAATAATCAATTGAAACTCGAAGGTATTATCATAAAATATGTAGTTGAGTCAAAAGTAAAAACTCATTGTGTATTGTGTAATCCTATAACTTCTTCATTTGAGTTTTATAAATTTTGCATAGTATGGTTTTTACTCATGCTCCAAGACATTTTTTAAAGTACTTTGGTCAAAAAAGGGGAAGAATAACCCAAAACTTGGTAAGTAGTTTCTTAAATCCTAGGAGGAATCCTTATTAACATAAAAAATACTTGGGATAGATTTAGAGGGGGATATGGGAGGTAAATTTTTGATCAAGGATTTTTGTTAGAGAAGAGTGTCATAATTGGGTAGAGTTATAAACTATTATAGGAGAAAAATAGGGGATTTTTTCAGGAAAACTGGACTGAGATAATTTGTAAGAATGGAATCAAATGGTTTTTAGGTGGGTTTTAAAAGTTAGATAATTTGGTAAAAAATTTAAGGTGATGAATATGGTAGTAAATTAATACATAAAAAGTTTTTTTAGAAGGTTCATGTAGTGACCCCATCCCCAGTAGCTTGGATTCAGTGTATACTACCATTACATTGGATAAAGATCCAAGGAATCATATCCAAAAAGACCGATCAGTTTTGTATTCTTGGTAAACTAGATACATGAATTATTCTAACATTTAGTTTTAATAAAAAAATTACAAAATACTTCTTTTCATTTATTTTTTTACAATATCTTTATTCTATATGGTGTATCCCAATATATCATTCATTAATATCTTCATGTAATCCTAGGAAAATGGAAACAAACTAAGGGTGAGATAAAATTATCAGTAATGGTTGAGTAAATTGAAGGAAATATGAAGATAATGATCTATATGAAGAGGTTAATAAATGAAACATAGTAAATTTAATCAATAAATTGATCATAATACGGAAATAATAAATGAAGATTAAATAATTTCAATCACATGAGCATGAAACTTCACCATTTAAATTATAAATAATATAATAATAATGTGTAATTTCAATAACTAAATACATAATAATAGTATAAATAATTATGGATATCTAGATTCTATCATTAAGGCTTCATGAAATGAAATCTAATATTATCAAGTATTCATACTAATAATTTAATACCATCAATTATCCATGATAAGAATATAATAAATGGTAAGGACTTAGCCAAAAAATTATCTAGTTTGTCTCATGAAACCTATTAATGCATCTAGGGAATATAGTGGCCCACATTCATCACATAATAAATCCAACGCATTACTCATATAAAAGGGTTGAATCATAATTTATATAAGCATTCATATTAAAACTATTATATGAAATTTAAATACTTTCCCCAATCAATATAAATAATCATACACTGTCCAGAGTAATGTGGATGGTATCAAAATTTTACATCCCATGTTAAACTAATCATGAAAAATCCATAGAAATAATTAGGATGAAATTGTTATAGCATATAGACATTGAATTAAGGTTCAAGTGTTTTTGTGATTATTGAGTACGATCATTAGAAATTTTCATGAAGAAAATATCCTTTTTATTTTGAAAAAAAATTAAAATAATTTTCCTTAAGAATAAAATATAAAAAATTATCTAAAAATATCTTAGTAATCATGCAAAGTAATCTTTAATGAAATGATGGTCATTTCGGTGGCTAATTTCATACATATTGTAATCATTCCTTTTTTCATCGATAAAAGATAGAAATTTTCCTTATTTGTAAATAGATAAGAATATTCTTTTAAAATCATTTTTTAAATAGGGAAAATGTGTAAAAAATTATTTAATAAATCATTTTTTAATGTTTAGAAACATTTTTATAAAATATTATTTTATAATAAAATAGTTTTCTGTCTGAAGAGATAAATGAAGGCATCTTTTCTTACAAACATTTTAACTACTAAAGAGTGGTAATGATGGTACTATAACTTGAAAGTAATCATGAATAACTATATGATAACAAAATTAAGTGGTTTATAAAACAATTACCAAATCACTTACTTCAATGGAAATTCATGAATAAATAATCCCAAATAAAATGGGATTGTGAAGTAAACCCTTCCTTGGATCATAATGTTGAAGTGAGAATCATGTAATGAGTTGATTATGTATGTCAACTATAATTCCACATAAACTAATTTTAAATACCAAAATTTAACATCAAAATTCAATAGACATATAATCTTATAATATTAACAACAATGAGGAAGTAATATAAATCAATGAAAAAAGTGAGTTATGAAATTCTTTACCACTTAGTAACTATTAATTCCAATTCAATTAAGTGAAATAATTAAAATTTTACATTAAATACCATGAAAAATGACTTATTCATGATATTACATATAAAATTGGTATTATATATAAAATATAAAATAAATTAGGTGTATAATAAAACAATTTTCCTCAAAGAAATGAAATCGAGATGAAAACCCTTACCACACACTTTGTTTTGATTGAACCATTTTTAACCTCCTATATAGTGGTTTTAAAAATGTTATTAACTTGTAATATATGAATATTAATATTTATGATATCATATATTATTCTTTTATAACATATTATCTAATTTTTTATAACAATCTTCTATTGTTTTCATTGGTTTGAGTTTTAATTGCCATGTTTTTCGAGTTTGTTTTGACTTGATATTATTTTATTCCTCTTAATTTGGTCATGATTTCATCATAAAAATAATTTATACCATGATATATTTATATATATATATATATATATCATATATATTAAGTAAAAATTTATTTATATTCTTCCATAATATTTGGTGATAGGAAATGAAATACACCGTTCATAGAGGTAGTAGGTCGTACTTGCGAATGAACAATGTTTCCATTTTCCTGTCGTGTTGAGGAAAATAAAAGTAAATGATATATATATATATATATATATATATATATATGTATTCATTATAGTCTAATTTGTATGTCATATATATCCCATATTTTATTAAACCCATCCTAAATATATTCCATGTAAAGAAGGAGTGAATCACATCACTTCGCAAGGCTGTTGTCCGCCATACGTGTGAGCTGCATTATAGTATTCACACAAAATATAAATACTAAAGGAATGAGTGATATAATAATTCCAAAATCATAATTATAACATAAATATAATATATATTATATATAAAATAAGTATCCATATTTATTACCAACCATGAATGGTGGTAATGGAAAAACGGATGACATCAGTTCATGAGGTGGTAGTTCATCATACACAAGAATGATGATTCCATAACCCATTTTATGGAAGTGTGTGAAGTGGTAGGTAATAATAATAACATATAAAAATATAATTATATGTATGATACTTATTTTATTATATAACAGCGGTATATTATTAAATTAAATAGGTGGGGAAAGAAATAGTATAAAGAATTTTTTTAAGAACATTTCCTCTTCTTCGGGTATCTTTATTTGGTTTAAACTAAACCATTATTAGGTTGTATTTTTTCAATAAATAAGGATTATACGATGAGTGAATTGATTTTTTGGATTGATTTGGGTAGGTTTTTTAGGATCCAAATTTCTTGAGAGTTAGAAAGAATGGGGGAGAGTGAGTGTCATTTTATAGTTGAGGAGGAGTGGAATTCTTATAAATACTCAAAAGTATTCAATATAGGGGGTCTCAAAAACCTAATGTGGAAAAAAATTCAACTATTAATGAAGTTTAGGGATTATTGGTTCAATAATACCTCCACCTCACAAAAATAAATTCATTTTTATAATTTTATTCCTAAAATTCAAATATTTCCCACTTTTACCATTTTAGTTTTATTAAGGTAACTAATATTCTATCCTATGTAATTTATCCATTAAGACATAATTAAAGTGATAAATATTATAAAAATTATACCCACTTATTCTAAATATAATATCTAATTTATAACATAAAAATCTCATCTATGTTGAAAATTAAATTTAACAGAAGTGCGCAAAAACATTGTTTTGACCCAAACCATGCTAATAGTGTTTTTAATATTTTCAGGTCAATATGTTCACTATAAAGAAATATTGGTCCATTAATAGACCATATTTGATATATATTTTAATTTAAAAATAACATGGAATAATATAGTATCTTTAGTAAATTTAAATCATTTTTTAAATTGTCAATTATTAGAAAATAACATTATTGTCAATTTTGATATTTTTAGTTAATTTGAATTTTAAAATATAAAAAAAAGGTTTATTTTGAATTTGTTGAGTAAAAAAATTATTAAAATTATATATTCATAAAAAAATATTTTAATACAATAATTTATTCAATTTACCACACTTTTAATATTTTTAGTATCATTTATTTTAGTTAATTATTAACTAAATAGTTGTGGTATTGTATGTTATTAATAATTTTAATTAATTATTTAATACATATAGAATTAAAATAAATTATAAAGATAAAAATAATTAAATTTTAAAAATAATATTTATAACCAATATATATAATGTTTCCCATTCTAAAATCATTATAAATATTAAAGGCAAGCAAGTTTCATTTTTTTAACTTTTTTTTACATAAATTATTATATAGGTAAAATTCATAGAATAGTATAAATTTACTTATAAAAATAGAGGATAATTTTATAAAGGTATAAATATGTCCATAAAATGTGTGTTGGAAAATTTGGTAGGTCATTAGGCCCCTTAAGATTAATGTATAGTTCATTGGTAACTAATTTTTCTCATTATCATTAGAATAAATTTTAACTCCTTTCACAGATAATTTTACTGAAAATTTAATTTAGAATTATTATAAATTATATATTATTATGATTCTAAATATAGTACCCATTTTTAAAAATTCAATCCTTATAAGAAGCAAAAATTATTTTCAAATTAATCTCATGTGTGGGATGACAAAGCGGGGTTTTAAAGGGAAGATTTTCAAAATATTACTAATATTTAATATCTAAATTCAAAATAAAAATTATTCCAATTAACTAAATAATATTAATATATGTATAAGTGTTATATTTTAACTTTAAAACCAATTCAAAATATAATATAATATAATAAATAATTTGAACAAAAAAAATTCAATTAAAATTTAGTATTTTACACTATTAATAAAAAATGAAATTTCTTATAAAAAAACCAAGAATTCAACATAATAAAATATTTAAATTATAATTTTATAAATAAAGTTAATTGTTTTCAAAGAAAATTTTTAATAGTTTCAAAATTTACATTTAAAATTAGCCTAACATTAAAAGGAAGTAGAAATATTTTTAGAAAAAAATATTGATTTTTATGCCTAAAATTGGATTTATTCTTATCGAATGACAATAAAATTTACTATATTGATTTAATAAAGTTTTATTTATTATATAATATATAAATTTCAAAAATTTCATCCATTAATAGTAATTAATTTAATTTATTAAGATAAAAAAACATTGGTGTGTAAAAATAGTCTTTTGTAAAATCATTTCTTTTATATTTAATTAGTTTTCATATTCATTTCTAATTAATTAGTAACCAATCAATTCAAAAAAAATATTTTATTTAATCCTACTTATAACTTCTAATTTAATATCTAAGAGATAATTTTCAATTTAATTAATAATATTAATAGTATTAATTAGAATTCATCCTTAAGTGTAACACAAGCCATCAAAGAAAGTAATTATTTCAAGTATTTCCAGCCAACTTAGTATTGTGTGCATTTTAGAATATTGAATAAATTTTATTTTTTTAAAATATTAAATTTATCATAAATTCTTTTAATTTTTTATGTTTTTCTATGCTTGGTGTCTTATTTCACATACGTAATTGAATATGATGTTCATATTTTAAAATTACAGGGTGTTACATTCTCCCCACTATAAATAAATTTTGTCCTCAAAATTTAAACATGATATCGATAGTCTAAGGTTTGATTTTTTAAAATAAAATTTATGAAAAAGACCCAACATAAAATATTTAATAAAATATTCCCTTAGTAAGATATAAAATGAAGTACGACGGTCATTTGAAATAACACATAACTTGGATCCCATATAAGAGAACATTAGTATAAAGTGAAGATATGGCCATAAAGAAAAAGAGTAAATATTTATATTGATAGATTGGGGTAATTTATCAAAAATAAGTGCATGATTAAGGTAATGTTTAGGAGCTTAAAAACTTAAATCTAATAGGTGTGAAAAGTTCATTGATAATATTATAAATATTGGTAATATGATAACATTTTATTTCAATATCATTTTTCCTAAATTTAAGGAATAATATTACTACCTAAGAATATATGAAAATATATATACATGACAGATTTATTTTTCATAATAATAATTTCATCCTTTAGTTTTTCTTTTATTTCTTAATCCATTAAATGAATATCTTTAAATGAATTTTAATCCTTGAAGCAATAAAATTTACGTTTAATGGATACTAGGATCCATAGAAGAGTGAAAAGTCTTTCTCCCTGGCTCTAACTATTTTCCAAAACCAATATAGTTAGAACATGTTACCAAATATAATAAATTAATCTATAAAACATCATCCATTGTTCATCAAAAAAAATTCATAAATAGTTACCTCATCACCCTTCCAAAATATTAAGTTCTTTAAAATTAGAAACAAGGTTGTTGAATTTCCAAAATTAATAGCTCCATGGTATTTAGTACTATAAATTTTACATTTTCAGTATCAGACATCTCTTTATCCAAAAATTATTATTTCAATATTGTGAAAACATTAAGGGTTATATTTCTCCCAATCTTGTGTTTCCCGTGAAATTTAACATTCCACTAAATAATTTCTCTCGGCCATTGGTAACATTAAACAAATGCTTTCAAATCATTAAATTACTATAGTATAATCCTAATACATTTCATAATTCTTACAATCATAATTTCATTAATTAATATAATCATATAACATAATTCTTGAATCCAAATGTATTATCATTATTCATTACACTTCATTAGTACTAACAAAATAATTTATAATTTTATCCATTAGATTGTTCTGAGTTATATTTTCTTGGTTCCTAGGGAATTAATTTTCATAGTCCCTCCTATATTTATAGTTGAAGCCTTGGTCATTGGTAAATTCTTTCTTTCCCTTAAAATACTAATCACGATGGCCTTTTTCTCCCTCTGTAGATAAAACTACTTTTTTACTTAAGATTGTACCAAAGTGTTTCCTTCCACAGGTATCACATGTTGGAAAATTAGTGCTTCCATTATTCACTTTTTCCACCTGTTGATATGTTTCCTCTTCTTCTCTTACTTCCCTTCAATTGCATAAGACTTGTATAATTATTTCTATATCTTAATATCAAATGATATTATGTCCTCATATTATAAATATTTTTGGGAAAATAGTTCTCTTCATTGAATTGGATTAATATCATCAAATAAATGGTCAATACTACTCTTTGGATTATATTCATCGTCCACAACATTCCTTGTAAACATTGAAAAGTTTTCATCATAATTATAATTATTTTCCTCTTATTTATATCTTAGATATAAGAACTACCTTTCCATATCCGATCATTTCTCATGAAAAAAATATTTTTCCTAGAAAATTACCTTGAAATTAATCCACTATATGCTTGTTATTTCATATTCACCCTTAGTGTATTGAATAAGAAACCACCATTGATCAACATATCCTTATAGATGATGAACTACCATAACACCTTTCTTCCTTTCAATACTATACAGATAAAGAAATATCTACTCTAATGATCTTATACATTTATCAATTAAAAATGTATTTGTATTCCCACTGAATAATAGAGGTTCTTGATGCATGATGTAGCCTTAAATTGATACAATACCAGGTAGATCAGTATGATACTATATATGAGAAAGTTTATCAACCATAACCTAGGCCATCTACCCCAATATAGTTATAATTTAATCATTTCTAGTTAATACTCCATCTCCACATTCATAATATTTCCATATATGGAAATCCTTAAATTGATTATATGAATTCATAAAATTCTCTTTCCTTCTGTTACACTACATTTCTAAATAATGGCATGAAATAGATTAGATCGTAACATTATGAGACATAATTTATAATCCCAAAACTAGTGATACAGATAACATTGATATACTCATAATAATAAAAAAAATTCTTTGGGAATATATTTATTTTTAACTTCTTCATAATGGTTTGTAGTGAAAATTTGAATTTTCCTACGCATATCCCCCAAGAGTGTCAAAATAGTTGTACATTATGGCTTTTTGTCATGTACCAGTTTACACTTGAGTCAAGACTAACATACCCTTATCAGAGTTTTTACCCATAGTTATATATGTTCTAGAACCATGTCCACTTGTAATAACCTTAAAGGTAAGTATTTCAAGTAAAAACGCATAATATATACCTTATTAAACCATTAGGATATTCTTAGAAACTTATCCAAAAAATATACCTTAGGGTTACATTCCTGAGTCTATGTTTTCATGAATCCAGTTCCCACAGTTTCTATTAAACTTCCTCTGATACTAATTGTAGTGACCCCAACCCCATTATCCTAGAGCTAGGGCCTACTTCCATTACATTGGAATAAGATAAAAGGAATCACATCCCAAATTATGTATTAGTTTCATAGCCTTGGTAAACTAGATACATACATGAGTCTTACATTATATTTAAATACACATATTAAAATATTATTTTTGTTTCTTTTATTTTTTTTATGATAACATTATTACATCTAGAGTATCACTGAATATAAGTCATAGTAAACTTCACAGATTAATGGGTAAAGGAAAAAAATTAAGTGTGAGATAAAATTATCAGCATGGGTTAAGTATAGAAGAATCCATAATGAATCAATGAGTATAATCAATATAACAATCTAAATAACTTAAACACAGTCTATTTAATCAATAACATGAGAATAATATATAAGAGACAATTTACAATTAAATAATTCAATATAAATAGTCACATGATAATGAAACTTAACCATGGATATTATAACTAATATAATAATTATATGGAATATCATTAACAGAATTCATAATGATGGAATTCACAATGATGAATATCTTTGACATACTATTGAGGAATCATTATCAGACATATAATACTATCAATTCTTCATTATAAGAATATAATATTATCATGGAACTTTTCTAAGAATCTAATAAATGGGAAGTTCATAGACAAAACCATATCAATTTTGTCTCATTAAACATACTGATGCATCAAGGGTCAATAGTGATCCCTACCCATCACATAATAAATCTAATTCATTCCTCATATTTTAGGGGTCACAAAAATTATTACAATCATTCATACCAAATCTATCATATGAAATCTAAATACTTTCCCCAATCAATATACATAATAATATACCATCTTAAGTAATGTGAATGGTATAAATATAGTAAATTCTTAGTTAAATAGGTCATGAATCACATAGATAAATAAAAAATAGGATTTCACTACAATATATACCCATTGGAGTAAGGGTAAGGGGTTATTTTCATTAATTAATAGAAATACCAAAAATCTATCTTTAAAAATACTCTAGAGGAAAATACACTTCTCATTTTGAAAAAAAAAATCAAAATAATTTTATTTGAAAATAACATTTAAAAATAATTTTATTTAAAAATAACCTTTTAATATATCTATGTATGCTTTAATAAAATTATGATTATCCGATGGTTAAATATGAACATGTTGAAAAGAACATTACATTTTCATGGTAAAAATGCTAGAAAAATGGTTTGTTCAAAAAGTGATAAGAATATTACATTGAAAAAAAATTAACAAGAAAAAATGGGTAAAATGTATTTTAATAAATCATTTTTAGTTGATAAAAAAATTATAATAATTTTTAGAATATATTTTATTGGAATAAAACAGGTTTCAGATCGAAGAGAGAAATGATGTAGGGTTTTATAAAACATGTTTTCTAAATCATTTTAAATTCCAAAGATTAAAAGATTGATAATATTACTTGATTATAATCAAGAATAAACATATAATGATAGAATTTGTGGTTTTATAAATAATTATTAAATAATTTCATTCAGTTAAAATTCATGTGTAAAAAATCACTAATTAATTGAGACTATGAAGTAATCCTTTTCCAGGATCATAATGTTAAGGTGAGAATAATACATTGAATAAATTATGTGTTCCAACTAAAAATCCACATAAAATTAGTGGAAATACATCAATATACAGTAAAACATCATTACACATAAAAAAATTATATTAATAACAAAGAGGAAGTAATATTACCCAATAAAAAGAAATTGAGTTATAAAATTATTTACCACTTGGTGACTCTTATGTAAAATTTCATTTGATTGAATAATTAAAATTAAAAAATAAAATACCATAAATAATTAATAATTCATGATGTTACATGTCAAATGGGGCATCATATACACCATATAAAATAAATTATGTGGATAATAATGTAATGTGCCTCAATGAAGTGAAATTGAGACAAAAAAGCTTTTACCTCATGTTTCATTTTGATTTAAAAAAATTTTAACCTCTTGTATAGTCATTTTAAACATGTCATTAACCAGTAAAAATACCATATTAATATTTTTGACATCATATATTATTCTTTTATGACATTTCCTCACTTATTTTTTAATAATCTTTCATTTTTTTAATTGTTTGAGGTTTTAATTTCCTTGTTTTTCAAGTTTTTTTTACTTGTTATTTTTTTCCTCTTAATTCATTCATTATTTATTTATATCTATAATTTAAACCATGATATAAATATAATATATATTCATTATATGTGTATTTAGATTAATCCATAAAATTCAGTGATAAGAAGTAAAAAACACCATTCATGGAGATGTTGGGTCATACGTAAGTATGAACGTTGTTTTCATTTTATTATCATATTAAACAAAAGAAAAGAAAATTATATATATATATTATCATTAAAGTATAATTTATATGTCATATATACCACAATTTTTTTTAAACCTACCTTAATTCATTCCATTTAAAGCATGAATGAATCACATTGCTTCACCAGGTGGTAGCCCATCGTACACACAAGTGACGGTATCGTATTCCCACAAATTGAGAATCATGAATATATTTGGGAGATAATAATTCTATAAGAATAATAACATCAAAAATATTATATATATTAAATATAAAACAAAATTAAATCATTAATATTATCCTTTAATGGTGGTAATGAAAAAAAATGATATCAGTTTTCAAAGTGATGGTCCACCTTATACACGAACGATGATTTCATTACCCATTTGATAGAATTGTGTGAATTTTTTTTTTGTAAACATAACATAAAATCTTCATAGTATAGGAAACGTACTTATTTTATTATATCATTATGGTATAGTATAAATTTAAGGAGGAGGATAAAGAAATAAAATAGATATGCTTGTTGAAAGACATTACCAATTTTCGGTATCATCCTTTGGTTTGCACTAAACCCTCACTATGAGGGATTTAATCCCAAAATAAAGACTGTATGATTATGGGATGGAATTTTTGGAGTGGTTTGGGAAGTTTTTAGATTATTTAAATGTCTTGAGATGTGTGAATGAGGGGGGAGAGTGAGATCCATTTTATAGTTCTGTAGGAGTGATATTCTTGTAAAAACACAAATGTACTCCCTATTGATATGTATCCCTTACCTCTTGTGGCTATATAATTGAATAATATTAGATTTTAGGGTTTATTTTTTAAATAAAAACCTCCACCACACAAAAAATAATGAATTTTTATAATTTTATTCCTTAACTTCTATGGTTCCCCAATTTTACCATTTTGGTTTTCTTTAAGGTAAATAATTTTATTACCTAGGTAATTTATCAATTAAGAATATATTAAATTTAGAATTATTAGAACATTTATACCCTCTTATTATTAATATTATACCTAATTTATATTAAAAATATCATGTTTTTAAGCTAAATTTTACAGAAGCGCATGTAATGTTCAAAAATATGACGTTATCCGTAACCCCCCTAACAATGTTTTTATAGTTTTGGGGTATGTATGATCATTATAAAAGAACAATTTATCCATGAATAGAACATATTTTACATCTATTATCAATTTTAAAATCACTTGGAAGTAAATAGTATTTTCATAAATTATGAATCATTTAATAAAATATCATTTATTATAAAATAAAATTAATGTCAATTTTTGGAATTATTTATTTAATTTGAATTTAAAAATAAAAAGATAATGAATAAATTTGAATATATTAATTTAAAACCTTTTTAAAATTATTTATTCCTATAAAAAATTTATTTAAGATAATAATACATTCAATTTACCTCACATTTAATATTTTTAGTATCATTAATTTTACATAATTATTATCTAAATTATTATTGTGTTGAAATTTTTTAATAATATTAAGTAATTATTTAATATATAAAAATTGAAATAAATTATCATGATAAAAAATACTCGTTTAATTTTTAAAATAATATTTTTAACTGAACATATGATTTTTTTACCTATGAAAAAGAATTATAAATATTAAAGGCAGGGAAGATTCCTTTTTGACCATTTCTTTACATAACATACCATATTGGAGAATTTCATGTAATAGTATCCCAATAACTCATAAAAAATATAATAATTTGATAATGGTCTAAAAATTTATAATAAATACGTTTTGGAAAAGTTTTATGGTCATTTGGTCCCTTAAGTTTAAGGTTTAGTCCCTTGGTAAACTTTTTTTTCTCTTAATCTTTGTAATTAATTTTAACTACTTTCACTAATCCTTTTTGTAAAAAAAATTAAGTAGAGCTTATTAAAAAATTTAAATTATTATGATTCCAAATATGTAATCATTTCATTAAAAACTAAAACCACAAAAGTGGAAAAATTATTTTAAAATTAATCATGTATATGAAATGAGAAAACGGTTTTTTAAATTAAAAATTTTTAAAATGTTACTATGTTTTTATATCTACATTCAACATAAAAAATATTAAATAAAATAAATTGGATTAATATGTTTATTATTGATCTATTTTGACTTTAAAAAAAAATTAAAAATATAACTTAAAAATATAACTAATTTAAAAAATTCAATTTTTAAATAGAATTTAGTATTTTTCCACTATTGAAAGGCTGCTAAACTGCATTTAGAAAAATATGTATTTTTATGTGTAAATATTGATATATTTTTCTGTTATGACTACAAAATATATTGGATAAATGTAAAAACATTTTATTTATTATATAATATATAAATTTTATTAATATCAACCACTAATGTTAACTAATTTAATTTATTGAGATAAAATTCATTTGGTGTATAAAAATAGTCTTTTATAAAAACATTTCATTTATATTCAGTTTCATTTTATATTCATTTATAATTAATTTACAAATAATGAATTCAACACTATGTTATTTTAGATTATTTAATCCTATTTATATCCACCAATTTATAGTCTAGGAGATAATTTTCATTTTAAATAGTAATTCTAATTGTATTTAGTAAATCTAGATCTTGCATGTAATAAAAAACATCAAAGAATGTCATTATTTCATGAAATTCAAGTTAACTCATTATTTTGTGCATTGTAATTTATATAATAGATTGAATTTTTTTTAAATATTAAATATATTATAAAGCTTGAGGATTTTATATTTATTTATATTCTTGGTCTTTCATGTCACCTATGTAATTTAATCTGATGTTCATACTTTAAAATTGTGGGGAGTTGGTTTTTAAATTGAGATTTGTTATTAAAAATTAATGATATTATTTTATCCATTTTTACCCTAATTAATATTTATCAAAAATAATTCATTTTAAATATTTTTATCACTAAAAATATGATATTTCCCTTATTACTAAATTTTGATTCAGTGAATACAAATTTGGCCACTTTTTTTTATAATTCAATTTCAATATAGAATTAAATTATCATTTAAATTAAATCATATAACCTATTTAAAAAATTATATAAATGTAATTTTAATAAATAAGTGTTTTTATTCATATTTAGCATTTGTTACCAATTAAATTAGTTTTAATTAATTTTTAAATATGTTTAAACATGATATTATATTACTAATTAAAAATATATCTTGTAACGACCAGTAATTATACCAATTTAACTATTTCTTCTAATGTTATAAAACACATATATCACATAGATAACCCAGTGTAAAAATTTATTATTAAAAATGTATAATGAAAAATTAGTCTGAAAATAATCCAAAAAGAATTCCAAATATAACTTATGGACAATAAGTAGAAAATAAGATAATAATATTGGGGAAAATATTTATCAAGTTAACCCGCCAAAATGAAAATACTTATGAACAAAGATGTAAAAATAAAACAAAATGTTAATAATATAATATTTATTTTTCAGATGAAAATATTTAACATTGAGATAAAGTAGAAGTGGATGAATAATGAATGAAATAATTTGTATGTATATAAATTAGGTATCGTATGAAGATGTAGGAGCTTAATGAAAGTCAAAAGCTAATTATGGATGATTAATAAAGAGGTGTTTTATTCTACATCCATGTTTTCAATTTTATGTACCTAATAATCCAAATACACTAGACTTTATGATCCTTCATTTTTTTAATGGTAATTGTGATTTAAATCAAGTATTATAATATGTAAAAGTATAGTGTCATTATAGTTTTTATCAGAGCATGGTCTAGCTATTTTTTGGGGATTAGGACAAGGAAAATTTTGTAAGAAAACAATAGATAATTCTATAATTATAGATAATCTAGATTGAATCTTAGGAAATAACAAGTAATGATATACTTTTCATTTATATGTTTATCGTTTTATGTTCTTTTTAACATTTTATATGATTAATTTCTAAGTATTCAATGCACTTAATTTTATTTTATATTTCTTTCTTAGTTAACGTATGGAAATAGGAGAACATGTTCCAACAATTGATGTGATAGGCAATATGAATATTACCCTAATGAAATGTTAAACTAGATGGTAACTGGAGATTATAACTTCATGATAGTACTAGATTAACTATATCAAGTTATGAATAATATCATCAATCAGGTGGAACACTATCTTTATTCTAGGAAAGAAAATGTTGTGGCCAAATCCTTTATGTGAAAAATGACTCAAATCTTCAGTGGATCTTCTAATCCTCTCATCGTAGAAAAATGGATTAACTCTAATGAGAAGATATTCTCTATCATTGAATACATATAAGAAGATAAATTCATACTGGCTATCTATTATTTTAATGGGTAATATGGTCAGTGTTGTACACTGATCTAAGACATAAAGTCTAATTGGGAAATTTTTTTCATGGATTGGAAAGGATTAAATAAAATATCTTTCAATAAATATTTTCCCCAATCTCAAAATATTTATATGGATAGTGATTTCATAAAACAAAATAAATATGAAGATTATTATATCATAGAATATGAGAAAAAATTAACAAGCCTGCACAATATGCTTTTAGATTTTTCATTTTCACTAAACATAAGGTGGAAATATTCTTTAGTGGGTTGAAACAAAGTCTAAAAAAGGCCTTGTAAATTCTAAAATTAAATAATTATGAATATATTTCTCATTATATCCTTAAATTTGAGATGAATATAGGTGATTCTAAATGGACTTGTGGGAATTGAGACAAGAAACCTAAGATGGAATTATCTTCAGGAGGGCCAACAAAAAAATATTATAGAGGAAGGAAAGTTAATCATACCAATTGTGAAAATTGAGGGATGAAACATTCTATTAACTACTAAAGTGGAACTAAAAGGTTTATTAAGTGTGAAAATGAGGGGCACCAATCTAATCAACCCTAATGTGAAATGAAGAAACCCATTAATAAGGAAGTATAAAATAAGGTTCATATAAAAACTATGCATGTTGTATAGTGCTTTAACTGCAAATAACATTAACACTCTGTGATATAATTCCCTAAACCAATGTTTGTCAGGGAATACTAATGAAAAAAACCTCAAAAGCAACAATCAAGGGAATATGTTGTTACTATTACTGAGGAGAATCCCAACAATGATGTGGTGGTAGGTACACTATTTATTCATTCATTAATAGTTAATATACTATTTTTTTTCTAGTTCTACACATTATTTTATCTTTCAAATGTTTATTAGAACTATACAAACACCACCATCAAATATGATTGATGATTTATTTGTGGGAACAATTAATTGGTTAAATACTTTATTTAAAGTATATAACTCCTCCCTGGTAAGTTTTTATGGGTTGAACCTCATATAAAATCATGAATTACTTTCTTTGGGAGATTTTGATTCTATATTAGGCATGGATTGACTATATTTATATAAATCCAACATCAAATATTGAGAAATAGATATCACTATTCACATCCCATGAAATCCCCAAACTCTGTACAAGTGTAAAAAGGATGATTATTCTCTTTAAAAATCATCATCTCAATTGTGGATATAATTTCTTTATGATCAATACTCTCAAGCTCAAATTCTTGAGAAAAATGAGAGAATCAAGCTTAAATACATGCCCATTGTTAGGGATTACACTAATGTATTCCTTGAATAATTTCCTAGTTTTCCTCCTGAATAAGAGGTTGTGTTCTCAATTGATCTTATACCAGGATCTATACCCATATTAAAGACTCTTTATAATATGGCCACCATTGAGTTGGTGGTACTGAAGAATAAGTAACAAAAAAATCTGTAAAAGGGTTTTATATGCCTAAGTGATTCACCATGGGGTGTTCCAATCCTCTTTGTCAATAAAAAGGATGGATCTATGTTCCTCTTCATTGATTATAATGAACTCAAAAAAAATCATGATTGTGAAAAATTATACATACCATATATAGATGACTTCTTCCATCAGATACATGGGTGAATTGTTTCTCTAAGGTAGACCCTTGTTCAGGATATCACAAATTAAATGTGAGGAAGGATGATATTCCCCAGAAATCCATTTCAATGATGTATGAAAACTAAATGTTCATAGTGATACCCTTTAGACTCACTAATTCTCTAGAAATTTTCATGGACTTATTTAATATATTGCTAAGATATTACCTCATCAAATTTGCGGGAGTCGTTATCAGTGATATTATGATATACTTCAATAGAAAGGAGTAATATGATGAGAATTTGAATAATGTGTTAAAGACATTGTGAAGGGAGGGTCTATATTCAATTTATAATAAATGAGTTTTTTATAGAGTATGTTTCATTCTTAGTTTATGCTAACACATGTAATGGAATATCTCTAGACCCTTCTATGATAATGGAAATTGAGGAGTATTTGAGGCCAACATATGTAATGGAGATCAGTAGTATCTTTGGTCTAGTTGGGTATTCCATATGATTTGTGATAAACTTCTCATGATTTTAAAACCCAATAACTAAACAGACTGAAAAGGGATTAAATTTTTCCTACACTAGTGAATGTGTAGAATTCTTTAAGGAGTTAAAAAAGTGTCTTTTTATTGCACTTATACATACAGTACCAATAAGTGTGGAACTATTTATGGTACATAGTGGTGCCTTAAATAAGTGATTAGGTTGTGTATAGATGAAAAATGATTAATTTATAGCCTATTACTCAAGGTAGTTAAATGTTCATGAGAAAAAACTATCTCATACATGAGTTGTAGTTTGTGGATTTGATCTTCGCATTGAAAATTTAGTTTTATTTTCTCTATAGATATAGTTTTAAGATATATAATGATAAAAAAAGCATCAAATATATATTCAAATAGAAGGTTCTTAATATGAACCAGTGAATATCAGTAGAGATCAAGGATTATGACTAATAAATCCACTAACACCTGGGTAAAGTAAATAAACTGGAATATTATTTAGGTATAAAGGGTCATATAACATTATCAATGATAAGAATTGAGAAGGATCCAGTATTCTTAGTCTTGAAAATGATATATAATGGAATCATAAAGGAACTTACATAGTCATTCCTTTCACAAACTATTTCTCAACTGTCCCTCCTGGGGAAGATAATGGATTCTCGAAGAGATTATGTGGAAATTTAGAAGAATGTATAAGCTATCATAAATTGGAAATCCTAGGAGATAAAACTTGATGAGTAAGGAGTCATAAGATTAAGTTCACAAAAATTTGTACCATAAAATCCTATGATAATGATGGGTATTTTTAATGAAGAATATAGAATTAAATTCTATATTTACCCATGGATAAAAAAGATGAATCTATATCTTTGAGAGAACCTTTGGTGGAACTATATAAATAAGGTGATCATTGAATATACATCAATGTTTATGGTGGGCCATCATGTCAAGGATGAGAGGGAAAAGTATAATGGGGTGATGCAACCATTATCCATACCTACATGGAAATGGAAAAACATCATCATTGACTTTGTCACTGGACTTATTATGACATCCAGATGAAATAATATTATATGGGTTTTTTGGGCCATATAATAAAGACTGCTCAATTGATTTTGATTTTGAGAGAAATTCTCACTCATCCATCTTTCACGGATACAGATCATAGAAGTAGAGATGCTTCATGGAGTACTATTATTGTTTATATATGATCATGATCTATGATTTACCTATAAATTCTATAAAAGTCTCCAACATGATCTAAATAGTTACCCAAACTTTAGAATGGATAATCACCCTCAAATTGATGGCCAATCATAGATGAACATTCAAACACTAGAAGACATATTGATAACATGATCAACGGACTTCAATGGATTATACGATCAACATCTTACACTAGTTAAGCTATTTTAAAACAATTTTTTCACTCATACATCCAGATAGATCCATATGATTCCCTTTATGGGATAATATGTAAAACAACATAATTCTAGGATGAAGTTGGTGAATGTAAACTCCTGGGACCTAAAATTGTCGAGGAAATGGAAACAAATGTTTAAAACATATAGAAACATATTCGAGCATCCCAAATTTGATAGAGGAGATATGAATATAATCATCAATAGTATATAGAGTTTTAGTTCGGTGACAAATTAGGATTCCACAAATATATATGGAAGAGGATCATGAGATTTGAGAAGAATGGAATGCTATGTCTCAGGTACATCATCACCTTTGAGATTCTTGATCGTTTTGGAGATGTGGTAGTCAACTAGAACTTCCACCAACCATGTCTCAAGAACATGATGTATTCCACATATCCTTCCTAAGGGAGTATATACCATATCCCTCACATCTAATGAATTCTGAGGTGGTATAGCTGGAAATGATATTTTTCATGAGGAGTATCCGGTTAAGATTTTTTACTTTGTAGATAAGGTTCTACATAACAAGTCCACTCACATGGTCATAGAACTATGGAGAAACCATAAGTATAAATAGGTGACATGGGAACTTTATGAAGATATAAAGGATAAATAACATCTTATATTTTAATCATAGTATGTAAAATGACATTTATATGGTGAAATTTTATAAGGGGTGGAAATTTAATTACCCATAATTATATAAATGGAATTTCCATTATTATGTCATAAAACACATATATAAAATAGGGAACCCAAAAAACATTATTCTAATAAATTAATAATGATAAATTATTCATGAAATTAACCAATATTAATTCTAATTATCACTGTCATGTAAAAAGTATAAAATAAGATAATAATAATTGGAAAATTTTGATCTCCTCAATACATTAGAACGATCGCACTCATGAACAATGTTGTAGAAATAAAACATAATGTTAATAATATATTATTAATTTTCCAGATGAAAATATATAACCTTTAGATAAAGTATAATTGTATGAGTATTGAATTAAATATTTGGTATTTATAAAAATTAAGAAACTTATACGACCATTATAAATCACATCGTTTGAATAGTAATTTGAAAGTTAGGAATAAAAATATATTCATTAGAATAGTAATCTCACCTTTGAATGTTTAAATAAAATTTACGTGTCTTATAAATTAAAATATGATATATTTATATTAGGGAATGTGTAAATAAATGTTTTCAAAATGATAAATAAGGTGTTTGTATTTCTATAAATACTAAATATTTATTTGCATCTTTATAATTAATATAATGATTTAAAAAAAACTTTAATTTCAAAAAATAGATTCATAAGTTAATATTATGTTTTATTTTAATTATAAGATAATTTTATGTGAAATTATTTGTTTTTAAGGGTTATAAAATATATTATAATATTAAAATCAATATTTTTTGAATAAATAATGATTTTGTTTTAAAAACAATCTATCATATCTTGAAATTAATTATCATAATATAGATTCCATTTTTAAAAATTAATTTAAGTAAAATGGTTAGGCTTATTTTTTGTGATTTTTCTAAAATAGTTGAATTTTTAGTGAATAGTGAAATATGTTAATGAACATGTATTTAATATTATAAGTGAAATATATGAATTGTTTTAGTGTTGGATGATGTTAGAATAATGTAAGAAATTTTTTTACAAACTCTCCTAAACTATTTATTGTATATAGTCAAAGGAATCAATAATATTGATAGACTTGTGCCAAAATAATAAACTAATGAATATAATAATCAAAAAAATCCACTCTCCTCCCCTATAAATACCTCCTATTATCCTCACACCATCTAATCCTTGTATTTTTTCAACATTCTGACCAAATTTCTTCACAAGCCTCTTCACTTTTTTGAATATTTTATGGTCCCAACAAAAGACCAAACCCAAGTGCCTTAAAGAGGTTTTCAAGGAGATAACATCCATGAGGTAAAATCATATATCCTTCTCATTTAATTTCATTTCGTTTATTATACTCTCATAAACTCCCTGTAAAAAGTGTCATGATAAATCCGATAACATATATATACTATAATTTACTTTTGTTAGTGTAATATTCATCATAAAATATCTTATCTTCTCCTTTTATTATAAAAAATAATAAATTTTTCATCATATATCAGTTTTGTCGACATTGTGGATGATGAGTTTTCATTTTCAATTATCACCTTTCATTCTGGTCATAAAACCATTATTAGGGATGAACTATATTTTAATATTAATATTATAACTTTTTTCATTTTTTTAACTAATAAATATACATAATATTAAATAAAATGAAACTACATAGTAATGGTTGAAAAAATGCCAAAATAAAATAACCATTTATCATTAACATTTTATCATATGAATCATCCTCATACTTGAAATAAAATGATATATAGGGACTCTTTAAACTTATGTATGATCATTAATACCATATAATATCACTTATAGAGAATTATTCCAATTTTACAATAACATACATAATTATACACAAGTAAACTAACCATTAAACCATAAAAATGAATTATCTTGGAATAATAAAATTGAACACTGTAACTCATCAAAATGGCTATAAATGAACATAATAAAATTATAATAAACCAAATACATGTATAATATGTTATTAATTATTTAACTAATTGGTATAATTTTATTATCCATGACACTAAATTTATGTTTTGATTGCATTTGTACAAAAGGTAAGGGGTCTCTCTGAACCCTCATTTTCCCGTTGGGGAATGCTTTTTCTCTCCTTACCCCAATATAGTTCTTAATTATTCATATATAATTATCCTAAATTAAATTTATATGATCCAAAATTTTATATATCTCTCAATTTAAATTTATTTTATTAGTAAATAGATGTTTTAAAATGTCCCCATCAAAATTTATCTCAATAAACATGCCCAATTAATGGGAACTTCTCCATTTCTTACCCATTTTCAATTACACTTTATAAATAGTTTTTAAAAACCAATATTTTTTAATAAAGTCAACTATTGTATAATTAAAATAAATTTTTTTCATTTTTTTTATTGAAATAAATATCATTTTCCCTTCTTTAAAGACTCTTCATTTATTTCCCTAAAACTATGCTTTAGTGGCACATTTCTAAAAATTTCTAACCACTCTTTTGTATTTTTTTTCTCTTAAATTGAAAATAATAAGCTAATCTTATTGTTTAATTTATGAGTTTCCAATCTAATCCATTCCTTCATGGATTCGATTATGATATTCCCTTTGGTTTTTCCATATGACAAGATTAGGAAACACATTTCTTTCCATTGATGACTCTTATGTTTGTTCCTTATATGTGATTCATTTTATAGAACACATATTAATGAAAATATTATGATGGGTTCACCCAGATAGAACTCCAATGAATTGGGTTATTTTTATTCTCATAAGATGTCATTTAGGGGACTAAGGAGTAAATTGAGTCCATTATGGTACTTTTCCCACAATGTGATATTGTATTGGTAGTTATCCTTGACTCATATTTATTATATGTTATATGTTGATTCCACTCTCCAAAATTTCCAAAATCATATGATTCTATGTTTTTTATGATATTCCTTTACATGTTTATTCATGTTCAATGCCAATTATTTTATCATGTTATTCCTTTAACTCTTTTTTTATGCTTTCTTTCCATTTTTATTCCCTTATAGGTCTTTTTATCTCATCCCATTTGTATATTTATTCCCCAGGTTATCATATAAAGATGTAGGATATCAAAGGAAGTTAAGAGATTATTATGGAATATTAATAAATATATTTTTTATTCAAGTTCTTTGTTTTTAATTTTATGTACCATGTATTCCAAATACAGAAGAATTTATGATCCCTGGTTTGTATTTGATGGATAATTATGCTTAAAATTAGGAAATATTATGTAAACAATACAAGGATTTATATATATCTATTTAACAAAAATACATAATATTTAGGAAATTATTATTCCTTAGAAAATCATTTCATAGGGGTAAGTAATATTTTCCCAAGGTAAGTTTATAATTATGCCTAAAAATAAATTAAAACATATTAGATATTTTGGACTTACTGATTGAAAATTTGAAATCCATTTCTTCTGATTCAATTTCTAAATTTTTTAAAATTAATTTTTATATAAAAAATTATAATGTGTTAATACAATATTTTAGAACAATGCCACTTGAGTTTTGAAAATTAAAATATAAGTTCTTAAAATATAAAAAATATTTTAAAATATATAATTTTAATTATAAAATTAATAATTTTTGTTAAATTTTTATGTCATACTTGCATACAAAAAATTGTGTAAAAAATATTAGTATTAGAAACTGTATATTTTACTATTAAATAAAATATTAAATTTCTTTTATAAAAATATTTTTAATTTATTTTAAGTTAATATTAAAATTAGAAATCAAAATAATAAAATTATTTTCACCTAATTCGTATTATAATATTTATAAATTTTACTTTTTAAATGAAAATAAAAAATAATATGAATTTTTTTTATTTAAACTGAAATTTTTTAAAAATTAATTGTTATTAATATTATTTCATACCAAATTCTAATTTAAATATAGCTAATATATTAGTTCATATACATAAATATTATATATTTTCAATTAATATTTTTATATTTAGTTATTAATATAAAATATTCATTACATTTAAAATATATATTTGAGAAAGAAAAATTCATTTGAATATTAAATATCTTTTATTCATTATCCTTTAAATTATTAAATTTTTTGTTGAATAATATACTATTATTTACTATAGGTTATAATTATTCATATAGTTTCATAAATAATATTCAACAAATAATTCATCACTTATTTTATGTCAATGTTTCGTGTGGGTATAGACATTAAAAAAAGTATGAATTTGAGAAAATATGTTCCAAAATCTTGCGGTGTTACATATAGTGTCATCCAATGATAGTTTTCTAAAGAATAGGTATAACACTTAACTAGATGTATCCATTTTAATTCATCTTTTAAATACTTCTAATCATCTATAATCATAATCAAATAATAACACTAGTATGTTCGAAAAAATATAATGTTATTATATCGGTGGCACAATCCTTACTCATCTATTTTCTCTCCTATAGAAAACAAAAGCATCACTCATGTGTATTTATAACCTACCATCTCCATGTGTCTATGTTATTAATTATTCCTCACCATTTTAATTGTATGGTTATAAATATGGAACTATTGAATATATATGGTATTCATAAAATAATTATGATTTTGGAAATATAATATATCATTTTCCTTTAGGCCCATCCACACATTAAAAATGGCATGTTGTTTACTAGTTATTACAGAGGGATGTAATGGTTGATGGTCATTAATCACAAGTATGAGTTTTTTAGTTACATTACTCTGTATTGGATGAATGATAAAATGATGTTCGGTTGTAAGATTATAAAATTATGAACTAATAATGGCATAGAGTTTGCCAATAGCATTGTGGAGGACTATCTCTAGAAGCATGAGAAAATGAATGATGATTCAGCAATGGGTTCTCCTTTTAAAAATGGTTTTATTCATAGGATAAACCATGTTATAAAAACATGGATAGAACCATGTTGATTGATAAAGAGCAACCATGTATTTTAAATAATGAACCAGCAATAAAATCAGTCTATTTTTGCAACCAAGATTTATTGTATTCAATATAATTGAAGAATCCATATAATATGTGGAGTGTAATGAATCCAATATTGTAATACTTTAAAATTTTTAGAAGTAAGTTTTGTATCATAAATATGGAAAAACACAAAAAAAATGATTCTTAGGGTGATGAAGATATCATTTATGGGTACTCATCCAAGATCAATGCATATAAGTGATTTAACAAATTTATTGGAATGGTTATTGAAAATCAAGTTGTCAACATATAATAAATTGAAAAAAATATATAGAAAAATATATAAATATTCTAGAAAAGTGTAGTTATTAATTAAGACACTCCAAAGGAACAAAATTTTCTGATGATGATTCTGATTAAGACTCTGATGAGGAGAATATTGAATTTAGACCAATAGTTGTAAAAAATAAAAAAATATATATATATGGAATTTGAAGAACCCATGGGATGATTATGATGAATGTTTTTTATTTTTTATCAATAATTTATATATAATTAAATGAAAAAATTATAGTTTATTTATTTTTTCGAATAGGTTTTATAAATGTATAATTACTATTGGTGTATACAATGGAAGGATAAAAATCATTGTAAGAAGGAACATCTATAATTTATGGAAATTAAAAGTAACTACTACTGATGTAAGAATAATAAATTAATTAAATTATTATATTAAGATTAATACATAAATAATATGATGATTAATATTGTGGAGAATCAATTTTTTTAAGATGTTTTAAGGGATATGAACCATAATCATATACATTTTAAGATGATGAAATAAGTTCCTTAAAAAATTGAGTGTATGGTATTCAAGGGAAATGAAAAGTATTCAACATCACTAGATCACAAGGGTTCGAGAAAGGAAGTGCTTCTAGAATAGCACATAGAACCAAAGTAAGTTATGAAAACCTATATTTTTTGAGTAAATAAAATTAGATTCCAAAAAAGGAAATTATTCATGTAAACATTCTTTCATGTGATACGTGATTATAATAAAAACATAATAAATTTGAATGAGGATGTTAGATTTATTTTATAGGAATAGTATTTAGAGTAGTATGGATTTTGAAAATATAATAATTTTTTACGGATATATGTTGTTATATGTAAAGAAAACCAAAATGGGGTTTCTGAGATAAAGTTTGGAACTATCCGAAAGAAAAGGTAACATAGATGAACTCATTCTAGAAGTTTTGGTGATTCCATGTATGTTGTGAGGTGTGAAATAAAGTTCCCATAATAGAGGTATTAGCAAAAGGAAAATGGTTGTTCTAAAGTAGAGCATGGAGGTTGTTTGAGGTTACCAAAATGCATTCAAGGAGTTAGTATAGTTCTATTAAGATGATTATCAATGTATAAAAGATAGAGAATTAATTTAATAAATAATATATTCTAATATCCACACACTACTATGTTCCAAATAATTCTTGGGGAATGGAATATATAACTATAGTTATTCGAAATAGATTATGTGGATGTTGGTGGCTACAAATTGAAGAAATTGGTAAGAGAAGTTCAAGATACCTAGAATACACAAAGTGTGTACCGAGGATTTGAAACTAGTAAAAATATTATATAATGGCGTGTTGAAATGTAATATAGGTATCAGAATGAATTATGGGCTAACAATGAAAGAGGAATGGACATACGTTCTTGTGGAATATTTGTGAATGAAAGATAGAAGTAGAATGACAAACTGAATGAAATGATGTAAAAGGGGCTATAAATGAGGCTTGTTGAATGTAGTGATTACCAAAATTTGGGAACCATGTTCTCATAAAAAATGATTGTGAGAATAATAATTTTTAAATGGTTATTGGTAGAAGAAGATGGTGTGAGGTATGGATCATTTAAAGTGTTGATCATTTACAATAGCTCAATCTATGATATTGTGACACTATATGGTTAATAAGCTCAATCCATTGGATGATATATGATTTTATAAAACTATATATGAGGTTCACTAGAATATGTTGCAAAAAATGAGTTGATTGATTACCAAAAAAATATATTATGCATTTTTGATTGTATAGAATAAATAAATTCATCACATACAGTGAGTTCTAAAGATATGATCTTAGATAAAAGAATATATGATCACATATAATGAGATTATAATGAAAATATCTATTAATAAAAATATATAATGTATGATCATTCAATCCTATAATGTATATGTAGTTACATTTTCAAAATTTGAGATGTATTTTTGAGCCATATTCTAGAAGGATGAATTTGGAAGAAGATATATGGGCAATGCAATGAGTTCAAAGAAGTTTCTTGAAATACTTGTGCAATGATTTCTAGGATGATTCATCCATGTATTAGTGAATGGAAAAGAGTGATAATACCATATTTTATATCAAAATTGGATGTGATGTGTCTTATTATGTTCATTGAAAAAATTTCCAAGTAGGGTAAATGTGTTTCGAGGCAAGATAAGGTTTTTTTCATCTAATAAAAATTATCAGTTCATGCATGAGAAATTTTGAACATTAAAGTCTTTTGAGTTTTATTAAATTTTAAAATGAACCAAATTATAGAATAATATTAATACATAATAAATTTTTATGATCATTTTTGTATATAAAAGTACAAAAGAAAATACTAAGGTATTTTACCATTATGTGAAGTCGAAATTGTGGGGATACAAAAATGGATTGTAAACATTCAAATATACATGGATGAATGATCGTGATTATAACCATTTTTGGAGAGATATATTGATTCCAAAAATTTTCTATGGAATTTATAATAATTTTTTCTCCTATGTTTAAGGATATTATAGATGATTTTCAATGAAATAATTAAAATATAACAAATCTTAGAGTTCCAAGATTTTAAATCACTAGACTTTTGGGGGATATTTGAGTATATAAAATGATCCTGAATCTATCATATAAAATTACTGATAAAGTGGACATGTATTTTAGAAGATGTTTTCAACTAGGTACTTTCTAGAATGATTTTTTAGGGTTGAAAAAAGTTGAGAATACCGTAACATCTGCTTTTTATTGAAGTTGAAATGACCATAAACTTAGGTTCCAAATAAGTGAGACCTCTATAATTATGTTTAATATAATCAGAACAAGGTTTGCATTCATGTACTCTATTCTAATATGTTTTAATTGAAAACATATTCATGTTTTTTAAAAATTTTAAACATTCATGAGTTGGTGGAATTTTAATTATGTAGATTTTATAATTTTATGAAACATAGAGTGTGTGATGTACATTTTGAGATAAATATAAAAACTAACCACACCACATATAATAAGACACATCACATCCAATTTTGACCCATGATTCACCCCACACGCTCAAGGTTACTGCAAGATCCCTTGGGACTCTCAAATTGTATTAAAGTGTAGGTTCCCCTTATGGGATCTAAAATTTTATTCCATGATTTTTTCATTTATTTAATATTCGTAAAAAAATTAAAATTCGTTGAAATATTTGCGTCCACTGATAAGGATGTTAACTCTGAGATGAAGGAAACAAAATCTATCTAGGGTTATAAAAACCTATAGGTTTTGGAAAATACCATTAAGATCTAAAAGAATAAATAATCTTATTAGTAGTGGATATGTTTCTCTCTAAATCAATGGAAGGTGGACACATTACCACCATATATTAAGGTGAGTGGGAGCTATTTTTTCAAATCTGATAGAATAAATGCTCTATAATAATAATAATTGTTTTTGTGAAGAGTATAAATCCATTGAAAACATTGAATTTTTTCAATCTAAAATAAATCCTTATATGAAACAATTTCCTTTATGCAATTATAAAATAAATATTTTCATTTACCAGGGGTCTACAAAATGAAAAATCATAGATGGAATCTGAATATGGTTAAATGAATGATACATTGGTAAGGATGTTTGGAAAATTTCAACCTATTAAAAACCTATGTATGCTAAATAACTATAATTTTCAATTTTCAATGAAAAATTTTTCCTAGTCAAATAATAATTTCAAAGAAGTTTCTGTGATAAAGATGTTATATTAAATTTTTTGTCATAATTTTTCACCACCTCAAAATCTATTGTAAATTTCATCAAGACTCAGTTGGAAATCAAATACAGAAGAATAAAAGAACTTAAAAACTCTCTGTATAATGAAATGGAGATTCATAAATAAATAGTTATAAAGTAAAAATATTTATATTAAGATAAAGTGAAATTTTTTGAAGAACAAAAAATCAATTTAAGATATAAGTGTCTTGAGTGGGGAATTAAGTTATGAATTATGGAAAATATTCAAATTAAATCTTCACATCATGTTATGAAAACCCTTACTCTCAAAATCTCAAATGATATTCTTACTAATAAGACAACTCAATATAGTAGTATAAATAATTATAAAACATCAGATATATTATTTAATAATAATTTTATGAAAAATATAGACCCATGTTCTAAAGAATATGTTTGTTCTAATTTAGATACATTTAATATTGTGGGTTGTAATTATGGATGAAGATGTTTCACGTAAGATATGAACATCCTAATACATTAGTATAGGTAGAATAAATGAGTAAGAAACCTTCCATAATTTTTTCAAAATGAATGGAGGAACATTCAAGAAATGAAAAAACCCTCCAATTTTGAAATTATTCCCACTAGAATAAGATCATATTTTTTATCCACAGTTGGTGTTGTAAAATGTTGAGGTACCAAGCCAACATTTTTTAGACAATTTTTTAACTTATAGAAAATGAAAAAAAGGAATACATTAAGGGGGAATCATTGAAAGTTAAGAAAAAATCATCTAAGAGAAACTATATTATTTAGAAGAAATAAAATCTTTTTATATCAAATGGATTTATATATCTTTAAAATATAACTGGAAATTCTTATAGAAGAGTTAATTATGATAGTATGTGATATTATACATCATTTAATCCTAACTCATTCGAAACTAATAGAATAATGAAACAAATTATGATGAAAAATTAAATGGATATAATCTATAATTTTTCCATTTGAATATTTTTAAGGAAGATGTTACACCGAAGAAAATAATATTCTACAGTGCAAATAATGTATAGTTCTTATAAATATTCCTAAAAGCTATGAATAATTTAGTAATAGTTAGGAATAAAAAATAACAATGTGAATGAATTTAAGAAATAAACAATTTGGTTGGAATGGTGGAAGATATATACAATTAAAGAAGTTGAGGCACACTAGCGGTGGCCACATAATGGAAACCAATAAAAGGGAAGAACTATATGGAAGATGTAAGAAATTTTGACATAATTCTAAAAAATTCATAACATGGTTACCCATATAAGAGAAATTAATAAATAAATATAATAATCCATTGGAAAGAACAACTATTGTTGTAAATAAATCATATAACCATAAAAAATTTGAACATATTTTTAATGATTGAGTGATTGTATGGATAGAACAAATAAAGGAATAAATGAAGTTAGAAATAGAATAAAATTAAAATATTTTATATTCCTTGTTAGTAGAATAAAAAAAAGGACATTATATGAAAATTATAGAATAAAGTAATTAATAATACATTCATAAAAACCAATATGGTCAAATATTAAGAAGTTAGTAGAGTTTCAATTTTGAGAAACATTCTCAAGCATGCTTCCCTAACTGATGTGGAAAGGATGAACCACTTTATTCCATAAATGGTTCTAGTGGGGTACAATAAAAATGGGGATTATCATAATTGTAATCTATGTTGAATTTTTCCCTAAAATGGAAAGTGGTTATTGTGAAACATATTGAAGTACAAATGATGATAAAAATTCTTGATAACTAAATTTTATGAAACCAGGTTATAAATTCTCGGTTAATTGAACATTGATGTACAGAGAGGTTATATCTCTATATGATTAGAAATTATGAATATTGAAAATTTATATGAAGGAAATTGTTTTTGACTTGAGTTATGTTTTCTAAATTCATATATTCTTTTATAAGAAAATAAAAATTTGTTTAAATGAAAATTAGAGAATTGTTTTCTGAATGAAAAAGTGTAGAAAAAAATAAAGGGGGAGGGAAATTTTATATTATGAATGAAACTTTAAATTTATCCATATGTTTTCTTTGAAATATTTTGAATGAAAAATAAATTATAATTGACCATGAAAATAGAATTTATACATTAGTACGAATTTATAAATTTTACCGATGTATTTTTCATCTAAGTTAATAAGGCATATTTTATACATCAAGAACTGCTCTTATAGACTTAATATAGGTTGATTAATGATATATTTCATTAATAAAGGTTATTTTATCCTTATCTTAATGAATTCAAGAGATAATTTATGTCCATCAAAATAAAAAAGGGAAGAAGAATAAATTGTGTCATGAAAGTGTCTCTCTCCCTAGATATTTAAATAAGGGGTATTCAGATTCAAATTATTAAGGGGGATAGTAAATTGATTCAGTATAGAAAGAGTAAGAGATTATTTTCAATAAGTTGGATATAAATTCATTGACTTTATACAAGAAAAGTATATAAAAAAATACATATGGAGATCTTGAAGAGCCCATGGGATGATGGTGATGATGAACATATTTTCTTTATTTTAAATAAATTTTATAAATTTAATTGAGTATGTTTTAGTAAAATTATGATCCCTATAGGTGTTCTGAAATTATTATCATAGGAATTACATACTCTAGATGGTGAAAAATCATATGAATAATGAACATTGATAGATAAATGAATGTGTAAGTAAAAATAATGAAAAATAAAGAAGGAAGTCATGAATTAATTATGCCTACATGTTTTCATAAATAATCTAGTGATTGAGTTTATTTAGAATTGATATTTTTATGATGTTAGATGAAGAATAATTAAGCACCATCATTTATTTTTTATGGAGAAGGAATAACTTGCTAAAATTTTTAAATCAAGAAGATACGAAATATAGATGTTGAATTAATCAAAAAATTACTTCATTATTCTTAGATGAAATGTGATTATAAAGAATAAAAATAAACAATAATGTATTGAATTATCCTAGATTAGAATTATTTGAGAAAGTCAATGCATCGATAACAGAATAGTGGAAAAAAATTACACAATGTGAACGTATATTTTTGTAAAATAAAATTATATATAATAAAATGAGATTATAGAGGTAAAAATATTGAATGTGATGCATGATTGTAGAGAGAACTATATAGGTTTACATGAAAAATCAGATGAAGGTTGCTAAAAGTAGATGTAGAGAGATAAAAATGATGAAAATTTAATAATTCTGGATGAAGATATGTTGATATATATAAATAACACCATTTTGAGGGTTCATGGCTTGAACCTTGACATATTCTATAAATTAATGTAACATAGATAAACTCATTCTATAAGTTTTGTGTTTACACATATTATTTTGATCATAAAATAATGGAACCACAAAGGTGGTAATATCATAAGGAAAACCATTGCACCTAAGTGGATCTTGGATGTTGTTCAAGTTTACCAGAATGTACGTGGGGTGTTGGTAAAATTATATTAGAAATAAGATCTATGTATAGAATATAAAGAATAAATTAGAACACTCTAATAGTTTAATATCCATGCAATGCTATTATCATAAGTATCCAGGGTGAATGGATGAAGTAAAATAGAGTTTTCTGGAAGGGATGACATGGTTATCTATGGCTATAAAATTAAGGCACTATTAAGAGATATTTTGGATAGATCATATTAATGCACTAAATATATGGGATATAAAACTAATTAAATTATAGGAAGACGATATTCTTCTATGTAATTCCCATATAAGAAGGAATGAATGCTGGATAATAAAGTGAAATGTGTAAGAATGTTTATGGTGTAACACCCTGATATTTCAAAATAGGAACATCATGTTTGATAAAATATATGAAACACAACATAAAATTAGGAGATAATGTAACACCCAAATAATTTATAATATATTTTATTTTAAATAAATTTAATCTAATTGATAGATTGCAGAACACACAACCTCGTGTCCAAATAAACTGTAACATAGAATATTTTTATAACATTGACATTAAGTTAGAGGGTATAAATATTAATGACTAAATTATTGAAATTTTATTTTTAAAAAAATTATAAAGTAAATTAAATTTTTATCTATTTATTATAAATAAGATAATAAAAATTTGAAATAAAAAATAAATTTTTTCTAAAAGAAACATTATTTTTTTAAAGACTGTTTAGGTGTACTTTGTACGCATAATTTAAAATTAATTATTAAAAAAATTGTAAATAAATATATTAAAAAATATGCCACATTTTTTATATCATTATATCAAAATTTTCTTAGGGTATAATTTTTATAATTTTCAAAAAATATTGATTTTTCAGTGAATAGTGAAAATACCAATTTTTGTAAAAATGTAATTTCATTATAAGAAAAAATATTTAATTTAAAATGACCATGATGAAATGAATTTAATTTAAAGTAATATAAATATTATTTATTTATATTTAACCTAATTAATATATATTTTAATCTCCTTTTTAATTGATTTTAGTATAAGTTTTTTTTATTTTAACAAACACATTTTTCTAAAAACTATTTTAAAGTGCATAATGTTTCACCATTTTAATTAATAAAAATAACCCATAATAAGGAACTATTTAATATAAATTAATAGATTATAAATATTCCCCTTTATTTTTTAATACATATATTCATACAGTTAATATAAGATCATTTTTTCCAAAAAAAATATATTTCTTGAAAAGAGATTTTTCATTGCCTGTGGGGGATAAATTTTAGAATAAATTTAGAAAATTATGTCAATTAAATTTTTAAAAATGGGTTAAATTTTTTTAATAATTAGTATTAATAGAATATAATAATTTTAATATAATTTTTTACCTTCGTAAATAATAAAAATAGTAAAAATTAATTACTGATTTTAAGGTAAAATGGGTTTAACCTAGGTTAAACTAAGAAGATATTAGAAAATATGACCTATAAACTTATCCAAATACAATTGTATTAATATATTGAGAAAATATAACAAATAATGTTCAATAATGACCCATTTTGAGCCATATATTTATTATAGATACAAGGGTGTAATTTATTCTTTTCCAAAATTTTATGTATGTCCTCTCCCCCACATATAAAATTCACCCCCTCTCCTTTCCTCTTCACACTTTAAAAACCATTTTTCAGTAAAGATCTACCTAAAAAATTATTTAATAATATAAAAACATCATAGTGTCCACTTTTCCAACATAAATCCCACCTAGGAAGTCTTTTAGTGGAAATTGAAATAAGTTCGCTGAAGAAGAGGTATCTTTCTTAAACGAGCATTTTTTATTTTATTTCTTTTTCCACCACCTTAAAATATTAAAAATAATGAAAATATGTTAAAAAAATTATATCCAATATACTGATCTTTTTTATGATAATATCCTTACTAACACCCACCTCCACTTTCATCATGTAGGGAATGAAATTGATGATCGTGTGTACGACGAACTACTGCCTCACGAATGGATGTAGTTCATTTTCAATCACCACCTATCAAAATATGATATAATAATGGATTTAATATATTTATAAGATATTTATGACATAATTATACTTATGGGGTTATAAAATTACCATTAACTTCTTAATTTTTTTTCTACGGGGGATATGGTAATGTCAGCAACCTGTACGACATACTACCACCTCGTGAAGTGATGTGATTAGATTTTCTCTTATGATTTACATGGAAGGTAGTAAGGATAAAGTAAATGAATATACGTGATATTTATAACCTAAAAATAATTTTATAAATATAATTTCACAATTAAATTCTTACCTTCAAATATTTTAGAAAAAAAATAATTTCACTCATGCGTATGTGTGGACTATCACCTCCACATAGCGATGTGAAATGATTTTCAAGTTATTTTCCAAATGAATGATAATAAGGATATATTTTTTTGATATAAATTATATATATAACATAATTATTATTATTTAAAGTTTATTTACTATTTATTTTATTTTTATTTCATCCACCAAGAAAATTGAAATAGCATTCATGCGTATGTACGACCTATCATCTCCATGAATGGTGTAATGCATTTTCTATCATTAACTTTTTTTTATTACCGTAAATAAATACATAATTAATATATATATATATATATCATTTTTTATATTATATAAACAATATAACCATGATAAATGTAAAATTACCAAATTATCATACTAAAAAACACCTGAAAATTTATGCAATTATCACCTGAGATATTATTTTTAACAAAGAATTATTAATAATAGGGTCGTAAAAGGATATAATTGAATACTATATATTATGATATATATAATTATGGTTATATAATATATTTATAATTTACATATATATATTATGCAGGAATTTTATACACAGACAATGGAATTCAAACATGAGTTAAGGGTTTCTCGTCTCACTTTTACTTCTGAAAGACATATGTCATATTCAATACTTATTAATTTGTGTGGGGTATGTACTGAAAATTCAGATAAGTTTTATCATGAATTTATATATATTAATTTTATTTAATTTTTCATTTAATGTTATTTATTCCATGGGTCTTATGATTCAAACGTTATCAAAGTGGTAAGGGTTTAATTCACAACATTATCTTTATTCAGGATTGTTTATGCTTAATTCCTCTTTAGGGTAATTTTTTGATATTTTTATCTTTAACTCAATAAATTTTATTACCTTAAATTTATAAATTATCCTTTTCATGGAATATTAACATTTTTACACTTTTTGTACTTAAAGTGATTAAGAAAATGTTTTTAAAGAAAAACTATTTTGTTTCCCTCTTCCATCGAAAACCAATTTTTCTTCCATGTCTTTGTTTTCAAAAAAATAATATTATAAATAAAATTATTAAAAAAAATTACCCTTTTTTAACTTTTAAAAATTATTTTGAAATGAGTATTTATATAGATTTCCAAATAATGTATATTTCTCTTTTACCAAAAATATAAAAGGAACATTTTTTTAGCATGTACAGAATGAATGGAATTTCCCACCATCATGACCACCCAATTTTTTAAATCGTTATTTATATGTTTCAAAGGTTATTTCTATGGAATTGTATTTTTGAAAATGTTATTTTCATGATACCATCCTTATTTTTCTCTCGATGTTTTATGATCAGTTTGGCTAAGGATGTACTATTTTATTATTATTCACCATATTATTATGAATTTTTTATGATTATGTTTATTAATATGTGTAATTATTAACATTTTATATGTTAGTTTTTTAATATAAATTTTTATGTTAATTATTTTTCTCTTATGTATTATGAGAAATTCAAAGAAATTATTAAGTGGTAGTTGTATCCTAGAATCATATATCTCGTTGATGCATCAGTAGGTCTCATAAGACAAACTAGATTTATTATTTGGATAATGCATTACCCATTTATATAACATTTCATGGAATGAGGCATTAATAATAACAATTAAATTTATGTGTAATTAATGGTATGATTATGGAATCTATAATTATGAATTAACTCATTGTGAAGTCATATTCTGAGTTCCATGTTATTATTTTATTAGGTAAAATATCCATCGATAAGTTTCAAGATCATGTATTTATTTATGTTTATTTATTTGATAATAATGCATTCCTGCCATATTATGATCAATTAATTGTTTAAATTGAATGTGTTTTAGTTTTTTACCTTATCATATTGATTATTCTTATTTATTAATGATAGATTCCACTATATGCATACTCTTATAGGGAATAAGATCTTGTCTCTTTCTTATGTTTTATTTTCCCCAGGATACAGGGTAGTTGTTTTCTATTAATATTCAGGGATATTAATAAGGTGTTAATGGAAATCTATTATAAAATGCTATATTTTATTATATATTTTAAATTATAATATGATATTCAAGTATGTATCTAGTTTACTAACACTACTGAACAATTTAGTCCTTCAGGATGTGATTCATTGTATCTTATGAAAATGTAATGAAGTAACCACCAAATCTAGGAAACTAGGGTTAGGGTTTTTGTAGTTGGTATTTGAAGAAGTTTAGTAGAAATCATTGGAACTATATTTATAAAAACTTATATTAGGGAATATAACACTCTGACTTACTTTAAGGATATTCCTAATATAGGATAACATCATAAAGTTTTGGTAAGGCAGAGATTATGTGGTATTATAATAAATACATCCATTTTTTGGATAAAATTAGTGGATGTGGTTATAACACATTTGTTCGAAGGGGTAATAACTCTGAAGAATCCTTCATGGGCTTGAATAATGGATTACCTGGTACATGAAAATGATCCTTACTGTATACTTATTTTGACACTCCCGGGGGATATCCTTAAGTAAATTCACATTTTCTTTAAAAAACATTAAAAATGTTTTGAAAATATTTTTATGATTTGAACACATTCCCAAAGAATCCATGTTTTTTATTATAATTTTACCCATTTATAAATTTTTCAATTTATGCTAAGTGTTTCACTAGATTTTTTATTATACATTATGATTCATAATGTTATGATCTAATATTGTGTATTAAATTGATTATATATGGATCCTATCAGAAGGAATGATAATTGTATCACTACATGTTCTTAATGTAGGGATTTCCCTCATTGGTAAAATATGAAGCTATAGTTATAACTATAACTAAGTTTCATCAAACTAAAAACATATTGGTATAGCTAACTCGGTTTATGGGAAATAAAATTTCCTATATGGAGAATATTATAGACCCTCCACAGAGTTTAATACTGTTGAACTGATTTATGCATTCTCAACCTCTATAATATAATGGGACTATAAATCTATTTACATATAGTTAATGGATTTGTTCTATATAGAATATATTTTTAGCTTTGAGATTAAATTAATAGGAGAAAGTTGTCATGGTATTTTATCATATCTTAAGAGAGGTGGATTAATGGTTTTAATTGATTCAAAAAATTGAGGATGAAAAATATATAGAAAACATGGAATGAATGTATTTAAAGATAATCTTCATAGAAACATATTTTCCTTGAGAATAATGAGAGGATATGGAGAGATAAATGTTGGGTCTAAGAAAAATAAAGTTTAAAATATTGAAAAGTATGAAGTCAACATTACATAGTAAACAAGGGAAGGTACAAACTATATACATAATCCATATATAAATATTAACCATTTCATTGATGGTATTAAGCCAATTATTTAAAGGGAACTAGTCTCCAGAACTTCCTCATCATATGAGGACATAGTGTCATATGGTATCAATATGATAAATAATTCTCCAAGTCTTATGAATTGGAATGGAATTAAGATAAGAAGATGATGGCAGAAAAAAAGATTGATATAGGGATGGAGGGAAAAAAGGATTATCCCCTATATGATAATTGCGAAAATAACCATCATGGTACCTCCCTAAAGGGAATGGAATTTTGTGTCAAGTTTATAGAGAAAGTACATCTAGTGCATGAATGAAAGGGTAATAAAGAAACCTATAATGTTTAGTGTTTCAATAGAAGGATATAGAGAACTAAAAAACGAATGACCCAGTCCTTAATAGAATTAACTTTAGAAGAAGTTAAGTGATTAAGGTCGGGATTATGATATTAATACAGTGGAAGTACAATGACTTTTTTTTATTTTTATTCAATAATTATATTATAGAAATATTTTTACCAATGGTATTTTGGTATATGAATGAAGATATGTTTATGTATTATACTACAGTACTTATTCTATAAGTATTTGAAGAAACTTGTTGAATGGTTTCAAGAAAATTTATTCCATGGAAATTTTATATTTTTAAAAACACATGATTATGGGAATATATACCTAAATATGAGCTCTATATTTATATAATAATGAAAAAATGTTTTTTGTGGGATAATATTGGTGGCATTTAAATTGGATAGTCATTTTATGGTTTATGTTATGTTTTTTGGAGTTTAATACTTGTCTAGATTAATGTAAAATATTAAAAAATAAGATACTATATTTTTGGAAGCATACATTTTTTCATGAAGTTTGTGTGATGATCAAGCTATTAACTTATTTGTAATGTGACATTAAGAGACTCCTTACATATTCTTGGTAATATAACGTTTATTTAGATACTATCATTCTTAGTTTTTTTGGATATTGAATTTTTTCAGAGAAATTTTGGAGGAGTCACTATTTATTAAATTGATTAAGTTTAACATTGGGTGTTACTATTGGGGATTTATAATTAAATTTGTTATTTGATAACTTGTTCAAACTATTTTGGTCTTGGAATATGTATAGAGATAGGAGGAATGACTTGTCATTCTTTTTATGATACATTAATTTTTAATCTTGGTGATTCATCCAAAAAAACTATTTTTTACATTCAATTCATTGAGTAATAAATGAGGTTTTAATTGATCGAAGTACAACCAAAAGATGAAATAGTGCCTATGAAATTGAAAACATCAAGTAAGTACATTATATTATTTTCTAGTCTAGATGGTAAATTAATTACTTAACCTTGGGAAAAGGATATTGAAAAAAATGTTATCCTAATTGCTTTATTTATGATTAATAAAATGTAATTTTAATTTTTTATTGATTTATGGCATTTTGGATGTTAAATTTTATAGGTCATTCAATTTCTTGTGATCAATGATCTCTATAACTCTCTTTAACTATTTATTTTTTTCTACTATGATCACATCTTCAAATACTACTAATGTTTTCCTAATTGAAAACTATGTATTGTATTATTATAGGTGTCCTTTTCACTTACATTTACCTCATATTAATATTATATTTTATTATCAATTTTTACAATTTGGGTTTTCAAGAAATGTTAGGCCTATGTTGACCAAAATATAATTCCAAGGACATAACTAATTTAATGTTGGTGGAATGTAACACCATAAAATTTGAAAAAAGGAACATCATGGTCGATAGTTTATATGACTCTAAACACCAAGAATATAATATAATATAACTCCTTGTGACTATAGGATATATTTATTTTAATAAATTACACCACTTTTATAGCTTGCAAAACATGAAACCCTTTGTCTAGATGAACTATAATATAGAATATCATTATAACCCAAATATTAAAATGGTGGGAAATAAAATGAAAATATAAATGAAAAAATTTATATGGTTTATACATGTATAAAATAAATTAATTTGTTATATATTTATCATAAATGAAATAATAACAATTTTGGAGAAAAAATGTTCTCTAAAAATAGTATTTTTCTAAAAGTAGGTTTAGACACACATTATACAAAAAAAATATAAAATAATTTATTTACCAATTTTAGAAAAATTATTTTATCAAAATAAATTCATTTTTGAAATCATAAAATCAAAATTTTCTTATGGTTAAATTTTTTCATTTATCAAAAAATATAGATTTTTCATTGAATAGTGCAAAATACTATTTTTTGTAAAAATCTCATTTCATTATAATAAATTTTGAAATTTAAAAGTAAAATTATGATTTTAATTTTATTTAAATTATAACATTTAAGATTTATTTATATATACTTCAAATAATTATATTTTAATGTCCTTTATAAAATATTTCAATATAATTTTATTTTTGGGTTTAAAAACACAATTTATTAAAAACTATTTTAAATTTCATAAGTTTTCACCATTTTATATAATAAAAATAAACCCTAATGAAGAATAATTTAAATTAAATTCATGGATTATAAATATACCTTTTAAATTTTAGATTCATATAATGAAAATTTCTATTCATTCAATTTATATAAGAACATTTTTTCCCAAAAAAAATATATTTCTTGAAAACCGCTTTTCACCGTGTCTACAAGATTAATTTTAAATTAACTTATTCCACTTATATTAATTGAATTTGGAAAAATAGATTCCATATTTACAATAATAATAATTAATATTATCTGATATGGTTAAATTAATTTTTTTACCATATAAAATAGAAAAAACAGTAAAAATTAATTATCATTGTTAAGGTAAAAAACAGGTTTACCTAGTAATTAAAATGGAAGATAAGGATTAAAATGACATAGTAACTTTTTAAATTATAATATTATGTCCTTTATTTGACCTTATAACCTCTATGATTTAATAATAATCCATTTTTTGGGATTTTTCATGATTAAAAATTTGGGTAATTCATAATTTTTAAACATTTAAAGTGGGTTTTCTTGGCCCACATATAAAAATCCACCCCCAATCCTATCCACTTCACAGTTCAAAAAACATCGATCACAAAATTCCTGAAAAAATCCATTATTTATTCATCTCCAAAAATATAGTATGCCTTTAATTGATCATAAATCCAACCAAAAAAGGTTTTTTGTTCAAGAATATAGACGTTTCCCGAAGAATACATAATATTATTACATAAGTAGTTTAATTTTATTTCTTTTTAAACCTACATAAAATATTATTAAATTATGGTAATATAATAAAAAATATCTCCCATATAATGATATATTATTTTGATTATTCCATAATCTATATCCATATACTCTTCCTTCACATAGGAAATGAAGACACCAATTGTGTGGATGGTAGACTATCACCTCTCAAACCATTGTTGTTAATTTTTCCTCACCACATATCGCAGCTGCATATGATGATGATTTTAATATATTTATATGATATTTATGAAATCATTATAATTTATTACAAACAATATTGAATGTAAATTCTTACTTTCTATTTCATGGGGGTATGATATCATCGCTCATTTGTACGGCGGACTTACGCCACGCGAAGAGAATATTTCTTCTTGGAAGTTACACTTTATATGAAAGGTATTAAGGATAATGTAAATTAATATATGTGATATTTTTTAACTAATAAGACATATAAAAATATAATATCTCATATTACTTCTTACCTTCCAATTTTTTGGAAAACAATAATGTTGATTGTATGTGCCTATAGACTACAACCTTTGTGAAGTGATGTGAAATGTTTTTCATTTAATTTTTTACATGGATGGTAATAAGGATGGAATTAATTAATATAAATTTGATATAAAAAATAAAATTTATTTTATAAAATTTATTTATTATTTATTTTCTTTTAATTTCATTCTTTGAGAAAATGGAAACACTGATCATACGTATGTACTTACTATCGTCTACATGAATAGTTTAATGCATTTTCTATATTCAAATTTTCAATATTACACTAAATACAAATATAATGAATATATATATATGATATTTATATCATCTATTTAATTATGGATATGATATAAACATGATCAAAGTAAGATATTCAAAATTACTTAACCAAACGTACATGAAAAATGATGCAATTATCACCTAAAATAGTGATTTTAATAATAAATTTTTAATATATATGTGATAAAATACTTCAAGTAAATATTATATTGTATGAAAAATGTGATTATTTTTCAATAATATATTTATAATAAAACTATATTTATTGTAAAGTATGTTCAGACATGTAAGAAGGACATCGAACATGATGTAAGGGTTTCTCGTCTCACTTTTACTTCTGTCAGACATATGTCATATTGCCCACTTATACCTTTGTGTCATGTATATACTTCCCATTTTAATATGTAATATTATTAATTTATTTATCTTAATTTTATTTAATGTTTCATTTTTATTTATTTCTTTCATTGGGATTATGATTCAAAAGTTACCAAAGTGGTAATGGTTTATTTCTCATTATCATCATTATTTTGGATTATTTATGTTTAAGTATTCATTAAAGGGATTATTTGATATTTAAATCATAAAATAAATATATTTTATTATAGTATTTATATTCATTAATTATTTTAATTAAAATTACCCTTTTTGATATCCTTATTACTTAAAGTGGATGAGAAAAAAAAATTTAAGGAAAATCAATTTTACTTCTCTCTTAGATCAAAAACCCTTTTTCTTCAATGTCCATGTTTTAAAAACATGTTTTCAAAAATCTTTTTAACATTATAATAATGATTTATTAAATAAATATTTTCCCATGTTTTAAATTTTACAAAAAAAAATTGATTGGAATCTTCATGTCATTTTCCAAACAATGGTCGTTTGTCTTTAACCAAAAATGTAAAAATAGTATTTTATTTTACATTTACAGCATAAACAAAATTTACCATCATCATGGACACTAAATATTTTAATGTTTATATTTTAATTTTTAAAGTTTATTTTCAAGTAAAGATATTTTTCAAAAAAATTTGTGAACTTTTATTTTTAAAATTATGATTTTCAAAGTAGAAAGATAATTTTACTCAAGAATGTTTTAATGATCTCAATATGGAATATCTATTCATCAATGTAAAAACCACTTATTAAGAATAAGATGCAATGGGAATATGTTTTAATGATTACATGATTATTAATTCTCATGGAGTTTTATGATATGTTTTAATAGGTGTGTACAATTGTTTTACTATTCATTGTATATCTCTAGGTGGTTTATGAATATGTTCATTAATTTGGGTAGTAGTTGAAATTTCATATGTTATCTTATTAATATGAATGTTTATGTTTATTATGTTTCACTAATTTCATATAAGTAATTAATTATACTTATTATGTTATGGGTGGGGTTCATAATTACAAAGCCCCTCTATTCATTAGTAGGTATCATGAGACAAACAAGAATGGGTATTTGGCTTAGGCCATACCCATTTATGTAAGTTTTTATGGGACATGGCCATGATAGTATGAAGCATTGACATAAGTAATTGATGGTATGTTTATGATGTGTAACATTATGTGTTACCTCATTACGAGATGAATAATTCATTTTCATGTGATTAAATAATTAGTTGGAATATCCATTGATACATCCCAAGAACATTTAATAATTTATATCAATTTATTTGATCATCAAATATTATTATAATATTATGATTATGTTATTCTTGAATGGATTTTGTTTTAGTTATTTGTCATTCCAAATTGTATATTCTTGTTTATTTATAATAGATTCCACTATACTCATACCATAACTAATCATTTGAGTGCACCCCTTTCTTATGTTTAATTGTCCCTAAGATACCACGTTGTATTTTTGATTGATATGAAGGGATATTATTAGTGGATTAAAAGAATTCTCTAAGAAAATATTATATTTTATTTTATGTTTTGAATTGTAATATGATATTCAACTATATTTCTACTTTACCAGGACTACTAAACTATTCATTCATTTAGCATGTGATTCCTTGTATATTATTCCAATGTAATAAATTAACCACAAAAAATGGGCTACTAGGGTTGGGTCTTTACAAGTGTAAAATTTATGAATGATATATAGAATCTGATTGATGAATTATACAAAGTGAAGTAGATGGTGCAACTCATAAGGCTTGATGAATAGTGATATTACCAAAATTTGGGAACCACGAACATACCCAAAGTAAATGTTAGAGATTTGGAAGTTTATGCAGTTTTCTAAAATATAAATATTCCATTAGTTATGGATAATTTTATGCACTAATCATTTACATTAGATTGTAACATGATATTATGGAACCATGAGTATTTGAATAATAAACCTTTGTATGATGATATATTCTAAAAGAAGATATGTGAGGTGAATCAAACTATGTTTCAAACAATGAGTTTTGTGATTTATGGAAAAACAAATCATTTTTTCTGATTGTATGGAATAAATATGTTTAGAACATACAATGAATTTGGAAGAGAAGATCTAAAATTCTAAAGTGTAGGTTCACATACCATGATATTATAATGTGAAGTTATATTAATAACAATATTTTATGGAGATCATTTTTCTATCAAATGTAGGAGAGGTAACCATTTTTATTTTGATATAGGATTTTTTGTTATATTTCAAAAGGAAGAGTTTCAAATAAGAGTTGTGAGGAGTGAAATGAATCAGAATAAGTTTAATGAAAAAATCACATTATGATTTTCAGGAACTATTATACTTGTTTTATTTCATAGAGAATAGTGAAAGTGAAAAAATGAATATTGGAATAAGATGTGATGTGTTTTATCTAATACACAAAAATATAACCTATAGAAAAAAAAATTCCATGAAACATTGAGTTTTTTTATCATAAAATAAAAATTAGAAGCACATTCATGTGGAATTTAGATCATTTAAGTATTGTGATTTTAATTAAATCATATAAAAAGAAAATTTATGGAAGAATATTAATTTAGAATAAATTTTTTGATGTATATTTTTGAAGGTTTCACATAAAATTACAAAAAAATGATGAGGGATTTTAAATTTACATGTAGTCAAAAATTAAGATGATGGTAAACTATATAATAAACTATTTAATATTAAAAATATAAATTTCATCATTCCATCCAACTTTTTATAAAGATGTTATCTCTTGGATTTTTTTAGAAAATCAGATGAAGATTGTGGACTCATAAATTTTAGGAAAATCTAAAAGGCATTAAATGAAATATTTTACAATTAAAAAATCATGGAGTTCAAATATTTTGAATCACTAAACTTATCATGGATATTTGAGTCTATAAAAAATATCCCAAATCATTTAGAGGTAATTTGTGGTGGTAATATAATATTTCTAAGGGGGAGTTTTAGATTGATTACATTAAAAAAGATATAATTAGGATAAATAAAATTGATAAGACTATAAATTTAGGTTCTAGGTAAATATAATATGATCATAACATTAGGTTATGAAAAATATATATCTCTATAATTATGTTTACTATAAGAAGAACAAGGTTGGAATGAAAATAGTCTACTATAATAAGAAGTTATATTTAAAGACATGTTCAAGTTTGGGAAACATTTTAAACTAATGGGAGTCTATATAATTTTAATTTAGAAGACTTTCTACAATCATGAAACTTCATGGGTTGGATACACACTATGGTTTAGGAATGAAAACATCCCAAACCACTTATAATTGATAAAAATATTATTAGTGTGAAATTCATAACTTAATGGGATTTTACACAATAAGGAGTAGGTCCCCACAATTATGTTTATCCTTATAAAAATATACCTTTATGTTATTTAATTTATATTATCAATATAATATTAGGAAAAATTATTGAGGTTGATTTATAAATATTCACATATCCTAACTGCTGATAAAGTTCAACTTAAATATAGAAATAATTTTATGTTGAAATTATCTATATATCAAATTTCTAATTCTAGTATTCAAGAATAAACAAGTGATAAGTATAACTATGCTTTACTAGTTGATGCATAGAATCCAAAAAGGGGATGAAATTGAAGAGAAAAATGACATCGATGACTATATAACACCTGTATCAATTGGAAGATTGATGTGTCTATAGAAAACATCTATCTTGTCTTTGATAGTGACAAATTTATTTGTATAATCATCTAAATATGAGTGTATGATTTCGGGTATGAATAAATATATGTAAAAAATTGAGAATAATCGGGAATGGGAGATTGTTTTGAATATGGAATATAATAACATCGTCAAGAAAAATGGGTCTTCTATAATAAATATTATGATTAGGATAGGGTGATTTAAAAAAATTCACAACTTGTGTGAAAGGGATACTCCTAGATTCAATGTATTGATGTGGATGAGACACTCACTCGTATGGATAGGCTAAAAATAGTTATATTATTCATTTTAATTCCATTATAAATGGGGTTATATGTGTTCCAAATATACATGAAAGATTCATTATTTTAAAATTGATCACTTCAATAATAACTGTGCATCGAGTAATCAGATGGTTTTCCAATGAATTATGTTGATAGAAAAACTTTGTAGCTAAATAATGTGTTTTATTGGATAAAACAAGGACCATGATCATGGTATTATTAACTTGATTGATACCTAAGAAACCTGTAATTCTAGTGAGGTGGAGTTGATCACAATTTCTATATTAAAAATGAGAAAAATAAAAAACGATATTGGTGGTCATACATGTCAGTAATATTTTTTAGAGGATCTAAAGAGGCACAATTAAATATGCTTATAGAATATATGGTGTGAGAGTTTAAAATAACCATGATTTGGAAGATAATTTATTCCATTATTTTATTGGAGACTCAAGGAAATATTCTAACATTTATTTCTTAATATATAAATAACAAAGATATAAACAATAGGTTTTTAATAGAGGATTAAATCCAATGACAACACTGGTATCTACCTAGATGAAGTTTTCAAAAGGCCATGGTGGAAGGATTCCAATATCAGGGAGTATATATATGATATTGAGAGCCTCTTGTAATTAAAAACATCACAACATATCATTGTCTTTTCAACATTCCAAGCTGCATGATATAAAAAATTTCTATATAAATTCATATGTTATTAGTAAAAAAGGGAACTTTGGTATATCTATAATATGGTGAAAAAAATATATATCATTACACGTAACACTCAAAATTAATGGGATTTACAAATACATATTTGGATGATCAGGTGGTACACTCTATTTTTGATGATTTTTCATTTATTATACTAGAATTAAATAGTTCAACATTTCCCTCTACAATATGGATGATGAATTTATTTTTAAAACTCAAGAACACACATAACATTGGTGGATGAAGTAGTATCTTAAGTATATGGGTGTTTTTCTGAATTCTATGGCCAAAATAATGTGTTACAATTATGTTTAAACCAGTCTAAGAAAAGATACCGTCCATTACCTAATAAATAAGAACATTGAAATATAGTATCACTTCATTACGGATAAAGTTTATTATGGGTTGGTGTTACTAGGGTATGTTCTAAATGAACTCAAAGTCATAGACATCATGAAAAAGGCCATACCCATAGAATAATTTCAGAGGCATCAATTGGATTTTAGAGCCCATTCATCTAACGATACTTATATAGTGTGTACATGGGAGACCCACTCCCCATAAAAGGGTATGGATTTTACCATGTTCAAGTGATTGTTCTTTTTATTTTACAACCCACAAAGGGGTGACTTTTATGTTCATCAAAAATATGGGTGAGATATTGTTCAAGAAATGGTGATAGATTTATCAAACATTCAGAGTGGATGAGAAAATATTATAAAGGGGGGATGTCTTCAATGTTATTTTAGTGGGATAATTAGTGTGGGGGAGTAGATTAACATTATGATGTTGAAGTTGATCTTGTATAGAATAAATATCACATAGTGAAATCATGATTTTAGTTGATTAAGGATAAGTATTAAATGTATTTAAATAGGTGAATGAACAGATTCATTGATAATACCTTCTTGTTATTCTTTTTTCTCATGTTGATCGTGACTTATGTGGTTTTAGAGTACATGTTAAGTGATTCTTTGATCGATATCATTAGTTGAAGAAGGTTAATGTTATTTTTTGTAGAATGGGAATAATTTATATCAAAAATATGTATAATTAGTTTTGAAGTGGTTTCAATACACATAAAGGGTGATATTGTTATCATAATTCCCTCAAGTTGATGATTAAGGTTTTTGGGAATTTTTTGTGTCAAAACATGTTGAACATGTTTTAGGGCTCTGAAGACCTTCCACCATTCATGAAGTAGTTATTTGGGAAGAACATGAAATTGTTTCGAATGTATCATGGAAAATTGTAGAAAATATAGGCTTTTACTGTAGGTGTGAATTTTTAAGATGTAAGAAACATATATCCCTCATATTATTTTTTAAATGGATATTTCTCATGAAATATAATATGAATCTCATGAATGTAAAGTTGTGTTAATACTCCACACAAGTGGAGTTATACAAAGTAAGGATTCCAATAAAAGTGTAGTTATGTTAATGTTTCACACAAATGAAGTTATGTGTGACAATAGATAATACAACAAATTCTTTTTCCAGGTGTAGAAAATATTAACAAAAAATTTATCATGCCTATATATTGGCCTCTAAAACAACAATATGAAGTGGGAGTAATAGTAAAAGAAAGGTTATGTTTAATGTATTCATATAAGACTTGTGTGAATTTATTTCTTGTGGTAATAAATATTACATAACAATAATTTGTGCATACAAATAAGGTTGTTGTAACATCCCAAAATATTAATATATTAATTCATTTAAATATGTCAAAAATAAAATGAAATTGTGATATATTTTAATAAAAATATAAATATTATGTGTTACTATTAAAACCTAAACATTGAATTAGTGGTAACTATCAAGAGTAATGGATCTATGAAATATTTATAGAAATAAAATAATGGCTACTTTTAATATGAATGAAATTCAATTTGTATAGCTAAAACATTGAAAGAAAAACTTTTTATAATTAGAAATATGATTTTTCTAAAATTTGAATTTAATTTCAATAAAACAATTAAATTATGATTGGATAATAATAAATTATATTGATAACATAAATAATATATTATTAAATAAATTAATTAGAAACTTATAGGAAATAATATTAAGAAATAGATAACATTTTAAAAAATAAATTTTTTCAATAGGTACTGTTTTAAACTATATTTTGGTATTTTATTTATATATTGGATTATAAAATTTTAGATATTTTATTTTAAAAAAAATAAAAAACATTTTTGGATTATGTTTAATAATATAAGATTAGGCTTTTTTTATATTTTTCTACAAAGTAGAATTTTTAATCGAATAATGGAATTACTACTTATTAAGAATAACATGAATTTTATAACATAATTAGTGTATAAATATTTATGAAAAAATCATGAAACATTTTATCATAGATAAATATGTATTTTAATTGTTATTTTATAATTTCAACAATGATTGTTTTAATTTACAAACTCATATATTGTATTTTAGAACAAGGGTAATATTTTCTCAAAAATTGTTTTTAATAAATTATAAATTTTAATATTAAAATTAATATTCATGATATTTATAAATTAGATAAAATTAAATGTATTTAAAATTTGTAATAAGTTTTTCCAAATCATCTAATAAAATCACTTTATTTTCATACATAAATTTTAAGTAATGTTAGTAAGAAACCGGATATCATAGTAAAACAAAAAAATGTAAAAAATAATAATTCAAGGGGTAAAGGGATTTATTCAAGAATAATTTTTTTTATAATTTATTGTATGAGGTGTGGCTCAACCATATATCTACCCCACCCAAATTTTTCTCGGGTTTGTATCCACATGAAAAGTTTAATATGTTATCACTTTATATTGAATTGAAATATTTATAAAAATATCATTATCACAACCTATAAATAGGGCCACTCCCAACCCATTAATGTAACAACTAAAAAATAAATTTTCTCATAAAACCCTAAAACAATTTTCTCATATGATACACATTCACTCCATTGAGCTTCTGGTGATATGTGATTAGAGTATTTCATTCTTTTCTAAGGGATATTCAAAGGAAACCATAATGTGCTCAACGTGACTAATAACTTCTTTTACTTAATTTCTTACTTTAATATTTTTATTTACCAATTATAATTTCCAAATACCTATATAATTACATAATTATTAATAAAATATTGAATATTATTATTCTATGGGAATAATTATTAATCCCATTTTCCATTTTCTATTAAGGAAAATGAAATTTTCATTCATGCATTATGCGGACTACCACTTCCACGATGCGACAAATTTAATTTTCCTTCAACATAAAATTATATTCTAAAAGGGTAATTTGATAAATAATTATGATGTTTATATCCCATTAATTATTTATAAATAATAAACCATATTAATCAAGTTACACCCTAACTTGAATCACTGAGTCCCAACTAGAGTACCATATAACCTCTTTTTTGCCACCCAACATGAAAGAGGATATCAATTGGTAGTGAGGGTCTATATTCATCAGTGAGAAGACTATACAGTCATTATCATGTCATTAGAAAAAATAATATAATAAATATAATAATGATAGCATCATAAGGAAACTAAATGGTTATATACAATTCATACAAGATATAAATGGTCACCCAAAGTAGAAATTCTAACCAGAGCAATAAATATAGAAGATAAATAAATAAATAAAATAGAGAGGTCCTCTAGATTCTTTCTTAGTCAGCTACTTACTCTAGGTTCATCTTCTAAGACACCATCCATGGTTCCCTTCCCCTTACTCTGGTCCCTATACATGAAGTCTACACACAGATCAAAATTCTTATAAAGGGTTTGTGTAATAAACCATGTATACCAAAACAAATTAATCCAAAATAAGTGTTATTAAGAATAACAAGTGTATCCCATGATAAAAAAAAATTTAAAGCAAGTATTAAAAAACATAATCACATATCAAGTTGTTGTGTGATGACCAAGCCAGCACAACCCCTAGCCACACCTAATTTATCTCTAGGTAAAAATAATGATCAAGATATTATAAATGATCATAAATAGTATCAAGATAATAAATATTTCATTCAGTATCCTTAAATAATCGAGTGGACATGCATCTTGGAATCTATAATAAATCGGGTTGACAAGCTACTCAAAAACCATAAGACATTGAATTTTAGAATGTTCCTCCAAATCCTCAAGGAATTGAAATTAGTGAAACCATAATGTTTTCATGATCCATCATTTTCATGTAATAAATATTTCAAACTCCCCCACTAAGGTGTAATAAAACCATGATGGTCACCTGTCATAGGTACATATCATCAAGCCTTCAAAGGAAAGATAACACAAAACATGATAAAACATATTATACATTCATAACATAGAATCATGAAAAATATAGTAGCATCACAAACAACATCTGAATCAAACATATTACAAATAAATAAGTTACTCTAAAAGTTTTCATGGGTCAACTATCATAAATGGGTAACACAGCAACACACACAAAACATGACAGCATAATCAAGTAATCATAATTAAGGGAGAGTACAAACAATGATAGCACAAAAATTATACCATGTTAAAATGTGTAAATGAGATCTTTAAATGGTAAGGAAATTCCTACATAGTAGTAATTGATTAAAAACATCATTTTTCCTTAAGGATTTATCTCCCAAATCTCAACCACTTATTATCCAGTTGATGTCTCTTACTAAGGATTACTATAACTGATTCAACCATTTTATTTCAATAATTATTAAAAACACCACATGTGATAACAATTTCTCTCCTATGTATAATTCTAAATTGTTGAACTAATTTGTGGAATGATTTAAAATTTATTCCTTATATAAATTCATAATTTAAATTTGAAAATAATGTTATCTCTCTAGAATAATCATGGATAAAGTTGATATGATAATTCTTTATAATAATCAGGTTATAATCATTTCATATATATTTATTGAATTTATCCATGATTAAATGAATAACTTGATTAATATTTTCTAATGAAATAAATAGAAGAGGAGTATAAATTACTAACTGGGTTGGTTTTCCTCTTTAAGACACAACACCAGACCGAATATAGGAATAACTGTTCATCCACAACTAGAACCACAATGAGAACTTTTTTGGTCAAATAATACATCATAGATCTCACGTAATGGAATTTATAGACTATAATAACTGAAAACATATCAAACACAAAGGATAAGTTCAGAGTATTTTTGTTTAATAAAAGGTTGAGGGTGTGTGGCGACATTGATATTCCCAAATTAAATTCATCATTTAATTTTCCCTTTGAAATGATTATTGGATTTGAAGGTTTTAAATGATTTAAAATTGGTGTTAAAACCTTCAATGTGTAAAAGAAATTAATTCTAATGATATTTGAAATTTAAATTTTTCAAAAGGGTTACAACCTTGTTTTTTAAGATGAAAACACTAAAACAAGGTTTTTAAAGTATTTTTCCAAAAAGGGAACCATGTAAGGGTAACATGGTTTACCCTTACATATATAAATGTTTTCAAATAAGGTTAATTATTTAATCTACTTCACCATGTAATATATTTGGTTTTCCCTTATATAACACAAATAGTTTAGTTTTTACCCATAACATCAAAGAAACTACCCTTAGAGAGCTTATTTTTACCCTTACACATTATTTATAATATAGGAATTACCATTTCACAATGAGGGAACTACCCTCACATAGAATTTAGAAACTGGGAGTTTCCCTTATTAGACTCAAAATTTTACCTTATGAAACATAGTTAATATCCATCTTACCATTACAAAGATATAGGTTACCCTTAAAAACTTTTATAAACTCTGGCTTACCCTTATTGAAGCTAGAAAACCCCTTATGCAGTGTATATAATTTCTCTTAACATTACATAATGTTTGGTTTACCATTAAAAACTAATATAATTTATGATTTATACTTATTCAACTCCAAAAAACACCATGTGTAAGGGTAGAGTACTTTATATTTATACATAGGCCCTAGGCCATACGTCAATGTATAAAAACTATAATTTTTAAAATTCTACAAAAAAAATAGCATATAAAAAATGGGGTTTTCAAATCATTTAAAAACTGGGTATGTTACAATTATCCCTTACTAATGACTTCTCATCCTTGATAAGTTTCTTAAGTGGTATTTCTTGAAAAACTCAATCCACTAAGCTTGAAAATCTTGCTCACACTCCCAAATCTCATCCTGGACCCATCCATACTGTCGTAGGATTTGGACATGTGGTATTATTTTCCCTAGAAGAACTTTATTTCTCTTATCTATAATCTACACTGGCCACTCCTCATATGATGTGTTGAGCTCTATCTCCACAACATCACAATCCATGATATTTATAGGGTTGGGTATATACCTATGAAGCTGAGACACCTGAAACACATCATTATTTCATTACTAAGGTAGAGGAATATCTAAGTGGTATGCTATTGTACTAAACTACTTGATGTTCTCAAATAGTCCAATAAAAAGTGGGTCTATATTTCATTACTTACTCAGACACAAATATCCTAACTATAGAGTCCCTCACAAGAAAACGTGATTTCTCATAATGAACTCAAAAGGTCTCCTCCCATGGTTGTTATACAATTTATTCCTATTATGAGAGGTGATAAGCCTCTTCTAAATCGGTTTCACTCTCTGGGAAGAATACTAAACCAAACATGGTGACACAAATGCTACCTCACTCCCTCATACCAACATAGTCTTAAAAAATAAGACCCCTATAAATATCTTCATAAGGTTACATATGAATTGAATCCTGGTAACTATTGTTTTATTTGAACTCTACCAATTGTAGTTGATTATCCGAGGCTCCACCAAAGTCTAAAACATAATCTCAGAGCATATGATCTAGTATTTGAATTGTTCACTCATATTGTCTATCTGTTTGATCATTATATGTTATCCTCAATTTCAACGGAGTCCCTATGGCCATTTACATTACATCCCTAAAGATCAATGTGAAAAATGCATACCTATCTAACACAATGCTCACTGTAAATCCATGTACGTGTAATATCTCATGGATATAAATTTTTCAATATCATCCATTGAGTAAGTCTATTAGATTGGTAAAAAGTGATAAACCTTCATCAACTAATTTACGGTCACCCACATAGTGTGAAAACACCTCAGGGTCCTAAGTAACATTGTCACAAATATCATCATGATATCCTTCCACTTCAATATGGGAACAATAATTGTTTGGATCAAACTACCCAGACACTGGTCTATTTTAATTACCATTTGCTAGGTAAGGCATCGGGAAACAAAACCATTTATTTCTCTCTTAATATCTATCCACTAGAATTGTCATCTAAACTCACAGTACATCCTTTTAACATAATGATATACTTATCATGAAGAGGAATGGAATTCCCTCATCATCTCCACTATGATGGAAGGATTGACTATTTATCTCCCATGTATAAGGACCATATCTTCATCGCTCAATGGCCACCTAGGTATATGGTAACCCTTAGTTGGATATTATTATTTAACAGCACAATATTGGTCAGTTTCCCATCCATCCATTACTCAATCTAATATAGAGTATATGACTACCAAGGATGTGAAATTTTTCGGTCACTGGTCCTCCAAATTTTCCATCATTCAGTCAGCCAATGGGCTCATCATGCACCAAAGCACCTATAATGGTTTCTAACCTAGATCCTTATTTACATACATCTTATAGATAAAATAATATTCTATTACATTACATCTTATATTTTTATATACCATATCTAAGTAAAAAAAAATTAGGAAATCAACCAAACACCTCCGAATTAATTTTAGGTCTTACAATGTGAAGATGTAATAGTAGAAATTATCATGTTTAGAGATCATAAACCTCTCACTATTGAGATATTATGGCAAACCATACATTTCATACCAAGATACAAATTATTAATAGATCAATATTCATTACATAACATAATGATCCATTTAAAAATTATATAGTTCTAGTTCTTTTGGAAAAATGAACACATAAAAAAAATTCATAAATTATCTACATCATCTCCCATAAAGTTAATCATAACTTACACAATTTTTAGCCACAACATAATTACTACATTTCATCATAAATTGGGGAAAGTAAACATAAGAAATGGAGAGCTCATATTCTTAGTATGGGTAAGAGAGGGATATATAAATGATTACTTATGCATAACATGAACATAAAGGTATGAGAACAGGATAATAACATTTTTAAAATCATACCCAGCATATCACAAATCATAATCATGATTCATAGTATAAATCTTGGAAGTCCAAAAGACTTTAATAATAAAGGAATAAAAGATTATGATCCATTATATCATAGCATTAACATATGATACATGTTTTTTCATACACTTAAACATAGAAAATCATTTCCTTAGTTTCCAAGACTTAAAACAAAGGATATCACTACGGAATGGGTTCACTCACTAAAACATCATATTTTTCAATTTTAACTCCCAAGACTATCATAGAGGATAGAGCCCCTTACTAACCAATGTTCACTCTCCATTAAAATCTTGTTTATCTCGTGATATATCAATATTTACCCAATTAATTGGAAATATATATAGGTCCCACCTATCCATAGTTATAACAGGACTAGTGTCCTTAGTTATAAAATAACCATTTTCCTTGGTTATAACAGAACCACTGAACTTGGTTATAATGTAACCACTATCACAAAATAAAGACCATACATGTGGGTTATACAATATCATAAAACATTCATCATATAAGAACCCATGAATGGAAATGGGTTTCATACCCATCACATAATAGTGTAACTCAATGAAAAGTAATAGGTTTTATATGTATTTAATCATTTTATCATATTATAACTCATTGAAATGGAATAGGTTTCATAAGAATTTCATTATTTCATCATATCATAACCTGTGGAAAAATAATCAGTTTCATAAACATCATGTCATCATAAATATAAACCATCTAGAGAAATAATTCGGATGGAATCCTTGGATCATATCCCCAGTAAAACATAAGTAAAATCAACAATTGGTTTCTATGATGAATAGAAATACTATTTAAATACCATTAAAACATTCTTTAGGAAAATAAAACTTCCATTTTAAAAACATTTCTTTAAAATATTAAAATTTTCAAAATATTATGGAAAAAAATTCTTCTAAAATAAAAATTGAATCATATAAATGAAACTTCAAAGCATTGAGTGGTCATGATGTTTAGAAATCATGTTCAATATGTATAAGTTAAAAATAAATAATCCAATTTCAATTTTATATTAAAAAAAAGTACCTCATTCATAAAAATTACTCAAGATTCCATTTGAACCATTTTTTGTACAAAGTAAATAATGGGTAGAAATTAATTTAAATAATCATAGTAGAATAGTAAAAACATTCTTTAATTCATTTTTTTAAAACATGTATATAGAAGAAAAATTAGTTTCCACTGAAGAGAGAAATAAAGTTGATTTTCCTTAAAAAATAAGTTCACTCTCCTGATAACTTAAGTTGAGGGAAATGAAAGGGAAACATTTATTTGCATTAAATTTAAAAAGTATAATAAAATTAATAAGTTTAATGAGAGGTATAATATATTATTTCATTATCAAAAACTTAATCATAAAAAATCCAAATAAATAATGATATTGTGACATAATACCCTAACTACTTTGGAAAATTTTGAATTATAAGTCCCATGAAGGAAATATATTTAGTTGGATATTTAAATATATATGATTTCTATAATATTTATCATAAATGAAAATCATGGGTGTTATACAGACCACACAAAGGAAACAAGGGTTTTATATGTCACGTATCTCATAGAAATAAAAGTGGGATGCAAATCCATTACCTTATGTCTAACTTCCTTCATACTCATTGAATCCTACTCTATAATAAATATATATTTATTAAGAATATATTAAAAACCATAATTATATATATCATACAATATATTATTTATTTATAACCTTTTATCACCCTTTTTTATCACTTCTTTATTAAAATCACTATTCCTAGTGATATTTGTTTTATTTTCTTTTAAGTTCTAGTATGGTAGTATTGGTCTTTGTATTTTGATCATGCACTACCACAGAACGGGGTAAGGGAAGCTCTTGGTTTTATTAGCACTAAATAGAAATCACTAGTAAAAGAGGAGACTTTATTAGTCCTAGCTAAAAGCGCTGATAAATCTATTATTTATCAATTCTAAAAAAACCACTGATAAAGGTGTACCCTTTATTAGCGCTTTTCTTAGTGTTGATAAATGATAAATATATGAGTGCTATTTTTAATGTTGATAAATTTTTTCCATAAAATTTTTTATTAATTTATATAAAATTATTATATTTATATTCAAAAATATTTTTTATTTATATACATTAAATAAAAAATGCATGTTTGTAATTAATATATATTTTTAAATAATTCAAATATATATAATGTTTTTAAAACTATTTATTCTATTATAATTATATATATATATATAAATAATTATAAGATTATAATAAATTTCATTAAATAGTAAATATATTTATTAGATTTATTAAATTTATTAGATTTATTAAATTTATATTTTTTAGATTTATTAGATTTATTATATTTATTATATTTATTATATTTATTATATTTATTATATTTATTATATTTATTATATTTATTATATTTATAAGATTTATTAGATTTATTATGTTTATTAGATTTATTATATTCATTATATTCATTAGATTTATTATATTCATTATATTTATTACATTTGTTATATTCATTATATATTTATTTATTTTATTTTATTTATAATGAATATATATAAATACTTTTTAAATATATTTATTTATAATTAAATTTATTAAATAAATATACATGTTTCCAATGAATTTGGTAAATAAATATATTGATCATGCAAGAGTAGACGTGAATATATGTTATGTATCATCATGAATGTCCATTTATACATTACACCCTTCTTATTATTCATGTTGTCCATATGTGATGGCTTGTTTTTTATTAGGTATACTTTATGTAGGATCTAAATAACAATGTAGATGCTCAATATAAATGAGGGGGGTGAATTGCATACTTTAAAAATTCCTTTGGAACCTTTAAAGTTGGTTATGGATAACTATGTTTTCCTTAGACAAGGAAAATCTAGGTTTAACAATGTTAAACTAAGAAAATTCACAACACCTCTGATCACCAACTGGAGAATTGGAACCAAGGTTTACAATATAAGATTCTACCTTAAAGCGTATAGAATCTAAACTAATCAGAGTACAAGTGTAAGGAAATAAAAGAAGGTTATACTTTCCTTACAATACAATATGCAGCGGAAACAAATAAGTAGTAAATACAAGTAACAAACAATAACTCTTTTAACACAAAGAGAAGGGTATCCAACAACCTTGGATAAAGGTCTCTTGATTTATACTTTCAAGCAATTTTGTCCTACCCACTCCAGGGTAAGCCCTCGATACTAAGATCGGAATCTCTGTCTTGTTATCCCTGTAAGCCCTCAACTTCAAGGTAGTTGGAACCTCTGTCTTCCTCAGCAAGGAAGCCCTCAAACATCAAGGTAGTCGGCACCTTTGTCTTCCTATCCCCAGAAGTCCTCGAATGTAATCACCAACATCCAGAGTCGCACGAAGAAATCTGAACGAGCAGTTCAGTACGTACAAGGAATGAAAAGCTTCTCTCTCTAGAAATCACCTTAATATTGTGTTTTCTCTAGATCGATCAACTTGTTGTTGAGATCTTTCAAATGAGCTCCTATTTATAGGAAAACTTTCAACGGTCGGCTCCCTCTTCCAATGGTCATATTTTCCATGAAATTTGGAGGGACATGTACACGTGTAACTCGACCAATGGTTAATTAGAAATAGAATAGATGACATCGTTTTATAACAAACCATGTATAACTAAATGCACGATATCGTTTTGAAATGAAGCATATGTAAGTAAACGCAAATCAATATTTCGGAGTGTAAGCAAGTCAAAAGTTCGGAGTCTAACCAAAATGAAATTCAGAGTCTATGTTAAGAAATATTCAGATTCTGTTTTATAGTAATTCGGAGTCTGGTTTCACCAGAGATCGGAATCTGAACTTGTAGAGTTCGGAGTCGAACTACTTAAGAGTTCGGAGTCGAACTTATTAAGAGTTCAGAGTCGAACTACTTAAGAGTTCGAAGTCGAACTACTTAAGAGTTCAGAGTCGAACTACTTGAGAGTTCAGAGTCGAACTTCTTCAGAGTTCGGAGTTGAACTACTTAAGAGTTCGGAGTCGAACTACTTGAGAGTTCAGAGTCGAACTTCTTCAAAGTTTGGAGTCGAACTACTTAAGATTTCAGAGTCAAACTACTTGAGAGTTCAGAGTCGAACTTCTTCAGAGTTCGGAGTCGAACTACTTAAGAGTTCAGATTCAAACTTCTTAAAAGTTCAGAGTCCAGATTTTAGATTAGAACTACATTACAGATCACATCCAGAATTCGGATCCTAAAAACAGAATGCTCCAAATCTTTTCATTATATGGCCCCGGGATTTTGGGTATGAATCCAGTTTTTAAATTTAAGAATAATATTGCTATGTATAAGAAAATTCAGGATAAGGTAAATTTCCTTAAAGAAGTAAATTTTCCTGATGGGGGTAAAACATACATTTTCTTAAGTATAAGGTGTTTGTGATTTTCAAAACAAGAAGTAATGGAAAAGTCATAAGGAAACCTTATTGACTCAACACTTTACTCGGTATATGAATAATTAACATGTTACCCATATGAACTATTATATATGTTCTCAAAAAAACTTATTAAATTACATGAAATATATTCACATAGTATATATATTTATTATATTTATAATTATAAATTTTAATTATATATAAATACTTTTAAATATATTTATTTCTATTTATAATTATAACTATTTATATATATTAAAATATTTATAAAATTAAAAAAAACATACATTATAATTTTATAATTATATATATATATTTATTTATTTATAATTATACACAAATATTTATATATATATATATATATTTATAATTATAATTATATATATATATATATAAATAATTATAAAATTATAATCAATATATTTATTATACTCATAAAGTTATAAATATATATAATTAAATATATATATTTATAAATATATACAAATATTTAAACATAAATACAAAAATTTATAATTATAATCCCTAAATAAATATAGATATATTTAAAAAATTATATAATTATAAAATATATATATTAATAATATTTATTTGTATACAAATATTTATAAATAAATATAAATAATTATAATCATAATTCTAAATAAATATACATATATTTAAATAATTAAAAAATTATTATATATATATTTATTATATATATCTATAAAATTATAAGTATATTTTTTATAATTTTATAATTATTTAAATATATATATTAATAATTAAAACTATGCATAAATATTTTTTTACTATATTTTTTTATTACAAATAAATATTTATCTATTTATAGTAATTAATATAAATAAATATTTATTTATATAAATAATTATTAATTTTTAAAAAAAATAATTATTACTTTCATATATAATGTTATATATAATAAAATAAAAATATTTGTAAATATATACAAATGTTGATAAATAAATACAATTATTTCTATTTCTATTTCCATTTATAAATAAATACAGATATATTTAAATAATTATAAAATTATAGTAAATATATTAATTATATATATTAATAAAATTATAAATAATAGAAATATAAATTTGTTATAATTTTATTATTATTTAAATAAATATATATTTATTTATTTACAATTATAATTATTAATAAATATATATTCATTTAAATAATTATAAAATAAGAAGAAATATAGTTATATATATCTATAATCTTATAAATATTTATAATTAATATATTTGTTATATATATTTATAAGATTATAAACATAATAAATATATATCTTATAATTTTTAAATATAAATAAATATATATTTATCATATAAATAATTTTATAAATATATATAATAATATAAATAAATTATTAACATTATATATTTATTAGAGGTTTTTTAGCGCTCATAAGGGCCTATCTTTTTCCACGCTTAAAAAAGCACAGATAAATGAATTTTTTATCAACACTTTCTATTTTACCAGAGATAAAACATACCTTTATCAGTACTTTATATCTACCACAGATAAAAAGTTCATCCTCTTCTATAAAGAAACTCTAACAGTCTCCATCATTCTCCCACCCCTCAAGTTGTTGTGAAAGCAAACCCATATCGCTGCGAATTCTCCTCTGCCACAAACCCTCCTCCTCCATGGATTCTCCTCCACAGTGGAAACTCCTTTGCCACGAACGCTCTTCCACCGCAGATGCTCTATCACTGCGGACGATCCTCTACCGCAGATGCTCCCCCGCCATAGACCCTCCCCCACCATGCACCCACCTCCGCTGTGAACCTCCCTCTAAGATTTCTTAAATCCCTTATACCTCAATATTTGGGTGGTTTTGACTCTGTTTCTACAAGGAAACATCCAGTAAGTCTCATTTCGATTGATTTGTCCTTCTTTTGGGGGTTTCTCTTTCCCCCTTATTGAGTGCTTATTTTCTAGTGGGTTTTTTTAGATAATGTTGGTCTGATGTTGTGTTGTTGGGAAAAATATTCATATTTGAGTTTGAATCTTTATTTAATACGGTCTTGTTGAGGTGTGGTTATGGTTTCACACTGATTTCTGAAGGTTTTCAAGTGTGAGGTAGGAGACTCCATTCATTTACATTATTAGATGATTTTGATATGCCTTTTTGTTTTCTTATATGTGTTCCATATATTATTCATGTGGTGTGAACATGTTTTGGAAATGGTTTTACGTGAATATGTGATGAAAGTTAGTTTTTGAAAAGAAATTGGTTATATTTCTTATGTTCTTTGTGGTTGTATTCCTTGAGAATGTTTTATTCCTTGTGTGAAAGGAGAGAATTGTTTTTTAAGAGATTTAAAGTTGAAAGTGCGTTGAAAATATATTTTTCTAATGGAAATGATTTTTTAGTGTGTGTCGGTTTCCTTATTGTGTACCTTAAATGCTTCTTTGAATTGTGAAAGTAATGTGAAGCATGTTATGAAATATTTTTTATGTGATCATGATTTTATAAAGGGGATTTACCCATATGATTGAATCATTATTTAGGATCCCAACAAGAAGGTAATTATTTGATCACATCAGTGAGGCATACTCTAAATTCTCACTTGTTTGGTCTTTATTTTTAGGTAGTTGTAATGAATATGAAGTGACCCACCTCTGAGTGATAGTAGGTTCTAGATCAAAGGAAGGTTTTCTAACATTTTTCTTCTATCCAAAACCATATTCAATTTAGTCAATAATTTGGAGGTGGTGCCTCCTTTGACTATACAGGATTCATAATCTTTGATCCCTCCATTTACTACACATCGACCTTTAATGCTCAACATCATTAATGTATCTCCTTATTCCCCCTTGGATCTGGATTCTCTTCGATATACCTTTTAAAAAAATTCATAATGCTTTCATCTCAGGGTTTCCCATTCTACATAACACCTCGCTTCTAACTAATTCAGAATCAATGTAACCTTTGAACTCACCAATAGTAGAATTTCCATTTTCCCCCAAAATTATGAATCCTTTACAAATTAATATCAATCCAAACATTACCCATTTCAATGGCACCATAACTTTTTTACTAGTGCAATTCCACTGAATCTTAGAAAACCACTTCACTAGAGTAAACCCAGTAGTCTTTAGACCAACACTTTATATCGAGTCTTGATAAAATAATCATTTTTTGTTATGTAACCAAGATCTAATGCCACTTTTTGGTAATTGTTAGTAGAATAATAAAATGATTTGATACCACTAGTTATATTTTTTACACATCAACAATACTAATTAAAAACCCCAAAAACATAAATTAAACCCTCGAAACATGCACATAGAATAAGAAACTCTAGTTTATATCTGAATTGAAACAAATCCCCAAACCTAATATACCATAACATGGAAGTAAAGCTACAGTTAATTCACTACATCAAATCTCTAACTTATAGTTATAGTAACCTCCTGGTTTTTAAAATACCTCCCTGAGAGGAAAATGAGAAATAAATAATAGACAGATGATATAAATGGAATAAGAACACCACATGAAAATTATGTTGTTTGGATGAAAATCCAAATTTATAGGGGAATAAATTGATATTTTTATTAAGGGATAAATTGAGTTATAAGGGAAACATATCTTTATTTATCCCTATATATCCAAATCTGCATCAGACACTTTCGGGACACTCTATTCAAAAAACAATAACAACATATGTAATGAATCCTTCCACCCAAAAGAAATCTATGGTGAATCCCCTCAAATGGAAAAATGATACAATTCAAGTCATTTTCAAATCATATTTTCTTCTCTGTATAATTTTATATCTAAATATATAAATTATTATTTTATTAAAACTTTAAAAAAATATATGAATGAATTATTAACTATTGATATTCAATGTTTTGAAGTGGTCATGGAATTTAGGTTGATTCATCCATCAATGGTACCTAACCTAGATTTTATTTATGAAATTTTCATTAAAAGGTTATAGACTATTTTGGGACATGATGTTTTTAATATCATTAATGATTTTGGGAGAGTTAATAATTCTATTGAGACTTATAATGATACTCTCTTCACTTTGATTCTAGAGGATACTAATATGAGTTTAGTTAAATATTTTAGAATTACTAGACTTTGTAATTTCATTTATAAATTTTTTTGAGGATTTTAGAACATAGAAAATTGAAAATCTAACCATCTATTAGTTTAGTAACATAGTTCTTTTTTTATTTTTACTTGGTACATGATGTAATTAAAAGGATTTTGAAAGAAACACAACTTCTTCTAGTGATGAGTGGAATAGGGAAATTCTTTGTGTGGAAAAAATGACACTTGAGAAATTTTTTGTTATGTAATGGGTTCATGGTAATATATTTTCTTAGGTGAATTTATAAAGGATGGAACTAATTAATTTTGTGTGATCCATGTATCATTGTGATAGTGAAGTGTTTATCATAAACTAGAAAATGAATGTTTCATGGTTTTGAGTGTGGTCACTGACTATAAAACATATCCATTGGGACTCTGGTGTTATAGTGAAGGATAATTGTTATAAATATATAATTGAAGCATGGATAAAGGAATTTCAATTATAGGGATCACAATATCAAATGCTTTTGTAAATTATTATTATTACATCAACCTTTAGAATAAAGTGATGAAATCATACAACAATGATCGATTTGGGATGAATCAAGGTATTTTCTATATATCTTTTATAAAGTGAATCTCTTGGGATTTATGTATTTGTAAATATGACTATGTGGCGACTAAAAATGATTCAAGTGTTTTGAAATGTTTCTTAAAAAATTATTTGTGTTCAACATACCCTTTTTTAGTTGTAAATATATTTAAAATGATTTAAACACTTGGTATGGACTTAGGTTGCATGCCAAGTGTTTGTTAACTCACCCAATTAGATTTCATAAAGGGATGTGAGTGTTTTTAAAGCATATTTAAAACTGGTTTCATTTTAAAATAGTGTGTGTGATGTTTTAAATGAAAATTTATAAAATATATAGGTTTATAACTCAGTTTAAATGATTAATATTGTTGGGTTATAAGGTTTCCTTGAATTCTTGAAAAAGGAATTGTGGTTTTTTGACAGAGTGGTTGGAACTGATTGGTTTATTTTAAAAAGGGTGTGTTATTTTAAATTGGAATTTGTGTAAATGGTAAGTCTTTTAATTGGATTTTAAGTGTGATTTTATAAATAGTTTTCAAAGGACATCTGAAATATATTTTTTCCATAATATTTTTAAGTTTATATTTTTATAGAATTAGGAAAACCATTAAACTATATCAATGTTTTGTGTATTTATTTTGTTAATTATTAATATTACTAAGTCAAATAGAATGGATTTGATTAAATATTCGATGGATTACAATTGTTTTACAAAATAGCGTGAAGATGGAATGAAAGAGTTCATAAATCTTGAAAAAGATCATGCATTGGACCCTACTCAAATTATTTTTTTTGTGTTTACGTTGTTCTTATTCATGAGTAATTAGTCCAAATGAGTTAGAAGAACATGTGATCTGTTATGGAATAGATATACATTATAATTTTTTGAATAAACATGGTTAAAAATCAAATGTTGGTAGTGACTGGTATAGAACTATGTTTTATGGATCATATGATATTATTTCAAGTGTGAACAATGAAGAAGACCATATTGAGGGTGTGGTTACATATGTGAATGATAGTGAAGATCATATTAAGGAAATGACAAGGATATTTGAAGATAAACATCCTGATTTCACAAAAAAAATTGTGAATTTAAATATTTCTTCAAAGACGCCATTGTATGCTAGTTGCACTAAACATACAACATTGTCATTCATACTAAAGCTGTGTAATTTGAATTCAGGCAATAGATGGAGTGACTCTGGTTTTATGGAACTACTTGCTCTCCAAAATGGTATGATCCCAGAACATAATGAGATATTGATCCAAACATAAGATTCCAAATTAATTCTATAGTCGATGGGTATAATCTCTGAAAGAATACATGTCAGCCCAAAGAACTATATATTATTTCATAAGGACCACAAATAATTTATAAAATACAAAAATTATGGTGCTTCTCAATAAAAAAAAAGATGAATTTATTCCTAAAAAATTGTATGGAACTTTTCAATCATTCCAATGTTTATGAGCCTATATGTAAGTGAGGATATGATAGGGAAATAACCATAGAATACAGATAAAATAATTAATGATGGGGAACTACATCACTTGATATACTCTCCTCAGTTGAAGAGGATTTATCATGAGTATCCTGAATTTGAAAAATGAGCTGATAAACCTTCATCTTATGTTATCTATAGATAGAGTGAATCCTTTTGGTTTTTAAAGAAGCACTAATAGTACATGTCTAGTTATTTTGTTAAATTATAAATTATCATAGTGGTTATGCAGGAAATAAAAATACAAAATGTTTTCTATGCTTATATCAGGACTAAAATAACCAGGTAATGATATTTATGTTTATTTGGATACATTGATTGAGGATTTGAATTTATTGTGGTATTTAGTTGTTATCTGGTATGATTATTACAGAAAAATATGATTTCACTTTGAGATCCATGTTTTACCGGATGATAAATGACTTTCCTGCATATGGAAATTTTTCAAGATATAGTATTAAAGGAACTCTAGGGTGTCCCATTTTCAAACAAGCTACACAGTCAATTAGGTTGAAACATTCATCAAAGACTGTGTTTCTAGGATATCATAAATTTTTACCCTTAGATAATATGTACCGATCTTGGATGAAATCAATTGATGGAAGTTCATAATAAGATACAACACCATCTCCACTAAGAGGTAGTCAACTATTTGAGAAAGTAAAAGATATGGACACTACTTTTGTTAAACCATTTTTTAAAAACCATATGAAAACTAGTAGGAAACAGATACTATTTTTTGAATTACCATACTATAATTGTCTATAAATCAGACATTTTCTTGATGTTATGAAAGTAGGAAAAAAATTTGTGATAGTGTCATAGTAATGTTGTTAAATTTACCCGAAAAAACAAAGTATAGAATTAAGTCTAGGTTGGACATACTTGACATGGGAATAATAGAAGAGTTGGAGCTAGTGAATAGTGAAAAATGAACATTTCTTCCTCCTACTTATTATACTATTTCCAGAAAGGAGAGATATCATTTTTTAAACTTCTTGAATGATGTAGAAGTTTTAAAGGGGTATTCATTGAATATCAAGAACATCGTGTCAGTAAGAAATTTAAAATTAAAGGGTCTAAAATCACATGACTGCTATGTTTTTATTTAAGTTCCAATTCCTATAGATTTATGTTTCGTTTTTTCCCAGGAATGTATCTGATACATTAACCAAGAATTGTTTCCTCTTTAAAGTTGTATGCATAAAAATTTTAGACCCGATGAAATTTTCGAGTATGGAAAGAGAAATTTTTTCCATATTATATAAATTGGAAATGTTACTCCCACCAAAATTAATTGATTTGATGGTTCATTTGATGGTTAACTTGATGATATTGATTCTCCTTTGTTTTCTTGCACACTATATACGGATGTACCCCATTGAATGGTTTAGGAATATTTTGAAAAGGTATATCAAAAATCAAATTCAGACATAGGGTTGTATTGTAGAGAAATATTTTTTAGAGGAAGATGTTGAATTCTATACCGAATACATGTCCATGGTGGAATGCATTGGTCTACCGAAATCTCATCACACTAGGCAGCTTATGGGTGAAAGAATTTCTGGAAGAGAGGATGTCATAATCAATATTATAGATCGGAAGTAGGTCCAACTACGCATTTTTCATAATAGTTTGGATGTTGAACCATATGTTGAAACCCACAAAAAACTATTATTCATTTGAATCTATAAAGGGATGAAAAATTGATATCAAATACACATAATCAATAGTTTATTAGATGGTTTTGGGACCATATTTTTTTATAGTTAGATGAAAATATGGAGTCAATTTCAGAACAACATTGATGGATAACTGGAGGACCAAGTGTGTATGTATTATCTAATAATTCTTATGAAATTAATGATTATAAATTATATACTAATAAACCATATGAAGATAGTACTATGAAGAATAGTGTAGTTACACTTGTGACTGAAGCGATGCATGTTTCCAGTTATTAGAACATAAATCCAATTTATGTGAATATGTCATACATTGGCATCATCAAAAAAATATACGAGTTGGATTATATGACATTCTAAGTGCTTATTTTTCAATGAAAGTGGGTTGATAATAGGTGTGCTGTTAAAATTGATGAATTATGATCCATAAAAGTTAATTTCAGTAAGGAAGGGTAGAAAGATGAACCTTTTATAATGGAATCATAAGTAGTATAAGTATTCCATGTTTCATAGCCCACAATCCAAAACTTTTCAATTGTTTTGTTATCGACCAAAACTAATACAGGGTGAGATGAAAATTCAATAGACTATGGCCCTTTCATTGGGACATCGCAATCATTTCGTAGTGGTCCCAATGTTTATGGAATTTTGTATGTTAGATTATACCACAATGAATGGATTTGGATAATCGATAGAGGGGTCAAATCCCTTCATCCTTTAAAAAAAGTGTCCAATAACAAGGTTATATTTTTTTAATATTCATCATATTACCTTATGTTATTATTTGTTCTCTAATTATTTTATGTAATATAAATTTAATTTTAAACCACTTCTATAGATAATGACTTGTACATTTATTGAAGCTACCAATGTTGAGGCACAACGGGTCTCTCAACCTACTACTGCTCGTAGTCTAGAGAAACAACATGTTTCTCAACCTGTTCCTTACTATAGTTCAGAAGAATGACATGTTTCTCAACTTTTTTCAACTTCCTATATAGAGGTGTGATAGGATTCGCAACTTGTGGGTACTCACAGTGCAGAGGAATGATCACCATCTTCACATGTCGATGCTAGTGCTCTGGATGAACATATTGATGATGTTAAATCTGAGGAAATGGTAATCGATGTAGCACCAGTGATGTAGAAAAAAAAGGATCACCATATTCTGATGATGTTATAAGAAATCATTTAGGTTAAAGAAAGAAAAGGCATCAAATATGAGGTTTGATGAAATACATGGGGCTTGTATATTAACCCCAACAATGTCATATTCAGTAGTTACATTGGAATCATCGCTCGGCAACACGTGTCGATTGATGAACATTTGTGGAACCATTTTGTCATTCGGATTAAGACACTGATGTGGGAATTGATTATAGTAATATCATGATATCATTTCATTAATTTACTAAAATATAAAATAATGAAATATTGAATTATTATTCATCATCCATTGCAAAGTGCATTTATATTATAGGAATCGCAGAAGAACTATGTATTAAGGGTTTTTATAAAATTTCACAAATTATTTAACACAATTTTAATGATATATAAACTTAAAAATAAATAAGGGAAAATAAACCCACGCCCACATCCTATTTATGCACACATAATAACCCAAATAGCATGGGATGAATTTATTAGCCATTATGTCTAGAAATGTTTTTGGGTACATTGTGTATGGTAATACATTGTTTGATAATAATTCTATTAATCAATTTGATTGATAGTTTCTTATTTATGAAACTGCAACTGAGTGCTAAAAATAAGGAATATAGAGTAAGACCAGCATACCCCTACGATAAAGTAAGGATAGGGTACACTTTACTTGAAAAAAATTGGTACGTATTTTAAATATAACATCATACTTTTATGTGACATAAAACAACACCATAACTATGTTTCTCTATTTATATGTCGATTGATGAATCCAAATACAAGTTCACTTTTGTCCCATTCCATGTGCTATAGAAGAATGCATGTGTAAATAAATATGGGATACTAATATATGAAAATTCACAAAAAGTGTGGGAAAATTATGTAAGTATGAAATAATAAAAAAATTAATTTAAATCGATGTTACATAAAATTGATTACTTATTTTCCAATATTTTCTATCTGACATAGTCAAAGGAATCATAAACACCCACACTGGATGAAGAAATACTTTTGGTGGCCTTGATGTGGCCATAACAGTATATCCCCATCAGAGGTGCGGGCTTTGGGGTGACACCCTAAACATATTTATACAAAAATACAAGAGGATGATCAAATTAAAGAAATGAAAATGATGACAGAGATAATATCTATCCTTGAAAAAAAAATTCAATTGAAGATATTGATGCTATCAACTTTTATGGGGGAGGAAAATAAAATAAGACACTCTAGAAGAACTAGCGTGTGAAGATCATGTCCCACCCCGACCAACTTTGAGTCAAGCCATTCCTCTAAAAAACATGTATTAATTGAGGTAATAAATGTTCTAATAATTGTTTTTGTGAAATTTTAATTTTATATACATTGATAAACTTCCTACACTGATATTATATAGGGTGAAAATGAATTTGATTTATATCTATCCACACCCACCCATCGCCTTGTAGTGGGGGATACGGTGTTCAATATCTAGAAAGACATGTTACACAACAGACCACTTCCAACAGGTCATGTTAGAGTATAAATTAACGTATCCCATGATCTGAGTTTTAAACTACCTATTCCAATTGATAATGAAGATATTCATAAGGTTGAACAAGCTCTTGGAATATTCATCACATGGATGCCCCATCTTGTAAAAAACCATGTCGACAAGGATTTATTAATTTCAAATATATTTTTCAAGATAAACCATTATAATTTAATGTAAAAAAGTTTTAAACCAATGAATTTTATTATATATGTAAAAAGGGAATGGGTGAAATGAAAGAACGGCTCAAAACCACCTCAAGGATCAACCAACCAATCAAAAAAATCTACTAAAAATACATTAAACCTGCTCATTCTATATCTGCATTTATAATAATTACAGGCTCATGTGGATACAAAGTTGAAAGATGTTCATACTAAAAAATTAAATTTGAAAAAAATATTTATGGAGGGGAAGATATATACATTATTCGTGTTGAGAATATAATATAAATCCTTGATTATTATTGGCTAGGCAGCTCAGTTGTGAATGTATACATGAGGTATATTTTCGTGATTTTATTTTCCAAAAGCTGATATACTATGTTAATTATGACTAAATAAATTTTATATTTTTCATAATCATATATATATATAAAATTGAACAGATTTACCCATGAAAAAAAATTTGGACTTGTTATTCCTCACATCACCTCTACCAAAAAAAATAGATTCCAAGAAAGAGGCTGAAATAGTCACATGCTTGCTCAAATTATTTGAAAGAAAAAATATGGATGACAGAATCTTATTAATATCAATGATGTAGGGGTAAAACTATATAATTTATTCATATCAAATATATTTTCATTTTTTCATTAATTATTCCTTTTTATGTTTTTAGGAAACATTGGATGATCATTGATGTCAATTTGTATACTCCAAATATTTATTTCCAAGATTCAGTGCATGGATATATAACAAAACAACCCCACATGATGGTGTTTTTCAATTTTTAATACACAACATCCAACATTTTAGAACTAAACATATAGTTGTATAATTTATATTATCTTTTAATGAGTATTTTATTATGATAGTGTGGTGCATCAATATCGTCTACATCATGGAATGAAGCCAAGGGCTAAGGACAAGAAACATGACAAGTAATATGACTGGACAAAGATTAGGGTATATATAATAATATTAAACTATCCAAACACATATCAAAATAAATTAATTATTTTTCTCAATGTTTCTGTAGTTTCTGAAACAAATAAATGGAAAATAATGTGGTCATTATGTTTTTAAACTTATGAAAGAGATCATATTTCCTTAACAAAATTGCATCCCTAAAGAGTTATTTTCAAAGATAATTGCTACTTAATTTAAAATATTTATTAATTATTTGTGTATTTATATTTTTTAAGTACTACTATGACTGTCAAAATGAATCATATTCAAAAGACAGTATATATTTGTTTAGAAATGAATGGGAAGAATAACTGATGGAAGATTGTACACAAATAGCATGAAGATGTGACTTTCATAGAAGTAGTGGGTTGTTTCATATTTATGTTTAATTTAATTTTTTTACTATTGATCACATAAGAATTGTTTTCTTATATAGGTGAATTATTTTTTTCAAGTTGGGGTGGTTTGTTCGAAATGAATCATGATTATGGGTGATTGTACTTTGAGGCTGCAACTAAGATAATGACAATAAGTAAATGGGTTAGGAATATATAACAGTTAATTCCAACTGCTTAAGTTATCCTTATATGATCATTGATATCTCCGTTTTTTACACATATTGAGTATATATGATCACCCTTTCGTATGTTTCTTTTCCTCATGTTATGAAGCATGGTTTGAGGAATAATGTTTCCTTCTAGTAAAGAATAAATTAATGAGAGACTCTTATGAACCTATTATTTATGTTTCCATGTTTCCAAAAGAACTAGACCTAAAATATACTATCATGTATAATTATGTTATGTAAGTAACATTAATATACTAAGATTTTATATCTATGTATGAAATTTTTGTGTTAATATAGTTGGAATCAGAGTAATTGACCTGCTCAAAACTGAGCAAACACATTCAACTATTTTGATACAATATGGAAATGATCCATAATTCATTTTAAACATGTAGAAATCAACCCCACATATATATGATGCATGATGAAATCGTTATGACTCAAAGTGTCTCTATTTATTTAATATTTACATTATTTTTAGTAAAAATAAAAAGTGACCTACTGAAAACTGATTAAATGAATTTGGATTGTTCTGATACTTTATAAAAATTATCCACTGGTCATTTTTGACTTGTATGAATCATCCAAACCTCAATATGATTCATTATGTGAACTTTATTACTTTAAGTGTGTATTTTTATATTAAATTAAAAATAAAATTCTACAAAAAAAACAAGTGACATACTGAAAACTGATAAAATGAATTTGGATTTTTTTGATACTTTAGGACAGTAATTCATCAATCATTTTTTATGTGTAGGAATCAACCACACCTCAATCCAATGAATGGTGTGATTAGTATGATTAAAAGTGTCTATTATCAGTTTAAAATTGACATTTTACCTCAAAATGTGTCACTCACATAAAGACAAGAAAAAAAAAATTAATAACTTAATAATTTATGAAAATAATTCATATGTTCTTTTTGAAATATATGAAGCAGTATCATGTTAAACTGATTCATAAAGAAACCAGTATGACTCAAAATGAGTGCTTCCAATTTGAAATGACATTTTAGTAAAAAACCCAACTCACATTCTGAAAACTAAGAAAAAACATTCGTATTGTTTTGATACTTTTGAAAAATTATCTTTAAGTCATTTTTTATTTGTATGAATCAACTTAACCAAAATATGATACACCGTGTGACCGGTATAACTCAATGTGTCTCGTTTTATTTAAAATTCACATTAATTTTATTATAAACAGAACTAGAATACTGAAAACTGATCAAATACATTCAGATTTTTTTGATAATTTAGTAAAATGACCCATGAGTCATTTTTGACGTGTATGAATCAACTCCATGTTAATACAATGCACGATTTGACTGTTATAACTCCAAATGTGTGTTTTTATTTAAAATTGACATTAATTTAAGTAAAAATAACAAGTGACACACTAAAAACCCAGAAAACACATAAATATTTTTTTACAATTTATTAAAATGATCCATGAGTCATTTTTGACATATAAGAATCAACCCCACCTTAATTTTATGTAGAGTGTGACCGGTATGACAAAAAGTGTTTGTTGTCAATTTTAAATTGACATTTTATCTAAAAAACATATCACTCACTGAAAAGTAAGCAAGCATGATCCAATTGTTTTCATAATTTAGGAAAGTGATTAATAAGTCCTTTATGATCTATATGAAGTGGTCTCACATAAAACTAAAACACGATGCTACTGGTATGACTCAAAAATGTACGTTTCCAATTAAAAATGATATTTCAGTAAAAAAACACAAATGTCATACTGAAAACCAAGGAAAAGAATTTGGATTGTTTTAATTCTTTATTAAAATGATCCACGATTCATTTGTGATGTGTAGGAATCAACCCCACATCAATAAAACACAAAGTGTGACTGGTATAACTCCAAATATGTATTTTTATTTAATATTGACAATAATTTAAGTAAAATGAATAAGTGATATAGTGAAAACTAAGATAATGAATTCATATTGTTTTGATAATTTTGGAAAATGATACATGAGTCATTTGTGACATTTAGGAATCAACCGCACCTCAATTGAATTCACATTTTGACCGGTACAACTAAAAGTGTCTGTTATAAGTTTAAAATTGACATTTTAGTTCAAAATGTGTCACTCACTAAAAACCAAGAAAACTCCCTCTGATTATCTTTATAATTTAGGAAAGTGATTCATAAGTCCTTTATGATGTGTATAAATTTTTCTCACATAAAACCAATTGAAGATGCGACTGGTATGACAAAAAATGTCTGCTTCTAGTTTGAAATGATATTTTAGTAAAAAAAGGCAACTAACATACTGAAAACTAAGAAAATAAATTCATATTGTTATTATACTTTAGAAAAAAATACATGATTCATTTGTGATGTGTAGGAATAAACCACACCTCGATCTAACAAATGATGTGACCAATATAAATCCAAATGTGTCATTTAACTTTGATATTAATTTTAGTAATAGAACAAGTGACATACTCAAAACCAAGAAAACCCATTAGGATTGTTCTGATATTTTATTACAACGATCTGTAACTCATTTATGATGTGTAGGAATCAACCCCATCATAATACGATGTATGGTGTGAATGGTATGACACCAAATGTGTCTTTTTTAACAAAAATTAACATTTTATTAATTTATTATTTCATATTAATGTTTAATTTATTTCCTTATAGTATTACTAACATAATATTTGTTTTCATATGTAGGTGGAATATTTTTCTTGAGTTGTGATGATTTTTTTGGCAACTAAAATCATGGGAGGACATTTTAAGGAGGGGATCACAAACATCAAAAGATGAAACATTAATATTTTTAACTATTTCTTAGATAATTGTAAATGTAATTATATAAATCATTATTCTAAATTTATATAGTTATTTTATTTTATTTTTATATACCATGAGTGGATATTTTTTTATTCATGATTTCTGTTAAATGTATATAGCATTGTTTTTCAAACCCTTGTGTGTTCTACATGTTTTTTCTACATTTTCCTCGTGTATGTATTTATTTTTTCCTTATTTTTTTATCTCAAATTTATTATAATCTTATTTATTTTTTATAGTGAAACCATGTGATAATTTCACTAGCTTATATTGCTTAATTTTACACTATGTTTTTTGCAGGTTTTTGCTGGGTGTGATACTATATAAATAGCACACCTCCAGAAGATAGGATTTTATCAGCACTAATTAAAGCAACAATAAATTTTTCTTTTATCATCACTCAAAATATCACTAATAAAGGGTACCCCTATCCTTTTTTAGATTAAAATCACTTTTTTAGAGCTGATAAAAGTTATTTCTAGCTATTTTAAAAGCGTTATCTATAGTTGTGATGGTTGAATAATCTCAATTATATTAATCATAATTTAAATATAATATTTATTCATTATATATTTGTTTATAGATAATCATAAAATATACGTATGGAAAAATAATTGTATCATTCATGGAGAGGGTAGGTCGTATGTATGCATTAATGTTATTTTCATGTTTTCTAAAGAGAGAATGAAAGAATAGTAAATAATAAGTCATATTTCTATAATAATTGTTATATCATATATTTTATATATATAATATATATTCATTTAATCAATCCTTATTACCAAAAATATAAAAAAAAATAAAAAATGAATCACATTGTTTTTTGGAGGTGTTATTCCACACGTATGCATGATCTATATTATCATTATCCAACGGTTTGGAAGGTAAGAAGGTAGATATGATATTATCATTCCAAAATTTTAAATATTTTATAAGTATTATATTTTATTAATATGTATGGGGAAGGTCCTCCTCTTTTATTAGGAAGGATATCCCATTTTTTAACTTAGTTTAGTGGTGACCCTTATATGACCTGGGGGCCTAGTGGTGCAAAGGATCATTACTATTTGTTGGCTCTAAGGCCCTATGGAATGAAATCTAAAGGATATGATCACTTAAAAGTTGATAGAAAAAGGGATAATAAAGTTGTTTTAAAAATAATAATAACATTTAATTACATTCAGGATACCAAAGTTATTATTTTATGTATAATATAACAGATTTATAGGAGCTGAAGGGTAGTTAAAAAATAAAATGGTCAATTAAAGAGATTAACTCTTCTTTGAAATGACTATTTTAGATATCCTTTTATAGTCTCTAGGGTTGGTTTTTTGGTAATAAATTTTCCACAAGAATGTGGATAGAGGAGTGGAGAGGATAACCTGGTGGAGGATGGTTAAGCTAAAAGGATCACTGTGGTGTGAAGAAGAGAAAGGAGGGGCCCTTTTATAGTTGAGGGAAGGGGAACTCTTGGAATTTATTTAAAGATTAAAATATATTATATTAATTATCAATATAAATGGTTTCAAGTATCTTATTAATTGTAAATGGATAAAAATTTTTATTATATCTTATCACCATTGCAAACTTTTAATATTTTTAGGATTTTTTGGAAATTTAATAAAATATTATTTTCATAAAATACCATTATTAATAAATTGGACAATATTCATTTAATTTGACTTAAAGTTACAAAATAAAAATTTTGAATTTGAATTTAATTTTTTAACATCACACTAATATTTCATATTCATCTAGAAAATTTGGGGCATACACTAACTCACTCAAATTAATTTACATTTTATCGGAGAAATGCTACATCATTTTTTCAAAATAATTTAATGCCATCTTATAATTTCATAAAACAAGAAATAAATTTATATCATGAAAATAATATAATTAAGATCAAAATATACACTTAAATATTTTTATAATTTGGTTATTTTTATATTTGGACGCAAAAGATATATTTAAAACTTAGAGAGTGACATTTTTAACTCTCTTTGATATAAATAGTATATAGGTCATTTTCATGGATAAATTTCAATTAAAAATTTTAATTTTTGAGCCTAAACTGACAATGGTATAAATTATATTCATTTAATAAGAATTATAAAAAATTATTATGGCCTTATCACTTAGATTTAACCCAAATAAACTTGATTTTCCCTTTATAGAGGTGATAAATTTTACCACGGTTACTAATTATATTAACCAAAAATAAAAGGGTATTATTTAGAAAATTTTAACCTATTGATTCCAAATATGGAACCCATGTTATCATATTAAATACCTATATGTTTTATAAATTAATTTCAAAAAATGATGAAAACCTCTTTTAGAAAAATACATTTTTTAAGTATATAAATAGATTTATTCTCTTCTAATTCATAGTAAAAAACTATATGAATGGTAACACATTTTATTAAATATAATATATATATATATATATATATAATTAAAATCATTCACCAATGTTTATTTATTTAATTCATTCATATAAAATTACATTGCGTGCATAAAATCTATTTTTTAGTAAAATGACTTTTATGTATAAAAATGTTTTTATGATAAATTAAAAGACAAAATTGAATCCATTAAACATAATTATATTATTTAAAATAAAAATGGACTAATTATACTCTAAAAATATTTTAAAACAAAATTTATCTTTATAATTTTCGAAAAAAATACATTATTCAATAAAAATTAGTATTTTTCACTATTTACTAGAAAATCAACCTTTTTTGAAAATTCTAAAAACTTTACCCTAAGATAACTTAGATATTATGAGTTCAAAAAATTAGTTATTTTCATGAATTTTAAATTTTAAATTTTTTCAGAAATTAAATATAATAATTTCTCATAAAAATCGAAAAAAAATTGATGGAAATCTATGTTTTAATCATAATATAACGTTAATAAAAAATGAATTCTTATTTATTAATAATTAATAAATAAATTTATATTGAGTAGGATTATTTCATATATCTCATAAATTAGTTATTATTATTCTTAACTTCTAATTTAATTTCTACGTTATAATTATAAGGCCCCAACCTTAAACCTTACTTAATCTTGAGTTATTACAAGATTACACATTGAGGATCTTTTCAGTTTTAGAGTTTTAGAGAATTAGTTCATAAAACTTGCATACATTCCACATATAAACAAAGTGGTTACATAAAGATAGTATTCTTCATTCCCATCAATGGAAACATATTTAAAATAAAACATGGATTATTTCTTGACACTTCCTTGACACTATCATCATATCATGTACCTTTCCCTTGACCTGTGAAAAACATTTCAAAAAAACTTGGGATGATCATAAAAAGCTCAGTAAGGGATATAAAAATATGGAAAGGAAACATGGGTACATATATACATAAGGATGAGATCATACTTTACCCATAAAACATAAGCACTTTAACATACCTCATCAAATCATGAATAAATCATAGAAATCATAAGATATAAAGGTAACTTGAGGCATTCATAACATTCTTACGTAGGGAGTAACCCTCTTGGTTACGTTTGGAATACCCATCATAGTATATTCCCTAAATCTCTTTGGAGAAACCTTAACGTTTCACTCCTTCGCGTTACCCAATGCATTGGAGAGCTATATCGGGCTCACCCGCCCTTAGTTTATCACGGAACCACCCGTCTTCATAATAATGAACCAGAACCTCAACATAATTGTATCACATAAAACATGCATAAAGGAAACATAACATTTCCACCTTTCAATCACAAGATATCAATACAACACATTGATATACAAACATTATGAAAACCATTTTCGATACCAAAATAAAAGAAAAGTAAAACATGGTATTTATTTTTCTTTTAAAAAGAAGGTATGGCTTATAGAGGAAGCCGAAACTCAAATAACGGTCACGACGGCGGAGAAGTCGTTGTCGCTGCATACGTACGACAAATACATTCCCTTTTGTCGTTTAGTAAACGCTTCGTATAAAAAATATTCCTTTTGAATAAACGTAAAAGTCAAAGGGGTTTATACACCGTATAAAAGAATGTTGTGTATAAAATAAAATATGCCTCAATGAAAGGCGATTGAGACGAAGTCCCATACCTCATATCCGACTTGACCCGACCGTTATTTAATCTCCTGAATAATAAACTTGAGTTAATCTCTACTTGCTTAAGAACCTTTTTCAAGTTCATTATTCCTTTTATACCATGTTATGAACATCATGTAATCATTTAAGTTAATAATGTTCATTTTGTCGGTATTTGGTTCTTAAGACAAAAATAGACTTCTTACACTTACATGTTGTTAATTTAGTCAAAGGTTCATTATATCCAGAATTATATTATTGATTTCAATAACATATATATCATATATATTCATCATATACATGTATTTATAATATTACATCACATTTAGAGGTAAGAAATGAAATGCACCGTTCATGGAGACGGTAATCCGTAGGTACGCATGAACGCTACTTCCATTTATATTTCGTATTTTCTGGAATGGAATCATAATTATATAAGAGTATATTATAATTACAGTATAATAAAATATATAATATCATTAACTTTATCCTTTACACATCCCACATATGGTATTAACGAATCAAATCACTTTCAGGGGGCGGTAGTCCGCACTTCCTAAAATGAAGATATCGTGTTTACCCATAATGGAAACAATAATGGTATGCCATAAATGAAAAATACAGAAGCTTAAGGAAAGAATAAACATATTATATATCATATATAAAAATATTTACATCATAATGGCCACCTTTGAAGGTGTTAAATGAGTATTGAACAATCATCGTTTCGGGAGGCAGAATTTCGCCATCCACGGAAACTGTATGTTCTTTAACCATTTGATGTAGTTGTGTGAGAGTGTAGCTCGAATAAATCTTATAAAAACATCCTAGTATATTGAAGATACTGGTTTTGTTACAAAAGAAGTAAATAAAAAGAGTTTAGGGGGTTGGAGAAGCAAAATAAAACAAATGAACATGAGAGAATGAATTACCTTTAAAAGTGTAACTCCTTTTGATTTGAGCCTAAAGGCTTCCTTTGAAAGTATTATGCCCAAAGGGAATCCTCTAGGATGAGGAGAGGTATGTGGAGAGAGTAAATGGACAGGTTATGTCCTAGCCAAAGGCTTGAGGAGTGTGTGAAATGAGGTAGAGGTGGGGGCCTTTTATAAGAGGATAGGAGGGGCACTTTTGGAAATCATGAAACTATTATTTTATTTTCAAAAGTGTTTCGAATTTATAAGGTCCCACATTGATATATTTCTAAGATAAGATGATAAGGCTTCGAAATATTTCCATCCAATTGGTTTTGGAAATGTGTAGGTTTTAGATATTACATTATCTTTCCATTTTATTTAAATCGTTAAATAATGAGGTCATCGCTGCATCATCATGATGTCATAAATAATTTAATTTATATAATGTCTAAAAATTATAAAAAAAATACTATGATGTATTAAATCTTTTTATCTTTCCAATGACTATTTATAATCAAAAATCTGATCTTTATAACCCCATGTAAAAATTGTTTTCGTAAAACATATTATGTTTGTGTCATTTTTACTTTTACATTAAATAAAACGTTATTTATGCCATTTCCCAACCAAAGTGGCTCCATGGGGTGCCCAAGTTGACCCATGGCTTGTCTTGGTCGGCCATGACACAACCAATGAGTGTAGGACATGTTTAAAGCTCATATCATATTATTAAAGCATTATTTTTACTTTAAACTACACTAATTAATACTAATCGCGATTAAGAACTTAATAAGTTACTATTCACCAAAAAATTATTATAATCTCATTGAACCACATTTTACTTCTTAATTACAACCATGTATGTTGTATTTTTTAAAATCAAAACACAATGATGGAAAAATTTCATTTAAACGGAAAAATCAGTTTTTATAAGTACCACTTAGTGGTTTCACTATTCATCAAAAATTGAAGTTTTTTAGAAAATTACCAAAAATTCACCCTAAGCTATATTTGATATTCCGAATTCAAAAATGAATTCTATTTTAAAAAATTCAAAACATATAAGTCACATTAATTAATTTAATTGTAACTCCCCGACCCCAGTTACCCAAAGTCGGTGCATTATTACATAACATTGGCATGATCACAAGAAAGATCAAATCTCGAAAGACCGATTGGTTTAGTAGCCTTGGAAATACTAGATATATTCATAAGTTTTACATTACATCATAAAATGAAAAACTACTACAACAACATAATGTCTCCATAATCCACACTCATATCCCCACATAAAATCCCTGCAGGTCATTCATAATTTACTTCTTCACTTCCTGGGAAAAATAAAACATAGAAAAGGGGTGAGCTCAAATGCCCAGTAAGGATAACAATATAGCGGAAACTTTCATAAATAAGAATAAGCATTCAAGCCAATGTATAACTAAAACAAAAGCCTTTCAAACATGAACTTTCAACATGGTACGACATTAATAAAATGAAATAATGCCATTTACTTATTCACATGGATATTCTACTAATCGAATAGTCACATGCAAAAATCAATAACCACTTTCATAATGTTGGAATGCATAATGCCAGACTATCATAACCACATAGCCAAGGCCTCGTGCCAAGACTACAAATAAGATTTTGTCAAGGCCTTGTGCCAAGACACTAGTTTGTCTCATGAGACCTACCGATGCAATTTTTTTAGAAGATACTTATGTTTAAAATTGATAAAATATACTCCAGTGTTTTTATGAAAACAATATGCAAGCTTCTGAAAACAAAATAACTAATTCTGAGACTTCCCGATTAATTACAGGCCATGATGGGTCCACTCCCAATCCCTTCCTGTCTACCAAACTCGAGAGTCGGGTTTTCTGAAAACATTTTTAAGCTTGCGTTAAATACGTATACATTTGCACTGGATTTTCATATATTTGAGTGAAATATCTCTCTTTTGAAATCATTTAAAAATCAAATAATTATAAAAGAAAACATTTTCTTTGAAAATATTCTTATAAGCTTGTAAGGGAAACTTTGAAGATTTTATAACGGCAGAAAATAGCCGCACTCGCCGTATAAGTAAAAAAACATTCTTACCTCAATTCTGTCGAAAAGGTTAAAAAAGGACCTTGTTTTGAAAACGACGGAAAGATTCCTTTATAAACCTCTTATAAAAAGTCAAAAAAGGGTATAAATGACTTTAACCCATATTCTTGTAAATAGTAAAAATGTTTTGAAATACATTTCAAAGAAACATGGATGTGGATGATAAAGAGGTCCCAGTAGATTATTACGTATAATATAACCTCGGATAATGAAGAGATTGTGAAATAACCCTTACCTTGTACTTTTCCTTGGTTGGGGTAGGTTAACCTCCTGTATAATGGTGAAATAATTGTTATTAAATTATACAATAATCATATACATTAATATGATAACATATATGATCTTTTAATATTGATTTGATAATAATATCTTAGTATTATCATTATATCAGGTGTTAACTTACTTGTTTTCTTTTATATGTTTTGTTACGTAAGACATGTTTGTTAAGGATAGGTTGTATATTATTCATATCCAGAATGATATCAAGTCCTTAAACATCATTTTTAAATCATCAAATGATAATTATACTTGAATGGATACGATGGAGAATGAATCTCATCGCGTTCGTGGAGACGGTAGTCCGTACGTACGCACGAGCGACAATATCATTCTTTTGATATTAAAATAATATATAAATGGATGGTATATCATATATACAGAATCATTAACATGTTATATTTATTATTTACATGAGTTACACATCATTATTATACCCATCCAAATAATAATATATTGAATAACAATTATACCACGACGTGGAGACGGTAAGCCGTACGTACGCACGTATGGTGACATGTTATTCAAAGGGTGGATAGAATACTGAATATGGTTGTACCATATTTATAATAACATCACAGTATATGTAAGATACTGGATTTATTATTTTAGAATGGTAAGAACAAAGAAAGAGGATGTGGAAGAAGAAAGGAACTTAGAAAAGGGTGGTGAAATCATTACCTCTTCTTCGGGTTCTTCCTTTTGATTTGATCAAAAGGGATCCTTATGTTGGCTTTCTGATCAAACTAAGTCCTCTAGGTTGTAGTGAGGGATGTTGGGAGAGTATTTGGGCAGAGTTTGGCCGAACCAAAAGGCTTTGAAGGTGTGAAGAAATGAGAAGGAGGAGTGCCCTTTTATAAGAGGGGTGAGGGGCACCTTTGGAAAAGCTAGAAATATTAATTTATAATAAATTCATATTCGGTTTCCAATGGCTAAAAAGTTGACTATTAAAAGGATAAGGTGGGGATAGGTTGAAAACCACTCAACCAATAGAATTTAGACAGGTTTGGGTACTTATATTAACTTTATCTTTAAGTATTAACTCTAAGTTAATTAGTTTCACTTTTACAATGTCTCTTTGTATTTTTATATAATATGGTTAATAAACTTACTATATACATCCAAGCGACCCCCAAGTGGTCCATTAATGATGAACCTATCCTGATATAAGTCTCTTGGCCGAACCTTAGATTTTTATGAATTTAATATCAATTAATAATATAATATTTGTTTTAAGAACTCTTTTATGTCAATTTTGACACTATTCAATAGTTGATTTTTTCTGAAACTCATAACAGATTGATTACTTCGAAAAAAGTCAATTAAATCAATCCTAATATATCCTATTATCCTATAAAATTAGTTTAATGCATTAAAAGTTTCATATTATATTTTTTGGGTATTTATAATATCAATTATTTTAATTTTTCACTATTATAGTAATTACTGCATCATCATTGTGTCATAAATAAAATAAATTATTTAATGTCTAAAAATTATAAATAAAATATCATTATGTAGGAAATCTTTTTCTCTTTCTAATTAATATTTATAATCTAAAATCTAACTTATATAACCCTATTTAACAATTGTTTTGCTAAAAGATATATGCTTGTGTCATTTTTGTATTCATTTTAACTTAATTAAAATAAAGTGTCATTATCACTTACAAGTGGATCCATGGGGTCCCAAAATAGACCCAAAGATGCCCATGGTCGACCATGTATCAACCAATAGGGTTAAGACACGTTTTAGGGTAATTTAGTATTATTATAATATTATTTTTTAACCCTTATTTACCGGATTTACCCTTAACCATGGTAAATAAAATATTTACCGCAGTAATTATTCAAAATGTCTAAAAATAAAAGTTACCTATTTACACAATTTGAACATCCTGATTCCAAATATGGAATCCATTTTCCTAAATTCAAAACACAGAAGTGGCAGAAATTAATTTAAAATTAATTCCCGCTGTCAAAACAAAAAGCGTGTTTTTAAGAGATAATAACTATCAAAAGATTGACACTTGTTTATGTTCGGTTTAATTGTAAAATTATGTCCAATGACCAACATTATATTAAATGGTAAAAATATATTCTAAATATAATTTAAAACTACTAAAATTAATAATTTATCACTATTAATTATTTTTATTAAAAAAGTTGTTTTTAATTAAAATTTAGTAATTTTCACTATTCATCAAAATATGAAAGTTATCCGAAAAGTACCAAAATTTCACCTTAGGCTAAATTTGATATTCCGAATCCAGAAATGAAGTCCATTTTAAAATATAAAATATATATAATTTTGAAAAGTAGTTATTATTATTCATAACGGCTAGTTTGATTGGTTGTGGTGTGTGTTAAAACTCAAGGTTGCATACAACACACGCTACTGTATTATTCAAAGAAAGCGTACCGTGGAAGCTTGGGATGTTTCATTTTAAATTTTTTATGTCCCCATTTAGTCAAAAAGTTTAAAATATTGTATTTAAAAAGGGTTCACTATTAAAAGTTGATAAAAGTGCAATACTGAAAATGAATTTGTTCTTGCATTATATCTAAGAAACTCATAATATGGATTCTAAAATTATAAGGATTATATAAAGTTTAAAATTTAGATAATACTATTCATAACCTCTTTTGAATGGCTTTTTTTTGTAAGTCATGGTGTGATTGAACTCGGTGTTGCGTGTAGTGAAAGTTATTGAATTATTTTGATGAAATAACACACTATGAAATCTTGGGGTGTTACATTCTCCCCTCCTTCAATAAATTGCATCCTCGCAATTTGAAATTGTTCTTCGAAAATAAAAGGTTGAAAATAGAAAATATATTTGTGGGAAAACCCACATAGGAAATTGGGTTACTAAAATTTAGTCTTAATATGAGGAAAAGAGAAATGAAAGGGTCACCACAAAATTATGATCTCGATTAGGAGAACATTGGTGGAAATTAGAGACATATAATTGGAGGAAAAACGTAAATATTTATAGGTAGTGATTGAGGTCATCAATCACAAACAAGTATAAAATTGAGGTCCTTAAATTCATCAATCTATGATGATTTGAAATACCATCGGTTCAACAAAACATAGGGTATTAGGATAACACATTTTTGACGTTTCAAAATATCTTATTCGAAATCCCACATCAAAAAATGAATTAATGAGGCCTCTATTTAAAATAAAGAGTCGAACGTATGAAGATTACCGAAAATAACACATACTAGGGTTCCATGTAGGAAAATATGGATATGGAAGAAAAATCTAACCATCAATTATCTGATGGAGAGTGGTAGAGAACATGGCTATGAAAAGGCCAAAAATCCCAAAGTCATAAATTAGTGATGATTTAAGGTACCATCTCGGAAAACATTTTTGTTCTAAGTTGCTTTTCTTAATATTGAGGAATTTATTTATGAGATTGGCTAAGATCATAAAGAGATATACTTACTTTATAATTAGAGTTTTATCCATTAATAAATTTCTACCACAAACTCATCTTCCACTCTAAAAGATAATAGAATGTAAAAAAATTCTATTTACACTCTTCGTATAGGGTTCCAAAATAAACAAATTTATAATTCATCTACAAGATCTTTTAATAAAAACTAAATTATTTAGTCCAGTACATCTCGTGGGCCAGTGGTAGGTGATACACCCTTGTCTCCCTTCGGTTGCGGGTTCAAGTCTCGCAGCCTTGCCGGACGTGACAGGTTGCCGCCCGACCTCCGGGTTGTCCTTTTATGGCAATCCAAAATAATCCAAACTAGAACTATCCAAAATACTTCTGTCCAAATTCACAGTCTAACATTTATAAGGAAGGTAAACATAATATAGATCCTTTTTACCCCGTAATAGCATATGAATACCTTCATCATGTATTCTTTTAATACACTGAAACATCCTAAATTACAATATTCATTATTGATTACATTTATGCTCCCTTATTCCATATAGAATGCTGGATATACTTCATCAATCCAAAAATGTTTTAAACCCCAACAATGATGGAATATACAAATCATTAATCAGTTACAAGGTAGTCATGAATATCCAATATAATTTATCCAAAACAATCATGTATTATTCCAAAATCACTACCTCGGTATCAGAACTATATTATGGTTTATCATTCTCTCAACCATATATTTTCCAAAAATTTATCCTGCTATTGAGTCACTTTTCTTTGTTCCACACAATCTCAAGTCCTTAATGAAATAGTACTGCAGTACAATCCTTATATACTCCATAATTATTATAACAAGTACATTGTTGATACAACACTCAATTGACATAATCAACATAAGAACTCTAATCATTCCTCTTCATCTGTGGTAGTATCATAACTTGATTATTATCCAATAACATCATTTGTGGCATAGTCTGATGACTGGGACATAGGTTCGCGTAGTGTCCAAACTCCTTGAAAATGAAGCATTGTACATTTGAAACCATTTTCTTACCCTTTCAGTCACGTACTTTGTGCCCTTTTCCTCCACACTTATAACAAACTCCCATTCCTTTCAGGCAAGCTCCAGGGTGTTTCTTTCCACAGTTACCACATATGGGAAAATTCTTCTTTTCCCTCTTCCCTTTATCCATCTTTCTCTCTTCCATCCTTTTCTTCTCTTGCTTCCCTTCAAAGCCATAGGACTCAGTAAACTCTTTACTTATCTTATCAACACATGATATTATTTCTTCATATGATGATAATACATGGGAGACTATTTCTCTTATAAATTCTAGCTTAAGACCATGAAAGATATGATCCTTCCTTCTCTTTGGATCATGTGCATTTCTGGAGTTCTCATTCCTTCTACTGGGCGCCATTTCTAAACAATGGCATACACTAGATCAGTTTATGAATCAAAATACATAATCCCATACTTATAAAACACTTAACATAAATTGAACTATTTATGGATATAATCCATAATCATAAAAATGTATCCTTTGAGGATGTATATACTCATAAACCCTTCATAATGGTTTGTAAAGAAAATGAGAATTATCCTAAGCAAATCCCCCGGGAGTGTCGTAACCAAGAGTTCAGCAAGGCCCGTTGTCGTGCACCAGTTCCCGTTCGAGTCTAGCTCAAAACGGTGTTTTCGGGTTTTACCCCTAGGTACATCTGTGCCAGAGCCACCTCTACCTGCTCGTATCCAGACAGGGATGTATTGCTCGGAAAACTCACAAAATCTCTACAATACCAAAATTCTAGGAAGTTCTTCTACACTAATCCTCAAAGTTCATCTTAGGTCTACGTGCTCTAATCAGAGTTTATCTAAATCTAGCTTCCAAGGTTTGTACTAAACTTCCTCTGATACCAACTGTAACGCCCTGACCCCAGTTACCCAGAGTCGGTGCATTATTACATAACATTGGCATGATCACAAGAAAGATCAAATCTCGAAAGACCGATTGGTTTAGTAGCCTTGGAAATACTAGATATATTCATATGTTTTACATTACATCATAAAATGAAAAACTACTACAACAACATAATGTCTCCATAATCCACACTCATATCCCCACATAAAATCCCTGCAGGTCATTCATAATTTACTTCTTCACTTCCTTGGAAAAATAAAACATAGAAAAGGGGTGAGCTCAAATGCCCAGTAAGGATAACAATATAGCGGAAACTTTCATAAATAAGAATAAGCATTAAAGGCAATGTATAACTAAAACAAAAGCCTTTAAAACATGAACTTTCAACATGGTACGACATTAATAAAATGAAATAATGCCATTTACTTATTCACATGGATATTCTACTAATCGAATAGTCACATGCAAAAATCAATAACCACTTTCATAATGTTGGAATGCATAATGCCAGACTATCATAACCACATAGCCAAGGCCTCGTGCCAAGACTACAAATAAGATTTTGTCAAGGCCTTGTGCCAAGACACTAGTTTTTCTCATGAGACCTACCGATGCAATTTTTTTAGAAGATACTTATGTTTAAAATTGATAAAATATACTCCAGTGTTTTTATGAAAACAATATGCAAGCTTCTGTAAACAAAATAACTAATTCTGAGACTTCCCGATTAATTACAGGCCATGATGGGTCCACTCCCAATCCCTTCCTGTCTACCAAACTCGAGAGTCAGGTTTTCTGAAAACATTTTTAAGCTTGCGTTAAATACGTATACATTTTCACTGGATTTTCATATATTTGAGAGAAATATCTCTCTTTTGAAATCATTTAAAAATCAAATAATTATAAAAGAAAACCTTTTCTTTGAAAATATTCTTATAATCTTGTAAGGGAAACTTTGAAGATTTTATAACGGCGGAAAATAGCCGCACTCGCCGTATAAGTAAAAAAAACATTCTTACCTCAATTCTGTCGAAAAGGTTAAAAAAGGGCCTTGTTTTGAAAACGACGGAAAGATTCCTTTATAAACCTCTTATAAAAAGTCAAAAAAGGGTATAAATGACTTTAACCCATATTCTTGTAAATAGTAAAAATGTTTTGAAATACATTTCGAAGAAACATGGATGTGGATGATAAAGAGGTCCCAGTAGATTATTACGTATAATACAACCTCGGATAATGAAGAGATTGTGAAATAACCCTTACCTTGTACTTTTCCTTGGTTGGGGTAGGTTAACCTCCTGTATAATGGTGAAATAATTGTTATTAAATTATACAAGAATCATATACATTAATATGATAACATATATGATCTTTTAATATTGATTTGATAATAATATCTTAGTATTATCATTATATCGGGTGTTAACTTACTTGTTTTCTTTTATATGTTTTGTTACGTAAGAAATGTTTGTAAAGGATAGGTTGTATATTATTCATATCCAGAATGATATCAAGTCCTTAAACATAATTTTTAAATCATTAAATGATAATTATACTTGAATGGATACGATGGAAAATGAATCGCATCGCGTTCGTGGAGACGGTAGTCCGTACGTACGCACGAGCGACAATATCATTCTTTTCATATTAAAATAATATATAAATGGATGGTATATCATATATACAGAATCATTAACATGTTATATTTATTATTTACATGAGTTACACATCATTATTATACCCATCCAAATAATAATATATTGAATAACAATTATACCACGATGTGGAGACGGTAAGCCGTACGTACGCACGTATGGTGACATGTTATTCAAAGGGTGGATAGAATACTGAATATGGTTGTAACATATTTATAATAACATCACAGTATATGTAAGATACTGGAGTTATTATTTTAGAATGGTAAGAACAAAGAAAGAGGATGTGGAAGAAGAAAGGAACTTAGAAAAGGGTGGTGAAATCATTACCTCTTCTTCGGGTTCTTCCTTTTGATTTGATCAAAAGGGATCCTTAGGTTGGCTTTCTGATCAAACTAAGGCCTCTAGGTTTTAGTGAGGGATGTTGGGAGAGTATTTGGGCAGAGTTTGGCCGAACCAAAAGGCTTTGACGGTGTGAAGAAATGAGAAGGAGGAGTGCCCTTTTATAAGAGGGGTGAGGGGCACCTTTGGAAAAGCTAGAAATATTAATTTATAATAAATTCATATTCGGTTTCCAATGGCTCCAAAGTTGACTATTCAAAGGATAAGGTGGGGATAGGTTGAAAATCACTCAACCAATAGAATTTAGACAGGTTTGGGTACTTATATTAACCTTATCTTGAAGTATTAACTCTAAGTTAATTAGTTTCACTTTTACAATGTCTATTTGTATTTTTATATAATATGGTTAATAAACTTACTATATACATCCAAGAGACCCCCAAGTGGTCCATTAATGATGAACCTATCCTTATATAAGTCTCTTGGCCGAACCTTAGATTTTTAGGAATTTAATATCAATTAATAATATAATATTTGTTTTAAGAACTCTTTTATGTCAATTTTGACACTATTCAATAGTTGATTTTTGTGAAACTCATAACAGATTGATTACTTCGAAAAAAGTCAATTAAATCAATCCTAATATATCATATTATCCTATAAAATTAGTTTAATGCATTAAAAGTTTCATATTATATTTTTTTGGGTATTTATAATATCAATTATTTTAATTTTTCACTGTTATAGTAATTACTGCATCATCATTGTGTCATAAATAAAATAAATTATTTAATGTCTAAAAATTATAAATAAAATATCATTATGTAGGAAATCTTTTTATCTTTCTAATGAATATTTATAATCTAAAATACAACTTATATAACCCTATGTAACAATTTCTTTGCTAAAAGATATATGCTTGTGTCATTTTTGTATTCATTTTAACTTAATTAAAATAAAGTGTCATTATCACTTACAAGTGGATCCATGGGGTCCCAAAATAGACCCAAAGATGCCCATGGTCGACCATGTATCAACCAATAGGGTTAAGACACGTTTTAGGGTAATTTAGTATTATTATAATATTATTTTTTAACCCTTATTTACCGGATTTACCCTTAACCATGGTAAATAAAATATTTACCGCAGTAATTATTCAAAATGTCTAAAAATAAAAGTTACCTATTTACACAATTTGAACATCCTGATTCCAAATATGGAATCCATTTTCCTAAATTCAAAACACAGAAGTGGCAGAAATTAATTTAAAATTAATTCCCGCTGTCAAAACAAAAAGCGTGTTTTTAAGAGATAATAACTATCAAAAGATTGACACTTGTTTATGTTCGGTTTAATTGTAAAATTATGTCCAATGACCAACATTATATTAAAAGGTAAAAATATATTCTAAATATAATTTAAAACTACTAAAATTAATAATTTATCACTATTAATTATTTTGATTAAAAAAGTTGTTTTTAACTAAAATTTAGTAATTTTCACTATTCATCAAAATATGAAAGTTATCCGAAAAGTACCAAAATTTCACCTTAGGATAAATTTGATATTCCGAATCCAGAAATGAAGTCCATTTTAAAATATAAAATATATGTAATTTTGAAAAGTAGGTATTACTATTCATAACGGCTAGTTTGATTGGTTGTGGTGTGTGTTAAAACTCAAGGTTGCGTACAACACACGCTACTGTATTATTCAAAGAAAACGTACCGTGGAAGCTTGGGATGTTTCATTTTAAATTTTTGATGTCCCCATTTAGTCAAAAAGTTTAAAATATTGTATTTAAAAAGGGTTCACTATTAAAAGTTGATAAAAGTGCAATACTGAAAATGAATTTGTTCTTGCATTATATCTAAGAAACTCATAATATGGATTCTAAAATTATAAGGATTATATAAAGTTTAAAATTTAGATAATACTATTCATAACCTCTTTTGAATGGCTTTTTTTTGTAAGTCATGGTGTGATTGAACTCGATTTTGCGTGTAGTGAAAGTTATTTAATTATTTTGATGAAATAACACACTATGAAATCTTGGGGTGTTACATTAATAATTAATTTCCACTATCAGAGCAAATAGCGTGTTTTTATAAAACAATAAGTATGAAAAGATTGACACCAGTTTAAGTCTAATTTCAAAGTGAAATTGATTCCAATGACCACCATTGAATTAAATGGTAAAAATATATTCAGATTACAAATTAAGACCAATTCAAAAGATAATATAATCATATAAATAAATTAGATTAAGAAGCAGTTTTGATGTAAAATGCAGTATTTTTCACTATTCATTAAAAAATGAACACTGTCAGAAAAATACCAAAAATTCACACAAAGTAAATTTTGATGTCCCAATCATAAAGAATAAGTTTATTTTGACAAAAATATCTTATAAAATTGTCAAAAGATAGATTTAAAAAATGGTTTGCCATCAAAAGGCAGTAAAACAATCTTTTAAAAATATTAGTGTATTCCATGCATAAGATTGTATTTATTTTCATTTTAAGCCTCTAAAACACTATCTTAATCATTAATAGACATAGATAAAAATATCTATTATTCATTACTTACTTGGGATGTTACATACTTCCCCCCTTTTTAAAATTTCGTCCCCATAATTTATTTACTTATCGAATAAATGGGGGTACTTATCCCTCATTGCATTTTCAGATTCCCATGTTGTCTCTTCCATCATGTGGTTTTTCCACAAAACCTTTACCTGCTTAATCACCTTATTCCGTAACACTTGCTCCCTTTGGTCAAGAATCTGGACCGGTTGTTCCTCATAAGATAGGTTCTCTTCCAGCTGAACTACCTCTGGACTCAAAACATGAGATGGATCTCGCATATACTTTCTCAACATCGAAACGTGAAAAACATTGTGTACCTGAGATAAACTCGGAGGTAAAGCCACCCGGTATGCAACTGATCCAACTCTCTCCAGAATTTCATATGGTCCAATAAACCTTGGACTCAGCTTTCCTTTCTTACCAAATCTCATCACACTTTTCCAAGGAGAAACCTTGAGAAAAACATGATCACCTACCTCGAAAGATAGATCCTTCCTCCAGTTATCTGCATAACTCTTCTGCCTGCTCTGAGCTGTTCTCATGTGATTCTGAATCAGCTGAACTTTTTCTGCCATCTCTTCTACCAATTCTAGTCCCATCAACTTCCTTTCACCCACTTCATCCCAGAAAGCTGGAGTTCGACACCGCTTCCCATATAATGCCTGAAATGGTGCCATCTGTATACTGGAATGAAAACTGTTATTATATGAAAATTCAACCAAAGAAAGATGTTGGTCCCAACTTCCCTGATAATCCATCGAACAAACTCATATCATATCCTCCAAGGTCTGAATTTTTCGTTCCGACTGCCCATCTGATTGAGGATGAAAAGCTGTACTAAAATTTAATTCAGTGCCCAACGACTTCTGAAGGCCTTTCCAAAAGTTAGAAGTGAACCTGGGATCACGATCAGATACAATGGAGAGAGGAACTCCATGTAACCTGACTATCTCTTTAAGATACAAACGGGAAAGTTGATCTAGGGAAAAAGTATCTCGTATAGCAAGGAAATGAGCAGATTTGGTCAAGCGATCAACAATAACCCAGATTGCATTATTACCTCGAGATGTCTTCGGTAATCCCACAACAAAGTCCAAGGATATATTCTCTCATTTCCACTCTGGCACTGGTAAAGGCTGAAGCATCCCTTTCGGTAACTGCCACTCTGCTTTAACCTGCTAACAAGTCAAACACTTCACAGTAAAATCAGCAATATCTCTTTTCATTCCATCCCACCAGTAATACTCCCGCAGATCTCTATACATCTTAGTACTACCAGGATGAACTGAAAACGGAGAACTATGAGCTTCACATAACAACTCTCTCTTCAACTGTGAATCACAAGGCACACACAATCTCTTCCCAAATCTCAAAACACAATCATTATCAATGTTGAATTCAGGAGACTTTCCTTTCTGAACCAGCTCTACCTTTTTCTGCAACTCACTGTCTTGCTTCTATGCTTGCTTGATTCTATCTGATAGAGATGATCTCAATGATACTTGAAACAAAACATAAGAACTTCCTGCACCAACAACTTCTATGCCAAAGTTCATCAAATCTTTAACCAAAGGATCACGTTCCAAACGCAACATTGCTAATGAAGCATTACTTTTTCGACTCAAAGCATCATCCACTTTATTTTCTTTTCCCGGATGGTAATGAATTGTACAATCATAATCCTTGATTAATTCTAGCCATCTCGTTTGTCTCATGTTCAATTCTTTCTGAGTGAATATATACTTTAAACTTTTGTGATCGGTATATATTTCACACTTTACTCCATACAAATGATGCCTCCAAATTTTTAAAGCAAAAACAACAGCAGCTAATTCCAAATCATGTGTAGGGTAATTTACCTCATGAGTTTTCAACTGTCGTGAAGCATAAGCAATTACCTGATCATTCTGCATTAGGACGCAACCAAGTCCTTTCAATGAAGCATCATTGTATATAACAAACTCACCATTCCTGGAAGGTAGTGCCAAAACTGGAGCATTCACCAATCTTCTTTTCAATTCCTGAAAACAATCATCACATTCTTTTGTCCAGATAAACTTAACCCCCTTCCGAGTTATCTTAGTCATTGGACTAGATAATCGTGAAAAAATTATAACAAACCTTCAGTAATAGCCTGCCAAACCAAGGAAGCTAGGAATCTCGGTTACATTTGTGGGTCTTGGCCATTCTTCCACAACTTTTGTTTTTGCAGGATCAATAGTTATTCCATCTTTAGAAACAATATGACCAAGGAAAGAAATTTGTTGCAACCAAAACTCACACTTTCTGAATTTCCCATACAATTTCTTTTCTTTTAAGGTTTACAAGATAACCCTTAAATGTCTTTCATGCTCTTCTTTACTTTTATAAAACACCAAAATATCATCAATAACACAACCACCATTTATCACCTGATTCAACTGAGCCATCACTGCCGTAAAATGCTCAATTTTGATTCTGACCATCTCAGGATACTGATTTGAAAGGTCATTTCCCTCTGTATTCCTTCCCAGAAAATCTATTCTGTTTCCTCTATGAAAAACCATTCTTAACATAAAAATATATTAGGAGAAGCAACATGGTAATCTTCAAATTCTATATCATTTCAATTTGACCATAAAAAAATATTTTTGGATAATCATTTAATAGAATTATAACTCCTAAAGTTATCTAAACCGACCTCTGATACCAACTATAAGGCCCCAGCCTTAAACCTTACGTAATCTTGAGTTATTACAAGATTACACATTGAGGATCTTTTCAGTTTTAGAGTTTTAGAGAATTAGATCATAAAACTTGCATACATTCCACATATAAACAAAGTGGTTACATAAAGATAGTATTCTTCATTCCCATCAATGGAAACATATTTAAAATAAAACATGGATTATTTCTTGACACTTCCTTGACACTATCATCATATCATGTACCTTTCCCTTGACCTGTGAAAAACATTTCAAAAAAACTTGGGATGAGCATAAAAAGCTCAGTAAGGGATATAAAAATATGGAAAGGAAACATGGGTACATATATACATAAGGATGAGATCATACTTTACCCATAAAACATAAGCACTTTAACATACCTCATCAAATCATGAATAAATCATAGAAATCATAAGACATAAAGGTAACTTGAGGCATTCATAACATTCTTACATAGGGAGTAACCCTCTTGGTTACGTTTGGAATACCCATCACAGTATATTCCCTAAATCTCTTCGGAGAAACCTTAACATTTCACTCCTTCGCGTTACCCAATTCATTGGAGAGCTATATCGGGCTCACCCGCCCTTAGTTTATCACGAAACCACCCGTCTTCATAATAATTCCCAAGAACCTCAACATAATCGTATCACATAAACATGCATAAAGGAAACATAACATTTCCACCTTTCAATCAGAAGATATCAATACAACACATTGATATACAAACATTATGAAAACCATTTTCGATACCAAAATAAAAGAAAATTAAAACATGGTATTTATTTTTCTTTTAAAAAGAAGGTATGGCTTATAGAGGAATCCGAAACTCAAATAACGGTCACGACGGCGGAGAAGTCATTGTCGCCGCATACGTACGACAAAAACATTCCCTTTTGTCGTTTATTAAACGCTTCGTATAAAAAATATTCCTTTTGAATAAACGTAAAAGTAAAATGGGTTTATACACCATATAAAAGAAAGTTGTGTATAAAATAAAATATGCCTCAATGAAAGGAGATTTAGATGAAGTCCCATACCTCGTATCCGACTTGACCCGACCGTTCTTTAATCTCCTGAATAATAAACTTGAGTTAATCTATACTTGCTTAAGAACCTTTTTCAAGTTCATTATTCCTTTTATACCATGTTATGAACATCATGTAATCATTTAAGTTAATAATGTTCATTTTGTCGGTATTTGGTTCTTAAGTCAAAAATAGACTTCTTACACTTACATGTTGTTAATTTGGGAAAAGGTTCGTTATATACAGAATGATATTAATGATTTGGATAACATATATATCATATATATTCATTATATACATGTATTTATAATATTACATCACATTTAGAGGTAAGAAATGAAATGCACCGTTCATGGAGACGGTAAGCCGTACGTATACATGAACGCTACTTCCATTTATATTTCGTATTTTCTGGAATGGAATCATAATGATATAAGAGTATATTATAATTCCAGTATAATAACATATATAATATCATTAACTTTATCCTTTACACATCCCACATATGGTATTAACGAATCAAATCACTTTCAGGGGGCGGTAGTCCGCACTTCCTAAAATGAAGATATTGTGTTTACCTATAGTGGAAACAATAATGATATTCCATAAATGAAAAATACAGAAGCTTAAGGAAAGAATAAACATATTATATATCATATATAAAAATAGTTACATCATAATGGCCACCTTTGAAGGTGTTAAATGAGTATTGAACAATCATCGTTTCGGGAGGCAGAATTTCGCCATCCACGGAAACCGTATGTTCTTTAACCATTTGATGTAGTTGTGTGAGAGTGTAGCTCGAATAAATATTATAACAAAATCCTAGTATATTTAAGATACTGGTGTTGTTACAAAAGAAGTAAATAAAAAGATTTTAGGGGGTTGGAGAAGCAAAATTAAACAAATGAACATGAGAGAATGAATTCCCTTTAAAAGTGTAACTCCTTTTGATTTGAGCCTAAAGGCTTCCTTTGAAAAGATTATGCCCAAAGGGAATCCTCTAGGATGAGGATAGGGATGTGGAGAGAGTAAATGGGCATGGTATGGCCGAGCAAAAGGCTTGAGGAGTGTGTGAAATGAGGTAGAGGTGGCGGCCTTTTATAAGAGGAGAGGAGGGGCACTTTTAGCAATCATGAAACTATTAGTTTATTTTCAAAAGTGTTTCGAATTTATAAGGTCCCACATTGATATATTTCTAATATAAGAAGATAAGGCTTCGAAATATGCCCATAAAATATGTTTTGTACATGTGTAGGTTTTAGATATTACATTATCTTTCCATTTTATTTAAATCGTTAAATAATGAGGTCATTGCTGCATCATCATGATGTCATAAATAATTTAATTTTTATAATGTATAAAAATTATAAAATAAATACTATTATGTAGTAAATCTTTTTATCTTTCCAATGACTATTTATAATCAAAAATCTTATCTTTATAACCCCATGTAAAAATTGTTTTTGTAAAACATATTATGTTTGTGTCATTTTTACTTTTACATTAAATAAAAAGTTATTTATGTCATTTCCCAACCAAAGTGGATCCATGGGGTCCCCAAGTTGACCCATGGCTTTTCTTGGTCTGACTTGATACAACCAATGATGGTAGGACATGTTTCAAGCTCATCTCATATTATTAAAGCATTATTTTTACCTTAAACTACACTAATTACCACTAATCGCGATTAAGAACTTAATAAGTTACTATTCACCAAAAAATTATTATAATCTCATTGAACCACATTTTACTTCTTAATGACAACCATGTATGTAAGATTTTTTGAAAATCAAAACACAATGATGGCAAAATTTCATTTAAACGGAAAAATCAGTTTTTATAAGTACCACTTAGTGGTTTCACTATTCATCAAAATTTGAAGTTTTTCAGAAAATTACCAAAAATTTACCCTAAGCTATATTTGATATTCCTAATTCAAAAATGAAGTCTATTTTACAAAATTCAAAACATATAAGTCACATTCATTAATTTAATAATTAATTCCCGCTGTCAGAGCAAATAGCGTGTTTTTATAAAACAATAAGTATCAAAAGATTGACACCAGTTTAAGTCTAATTTCAAAGTGAAATTGAATCCAATGACCACCATTAGATTAAATGGTAAAAATATATTCAGATTACACATTAATACCAATTCAAAAGATAATATAATCATATAAATAAATTAGATTAAGAAGCAGTTTTGATGTAAAATGCAGTATTTTTCACTATTCATTAAAAAATGAACATTGTCAGAAAAATACCAAAAATTCACACTAAGTAAATTTTGATGTCCCAATAATAAAGAATAAGTTTATTTTGACAAACATAGCTTATAAAATTTTCAAAATATAGATTTAAAAATGGTTTGCCATCAAAAGGCAGTAAAACAATCTTTTAAAAATATTAGTGTATTCCATGCATAAGATTGTATTTATTTTCATTTTAAGCCTCTAAAACACTATCTTAATCATTAATAGACATAGATAAAAATATATATTATTCATTAATTACTTGGGATGTTACAATAATGGTTTCCTAATACTATTTTAATAATATATCATGATTTATTTAAACTCAGTGCTTCATGTAATACCAGCTATAAAAGAACATAAATTTTTTGAATAAAATATTTCACAAAATATCTGATTTTTAAATTATACCCCCCTTAAAATGAATTTTTCCATTGAAATAGACCACTCTAATACATAAAATAAGGATGTATTTATTTTATTACATCCACAAGTTCCCATGTAGCTTCTTTAAATTTGGTATTTCTATTGAGAGCTTTCAACTAGTGGGTAGACTTATTCCGTGGAACATTATCCCTAACCTCCAAGAATTATAATATTTATTACTCATAAAAATATTGTGTTCCATTGGTATGACCTATAAGTTTATTATATGTGATGGCCCATGTATTTACTTCCTAATTAGAGACATATGGAACACATTGTGAACTAGAGAGATGTTCTATGGAAGAACTAAGTGATTAGCTACCATCCCTAAAAGATCAAGAATATCATCAGGGCCAATATACCCAGGTATTATTCATCCCTTATTTATAAATCTCATAAAATTATTACATGGATAAATTCACTAAATAAACTTCTCATCGACTTCTGATTCTTGGTCACACTGATGATCATCATCAGAAAATTTCATATGAATCTGGGTTTGCTTTATGTGTTTTTGAATGGATCAAATTTTCTATTTAATTTATTTAGAAAGTTCATATCCAAATATATTTCTTTCTCTTATATAAACCTTTTTTTTTTCTTCAATAAATTTATAGTTCATCTCTTACTTGAATAAATAAATATTCAAGAATTATTTCTTTCCATTATTGAAGAACTAAAATTAAATTTTTATGAATCATAAGATACAAAAGGAATTCCTTCTATAACTAAATATTTACCAAAACAAAAAAAATTATGTTATAATATATCTAATAACATCCACAGTTCAACTTAATCTATTCCATAAATAGGTAACCTTAAGTCTCCTTCAAAATATTACTATCCGAAATTCAATCCCAAGTATTGGAATGACTTGATCTCACATACCTCCAAGATAAACTAACTTATCATGTTAAAATAAATTTAATCTCTCATAACGTTTCATAAAAAAATGTATATACCCATGTAATTTCCTAAAATTGAGTCAAAAAATTATATATTATACAAAAATATGATTAAACTTTTATTTTTTAAATAAGATCCTTTCTAAATCAAAAACATTTCCATTAGAAGTCTAGGTTTATCCTTATAACAATAGTCAATAATATGTTCATTCAGAATTGAATTTGATTTGTTTGTTTAAGAATCTATATATATAGAGTTAAAATTCTTATAATAACATAAAATTTCATCAAAAAATTTACAATAATATTTTCATATGGAGAATTCATACAAACATTAATATCAAATCTATATTCTTAAAGTGAAGGATAAATGTTCCCTAGTATTCATTAGTCACTTCAACATTTAAGATCCCATTGGATTTCTCATTGTCCTTTTACATAAAAGGTTTTTGTGGCTTATTATCCTCATTATCCCTTATATTAAGGAATGTATTCCTATAATTCCTAAAACATATGCATTTATAGAACTAGAGTGTGTGTGGTTCTTTCTGTGGATATTTCTCTCTATTCATGTTGTTAGATAACTATTTCTCATCACTTCAATATTGGATTGCCCAATCACCTTCTTTCCATACTTGTAACTTTTACCAGTTCCCATAATTCAATTTAATTCATTTTTATTTCCACACTTTGATCATAAGGTAAGGCTAATTTTCTTCGCTCTGTGATTTTTAGATTGTACTTAAAACTATATCTTTTTTTCCTTATCAAAACCATGATATTTTTGGGTAACTCCAATCTCTATCTCCACCATTATGGGGCATCGAAATATTTCTTCATATATGATAAAGTAACTAATGCATAACTCCCTTCAGAGACTTGTTTTTAATCCAATAAAGAACTAATCAACAGTAATTTTAGGTTTGATTATATCACCATAATCAAACCTTTCTAGTATTTTAAAATTTTACTCATAAGTAAAAATATATTCTTCATCCTTATTCTTTAGCTCAATAAATTCCTTCTCTATATTCATGTAAATAATACAAGATAAGTACTTACTAAAAAATATCCTCTTAAACTCATCTCACTCCATAGATCCAGTTTCTTTCTCTTGTATCATATTCTTTATAAGATTCCGCCATTAATCTACTTCAACTTATGAATAATAAATGGATAGAATTGCATTGTCATATCATGTTCATTGAAGAAAAGAAAATATATTTTTAATGTTACTAATATGTTTCTCAATAAGAAGTGTATCAGTGGAACAACTAAAATAATGTGGATGTTTTCTCATCAAGGACTCCACAGGCCATTTTCTCACCTTTTCTTGTTTAGATGTTCATTATGATTCATATCTTGGTAATTTTTTGTGAGAATAGAAATTAGATTTTTCATTCCATATCCCATAATATTTAGTTTCATAGGAGGAAGATAAATTTATTTTCCATCATATTCAGCATTAACTCAATTCCTTCATATTCTAGATATTTACCAAAAAAACATGTTGTGAGAAATAATAATCATAGTGGAAAATTATCAAATCCTTAATAATCATTTATGGGATATATATATATAAATAAAACCAACTTATTTTAAGTGTATAAAACCTTTATATTAATCTATAGAATATGTTATAATTTATAAAACTTTAGGTTCTTATTTTACACATAGGATTATTTATAAGGATCTCATTAATTTTACCTCATCCAACCTTCCAAAGGATTACAAAACCTCACTTTGAAACTAACTATAATGACACAAAATTTTCATGATAATATATAACTTCATAATATATAAGTATTCATTACATAAAATAATGATATAAACCAGAATCATATAATTATAGTTCATTTGTAATCTTGGACAAATAAACTACTTGTTCATAAAATATCAACATCGTCTCAGAGTAATTTTTTCATAACTAGAATCGTTCTTAGTCATATCATAATTATTTTATTCCTTCCTAACCTAGGGAAAGGAAATATAAGATATTTTAATCTTAGATTCTTAGTAATAATGAACAAGGAAAATATCAATTATCACTTAAGAAAAACATGAACAAAATGGTATTATAATATTAGCATAACATTTAAAATCATACACTACATATCACGAATCACAATCTTGAGTCGTTTCATAAATCTTGGAAGTTTATAAGACATGAATCATAAAGTAAAAAAATAACATGATTAATGATAGAATAAAATTTTCATAAGACATAAATTTTTATCATACACATAAGTATATAAAATAATTTACTTAGAATTTAGTGCAAACTACTAAGGCTATCATAATGTAATGGGTTCACTCCACAACCAATCATAGTAGTCAAGGTTCTCTCCCAATACTATCATAGTGGATAGAGTCCCTTACTAAACTCATTACACTCCCCAATACATTACTATTTATCTCATGATATATCATTATTTACCCAATGTATTGGAGGGATATATAAGTCTCATCCATCCTTGGTCATTGTATGATCATCATCCATGGTTAAAAAATAACCATTATCCTTAGTTTATAAGATAAACACCAACATTAGTTATAATTTAACCTCTTTCACATAAGAAAAACCATATTTATGGATACCATAAGATCATATAAAAATCATCTCATTGGAACCAATTAAATGAAATGGGTTTTAGAACCATTTCATCATAATATAACCCGTGGAAAAGGAATGAGTTTAATAAATATTTCATCATTACATCATAGAATAACTAATGGATAATAAATGGGTATCATAAAAATACATTCATAATAAACATTAACCTTCTATATAAAGAATAATTATGGTATTATTGGTTGAAATATATATTAATTTTTAAGTGAAAAAAATATTTTTTGTCTTTGATGAATAGAAATACCATTAAAAGATCTTTAAAAATTAGTATAATAACCATTCCATTTTGAAATCACTTCATTAAAATTAAAATTTTCAATAATATTATGAAAAAACAATTCTTCTAAAATAACCATGGAATCTTATAATGTAATATTAAAATAATTTAATAGTTGTGGTGGTAATAAATTATGTTCATTCCATAAAGCATAAAAATCCTTTTATAATATTGTAAAACAATGAAAAACAACCTTTTTCAAAAACTGATAAAATCATTACATTTGAACCATTTAGTAAAAAATATAACATGGTAAAATGTAAATTTAAACCTTCATTGAATAATTTTAAAACCCCTCTTTATAATTTTTTATAAAATGTGGATAAAGAAGAAAAAGGTTTTTTGAACGAAGAGAAAAATAATGTCATGTTTCCTAAATAAATATATTTTCAGAAACATGAGAACAGAAGGTGATGAAAAAAGAAAAATAAAAAATGTATTTTAAATAAATAACTATATTATAATAAAATTAATTAGTTGTTTAGGATGTAGATCATATGATTTTATCTTCATAAACATAATGGTAAACAATCTCAATAAAAAATGATATTGTGACATAAATCCCTTACCACTTTGGTAACTTTTTAATCCCAAGTCCCGTGAAATAAATATCCATAAATTAATATTTAAATACACAAAATATTCATAATCATCATAATTAAATACATTCACTATTAGTATATACATCTCACAGAAGAAACAAGTGGTGTATAAGTCTTATAACCCACAAAAATAAAAGTTGGATGAAAATCCCTTACTATAGGTTCGAATTCATTTTTACACATTAGAGACTCATTCATAAGAAATATATATTTATTTTAAATATATTAAATTACCATAATCAAATATATTATACAATTTATTCTTTACTCATAACCTTTTATCACCCATTTTATAACACTTCTTTGTTAAAATCCCTATTCCAGGTGATATCTACTTCGGTTTTCATGAAAGTTCAGATTTTGTAGTTTTATTCCTTATACATTGATCATATTTAAAAAATAAATACAATTTAAATAATGATATAAATCTAATATATATTCATTATAAACATGTTTAGTTACATTCATTAAATATATAGATGGAAAAATGAATTACACCATTCATTGATATGGTAGACCGTACGTATGCATGGATGTTGTTTTCAATTCTTCGATAGGGGATAAAATGATATTTAAATGAAACATAACATTTAAATAATAGTTAATATATCATTTATGTTCATTATAAACATCCTTATTACTATCAAAGTAAAATATATTTGAAAATTGGATCACATCACTTCATGGAAGTGGTAGCCCACACGTATGCATGATCGATGTTATCATTTTCCAATGGTTTAAAAGGTAAGAAGGTAGATATGATATTAAAATTCTAGAAGTATAATAATTTCATAATTATAGTATATAAAAATTAAACCCATCATAATACAAATCCATAAAATATGGTGATGAGAAATGAATTGTATCACCATGTGGAGATTGAAAGTCGTACGTAAGCACGAGCGATATTTTCACATCTCATTTGATAGAATGGGGTTGAATAAAAGTGATTTTATAATAATAATAAAATTTGTGTATATTTATTATACTTTAGTTAAATTTTTATTTATAATATAACCTATTCAGAGGAGGTAATGGAATAATTAAAAGTAAAGTGATCAATTTGGGTGATTACATGTTAATCAAAATAACTCCTTTAGATCTTTTATTAATGGTGCTCAGGTTAGTGATTTGGGAACACTAAAACCTCTAGAATGTGTCTTGGGGATTTTATTTTATAACTAGGTTGATTTTGGTAGTTAGATAAGGCTCAAAGTGGTGTGAATAAGATAAATTAGGGTACCCATTTATAATTGAGGGATGGGGACCTCTCGAGATTTCATAAAAGATTAAAATATATAAAATTTATTCTCAAAAAAATAGTACACAATGGACTATAAAAGGGAGAGGGATGAAATTTTAAAACAAATCTTTTCCCAATTTTTATATTTTAATAATTATATGTTTTTAAGTAATTTAATAAAATAGTTCTTTCATAAAATATCATTATTACTAATTTATAAACTATTTATTTGATTTGATTTAAAATTCATAAATAAAAAAGTTGGAATTAAAATATAATTATCTATAATTACTCGACTATTTCATATTAATCCAAAAAATTCATGTCACATATTAAATAACTCAAATAATATAACATTTAATATTTTCAAAAGAATTTATTATATTTTTTATTAATTGGATAAATGTTTCATCGGTGTTACATAATAATATATGGTAATTATATAAATTTTAAAAATTATAAATAAATTTATATCATGAAATAAAATTCTCTAATCTTAAAATAGACACCTATATACATTCAAAACTTAATTTTTCACTATGTGGATAGATAATAGATATTTAAAACTATGAGTGACATTTTGCAACTTTATTTTATTTAAATATTATATAGGCCATCTTCATGCATAGGTGTCCATTAAAAAAACAATTTTCAAGCCTAAGGTGATAATGGTTTAATTAAATTTTTCCACTAATAATTAAGATGAAAAAATATGTCCTTATCACTTATAATTAACCTAGATTAACTTTAATTACCTCGTACCGGGGTGATAAATTTTACTACGGTAACTATTGATATTGACTAAAACTAAAAAGGGCATATTTACCAAATTTTAAAAACCAAATTAAAAATATGGAAGCCTTTTTATCAATGTTAATACCCATAATTTGATGAAATTAATATCAAAACATGGAAAACCCCACTTTTAGATAAATATAATTTGTATGCAAAATGTTGGATTTATTCTTATCACATGCATTATAAAAATATTTGATGAATATTTAAAAATTATGATTTAAAAATATATATATATCATTATAATAATTAAATAATATTTATTAATTTATTTTATTAAGATAAAATTACATTTTTCATATAAAAATTTTGATTAAAATGCCTTTTATATATAAAAATATCTTTTTTGCTAAATTTAAACATAATATTGATTCCAATGATCGTAATTGGATTATTTAAAATAAAATAGAACTTTTTTTAATCTAAAGTCATTTTAAAACAAAATATAACTTTGTAAAATCCTTAAAAAAAATACAATTTTCAATTAATTTAAGTATTTTTCACTATTCAATGGAAAATAAATCTTTTCAATAACTTATCAAAAAATTACACTAAGATAATTTTAATATTATTAATTAAAACTATAGTTGGTTTCATCAAATAAAGTTTTTCTATGTCAAAAATTAAAATAGAATATTTTCTCTAATAACTAAATAAAAATCATTTTGAAGGAAATCTATTTTTTAAGCAGAATATAAACTTTCTAGAAAAAAATGAACTCTTATTTCCTGAGAATTAATCAATACATTTATATTGATTAGATATTATCATATATCTCTTCAAGTAGTTAATATTATTCATTATTACCAATTTAATGTATGGGTTGTTATGGTCACATTATAATGTTTTATTAATATATCACGCTTCATTTAAAATTAGTGTTTCATGTAATGTAAGTTATCAATGAAATTATATTTATTTGAAAAAAATTATAAAATATTAAGTTTTTTTAGATAGTTGTTTCAATTATTCCAAACATGAACCTGAATTTCCAAATCCAATTAATGACTATGATAGCTCTACTCATAAGTTCATACTTTATGTGACACATAAGAAACTATTTTTTCCCTCTCCCTTGGGATTGCTTTCAAACCAACACATATTGCATCATAGTACATGGTGTAACTAATCCCTATCTCAATGAGTATCAACACTAGAGATGCAGTCATCCTCCTCTTCATATCAAGAAAGACCGCTTCACACAGGTTGAACCACTGGAACATTTCACCATTCTTCATCTATGTATTCATAAGTACTGAGAGATAGAAAATTACTGGATAAAATGGCTATATTTTCCTACTAAATCCAAGAATCTCTTAATCATAAACACATATTGAGGACATGACCAAGACATAAATTCCTCTACAGTCAATTTTTTCATTCATATACCTATCTTAAACACCACATGCCATAAAAACATCACCTCTTGGATCCCTAAGTTACACTTCAAGATCATGGCATAAATCTAATGTACTCAAAGCATACTCAAGACTATATCAAGATATAGGTCCTAATGATCTAGTGTTGGGGACTAGATAAAATGTCATGTATGTACCGTGATGAATGAGTCCATGTAGGATGAATGATCTTGTTAATGTGATCGATAAACATTGTCAGTACATTCTCTAGTATAAAATACATCACAAAGTACTCATAAAACCCATAACCACCATGAAATGTCATCTTATAGATTTATGCCTCTCTAATATTCAATTATTTTAAACCTAATTGAATGTAATTATGGAGAAAAACCAATCTCCCCACAACCAATAATAAATTTTATTCATCCTAGTAAAGGGACATCTATTCTTCGCCAACACCTAGTATATCTTTTAGTAATCAATGGAGATTATAAGACTACCATTCGCATACTTTTCAAACAAGATAGGTTCACTCCATAATGAATTTATAGTCCTAATAAATCCATTATACTCAATTTCCTTGAGTTTCACCGTGAGATTCTTCAACTTAGTTGGTTCCATTTAATAAGTGGGTATCTAAATGGGCTTTTCATCTAGTTAAATATCTCTCTCGAAGTTAAGTTATATATTAGGGGGTCTTGTAAATTCATCTGGAAAGACATATTTATTGAGATCCAAAATTGGAGAAAAAGTTGATGGTGGTTATAATTGATCCTGCTATAATATCCATGACCTCCATTAGCATCCTGATCATCCCAATATGACTCAATTATAGACCAAATATTCCACCTCCCACTCCCTATTCTCTAGCCATCGTAAACTTACCTCCCTTCAGAAAAGTGAATGAAACACCTATCTGAGAGAAATCAATGTGAAAATGGATTTTGGTCATCTAGTCCTTATTTAAAATCACATCGAAGCTTGTTATCTCATGAATTATAAATCCCCATGGTTTTCTAAAACTGGTGAATACTATAAGACACATTGGGCATCACTAAAGATGGTCTAATTTTGTTCATAATCATATATTTATGGAAAGTATATTTTAGGATAGATTGATTGGTAAATCATGTACATCAACTACTTATAATGATATGAAGGAATGGGAAGCACCAGTATCAAATAGTGTAGTAAATAAATTAGATGTGATCAAAACTCTATCTCATATAATAGAAGGTCCCTCACCACCATCTTCTGGAGTCTGGTCCACTATATAAATATATTCTACCTAATCTCTAAAACCATTTACTTAAGACCCATGTCAATTCTAATTCATCTCCTATACCTTCTTCTAAGGAACCTAATAGGATCATTAATTCATATATAGTGTATGTCCACCAACCTCTATGGGGCCTAAACCTTGAATCCCTAAAGAAAACTAATAGAGACTCACTAGATTTCTACACTATTGACATATTTTCTTAGGTAATATAAAAATAAATTTATAGTGTCCAACCTTTCCACAGTTTGAGCACTATATAAAACCTTCTAAGGGTAATGATGAAGCTACACTCTTCTCATCCTTCATTCCACCAGTAGGCTGAATTCCCACAGCCTTCATATTCTTAATATGAAAGGTGATAGTCATTGAAACAAAATGAGTTACACCTACCTTTGTAATGAAGTTTGAAAGGAAATAATATGATTTATTCTCATGAAAACCCTTATCTGTCATTATGTTTATGCATAGAACCTAACCATAAGTCATGAAATTGAATTTCATGAACTGGAATGTAAACTTTGATCGAAGCCCAATCTCAAACTTATTGGTTTTTTATTCCCCATGTCCAACTATGAGAGGATAAAAACGTATCAGATTAATGAATTGTACTTAGTATAAAGACATTATCATCACTCTCTAAGGAAGATCCATGAACTCATATGATCATTATAACTTCATCATACCTCGAAATAACACCTTAAATAATAGATCCTTAAACATTTCTTGTATGATACCCTCCTATATTCCATCATAGAGAATAACATCCCACAAATGTATAGTTTTTTTTACAGCATATAGGTATAAATCATTACCTTTTGGTTATTTAGGTTCCCTAGAAAGACTAAAATACTCTTCAAAATTTGAATCAAGTCCCCGCCATCCTGACAGACCCTAGTTCCCTAGAATGATAGAGGATACTAGAGCTAAAACTCTCGAGCATAGTCAACTATAGTCATGGTGACTCCCCCAAATTGGATGGGTACTTGGAGAAATACTCTTTCCTAAAGTGGTCCTTCCACCTATACTTTTAGAGTGGGTTTGTAATCATGCTTTACTACACTCTCCTTCACAGCAGAAGGATCCACCAGTCAACTATAATGGGGTATCTTTCGTAACATGAATGATGCATTTAGAAAAATTAAAATAGTTCTTAACCAGTATATGGGATTACATAAGGGATTCCTTATTAGTCTTACCCCAACCCACGGTATATCCCTCATAGAACTAACTAAGGTTTCATCCTTACACATTTTTGATGTTCTTATATATACAAACATAATATAATTTCAATTTCAATTCTACCAATTAATACAAAAAAGTGAATATCAAAATATCTTGGAATATCACATAATAGTGCATACAAATATATTTTGACTAGATAGATAAATTAAAGGAATTAAATTAAATAACTAATATATATCACACTAATAGTTATTAACTTGGAATTTTAACTTGCAAGCCTAATCACGATTATTGAATTCACCAAAAATATCTTAAAAATAATAAAATTAATCCCATCCATGGTAACATAGAGGTCTATTGAACAAGTGTTTTCCAATAACATAGAAACTCCACTACCCATGTTTGACACAAATATATGATCTTTATTGTGTCATGGGTTAGTATAAAAGGAAAAGAATAAAATTTCCTTTGATCCCATTTTGTAACACCCTAACCCAAACCATTGAGTTCAAATCGGAGTTCCACATGACCTCATTTGTGCCTCCCTATAGACAAGAGGACTTAGACTAGTAGTGAGGGTCTAAGTATCTGAGTGGGGAGATTATATACTCAATATTATGTCCTAGGAAAAAATCAATATAAAAATATAAAAATATAGAATAATCAAAGATTCATGTGGAAACTTGAAGACGGAATACCAGTTATATAGGTAATAAAAGGGATCCCAATGTGGAAATACAAACCATAGTAATAAAATAAGTAGATAAATAAATTAAGAAAATAGAGGGATCCTTCAAAGTCTATCCAAATATGTTTCCAACTCCATGCTCCTATACTCAACCATCGACTACGAGGCCCTTTCCCTTACCCGGATACCTATATATGATGTTTGATGGTGTATTAAAATTCCCTTACATTGTGTGAGTAATGAATCCATTATTAAACCACCAATACATCCTTAAAAATTGTTCTCAAAAATAATAATTTCATTACTTGATAATAATAATTTTGAAAACAAACATAACAATACACAATCACATATCAAGAAGTTGTGTGTTATCCAAGCCACCACAAACCCCGACCATACCTGATTTGATTCCATATCATAATAATTATCATGATTTCATAAATGGAAATAAATATCCCCAAGTATTTCATCATGTCACTTGGTATACACAAGGAATAGATTGGATATTGTAATCGGAATGGACAAGTTATTTAGTGGATAAGCTACCTAAAATCCACAAGGCATTCAGTTTTGGAACGTTCCTTGGAATCCTCAAGACTTCAAGTTTCATGTGGCTATAAAGATATCATGATCCACCATATTCAAGAAACACATCACGTTCCTTCCCCATTTATGGGGTAATTATAACAAGATGGTTACCTATCACTTGTACCAAGTACAAAAACTATAAAAGAATGATAATAGACAACCAAATATAGCATGATAAATATAAATAACATAGAATCATGAGAAATATGGTAGCATAAAAAAATTAATTTGGATCAAACATCAAAAAAGGAAATAAGATACTATAAAAATTCACAAGGATAATGGTGAGTATATGGGTAACATGGAAATTCACACACCCACAAGCAATAACCATCAACAGAGAGTAAAAACCATTCGAACACATGAATTTTATCAAGGGAAAAAGTGTAAATGAGAGCCCAAAATGGTAAGAAGCATCCTACCATAAATTCATTGAAAAATTACCTTATGTTTTACCAAGGCATAATCACATTAATCTCATCCACATATTAGTGGGTTCAAAAAAACTCTCCAAGTATTCCTAAAACTGATTCCAATATTTTATTTCAAAAAGCAAAAACACCACATGAGATAACACATTCTCTCTCCTAAAGGTTTCACAATGGAAATGTAGAACTATATAATGGTAAGATGGATTTACTATATATTTTTTAAGGGTATTTTTAGAGGTTAATAAGGGTATATTATAGTTTATAATATCCATATAAGGGGTTTTCTCCCATTATGTTAGAGTATATCAAATTTATTATAGGATGCATAAGGGTAAACTTGAGCTGTAAAAGGATAGTTCCTATACAATGTAAGGGTAATACCTAGAGTGTAAGTGTTATGTAAGGGTAACACATAATTTACATAGGTATAATAATTTTAAATCGTTACCCTAATGAGATAACTATGATTTTCATAAAGGTTAACTCTATTACCCATACACAATTCCCTCTTTTCAAAAATTATTTTTTAACATAATGGTTTTCAATGTTTTTACACTTAAAATTTTGAAAAACAAAATTGGAAGTGACTCATAACTTCTGATATATTGTTATTGTTAAAAAAATTCTAAATTCTCTTTTAAGTTTTCACTTCCATTTACCTATTTATTTTCATAAGGATATATTGTAATATGGTTTATCTTTCATTATTTATACTGTAATATATATTTATCTTTTGGGAGAATGAACATATGGTGCCATAAAATATATTTCATGATCCCTTATTCAGTGGTTTTATTCGAGCATTATTTTTGGAGGATATTTTTATCTATATCAACATTTTTATAGTTTCCCATTGTCACACTAGGGTTATATTATTTTAAAAAAATCCACCTTATTTCAACGGATTCCATTTGATCATTTTATTCTTGTATTGAGTTTTCCATATACACATTGTTCTATATTTCATGTGCATCACTATTTACATAATTAAAAATGGGTGATGTTCACCTAGAAAGAATGTTATTCCATTAAAATTGTGAAAATAATTGTTGATTCATATTTCTTTATTTTAGTGTAAATGATTATTAGAATGTTTAATATGTATTTTTTTACTATCCACCTTTCTATAGATGCATTATAATCATGTTATCCATATTGTTGACATAGATAAATATATGGAAATTTTTTATGATTATTGAATAATAATGAAGGTTAACATAGTACTTTTATTTTTTATTACTCAATATATAGATATACATGTCTTTATTTAGCTAAAGGTTCTTTAGAGAACAATATGAAATGACTTGTTAACTCTTATATTAAATGAATTTTAGTTAATCGGGTTATGGGTGGGGCCTCTATATATATCCCCTTGATGCATCGCTCGGTCTCATGAGACAAAATAGATTGGGTTTTAGTGTATACAAATTCCCATAATTGGATATTGTCTTAGAACAAGGACTTGATTGCATGTTTTTGATATCTAGAATCATGCATTCGCTCAGTATGATAATAATATTACTTATCCCAATGTTTTCATTTATTTCCATCGATATAACGTGATATTTGTTTTTTTAATAATGAAATATCCAGATTATTTTTTGATACCATATTATGTATACCATGAATAGCATTTTGATAGATTCAATTATATGTTTCCATTACTGATCTTCTAAACCCACTACTTCTTATGTTTTTATCTCCCATTGTTACAATGAAAATTATTAATAATGATATTCTTAATAAGATTTCATGAGTGGAAATTTTTTTGGAGATGTCAAATACTTTTTTTGGATTAAATAGTTTCTTATATAATGGAAAAAATGTCTAATAGTTGATAAAATATATAAAATTTATTAGTTTATGTTTTTTCATAATTCAAAAAATATCTAAACCTAAATGGTGGTGGGAATGTATGTAATGAAATATTTATTTTACATCACGTAATTATTGGAAAGTTATATTTGGGAATTCATAGTTGGTTTCCCAGAGAATATGGAAACTATGTGTTTGTGGAACCAGATTCAGCATCACAAGTGATGGTCATCACAATTGGTATTAGAGATGGTTTTAGATAACTTTTGAGGTTTTGAGGTCTATTGAGGATAATTTAAGGGTTGTTATGTTAGGTTTTTTCACAATTCCAAACGTATAAATAACCCTTTGGGATTGTAAATGATTTAACATGAAGGTAAAAAGGCACTTTTTTATTTGGAGATTAGAATAATATAACTTGGATGAATACCATGGGTATAAGTCTATGTGAGTATTATATGAATACGGCAATATACTTGAGTCTTGATAAAGTAGATATTGTGTGATTTTCCTATAAATTAATTCCATGTATTGATACTATAAGTGGATATTGGCACCAGTACAGAGGTATCTTGGAGTACTAACATAGAAAATGGTGGATTGGGTATTAACTCATTCATCACCTATTGTTTGAAAAATATCCCAAATGTTCACACCTAGTTTGAAAATCATGGGGGATATGTTTTAGATAACTCGCAATCTCTTTGTGGACCATTATGAGGGATTTTAATAGGTTAATGTTAGATAACCTAATAGGAATGTGACAATAAATAATATATATTTAAACAAAAAGAGATTCATAAATTATAGTCCATGTTAATTGATATGTACTTTCCTAGATAAAGGATAAGTTAGATTTTGAGTGGATAGATTTCAATAATTTTTGGGTTTATAATATTTTGAAAAAGATAAGGGTAAATTGGGATGCCAATTTTGAGGATTATGTTAAGAAGTATTATATAACCCAACAAAAATTAGCCTAGGTTGAATCGATAATGATATATGATAAGATGCGAGTGATATATATTAAACTGATTCTGATACAAGTGAGTTGTAAGAACTATAGGTTAAAATTTTAGTGATATAAATTGAGACATATTAAGGTTACATTATTATATGTTTATTTATGATAATTATATTATAATTATTATTAATCATGTAAATTTTTTGGTTTTTGTATGGATGGAACAAAAAGGAAGAATTGGTGAGAGTTATAATGATAATATTTCCTCAATGAACAACCCATAATAATGGGAGATAGAGTGAGAAACCTTATGATTATTCCAAAAAAAAATATCATTAAATATTTTTAACAATATAAACATATTCAAAATACTTATCACATAAAATAACAGAAATATTTTGTTTCATTATTGGTCAAGTGATGTATATGATAAAGGTGGTAAGATTAAATTTCCTTTATTTTAAAAATATGGGAAGAAACATGGTTGATATTTAGGTAAAGGGAAAGTTAAAATCAATAATTGTGGTGATAAAGGTCATCATAATCATAAGTTTAAGGTAAATAGTGAGGACACTAATTTTTTTTTCAATTACAAGACAGTCACATATTATGTGACGCAATGTGACAATTCAAAGGATAATGAGGTAAATTGTCACCAAAAACCATAAAAACAAGAGGCATCCTATATAACTACTAGTAATGAAATGGATATTTAGTTTTTACTCTAGATTATATAGTTTCCAGTCTCATTTATTGTAAAGACCCTAAAAATTTAAGGAAATTTTTTTCTTAAATTTATTTGGATTTTTACAAGAACGCAGTTTCTGACGGCACCTGATTCCGAGGCCCGGTGTGCCCGAAATCATTTTCCGAAGTTAGGATCGGGTACGTTCAGTGAACGGACGAGCGGGGTTTTCTAACTTTTGAACCGGTGCTTGGAATCGAATTCTGAGGGCACAGATGGAATCGCAGCGCCGGTAATTTCTTAGAAACGCCTCTTCCGGAGTTGTGTTTCCTCGCGTGTGGTTTTTATTTTTTGGGCTTAAAGTTAAGAAATAAAATAAATTGTTCGACAAACCTTATTTTATTTCACTTAAGCCACTTGGAAGCCACTTGAAGCCACTTAAAGCTACTTAAGATGAGTTGTTGCGAATAGGGTGCTATCCAAAAATATCCTACCCTCTTGGTAGGATATTTGTGAGGTGGGGCCCGCACGAGCCCCACCATTTCTTTTCCGCTAAGTAAGGCACCCGCGAAAACCTGTCATTATGAAAGTCAACTGACGCGTTTTCTTAATTTCTTAACGCACCAATTAATTGGGAGGTTTTATTCGTTGAATTAATTGGGCGGTTTTATTCGTTGAATTAATTCTATTAATTAATTTAATCGTTTCTTAACCTGTTTTCAATCCGTTGGCGTAATAATAAAATAAGACCAACGCACGACTTCTGGAAAAATGTTCTTTGAGAGGATTTAACAGAAACCAAGAGTTCTTCATCCTCCTTCGCGAAGAATGCGAAGAATGCGAAGAATGCGAAGAACGCGAAGAACACCGAGCCCTCGGAAATCGACGACGCGACGCCAAGTTCCGTGGCGCCGGCGATTCTTCTTCCGCAACGTTCTTCCGCGACAATCCAACCCCGCGACAACCTTCGATCGGCAGCGACAAGGTAGGGGGTTGCGCTCTTTTTTTTTAAATTTCCTTTGTGGATTAAAACAACAATATGGATTTAATTATTATTAATTAAATATTTTGTTTCTTGGTCCTCGGAGTTCGTCGACGCAACTCTGGATACCGCGACGATGTGACGATCCCCTCCTTCCGCGACGAACAATCCCGCGAAGAACACGCGTGCGACGACTTGATGAGGTAGGGGTTTTTATTTGAGAACGATCCTTTTTCCCGTGATTGTTTCTTTTAAAACAAATAACCCGGTTTCATAAGAACAATTTTAATTTATTAAAATTGTTTTTTGTTATGTTTCTTTGTGTTGATTAATCCTCCCAACTGTTATCGCCTAACGCGGAGGGTGCGGGCCAAACAAACACGGCCCGAAAACCCTCCGCAGTTCTTCGTTGATGCGCGGATTGGCGGGCGACGGAAAAACATGCCGTAGGGACGATCCATTGTTTCCGCAGTGAAGAACGAGACCCGGGAGGAGCTCCAGCGCAGACGGGAAGGAAAACGGACCACCGGAGCAACTCTGGTGGCCCGCGGAAGCCTCCGGCGGTGCGGGTCGCCAGCGCGGCGGCGCCCCGGCGCGACGCCGGACAGGGCCTTCACGGCTTCAGCCGCGGCCGCGCAGGTCTGGCTCTCCCGCACAGGACGCGGCATAGCCACGTCCGTTGACTCCAGCGCGACCCCATGCGGGGCCGCGCCACTTCCAACCCGCGGGGGCAGCGCCCCGCGGCTGCCACGCTCGGCCGCTCGGCCGAGCCAAGTCGGGCCGGCCCGACCGGCCGGGTCGCGCCCTAGCCGGACCGGGCCGCGCCGAACCGGGTCCGACCCGAACCCAGTTCGGGCCGACCCCGGGGGGGGTGTTGGGCCAGGTCGGTCCGGGCTCAGACCCGCCGTCTTCGGACCGTTTTCGGTCTTTTGCCCGTAACTTGAGCTACAGGCCTCCGAACGACGCGCTGTTAGTGGATATGCGATCCTTGGATTGAGACGGTCATTTTGGTATATCGCACTCGAGGTTTCGGAAAACTTTGGGTTCGGCCGGGTTGGTTCGTACACGAAACCAATCGGGCCTTCGGAGCGGAAACGCTCATATCTTGAGCTACGGACGTCCGATTGACGTGTTGTGGACTTCGTTGAATTCCTCTAAGTGAGAAGGATCTTTTGGCATACTCCGACCGAGATTTATACGCAGGTGTAGTACGGTCGAGTTGGTTTTGCCTTAAAAACCAACTGGGCCCCTGGGACGAAAAAGACAATAACTCTCAGACCGGGCATCCGATTGACGCGACGTCTGCGACATCGAGTTCCTGTTGTCGATATGGAACTTTTGGATACATCAACTCTGGACTATGTGTTAGTTGATGTATCAGCCTCTCGGCTCGTGGAGTGGACCCTCCCAAACGAGCTTGCTGTGTGCGGGAACCCTAGAGCTGGCTGCGACTGCTACTGCGACTGCTACTGCGACGACGACTGTACAGAGATCCTCAGTGGATTCAACGACGACGACTACAGCACTCAACGATCCTTTGTGGTTCAGTGCTACCGATCATGTGTGGGTCTGATCCTTTGTGGGTCAGCGCTCAGCGGTTCTGTGTGATCCAGTGCCTACAGGTCCTGTGTGGGCCCGATCCTGTGTGGGACTTTGCGGAGGTTAGTTACCTATCGATCCTTTGTGGGTCAGATCCTTTGTGGGTCATTGAGGGGGTTAGTACCTATCGATCCTTCGTGGGTCCAACAACTTAGATGGATCAGTGATCATCTCTATCGTCATTTGAAGAAGTATACCTGTGTGAGGTGAAACTCTGTTTTACTTTCCTTTGTGGATTGTGTTGAGCTATCCTGTGTGGATTTCACATTTTTCTTTCCTGTGTGGACTGGGTTGTACTTGAGCTCGGATGTTGGAGCCGAGCGAGAATTGATGACTTAGGTATATGTATGGGCATATACCTAAGCCGTGTCTGATGTTACTTCGGGATTGTATCTTTCCTTTGTGGTTTATCCTTTGTGGATTCTGGGAGACCTTCGGGGGTCTCGGGGTCCCTACTGAGTAGATTATACTCACCCCTGCACGGGATATGCCCGCACTACGTTGTGTTGGTTGCAGACGACGGACAGCGCTAATCGTGGTGGAGGCTTGCGGAGCAGGACGGTACCTAGAGGTGGACCACTGGGCGAGGTGTGCTCGGAGTGGTAGGCTGGACCCGAGGAGCAGTGGAGGCTTTCTGTACCCACCCTTCAGGTGGGACTTCCAGAGGACGGCTCGACGTTGCGGCTTTACTTTTTCAGTTGCTGTTTTTCCCCTTTCAGTTGTACTTTACAGTTGGGCTTGTATTTCCGGCCCCCTTTACTTTTCCGCACTTACTGTTTTACTAGCTTTTACTTTGTGTTTACTTTTTCCGCTTGCTTACTCTGTAGTGCTTGTTTACTTTACAAAGGCAATGCCTTCCCTTTTTACCGGAATTTACGCATTGGTGCTAGTCGCCAGGCCCTGGCCTATGGAAGGCGGGCTTGGGGTAGTCACGGCACGGGCCCCGAGGACGGGTTGTGACAAATTAGTATCGAAGGTGGTCGGTTCTACCACAGACTCTGATCTTTCTTATATGTGAAGCAATAGTGTTTAGCGTATTGGGTGTGGTTATCAGTCCAGGAAGTCTAGTGTTGGTGCGGCGGCCGACGTATCCATACACCAGGACCCTGACTTCTGATTTCCGACTTAATGCACGAAAACATTGATTGCATTTTTGTTTCAAGTTTTCTTTGTGATTAATTCATATCAGTTCACCAGGTATACTATTATGACCGTGGCGCACCTGTTTCCTTTTCAGGATGGCCCCATGACGGCAGCCAGCTAGGGTTCCGAGAGTGGTACGTGACGACATCCCGCCGAGCGACGAGGCCTCGATACAGGGCCCTTTGACGGCGGAGGCACCGGCGGTACCTCTACCCGCCGAGCCACCGATGCTTCCAGCACCATCCGCTAATGATGCACGTCGCCTCAGTGCTCTGCACGAGTTTTAGCGCCAGCAACCGCCTAGGTTCCATGGGGAGACGGACCCCCAGGCAGTCGAGGACTGGCTGGAGGCAGTGGTGCAAGTTTTCCGACTATTGAGGACACCAGCAGACCTCATGGTGATCCTCGCAGCGAGCCTACTGCACGCAGCAGCAGGACGATGGTGGAGCTTGATGCTCCAGGTGCACGATGAGGCCTCTCTCATCTGGACAGACTTTGAGGGCCTCTTCTTCTCAGAGTTCGTCCCAGCCACCCTCCGTGCGGTGCACATCCAGGAGCTTCTTCAGCTGCGGTAAGGCAGCTTGACGGTCGCCCAGTACTCGGTGAGATTCACTGATCTCTCGCGCTACTCGACCGACATGGTACGGGACCCGTTCTTCCGGGCCCGGACCTTTGAGCAGGGTTTGAGACACGATATCAGGGCATCGCTGATCTCCCTCGGTATCCCGACCCAGGAAGGAGTACTGGAGCGAGCCCTTTTGATCGAGAGCTTTCTTGCTGAGACTTCTCCAGCGTCGAGACCTACTGAGGGGCGGCACGTAGCAGAGTCTTCCACAGTAGGCAGTCGGCGGATGACTCAGGGGTCCAGGCAGACCAGACCCTCACGCAGACGGCCTCAGGACACTGGCTCAGCAGTGCAGGGCACACAGCGTGGAGGCAGTCTTTAGAGAGGCAGGAAGTGCTACACTTGCGGCAGGCAGGGTCACATGGCTCGTGACTGCCCGACCCACCGCGCTGAGGAGCAGCAGACAGTTGAGGGTCCACCCAGGCAGAGGCAGAGGGTCGACCGTCGCGGTCCGCAGGGAGGAGGCGGACGAGGCAGAGGAGCTAGCCGAGCAGCAGGTGGTGGGCGACGCTTTGAGGCTCTACCACCACCACCACCAGGAGGCTCGCCCCAACCACAGGGAGCTAGAGGGCAGAGACAGGCACACCTCCAGGCAGCGGAGGCCTACGACCACGGCACGCCCGAGATGATTCGAGGTACGATCTGTGTCTATTCTACCCTTCTTGCAGTTCTTATAGACACAGAAGCGAGTCACTTTTTCATAGCAGCTGCCCTTGTTCGGAGCTCGGAGATTCCGACAGAGTCGTTGGCTCGATCCTTATGGCTAGAGACTCCTACGGGAGCAGACTTGACGATTACACACTGGTTCTGGCAGTGTGAGCTTACTCTAGGAGGAGAGAGCTTCGGCTAGGATCTTCTTGTAGCGGCGTCGAGGCCTTACGATGTCATCTTGGGCATGGATTGGTTATCTACAGTCCATGCACAGATTTACTGCATTAGGCACAAGGTGTGATGTGTACGCACTGACGGGAGAAGGTTCACCTTCACCGGCGAGAAGGGAGCCTTCGCATAACAGGATGGACTTCCGCAGAAGAGTGGACAGCCCATCACTCATCGGTTGGCTAGCCTCATCCTAGTAGCTGTTGACGTGTGGAGTCCTAGTTTTCATGTAGTGGTGGATCAGTACGCGGACGTCTTTCCCAACGACGTTCCAGGGCTACCTCCTCATAGAGAGGTAGACTTTCATATCGACCCATACCCCGAGATAGCCCCGATATCGAATCCAGCATATCGGATGGCCCCCGCTGAGCTTCGAGAGCAACAGGTACAGTTGGACGACTTGCAGGGCAAGGGTTTCATCCGACCCAGTGTTTCACCCTGGGCTTCCCCGATATTGTTCGCCAAGAAGGCGGACGGGAGCTTGCGACTTTTTGTCGACTATCATCGCCTGAACCAGGTGACAGTGAGGAACAAGTATCCTCTATTGAGGATTGATGACCTCTTCAATCAGCTCAAGGGATCACGGTGGTTCTCGAAGATAGACCTCAGGTCAGACTATCATCATCTCAGAGTTCGAGACGAGGACATGAAAAAGACGGCCTTCAGATGTCGGTATGGCCACTATGAGTTCTTGGTTATTCCCTTCGGCGTAACCAATGCTCCAGCAGTGTTCATGGGCCTCATGAACCGGATTATTCAGCCATATCTCGATCGATTTTTCGTAGTCTTCATCGACGACATTTTGATATACTCGACGACTGAGGAGGAGCATGCCTGCCACTTGTGGGTTGTACTAGACACACTCTGAGAGCACCATCTTTATGGAAAGCTCTCTAAGTGTCATTTCTGGATACGTGAGGTCCACTTCTTGGGGCACGTCATTTTTGAGGCGGGAGTTTCATTGGATCCTACAAAGATTGAGGTAGTGCTAGCTTGGGTGCCACCCAGGAGCGTGACAGAGGTGCAGAGTTTCTTGGGACTAGCTGGATACTATCGGAGATTTGTGCCAGACTTCTCCAGAGTTGTGTCACCACTCTCAGCTTTGACGAAGAAGGGGAAACCCTTTGTGTGGTCAGACAGATGTCAGCAGAGCTTCCAAGAGCTGAGACAGAGATTGACCAGCGCACCTATCTTGAGGTTGCCTGAGGAGGGAGTAGGGTACGTAGTCTACTGCGATGCATCAGGGACCAGACTCGGATGTGTCCAGATGTAGGAGCGGGTAGTGATCGCCTATGGATCACGTCAGTTGAGGCCGCATGAGCAGAACTACGCTACCCATGACCAGGAGTTAGCACCAGTGGTCTTCGGTCTGAAGACATGGCGACACTATCTGATGGGTGAGCGCTTTACAGTCTTTTCTGACCATCAGAGTCTCAGGTACATCTTCTCACAAAAGGACCTGAATCTGAGACAGCGGTGATGGCTCGAGTTCCTCCAGGACTATGACTTTGAGATAGTCTATACTCCTGGGAAGGGGAACGTGGTAGCCGATGCCCTCAGCAGGAGGACGGGCATTCAGCTACTTGAGGAGGCGACAGAGTAGCTAGCCGCTTTGCAGATATCCTTCGTGGATAGAGATGGAGCAGCCTTCCTCCAGTATCTCACAGTCACCCCTCCACTACTACAGTGGATCAGAGAGGCACAGCGTGGGGACACTAACTGTGAGACGCGGCGTGCACAGATATCCTCAGGACAGGAACCTGATGGCTTCTCCTTTGGAGCAGAGCACGACATCCTTTTCAGAGGGCGTACCATGGTACCAGTCGCTTTACGAGAGGAGGTGCTGAGAGAGTTTCAAACTTCTCCTTTGGCGGTACATCCTGGAGTGGCGAAGATGTACCAGGACCTCAGACGACAGCACTGGTGGCCAGGCATGAAGAAGGCTGTGGCAGAGTTCGTTTCTCGATGCCTCACCTGCCAGCAGGTGAAGGCAGAGCACCAGGTACTAGCAGGCTTGGTACAGCCCTTGGAGGTCCCGGAGTGGAAGTGGGACGGCATATCTATGGACTTCGTGACTGGACTTCCACACACTTCCAGAGGTCACGACTCCATCTGGGTGATTGTTGACCGACTCACCAAGTCGGCTCACTTCTTACCCATCAGAGAACAGGGCTCAGTGGAGAGCTTGGGGCATCTCTACGTTCAGGAGATTGTACGGCTTCACGGTGTGCCATCATCTATCGTATCCGATCGAGATGATCGCTTTACGTCCCGGCTTTGGAAGGGGTTTCAGGAGGCGTTCGAGACGCGGCTACGTTTGAGCACCGCCCTTCACCCTCAGACGGATGGTCAGACGGAGAGGACCATTCAGACTCTCGAGGACATGCTCCGCGCATGTGTCCTCGACTTTGGTCGTGGCTGGGAGGACCACCTAACCTTGGTAGAGTTCGCGTACAACAACATCTACAACTCCACCATCGGGATGGCACCATACGAGGCGTTGTACGGCAGACCTTGCAGATCTCCTTTGTGCTAGACGGACCCTGGGGAGTCAGCACTTGTGGGACCAGAGATGGTTTGGGCCATGACAGAGAAGGTCCAGGTCATCCGGGAGCGAATGAGGACAGCTCAGAGCCGGCAGAAGTCTTATGATGACAGGAGGCAGAGGCCACTAGAGTTCGAGGATGGTGACCACGTCTTCTTGCGTGTCTCACCTCAACTTGGATTACGGAGATTTGGCTGAGGCGGCAAGTTTTCTCCACGCTTCATCGGACCATTCCAGGTCATCAGCAGGATTGGCGAGGTGGCTTATCGCCTGGCTCTACCACCTCAGATGCACCGGGTGCATGACGTCTTCCACGTATCTCAGCTGAGGAGATACGTGCACGACCAGACGCACATCATTGACAATGGGGAGCTAGACGTGGATGATGGGGCGACTTTTGCGGAGGTCCCGGTGGAGATCGAGGATCGACAGGAGCGGGTCCTATGTGGATGATCGATTCTTCTTGTGCGCATCAGATGGCAGCACGGGAACCTCCACAAGAGCACTTGGGAGCGGGAGGCTCATATGCGTGCTCAGTACCCACATTTTTTTCCCTAGTTTATGATTTATCTTTACGGGGATGTAAAGCCTTCAGGTGGGAGTGATGTAAAGACCCAAAAAATTCAAGGAAATTTTTTTCTTAATTTTTTTTGGATTTTTAAAAGAACGCAGTTTCTGACGGCACGTGATTCCGAGGCCCAGTGTGCCCGGAATCATTTTCCGAAGTTAGGCTCGGGTACGTTCAGTGAACGGACGAGTGGGTTTTTCTATCTTTTGAACCGGTGCTCGGAATCAAATTCTGAGGGCACCGATGGAATCGTAGCGCCGGTAATTGCTTAGAAACGCCTCTTCTAGAGTTGCGTTTGCTCGGGTGTGGTTTTTAATTTTTGGGCTTAAAGTTAAGAAATAAAATAAATTGTTTGACAAACTTTATTTTATTTCACTTAAGCAACATGGAAGCCACTTGAAGCCACTTAAAGCTACTTAAGCTGAGTTGTTGCAGATAGAGTGCTATCCAAAAATATCCTACCCTCTTGGTAGGATATTTGTGAGGTGGGGCCCGCACGAGCCCCACCGTTTCTTTTCTGCTAAGTAACGCACCCCCGAAAACCCGTCATTATGAAAGTCAACTGACGCATTTTCTTAATTTCTTAATGCACCAATTAATTGGGCGGTTTTATTCGTTGAATTAATTGGGAAGTTTTATTCGTTGAATTAATTCTATGAATTAATTTAATCGTTTCTTAACCTGTTTTCAATCCGTTGGCGTAATAATAAAATAAGACCAAAGCACGACTTCTGGAAAAATGTTCGTTGAGAGGATTTGACAGAAACCAAGAGTTCTTCAACCTCCTTCGCAAAGAACGCGAAGAACGCAAAAAACGCGAAGAACGTCGAGCCCTCGGAAATCGACGACGCGACGTCAAGTTCCATGACGCTGGTGATTCTTCTTCCGCGACGTTCTTCCACGACAATCCAACCCCGCGACAACCTTCGATCGGCAGCGACAAGGTAGGGGGTTGCGCTCTTTTTTTTAAATTTCCATTGTGGATTAAAAAAATATGGATTTAATTATTATTAATTAAATCCGTTGTTTCTTAGTCCTCAGAGTTCGTCGACGCAACGCCAGATACCGTGACGACGCGACGATCCCCTCCTTCCGCGACGAACAATTCCGTGAAGAACGCGCGTGCGACGACTTGATGAGGTAGGGGTTTTTATTTGAGAACAATCATTTTTTCTCGTGATTGTTTCTTTTAAAACAAAGAACCTGATTTCATAAGAACAATTTTAATTTATTAAAATTGTTTTTTGTTATGTTTCTTTGTGTTGATTAATCCTCCCAACTGTTATCGCCTAACACGGAGGGTGCGGGCCAAACAAACACGGCCCGACAACCCTCCGCAGTTCTTCATTGATGCGTGGATTGGTGGGTGACGACAAAACATGCCGCAGGGACGATCCGTTGTTTCCGCAGTGAAGAACGGGACCCGGGAGGAGCTCTGGCATAGACGAGATGGAAAACGGACCACCGGAGAAACTCCGGTGGCCGGAGGCTGCGGCGCCCCGGCGCACCGCCGGACAGGGCCGCCGCGGCTGAAGCTGCGGCCGCGCGGGTCTGGCTCTCATGCACGGGACGCGGCATAGTCGCGTCTGTTGACTCCAGCGCGGACCCACGCGGGGCCGCGACGCTTCCAACCCGCGGGGGCAATGCCCCGCGGCCGCCACGCGCGGCCGCTCGGCCGAGCCGAGCCGGGCCGCGCCGAACCGGGTCCGCAGGGGGGTGGGGTCGGGTCAGTCCGGGCCCAGACCCCCCGTCTTCGGACCGTTTTCGGTCTTTTGCCCGTAACTTGATCTACGGGCCTCCGAACGACGCACCGTCAGCGGCGATGCAATACTTGGATCGAGACAGTCGTTTCAGTATATCGCATTCAAGGTTTTGGAAAACTTTGGGTTTGGCCGGGTTGGTTCGTACACGAAATCAACCGGGCCTTCGGAGCGGAAACACTCATATCTTGAGCTACGGACGTCTGATTGACGTGTCGTCGACTTCGTTGAATTCCTCTAAGTGAGATGGATCTTTTGGCATACTCCGCCCGAGGTTTGGATGCAGGTGGAGTATGTTCGAGTTGGTTTTGCCTTAAAAACCAACCAGGCCCCTGGGACGAAAAAGACAATAACTCTCAGACCGGGCGTCCGATTGACGCGCCGTCTGTGACGTTGAGTTCCTGTTGTCGATACGGAACTTTTGGATACATCAACTCTGGATTATGTTTCAGTTGATGTATCAGCCTCTCGGCTCGTGGAGCGGACCCTCTCGAACGAGCTTGCTGTGTGCGGGAACCCTAGAGCTGGTTGCGACTGCTACTGCGACTGCTACTGCGACGAAGACTGTGCAAAGATCCTCAGTGGATTTGACGACGACGACTACAACACTCAGTGATCCTTTTTGGGTCAGTGCTACCGATCCTGTGTGGGTCCGATCCTATGTGGGTCAGCGCTCAGCGGTTCTGTGTGAGTCAGCGCCTACAGGTCCTGTGTGGGCCCGATCCTGTGTGGGTCTTTGCGGGGGTTAGTTACCTATCGATCCTTTGTGGGTCAAATCCTTTGTGGGTCATTGCGGGGGTTAGTATCTATCGATCCTTCATGGGTCCGACGACTTAGATGGATCAGTGATCATCTCTGTCGTCATTTGAAGAAGTATACCTCTGTGAGCTGAAACTCTGTTTTACTTTCCTTTGTGGATTGTGTTGAGCTATCCTGTGTGGATTTACGTTTTACTTTCCTTTGAGGATTGTGTTGAGCTATCCTATGTGGATTTCACGTTTTGCTTTCCTGTGTGGACTGGGTTGTACTTTCGCTCGAATGTTGGAGCCAAGCGAGAATTGATGACTTAGGTATATGTATGGGCATATACCTAAGCCGTGTCGGATGTTACTTCCTGATTGTATCTTTCTTTTGTGGTTTATCCTTTGTGGATTCTGGGAGACCTTCGGGGGTCTTGGGGTCCCAACTGAGTATCTTATATTCACCCCTGCACGGGCTATGCCCGCACTACATTGTGTTGGTTGCAGACGATAGACAACGCTGATCGTGGTGGAGGCTTGCGGAGCAGGACGGTACCTGGAGGTGGACCACTGGGTGAGGTGTACTCGGAGCGGTAGGCTAGACCCGAGGAGCAGTGGAGACTTTCTGTACCCACCCTTCAGGTGGGACTTCAAGAGGACGGCTCGACGTTGCGGCTTTACTTTTTCAGTTGCTGTTTTTCCCCTTTCAGTTGTACTTTACAGTTGGGCTTGTATTTCCGGCCCCCTTTACTTTTCCACACTTACTGTTGTACCAGCTTTTACTTAGTGTTTACTTTTTCCGCTTGCTTACTCTGTAGTGCTTGTTTACTTTACAAAGGCAATGCCTTCCCTTTTTACCGGGATTTACGCCTTGGTGCTAGTCTCCAGCCCCTGGCCTATGGAAGGCGGGCTTGGGGTAGTCACGGCACGGGCCCCGAGGACGGGTCGTGACATTTATATTTTCACCAACTATTCGATATTGAGTTATAAATAAAAACCCATAGTGGTATGATTGTTATATAAATAATTTTTATATTTTATGGGTAGTGGTTCCTTATATACTATGATCTTATTCTCTCAATATAAATCTATATGATATTTGTAAATGGTTAACATTTTTATAACAATTTTCATAGAGATAAATTCCCTCACATGTCCTAAAAACCCATGATCATCCAGTGATGTATGGTTAAATATGATTTCCCCATAAAAATTAATCTCATCTTATGGGTGAAATTATGAGGAAAAAATTTATATAAAGGGGGGAATGTAATAATCATAAATTAAATTAAATGAATACCTATAAATAATCAAATGTGTTTGATTTCTTTCTCCACACAAAACACTGAACTAAAATAGAATAATAGTATAATTTAATAAAAATTTAAATATTACATATGATCATTAAAAGCTGACCATTTATTTATTGATAAGTATTATAAGTAAATTATTTTTTATATGTTTATATAATTAAAATATTAGAAACTTCTAATGTGAATTAAATTCAATTATTATAGCTAAAACATCAAAGAAAATCATTTTTTACTAAAAATATATTTTTCTAAAATTAGTGTTTTATTTCAAGAAAATATGAATGTTATGATTATATTATTATAAAAAAATTATAATATAAATAATATATATTCAAAAAATTAATTCTTCCTTCTATGAAATAAGAATAAATAATTGTTAACATTTCTAAAATGTAATTTTTCAATATGAATATTTTTCTAGTATATTTTATTATTTTATTTGAATATTAAATGAAAATTTTTAATAAATTTAATTTTAAAAAATCCATATCATTTATGTATTAAGAATATTATTATATTATTAAGGTAAATTTTTGGTATTTTTCTAAAAATAATATTTTTAGGTGAATAGTTCGGTGCATTTTTTTAGAAATAACATGAATTCTATAACAATATCTATATATAAGTTTGATTTATAAATTCATAAAACATTATTTCAGAAACATTATATATTTTATATGAGAATTTGTAATTTTTAAAAAAATGTTTTAATTTACAAACCCATATTTGATATTTTATAACTTGATTAATATTTTAGGAAAAAATGTTTTGAAAACATTATATATGTTTATTTTAAATTTAATTTTTATCAATTTTATAAATTGAATCAAATAAAGTATATTTAAAATTTAGAATCTTTGGATATAAATTATATATTAAGGACTACTATATTTTTATGGATAAATATTACATTTCAAAATATAGAAACAAGTTACCATGGTAAAACCTAAAATCGTAAAAGTAATAATTCAGTGGGTAAATGATTTGAAACATCATAAAAACATTTCTATAACTGAGTTTATAATGTCTGTATAAAATATTGGTGAGAGTAGAGTACTTTATATAGGGTGAATTGAGTCCCTATAAATTTTTTTTATAAAGATTGGTTCTTTTAAAATTTCCCCCAATAAAAAAATATAATCCAAGTTAGTTTGTAGTGAATTTATAAGAGTCAGGAATGTTCAGTTAATTTATTATGAGATTTATTTTTTCTCATCTATACTAATAAAAATATTAGTATAAGTTATGAAATTAACCTATTGGTTAAAAACTATTATAAACACTTGCTAAAATAAATATTATATTTTGAATTTGTTTGAATGAAATTTGTTGTAAAACATATCAAATGAAAATAACAATAGGCACAATGGAATTTAAAGCAAGAGGTTCAATCTCAAGTCGAGACATAGTCCTCTCCACTTGGTGATCACCTACCACCATAAAGTTTAAACTAATAAACAGGTTTAATCCACAGCTTGGATCGGGGTTCATAATAGCATACAAAGTTGTCTAGGTCACCCTTGACCTCTACTAGAATTCTTTATGGAAAAAACCAAAAAATATGTCACAGAAGACCTCTTCTAATATTCTACATGGGATAATAAATAATAAATAGAGTGTGATATTTGGGATAACAAGTATCCTCTAGTTATGCATATGAGTCAGTGTGTGTGTGTGTGTGTAACAAACAGATACACACACTGCTCAGAAATGTAAATAAATGAACACAATAGAGCTAAAGATTTAGAGTTAGGTTTATAAGTCTATGTGTATTATGAAGTTCAGCTCTAGAATCATTTTATGTATTGGAATTAAAGTTAGATTCCTTTTTTGGAAGTTGACCCCAAAATAGAGTGTCATAGCCATTGTGTTGTAGTTTCCAGGAATATGAGATGTTCAGCTTCTTATTTGAAAGATGTTCATATCAGATCAATAGGTCTATCTTGATTTATTGATCTCCCTATGTGTTCTTCCTTTTGAGTTCTTGGGTTTTGAAATTATGATGTACCTTGTACTTCCCATGTACTACCCTTATAATTTCCTCTGAATATCCTACAAATAGAATTAATTAATGTTAGAATAATTAATTTTTCTAAATATTACTGTTAGATATAAATTTGAAATAATAATATAAAATTATTTTTTATGACTATCAGTGAGTCATAAGTATCGATGAGTCAATATATCGGTCTATCAACATTGGTGACTCTCGGTATCGGTGAGTCCTTTCCATCGGTATCAGTGAATCTGGGCATTGGTGAGTCATTTTTACTATCGGTATATCTGGGCATCAGTGAGTTATCATCGGTGACTCATTTTGAACTATCGGTGTATCATCCATCAATGAGTTGTCCATTAGTGAGTCCTTTTAACAATAGGTGTATCACCCATCAGTGACTTGTCCATCGGTAAGTACTTTAAACTATCAGTGAGTCCTACATCAGTGTATTCTTCAATATGTGAGTCATCATTGGTGAGTCATCCATCAGTGACTCCTTTGAACCAATCGATGTTAGAGAATTTGAAAAACATACAAAGTGTATGTCTTATATTAAACAGTATAAGATTAAGTGAAATTCATAATTGCATGTAAATATACACTTATAAATATATTGAAACATAAATATCCATAATTTATTGACTTATTGAAATGTATTATACCATGTGACATAATATATTCATTTATAAATATTCACTGACATGATTATCATTACTTAAAACATAATTTGTGAAGTATCATGATTTGTAAATTGGCATGATTTGTGATTATTAAAACAACTGAATCAAAAAGGGTCCAACAATATCCTTATTTTTTATAATCACAAATCATGGCATTAATGACTTGTACATTATGTTAAGGAATAATAATTAATTGACTTAGCATACCAATAGTGAGTGTGAATTCTCAATATAACTATAAGTTATTTCCTTTTAATATCCCCCTAAATAATTATATTAGAGAAGTCTTAGTGATTTATATCAGATCTGGGGAATATATATATATATTATCTATTGACTACATTCCATATTCAATATGCTATAGTTAGTCTCCCCTTAGGTTAATATATTATTACATCCATAGATTTCTCCCCCGTTTTGGATTAGCAAAAAGGTGAAAAGAAACATAAAGAATTAATAAAAAGAATACAAATAAACCTGAAACACAGTGAAGTCAAAGTTATATTCTTTAGGGTACAAAAGATTACAAACATCATAAGAAACCCATCAAAAACTAAAAGTGAATATCCCTATAAAAGAATGATCCACATCTAAGGATTGAGATTTTGAGGAGCTTTCCTTTTGTATGAAGGTTCAATAGTGGGATCAGGAGGTGGTGTTGTGGATGTAGGAAGAACTAGTTGAATGGTGACACCAGGTAAAGAAATGCATGTAGGAATTTTAGATGCAAGACTTGGTCTCTACACTGACAGAATAGAACTGGGAGGATGCTCTTGGATCCCTGGTCTGATCTGAGATAGATCTTGAGACATTTTCATCTGAGTAGGAGGCAGTGATCCTAGTCTAATAGAAGTAGTTGAAGGCGGCAATATATCCTCAGACTGTACATGCAGGTAGGGATTCAAAATCTTGATAAAATCATTAATTATTTTACCCCCATATTGCCCGGCCTTCTTGAAATCGTTCTTATTTTCCATGAATTTCTCCAATTTGGATGTAAAATCATTCAACTAGATCAATCGATTCCTGAATGCCTCGGTCACTGGTGGTATCATGAGGTTCTCATCCAAGTATTTACAATTTTTATTCAACTCATGCTTTGTATAGATTTTAGAAAAATACTTTTCCAATTTGTCCCTAATCTCTTTTTGAGCAGTAGTTTTCTCATTTTCACATTGTCTCGCCATGTTATATACATGGTCACTATTCCTTTTCACTTTAGAAAGCGGCAATTTATCAGAATCATTTTTCATAGCCTTAGTCTCTTCTCTTATCACATTCATAAGGACTCCATATCAACAGTAGGCCAAGTAACTCTAGAATTGGATGCACTAGAAATAATTTTTCCAAGATCTTCTTTCAACTTTTTCAAATAGGTATTCTGAAGATGTGTAACAAGGATTCTGGGAACCTCTATAACACCACCAAGTGTTGTTCAGAAAACATTGGACATGGATCCCATTTAATGACCCATTTTCTTCACTTCTTATCTTACCATTGAATTATTTCTGACAATGGTTTTGGTTTTAGTGATAAGATTGGGTTGTATCTCCTGAATTATGACTCTTGCAATCCTAACAGCATTTGCCTCTAAAATACTCATAGGATTAGAAGCTTCATCCTTGACTCTAATAGAGGATCTCACAGATTCACATACATAATCTTTGAATTGTTATAGATTAGCTTTGGTGACATAGTAACTAGGCACTGAAAGTACAACAGGCCCATCACTGGTGGGAAAAGTAGGTGAATTAGGTGTAGTCGGTTCCACATCATCTTGTGGAGCAGGAAGAGATATCATCTCCTCATCTGAATCATAATCCATCCCAAATAAGATATATCCTGGATTTTTATTCTAGTCACCAAAACAAGTCCAATCTCTAGGATCCACAGTATCAATTCTTACTCTTTTCGTTTGAGGCTTCCCCACATTCTGAGATTCACCTTCTTCCTCTTGACCTTCATCCAAAATATCATTACGTTAATGAATGATCCCTTGAGAATAATAAGGGTGGTCATGTCCATCCTCATGTCCAACATATCCTTTAGCATGATCAATATCATCAAAAACAACATGTTTATCAGGATTAACATCGTCTTGTCTACCAGCCTCATTATCATCTCTATACACAGACTTATCACCTTAACTAAGTGCTTCATGTCTTGATTTCAGCGAGTCGCTCACATGTTCACCATCCTCATCCTAGTCATCATTATCATCCTTATCATCACCATCAGTCTTTATCACATAACCTTCAATACTAGAGATATCTGTCTCTTCCTCATCATCACCTAATAAATATTCATTTGAAGGTAATTCTAATGGTTTACTTTCATGTCCATATACTATTTCTCTAGAGATTTCAGCAATATCTAGGTCACTCCTATCATCTATAAGAGACCCCTCTTCTCTTTTAAACTCAATCTCAGCTTGTTCTTCATCTGAATATACAACTTGCTCACCAGGTATAAGACCTAGATCAACTTTATCCCTCAGTCTGGTAGGATGATATATAGGATTATAAACCTCATATAATTTTTTCTCATCTGCTTCCCAACATCGCCTCCATGGATTCCAAAATATTTTCATCCTTTTGTAGATATATTTGTGCAGGTAGAAACCACTACAAGCATTAATCAACTCATCTTCATCCTCCACACATCCTACCTTCTTCAACATTGCAGAAATAATCCTTATATAATATAAAAAGTTTCTTTTTCAGATGGTTTGATAATTTCAAAAATATTTAACATAAGGTACCTACACAGGTTCACTTTCACCTCATTCTTCAAAAAGTAAATCCGGAAGACATCCTGATACCTTATGGTAGCAAAATCTCCCTTCCATGGGCAGATTTGGTTTTGAATAAATTTGAATAACATTTTGAATCATCTATCTAATTTTTAAGCTGTTAAGCTTCTTAATTCCTCATTTCCATTCAAATATTTCAATTAATTTTCATAAGAAAATAAATCTGAAGTTTGTGGAATGTTACCCTTATAGTCAGAAAATATTCCCTCATGTGGCATGCTTAAACATTCAGCCCACTCTCTTGAAGAAAACAAGATCTCCTTTCTCTTTACCACTGATTTCATTAAATCCACCTCAAATCCTTTCAAAAACACTTCAAAGTTGAGATAAAATTGGTGTACCATATTGGGATAGAAATGTCTCTCATTTTCTTCAAACCAGGTAATCCACCCTTGTGATTCCAACACTTTTATCAAGAGAGACTTTCTCAACAACAACCATTCGACAGACACTTCTTTTTCAGGTGTTACTATGTGATTTACCAACTCCAGATTCATAGAACTTTTGGCACTGATTGATTATCCTTTCTGACACTTAAACGATGATGATTTACTTGGTCCTTCCATCACATGTTTTTTCCTTTCCATTCTGAAGGTTCGGGTTTGAAGAAGGATGTCGAAAGGTTGAAGGTAGTGAAGGTAGTGAAGGGTCGTGGATTGACTCAATTTTATCATTTCGGGATTATACTTTGTAAAAACATAAAATAGAATAATGATAAAAGAAAAACAAATTAAACTGTGTTGTTTTACTTAAAATATACAGATAAAAAGATTTACTAAAAGGTCATTATCGGTATTTGTTTCACTCGATCAGTTTCATCCGATCAGTTTCACACTAACGGTATTGGTCTCACATGATCGGTTTCACAATAATGGTATCAGTATCACTTTATAGGCTTCATCTGATTGGTTTCACATGATCATTTTCATATGATTGGTTTCATCTGAATAGTTTGACATGATCAGTTTCACCTAATCGGTTTCACATGATCGGTTTCACATGATTGGTTTCACCTGATCAGTGTCACAAAAAAACATATTTTTATAAACTGATAAGGTCAGATAGTCTTTTTATATTTATCATTACTAGTTCATTTCTGATGTAGCACATTCTCACAGAGTTTAAGGGTTTGGTAAAAATGTCAGCAAGTTGATGTTTAGTCCCAACAAACTCAAGAGTTATATCACATTTTTGATAATGGTCTCTCAAAAATTGATGTCTTAAATCAATATGTTTTGTTCTATAATGAGAAATTAGATTTCCAGAAATGTTAATAGCACTTTTATTGTCACAATTTATGGGTATATGTCTGAATTGAACTTCGTTCTAATAAAATGTGTTTCATCCACAAAATTTGTGCACAGCAACTACTAGCAACAATGTACTTTGCTTTAGTAGTTAATAATGAAATGGAATTTTGATTTTTACTACACCATGAGATTATAGACTTTCCAAAAAAGAGACATGTTCTATAGGTGCTCTTTTTATTTAACTTACATCCACCAAAGTCAACATAAGAATATCTAAAAATATCAAAAGGTTGTCCTCTTGGGTAGAACAATCCTAATTTTTTTGTATAATTGGGTTATTTGAAAACTCTTTTAACAGTATTTAAATGTGACTCTTTTGGGTTTTCTTGAAATATTACATACATACACACAATAAACATGAAGTCTGGCCTACTACCAGTTTATGTAAAGAAAACTCTTAATCATTCCTCGGTATGTAGTTTAATCACCAGATTTTCTATTATCATCAAGATCCAACATACAAGTAGAACTCCTAGGTGTTTCACTACTCTTAATTCCATCAAATCAATATCTTTTCAAAATATATCTAGTATATTTACTTTGATTTAAAATTATAACTACATTGTTTTGAAATATTTGAAATCGAAGAAAATATTTAAGTTCACCCATAAAACTTATTTAAAACTCACTTTGCATCATTTTTGAAAATTCATTGCATATTTATTTTTTAGAAGAACCTAAGATAATATCATCTACATATATTTTATCTATTAAAAAATCTTTAGAAATTATTTTTATAAATAAAGAATGACCTTTAATTTCTTTTTATAAAAACTTTATAAATAATAAAGTTACTTAACCTATCATACCAAGCACTTGGAGCTTATTTTAAATCATATAAATATTTAGTTGATTGGAAAACATGATTTGGAAGAAATGGATATTTAAAACCTATGGATGTTCAACAAAAACATCCTCAATTATATAACCATTAAATAGTGCACTTTTGATATCCAACTGATAAATTTTGAAATCTAAGTGTGTTGCATAGGCATGTAAGATTCTAATGGATTCAAGCCTAGCTACCATTGAAAAGGTCTCCTCATAATGAATTCCCTATTCTTGATTATAGCCTTGTGCAACCAATCCAGCTTTTTTTCTAACTATATTTCTAGATTTATCTAGTTTATTCCTAAACACACATTTAGTTCCTATGGTCGAGACATCTTTTGGTCTATCAACAAGATTCCGAACCTTATTTCTCTCAAACTAATTAAGATCTTCTTGTATATCCATCACAAAAAAAGCATCATTGATTTCATAATTGATATGTTTAGGTTTAAATTGTGACAAGAGTTCTTGATGTTAAAACTGATTTCTCAAGGAAGTTATAGTTTGTGTTTATCTATCTACACCTCCAACTACAGCTTCTAGGGGATGGTTTTTAAGGGTTTTGGATTTTTTATTAATAGTAGGGATAGTTACTTTAGGTTCATCACTTGGTTCTAGTTCATTATAGATAGAATCTTGAGAATTTTTTAAATTATAAGTTTTAATAGATTATTTTATAGGATGGTTAGAGGGTTTTTCATTAATGTCCCTATTGTACATATCCTATTTCAGATTTTTTAGAGAGGTCTTAGGTTTATTTGGATCTGTTTAATCAATCTTGACATGTACAGATTCTTCCACACATTTGGTTCTCTTATTAAAGAAACTATATGATTTTCTTGTTGTTTAATATCCATGGAATATTTCTTCATCACTTTTAGAGGATTCAATATTGTATTTAGTGTTTAGAATATAAACTTTACATCCAAACACTTTAAAATTATTTACCTTGGGTTTATTATTATTCCAAAACTCCTAGGTTGTTTTCTTAAGAATAGGTCTAATTAAAACTCTATTTATTATATGACAAGGTGTATTAACATATTCATCCCAAAAATAAATCGGTAGGTCATATTCATTGAGCAAAGTTTAGGAAATTTCTTGTAGGGTACTATTTCTTCTTTCTACTACCCCATTCTGTTGAGGTGTCCTAGGGGTAGAGAAATTTTTCCTATATCCATTTTGTGAGAAAAAATATTCAAATTATATATTTTCAAACTCACATCCATCGTCATTTCTTAAGGATTTAATTTTAATCCCACTAATATTTTCTATAGTCCTAGAATACTTTTTAAAATTAGAGAAAGTTTCACTTTTGTAAGTTAAGAAGAAGGTCCAAGTATACCTAGAGAAGTCATCTACAAGAATATAAACATAGTTCTTCCCATTGAGACTTGACACTCTATATGGTCCAAAAAAGTTCAAGTGAACAAACTTGAGAGGTTGAGAAGTTGTAACTTATTTCTTTGGTTTGAAAGATATTTAGTGTTACTTTCCCTTTTGACAAATATTGCAGGCTTTATTGTCTGGAAACTCTAATTTGGGCTGGTCCTTAACTAGACCTTTTCTGGTTAATTTCATAAGTGAATGTACATTACAATGTTCTAGTCCTCTATGATAGAGACACGACTTTGTGAAAGGCACTTAGGTAGGAAACATTTTATGATGATAGTGTGTCTAAATTTACAGTATACACATTATCGTTTCTATGCGCAGTAAATACAAATTTATTTTTGGCATAAAAAACATGGGATGAATCATTTTTAAATTTAACTTTAAATCCATCATCACACATTTTAAATATGTTAAGTAAGTTATATTTTAATCCATAAATATAGAGAACATTGGAAATTGAAATAGAGCTAGGGTTACCAATCTGTCCTAAGCTGATGATTTTTACTTTACCATTATCACCAAATGTGACATGTCCTCCATCAATATTGATGAGATTTTGAATCTTGAGTAATCTACTATCATGGTTCATGAACATCCACTTTCTAAGTATCAAATATTTCTATAGGAACTCTTTAGGCAGTTTACCTTAAAAATAGTTCATCCAAGAAAAGATATTGGTACCCATATTTGTTTGGTTCCAGAAACATTAATAATAGAAGATTTAAGAACCCGCAATTGACTTATGGGTTACCTATATGTAAATAGTAAATAATTTGAAAAATAAATATTATTTGGTCCATAAAAACATGATGTAGTAAAATATTTTTTAGTACTAGAACTTTCAGTCAAATCTTGATTTTTTGGATAGAGAATAAGATTTTCTAGATTTAGTTATAAAATGTGTTTTTGATAATTTTCTTTCTTCTGGCTGATATCCTATTCCAGCAGTATACCTAGGTGCTATCTGTTTACTAAGTAATTGAGTAAGTGTGTTTTTTCCATTGGTAAACTTTTCCAGATACTTCTTTAATTGATCATTAGATAACTTTAGGTCATTATTTTCTTTTAGCAGCTGTGCATTTTTTCTCTTTATCAATAGTAAGTTAGGATTTAATATTTTTAGAGAGTTCATGTTGTTTCCTTAATGATTTAAACTTATCATTAAGTTCATTACAAGTTTCTACTAGCATATTTCAATACCCAAAAAGTTCATCATTTTTCATATTTTTAGATTCAGATTCATCTCTATAAAAATATCCATTAGGTATGGGAGATATTAAGAGTACCTCTAAGGTATTTTTCATAAATCATATGTTTTCCATATCTTCTTTCTCATTCTGAGATGAAACGTATTCACTAGATCTATCCTCGGATGCACTCCAGGTGGCCTTCATTGCTTTCTTATATTTCCTATATTTATTCTCACACTTCCTTTTATATATTAGTTTAAGAAAATATGCTTTGAAATTCCCTCTCCTTTTGCATTCATAACAAACTATTTATTTTGATTTTTCGGGCTTCTTTGTAGAATTGTTTCAATTTTCTTTATTGTCATATTTTCCTTTATAATTTGGTTTCTTGAAGAAAATTTTCTTTCAATAAAATTTTAGAAATCTCCTAGCCAACTGAGCCATTTCCTCATCACTGTCAGAAGATGATTCTTCACTAGTTGTGCTCTCAACAACAGCTTGAACTTTCTCTTTGTCTTTTCTCTTGGAAGTGTTAGTCTTAAAGGATATAGATTTTCTCTTTGTAACTTCAACCTCTTGATTTACCTTTATTTCTTCTTCATACATCATTAATTTTACAATTATTTCCTTCACTTTATGTTTATCAATTTCTCATTATTCTCTTATAGATACTAATTTCCCTCTCCATATCTCTAGTAAGCATCATAGAATCCTCATCATCTGCTTTTTTGCTGTTACAAATCTTCCAAAATAAATCATGTTGTTCACAATCTCATTGAACCTGAGATAGATATCATAAAAATATTCATCATGCTTCATTCTAAAATTTTCATATATAATAGTGTAAGTATTTAATATCATATCATTCACAATAGTTATTCCCTCATGGTAAACATCCAAAGTGTCCCAAATCTCTTGAGCAATTTTACAAGAAGAAATGCGATTAAATTCTTCATCTCCTAGTTCACAATATATATAATTCATTTCATTATAGTTATTATTATAGGCAGTCTTGGTAGGTTCATCCCAAGTGTTTCTAGTAGTTTTAGGGAGTGCATATATACTTTCAATAGAATTCCAGATTTCAAATACACAGCTTTCTAAATGTATTTTTATTTTAATCTTCTACTAAGAATAATTTATTCCATTAAAAAAAGGTGGTATATTTGTAGTATCACCTTCTAATCTATTATCCATAATATAAATATGGAAATGGTTTGAAATAGAAAAAAAATAGTATTGATAGAAATTTTAGGATCTTTTAAATACAAATACCATCATAGTTGAAAAAGATTGACAATGCTTTGAAAACTGAAAAATCCCTAAACCCACTAATACCAAATGTTGGTCGAAGTAGAGTACTCAAGAGGGTGTGAATTAAGTCCCAATAAAAAAAAATTGATAAATATTCGTTATTTGAAAATTTCCCCCAAAAAAATATAATACATTTCAGTTTGTAGTGAATTTATAAGATTTGTGAATGTTCAGTTAATTTCTCAAGAGATTGATTAGTTCATAGCTAAACTAATCTAAATATTAATATAACTTTTAAAATTAACCTACTGGTTCAAAACTATTATAAATACCTGCTAAACTAACTATCATATTTTGACTTTGTTTGAATGAAATTTTTTATAAAAGATGATAAATGAAAATAAAAATAGGCACAGTAGAATTTAAAGCATTAGGTTCAGTCTCAAACCAAGAATTTGTCCTCTCTACTTGGTGATCACATTCCATTAAGCAGTTTAAATTAATAAAAAAAATTGATTCACACCCTAGATCGGGGTTCACAATAGTATATAAAGTTTTCCATGTCACCCTTGACCTCTACCACAATTCTTCACAGGAAATACAACAAACAGGTCACACATGAACTTTTACACTATTCTACAAGGGATAAAAAAGAATAAATAGAGTGTGAGATTAAGGATATAAAGTATCCTATAGTTATGCACAAGAGTTTGTGTGTGTGTAACAGATAAATACAAACACTTCTAAGAAATCTAAATAAATTAACACAAAAAATATAAATAAGTAGAGTTGGTTTTATATGTCTGTATTTATTTTTTAGTGCATCTCTACACTCATTTGACGTAGTGGAATTAAATTTCGAGTCCTCTTATGGAATTTGACTCCAAAAAAGAGTTTTTTAGCCTCTGTGTTTTCACTTCCAGGAAAATGAGATGTTCAGCTTCTTGTTTGAAAGTTGTTCAGATCATCCTAGTAGGTTTATCATTATTTCTTGAGCTCCATGTGTGTTCTTCCTTTTGAGTTCTTGGGTTTTGAAAGTATGCTGGAGAGTTTCAGGAGTTCTAAGGTTTTCATTTCTTACTACACTTCTACATATGTATCACTTCTTTTCACTACTTAAAATGATCCAAATTGTTATTATTTTATACTTCTAGGTCCAGCAGACATAATGATCTCCCTATGTGCGTATACCTCGTATTTCTCTTGTATTGTCTTCTGAATATCCTACAAATATCATTAATTAATGTCAAAAGCATTAATATTTCTAAATATAACCATTCGATATAAATTTGAATAATAAAATAAAAACATTTTTTTATGACTATAGGTGAGTCATAAGTATCGGTAAGTCAATAGAATCATTCTATCAGCATTTATGACTCTTTGTATCATTAAGTCCTTTCCATCGGTATCGGTGACTCTGGGCATCGGTGAGTCATTTGTACTATCAGTCTGTCTGGGCATCGGTGAGTTGTCATCGGTGACTCGTTTTGAACTATCGATGCATTGTCCATTGGTGAGCCTCCCATAGGTGAGTCCTTCTAATGATCAGTGAATCACCCATTAGTGACTCGTCCGTCAGTAAGTCCTTTGAACTATCGGTGAGTCCTGCATCGGTGTCTTCTTGGATCGGTGAGTCCTCATCAGTGAGTCATCCATTACTGACTCCTTTAAACCAATCGATGACAGATACTTTGAAAAACATACAAAGTTTCTGTCTTATATAGAAAAGTACCAGATTATGTGAAATTCATAATTTCATGTCACTGTCATCATCATTGAATCTCTGTATTAGTGAGTCCTTTCCATCGGTATTAGTGAATCTGGGCATCGGTGAGTCATTTGTACTATCTGTAAATCTGGGCATCAGTGAGTTGTCATCGGTGACTCATTTTTAACTATCGGTGTGTCTTCCATCGGTGAGTTTTCTATTGGTGAGTCCTTTGAACAATCGGTGATTCACCCATCAGTAAGTACTTTAAACTATCAGTGAGTCCTACATCAGTGTCTTCTACAATTGGTGAGTCATCATCGGTGAGTCAGCCATCGGTGACTCCTTTTAACCAATAGATGTTAGAGACTTTGAAAAACATACAAAGTGTTTGTATTATATTCAACAGTATAAGATTAAGTGAAATTCATAATTTCATGTAAATATACACTTTTAAATTTATTGAAACATAAATATCCATAATATATTGACCTGTTGAAATGTATAATACCATGTGACATAATCTATTCATTTATAAATATTCACTCACATGATTATCATTACCTAAAACATAATATGTGAAGTATCGTGATTCGTAAATTGGCATGATTTGTGATTATTAATAAAACTATCTCACAAAGGGTCCAACAATATACCCCTTTTTGATAATCACAAATCATGTCATTAATGAGTTACACATGATGTTAAGGAATAAGAATGACTTGACTTAGCATACCAACAGTGAGTGTGAATTATCAATATAACTATAAGGTTTTTTTTATATCCCCATAAATAATTGTATTAGATTAGTCTTAGTGAATTATATCAGAGCTGGGATATATATATATTATTGATTGATAACATTCCATCTTCCCTATGCCATAGTTAGTCTCCCCCTTAGGATAAGAGTTCTTGTCATTCATAGATTTCTCCCCCTTTTGGGATTATCAAAAAGGTGAAAATAAACATAAAGGATTACGAAAAAGAATACAAAGTAACTTGAAACACAGTGAAGGTAGACTTATATTCATGAGGGTACAAAATAGTACAAACATCATATGAAATCCATCAAAAAATAAAAGTATAGATCCTTATCAAAGAATGATCTACAGCTAAGGTTTGGGATTTTGAGGAGATTTCCCTTTGTCTAAAGGTTCAATAGTGGGTTTAGGAGGTGGTTTTGTGGATGTAGGAAGATTGGTCGAATAGTGAAACTAGGTAAAGAAATGCCTATAGGAACTGTAGATGCAAGACTTTGTCTCTGCTCTAACAGAACACGACTTGGAGGCTACTCCAGGATCACTGGCCTGATCTGATATACATCTTGAGATATTGTCATTTGAGAAGGAGGTTGTGAACCTGGTCTGATGGAAGTAGCTACAAGGACCACCATAGCCTCAGACTGTACACACAGGTAGGGCTTCAAAACCTTGATAAAATCATTGATGATTTCACCCCCACACCGAATGGCCTTCTCAAAACCCTCCTTATTTTCCATGAATTCTTCCAATGTGGGTGTAAACTATTTCAACTGCCTCACATGCTTCGTGAATTCCTCATTCACTAGTGGTATATTGAGGTTCTCATCCAATTATTTAAAGTTTTTATTCAAATTTTTCTTTTTATATATTTTAGAAAAATACTTGTCCACTTTGTCTGTGATCTCTTTTTAAGCAGCAGTTGCCTCACTTGCAAACTATCTCACCATGTTATATACATGGTCATTGTTCATTTTCACTTTGGAAAGGGCCTATTTATCAAAATAATTTCACATATCCTTGAGGTGTTCTCTTATCAAAGTATTGAGGGACTCCATATTATCAGCTGGCCTGGTAACTCTAGAACTGGATGCACCAGATATCATTTTTCCAAGATCTTCTTTTAGCTTTTTCAAATCAGTATTCTGAAGATGTGTAACAAGGATTCTAAGAACCTCTATAACACCACCAAGTGTGGTTTTGAAAACATTTTATAGGGATACCATTTCATTACCCATTTTTTCACTTCTTATCTTACCATTTAATTATTTCATGCAATGGTTTCAGCTATAGTGATAAGATTGGGTTATATCTCCTGAATTACGATTCTTGCAATCCTTGAAACATCTGCCTCTGAAATACTCATAGAATTAGAAGCTTCATTTATGACTCTAATAGAGGACCTCATAGATTCACATACATCATCTTTGAATTGTTTGAGATCATATTTGGTGACATATTCACTATGCATTGAAGGTTCAATAAGCTCATAACTAGTGGGAAATAAAGGTGAATTAGGGGCAGTCGGTTCCACATTAGCTTGTAGAGAAAGAGGAGCTACCATCTCCTCATCTGAATCATAATCCATCCCATATAGGATATATTCTGGATTTCTATTCCACTCACAATAACAAGTCACAACTCTAGGCTTCATAGTATCAATTCTTACTCTTTTCCTTTGAGTCTCCCCCTCATTCTTGTCTTCACCTTCTTCTTATTGACTTTTAGCCAAAATATTATTAAGTTCATGGATGATACTTTCTGTATAATCAGGGTGGTCATGTCCATCCTCCTTTCCAAAATCTTCTTCATCATGATCAACATCATCAACATCAATCTCTCCATCATGATCAATATCATCATGTATACCAGCCTCATCATCATCTCTATGTACAGACTTATCACCTGAACTAAGTGCTTATTTTCTTTCTTTCAGTGAGTCACTCAAATGTTCACCACCATCATCTTCATCATCATCATCATAATCTTTATCATCACCATCACGTTTCCTCACATAACCTTCAACACTAGAGACTCCTGTCTCTTCCTCGTCATCATCTAATAATGGTTAATTTAAAGGTAATTATAATGTTTGACTTTCAAGTCTATATACCATTTCTATAGGGATTTCAGATATATCTAGATCACTCCTATCATCTATAGAAGACTCCTCTTCTCTTTGCAACTCAGGCTTAGCTTGTTCTCCATCTGAATATCTAACCTTATCACCAGGTTTAAAACCTGGATCAACTTGATCCCTTGGTCTGGTAGGATGATCTATAGGATTATAATCCTCGTATAATTTTTTTTCATTTTCTACCCAAAATGTCCTCCATGGATTCAAAAATATTTTCATCCTTCTGTAGATATTTTGTGTAGGAAAAACCCACTATAAGAGGTAATCACCTCATCTTTATCCTCCACAAATCTTAGCTTCTTCAACATTGTACAAATCGTCCTCGGATAATATAAACAAGTTTATTTTCGAGATGGTTTGATAATTTCCCAAATATTTACCATATGGTACCTACATAGGTTCACCTTCACCTCATTATTCAAAAAGTATATAGGGAATACATCCTAATACATTAAGGCAGCATAATCTCCATTCCTTGGTCAAATTTGCTGTTGGATAAATTTAAATAACATTCTAGATTCTCCATCTAATTTTGAAACTGTTAACCTCCTTTATTCCTCATTTACAGTCAACTATTTCAATTAATTTTTATAATAAAATAAATTTGAAGTTGGTGGAATGTTACCCTGGTAGTCAACAAAAAGACCCTCATGCGGCATTCTCAAGCATTCAGCTCACTCTCTTGAAGAAAATGATATATCCTTTCCCTTTACCAATTATTTCATCCAATCCTCCTTGACTCCTTCTAAAAAAACTTATAAGTAGAGATAAAATTAGTATACCATCTTGGGATAGAAAGGTATCTCATTGTCTGAAAACAAGCTAATCCACCCTTGTGATTCCAACACATTCAACAAGAGAGAATTTCTCGATAATAACCATTCAGTAGAAACTTCTTTCTCAAGAATTATTATGCGGCTTCCCAACTCCGGATTCATAAAACTTGCATCATGGCTTCATTCTTCTTTCCCACGCATAGCCAACAATGATTCACATGGTCCTTCTATAGTGCAATTTTTCCTCTCCATTATGAAGGTTCGGGTTTAAAGAATGAAGTAGAAAGTTAAAAGGTAGTGAGGGTAGTGAAGGGTCATGGATTGATTCAATTTTATCATTTAGAGGTTATACTTTTTAAAAACAAAAAATAGAATATAGGTAAAATAAAAACAAATTAAATGGAGTTGTTTTACTTAAAAGATATAGATATACATATTTACTAAAAGGTCCTTATTGGTGTCAGTTTCACTTGATTGGTTTTATATAATCAGTTTCACACTAACAGTATCATTCTCACTTGATCGGTTTCATCTGATCAATTTCACACTAACAGTATTGGTCTCACCTGATTAGTTTCACACTAACATTATTAGTCTCACTTGATCATTTTCTTCTGATCGGTTTCACACAGTTAGTTTTATAATATTGGTTTCATCTAATTAGTTTTACATGATCTATTTCACCGGATCGGTTTCACATGATCAGTTTCACCTTGTCGATTTCAAACGATCAATTTCACCAGATCAGTTTCAGAGACAAACATATTTTTCTAAGGGGATAATTTTAGATAGTCTTTATATAATTGTCATCCCTATTTAATGTCTGATGTATCTCATTCTTTCATAGTTTAAGGGTTTGGTAAAAATGTCACCAAGTTGATGTTCATTCCCAATAAACTCAAGAGGTATATCACCTTTTTTATAATGATCTCTCAGAAAGTGATGTCTTACATCAATATGTTTTATTCTGGAATGAGAAATTGAATTTTTAGAAATTTTAATAGCACTTGTATTGTCACAATTTATAGGGATATGTCTTAATTGAAATACATAGTCTAATAAAGTGTGTTTTATCCACAAAATTTGTGCACGGAAATGACCACCAATAATGTACTTTGCTTCAACAGTTGATAATGCAAAAAAATATTCATTTACTACACCATGATATTAAAGACTCCCAAAAAGTGACATGTTCTAGATATTCTCTTTCTATTGAACTTACATCCACCAAATTCAGTAATAGAACAGCTAACCGTATCAAAATTCTATCCTCTTGGGTAGAACAATCCTAAATTAGTTATATATTTGAGGTATTTGAAAACTCTTTTAACAGAATTTAAATGTGACTCTTTTGGGTTTTCTTGAAATCTTGCACACATACACACACTAAACATGATGTCTGGCCTACTAGAAGTTAAATAAAAAATCTTTTAATCATTCCTCTATAAGCAGTTTGATCAATAGATTTTCCAATTTCATCAAGATCCAACTTACAAGTAGAACTCATGGGTGTTTCACTACTCTTAATTCCATAAAATCCAAATCTTTTCAAAATATATTTAGTGTATTTACTTTGATTTAAAATAATACCTTATTTGTTTTTAAATATTTGAAATCCATGAAAATATTTATGTTCACCCATCAAACTCATTTCAAACTCACTATGCATCATTTTTAAAAAGTCATTGCATATGAATTTTTAGAAGAACCAAATATAATATAGTCTGTATATATTTGATCTATTAAAACATCTTTAGAAATTATTTTTATAAATATTGTAGGATCTAAAATTACTTTTGTAAAACCATTATAAATAAGAGAGTTACTTAACCTATCATACCAAGATCTTGGATGTTGTTTCAAACCATATAAATCTTTAGTTAATCTGAAAACATGATTTGGAAAAAATTGATTTATAAAACCTAGGGGTTATTTGAAAAAAAACATCCTCAATTATATAACCATTTAGGAATACACTTTTTACATTCATTTGATAAAGTTTGAAATTCAAGTGTGCTGCATAGGTAAGTAAGATTTTAATGGATTCAGTCCTAGCTACCGGTGAAAAGGTCTCCTCATAATAAATTCCCTATTTCTGATTATAGCCTTGTAAAACTAATGTAAATTTGTTTCTAACAATATTTCCCGCTTCATCTACTTTATTCATAAACAACCATTAAGTTCCTATGGTCAATATATCTTTTGGTCTATCAACAAGCTTCCAGACTTTATTTCACTCAAACTAATTTAGTTCTTCTTGCATAACCATCACCCAAAATTCATCATTAATTGAATCATTGATATTTTTAGGTTCAAATTATGACAAGAATTCTTGATGTTCAACCTGACTTAATAGGGAATCTCTAGTTTGTGTTCCTCTATCTAAATATCCAATTACATTATCTAAGGGATGGTTTTTAAGGGTCGTAGATAGTATAGTAATAGTAGCGATAGTTACTTTAGGTTCATCACTTGGTTCTAGTTCATTATGGCTAGAATCTAGAGAATTTATTGAACTAGAAGTTTTAACAAATTAATTTATAGGATGGTTAGAGGGTTTTTCAGCAATGTCCATATTGGACAGATCCTCTTTAAGATTTTCTAGAGAGGTATTAGGTTTATGTGGATCTGTTTACCCAACATGACATGTACATATTGCTCCATACATATTGTTCTCTTATTAAAGACTCTATATGCTTTTCTTGATGTTGAATATCCAAGGAATATTCCTTCATTACTTTTGGAGGAAAATTTTTCAATATTGTCTTTAGTGTTTAGATTATAAACATTACATCCAAACACTTTAAAATAATTTACCTTCAGTTTCCTATTATTCCAAAACTCATAGAGAGTTTTTTTAAGGATAGTTCTGATTAATAATCTATTTATTATATAACAAATTATATCAAAAGTTTCACCCCAAAAATAAATTAGTAGGTCTCATTCATTGAGCAATGTTCGGGCAATTTCCTGTAGGGTTAAATTTATTCTTTATACTACAACATTTTGTTACGGTGTCCTAAGGGTAAATAAATTGTGCCTATAGATATTTTATGAGAAAAAATATTCAAAGTCTGGATTTTAAAACTCACATTAATGGTCAATTATTAAGTATTTAATTTTAAGTCCACTAAGATTTTCTATTGTCCTAGAATACTTAGTAAAATGAGAGCAAGATTCACTTTTGTGATCTAAGAAGAAGGTCCAAGTATACCTAGAGAATTCATCTATAAAAACATAAACATAGTGATTCCCATTGAGACTTGAAACTCTAGATGGTCCAAACAAGTCCATTCAAACTAAATCGAGAGGTTGAGAAGTTTTAACTTCATTCTTTGGTTTGAAACAGATTTAGTGTTGCTTTCCCTTTTGACAAGGATTGCACACTTTATTGTATGGAAACTCTAATTTGGGAAGGTCCTTAACTAGAACTTTTCTGGTTAAATTATTAAGGGAGTGTAAATTATAATGTCCTAGTATTTTGTGTTAGATCTAAGACACTTTGTGAAAGGCATTTAAGAAGGAAACATTTGGTGATGCTAGTGTGTCTAAATTTACAGCATATACATTATCATTTCTAATCACTGTAAATACTAAGTTATTTTTGGCATAAAAAACATGGGATGAATCATTTTTAAAATTGAAATTAAATACATCATCACATATTTGAGACATTCTAAGTAAGTTATATTTTAATCCATCAACATGGAGTACTTTGGAAATTGAAATAGAGTTAGGGTTACCAATATGGCCTAAGCAGATGATTTTTCCTTTACCATTGTCACTAAATGTGATATTTCCTCAATTAATCTTGATGAGATTATTGAATCTATAGTAATACCCTATCATGTGTCTTGAATAATCGTTGTCCAAGTACCAAATATTTATATAGGAACTCTTTAGGTAGTTTACCTACAAAACAGTTCATCCAAGAAAAGATTTTGGTACCCATATTTTTGTGGGTCCATAAAAATTAGTAATAAAGGATTTGGGAATCAAAAATTGTTTTATGGGTTTATTATATGTATATTGTAAAGTATTTAAAAAATAAACTTTATTTGGTACAAAAAAACATGATAACGTAAAATATTATTTAGTACTGGAACTTCTAGTCAAATTTTGATTTTTGGATAGGGAAGTATATTTTAAAGATTTATTTATAAAATGTGTTTTAGATAAATTTATTTGTCCTAGATGATATCATATTCCATTAGTATTCCTAGGAGTGATCTGTTTACCAAGTAATTTATTAAGTGTATTTTCCCATTGGTAAAATTTTCTAGATCCTTATTTAATTGATCATTAGATAACTTTAGTTCATTATTTTCCTTTAGCAGTTGTGCATTTTTCTCTTTCTCAACATAAGTTGGGATTTAATATTTGAAGAGAGTGCATGATGTTTCTTTAATGATTTATACTTATCCTTCAATTCAATAAAAGTTTCTTCTAGCATATTACAATACCAAAATAGTTCATCATTTTCCATATTTTTATATTTAGATTCATCTCTTGAGTAATAGTCATTAGGTATAGAAGAGTTTAAGAGTACCTCTGACGTATTTGTCATAAATAACATGTTTTCCATATCTTATTTCTTATTCTGAGAAGAAGAAAATTCACTAGAGATTTCCTCAGATGCACTCCAGGTGGCCATCATTGATTTATTATATTTCATATCTTTCTTCTCATACTTCCTTTTATATCTTAATTTAGGATATTCAAATTTGACATTCCCTCTACTTTTCATTCATAAAAAACTATTTCTTCTGATTTTTCAATCTTCTTTCAATCCTTTTTCCAATTTCCTTTTTTGTCATCTTTTCCTTTATAATTTGTTTTCTTGAAGAACTTTTTGTTTCTGTAAAATTTTCTGAATCTCCTAACTAGTTGAGCCATTTCCTCGTCATTGTTTGAAGCTGATTCTTCAATACTTGTGCTCTCAACAATATCTTGAACTTTCTCGTTTACTTTTCTCTTGGACGTGGTAGTCTTGAAGGCTACATATTTTCTCCTTGGATATTCCTCATCTTGATTTAACTTTAGTTAATTATCATAATTAATTCATTTTCCAATTAGTTCCTTCACTAGTAGTTTATCAATTTCCCATGATTCTCTTATGGATACTGATGTCCCTCACCATCTCTCTAGTAATAATATTATAATCCTCATGATCTACTCATTTGTTGTTACAACTATTCCTAAAGAACTCATGGTGTTCACAATCTCATTGAACCTGAGATACATATCAGAAACAGATTCATCAGGCTTCATTCTAAAATTTTCATATTTAATAGTGTAAGTATTTAATATCATCTTTTTAACATTATTTATTCCCTCATGGGAAAGAGACAAAATGTCTCAAATCTCACGATCAGTTTTAAAAAAATAAATGTGATTAAATTATAAATATCCTAGTGCACAATATAGAGAATTTTTTGTTTTATAATTATTGTTATAGGTAGTCTTGGTAGCTTCATCCCAAGTGTTTCTAGTGGTTTCAGGGAGTTCATATTTACTTTCAATAGCAGTCTGGATTTCGAATCCCTTGCTTTCTAAATGTATTTTCATTTTAATCTTCCACTAATCATAATTTGTTCTATTGAAAAAGGTGGTTTTTTGTCGAATATTCTTCTAATATATTTTCTATATTATAAATTTGGAAACTATTTCAAATGGATAAAAATTTATTATTAACAGAAATTTTATTATCTTTGAAATACAACTACAATCATAGTTGAAAAATTTTGACAATGATTTGAAAACTAAAAAATTCATAAACCCTATGATACCAAATTTTGGTCTGATTATAGTACTCAAGAGGGGGGTCACTTGAGTCCCTATAAAACTTTATGTTAAATATTGGTTCTTTGAAAATTTACCCTAATAAAAAAATATAATACAATTCAGTTTGTAGTGAATTTATAAGAGTCTTGAATTTTTTGTTAATTTCTTAAGCGATTGATTAGTTCTCAATTATAATAATCTGAATATTAATATAACTTTTAAAACTAACTTACTGGTTCAAAACTATTATAAACACTTTCTAAACTAACTATCATATTTTTCCTTTGGTTGAGTGAAATTTTTTATAAAACATAGTAAATGAAAATAACAATAGGTGCAGCAGAATTTAAAGCAAGAGGTTTTGTCTCAAACCAAGACTTAATCCTCTCCACATTGTGATCACCTGCCATGAAGCAGTTTAAATTAATAAACAAGTTTGATCCACACCCTAGATTGGGGTTCATAATATCATACAAATATGTCAAGGTAACCCATGACCTCTACCACAATTCTTCATGGGAAAAACAGCAAATAGGTCACACACAACCACTTATACTATTCTATGTAGTACACAATAGAATAAATATAGTGTGAGATTTAGGATATCATGTATCCTCTAGTTATGCACAGGAGTCAGTGTGTGTGTGTGTGTGTAACAGAAAGATACACACCCTTATCATAAATGTAAATAAATGAACACAACAGAGGTAAAGATGTATACTTAGGTTTATAAGTCTTCGTGTGTTATGCAGTGCATCTATGGACTAATTTGATGTAGTGTAATTGAAGTTTGAGTCCTCTTCTAGAATTTGACTCCAAAATAGAGTGTTGTGGCCTATGTGTTATAGATTACAGATATATAATATGTTCATATTCTTGTTTGAAAGATGTTAACATCAGCTCAGTATGTTTATCCTGATTTCTTGATCTCCCTATGTGTTATTCCTTTTGATTTATTGGGTTTTAAAAGTATGCTGGAGAGTTTCTGGAATTATTAGGTTTTATTTTCTTTCTACTCTTCTACATATGTCTCACTTATTTTCTGTAACACCCTGACCCCAGTTACCCAGAGTTGGTTCATTATTACATAACATTGGCATGATCACAAAAGATCAAATCTTCAAAGACCGATTAGTTTAGTATCTTTGGAAACACTAGATATATTCATAATTCTTACATTACATCATAAAATGAAAACTACAACAAAATCTGGTCTCCACACTCATATCCCCTCATATTTTCCCTCCAGTTCATTCATAAAATAAATCTTCACATCCTAAGAAAAATAAAACATAGAAAGGGGTGAGCTTAGATTCCCAGTAAGGATAACAATATAGCGGAAACTTTCATAAATAAGCATAAACATTTAAGGCAATGTATAACTAAAACAAAAGCCTTTTAAACTTAAAATTCAGCATAAAATGGAAGAAATAAAATAAAATAATGTCATTTACTTATTCACATGGATATTCTACTAAATCGAATAATCACATGCAATATCAATAACCACTTTCATAATGATGGAATGCATAATGTCAGACTATCATAACCACATAGTCAAGGCCTTGTGCCAAGACTACAAATAATATTTTGTCAAGGAATTGTTCCAAGACACTAGTTCATCTCATGAGACCTACCGATGCATCAAGGAGCTATAGCGGGCTCCACCCGTCACTTATTAAGTCCAATTCATTCCTCATATGAATAGGTTTAAACATAACATAAACATTCGAATTAAAAATAGCATAGGAAATTTCAATACTTTCTCCATAAACCATGAATGTTATAAAAATAACACATCCACAGTCAAACATATCACAAAAGCTTCAATACAATATGGATGTTTTGTATCATAATAAATAAACTTCAAATAATCTTAAAATCCATCAAAGGATGTTGACATAGATGAAATCAAAAGTATTTGAGAGAAATATCTCTTTTTTTGAATTAATTTAAAAGTCACATAATTATAAAATAAAACATGTACTTTGAAAATATTCTTATAAGCTTGTAAGGGAAGCTTTGAAGATTTTATAATAGCACAAAATAGCGGCACCCACCATATAAGTTAAAAAAAGATATTCTTACCTTAATTTTGTTTAAAATGTTAAAAAGGACCTTGTTTGAAAAATGACAGAAAGATTACTTTATAAAAATCTTATAAAAATTCAACAAGGGTATAAATGACTTTAACCCAAGTCTATAAAATAGTAAGAATGATTTGAAATACATTTTTAAGAAACATGAATTTGGATGATAAAGAGGTCCCAATAGATAATTACGTATAAACAATCTTAGATAATGAAGAGATTGTGAAATAAACCCTTAACTTGTAATTTTCCTTGGTTGAGGGTAGGTTAACCTCCTATATAATAGTGAAATAATTGTTATTAAATTATACAAGAATCATATACATTAATATGATATCATATATGATCTTCTAACATTTCTTTTTTAATAATATCTTAGTATTATCGTTGTTTCGGGTGTTAACTTGTTTACTTTTATATGTTTTGTTACATAAGTCGTGTTTTTTATGGATAGGTTGTACCTTATTTATATACAAAATGATATCAAGTCCTTAAACATTATTTTTAATCATCAAGTGAGAATTATACTTGCATGGATACGATGGGGAATGAATCTCAACGCGTTTGTGGAGACGGTAGTCCGTACTTACGCACGAGCGACAATATCATTCTTTTGATATTAAAATAATATATAATTGGATGGTATATCATATATAAAGAGTAATTATCATGTTATATTTATTATTTACATGAATTACACATCATTATTATACCCATCCAAATAATAATGTTTTGAATAAGAATTACACCACGACGTGGAGACGGTAAGTCGTACGTACGCACGTATGGTGACATGTCATTCAAAGGATGGATAGAATATTGAATATGGTTGTACCATATTTATAATAACATTAAATTATATAGAAGATAATGGAGTTATTATTTTAGAATGTAAATAACAAAGATAGAAGAAGTTGAAGAAGAAAGGAACTTGAAAGAGGGTGGTGAAAACATTACCTCTTCTTCGGGTTCTTCCGGTCCATTTGATCAAAAGGGATCCTTAAGTTGGATTTTTGATCAAACTAAGGCCTCTAGATTGAATTTAGGGAAGTTGAGAGAATATTTTTGCAGCATTTGGTTGATCCAAATGGCTTTGAAGGTTTTAATTAGAGGGACGGGGAAGTTCCCTTTTATAAGATGGGTGAGGGGCACCTTAGGAAAATCTAGAAATATTATTTTATAATAAATTCATATTCGGTTTATAATGGTTCAAAAGTAAATTATTTAAAGTATAAGGTGGGTATGGGTCTAAAAAAACTCAACCAATAGGTTTTAGACAGGTTTGGGTCACTTTATTAACCTTATCTTTTAGTTTTAACTCTTAGTTAATTAGTTTGAAATTTACCATGTCTCTTTTTATTTTTATATTATATAGTTAATAAACTTACTATATACATCCAAGAGACAACCAAGTGGCCCAATAATAATACACCTATAATTATATAAGTCCTTTTTCTGAACATTAGATTTTTAGGAATATAATATCAATTAATAATATAATATTTGTTTTAAAAACTCATTTATGTCAATTTTGACAATATTTAATAATTTATTTTTGTTAAAGTCTTAAAAAATTTATTAATTCGAACCAAATTAATTTAAGAAATCATAACATGTCATATTAACCAAAAAAATTCATTTATGTCATCAAAACTTCCAAATTATATTTATTTTAATATTTATAATACCAATTATTTGATTCTTTCATCAATAAGAAAAATACTGCATCATTATTGTGTCATGAATATATTTAATTATTAAATGTCTAAAAATTATAAATAAAATACCATTATGTAGAAAATATTTTTATCTTTCTAATGAATATTTAAAGATGAAAATTTAACGTATATAACCCTATGTAAATATTGTTTTTCTAAAATATATATGCTTATGTCATTTTTGTATTTACTTTGACTTAATTAATATAAAGTGTCATTATCACTTACAAGTGGATACATGGGGTCCCAAAATCGACCCAAATATGACCATGGTCAGACATGTATCAATAAATAGGGTTAGGACACATTTTAGAGTACTTTATTATTATTATAATATTATTTTTTTACCCTTATTTACCGGATTTACCCTTTAACCATGCAAATAAAATATTTACCGAAGTAATTATTCAAAATGTCTAAAAATAAAAGTTACCTATTTACAAAATTTGGACCTCCTGATTCTAAATATGGAATCTATTTTTCTAAATTCAAAACACAATAGTGGCATAAATTAATTTAAAATTAATTCTTGTTTTCAAAACAAAAAGCGTGTAATTAAGAAATAATAACTATCAAAAGATTGACACTTGTTTATGTCCGGTTTAAATGTGAAATTACGTCCAATGACCAACATTGTATTAAATTGTAAAAATATATTATAAATATACTTTAAAACCACTCAAATTCATAATTTATCACTATTAATTATTTCGATTAAAAAATTTGTTTTTAATTAAAATTTAGTAATTTTCACTATTCATCAAAATATGAAAGTTATCAGAAATGTACCAAAAATTCACCCTAAGATAATTTCGATATTCCAAATCAAAAAATGAATTCCATTTTGAAAGATAAAATGTATAAAATTTCAAAAAGTGAGTATTACTTTTCATAACGGCTAGTTTGATTGGTTGGGGTGTGTATTAGAACTCGAAGTTTTGTACAACACGCGCTACTGTATTATTCAAAGAGAAGTGTACTATGTAGGCTTGGGGTGTTACATTCTCCCCTCATTAAAATAATTTTTTCCTCAAAATTTTTATAATACTACCGCGTGAAAATACTCAGGTGGTTCTTCATTATAAGTTCCTCAGGTTCCCATGTTGCCTCTTCCATCTTATGGTTTCTCCATAGAACTTTTACCAGACGAGTCGTCCGGTTTCTCAGCACATGTTCTCTCATATCAAGAATCCTGATAGGATCTTCGCAATAAGACAGATCATGTTACAGTACTAATTCCTCAGAGGTGAGTACATGCGTTGGGTCAGGCGTGTATTTTCTCAACAGTGATACGTGGAACACATCGTGAACTTTGGAGAGACTTGGCGGTATTGCCAAACGGTAAGATACAGCCCCAATTAGTTCTAGAATTTTTAAAGGTCCGATGTACCTGGGACTGAATTTACCTTTCTTACCGAAATTTATAACACCCTTCCATGGAGATACCTTCAAGAAAACATGATCTCCTACCTGGAATTCCAAATCCTTCCTTCGGTTGTCAGTATAGCTCTTCTGCCTACTTTGAGCTGCTTTGATGTGGTTTTGGATTACCTTCACCTTTTCCATTGTTTCCTCCACCAGTTATGGGCCTACAAGTTTTCTTTCACCAACATCATCCCAACAGGTTGGTGTGCGACATCTCTTTCCGTAAAATGCTTCATATGGTGCCATCTAAATACTCGAATTGAAGCTATTGTTATAGGAAAATTCTACCAGAGGTAAATATTGATCTCACATACCCTGAAAGTCAAGTGAGCATGATATAAACATGTATTCTATGGTTTTAATAGTCCGTTCTGATTGTCCATCTATTTGAGGGTGGTAGGCAGTTCTCAAACGAAGTTCAGTATCCAAGGCCTTCTGAAGACTCTTCCAGAATCTTGAAGTAAAACGGGGATCACGATCAGAAACAATCGATATGGGTACTCCATGAAGTCTCAAAACTTCATTAATATATAGTCTTTCTAGACGTTCAAGTGGTAAATCTTCCCTTATATCAAGAAAATGTGCTGACTTGGTAAGACGATCAACAATTTCCCAAATTGCATCATTCCTTTTAGGAGCCTTTGGTAGTCCCATGAAAAATTCCTTCATAATATTATCCCATTTCCACTCAGGTATGGGATGATGTTGCATGACTCCTCCAGGCTGTTGCCTTCTATCTTTCACTTGTTGACAAACCATACATTTTGACACAAAATCAGCAATCTCCCTCTTCATGTTGTCCCACAAAAAATGTTCCTTTAAATCTCTATACATTTTGGTGCTCCCATGGTGTATAGAGAAATTAGAACTATGAGCAACATCCAACAATTCCCTTTTTAGATCAGGTATATCGGGAACGCAATTTCTCCACCCAAATTTCAAAATTCCACCTTCATACACAAAGTCACTCAATCTCCCATCATTCACAGCTTTAATCTTCTTTTTTAAACTCTTCATCATTGGCCTGAGAACTCATTATCCTTTCTAGTAAAGATGGTTTGGAAACCATTTGAAAAAGTATTTATGTTTCACCTTCCATGGTGATTCCCATATCCATCTTTACTAGATCCATGAAAATAGGATCCCTTTTAACTATAATTTTGTTCAAAACTCCATGATCATTTCTTATCAAAGCATCTTCCACCTTATTTTCATTCCACAGGTGGTAGTGTATCATGCAATTGTAATCCTTGAGTAGTTCAAGCCATCACCTTTTTCTCATGTTGAGTTATTTCTGTGAGAAAATGTACTTCAAACTCTTGTGATCAGTATAAATCTCACATTTTTCACCATAGAGATAATTTCTCCATATCATCAAAGAAAAAATTACAGTATATAACTCAAGATCATGATTAGGATAGTTTTTCTTGTGAATTTTCAGCTTTCGTGATGCATAGGAAATAACTTTATCATTCTGCATAAGGACACAACCAAGTCCTTTCTTTGATGCATCACTATAAATAATGAACCCATCATTCCTCGATGGTAGAGTCAATATAATAGCATTGACTAATATTTTCTTCAGTTCTTCAAAACATTCTTCACACTCTTTTTTCCAAACAAATTTAACCCCTTTACGTGTGAGATTTGTTAATGTGTTAGACAATCGGGAAAAATTATGGACGAAACGTCGATAATAACCTGCTAATCCAATAAAATTGCATACCTCGGTTATACTCATTGGTGCTGGACATTCTTGGATTTCTCTTGTATTAGAAGGATCAATAGATATTCCATCTTTAGAGAGAATATGGCCAAGAAAAGAGATCTCTTGGAGCCATAATTTACACTTTCTAAACTTCCCATATAATTCATGTCTTCTAAGAGTCTTCAGGATAATGCACAAGTAATTTTCATGATCTTCGTAGCTTTTGGAGTATACCAAGATATCATCAATAAATACCACCACAAAATCATCGAGATATTCCTTAAAAAATCTATTCATTAGATCCATGAATATAGAGGGTGCATTAGTCAATCCAAAAGGCATTACTGTAAACTCATAATTCTCATACCAGGTTCGAAATGCTGTCTTCGGAATGTCTTCTTTATTCACACACAACTGATGGTATCCAGATCGAAGGTTAATCTTTGAAAAGTATTGAGCTCCATGCAGTTGGTCAAATAAATCATCAATGAGAGGTAGGGGATACTTTTTTTATTGTTATAGCATTTATTTCCCTGTAGTCGATATATAAGCTCATAGATCCATCTTTCTTCTTAACAAAAATGATAGGGGCTCCCCATAGAGAAACACTAGGGAAAATAAATCCCTTATTACTCAATTACTCTAGTTGTTTCTTTAGTTCAACTAATTCCACAGTGTCCATTCTATAAGGGGTCTTCGATATGGGCCTTGAACCTGGAATTAAATCAATGGAAAACTCAATTTCTCTTTCTGGAGGATATCCAGGTAAATCTTACGAAAACACATCTACATATTCTTTCACAATAGGTACATACTCTATTTGAACATTCCTTTCCTTACCCATAGTTATTTCATTCTCTTCCATCCCAATAATTGAATTTTGTTGAGCTACTGGGGGTGGATCTAGGTATGAATCAGGTGGTGATGATTCTTCTCTAAAGATAAGGTGTTCTTTATCATCATCATCAAAAATCGTAACCTCCTTCTTACAATAAATTTTCGCATCATGGTCTGAAATCCAATCCATACTAAGGATTATATCAAATTCAATCATGGGTATGACGATGAGATCAGCAGATAGAAAACATTTATATGCCCTAATGGGAATGGATCCACAGAACTTTGTAGCAATGATACTTCCCTTAGGAGTTTTAATTGACAACTCCCTTGTTAAATCAAATTGGAAATATCTAATTTTCATAGCACACTGGGAAGATATGAAACAATTCAATGATCCAGAATCAAATAAAGCATTGGATAAACTTGAGGAAACCATTAAATTACCTGCAACCACGTCTTTCGGAGCTTCAACCTCAGCAGTAGTGATAGCGTAATCTTGGCCTTGATCCCTTGGCCTTTTCTGAGGTAAGTTCTCCTGATGCTTAGGAAATTCATTTTCATAATATCCCATCTCCCTACAATTGTATCATTGAACATCGGTAGCTTCTTTCTTCCCCTTTCAATCCCGAGCTCGGTTGCCTTTTTCACCACACTTATAACAGACTCCCATTCCTTTCAAGCAAGTACCTGGGTGTTTCGTCCCAAATTTACTGCAGGATGGATAATCAACTTTTACCTTCTTCCCTTTTTTTCCATTTCCAGAGTGATCAGTAGATATCTTCTTCTCTTGCTTTGCTTTAATGTAATAAGACTTAGAGAATTCTTTTTCGGTCTTGATAGCACATGAGACAATATCTTCGTACAAAAAGAAGGTTTGTGAGAATAATGCTTGATGGAGAAACAGTTTTAACCCAACAAAGAAATAATCAATATTACTTCTTGGGTTACGTATATAATATTCAACATACCTTGCTAACCTTGTAAAGTTATCCTTATACTTTACGACATTCTCATCCTCCCTTTTCCTCAGACTTAGAAATTGTCTTTCCATATCTTCTCGATGGTCACAAGGAAAGTATTTTTCTAAGAAAATCTCTTTGAACTCCCTCCATTACATATTTTATACTTCATCATCTTCCTTCGTGTTTTGAATCAATGACCATCATTGATCAGCATCTCTAGTGAGGTGTTAAACTGCCATGATAACTTTTTCCCTTTCACTACTCCCCAAGGCATGGAATATTTTCTCTAAGGAATTTATCCATTTCTCAGCTACTAAGAGATTTTTACTACCATTGAATGTCGGTGGTTGTTTCCTCAAGAAGCAATCTAACATTTATCCTCCATTCTATGGATCAGGGTGCTCCATACGGGTAAGTTTATTATTCATAACCTGAGTGAGTTGTCCCAGTATGGTGATTAGCGGATCAGAACCAGTTGCATCCCCAGCTCCACTATAATTATCTTGAGCAAGAGGGTAATCCCTACATGAAGTGTGTGCATTGATATGGTTTCCATTTCTCCCACTAGGAGCCATTTCTAAACAATGGCATACACTAGATTAGTTTATGAATCTCAATACATAAATCCAAACTTGTAAAACACTTAACATGAATTGAATAGTTTATGGATATAATCCATAATCATAAAAATGTTTTCCTTGAGGAAGTATATACTCATAAAACCTTTATAATGGTTTGTAAATAAAATGAGAATTATCCTAAGCATATCCCCCGGGAGTGTCGTAACCAAGAGTGCAGCACGGCCTGTTGTCGTGCACCAGTTCCCGTTCGAGTCCAGCTCAAAGTGGTGTTTTCGGGTTTTACCCCTAGGTACATCTGTGCCAGATCCACCTCTACCTTCCCGTATCCAAATATGTATGTATTTCTCAGAAACCTCAGAGAATCTCTACAGTACCAAAAATCTAAGAATAATTCTATACTAATCCTCAAAGTCTATCTTAGGGTTATGTGCTCTAATCAGAGTTTATCTAAATCTAGCTTCCAAGGATTGTACTAAACTTCCTCTGATACAAGCTGTAACGCCCCGACCCCAGATACCCTAATACGGTGCATTATTACATAATATTGGCATGATCACAAAATATCAAATCTCAAAATACCGATTAGTTTAGTAGCCTTGTAAACACTAGATATATTCATAAGTCTTACACTATATCATAAAATAAAAACTACAACAACATCTTGTCTCCACACTCATATCCCCTCATACTATCCCTGCAAGTCATTCATAAAATACTTCTTCAAATCCTGGGAAAAATAAAACATAAAAAGGGGTGAGCTCAGATGCCCAGTAAGGATAAAAATATAGCAGAAACTTTCATAAATAAGCATAAACATTTAAGGTAATGTATAACTAAAACAAAATCCTTTTAAACATGAACTTCAGCATAATATAGCAGAAATAAAATGAAATAATTCCATTTACTTATTCACATGGATATTCTACTAGTCTAATAATCACATGCAATATCAATAACCACTTTCATAATGAGGGAATGCATAATGCCAGACTATCAAAACCACATAGTTAAGGCCTTGTGCCAAGACTACAAATAATATTTTGTCAATGCCTTGTGCCAAGACACTAGTTTGTCTCATGAGACCTACCGATGCATCGAGGAGCTAGAGTGGGCTCCACCCATCACTTATTAAGTCTAATGCATTCCTCATATGAAGAGGCTTAAACATAACATAAACATCCGTAATAAAACTAGAATACGAAATGTCAATACTTTCTCCATAAACCATGAATGGTATAAAAATAACACATCCATAGTCAAACATATCACAAAACCTTAAATACAATATGGAATTTTTGTATCATAATAAATCAACTTCAAATAATCTTAAAATCCATCAAAGGATGTTGACAAAGATGAAATAAAAACTATTTGAGAGAAATATCTCCTTTTATGAATTCATTTAAAAGTCACATAATTATAAAATAAAACATGTACTTTTAAAATATTCTTATAATCTTGTAAGGGAATATTCGACAATTTTATAACATTAGAAAATAGCCGCACCCGCCGTATAAGTTAAAAAAGACATTCTTACCTTAATTTTGTTGAGAATGTTAAAAAAGACCTTGTTCGAAAAACGACGGAAAGATTCCTTTATAAAAATCTTATAAAAATTCAATGAGGGTATAAATTACTTTAACCCATAGTCTATAAAATATTAAGAATGATTTGAAATACATTTTTAAGAAACATGGATGTGGATGATAAAGAGGTCCCAGTAGATAATTATGTATAAACAACCTCGGATAATGAAGAGATTGTGAAATAAAACCTTACCTTGTACTTTTCCTTGGTTGAGGGTAGGTTAACCTCCTGTATAATGGTGAAATAATTGTTATTAAATTATACAAGAATCATATACATTAATATGATATCATATATGATCTTTTAACATTTCTTTGTTAATAATATCTTAGTATTATCGTCATTTCGGGTGTTAACTTGTTTTCTTTTATATGTTTTGTTACATAGGTCATGTTTTTTAAGGATAGGTTGTATCTTATTCATATACAGAATCATATAAAGTCATTGAACATTATTTGTAATCATCAAATTATAATTAGACTTGCATGGATAAGATGGGGAATGAATCTCATCGCGTTCATGGAGACGGTAGTCCGTACGTACGCATGAGTGACAATATCATTCTTCTAATATTAAAATAATATATAATTGTATGGTATATAATATATACAGAATCATTATCATGTTATATTTATTATTTACATTAATTACACATCATTATTATACTCATCCAAATAATAATGTTTTGAATAATAATTACACCACGACGTGGAGACGGTAAGCCGTACGTATGCATGTATGGTGACATGTCATTCAAAGGTTGGATAGAATAATGAATATGGTTGTACCATATTTATAATAACATCATAGTATATAGAATATAATGGAGTTATTATTTTAGAATGGAAATAACAAATAAAGAAGAAGTTGAATAAGAAAGGAACTTGAAAGAGGGTGGTGAAAACATTACCTCTTCTTTGGGTTCTTCCTTTTGATTTGATCAAAAGGGATCCTTAGGTTGGCTTTAAGATCAAACTAAGGCCTCTAGGTTTAAGTGAGGGAATTTAAGAGAATATTTTCTCAGGGTTTGGCCGAGCCAAATGGCTTTGAAGGTGTTAATTAGAGGGAAGGGGAAGTGCCCTTTTATAAGGGGGGTGAGGGGAACCTTAGGAAAAGCTAGAAATATTATTTTATAATAAATTAATATTAGGTTTATAATGGTTAAAAGTGGATTATTTAAAGGATAATATGGGTATGGGTCTAAAACAACTCAACCAATAGTTTTTAGACCGGTTTGGGTCACTTTATTAACCTTGTCTTTTAGTTTTAACACATAGTTAATTAGTTTGACATTTACCATGTCTCTTTGTATTTTTATATTATATAGTTAATAAACTTACTATATACATCCAAGAAACCCCCAAGTGGTCCATTAATAATACACCTATCATTATATAAGACTTCTGGATAAACCTTAGATTTTTAGGAATAGAATTTCAATTAATAATATAATATTGTTTAAATAAACTTATTTATGCCAATTTTGACAATATTTAATAATTGATTTTTCTTAAAGTATTCACAAATTTATTAATTAGAAAAAAATTCATTTAAGAAATAATAACATGTCATATTAACCAATAAAATTCCTGGATGTCATCAAAACTTTAAAAATATATTTATTTTAAAATTTACAATAGAAATTATTTGATTCTTTCATTAATAAGGAAAATACTGCATCATTATGGTGTCATAAATATATTTAATTATTCAATGTCTAAAAATTATAAATAAAATACCATTATGTAGGAAATATTTTTATCTTTCTAATGAATATTTATAGATGAAAATATAACATATATAAACCTATGTAAGAAAATTCTAAATGATATATGCCTATGTCATTTTTGTATTTACCTTTACTTAATTAATATAAAGTGTCATTATCACTTTCAAGTGGATCAATGGGTCCCAAAATCGACCCAAAGATGCCCCTGGTCGGGCATGTATCAACTAATAGGGTTAGGACACGTTTTAGGGTAATTTTTTATTATTATAATATTATTATTTTACCCTTATTTACTGGATTTACCCTTTAACCATGTTAAATAAAATATTTACCGAAGTAATTATTCAAAATGTCTAAAAATAAAATTTACCTATTTATACAATTTGGACCTCCTGATTCTAAATATGGAATCCATTTTTCAAAATTCAAAACACAAAAGTGGCATAAATTAATTTAAAATTAATTCTCGTTGTCAAAACAAAAAACATGTTTTTAAGAAATAATAACTATCAAAAGATTAACACTTGTTTATGTACAGTTTAAATGTGAAATTAGGTCCAATGACCAAAATTGTATTAAATGGTAAAAATATATTCTAAATATACTTTAAAACCACTCAAAATCATAATTTATCACTATTAAATATTTCTATTAAAAAAATTTAATTAATATTTAGTAATTTTCATTATTCATCTAAATATGATAGTTATCAGAAATGTACCAAAAATTCACCCTAAGATAATTTCAATATTCTGAATCCAAAAATGAAGTCCATTTTGAAAGATAAAATGTATAAAATTTCAAAAAAGTGGGTATTACTATTCATAACGGTTAGTTTGATTGGTTTTGGTGTGTGTTAGAAGTCGATGTTGCGTACAACACACGCTACTGTATTATTCAATGAAAAGGGTACCATGGAAGCTTGGGGTGTTACATTTTCACTACTTTGAATGATCTAGATTTTTATTATTTTATACTTCTTGGTCCAACATCCATAATAATCTCACCACATTCATGTACCTCGTATCGTCCTCATAATATCCTCTAAATATCTTACAAGAAGCATTAATTAATTTCAGAAGTATTAATTTGTCTAAATATGACCGTTAGATTTAAATTTTAATTAATAAAATAAAAAAAGTTTTTATGACTATCGGCGAGTCATAAGTATCGGCAATTCAATAGCATCGTTCTATCATCATATGTGACTCTCTGTATCATTGAGTCCTTTCCATTGGTATCGGTGACTCTGGGAATCGGTGAGTCATTTGTTCTATCGGTATGTACAGGCATCGGTGAGTCATCATCGGTGACTCATTTTGAACTATTGGTGTGTCTCCCATCGGTGAGTCATCCATAGGTGAGTCATTTGAACTATCGATGTGTCTCTCATTAGTGAATCGTCCATTGGTAAGTCCTTTGAACTATCGGTGAGTCCTTCATCAGTGTCTTCTTCGATCGATGAGTCCTCATCGGTGAGTCATCCATCAGTGACTCCTTTGAACCAATCAGTTTCAGAGACTTTGAAAAACTTACAAAGTGTCTTTCTTATACAGAACAGTACCAGATTAAGTTAAATTCATAATTTCATGTAAATATACACTTGTAAATATATTGAAACATAAATATCCAAAATTTATTGACTTATTTAAATTTATTATACCATGTGACATAATGTATTAATTTATAAATATTCACTAACATGATTATCAATACTTAAAACATGATATGTGAAGTATCATGATTTGTAAATTGGCATGATTTGTGATTATTAAAAAAACTATCTCACAAAGGGTCCAACATAAACCTTATATCTTACCCACTAAATTATTTCTCAATTTTGATCCAATTTACATGTTTTACATGTTCTCTCTTTATATTCAATTGTAATATTGAAAAAAAATGTAATTCTCACCAATTAATAAAGGGGCCTCTCTCTACCCCATAAAGAAACATATAAAATTCAGTTTTCTCATGAAACCTTGAAATTTTTTCTTCACCTGTAATAATATTTTACTCCCTTGATCTTTTATTCACAATATATTGTCCTATTCAATAAATTTCCAATGGATTTTCTAGGAAAATATCAAATTACTCAATGTGAATAATCATTTTTTACTTAAATTCTATACTTTATATTTTTCTTAACAAATTAAAATTATAAAATCTATGTGTAATTAAATAAATATTGGTCATATAATTAATTTTATTATTATTTTGTAATAATTAATCACTATTTCCATTTTTTATTAAGAAAAACTAGACTTTCATTCATGCATTGTTCGGGTTACTGCCTCTAAAATGAAACATATTTCATTTTCAATAAACACCATACAAGGAAGTTATAAAAGGTGAAATTAATAAATAAATCATATATATATATAATTTTTATGAATAAAAAATAATAAACCATATTACTCCTTTCTCCTACTCTATGAAAAAACTAAATCATCAACCATGCATACGTATGGATTACTGCCTCCATGGAATGATTGATTTTCATTTTTATTTTCACCACCACTATACAAGGAATGTCAGGAGGATGGAATTAAATGATAAATATTCTTTTTATTAAATCATCAAGGTTATTGTATGTGAAATTTTATGACCTAATAAATATATGATCAGTAAATGATTAATGTTAATTCAATCATTTAAAAAGAGTTAACTAAGATAAAATGATATCTTCTTTGTATGTAATGATTTTATATAAATTATATTATATTTAAATTTCTATAAAATTATTAAATATCAAAGTAATAAACACTAAATAATATCATTATTCTTCTATTATAATTACATAACTAATAAACTAGCTTATAATAATCCATTAATCATGATAGGTTCATGTTTGGGTTGGTTTAACCACCTACCTGAAAAATAGAATGCATTTATGTCATGGATGATTATGCGAACTAATTTAATCATGTAAAATTAAAAAATTATTTAAATAATTATTTTTTTGTTCTGGTATGCTTATATCCACATTTAAATCATTTATTAATAAATTTGAATTTTTTTATTAAGATTCACTCAAACATGTTTGTCATTGATTCCATCATCATGTATCATAACAAAAACTAGCATAAAATGAAATTATAGATTTATAATTTATCATGTAAAATCTATTATTTTAGATTATAAAATATAATAAATATTTAATTTTTCAAAATCAAATATACCAAGACCACTTTTATAAAACTAGTTCAAAGTGATAATAATTATTTACACCCGGTGGTGAAAATTGGTAAAAAAATAACACAAACACACACACACATATATATATAATGATTTTTAATTATGATCATATATGTTGATAGTTATGAATTATATTTTTTATTTTTTATTTAATGAAAATTTATAAATTATTTAGGACATTTGGTCAAATTCCATGATGAGTCTGAACTAAGGAAAGGGTTTTTCTCTCAAATTCCTATATTTGAGACATGTTTCATATTATGAACCTAATTTCATTTATGCTGTGTATATATAGGATATTTTAGATAATTATCATGTCTTAAGATTAAATAATTATATTTTAAGTTCAATTTAATCACACTCATTCAATATTTTTTTTCTAAAATGTTACTCGAGTTGTAAGTGTTTATTGGTATCAATTATGATTCTTTGAGACAAGTTACATGTTATGCACCTTGTTTCCATTGTACGATGTTCTATTGATTTATTGTCATTTGGATTTCTTATAAGTGATTTCATTTTAATTAATGGGATGAACTATAACAAATAATTTTATTTTCTTATAATTTATTTTGACTTAGGTGTTACCTCAGTCATAAGAGTTTTTGGTAACTCGATTTTCATTTATTGATTTATAATCATTCACATAAAATTATTTAATATAATTTGTGAACATTATAAAATTTTACTGAATCATGTGGTAATATATCATTTTTTCTAGACATATACATTCCAACCACATAAATCCTTAACAAATATTTCTCATTTATTGGGATATATATCTTGTGAAGGTTATTGATTACTCAAGTCCCCTTTCCATGGGTTATATTGATTCATCATGAACTTCTTTGTTCCATTATAGGGTTCTACCACCCTAATATTTAATTTTATGGTAATGAATATATATATAGGGAAAATATATTATAATACAAAATAATGATTTTTACTCTTTTAAAAATTTTAGTTTTGAACAAAGGTATTTTTCAAGATATTAAAAAAGATTATGACTTAAAATTAATTTGTTTTACATTTATATTAAAATTTCCCCAAGATAAACCATATACATTTTCAAGTCACTATTTTTTAAGATTATTATTAAAATTAATTATTTTTAATGAGTTTTCACTTCAGCTTTTGAAAATGAATTTCGGATGTGACATGTTATTTCCTCTTTTATATTAATAATAAACATGTTTTCTAAAATCTATTTTAAGTTTTCAAATTCTATTATATTTTTAATTTTTAAAATTATTTTACCATATAGGGTTTATGTTATACTATTTATACTATAATCTATATTTAACTTTTGTGGGAATTAACTCATGGTACAAAATAAAAAAATTCATGATCCGTTCTTGGGTGGAGTTATTTAAGCATTATTTTGCGAGATTATTTTTAATCTATATAAGAATCCTTCTAGGTTCCCTTTATTGAACATGTGTTATATAATATTGAAACAATAAACCTTCTTTCTCTAGATTCATTATGATCATGTTATTCTAGTATTGACTTAGTTGTACACTCATTGATCTATAATTCATGAAAATCACGTTTTATATAATTTAGATTGGATGATGTTAACCTAGAAATAATGTTATCCTATTAACATAGGGATTAGTGTTTTTATTTTTTATGTTTTCATTCAAATGTGGATGATTATTTTCATGTTGAATATTTATTTTTTGACCATACACTTTATTTATATTAATGGGTTATAGCCATTTTTTTGACACGGATAAAATATGAACATTCTATATTATCATTAAATGCTACATAGGTTGATCGTGTATTGGTATTATATATTTTTCATTATATATATAGTCATGTTTTTTATCCAAATATTCCTTAGGGAATGGTAAAATAGTTCTTATTTTCTCCAATGGTGAATTCACTGGTCTTTGTTAGGTGATAGATGGGGCCTTGAATTTTATATCCCCTAGATGCATCAAGAGACCTCATGAGATAAAATAGGTTGGGTTTTGGTGTATACATTTTCACATAAAAGGATAGTTTCTTAGAAAATGACTTTAATATAATGTTTTTTGTCTGATCTTTTACTTTCTATAAGATTAATATTAGAATTATTAATATCTATTTTTTCATCTATTATCATGGATATATCATGCTCTCCCTTTAGTTGATTATGGAATTATCTAGATAATTTATTCCTCCCATATAATTTATACCATGATTTTTTTATTGATATATTCAGTTATATGGTATGTTATAAAAAAAAATATTACACATGATATACCTAATAGGATAGATCCTATGGATAATCTTATGGGAGATGTTGAGGAATTGTTATGAATAAAATAGATTATTATATAATGTAAAAAGTTTCTAATATTTGATAAAGAACATGGGATTTTTGATTTTATGTTTTTTTACTAATTCACTAAACATATAAACCTAAATGTTCTTGGGAATTTATGTATTAAAATATTTTATTTAATTAATGTAATTATGGGATAGTTATGTCTAAAAATTTATAATTTGTATGGAATATAGTATGTAAATTATGTTTTTATGGAACTGGATTCAAGAGTTTAGGTTTGGGGCATCACATTTGTGTTTTTTGAATAAGTGATTGTCTAAACATAATTTGTTTCAACATAATTCATGCACAAAGTGAGTTTAATAATCCTCAAGGTAGTTTCCTATAATTTCCAATATAAGTATCTATTCATCATTTTTTTGAATGAATATATTCATGAAACACTAATTGTAGTGTAATTAAAATTCATTTGACCCACTAGTATTATCTATTATAGGAACAGTGACTACACTTCATCATCTTGAGTCATTATATTTCAAAAATTAATTGGTAGTTAACTAGGTGGGATAATAGGTCCACTCTAAAAATGTAAACAAAACGTTAGTTTTATTAAGAGATTAGTGAGGTCTAAAATTTTCATTATAGGTGAACCATGGGGGACAATGGGTCATCTTCAAACATTTTTCACAAGTATGTGATGTAATGGCCCAGACCTCCCTAGTCCATTACTTTGTGAAAATGTGGTTTTGGAAGTGTTTCGGGAGGTCAATGTGACTTATCCCATAGCTGCTGCCTATCGGTAGCTCGGTCTACCGGTAGCTGCTGCCTACCGGTAGCTCGGTCTACCGGTAGCTCGGTCTACCGGTAGCTCGGTCTACCGGTAGCTGCTGCCTACCGGCAGCCGTCGCTTACCAGTAGCTCGGTCTACCGGTAGCCGTAGCCTATCGGTAACTGGGTTTACCGGTAGCCGCGGCGTACTGGTAGCTTGGCCTACTGGTGGTCGTAGTCTACCAGTAGCTCGGCTAACACTGCCAAATTTCTAGTTCTGTGAACAGTGTTTCCAGTTTTATGAACAGTATCGGTAGGTGAACATTATCGGTAGGTGAATAGTATCGGTAGACTTGAATAGTTCTATCGGTGAGGATCTATCGGTAGACTTGTGTTTCTATCAGTGAGGATCTATCGGTAGACTTGTGTTTCTATCGGTAAAGTTCTATCGGTGAGCTTTTCTTTCCTTTGCCAATTTTTTTTAGTTCTGTGAACAGTGTTTCCAGACTCCTAAGAGCTACCGATTCCATACTTTGCCAAATTTCACGAATGAACAGTGTTTCCAGACTTCATAAGAGCTACTGATTCCATACTTTGCCAAATTTCACGAATGAACAGTATTTCCAGACTTCATAAGAGCTACCGATTCCATACTTTGCCAAAATTCACGAATGAACAGTGTTTCCAGACTTCATAAGAGCTACCGATTCCATACTTTACCAAATTTTTGAGTATGTGAACAGTGTTTCCAGCTTCGCAAATTTGACGTTTTCCTTGACGTAAAATACTTTTAAAACCTTATTTTAAGGACTTTAAGACCGATTCAAAGGCCATAAATTCTATATTAATTATTTCTAAGGCCGGGATGTTTTTACTTGGTCAAACCGCGTGGGTTAGTGTGATCCGTTTTTAATGGAGAATAAACCGAATCTTAAACCGTCACCTCGTTAAATATTCAAAAAGGAACGAGATATCATTCATCGTAGTTCTTCCTCTCTGTTCTCAGCTAAGAGACGCTAGAACCTTTTAATCATTTCTGTAGGAGTTCCACAATCAATTTTTTCTCCTATGATTGGTTCTGCTCTGTTTTGGATGCAACCGAACTGTGTCGGTCTTTTTTTCCCAATAACGTATGTTTTATCGTCGTTCCTTTGGGGATCATCTTCTCTTGTTTCTCCCTTCTTTTTTTTATACCATGTAAATTCCATGATTCTAATGGGTTTTCTTGGGGTTGGTTGGTACTGTCGTACCGTGGCATCCTCCGGTGGATGCAGTTGTCGTGAGAAGAGGACTGTGACCTGTTGTGTGGATAAAGGACGTCAAGAACTCTTCGAGGTAGGGGACTCGTGGCTTATCTAGTTATTTATGTTCAACTGTAGAATTAGCATGATTTAACCCTTTGGATCACAATGAAATTGACCTAATTAAATACTTAAACCGGATTAAAAGAATTGGTTGATCGTATGTTGTTGCTTTGTACCGTGATAACGGTTTGCCTCATGTTTTTCTAGATAGAGTGATATCTATGATTTTCTTTAATTAGTTGCTCGTTCATGATGGAAATTGATAAAGAACGTAAAGCCGGAATTATTTTTTAAATAATTGGCTAAAGATAAAGAGGCATGTTAATGAATCTGTTAATTCAAGATGGATTAAAGAACTATTAGTTCGCTAATTTCAAAAGGGTTCTGAGTGACCTGCTTGCTTGTAAGGCTGAATTCCTTGTGGTTTGGAGCTCTGAGTGCTCATTTTGTATGAAGGCTGAATGCCTTGTTAAAGGGTCGAGATCCCATTTTGTGATCTTTTATTTCCTGCTGCTTGTGATTTGATGGGAGCCTGGATGGCTGTTGTGATATGTGGAGGCATGGGGACTTGTGGTTGTGGCAGCGGATGACGCCTACTGTGGCGAGATGCATCGGTTTATGCATGTGGGTGTCGGGGAGGACACCATGGATGATGGTATGAGATGAATGTGATGGTTTGATGTTGGTGGTTTGGTTTGGTTGTTTATCTGCTTTACTTTTCCCCACTACTCAAGGCAGCTGGTCTTGCTTAACCTCTTTCTGAAGGAGGCGAAGACACGCGGGGTATGCCACGTGTTTTCCGTGTTTAGCCTCTCGATTGAGGATGGGTCTATGCTCTTGCTATAGGCGGCAAGGACTCGTCAGGTAGTATATCTACTCGCCGTGTTGATCCCCTTTGTGTTTAGTAGCATAGGATGCTTTTCTAGAATACCTGGGAATATGGGAAAGTAATTCCATAATGAAAGTTTGTTTAAATGGTGATAATCCACGGGGATGGAGAAACTGGAATTTAATAGTGATGTGAATCCTAAAAAGGAGCAGTTTTTGAATGTGATGACAATTTAGTTTAATGTGGAATTGTTCATTCTTAATTAATGTTTAAAGAATTAAATTAACGTACAGTGGAACTGATAAAATGAGAATGGAGTAATCTAATAAAGCTCTTCAAATGTTTGTGTGCTTATAGGATACCTAGTCTTTGAAGTAGCAGCTTGGAGTTTGAGAGACGTTAGCTGTAGTTGTATCTAATACTAGGTAATTCCCATAGTGTGTATGTGAGTTACATATATTCTGTACTTTTTGTGTTTCTATACGCTACTCCACCCTGTCAGTAAGGGAAACTTACACCCCGGGGATTCTGAGCCCTGGGGGGTGTTTTCCCCAACATTCTGATGGGAGGTTGAATGGCTGACTACCCCCTTTGGCCCCGCTCTCTTCTCTTGGTAGATACTTGTGCCATGAGGCACAGTGGTTAGTTACCCCATATATGTGTGTAGAGGGCCGTAATTGCTTGTGGTTATTCACACACATATATTCTGGATATAGTATCCTATGGACTACTATAGGTGTAATGTGTATAGGCTATGATGGCTTGAGGATCCTTACTCGGAGTATGGGCTGTAATGGCTTGAGGTATTATACCCGACGTATGATACATGTTATGCGGGGTATGGTGGCTCCCGGAAACTACCTGGTTACTTTTGGTTGTGAGGACGGTGTGGTGCTTCGCCCAGTTGTCTGCGGGCAAGCCTATGTGGTGCATGAGGTGCAGATTGTGGAGCTTATCCCAGGTGTCTGCGGGAAAGCCTTTGGAGAGAGATGCACAGGACGTATGTCGTTGGGGCAAAGCGGAAAACCAGTGGGGAAGTAGTAGCGGGGTACCCTTGATATTCTTTACTATATTCTATATTCTTGTATGCGTTACTTGGTGAGAGTAGCCATGGTGAGGTTGGGAATTTAGTATACCTGTTTAGGTGACGAGTTAGTTTCACTTATGGTTCATTGGGATTTAGCATGCTTTCTTTACTTTTTCATGAGAGTCTTGGGGAGGATCCTACTGAGTATACTGTTATACTCACCCTATGTACATATAAACTGTTTTTCAGGTCACTTGGGGCAGGTTGGAGATCAAGCTGGTTACTACTAGCATGCTGTTGGAGGAGGAGCTATTCGGGCTTGTGGTCGCTGCCGTTTTACTTTCTTTTGGGTAATTTTAGTTTCCCCTTTCAGTTGTAGTACTTTTGCATGACATTTCATATATGTACTTGGATTTCTTTTATATCTCAGTTCTGAGTTGGAGTTGATTGGAGTCTATTCTATCTCTCTCTTTTCTGCATGTGTTCTCTTAGAGGGTAATGCCTCCCATTTTAATGTTTATTATACCCTCGGTGCTAGTCACCAACCCGGGGCCTACTGGAGGCGGGACTCGAGGGCCATTATCTCCCTTCTCACATTGCCGGCCCAGGAGGGGTACACTTTGTGGGGAGGGGGTCGTGACAGAGTGGTATCAGAGGTCTGGTTGAGGGATAGGATGGAGTTGGAGTTAGGCACAAGTGAGGATGGATGGGGTGGTAGGGCAACTATGTCATTCATGTTTAGCAAGTGGGGTAAACACTGGAGACCGGCAGAGACATAGGCATTCAGGGCCCCCTATGATCTGTTGCACGGACCTTTAAGTTTACGATGGCTACTAAACAAAGTGATACTGGTTGCAGGGTAGAGACCTAGGAAAGGATCATGCATCATTATTCTTTGCGCCTGTGTTTGAATGGGTAGACCTTGGGATAGGTAACCTAAACTTAATAAAACAAAACAATTAATTAATTAATGTTGAGTATTCCATATTCCAGGCTTAGGAGTTCTAACAGTTGTTATTTTACAGGTATCGCTCCAGGTCGACGTCCTCGTCAGGTTTGCGCAGAAGATGCCCAGCAGGCTGTTCCAGCAGATCACCGCCGAGTAGAGGTTGACGAAGATGACACTTGGAGGAAGACACTTAGAGAGTTTCAGTGCCAGAGTCTACAGAAGTACGAGGGCTCCGTTTCAGATGCAGTAACAGAAGACCGGTTGGAGGAGGTTGAGATAGGCTTCAGTTCGATTCGTGCTCGGAAGGAACACTAGGTGTCCTTGTTTGTGACGATGCTACGTGGAGCAGTGAGGAAGTGGTGGTTCTTGTTCCTCAGTGATCGTGAGGAGTCAGCAATCTCATGGGAGGAGTTTCGAGATAGATTTAGAGTCGAGTTTCTTTCGTCGACTGCGAAGGTGTCCAGTCTCCAGGAGCTTCTCACCCTTCGACAGGGGAGATCCAGTGTTCGAGAGTTTGGAATCCTTTTCAGGAACCTTCTACGATATGCTTCAGACCGGTTACTAGATGATGAGGCCAGGGCGAGGCATTTCGAGGAGGCTTTGCGTCCAGATATCCAGCGCCAGGTCACCCCATTTATGTTGAAGACATATCTTGAGGTGCTGGAAAGGGAAGAGGTTGTTGAGAGGACTTTGGCCAGGACTGGATCGTCACGAGAGGGGAATCGTCATGATTCCTCATGAAGCAGAGCTATGGTCCGGGGTTCCCAGTTTTCAGGACAGAATAGTTTCCGTTCACCTGGGGGTAGGTCCCATCCCTTCCCATCTCGTTTATCCGGAGGTAGCAACTCTCAGGCTTATGCCAAGGGATCAGGCGCTTGTATTTCTTGTGGTGGTCGTGGTCATCAGCAGCGGGAGTGCCCGACTTTTCAGAGAAGTCATCGTGCACCGGGTGCTCCACTCCAGGTTCCTCCGTTGAGGCAGTTCCAGCCGAGGCAGCAGCAGCAGGTTGCACCAGTTTTAGATCACCAGAGGGTAGATGGAGTAGGCATAGGACAACCCCATGACGCTCCCCGTCCTTAGAGAGCAGAGCGCGGCCGCGGTGTTGGTCGTCATCAGGGTCAGAGAGGCCGTGGAGGAGGTCGTGGTCAACTCCATGCTCTAGCGTTGCCAGCCCCAGGCGAACCAGATGTCGTTCGAGGTACCCTATGCTTGTTTTCTACCTTGGTGTATGCCTTTTTTGATTCAGGAGCAACACACTCCTTCATATCACCTACCCTTGTCCATGCTTTGGGACTTGAGGTAGAGAGGCTTCCAGTGCCCTTGGCGTTGACTACGCCAGTTGGAGGTCGATCTGACTTGTTTGAAGTATGTTGAGATTGTGAGCTAGTGTTGGGGAAACACCGCTCTTGGGGAGATTTCCTATGTTTACGAATACAACCATATGATGTCATACTCGGCATGGATTGGTTTTATTCGGTGCAGGCTATTGTGGATTGCTACAGGAAGAAGGTCGTTTTTCTTGATGCAGATGGAGAGAAAGTGGTGTTTGTTGGTGAGAGAGATCCTCGGATGAGTCATAGAAGAGTTTCATCCTTATCATCCATGATGGATGGGATGATGCTGAGATCTTCATAGGTTCAACAGTTGGCGTTTCCTAGGGTCTTAGAGGAGTACCCTAACGTCTTTCCAGGAGAGGTTGTATCCTTACCCCCTCGACGAGAGATCGAGCTACATCCAGGAGCATCCCCTATCTCTATGTCTCCATATAGGATGGCCCCTTATGAGTTATGAGAGATATGTATGCATCTTGATGGTCTGTTGCAGTGTGGTTTTGTTCGGCCAAGTGTGTCACCTTGGGGTGCACCAGTTTTGTTTGTGAAAAAGGTTGATGGCAGTTTGCGGTTGTGCGTCGATTATCGTCGATTAAACAAAGTGACAATAAAGAACCGCTATCCTCTCCCGTGGATTGATGATTTATTCGATCAACTGAAGGGTTCAAGTTGGTTCTCAAAGATCAACTTGTGGTCAGGATATCACCAAATGCGTGTAAAGGATAAGGATATCCCAAAGACTGCTTTCTGTTGTCGTCATGGGCATTATGAGTTTGTTGTAATGCCATTCGGTGTGACGAATGCTCCAACTGTTTTCATGGGGTTGATGAATGATGTGTTCCGTGAATTCCTGGACAATTTTGTTGTGGTTTTCATCGATGACATCCTTGTGTACTCCACATCTGAAGAAGATCATGCAGAGCATCTACGAGCCGTTTTGGGAGTTCTTCGCCAACATCAGTTGTTTGGGAAGTTGTCCAAGTGTGAGTTCTGGGCTCGAGAAGTTCGTTTCTTAGGGCATGTTGTGTCCCAACAAGGAGTAGATGTGGATCCGTCGAAGATAGAAGTAGTGGTGTCTTGGGTAGCCCCCAAGACCATGTCAGAGGTGCGAAGTTTCCTTGGGCTCGCAGGCTATTATAGGAGGTTTGTAGCCAATTTCTCCCGAGTTGCAAATCCTCTGACAGCTTTGACCAGGAAGGATCAAGCGTTCATATGGACTAATCAGTGTCAGACAGCTTTCGAGTATCTAAAGGAGAAGTTGGTAAGTGCTCCAGTCCTTTTTCTTCCAGCGGAGGGAGTCCAGTTTGATGTTTTCTGTGATGATTCACATCTAGGGCTAGGTTGTGTTCTCATGCAGCAGAGGTCAGTTGTTTCTTATGGGTCTCGACAGTTGCGTCCCCATGAATGCAACTATGCCACCCATGATCTTGATTTGGCAGTCGTGGTGTTTGCGCTGAAGTTGTGGAGACATTACCTCATTGGCAAGCGCTTTTTGGTTTTCACCGATCATAAGAGTTTGAGGTATGTTTTCTCTCAGCGGGACTTGAACTTGCGGTAGCATCGGTGGATGGAGTTCTTGCAGGAATACGACTTAGAAATATCGTATACACCTGGGAAGGGAAATGTTGTTGCTGATGCGCTGATCCGAAAGTCACGTAGTGATGCTGTGCATAAATCTGGTGATTCTTGGAGAGTAATGGAGGAACTTTCAGCATTACATCTTGATATGGAATAGGTTGGAGGTAGAGGTTGTCTTTTCCAGATGACGGTGTAGTCATCTCTGATGCAGAAGGTGGAAGAGTCTCAGTTGGGTGATCCAGAGGTGGAAGTTTGGAGAGACAGAGTTGTTTGTGGAGAGGCCCCTGATGGTTAGTCGGAGGATGAACAACACCGAGTGTTGTATCATGGCAGGCTTTTTGTCCCCTTGGCGATGCGCGAGACGGTTCTCCGAGAGTTCCATAGTTCACCCTTGTCAGTACATCCTGGTGTGAAGAAGATGTACCGATCCTTGAGGAGTCAGTTTTGGTGGCCTGGTCTGAAACGTACGATTGCTGAGTGTGTGTCTCGATGTTTAGTCTGCCAGAAGGTGAAGGCTGAACACCGTGTTCCTGGTGGTCTTCTCCAGCACTTAGAGATTCCTCAGTGGAAGTGGGAGGACATCTCGATGGACTTTGTTACAGGTTTACCTCGATCTCCGGGAGGACATGATGCTATATGGGTGGTAGTAGATCATTTAACAAAGTCGGCCCACTTCATAGCGATCAAGGAGTCAATCTCAGTGGAGGTTTTGTCGAGGCAGTATCTAGAGGAGGTGGTGAGACTCCATGGAGTACCTAGGACGATCATTTCTGATAGAGATCCTCGTTTTACCTCTAGGGTGTGGAGAGGTCTCCAGCAAGCTTTTGGCTCTCAACTGTGTCTTAGCACTGCTTTTCATCCTCAAACGGATGGTCAGACAGAGCGAACCATCCAGACTCTTGAAGACATGTTGCGCTCTTGTTTTCTTGATTTTGGAGGTTCATGGACAAAGCACTTACCCTTGGTATAGTTCGCTTACAATAATAGTTTTCACTCTACCATCGGTAAGGCATCGTTTGAAGCCTTGTATGGCCGGCCATGCCGTTCTCCGTTGTGCTGGACTGGGGTCGGAGAGTCAGCAATTCTCGGACCAGACCTAGTGTAGAATACAACAGAGATGGTTCAGGTGATTCGTGAGAGGATGAAGACAGCACAAGATCGTCAGAAATCATATGCTGATCAAAGAAGGAGACCCTTAGAGTATAATGTTGGGGATCATGTGTTTCTGAAGGTGACTCCCCGTCGTGGGCTGCGAAGTTTTGGTCGTGGAATTAAGATTTCTCCCCGGTTTGTTGGGCCTTTTGAGGTGTTAGCTCGTGTTGGAGCTGTGGAATATCGAGTAGCACTTCCCCCTCAGATGAGTCGGATACATGATGTTTTCCATGTATCACAGCTCCGTCGTTATCATCATGATGAATCTCATGTTATCGATTGGAGAGAGATCGATATTGACGATGATGCAACCTTCGAGGAGCGACCTGTGGAGATCCAAGACCGCAAGGAGAAGGTGTTTCGTGGGCGTTCTATTCCTTTAATTCGTGTCTTGTGGCGACACGGTGGCATGGAGGAGAGTACCTGGGAACGTGAGTCACAGATACGTGCTCAGTACCCAGAGTTGTTTAATGTTTAACTCTTTTCATGTAATGATGTTTCCTTGATGGTTAGACCTTTCATGATTTATTTATGTACCTTTTGTGTGATGTTATGATTAAATTGTTTGGATATGGATTGTGTGTTTCCATATTCTTGGATGTCGTAGTTTTTTTCCAGGTTTCGAACAACTCATGGTGGTTTTCCCCTGAGAGGTATCTTATGGGGTGGTTGTTCGGACCCCTCTTTTCCTCTGAGTTGGTTTTTAATTCTCGAGGACGAGAATCTTTTGAGAGGTATCTGATGTAATTTCCCAGACCTCCCTGGTCCATTACTTTGTGAAAATGTGGTTTTGGAAGTGTTTCGGGAGGTCAATGTGACTTATCCCATAGCTGCTGCCTACCGGTAGCTCAGTCTACCGGTAGCTGCTGCCTACCGGTAGTCGTCGCTTACCAGTAGCTCGGTCTACCGATAGCCGCAGCCTACCGGTAGCTGCGTTTATCGGTAGCCGTGGCGTACTGGTAGCTCGGCCTACTGGTGGTCGTAGTCTACCGGTAGCTCGGCTAACACTGCCAAATTTCTAGTTCTGTGAACAGTGTTTCCAGTTTTATGAACAGTATCGGTAGGTGAAAATTATCGGTAGGTGAATAGTATCGGTAGACTTGAATAGTTCTATCGGAGAGGATCTATCGGTAGACTTGTGTTTCTATCAGTGAGGATCTATCAGTAGACTTGTGTTTCTATCGGTAAGGTTCTATCGGTGAGCTTTTCTTTCCTTTGCCAATTTTTTTTAGTTCTGTGAACAGTGTTTCCAGACTCCTAAGAGCTACCGATTCCATACTTTGCCAAATTTCACGAATGAACAGTGTTTCCAGACTTCATAAGAGCTACCGATTCCATACTTTGCCAAATTTTTGAGTATGTGAACAGTGTTTCCAGCTTCGCAAATTTGACATTTTCATTGACGTAAAATACTTTTAAAACCTTATTTTAAGGACTTTAAGACCGATTCAAAGGCCATAAATTCTATATTAATTATTCCTAAGGCCGGGATGTTTTTACTTGGTCAAACCGCGTGGGTTAGTGCGATCTTTTTTTAATGGATAATAAACCGGATCTTAAACCGTCGCCTCGTTAAATATTCAAAAAGGAACGAGATATCATTCATCGTTGTTCTTCCTCTCTGTTCTCAGCTAAGAGATGCTATAACCTTTTAATAATTTCCGTAGGAGTTCCACAATCAATTTTTTGTCCTAGGATTGGTTCTGCTCTGTTTTGGATGCAACCGAACTGTGTCGGTCTTTTTTTTCCCAATAAGGTATGTTTTATCGTCGTTCCTTTGGGGATCATCTTCTCTTGTTTCTCCCTTCTTTTTTTTATACCATGTAAATTCCATGATTCTAATGGGTTTTCTTGGGGTTGGTTGGTACTGTCGTACCGTGGCATCCTCCGGTGGATGCAGTTGTCGTGAGAAGAGGACTGTGACCCATTGTGTGGATAAAGGACGTCAAGAACTCTTCGAGGTAGGGGACTTGTGGCTGCTCTAGTTATTTATGTGCAACTATAGAATTATCATGATTTAACCCTTTGGATCACAATGAAATTGACCTAATTAAATACTTAAACCGGATTAAAAGAATTGGTTGATCGCATGTTGTTGCTTTGTACCGTGATAACGGTTTGCATCATGTTTTCCTAAATAGAGTGATATCTATGATTTTCTTTAATTATTTGCTCGTTCATGATGCAAATTGATAAAGAACGTAAATCCGGAATTATTTGTTAAATAATTGGCTAAATATAAAGAGGCATGTTAATGAATCTGTTAATTCAAGATGGATTAAAGAACTATTAGTTCGATAATTTCAAAAGGGTTATGAGTTACCCGCTTGCTTGTAAGGCTAAATGCCTTGTGGCATGGAGCTCTGAGTGCTCATTTTGTATGAAGGCTGAATTCCTTGTTAAAGGGCCGAGAGTCCATTTTGTGATCTTTGATTTCCTGCTGCTTGTGATTTGATGTGAGCCTGGATGGCTGTTGTGATATGTGGAGGCATGGCGACTTGTGGTTGTGGCAGCGGATGACGCCTAGTATGGTGAGATGCATTAGTTTATGCATGTGGGTGTCGGGGAGGACACCAAGGATGATGGTATGAGATGAATGTGATGGTTTGATGTTGGTGGTTTGGTTTGGTTGTTTATCTGCTTTACTTTTCCCCACTGCTCAAGGCAGATGGTCTTGTTTACCCTCTTTCCGAAGGAGGCGAAGACACGTGGGGTATGCCACGTGCTTTCCGTGTTTAGCCTCTCAATTGAGGATGGGTATATGCTCTTTCTATAGGCGGAAAAGACTCGACAGGTAGTATATCTACTCGCCGTGTTGATCCCCTTTGTGTTTCGTAGCATAGGATGCTTTTCTAGAATACCTGGGAATATGGGAAAGTAATTCCATAATGAAAGTTTGTTTAAATGGTGATAATCCACAGGGATGGAGAAACTAGAATTTAATAGTGATGTGAATCCTAAAAAGGAGCAGTTTTTTAATATGATGCCAATTCAGTTTAATGTGGAATTGTTCATTCTTAATTAATGTTTAAAGAATTAAATTAACGTACAGTGGAACTGATAAAATGAGAATGGAGTAATCTAATAAAGCTCTTCAAATGTTTGTGTGCTTATAGGATACCTAGTCTTTGAAGTAGCAGTCTGGAGTCTGAGAGACGTTAGCTGCAGTTGTATCTAAGACTAGGTAATGCCCATAGTGTGGATGTGAGTTACATATATTCTGTACTTTTTGTGTTTCTATACACTACTCCACCCTGTCGGTAAGGGAAACTGACACCCCGGGGATTCTAAGCCCTGGGGGGGTGTTTTCCCCAACATTCTGATGGGAGGATGAATGGCTGACTACCCCCTTTGGCCCCGCTCTCTTCTCTTGGTAGATACTTGTGCCATGAGGCACAGCGGTTAGTTACCCCATATATGTGTGTAGAGGGCTGTAATGGCTTATGGTTATTCACACACATATATTTTGGATATAGTATCCTATGGACTACTATAGGTGTAATGTGTATAGGCTATGATGGCTTGAGGATCCTTACTCGGAGTATGGGCTGTAATGGCTTGAGGTATTATACCCGATGTATGATACACGTTATGCGGGCTGTGGTGGCTCCCGGAAACTACCTGGTTACTTTTGGTTGTGAGGACGGTGTGGTGCTTTTCCCAGGTGTCTGCGGGCAAGCCTATGTGGTGCACGAGGTGCAGATTGTGGAGCTTAGCCCAGGTGTCTGCGGGCAAGCCTTTGAAGAGAGATGCACAGGACGTATGTCGTTGGGGAAAAGCGGCAAACCAGTGGGGAAGTAGTAGCGGGGTAACCTTGATATTCTTTACTATATGCTATATTCTTGTATGCGTTACTTGGTGAGAGTAGCCATGGTGAGGTTGGGAATTTAGTATACCTGTTTAGGTGACGAGTTAGTTTCACTTATGGTTCATTGGGCTTTAGCATGCTTTCTTTACTTTTTCACGAGAGGCTTGGGGAGGATCCTACTGAGTATACTGTTATACTCCCCCTATGTACATATAAACTGTTTTTCAGGTCACTTGGAGCAGGTTGGAGATCAAGCTGGTTACTACTAGCTTGCGGTTGGAGGAGGAGTTGTTCGGGCTTGTGGTCGTTGCCGTTTTACTTTCTTTTGGGTAATTTTAGTTTCCCCTTTCAGTTGTAGTACTTTTGCATGACATTTCATATATGTACTTGGATTTCTTTTATATCTCAGTTCTGAGTTGGAGTTGATTGGAGTCTATTCTATCTCTCTCTTTTCTGCATGTGTTCTCTTAGAGGTTAATGCCTCCCATTTTTATGTTTATTATACCCTCGGTGCTAGTCGCCAACCCGGGGCCTACTAGAGGCGGGACTCGGGGGTCATTATCTCCCTTCTCACATTGTCGGCCTAGGAGGGGTACACTTTGTGGGGAGGGGGTTGTGACATGTGATTAGTGATACTATGACATCATCATGTAGTCATTGTATATTCCATTGATTATCCTAGTGTGGGTGAACCAAGTAAAAAATTTACTATTGATTTATCACTTCATATCTATTATGGTATAGATAGGTGTTCATACTAATATTGGAATAATATTATTAGTGACGGTTGTTTAAAAAATTAAGCATAACTTGATTCACCCTCATACACTCTCTCAAGTTAATTACCTTTTCTTGGGGAAAATATTTATTTATTGTATTTTCAAAAAATACATATCTATTTTCATGGGACTAGAGAACTTTTTATTAATTATTATATGGATTTTTTATGGTAATGTTCATTTCTTACATACTCATGTACCTGTTTTCAAAGGAATATAATTCTGAGTATCTAAATTATATTTCACAATTAATTTGACACCATAATGTTTTTGGAATGTTACCCATGTATTGATTTTGATTGTGAGAGGTTCATTTCCTTATGTATGTGGTGTCTCAGTAGGTTCTGAAAATAGATCCTTTGAAGATCTAGGTAGTTATTTCTATCATATCATTTAAGAATACAGTAGATATTTTTAATTTCCTTAGTCTAAAATTCAATTATTATAGTTTTTTTTTTCAATTTATATTTTCTTTTTGACCTCTAAAAACCCTTTACCAAGAAGAATCAGGCCTTTATATAGACTAATTGATGTAAAAAATATTTTTACTTCCTATTGGCTAAGTTAAGCAATGCTCTAATTCATTAATTTCTGGATTAATGATCACGTTCAATGTTTTATGTGATTATTCTCATCTTCTATTAGGGTGTGTAGTAATGAAATAAAGGGTGATGATTTAATATGAATCATGGGAGATTCTCCCTTTAAAAAATAATTATTCTACCCATGATATTGAAATGGAATTAGTGGTGTTTTTTTAAAGTTGTGGTGAAAATAAATCATTAGAAAACACTTTATGTTCTTCATATATCACAAGATTTTGAGGTATATTTTCCCTCAATGGGGTTTCAATTTACATCAAGGTAAATGGGTGGAGATATTGAAAGATAATGATTTTGATATTTTTTATACCTAGAGTAAAGGTAATTATGGTATAGATGTGTTGAGTAGTATTTCATTGGGAGATGTTGTTTCATTGTCTGGAGAATCATAGAGAGTGATTGGGGAGATTGCAATAATGTATCGCCATGTAAAAGAGTAAATTTTTAGAGGTTTATCATATAAAATGATAATGAAATAGTCCTTGTATCAATTGGTATATGATATTGAGTTTAAATACTTCGACATATAGTTTTTGTGAGACCATATTGTTTTTTTTCAGTTTCATAATAGATGGTTAGAGGATATTTGATATTAGGTGTGATTTTGAGGGTTGTTAATTATCAAATTAGAAATGTATTAGGACATTAAAAATGTGTTTCATACCTATCCATTGTACATATATAACACCACGTCAAGGAATTATCTTTCTATGAAGAGTCTCTTTTTTTAGGGATGAATTGTTCATGTAGGAGTTCTTGGCATGATATCTAATCTTCTAATTGGTGAAAAAAAGAATTATGTTTATGGATAGGAATATTATTTCCATGGAAATAAAAAGAAAAATTGATGGATTTAATAATTATTTTGACTAAAGTAAAGGAATGAAAATACTTTTTAGGTGATCATGGATTGGTTGAAAAAATTGGAACATTTCTGATATATTGAATAGTCAAGTGTTGTACATATTTTGTAATAGTGTTATATAGATGAGGTAATGAGGATTTACAAGGTAGTGAGGACTATATTATCAAATCGGGATACTAATTTTCTCTCATGAATATAGGGAGGTATTTTTTCTACTTTTGATTCTTATTTATTCCTTAGCACTACTTTAAATCTTTTAAAAGTGGTTAGATGGAGTAGAAATTTTATATTTTTTAGGACAATTTGTGAGAATGTGTTTTAGTTTTTGGAGGTCCATTAATGTATTAGATTCCCTTGGTTGAGTTTGAGTATAATTATAATTATCACTCATCCATTGGAATGGATCGGTCTAAGGAGTTATATGGGAGGCCTTTTAGATCATTATTATGACAGAGATAGGTTATAGAGTTTCTCATCCTTCAAATATATATAGGTAAGTGAATGATTAAGAAGGTTCCAAAAATTCAAGAACATATAAAGGAGGCACATGACTATTATAAATCATATGATTATCTGAAGAGGATACCATTATAGTTTATGTTTTGATACTATATCTTCTTGAAGGTTTTTGTTAATCAAGAGCAGTATATGATCTATTGAGAGTGTATGTTTTTACCTTGTTTTATTATTCCTACTAAGAGAAGTAAATGATCTATTGGGAGTGAATGCATGTGGTAACAAGACTCGTAGATTACCAATCATTCTCCTAGGTTATTTTGAAAAATATTTGTCTTTATTATTTATAAATTTTATTTTGGTGTTTTTCCTTAAGGTTATCTTATTCTTGAGTTGAGTTATTTAACAATGATGTAGTCATTCTAATATGAATGTTACCTTCTAGTGGTGTATGGGTTTTTCCCAAAGTTTTGTTTTTAGGTTGTGTTTGATTCAAGAGGATGAGTATCATTTTAGAGTTATCTAATGTAACTACAATGAATATAATTGAATTTTACATTGAATTTTTAGTTGGTAAAGGTAGTGGGATAACATTGGTGTAATATAATATAATTTGAATCTAAAATTTTAGTTGGACAGAATGTGTTGTTGTGTGGCCCATTGTACTGCACAATGGATAATTATATAAAGTATGTGATTTTTGTACTTCTTTCTATGTCATTCTATAATTAATTGGGTTACAATGTGGTTCTTATGTTGTGGTTCAGAGTGTGTGCCATTAGTGTTTTGTGTTCTACCATTTTGAAGTGGAATTTTGATAATAGCACGAAGTGGGTTAGTGGTGTCATAGAGGTTCCTGGTAATTTTTATATGGGGAATTGTTTGGATTAATCTGGTGTGACGCCTCTTTAGTTAACCATATGTGAGCTTAGTTGCATCAATAAGTTTATAATTATAATGTGATAGTATTAGGATTTTTTTGGTTTATCTAATGTATGTTGGGTGTCGCATAGGGTATTGGGGTTAATATTATATGATCACCAAGTTGATCTCATGTGGGTGGGATTATCACGTTGTTGTACCCACTATGGTGTAAAAGTTGGGTGGTTGAATTATTATTCATTTTCTAAATTTTATATTTCATTATAGTTCCATACATAACACCATAGTGTGGTTTAGGGTTCATTAGATTCAAGATTAGGAGTTACAATTTTTCACCATAATTCAATAACTGCATTGAGGTATGGTCACTAAGGATTCATTTTGGTCTTCATCAAATTTTTTGAGTTAAGGTGGTTTAACCAAGATAATAAAGGATAGGTAAGGGAATATTGTGGTGATATTTTTGGAAGTGTTCATAGTTTATCCTTATCACATCTTGATGACCCCATGTCATAGTTTTATTCATTAATTTTCAATAATGATTTTAAATTTGTATCTTGTATAAGAATATATCTTAATTCCTTTAATTCCATAAAACCCTAGGATAAAATAGGTATGAGTGTGGATATATTTATCCAACCATTTATTTTAATTAGATCATATCATCAAAATATCCACACTTTTTATCCAAGGTGAATCCCTCATCCCTTGTCCTTGGTCATATTATCATCATTTCTCCTTGGGGAGACTATGATTGCAATATTGATTTTATTTTTGTGTTTTTATTGTAATTCTATGGTTTAATGGTCAACAATATGTATCATATTTTATTATCTCATGTTGGGTGCCTTTTTATTTGAGTTTCATTAAAATCTATTTTAGTATTTGTTAATGATTTAGTTGAAGTAGGGGATTTGAGACTTCCAATTCTTCAATTATATGAAAATTTTAGATTGATCGTGATTTTTCATTCTTTGGTTGGATAGTATGAATTATCCTAATTAATGTAATGAAATGTAACAAATGATATTTGAGGGAATTTGGTGATTCACATGTGTTTTATGGAATTCCATGATATTTCTTGTATGTTGGAGGTTATGTTCATGTTAATGGTGGAGTATTTATGTTTTCATTGTGATATTATTTTTATAGTTATTATTAACTTTTTTCAAATCAATATTTATAACTAGATAATCACTAAAAGTGGGTAATAAATTAGTTGGGTAGAAATATGGAATTAAAGTTTTAATGATTAAAGCTGAAAGTATAAAAAATATGAAATATTGATTAAATGGGAAGTTTTTCAAAGTGTATTATTGTTGGGTTTTCCCTTATTTTTATGTATATTGGCTATAAATTGATTTATTTTGGAGTGCTTTGGTTAGTTTTGTATTCAAGTTGTTATAATGTCATGTAGTTGTTAATATGGATATGATCGATGAAAAATTATGGTTTTATGATTTTAGTTTAATAGATATTTTTAGGGAAGGATGTGGTTGTGTGGTTGTTGTGGTGGATTTTTTAATGTGTTGTTGGGAAATTTATGCAGTAAAAATTTTTATTCTTGTGTATTGGGGTTATAGTATCATGGTTACATGGAACTTTTATGGGACTTGATAAATTTTTTCATGGATAGTGGTCTAATATTGTAAAATTCTGTGGTGTTAAATGATTTATAATTAATTATTATTTCTAGTATGAATGTTAATGATGAACTATACGGGATGGAATGATTGTTAATATGTGAAATAATAATTTCATGGAATAGAAAGTGTTCTACTGAATTTCTTGTTATTGAATATATAAAATGAATGAAATGATGAATTTAATGATATAGTTAAATTTTAAATATGGATTTTTATGAATGATGATATGAAATGGTAAATTAAGAATGATTTTTTAAACGTTTTTTGTGGATTGGTGGGTGTAGTTATGTTATATTTTTTTAAGAGGATGAATGTTAGTCATATAGATGATGGGATGACAGTATTGGATGTTTAAGATGATGAATTAGTGTGGAGTATTATGTTGGGACTTTGTTTGATAATATCCCTCTTATGTATTCCTTTTATTTCTTATACACCAAAAGCAATTTTGGATACTATACCAATATCTATATGATTTTTTGTTCGATAATTTTTCCCTAACATCTAGTTTAGAGAAGAATATATGGATTACTACTCCATATTCCCTAATCTCTCTTCTATGAGTTAAATGGGTAATTTTGGTTTATAGTATGTATATAAATATGGGATATAATGGATTAATTATTAAGTATATAATATAATTATTGATAAGGTTGTATGGTCATGATGTTGATATATGGTGGGGGCTGTGCATTTAACAAAGAAGGTATGAGGTTGATGTCATTCATGTTAACATTACCCTACCATAATAAAGTTGTGATGTGTGGTAATGGTGTGGTATGTGGGGAATACGCATCTATTGGTATGCAGTGGTATGTACTGGTGGATATGTGATGATGTTGATGTGGTATATAGTGTATGGTTTTGATATGGGATATGATGTGTGATGGAATGGTTGTAAAACTTATAGAAGCACCAATACATTTTTTATCAGGGGGTGAGAGAGACTAACCCATTGTGAAGTTATTTTGAGTTACTTTATTGTCATATATTCTCTCCATACTAGGTTATTATACTTATATTTGATATTCGGTGAGTGGACTTTGGTGAGGTTGGGTGATAGTTGAGCTGATGTAGGTGTTAGTTAGTTCTTGTATTTATTCACTGAGTATTTTTTATTATTTTTCCACATTTTCAAGAGAGTATTTGTTTTTAATACTATTAAGTAAACTTTTATGTTCATTCATACATATATAAATCTATTTTTTAGGTTTCTAAGAGGGATTTGGTGACCGAGATGAACATTACTAGCTTGAGGATTGGATTTGTAGTCGGGTTCCCTATCTTAGGAGTATCATTTTGTTATTGTATTTTGGAGACCTTTCTTGTGAATAAAATTTACATGCTTTGTGTTTAGGGTTTTACAATAAATTATATAGATTTTATTTTTTGTTAATCATTGTTCCTAGTATTTATTTGGGTAATGTCTCGCATTTTTATGTTTTATACCCTTTGTGCTAGTCATCAACAAGTTTTCCATTAGAAGTGGGCCTTAGGGGGTTTCACTAATATTTACTTTCTGCCTAGGATGGATTTACAATGGGGTAAGATCATTATATAATGATATTTAGAAAGAGTAAAGGTGATAAGGAAATTGATAAATATTGATATGAACTAGTTACTTCGATTAATTCATTCAATATCAAAATAAATTCCTTCAGAATGTAGGATTTTGGTCACATTATTTTTAATATAGTGTTCCTAACATGAGAGTGGATGGTACGATAGGTAATATTGGTGGATATTTCTTAGAAAAAAAATTACATAATATTTATATTGGGTGGAGGATATCTCCTTTTATTTTAGATAATGAGGTAAATTTCCTTGAAAATTTTATTTAGGTGAAGGATAAAGATGGAATCATAAGTGAGTTAGATGGGTTAGGTAAAGAAATGTTGGTTACAATTATATTATTTCCTTACATACATAAAAACATACTTCTACAATGTAAAAATATCAAATTTATTATAAAAAAATCGCGTTATGTCAATTTATCCATTTTTACCTGTTTTTACTTTATTTAGTTATTTACCATAATAACTATTTTTTCTAGAAATAAAATACGGAACCTCATTATTAATTTCGTCAAGATAATTAAAAATTATGACTTCATTTAATATAATTTTATTTATAAATATGATAATTTTATTATTTAAATGAAAATATAAAATATTTATAAAAACACATTTCCTTAAAAAATAAATTTTTAAAACAATAAATGGATTAATTCTTATTTTTATCAAATTACTAATAATTCCATGAATGTTATCTCATTTATATATATATATATATATATATATATATATTAATAATAAATCACATTAAATTTCAAAATATAAATATGATAAAATTATCTTTGAAATTAAAATAAATAATATATAATAAAACAATATTCTTTAAATAAAAGACATTTCTTTTATGATAAATCATTAAATTCTTATTACACATAATTTATTTATTATTACATGGATGTTATTTAATTATTTTACTATTAATTAATTGAATTTCATCGATCAATTTTATCAAAATCATTTTTTAACAAAAATATATAATTTATAAAAATAATTTCAATAAAATAAATGATATTTTCACTAATGAATTAGAACATTTTATTCTATTTAAAAATAATTTATTTTATGTCAATTTAATGTATAATATATTATTCTCAATACATTAGTCACTTCTAATTATAAAATATTCAATATACTTATTGCATATATGTATACATAATGACTATATATCTAACATCTATATTATTGTTATATTTACCCATTTCACCCACATATGTAATCTCACATACTTCAATAAAAGTTATCATTACCCTTTCATTATTTCTATCACAAAATATCTATTTTATTTATAATGATTTCCCTTATTTTTATACTTTTATTTAAAGGTATGTTCTTTAAATAAAACCATATGGATGGAGATTTCTCATTTTTGGCCTTTTAATTTACTTTTTGTTTTATTTCTCTTAAAATATTTATAATCATTTTTTATATTTATTTATCATAATGTGTTTATAATTCTTGTAATAATTTATGTTAGTAAAATAAATAATTTATTTAGTTTGGTTTGGTTTTTTATGATAAAAAAATTATTGAACTCGTTCAACAAATAAAATTATGCAGTGTTACATAGATGAGGGAAAATGATGAATGTTTTAATGAGATAAACAAAATATTATTTAATACACTTGTATTAACATTATTACTAAATAAGAAAGTATTTTTTATAATAATTTATTCATTAAATAAAGAGTGATGGTGTATCCTTATGAAATTTTCAGTGAAGGAAAGATATCATTGACTTTATTAATAATTTCCCAACCATCATTACTATAGAAGATCAAGAAGTATCAATAAAATTACAGGGATATACTAAAGATAATTCTATAAAAGTTAGAAAATTGATAAACTTAAACTATGAAGATAGTGTTTTAAAAATTTATATCATTTATGTATATCATAAAAATAAAAAATAAATAAATAATTTCTAAATAAATACCATTGTACAAATTTCACTAGACCCCCACATAGCACAATGACATGTAGTAATTTGAGATAACACTTTTAGTGGTAAAAACAAGTTGTAAATTGCTAAATTTGTGCTAATATACATAGTATACCTTCAAGTAACAGTATAGATACAATTTCCAAAAAATATATACAACCCCTCCATATATCGATGTGGATGTGGAATAATATCATAATTTACATTTTCATTGAATATCCAATGATATATGAGAGGAATGACGTAATATGGGTTATCATGGATCACCTTACAATGTTTTCTCACTTGTAATAATGGAGGATATACCTGTTGATATAATTTCATTGTTTTATATTAATGATGTTATAAGGCATTATGGTGTACTTCTTTAAGGACTCGGTCATAAACATTATATAATCCTAAATTAAATGAATAATTCACATTGACGATCTTTTCCTGTTTAGAGTTTTAGAGAATTAGGTCATAACTATTACATACCAACTTGAATATTACATATAGACACTACTACCCAGTATCCTTTTTTTCATAAAATAAAAACTTTTAAAAAGAAACATGTCATGTTCCATGTTTCAGAAAGCATGAATTTTCCATTATCCCATCCTTGACCCTATTCATCTTTAAGTACTGTGAAAAACATTTCAAAAACTTGGTATGAGCATAAAAAGTTCAGTAAGGGTTATAAAATAATAAAGGAAAACATTATCCCATCATTAATTAGAAATCAATGAAACCATGCTTTTCAATAATAACATACCTTACAAAATCATAAGATTTATGAATAACACACAAAAATCATAAATCATAAAGGTAACTTATGGAATTCATAACATACTTACTTTGTAGCTATCACAGCTACATAGGGAGTCACATTTGGAATACTCATCACAGTATATTCCCTAAATATATTATGATAAACATTAACATTTACCTCCTTCACGTTACCCAATGCATTGGAGAGCTATCTTAGTCTCACCCACCCTAGTTTTATCACGAAACCACCCATATATGTAAACAATGTCCAATAACCATAACATAATCATAACACGTCACACAAGTATAAAGGAAAGATAAAATTTCCACATTCCAATATATCAAATCTAGATATTGAAATAAACAATGCTTTAACAAACCATTTTCAAAACCATTTAAAACATTTAATAAAGATATTTTTTAATCAAAGTGTCCCATACCACTTTGAATCTTTTAAATATATTATCATTTGAAAAAATTAATGTCCATATAAATAAATCCTTAAAACCATTTTATTAAAACATGGACATTAATGATAAAGATTTATAAGAATAAAATTTTAAAACATTTAAAACAATAATTTAGTTAAATAGTTTTTAAAAAAATGAGAGTGTAAGAACCTGGTTCTTATTTTGAGGTACGGGTTTCTTCTTTTCTCTTTTCCTTAAGTGTTTTTGAGAAAATAAAGAAAATGGGGGAAAATCTTAAATTTTGTGACTACATGTCGTGTACTATTCCACACGTCGTGTACCTTGGCCGTGTGGGATGAGTACACTGGGTGTGTAGCCATGTCGGTGACGAAGGGTGTAAAAACAGACTACACGCCGTGAAGTGGTATTTACAGGACGTGTAGTCAGTTGGAAGGGGGAACAATAAGGCAGTGGAAGTCGCTGCCAGCTGGGTGACAGTACACGTCGTCGAGTCAACAATACACGCCATGTACTCATGTCGACGGATCAACAGTTTGGCGGTGCTGCTAGAGGAATAGTTAAATGAAAAAGTACACGCCGTGTACTTGGAAGTACATGCCGTGTAGTTTGTTTTTTTTTTCACTTAAAACAGGCAGTAGCCTCCTCATTTGGAAGAGGATGCATTTGGGTTCATTTTAGAGCAAGAGAAGAGGCCGAAGATTTGGAGATCCGCTGAGCGCACATCGGGAATCAGATTCTTCTGCCGACGATCTCATTGGAACCGCATAGGTATGCCCTCTGCTCTCCTAAATTCGTTCTTACCAATTCTATCCTGAGGGAAAGTTATTTACATTTGAACAGGTTTTCTTATAATCCAGATCTACATCGTCTTTGGGCGTTTCTGGAATCGACGTTCGTGTATACCATTTGTGGGTGTTTAATGTAGGTGTCTTGGTGTTTAATTTTCCAACTTATGTGCATTTTGTGTACCGTTGTGATATGCTCCCATGAATGGGGTGTCATATGGTTGAGGCCTTGTTGAATTAAATACCTAGAATTGTATAGGTAATTTAAATGTGATAATAAATTGTTGTTTGGGATCGCTTCTTGGATCTAGGACCACCCTGGGGGTTCGTTCCTCAGTTTAGCCATTTGGCCAGGATACCCGGGGGTATTCCATGTTTATTTTACACATTACTTTTTCCTTATAGGAATTGTGTGAGTATTTCTTGTTTATATATTGGGCATGGCCCAGTTACTTTATAACCTGAGGGAAGTGATATATTAGCCTGAGGGTAGTGGTTATTTCGGCCTGAGGAAAACTTCTTCCTTGCCTATGGCCAATAGGGTCTATGCCTGAGGGTGACACTTTGTATGCCTGAGGGAAATATCTATTATGCCTGTGGGCAATTACCTGCGGGTTACGTTTTTGATTACCTGAGGGTAAGGGTTTCCGTGTCTGAGGACACTGATTATTTACATAGAAATTCACTATGGTGGTTTCCTTATAATGAACAATTAAATGAATAATAAAATGGAAATATAACTGTTAAAGTTAGTTACTTTTGAGTACTGTTTATTTTATTGAATTTTACTATTGCACACTATTGTTGCATATTTTCACACAGTTGGGCACGGGCCTTTGGTGGGTGCCTATTGGGATTTATTTCTCACACCCTGTTTGGGTCATGTATTCGGCTCAAATAGATTACATTTCTACAGGTGTGGATAAGGGCAAGGGTCCCTATACAGGTACTTGATTGTTGCTAAGGAGTAGGGGAGCATGGGACCGGTCTTTGGCTCGCGATGCTACCGGCTATTTTGTTTTGTTTTGTTGTACTCTGTATTGTATTGTACTATATTGTTGTGTAACATGTTCTGACTGTTTTCTTAGAACTTGAGACATGTTGCATCATTATCTTTATAACGGTTGGTTATCTTTTACTGCAGTTGTTTATTTTAAATGTGTATGGTTTATTGCTTTCATTGTTGTTTTATGTTTTATCTGGTATTCCGCTGCGCTACACTTTGAAAAATGAGGGCATAGTTTCCCCACTATCAGACCTAGGCCCTCGCTGCAAGTCGGTAGCCTCTGTCATTTGGGGAAATGCGCTTGAGGTCACATAGCGAACCAGGTTTGGGGCACCTGTTGAGTCGCACCCGGAATCGGGAGTTACAAAGTGGTATCAGAGGCAGGTTCTTTTCTTTGACTTACTATTTGGAGCCTTAGTCAGGGACAGGATAAGAATGGTAGTTGGTAATAAGTTGTGCTCGGGTGTAGCTAACCTGTGTACATGGAAAATCCAATTTACCTCATGTTTCATTTTTTATGAATTTTATAGTTGAATTGATTTTATAGTTGAATTTATTTTCACCGAAGGGTGACGCACTTGTCTTTTGTTGTTTATATTTTATTCATGGGTTCTATTTAGTTTCAACCTGATGAGATGAGGGTATTCCATCTCATGCATCATTAGGAACATGCTAGAAATCACATTCCATGCATAGTTTCCATGCCATGTAGGTGAATTAGACATTGCATGTTGTTGTGATAGATGTTATTCTTGTAAAAGCATGCTATTGTGACAGCTGCTTTGATTGATACATGTTGTTTGATAGGGTATTTTCGTGTAATCTTGTTTATATAATGGATTCTAAACTTTTGTTTTTTGGGGAGTATGGGCCCTCATTTACCGGAATTTGGTGGATCATTGACAGTTTATCTGGTTATAACACATATAAGATGTCAAACTTTGATTCGTGGGGAGTATGGGCCCTCACGGATCGGAATTTGGCACTTAGGTGTTGTTTTTTCAGTATTTTCTGGGTTTCGGAGAAGTTTCTGAGGAATACTATCCAGAAACCCAGTATACACGCCGTGTAGTACCTTAAACATGCCATGTATGTTCTTCTATTCGGGAAGAAAAGAAAGCTTTTTGAGTACACGTCGTGTAGTCCTTCCCGTGTCATAGACTGTGTGGGCAGGGACACGGGGAAGGAAAATGCTTGGGGCGAACACGCCATGTACCGGATGTACACGTCGTGTAGTGTTGACCCAGAGTCTGCTCGTGTAACTAATAACACGGATGGAGGATACCTGAGGACATATACGTCATGTCTATTATGGAACACACCGTGTAGTCTGACCTGCGATCCGGCCATGTAACTGACAACATGGGTTGGTGTAATCCTTTCGTGTACATGTCGTGCCCATCTAGAACACGCCTTGTAGTGTGAGCCGTGTATCTGGCTGTGTAACTAACAACACGGGTCAGAAAATCTCATTTAGAACACGTTGTGTACCTATGGGACACACCGTGTATTCTTGTTTGAGGACAGACCATGTGGACTTAGCTGTGTGGCTAGGAAACGGGCTAGAGTACACACCGTGTGTGGGTGTAACATGTCGTGTAGTTCAAGCTGAATAGTCAGTCGTGTCACAAACTACACGGGCAGTTGAAAAATTACACCATACATGTCGTGTAGATTATATACACACCGTGTAGTTTTGTTCAACGGGAGTCATGTGGCTTGGCCGTGTAAAAGGACCCGGGCTGGGAAGAGAAGTCAGGTACGCGCCGTGTAGTCTTGTTTTGAAAATCTTGAATGCCTTTTTCCTCTTGTTCCCTTTTTGGTTCCTTCGTTTTCAGACTGTGATAATCTTGATCTAAGGTGTGCATTTGACCTTGTAGTGTCATGCTGTTGAGACGTTCACGCGTTGTTCGCCAAGAGAGTGGCAACGAGTATACTCCAGAAATGGTGGGCCATGGGCTGCCAGTGGATCCACCAGCAGAGCCAGATTCGGTGCTAGCAGTTATACCGGACACAGGCGCAGAGGCGCAGTTTCGTGAAGGATTTATGTGGTTCATGCAGACCTTTCAGGGAGCACTACCGGCTACCCCATCTATGGCCAAGCTGACTCGTATCTTCCAGCAGCAGCATCCGCCTATGTTCTCAGGGGATGGCAGACCATAGGCTGCGAAGTCTTGGATGGGGTCTACACAGACTATTTTTTAGAACCTAGAGACGCCTCCAGGGAGGAGGGTCAAGCTCGCAACTTATATGCTGCGTGATTCCTCCAAGAGGTGGTGGGACGTTACCACCCAGTAATAGCATCATAGAGACATGGTGTGGGAAGATTTCCAGATAGCCTTTTATGACTTATTCTTCCCAGAGATGCTGAGGGAAGATTGAGCTCGAGAGTTCATGAATCTGCAGCAGGGCGCTATGTCGGTGATGGATTATTCTGCTCGTTTCACTGAGCTTCAGTGTTTTTCAACCGTTCTGGTGGGTGATGAGATGCTGAGAGCCAGACGCTTTGAGGATGGAATTCATTATGACATCTGAGCACTGGTGAATGTTTTTAGATTTCCTTCAGTACATGTTATTGTGAACGAGGCACTGATTACAGAGAGGAACCTGCAGGATTCTAGTGGTGTGGGCTAGGGCGGTTCAGCACTAGTTTCTAGTACTATTTCTACTGGTAAGAGTAAGAGACAGATGGAATTCTCTCAGTGTGGCAGTGCCATCCAGAAGAATGTTTCAGGTGGCCAGGTTATATGCTACCAGTGTGGTAAGGAGGGGCACAAGAGACCTCAGTGTCCACGAGACCTAGTGGAGTGCTGAGCTTGTGGCAAGATGGGTCATCTGCAGTGCTTTTGTAGGGAGTTTCCATCAGTGGCTAGTGAGAGGGGTTATGTGCAGACTCCGCGTACGGGGGCAGGACCAGCAGCTTCTTACCAGTCAGGGAACTAGAATACGTCAGGGCGTGCAGGCAAGGATGGTGGTCGTGGTCGTGGTAGCCAGACACCATGATCTCAGAGGCAGTAGGGCAGGACAGCTCAAGGTAGCCAGGCTGTGTCGCAGGGCCGTGGCACTGGGCAGGCATATGTAGTGCAGTAGACCCAACAGGAGCAGGATCTCGGACCTTCTACAGTCAGAGGTACTGTTCTAGTAGCTTCGTTTTTATCTTCATTACTTTTCGATACGGTTGCTACACATAGTTTCATATCTATACCCGTTGTGGAGAGCCTATGGCTATGTGTTTCTTCTTCTTCTACTGTTATGATGATAGACACTCCATTGGGGACTAGAACGGTTGTTGTACGTCAGTGTAAGGAGTGCCCCTTGAGTTTTGTGGGTGTCACTTCTTTTGGGACCTCTATGTCTTAGAGATAATGAGCTATGATGTCATTCTTGGGATGGAATGGTTGAATCCCTATCGAGCCTTTGTGGATTGCTACTATCGTAGGGTGAGTTTCACGTCACCAGAGGGCGAAGAGTTTCTATACAAGGATGAGTGGGATGTTCGGGCGAGTCGAGATGGACCAGAGCATCATGGGCGAGGTGGTATCATATCTCAGATTGCGAGCTTATATCTGGATGACCAGAGGACTTTTCAGAAAGATTTTCCTCCAGTGGTTGATTATTTCAGGGATGTTTTCCCAAAACGACTTTCCTGGTCTTCCTACGGAGTTTGAGGTGGATTTATCTATTGAGCTTGTTCTAGGATCAGAGTCGGTGTCCATTCCTCATTATATGATGGCTACACCTGAGTTTCAGGAGCTCAAGAGATAGTTAGAGGAGTTATAGGCAAAGGGTTTCATCTGACCCATTACTTCTCCTTGGGTTTCGCTGGTCCTCTTTGCGAAGAAGGCGGACGGTACCCTCAGACTCTGTGGATTATCGGAAGTTGAACCAGTTTACGGTTAAGAACCGATATCCCTTTCCTAGGATTTATGATCTTTTTGATCAACATCGTGGAGCACGAGTGTTCTCAAATATTTACTTGAGATCAGTATATAATCATCTACGCATTAGACCATTCGATATACCTCTCACAGCTTTCAGGAGCAGGTATGGTCTATACAAGTATACGGTTATGCCGTTCGGACTCACGAACGCGCCAACAGTTTTCATGACTCTGATGAATCGTGTGTTCCATCCCTATATGGATTCTTTTTTGGTAGTATTCGTGGATGATATCTTGGTGTACTCTCACACTCGGCACGACCATGACACACATCTTGAGATCGTATTGAGTATACTGAGAGAGCATCGTCTATATGCTAAGCTCTCAAAGTGCCACTTTTGGATGGACTAGATTCACTTCCTGGGTCATATCATCTCGGAGGCAGGAGTTGCAGTAGACCCAGAGAAGGTGAGAGCAGTAGTATTCTGGGAGCATCCCAAGAATTTGTTTGAGATATAGAGTTTCTTGGGGTTGGTTCGTTACTACAGACACTTCATACAGGACTTCTCCCACATAGCAGCACCATTGACGGGTTTGACTAAGAAGTTTGTGAAGTTCGTTTAGTAAGAAGCTTGCGAGACAGCCTTCCAAGAGCTGAAGGGAAAGTTGACATCATCACCGATCCTGATACTCCCAGACCATGGAAAGAGCTATACAGTTTAATGTGATGCATCATGTATTGGGATAGGAGCTGTGTTGATGCAGGGAGATCGAGTAGTTGTGTACGGGTCTCGAAAGTTGAGGCCACATGAGAGGAATTACCCGACGCATGATCTCGAGTTGGATGCAGTTGTTCATGTGTTATGCTGTTGGAGACATTATCTCTTGGGAGAACATTTTGTGGTGTTAACGGACCACAAAAGTCTCAATTACATTTTTACCTAGCGTGACTTGAACATGAGACAGTGAAGGTGGGTTTAATACCTTTAGTCCTTCGATTTTGAGCTTGCCTATACACCTGGTAAGGGTAATAAAGTAGCTGATGCACTGAGCAGGAAGACTTAGATACAGGAAGTGTAAGAGGCCAGTGGTGAATGGAAGCTAATGGCTTTGTTCTCTGAGATGCATCTGGAGGTGCACAATAGTCAGGGGCAGACCTATCTTTCATCTTTAGTTGTGACCTCTACCCTCCTGGATAGAGTGAGGATGAGGCAGCTATTTGATTTAAAAGGCCTAGTTTTATGGGAGTCGGTGGCAAGTGATGACCCTCCTCCTGGGTGGATGATAGGCGATGATGAAGTTTTTCATTTCCATGGACGAGTGTGGGTTCCAGGGGATATATGCAAGGAGCTGATGCGGGAGTTTCATGCTTCAGTCTGGGCAGTTCATCCCAGAGTTACCAAGATGTACCGTGACTTGAGGCGTCAGTACTGGTGGCTGGGTATGAAGAGTGAGATAGATGGTTTTGTTACGAGATATTCCACCTGTCAGCAGGTGAAGGCGGAGCATCAGAGGCTAGTTGGACTATTACAGCAGTTACCTATCCCGAAGTGGAAATGGGATGATGTCGTGATGGACTTCGTGACTGGGTTCCCGAGGTCACCTTGAGGCAATGATTTCGTGTGGGTTGTTGTGGACAGACTCACGAAGGTAGATCACTTTTTTCCAATCAAAGAGACCTTCGGTGTTGAAGAGCATGGGAAGTTGTATATCTGAGAGGTTGTACATCTTCATGGGGTCCCTCGTTCTATCATTTCAGATAGGGATGTCCGTTTTATGTCTCATTTCTCGCAGAGTTTTCAGAGGGCACTGGGTATAAAGGTGCTTCTGAGCACATCTTACCAACCTCAGACCGATGGTCAATCAGAGCGTACGATACAGGTGCTTGAGGACATGCTGCGTGCATGAATCCTAGACTTTGGGGGCTCTTGGGAGAATCATATACCCCTAGTCGAGTTTTCATATAGTAATAGTTTTCATGAAACTATTGAGATGGAACCTAAGGAGGCTTTATATGGTAGGCCATACCGATCACCCTTGAGCTGAGGCAGGTGAGGAAGCTTTATTGGGACAACATCTCGTGCAGGAGACATCTGAGAAGGTCCAGTTGATTCAGAAATGGATGGCTACCGCACAGTCTCGTCAGAAATCTTATGTTGATCGTCGCAGACGACCCTTGTATTTCGTGGTCGGGGATCGGGGTTTCATACATGCTTCACCGAGGTTGGGGAACAGGCGGATTAGGAGACAGGGTAAACTTTCACTGAGGTATGTAGGGCCATTTGACATTATGGAGAGAGTCGGGCCGGTTTTCTATCGGTTGCAGTTACCACAGAGGTACCGAGCCATGCACGACGTCTTCCATGTATCTCAGTTTCCTTGCTATCATTCAGACATGTCTCACGTCTTTCATCCCGAGGAGTTTTAGCTTGAGTTAGATGCGTCCTTTGAGGATCATCTGATTCGTATCGTTGATAAGAGCACGAAGGTTCTACGAGGCTGGTCAGTTCCTCTCGTATGGGTGTTATGGCATCATGGCCGAGTGCAGGATGAAACCTGGGAGTGGGAGACTGACGTACGTGCTCAGTGGCCGGAGTTGTTCACGGCTATATCTTCACCACCCTTGGAAGGGAAATTCGGGGACGAATTGCTTTAAGGGGAGAAGTTTGTAATAACACGGTTCTTATTTTGAGGTACGGGTTTCTTCTTTTCTCTTTTCCTTAAGTGTTTTTGAGAAAATAAAGAAAATAGGGGAAAATCCTAAATTTTGTGACTACACTCCATGTTCTATTCCACACGCCATGTACCTTGGACATGTGGGATTAGTACACAGGGTGTGTAGCCATGTCTGAGATGAAGGGTGTAAAAACTGACTACACATCGTGTAGTGGTATTTACACGCCATGTAGTTAGTCAGAAGGTGAAACAGTAAGGCGGTGGAAGCCGCCGCCAGTTGGGTGATAGTACACGCTGTGTATTCAACAATACACGCCGTGTACTCATGTCGATGGATGAACAGTTTGGCGGTGTCCCTAGAGGAACAGTTAAATGAAAAATTACATGTTGTGTACTTGGAAGTACATGCCGTGTAGTTTTTTTTTCGTTTAAAACAGGAAGTGGCCTCCTCATTTGGGAGAGGAGGCATTTGGGTTCGTTTTGGAACAAGAGAGGAGGCCGGGGCTTTGGAGATCCGCCGAGCGTATGTCGGGAATCGTATTCTTCCGACGATGATCTCGTTGGAACCGCACAGGTAAGCCCTCCGCTCTCCTTAAACCATTATTACCAATTCTTTCTCGAGGGAAAGTTATTTACATATGAATGGGTTTTCTTCGAACTTGTATCTATGTCGTCTGTGGGAATTTCTGGAATCAATGTTCGCGTATACCATTCATGGGTGTTTAAGGTAGGTGGCTTGGTGTTTAATTTTCCAACTGATGTGCGTTTTGTGTACCGTTTTGATATGCACCCATGAATGGGGTGTCATATGGCTGAGGCCTTGTTGAATTAAATACCTAGAATTGTATAGGTAATTTATATGTGATAATAAATTGTTACAGAGAGACTCTTGAATACAAATAATTTAGGATTAACATTGAATCAGAACTTTATAATATCATGAGAATAAATGGATTCATGATATAATATTCCAAATGACAATATATACACCATATGCAAGTGGATTGGTGCACAACAATAATTAAGTCTCAATGGATTGTAAATTGAGACGAAATCCCTTATAAAAAATGTATCATTGGATTAAGGATACACAAATTTTGAAAAATATAAATACACTCAATATGATTGGATATTCAGTGTAAATCAATCATAGAACATTCACACATATTATTTTTAATACAAAACAAATGACTTGGATGTTTAACTCAATGAATGGAAATTGAGTTAAAATTACTCTTATCAAGTTAATATCGATGACTTGAGAATTTATCAATGGAATTATTATGTGTATCAAAATTATATTCACACAAAGGTGATTGGAAATTACAACATAAATAAATAAATATTTATTCGATACATAATCGTATCATGACATAATTATGAATTAGAAGCTTAACCCAAGGAATGGAAATTGGGTTAAAAGGTTCCCTTACCTATTTGGTAACTTACGAAACATACAACCCATGAAATACAGATCATAAAATGAATATGTAAATACCCATAAATTTAAATATATTACACGAAAAATACAATCATGGGTAGTACATACACCACACACAAGTAAATAGTGGAAAATATAGCATGAATCCCACGGGAATAAAAAGTGAGATGAAAAACTCGTACCACGTCATAATCAATCGATTCATATGACCAAAAGTTAATAAACACCAAATGATTCACATAATAACATGAATATAAATATAATCATGATAATATATATCAATATTCAATACACAATACACCACATGAAATAAATTTCTGGCGAACAATGGAAATCTCGCGGAATTAAAAGTGAGATAAGAAATCCCTTACCTCATGTACGACTTGACTCGTTTGTTCCTTGTTCTTCATGAATAATAAACTAAAGTTAATTTATACTTTCTTAATAACATTTTTCAAGTTTATTATTTATTTTATATCACTTATTACCATGTAATAAAAATTATTTAATCATTTGAGTTAATAACGTTCGTTTTGTTGATATTTGGTACTTGAGTCAAAAATGGACTTCTTATAATTACAAGTTGTTCACATAGTCCAAATTTCATTATATACAAAATTATATTCATGATTTATATAGCATATATATTATATATATCCATTATATACATGTATTTATAATATTACATAACATTTGGAGGTAATAAATGAAATGCACCGTTCATGGAGACGGTAAACCGTATGTACGCATGGACGCTACTTTCATTTCTATTTCTCATTTTAATGGAATTAAAACATAATGATACATAGTTATATTATAATTCCAGTATAATATAATATATAATATTATTAACTCAATCTTTTATATGTACCATATACGGCATTAATGAGTCATATCACTTTGAGGGGGCGGTAGTCCGCACTTCCTCAAATGAAATTATTGCGTTTACCCATAATGGAAACCATAAAGGTATGATATAAAAAAATACATAAGCATAAATAAAACATAAATATAATATATATCATATATAAATAAATTTCCATCTTAATTTCCACTAAGAGTGGTAGTAGGAGATAATTGAACAATCATCGTTTTCTGAGGCGTTAGTTTTCCATCCACAGAAATAGTATGTTATTTATCCATTAGATGGAGGTTTGTGTAAGTGTAGTTCGAATACTTCTCATAAAACATCCTAGTATATTTATGATACTGGTTTATTTATAAAATAATTTAATGAAAAGATTTTAGGTGTTGGAGAAGTAAAATGAAAGAAAAGAATTTAAGAGAAATTGTTACCTTTAATTCGGGTAACTCCCTTTGGTTTGAACCAAAAGGACCTCTTGAAGTACCTTATGCCTAAGGTAAGGTTTATAAGAGGAATAGGGGGATCTTTATAGATTATATGGTTTGGGGTTGGATGATCTAATGGTCTTTAGAGGTGTGATAAATGAGTTAGAAGTGATGGATTTTTATAAGTGGGAGGAGGGGCTCTTTAAGAAAGTGTGAAAAATTTATTTTATTATAAAATGATATTTAGTTTCTAAAGGTCAAAAACTAGTTAAAGTAAAATATAGGATGACTCATGGTAGAAATAAAATCATCCAATAAAAATTGGACAGGTTTTGGATGTTATTTTAATATTTATAATCTTATTCATTTAAATCATTTATTAATGAGGTAAATACTGCATCATTTTTATGTCATAAATAACATTATTTATTTGATGTCTAAAAATTATAAAAAAAATACCATGATTTATGAAATATCTTTAGATTTTCAATTAATATTTATAGTTGAAAATAAAACTTATAAAACCCCGTGTAAAAAATAATTTACTAAAAGATATTTGTTTGTGTCATTTTGGTCTTTACTTTAAATTAATTAATCTAAAGTGTCAGTATCATTCCCAAGTGGATCCATAGGGTCCCAAAATCGACCCAAAGATTTCCATGGTCGTAAATGACTCAACCAATAAGGTTAGGAAAAGTTTTAAGGTAATTTTTTATTATTATAATATTTCTTTTACCTTGAATTATCCTATTTACCTTTAACCGTGGTAAATAAAAGTAAAAAGTAACTATTCACCAAAAATTATTTTCATCATATTGAACCAAATTTTAATTACTAATGACAACCATGTATGTCATATTTTTGAAATCCAATTCACGGAAGTCGTAAAATTTCATTTAAATGAAAAATTTAGTTTTTTAACTACTACTTAGTGGTTTCACTATTCATCAAAAATTGATGTTTTTTAGAAAACTGCCAAAAATTCCGCCTAAGATATATTTGATCTTCTGAATTAAAAAATGATGTCTATTTTACCAAATTGAAAACATAGAATGTGAATTAATTAATTAAAAATTAATTCTCGTTATCAAAACAAATAGTGTGTTTTTAAGAAACAATAACTATCAAAAGATTGATACTTGTTTATGTCCAATTTCAATGTGAAATTAATTTCAATGACCAACATTGGATTAAATGGTAAAAAAAATAATATAATTACACTTTATGACCAATTAAAAAGATAATATAACCATATAAATAAGTTAGATTAAAAGTCACTTTTGAATTAAAATACAATATTTTTCACTATTCATAAATAAATGAATTTTATCAGAAAAATACCAAAAATTTACCCAAAGTAAATTTTGATGTCCCAATTATAAAGAAAATTTTTATTTTGTCAAATGGAACATATAAAAGTGACCAAAACTAGATTTAAAGAGGGTTCTCCATTAAAAGGTTGTAAATCAACCTTTTGAAGTAAATTATGCTTAAAATTAGATTCATTCACATTTTAAGCCTCTAACTTTTATTGGATAAATCTAAAAACACTAGTACAAAAACCTTTTTTTACGTCACCATTTTTCACGTCGGTTTTTTAGAACCGACGTGAAAATATCTAAAAATCTATTTTTCACGTCGGTTATTATATAACCGACGTAATAATACATTTTTTCTGATTTTTCACATTGGTTATATAAGAACCGACGTTAAAAATCCATTTCCAGGAAAATATATTAAAATTTTCACTTATTTTTCATGTCGGTTATTAAATAACTGACGTGAGAAATGTTTAAAAAAATGTAGTTTATTTCTCAAGCTTTAATTTGACAGGTCACGGAGCTCAAACGGAGTCATGGATTAAAAGTTATGGCCTTCATAAGTTCATCATCTCTAAACGATGTCTTAAGGATGTCCAACTTCTGAAGGCCATAACTTTTAATCCCTAACTCCGTTTGAGCTCCGTGAACTATAAAATTAAAGATTGGAAAATTAAATACATATTTGAAAATGTTTTTCATGTCGGTTATTAAATAACCAACGTGAAAAAAACCTTTTAACGTCGGTTATTAAATAACCAACGTGAAAAAGTCATGAAAATCGATTTTTCACGTCGGTTATTTAATAACCGACGTGGAAGAGTGACTAAGATTGATTTTTAATGTCGGTTTTATAATAACCGACATGAAAAATAAGTGAAAATTTTAATATCTTTTCACGTCAGTTATCATAAAACCGATGTGAATGATATTTTTAATATCCCGCGAACGCGAAATTCCAATTTTTTTACATCACAGCATCGAAATTTTGAATTGCCGCCTAAAATTTTTAATACCGCATTTTCTCATAGAATCTCAATTATATGTTTCCATTATACACCCATCCTAATTTGACGATCATTTATTTCAACCATTATCGTTCGACCAAATTGACTCTTTTTCTCTCGAATGTGAATCAATTATTTCTTCTTTCCGCGATCTCATCAAGGTATATTTAATCATACATCCATGATTTATGGTTTTTATGATTTTTTTTCTTAATTGATATACCATTTTATGATCATTTCATTCAACCATCATCATTCCACCGAATCAACTTGTTTTATCTTCAATGTGAATCAATGATTTTTTATTTCCGCAACCTCGTCAAGGTATTTGTAATTATTTTCCCATGATTTATATTTTCTATGAGTAGTTTTCTTAATTGATATAACATTTAAAGATTGTTAATTTATTATAATGATGGATGATTCTTTATATCATTATAAAACTAAAACTCCCCCTACAGATTCAAAAATTCCTTCTAATATGAAGCTACGGTTGGCTCATTCAATCTTTCCTCGAAAAAAATATCAAACTTCTGATGGTCATAACTTTTGATCTTTAAATCCGTTTGAGCTCTATGACCTGTCAAATGAAATCTTAGAAAATTTTATACAAGATAGTAAAAAAAAATTACATCGGTTATTTAATAACCGACCTTGAAAATAACTTTTAATGTCGGTTATTAAATAACTGATGTAAAAATGACTTATAACGTCCGTTTTTTCAAAAACCGACGTAAACAATGGCTTCTTATCACCATTTTCCAGAATGTATTTCACGTAGGTTTTTTAAAAACCGAAGTTAAAAACTATATTACCCCATTTTTTATGTCATTTATTAAATAACCTATGTAAAAAATCATATTTTTAACATCACTCGCAATAACGTCGCCTAAAAACCAACGTTAAAAAGCAAAAAAAAACCGACGTAAAAAACTTTTTTTGTACTAGTGAAATATTTAAAAAATAGGTATAATAATTTTTTAGTTAGTTTTGTTTATTCCTTCCATTACAACGTTTAGGCGTTAACTACCATTTAAAATAATAATATTATATTATTAGTGTGCAAAGTAAGATTTCAAAGAAACCCATTGTTGTGTATCAGGTACGCCATCAAACATAGCGTCCCCTTTAAAATATAATTAATATTTAGTTCTAAAATATTAATAAATATGAAATATGTCATGTTCTTTATTTACATGGGATGTTACATCCTTCCCCCCTTTTAAGAATTGTGTCCTAACAATTTTAAAATTGGTCTTGGAAACTTCATTGAAAGTCCCACATCGGAAAAAGAGTCAATAAAACTATTACTTTAAAATAAAGAGAAGTACAAAGGTCACCCGAGATAACCAATACTAGTATTACATGTAAGAAAACGTGGATATGGAAGAGAAAACAATCCATCAAGTTTTGATGGAGAGTGATAGAAAACATGATTAAGATAAAGTTAACCACCAGAAAATCACAAACTTATGATGTGTTAAATGGTCTTTGATTACCAAGTAGGAAACTTAAACTAAAAACGTTTTTTTTTACGTTCCTTTTCATAATTTTGGGTAATTAATTTACTACATAGAATAATAACATAAGAAAATATACTTACCTTCAAGTAGAGTTTCATCCTTTAATAAGTTTCTACCAAAATTTAATCCTTTCTCCAAACAATGAGAATTCAAAAAGGCTTGGTCACATCAAAATCACAAGAATCGTGTTCTGGAGAATCACATAATCCACAAAAGAATAACTATATATTTCCCTTTTCTTTAGACATCAACTAAAACCAAAATGGTTAGTGGGAGATCATATAATACCCAAAAAGTACAATCTTTTACAAAAAGAAAAACTACTCTTAATCTCCAAAATTTTTCAAACAAAACCCAAAGTTCAACAAAGACCATTCAATAAATAAATATCCATAAAATTATTCAAAAGTAATCGAAACTAATATTGAAACCCAAATCTCATAAGGATTTAATTACATAGTCTTCTAAGGTAAATCTTAACATTTATCTCTAAATAACATCAGTTACTCATAAAGTCTCATATTTGAAAATTAATTAACCTAATCACATATTCTTCATGATAGGTTAACCATTTTCATAAATAAACCAAAACGTCATATATCCAAAATAAAAACATAGATTCTTCCAAACTAAAACTCCAACCATTATTCCACAATTTAAATCCCATAGTATTTTATCTTCCTTATTCATATAGTGTTTCCTCAAAAGATATAATGTCTTTCACAATAACCTTTATCACTTAATCACCAAATATTTTTCCTATACTATGTATATCCATTTGATAAAACATAAGTTCCCAAAACTAACTTATTCTTGTTCAATAAAATCATTTTACTAAAATAATAATTCATAATAACCAGGGACTTCATGTAGGCCAGTGGTAGGCGATGCGCCCTTGTCTCCCTTCGATTGTGGGTTCGATTCCTACGGCCTTGCCAGATTTGACAGGTTATCACCCATCCTACGGCTTGTCCTTTTTATAAAACTCAAAAATAACCCTAATGTGTTTTAACCTCAATGGTTTCCTTATACCTCTCATTTTCATCCCAATTCATTATGATCTCAAGATCTTAATTATTGAAGTCTTATATATATTGTCATTTTTTTATTTCACCACCATATGATAAAATAAAATGATCCCCAAAATGAAGAACATCATTCCTTGATCATGGTGTCCATTTGGTTTCATCGTCATCTTGTTCACGTAGGTAAAAGGTCCATGCATTGCAATAAGGATTTAGAGATCCTTCAAAATCATTTGCTTCCTTCATCCAAATACACCTTGTACAACATGGGTCATATGGGTATTCACAGAAAAATAGTTTTGGAAAATAATCGTGTATGACATATAATTTCAAAACATCTGATAAAACAAGATTTCTATAAAACAGTCGGACTAAATTTGAGTTGAAACTTTCAATTAATGGTCCTTTTAAAATATCATAGGTATGTGCTGAGAGACTATATTGTAAAAGAAAATATAAATAGTTTGTGCAAGGGTCTCCTTCTTCATTACCTTTTTCAAAATCATAATATTCTTCAAAATCTTGTGATAAGGTAAAATATTTGAAAATGCCTTGATAATATTTACCTTTCTTGAAAATATGAGAATATTGTGAAAATATGATTTTTCTAAATACAACCCATGATCCACAATGATAACTAGGTATAGTGGAGGTGTTTGATATCTCAAACAACTTCTTTCAAGTGAGTTTTATGCTAGAAAATGTTTCAAAATCATCTGAACATGACTTTGTAATAATTATTGCAAGCAAGTCATCAGGAAGAGATAGGAATTTCGTTTGATATCCTCCTCCTTCCATTTGTAACTGAAATTCCTTGATCTGAAAAAGCTATAAAATAAGTATTTAATGTAAATAAAAGATAAAGGGACTAACCATGTGTCTAATGAAAACTCTTAATCCCAAAAGTTGTCTAAAAAGACCTCGGATACCAACTATAAGGACCTGGCCTTAAACATTACATAATCCTGAATTAAATGAATAATTCACATTGAGAATCTTTTTAGGTTTAGTGTTTTAGATAATTAGGCCATAACTATTACATAACAACTTGAATATTACATGTAGACACTATTACCCAGTATCCATTTTTTCATAAAATAAAAACTCTTACAAAAAAACATGTCAAGTTTCATGTTTCAAATAGCATGACTTTTCCATGATCCCATCATTGACCCTATTTATCATTAAGACCTATGGAAAACATTTCAAAAACTTGTGATGAGCATAAAAAGATCAGAAAGGGTTATAAAATAATAAAGTAAAATAATATCCCATCATTAATTACAAATCAATGAAACCATACTTTTCAATCATAACATACCTTACAAAATCATAAGATTTGTGAATAACACACCAAAATCATAAATCATAAAGGTAACATATGCCATTCATAACATACTTACATTGTAGCTATCATAGCTACATAGGGAGTCACATTTTAAATACCTATCATAGTATATTCCCTAAATCTTTAGGAGAAACATTAACATTTACCTTCGTCACGTTACCCAATGCATTGGAGAGCTATCTCGGGCTCAGTCGCCCTAGGTTTATCACGGAACCACCCATATACCTAAACAATTCCTAATAACAATAACATAATCATAACACATAACACAAGTATAAAGTAAATATAAAATTTCCACATTCCAATATATCAAATCTAGATATTGAAATAAACAATTCTTTATAAAAACATTTTCAAAACAATTTAAAACATTTAATGAAGAGATTTTTGAATCAAAGTGTCACGTACCACTTTGAATATTTTAAATAAATTATCATTTGAAAACATTAATGTACATATAAATTAATCCTTAAAACCATTTTATTAAAACATTGACACCAATGATAATGATTTAGAACAATAAATCTTTAAAACATTTAAAATAATAATTTAGTTAAAGAGTTTATAACAAAATGAGAGACTCTTGATTACAAATAATTGAGGAATAAAATTGAATCAGAACATTATAATACCATGAGAATAAAGGGATTCATGATATAATATTCCAAAGGACAGTATATACACCATATATGAGTGAATTGGTGCATAACAACAATGAAGTCTCAATGGAATGTAAATTGAGACGAAATCCATTATAAAAAATGTATCCTTAGATTAATGATAAATCAATTATGAAAAATATAAATACACTCAATATGATTGGATATTCGGTTTAAATCAATCATATAACATTCACTCATATTCTTTTTAAGACAAAACCAATGACTTGGATGTTTAACTCAATGATGGAAATTGAGTTAAAATTACTCTTATCAAGTTCATATCGATGACTTGAGAATTTATCAATGGAGGGATTATGTGTATCAAAATTATATCCACACAAATTGGAGTGTAAATTAAAACATAAATAAATAAATAGTGATTCTATACGTAATTTTATCATGACATAATTATGTATTAGAAGCTTAACCCAAGGAAATGAAATTGGGTTAAAAGGTTCCCTTACCGATTTGGTAACTTAAAAACATACAACACATGAAAGAAGGATCATAAAATGAAAATTTAAATACCCATAAATTGAAGTATATTATACAATGAGTACAATAATGGTCAGTACATACACCACACAAAATAAAATAGTGTCAAATATAGCATGAATCTCACGGGAATAAAAAGTGAGATGAAAATCCCTTACCACGTTGTAATCAATCGAGTCGTATGAAAAAAAATTAATAACCACCAAATGATTCACAAAATAAAATGAATATAAAGTGAATTGTGATAATATATATCAATTTTCTATACAAAATACACCACATGAAATAAATTAGTGGAGAACAATGGAAATCTCACGGAATTAAAAGTGAGATAAGAAATCCATTACCTCGTGTCCGACTTGAATCGTTTGTTCCTTGTTATTCCTGAATAATAAACTAAAGTTAATTTATAATTGATTAAGAACATTTTTCAAATTTATTATTCCTTTTAAATCAATTATTACCATTTTATAAACATTATGTAATCATTTAAGTTAATAACATTCCTTTTGTCGATATTTGGTACTTGAGTCAAAAATGGACTTCTAATAATTAAAATTTGTTCACATAGTCAATTTTGCATTATATATAGAATTATATTCATGATTTAGATATCATATATATCATATATATCTAGTATATAAAAGTATTTATAATAGTACATAACATTTAGAGGTAAGAAATGAAATGCACCGTTCATGGAGACGGTAAGTCGTACGTACGCATGAACGCTACTTTCATTTCTATTTCTTATTTTAATAGAATTAAAACATAATGATACATAGTTATATTATAATTACAGTATAATATCATTAAGTACATCCTTTATAAATCCCACATATGGCATTAACGAGTCATATCACTTTGAGGGGACGGTAGTCCGCACTTCCTCAAATGAAATTATCGTGTTTACCCATAATAGAAACCATAAAGGTATGATGTAAAAGAAAAAAATACAGAAGCATAAAGAAAACATAAACATAATATATATCATATATAAATACAGTTCCATCTTAATGGCCACTATGGGAGGCGGTAGAAGATAATTGAACAATCATCGTTTTGTGAGGTGTTAGTTTTCTATCCACAAAAACAGTATGTTCTTTACCCATTAGATAGAGGTGTGTGTAATTTTAGTTTAAATTATTCTCATAAAAACATCCTAGTATATTTAGGATAATTTTTTTGTTATAAATAAAAGTAATGAAAAGATTTTAGGGGTTGTATAAGTAAAATAAAATAAAATAATTTAATAGAAATTGTTACCTTTAATTCGGGTAACTCCCTTTGGTTTGAACCAAAAGGACCCCTTGAGGTGCCTTCTTCCTAAGGTACGGCTTCTAGGAGGAAGAGGGGGATCTTGAGAGATTATTTGGGTAGGTTTTGTACGATCCAAGGGGTTTGATATGTGTGATAAATGAGTCAAAAGTGAGGGCTTTTTATAAGGGGGGGGAGGGGCTCTTTAGGAAAGTGTGAAAATATTGTTTTATTATATAATGATATCCGGTTTATAAAGGACAAAAACTAGTTAAAGTAAAATATAAGATTATTAAGGGTATAAATAAAATCATAAAATAATAATTGGACTGGTTTTGGAAGTTATTTTAATATTTATAACCTTATTTATTTAAATCATTTATTAATGTGGTAAATACTACATCATTTTTTGTGTCATAAATAATTTTAATTATTTGATGTCTATAAATTATAAAATAATACCATGATGTAGGAAATATTTTTAGATTTACAATGAATATTTATAGTCTAAAAGATAAATTATAAAACCCTATGAAAAAATTAATTTACTAAAATATATTTGTTTGTGTCATTTTTGTCTTTACTTTAAATTAATTAATTTAAAGTGTCATTATCACTCCCAAGTGTCTCCATGGGGTTCCAAAATCAACCCAAAGATTACCATGGTCGTAAATGACTCAACCAATAAGGTTATGACAAGTGTTAAGGTAATTGTTTATTATTATAATATTCTTTTTACCTTGAATTATCCTATTTACCTTTAACCGCGATAAATAAAAGTAAAAAGTTACTATTACCCAAAAATTATTTTCATCTTATTGAACAAAATTTTACTTACTAATAACAACTATTAAATTCGTATTTTCAAAATCCAATCCATAGAAGTAGTAAAATTTTATTTAAATGAAAAAGTTCGTTTTTTAACTACTACTTAGTGGTTTCACTATTCATCAAAAATTAAAGTTTTTCAGAAAGCTACCAAAAATTCAGCCTAATCTATATTTGATATTCCAAATTCAAAAATGACGTATATATTACCAAATTCAAAACATAAAAGTTTCATTAATTAATTTAAAATTAATTCCCATTATCAAAACAAATAGCATGTTTTTAAGAAACAATAACCATCAAAAGATTGATGCTTGTTTATGTCCAATTTCAAAGTAAAATTAATTCCAATGACCAACATTGGATTAAATGGTTAAAACATAATATAATTACACTTTAAAACCAATTAAAATATAATCTAACCATATAAATAAATTAGATTAAAAGGCACTTTTGAATTAAAGTATAATATTTATCACTATTCATAAAAATGGATTTTATCAGAAAAATACCAAAAATTTACCCAAAGTAAATTTTGATGTCATGATTCTAAATAAGAATTTTATTTTGTCAAATATAACATATAAAAGTTACCAAAACTAGATTTAAAGAGGGTTCTCCATTAAAAGTCAGTAAATCAACCTTTTAAAGTAAATTATGCTTAAAATTATATTCATTCACATTTTAAGCCTCTAACTTTTATTGGGTAAATGTAAAAACATTTAAAAAACATGTATAATCATTTTTTAGTTAGTTCTATTCATTTACACCATTATAATGGCTAATCATTAACTACCATTTAAAATAATATTATTATATTATTAGTGTGCAATGTAAGATTTCAAAGAAACCCATTGTTGTGTATCGGGTACGCCATCGAATATAGTGTCCCCTTTAAAATATAATTAATATTTAGTTCACAAATATTAATAAATATGAAATATGTCATGTTCTTTATTTACTTGGGATGTTACAACTTCTATTAATGTTATTGTTTTTTAAACTTCATTTCCCATCAAAATATTTAAGGAGACTTTAGAATGATTTGAACACTAAGATATATTTTGAGCCCCTATTATCTTCCAAAAATAGATTATTGGTATAAAGGGGTTGTAGAAAAATTAAAGGATGAGTTATAATCATGTTAACTTGAATTATAAGGAACAAGAGGCAAGTAACTACCTTCAGTGAAATTAAAATATAAAAATATCTCTTATTTAATCATTCACAGGGAACTATATTATGATTTATATGGGAAAGTATTTCATACTCCAACCTATTGTGATGAATTTTAAGGGGGGTAGTTGGTTCAGAACTAATGGAGGACACAACTAAGAAAGTGTGAGCTAAGAAGAAACATATCACGACATCTCAAAGAAGAAAGAAAATTTGTGCTAATAATTATAAGAAGTACATGGAGATCTAGTAGTAGACCATGTCTTCCTAAGGGTATCACCATGGATGGGATTCGATAGGTTTCATAAAGAAATAAAGTTAAACCCAAGGTATATTGGGCCATTTTTAATTTTGGGAAGAATTGGTATCGTAGTTTATCATTTAGAAACACAACTAAATCTATCAATTATTCATAATGTGTCACATGTTTTATTCATAGGGAAGTACATTCCATGTCTAATACATGTACCCAACATTAATGAAATAAATCCAGAGCATAAATTTTCCTATAAGGAAGATCATTTTAGATTATTGACACTATAGGTCAAGTGTTTATGAATTCAAAAACTACTCTAGTTAAGTTTCAATGGATGAATCCCATGTTGAAGGTGGTGACATAGGAGTTCTAGGAATTTATGAGTAAAAAATTACCAAAAAATATTTATAGATTGATGTATTCCATAAATTTTAAGTGTAAAAAATTTTAAAGGGGGGGAACGTAAGGCCCATGTATAGAAATATTTAAAAAAAATAATGATATAAAGGTACTTTTATTTCATCGTAATAATACAACACCACTGTAAAATTATATTCATTACAGCGGTTATAGTTAGGGTTACAAAAAAAGTTAAAAATATATAGAAACACTATAATAATGAAAATCATGGGATCATACATTAAAAAATTTACATGAAAACAATAATAAATGTAGTAAAAAAGATATGGGGTCTAATATAATGATATAAATGATATTATATGATAGCATGAAGTTTATTTATAATGTATAAAGTGATTGTTGTAATAGTGTCATGACTATTTTAATTATAATGTGATTGTTATGTGTATTATAAAAGTTTCCAGTAAAATACATAATATCTTATATAAAATAAGAATTATTAAAAATAAATAATTTATATTAATAAACTGTTTAGAATGTAAATTATTTTACTTTTAATAATAAATATTTGTTTTAATTGAGTATTTTTTAAAAATATGGTACTAAATTTATGTTCTTGAAATACACTATAAATTTCTACATAATGAATATATTCCATATGTATAGAAAATTATTTTCAGAAAATGGATCTCAATTTTAGAAAAATCATGTTGAAATTATCTTCATGTATTTTTTGGATTTTTTTTCTATATAGAAAAAATTTTAATGATTAGTAAAAATAAAAATTTTCATATGTAGAATGTTTAATGACATCATCATAAAGTAAAAAAATTACTCTATGTTTTATAAAACAAATTCAAAAACTCTTTATTTTTTATGAGTAAAATAATGTATTTAAATATAATAAACTTAATTTAATATCCTATAAATCAATTATCAAATCCTATGTAATATTTTTTTATAATGAAAATTTATATTTAAATATATACATTGAATAAAATATTTCTATCATTTCATTCAATTTTGTTTTAGTTAAATTTCTAATAAAATATAAATTTAGTAATAAAAATTATTAAAATTCATAATAATAGAAACTATTCATAGTCTTGATCTTAAATAATAAATTTATAAATATTTTATTCAAATATCCCCCTTTATTATCTTAAAAAAGCCTTCTACACCCATTTCTCATCACTCCCAAAACATCTTCACTTTCCCATGATATAGAAAAATCTTTCTCTATAACCTCTTAAATATGTTCTCGAGGCATGTTTCTAACCAAATCACAATCATTTTACTGATTAAGACTCACTCAAAACGAGGTGTCACAAAGAGCATGGAGAAAGTTTCAAAACTCAGTCCTTTTATTATTCATTATTCACATACCCCTTCAATAACATATGTTAAACATATAAAAATTTTAAAATGATATTTTAATTCTATACTAATATTTTATGAAAATGAAATATTTATTATTTTTATTCTTCTTTTAAACTTTCTTTAGAACATCATTCTTCCAAGATAGGTTTATACTATATAAGTGAATAGTTATTCCTTATCAATACTTATTTTTTCATGGATGTGTTAAAAAAATAATGTATAGATATAACTTTTATAACAAATTAATAAAATGCTTAATATTTTTGAATGATAAAATTTGTATGACATTATTGATATTAAAAATAAACCATAATGGTCAATTTAATATCTTATGAACAAACTTACTTAATTATATTCCTTAATCTAAAAAACATTTAGAGAATATATTAAACATGAATTTTTATACTGCTATAAATACATTAAAACAAATACCTTGAACCTTATTATGATTTCGTATTCATTAGGAAATGACCTTCAACCATTTATTCTAAATGGAAGTAGTTTTTGATTTATATTATGTTCATCTTTGAATGATTGACATAGACAACATTAAACTGGAAATTAAAAAAAAATAGAAAAAATTGATCATAACAACAATTAAATAAAAAATATTATAAAAAATTAAATTAAAAAAATTATTATTCAGTAGGTTTGAGGAAATATTAATCAAACCAAGACATTATTTAAGGTTTTATTTCAAAATATCTATTTTTATATATTTTTTATTTACTTGTGAGTTATTTTATTTATTATATGTTTTTCATTATATGTATTATCTTGAAAATTTTAATGTATAGAATACTAGTTTACATTAATTACATAGGTATTACTTTCCATTTTCACCCTATTGTACATTCATAATTTATACCATTTGTTGTGAGAAATCGATTCCCATCTCAATTTCTTTTTTTAAGACATGTTTCATATTCTCCACTTATTTTTATTTATATAGATTATATACTTCCCCATTAACATATATTATCATAATTTACTTTTTATTCATGGGATTTAATATTCCAATTCATGTTATCTCTATGATTTTTTTAATTTCATACATTTCTCATTATAATGATTGAAAATCAAATTTTCATTTATCTCACTTTTTGATTGGATGTTATTCTTCAATTTTCATGTTCCTTATCTCATATATATACTCCAAATACATGAACAAAATTCTGTGGTTTTTATAATAATTTTTTGAATGTATACCCTTTAATTTATATAGTGTGAATTAATTATCTTTAATATTTTAGATTTAATGGCCTTTAACTATAAATTCATTCCATTTATTTAACTGTGGAAATCATTACAATATATATACCCATTATTTCAATGTAAATAATGATCTATTATTAAGTATTATTTATGTAATGTGTTTCTTAGGTAATAATATATAGTTTATTTTTATCCATTATTATCATATGATAAATGCATTGGATTTTTTAGGATATGTCTGTGGCTAAAAATTATACATCCCCATCATGAATTAGTGGGTCTCATGAGAAAAACTGGTATATGGTAATGGGATAATCATTTCCATTTACTTATAATTTAATAGAAAATGTCTATGGTGATGTGTTATAATGCCCAACATTATGAATTCTATAATTATATGATCTATTATAGTTATTTATGTTATTATTATTTTCCCATTGTTATTGATTTTTTATACTAATTTATTCATTTATGTAAAATTAATTTTTTTATTTATTCATTTTATATTTTATATTTCCTGATTATTTCATGACTATCTACACTTTTATGCTACCCAAAACTACATGTTTAAGCTCACCAGTTCTATTTCTTCCCAATTTCCTTAGGAAACCACAAAGAATACTATATATGAGCTAATGATAAACAATAGATTAATTATAACGGATTTTTTATTTTTGGAATGTACTGTAATTTTTCAATTTAATATAATGACCATGTATGAATCAAATATTTTAAGGCTAAAATATTTTATATCCTATGTATTATGATCAATGTATTATATTACTAATTTAATAAGTAACCACTAACTCTAGGATACTATAATGGAGGTTTTTATAATGATATATATGTTATCAAAAATAATTACTACATTAATATAGTAATTTTTAAATATATTTACTCAATAAATGTAGATAATAACATGAGAGGAATGATAATGAAGGAGTTATTTGTTTGGGGCTTGAAAATTTTATAAGTAGTTTATTCATTTAATGTGTATGGGAAGCCTGCAGACAACACAAGGAGAGTATAGTTACATATATTGGGGTAGAAATCATGGGAGATTATATTCATTCCCATCCCATGTCAGGATTATTAGAATATTCTCATTGATTGTAATCATGAGATATTTTATAAAAAAAGTTAATGGTAAATAAAAATAAATATTTATAGTTTTTCTATCAAATTTTCCTATCTGGTGAAAAAATATTTTTATTTTTTCATGCATTATTTATAGATTCCTTTCTATTTTTATGTTCATGATGTGATTTCACATCAATGTATATTAAAATGTTTAGTGGGAAATTAAAGGACTTCAAGTATAGGATGTGGTGAAATTTAAATGACACTTATTTGTTTTTTTATTATATATATATATTGGTAAATGAAGGGATAACTTGGGATCATTACAAGTAATTTGTGAATATGCATCATACCAGTTTAAATAAGGTGTTTAATAATGTATTAGTGTATTTAAATTAATTTATTCAAAATGAAATCATTTTTATTAATATGTAATTTCATTTTTAGTTTGGGGCTCGCTTCAATGGTAATTTCCTTATTTAGTTCTTTATATAAGAGGTTTAAAACATTATTATCATCCCTTGTGTGGGGGTGGGGGTTGTATATTATTTATAGTAGATGATATAGGTGGTGATTTGGTGGAAATATAGGCGATAACACAATAAATCGTGTAGACCAAGGAACATACTGAAACATATGTAGTTTGAAAGAATGGGCCTTTAAGACATTATGAAGGGGCCTTTGGGTGGTCATTTATGTGGCCTTTAGGATTATAAAACTCTAAAGGGCTGCATATTTAGTTATATAACCCTGGATGAGTGGTGTAGCCTCTTATTTCGATCTCTAGAGTGTGTGATTATTTAATTTTACTATAACCTCTTTATCCTTAATAAATAATTAAATTTATTTTTTCCATGAATTTTTAAATGCTCAAGTAGGTAGATACAATCCACTCCATATATAGATAAAATTAAGATTTTTTCTAAGACCTCATAGTATGGTATTTTTTAACTATTACTATATATTTATTTATTTAATAATATTTAATTAAAATTTTCTATTGTTTTTATATTTTTATGATATAGGAAAAATAGGTAGGACATAAGGTTAGATGAACCATGATCTAGTTTTATGTTCATAATAAAGATTATTAAAATTCTATAAATGAATATTCTATAAACATGTGGCGTAAAAATATAAATAATAATTTTAATTTTTAAAATAAATATGAATTTATTAAATTATATAATATTTTTATCATAAAATTAAAGAGGTGTGGGTTGAAAATACTTCACAGTAATCATTAGTCTTCAATGTGATCTTGTTGACCATGTTTTGTTCTTGTAGAATCCCATTTATATGTGAGGTATGGGTTATGTAAAATCCTAATCATGTTTATTTTTTAGATGTGTATCTTCTTTTACTATACTAACTTCTTTTACTAGTCCAAGTACTATTACTTTTGAGGATATTAAATCAGAATGGATAATTATATTATTTAATAATATAGTGTAGGAGTATGAGTTAAGAAGAAAAGTATGGGATGAAAAGTTATTGCATTGGGGAGCTAATTGTATAGTATATTTCAAATCTCGTTGGGGGTTATTCTTGTGAAAATTACTACCTTGATACCCAAGTCTTCATCAATAAAAAATCATTTACATTTACTCAACAGTCATTAAATTATAATAATTAATTATTTTGAATAAATTTTCTATACACAATATTGAAATTAAATTAATTCATATTCAAAATTTTATTTAATGTTTTACAAGAGAATTGTATTTCATAGGATAATTAATAAAATTAGGACTATGTATCATTGGGTGGATCCATTATGACCTAGAAGAGTAAGTGTGAGATAAAACCCATCAATATGTTGTATTTTTATAGTATATGATGTAAAAATTATATAATACCCATGTGTAAATGACCTAAAATAAAAAAACAATTACGTTAAATCAATAATATACAAACTATATTAAATTTTTTTTGTTTTGTTTTATGGGTTTTTAGCCATTAACAATGTATTAGATTGTGTAAATTACCTAATTGTATGAATTTTTATATGGATGAAAATAAAATAATCAATCTACTAGTATTTTAATTTTGATGTATCATAGTTATTAGTGGTAGGTCAAACTACCACTAAATGAAAAAAACTTCACTAATAAACTAGTAGTGATTATAATAATTTCCATATACTAAAAACCCATTTCTATTTGTTGATATGTCATCATGATTAAATTAGTGATTCTATAAATTTATACTAACTCAGAGAAAAGTATATTTTTATAATGTATAATTATATTTAATATAAGTGATTAAATTATTTCTGAGTTATGAAGAAAAATATATGATCACATGTTTTCTTTATAGTGAATGGTATGGTTTGAAAACCAAAAAAAATTAATGATTTACTCTGGTTTTACATAATAATCATGAATTTATAAAAAGTACATAAATTTATTAATGTCTCAGTAATCTTTGATGATTTTTTTAGTATTTATAGATTTATTAGTCGTGATTACATATGTTTTCTGATGATAAAATAACTATTACTAATCCATATTTTCTTTTTGGTGTCTCAATAGAAGAATAAAGTTGTTTATCCCCCACTGGATTTTGGACCACTTATATTACGGTGGCATGAATTATATATATTTCACACCACCCCTTGTAATTCACTCCCAAAAGTCATCCGTATTATTAATGTGGCATAACCTCATGACATATTTCCCAACCCCCAGACTATATGTCATTTTCCCATGTAACACAATATATAAAGTCATTAAACTCTAGAATATTTCATGTACTCAAGTCTATATGGAATGGTCTCAAGTAAATCATTTCCACTTCATCCCCCAACCTTCACTATCACATCAATACACATTCTAAATAAGTGCCACAGCCCCCATTCCAAATTAGTATGGATTGTGAAAAAGCTAGTAAACCCAACTATTTCACCACTAAATGTATTTTCCAATATACTACAATAGTCATGACTCATTTTTTAAAATAGATACATAAAAAAAGATTCATAAATATTAATAAAGAAATATCAATCATTGGTGACTTATTAAATAATTTAACAAGAATTATAACAGTAATTTATAATAATTCATCAACTTCTCACACCATGACATTTAAACATCATCAAATACTTTCACAAATATATATCATCATATAATTACTAATGGATTTTAGAGGTATTAAACTCTTTATAAAAAATAAAAATACCAATTACAAACACCATAAAACCCAAAATCAATCTATAAAGTTTGAGTGAATTAAAAAAATGGAAACCCTTACACCTTTATGATCCTAATGGATATACATCACAAAAATTTGGTCATGATCATGAAGGAGTAACTAGTGGATTACTTCCTCCTAGGGAAACAACAGATTGTTGGAATCACTAAACACTCAAGAAGTATCTCTCTCAAAACCACGATTTACTAGAATATTTAGTTAAATGGGCGAGATATAATATTGTATCAATAATATAAAACACCACCTACATATCAAAAACCATAATCCTCGATCTATATTCTAATCAAAGAGACTATAATGAGTATTAGAATTTAAAAATGGTTGGCCTATTTAATGATATGTTTCATAAAATACATTATAGTAGCTCTCTAATTGGGATTAATTAAATAACATTTAAAAAACATGGGATATTAAAAAACCTCTATCCTTTATAGAATTATGATTTAACAAATAATGATAGTCTCTAGTGAAAGGTGGAGGCCATATAAAGCATTATCATATAGTATATTAATAACATGCATAAACACCATTACACAGTGTCTCAAACTTTAGTGAAGATAAAGAAAAATAATGGTGTTCTATTAGATGGAAACATTATGGTAATTCCATTTAGTACATATTTTCATTAATCTTTTACATACACTAAATCCTCTTATATGTATTTTTTTTTACCTTATATCACATAATATGTAATACCATGTTAAAAAATATCAAAAACTCTCTTTAGATGACATTAAAAAGTCATTTTAAAAAACATATCATCTATTTTAACCATAAATTGCATTATATCTAATAACTTATGAATATAAATTTATAAATTCATCTAGATATCTTCAAAACCACTTTTGGGGTAGCTAACAAAGTTTCATAAAATTGGTACTCATTAACAAAACCACAAAGTGTGACCCAATAGGCCTTTAAAGAATTGAAAAAAAATATTAATTCCCTAATTCAAAAATATATATGCAAATAGAATCCTATAGTAAAGAGTTAATTCGACTCAAGCTACAAAGGGATCCAGAATGATCTCTATCAAAAAAAGGTATCTGTATAATTTAATCTACTAGTAATATAATATACAAGTATTAATAATCATATAATCCATTTTCCCATGATATTGAGTGATTTTAGTACATGAAGTATGTAAATACCATATATCCTAATCATATTTTCTCACTTATCTATGAATAGACATCAAAGGTTGGTTAATACACCACATGTAATTAATATATGTTGATTAGGACATCACATGCACATTTTCTAGGTATGTCCATACACTTCCTCAGTCTATTTCAATCGAATTATCAGATTTAATACTCATCTTAGGAGAGGATAAATCCCATATTGGTTAATCATAAGAAAACAGCAAGATTAGAAACATAACCAACCACACCTACTTATCTATTCTTCAAGGAATTCATAATAAAGGAAACAAAGTAAATAGGTTTTCTTTCCAATTAAACCCATGGGTATATATATTCAATATTAATCATAAGATATCAATATATTAGATATATAGTGTATAAAACTATATGTGGAATACATGGAAGTTCATCTAGAACCCAAAACTCCTTTTATATATTATTAGAATATTTCATATAACTATACAAAATATTACCCACACTTATGATAACATATTTTCACATCCTATAATAATAAACGATTAAAATCAGTTATGGAAAACCCCATGTAATAATTTTAGAGGTAAAATATCATTTCACATCATTCAATATATATATATATAATATGAAATAATGATAAATAAGAGACTTCATTTTTCAAAACATGATACATTTTATATTTTTAAACACCATTAATGATAGTGACAAAATAATAATAAAAAGTGAATGTATAATTATATCCCATATGATATACCACTATAGAGGCCATATGTTTCTTGAATTTTTTGGGTCTTGATAATCTTGTTACATCTCTATGTAATTCCCACCACATCACTATGTAACTATATAATAAGAAATCCCTCTAAACTCTTTCAGCGAGTAGAATATTTGAAGAATGATTATTTGAATGAAGGTGATAATTAAAAATTATATTCATAATATTTAACTCTTTGATAATAGTAATCAATAAACTTTACTTTACAAACCCAATATTACAAGGATAATAACATATATTTCTCTTATAAAAATCATTCTAATATCATCAAAATTATCATCTTGAAGCATTTTAATTCAATATTTATTTGGGATAATTTAGTAATAAATGTAATTGTTTACATTAATTCCATTCTTTACCAATGTTTACTAAAGTATTTGATGGATATAAATTGAAAATTTCATCATTAATGTAACTAAATGTAACTCTTTAAATTTATCTTTATCAACATAACATAAAAAATATTTAGAAAGAAATAAAAATATAATTATAGTAGTTTAATAATTTATTTGTTCTATATTTAACATATTTAATTCTAAAAATACTACTACTAGCCTCATAGAAACTATAATTTTTCTAGAAAATCATAATAAGACAAACAAAATCCTTTATGTGAGATAAATTAAATTTATTTCATTTTAGCAGAAATATTAAAAAAAATAAACAATTATATTCATATCATAAATGGAATGTTTGGTGTTTGGAGAATAATTCTATAAATAATTATTTTATTCTCTGACATTTTCCACTAAAGGTAGTGGGAACTCTTTCCTTCATAGTTTAACAAATTACATTGATAAACAGTTTATCCTAAATAAAAGTCCTTTTATCCTTGACTTACTTTTATATTTATTATAGAATCTGAAAAATAATAAACTATTTATATTAAAATTATAATCTTATATTTTATATAAAAACACTATTCTTAATAAAGTAACTATGGAGTTTTTTATATGATTAAGTTGTTGGAAATAATTTTGGAGGATCAATGGAGGTTGTAGAGGTGCTTTTGAGGTTGTATGGAATGTTTTTTATATGTATTAGAATTCCCCTAGATCTATTAAAGAGAGTTTTTTATTTTGGAGTAATATGTAGATCTTGGTTTTTCATAAATTTTGACTGAGTTCCTTTTGATATAAGAGAAATTTTGACATTGTGTATGAGTCATACATCACTGTTTATGAGTCATTATAAGTCTTTCAATGGTAATTTTGGAACTATATATGATTCATAGGATACAATATATGAGTTATCAGGGTTTCTTTATGATTCATCCCTTTGTGAAAAGTATAGAATTGGAGTATAATAAATATAAGTTTTTAATATCATAAATTCTGAAGAAAAAATACCAACACTACTGAATATAATCTACAATGGTTAAAACATCACTATTTATAATTCAGTCAAGATTATCAATTTGAGTATTAAAAAATAGACATCACAGTGCATATCTATTTTAATATCCATGTGTTGTATGATTGAAATGTGAGAATGTAATTTAAGTTGAGATTATTCTTGAATAATTTCATGAAATAATTTTAGGAATGATGTTATAATGATGTTGTGATGTTATTAAGATTAAATAATCACTTTAGACATTTTTAGAAGTGATTATATATGTTATATCATGTTTCTGATGTTCAAAATACTTATTTAGTTGTGAATAACTATCTGGAGATTCTAATAGACTAATAATATTAGTTCAAGCTATTCTGTAGCACCCCGGACCCACACTCCCAGATCTAGTTTCAGAAACCCCTATTTTATATTTTGGATTTGATAAAAACTATAGAATATGATATATTAATATCCTATAATTACATGACTTAAATAAAATATTTTATTTTAGTATATTCCAATGACCTTTTTGGTATAGATCATTTGAGAATTTTGAAAAACCGAAATCGAATAATTCCCAAGTATTTTTTAACTAATGAAAATTTTTCAATAATAAAAGAAACCACTTAATACATATTAATTCTTTAACATATAACATAAATTATCTACACAAGATATTCTGTAAGAAATTTCATTTGTAATAAGTTTCATCATATCTTAGTTAAATGGAAATATATAATGGGGTGAGATAAAAAACTCTGTAAGAGTAAGGGATAATAAAAAAATATCATAAGTGAGCATAACATAACAATAAATAATATAGTTGGAATAGATAACCAAAAATAGAGTCACAATATAATGAAACTAAATTAGTAATATAAATAAATATAATACCTTTTAAAGGAGATAAATACTCTTTTATTAACAAAAAACAAGGTTATAAGATTCTATAAAGGGAAATTTTACATTGAACCCTCTAGAGAAGGGGAATGAGATAATCAGAAATCTCATCAGACCACATAAGATTATTTTTGATAGAACCTTTTTTGGAAATACCATATGTAAGAGATTTATCCTCCCTATAGATATGCATGATAATATAATCAATGAATGAGAGGAAATCTAGGAAATTGATTCATTGATTAGTTAACTTCCATTAGAGATGAGCAGAGCCAACTCTGATTGCATGAAAATGTGTAGCGGAGTCACATTCCAACAAATATTATTCCATACCCATTGTTTGGCTTCCATAGATAAATGATGAAACCAAAAATTTCCTCTTTAAGAGAATAAGAAACACCACATGATCCAAGTAGACATCCTAATACATCACTATGATGGTCTCTGAAGATAGAACTATAACATGATGGACTCGGATTACCTATTGATGACCCATCAGTGTTAACTTTGATCTATCCCACAAAAGGAATTATCCAGAGGAATTAATTTTTTTCGAAAGGGAGGGAAAAACTTTATTTTAATTCCAATCCTTTTAATCATATAAATATCATTGATTGAATTATGATAATAAACCATATGAGGGAGATTAGATTCTATGACATCCACCATCAATTGACCCACAGTACCATGGGGCATCAAAGTATCATAATCATGGATCCAATTTTTATGAAATTTCCATATGATGAATATAAATTCTATTATAATAACCTAAAAAGGGTTAAAAATATGAGGAGAGAGAGAAATATTCAAGCAACCATTACGAAATTCCCTAAAAGATTTATTCTGAGGAAATCGGGTTTCAAAGATGTCTCAGAGAGATTCCCACATCAATGAAGTAGTAACACAACTCAAGAAAAAGTGATGAATATCCTCTATGTGTTGGTTGAATAGATAGAATGAGGATAAAATTTAAATACCATAGTTCTAAATATACTTACCATTGGTAGTTTTTGATGTGATGGCCTCCAGACAACAATGAACATGGAAGGTATTTTGAGGATACTGTTTAGTTTTATGATCCAGTGGAGGTATACATGAGAAAAAATGGAATGATTATAAAAGAGTTTAGAGGCATGAAATGTATTTTTTTAAAGGTTCCCTCACCTATAAATCACCCCTTGATGATAATCTATAGATATATACACATGTTTTAATGTGATATTTTATATAATCAATGTGATTAAATATGTCCTTGATTGAGGTCACCAAATCCATATTTTTGGAAACATACCTGAGACACTTAAGTATAGGAGATACACTCTAATTAGTGGTCCATAAATTGAGATATGATTTTGTAAAGAACAACTATATAGATTGGGAAGCAATTTTTGAGAAGATATATTTGAAGGATGTATGAACAGAGGATCCAATAAAATTGTAGTTCTCAGTTTTTCAGCATGTACAAAAATCTAGCATGAATAAATCCAAGGGATTATGTGTTTCCATTAATGAGCCTCCACGTAAAAGGATATTTTAATGATTGATTGAAGAATCAAAGACTTTTAATTCCTAGACCACTTATATCATATGGAATATAACACTAATTCTAGGAGACAGTGGCAAACCAAATTTCCAGGTTTCCGCCACTCCAAATAAAATTCATTATGGATGCATTGATTTTTTTATGAGAGAATCAGGCCATTCATACACCATGAAATAGTGAAAAAATTTGCATATAATGTCATATTTTACCAAGAGAACCTGACCATCCATGGATAGAGATTTTCCTTTCTATGAGGAAATTTGTCTTCTAATATGAATAATAATACCTATAAAATTAAAATATTTTGATCTTCCCTAAAACATAGGGTCACCAAGGAAGATTAATAGCAGAACTCTCTCTCTAATGCTTAATTATCTATTAGTTTTAATTTTCCTGATACTAGGAATTCACTTTCCCAAGAATATAAAATAGTTTTCCTAACTAACTTACGGAACTGAGACCTATTCATAATAAAATCTATATTTATTTATGTTTGTAAAATTTTTCTTCCCCCCTTGGGTGAAAAATACGATATCCTCTACATTAAGATGGTGTGTGGGGGTAGAGAGACCCCTACCATCACATATAGATTTAATTTTTCTATTGGAAACCATGATGGAAGGAAGCCTTAAAAGATAATCCTCTGTAATGGAAAAAATAACTGTAGAAAGGGGGTGTGCTTGTCTAATGCCTCTAGAGCAGGAAATGTATCCTTCAGTATAGCCATTAATAATAATAGAGATAGTTCATAACCCAAAATTAATTTAATCCACTTATTAAAAACATCATAAAATCCAAATTAGCAATAACCTTATAATTGAAAGTATAATACATCATATTAATATATTTTTTGATATCAACTTTTGAACAATATTACCTCCTATGGTGGACTTTCTGAGAATATTTTCACATTCTGAGGTAGTGAATAGGAATTTCTTAATGGTACATCAATCGATGAATCCAAACTGATTTGAAGATACAATCATACTTGAGATGGAGACCAAATATATATCTTGGATTTTTCTGATGATTTTATAAATTGTATTGACCAAAGAAACAAGTCTAAAGAGATGGATCTCATTGGCATTATCCACTTTTAGAATGAGGTAAAGGAATTATGAAATCAACCCATGAGGAAGGAATCCACATTTAAATATGTAAATAACAAGCCTTCAAACATCATATTGAATAATATCCCAATTGGATTTAAAGAATAATTTTTTAAAACCATCCATACTAGGGGGACTTTCATTTTTTAGACCAAAAATATCCTCCCTAATCTCTATTTCCATGGAAATAGAAATAATCCTTGAGTTTTTGTCTTTATTAAAAATTCTGGAAATAATTACATCCATTGTGATAGAGATGACCGAGGATCCATTAAAAATATCCTTGTAGTAAGATAATACATGATCCAATAGGATATTCCTATTTTATATAATCTTATCACCATTTTTATCAAGGATAAGGGCTTGGAGACCATTCAATCTTGTAAAGGGAAATTAGGAACTTAGATTTTCAGTCCCACTCTTTTAGCCAATTTTATTTAAAGGCATCTCTTTGCAGGGAATCATTAAGATTAAGCAGGTTTTTGAGCTTCCATACCATCTCATCTTCTCTCATAATTCCATTAGACAAATCATTGAAGGTGTTGTGATCTTTAGTATGTTGAAGAGAGGCCTAATAAGAGGAATATTCACTATCAAGGTTGATAAAATGATCCATGTCCCATTTTTTAACTTTCTCTTTGATCAATTTATGTTTGAGGATGAATGAAAAGGCATTATTCCTATAATCCACATAAATCTAAACTTATTGAACTAGTTTCCCACTTTCTAGATGTGTCACCAAAGAATTGTTGAACCTGAAGGGAAATTAGGGATTATATTCCTTTCTCACTAAATCAAATAGGATTGGATGATGATCAGAATTGATTCTTGATAAGTTTTTTTTGAAAATAGAGTGCCATGTTTCCAAAACTATCTCATTTAAAAAAACCCTATAATTTTTTATTGCCACTATTCTATTTATATGATTCTTATACCATGTGTATTTGGAACCAACTAGATTTACATCAATATATCCATTATGTTCAATGTAGTTTTTTACTTCCCTATAAGAGATAGAGTTAGTCACAGCAACCATTTCCTCATTTGGATTCAGAATTTCATTAAATTCATCAAGGATGATCCAAGGACTATTGTTAATATTTTTTAGATAATTAATGTCCATACATTGACTCATATGATCCTAGTGCCTATTATGAGCATATATAATGGAATTGAAGTGTTGGTTATCTATGTATTTAAATGCACATGTGACATGTTTCTCACTGGAAACAACCAAGGAATATTCTACCAATGAGGAATGTGCCATGACCTAGATATTTTTAACATCTATCAAACAAATATTAGTGTCAAGTATGTGAAAACCAAGATTTTCCAAATTGGAAACTCTTGAGGATAAAGCCTATCATGTTCATAAAACCAAATATAGGATATTTTATGCTTCTAAATATGAATCATAGGGGATATAGAACTTTTATTATAAGAATATACATGGAAATTCCATTAAATAATCCTCATTTGGATCTGGATATGGGGTTGGATCCCCCCATTTTTTTCTCCATGCCTTCTTCTGGTAGGATATAGGTGGTCTGCCTAATTTCCTTTTAGAGGTAGTATTACATTGCAGAAGACTTCTTATATCAATGATATTGATCACATAATCTACAATTACTCACTAGGTAGATCCTAGTCATCATTATTCTATGAGAAGAAAAACATTTCTAATTCAATTGGGATGATCTCTTAGATGGAAGCATCCCCATCATCGTATGCAAGTCCACTATGGTACAAATCATTTATATTTAAGGCATTAGGATTCAAAAAAAATCAGATGCAATGGGACCCTATGAAAAATTTAGATTCACCCCATTAATAGTAGGGGAACATCATCAGTTAAGTTAGAATCATTGATGAGTTTTGAAGATATATCTTTCCTCTATAACATAAGTATCATATCCTTGATGCCTTGATAAATTTCTTGAACCATAGTGTTATCTTCCATTTCTTTCTACCACATATAAAACAACTCATTTATATCTTTTGAGATTTCTAAGGATAGAGAATTCTTATCCATAAAATCCATTACCATCCTAATAGTATCCTCAGGCCCAACCTTAGTGGGTGAACAAGGTTGATCAGAGGGGGGTTTCTCTGGTTCTCTTATTCCTCAATAATTTCTACCAATAATTTTCTCAAATAGACCATTGAGAGAGAAAGACCTTGTTATTTTCCATTATACTTCAAGGACTTTCTCCCCCTTCAATAATCGAACTTCTATTCTTTTGGATCCTATTTATCTTCTACCACCCCTATATTTAAGATCCTTTTTCACCATCCTCTAACTCACCCTATAATTGGTAACTAAGTGGCCCAAAATCTTAGAGACTTCAAAAAAAAGAGGTAAATTTTTATACTTTACCTTGACATAAATATTTTTTCATTGTAAAGTAATGTAATGACATATGTGTGCTTTACATCTAGGTCAAAATCCCCTTGAATTTGAGAAAAGAAACTAAGCACCCCTACCAATGTTCGTTGATTCATCTGTATAGGAGTTCCTAAATAAGACGCAAGATCATTAAGTATTTTGGGATTCCAATACACCATGCTCATGTTGTGAATTCTGACTCTTACTTGAGAATTAGATTGATTTTGATTGAGAGGATTAAAATTGAAGCCCCAATCCTAAATTATAAGGAATATTTTTCTGAGTTGTAGGTTGCTAAGATTCTGTAACTCATTGAGATCCTTCGTACATTGTAAGATGATATAAAAATATCTTCTTCCTATTAGAATGATCTTACAATTATGATTTCTCAAACAATGATCTATTTTGTTATTAAGTTCAGAAAAATACCAAGGCATATCTCCCTTCTAGTAAATTACATGACCAAGAAGAGAGAATTTGAAAAGATTAAACATTTATTAAAGGGCTTCTGAATCTTCCAAAACTGAGTGTATTCCATCATCATGGTTGATGATAAAATAGTACAAACACACATCCTCTTTATTTAGATGTGAGAATCTAGATAATACCTCTATGAAGGAGATGTTGTTCTTCCTTGAATGTGAAATGTCAGATGTATCCACCATCATTAACTAACATTGTGATGAAGATAGAGATTCATCCTTCAAGTAAAATTCCCAATATGTATTAAATGATTCTATTAATAAAGATCATGCACAAATCTTGAATCATGAATTGTATCCATTAACAAGTTCAAAATCGCCAATTCCCTCTCTCGCAATCTAAAAATGTTCCGAATTCATAATATATAAATGTATAACAATGGAAATGAAAGGATATCAAGTATAATAATAACTTGTTAATTACTAATTAAATGTATAAATTTGGATAGTTAATTCCACTCCCTAATCCAATACATCATGATCATAGACATCATGATCTTACCATCAAGGCCTTCTATCTATGAAATTTTTTTTATGGGTAGAATTGAACCAAAATACACAATCTAGTTTATCTTATGAGATCTATATATGCATCAAGGGGGTATTGTAGGACCAAAACATCCCTAATTAATTCTATTTAATTAATATTATAATTAAATTAATAATAACTATATAACATAACCAATATTTCTTAATAATTAAGAAAAATATGTATTGGAATAACAAGTATTTGAATTTTCCATACTTCCCCAATTCATAAATGGAATAGCTTTTTGTGAAAGGATCCCTCAAACAAACAACATATAAAGAATGGTGTTTGTGGTTAATTTTTTGACTCCCAAATCAATCGATGCATATAATCAAGGTGAACACCCTTCAATCAATGGAATTAAATATAAAGAATTCATATAAGAAAGTCATAAAAAGAAACAATTATGCCTATAACAAAATAATATTTTTTTTGATAAAGGTAGTTGTGTATTTCTATGCATTTAATCCCCCAAATGACAATAGTTTTAGAGGATTTATATTTTATTACATTGAAAATTTATATAACACAAAAGGGAAGAAAGTGGTGAATATGAATCATATCTCAATGAAACAATACTGAGAAACAAAAAACCCCTTATGGTAATCATAACATAAGAATTAAAAGAACTTCAGATAGATTACACTAAATTAAAATTAATTAAATGAATGATATTCATTATATCTGAAGGAAATTGGGTAGTGTATACACTATATAAAATAAAATATAATGTGAAATAACAAACCTATCCCGTGGAATATAAAATAGATACAAAGAATATTTATGAATTTTGAAAGTTTTAAATAAATACCCCTTGAAGGATATAATTTCAAATGGAAAATTAAATACCATGAATAATAAAATAATCATGATATAAAATATCACATGTTTATTAATTACACCATATAATATAAAACATGGTGTCTTACATAAACATGTCCCAAGGAATTGAAATTTGAGACAAAGAACCCCTTATGGCATGAGCGTCACCAAAATCAAAACCCTTGATTAAGAAAGATCTTGAAACTAAACTTAAAATATAATGAAAATAATTAGTGATTTAATATAAAAAATATGAAATATATACACTATATAAAAGTAAATTGGTACATAAAAAATTATTTTTAATTAAATGGGTATTGAGACCAAGAAAAACCCTTCAAGTAACATAACCTTTGAAGTAATATTTATTTGAAAATGAGTTTATAATGAATAATTTTAGAACCTAAGAAAATAAAGATTAAATAAAATAAAAATAGTTTATTAGGTTAAATAATAGATCTAGAACAATATATTTCATTAATATTTTCTATATTATATAGGTGAAACTTGAGTTAGTACAGACCCTTAAACCCTTAGAAACTTTCGAGTCAAAACCCCTTGAATGATATGATTTTAGATTAAAAATTAAATAAAATGAATTATGTGTTAATAATGATAAAATATGAAAAATAGGAATTATATACACCATTATAAGTATATCATGGTGTATAATAAGAATTATTCCTTAAAGGGTAAAAATTAAGATCGAAAACCCTTGATTTTCTTCTTGACTTCCACTAAAGAATTTTAATCTCCTGTATAATAGAAAAAGATTAATCACCTTTTTCAAAAGATTAATCACATATAGAACCTTTTATGAACTTAATTTATTTTCAATATTGGGTGTGAGTAATATTCATCATTCTGAAAAAGTTTCATAATAGCAATGGTGGTCTTAATTATTATCTAATTGTTCATAAAAAAAATATTAAAAGGTAAATGGAATTTATGTTTCATAATTATTTATAATGTTATAATTTCATTCTATGGGATTTTTTTATGTGATATTTAAATATGAAATCGGTAATGAGTATGTATTGGTGATTTTTAACGAATGAACACTGGTATCTTTATTAATTAATTAAATATTAATCTTACAATAAATTATCCAAAATAAATTTGTTATTTTCTTATTTATATCATATATGATCAATAATTTATTAATCATATTCATCCATTATATTAATTTATATCATTGTTTAAATAGGTTTTTAGAGATGAAAATCATTAACTCTCCAAAATTAATGGATTATTGAGATAAAGAAAGTGGTTTTGTTTGTCATAATATCACTATTATAGAATCCTACTAATATTATTCAATTAATTTTATTTTTTTGAATCATATTTTAAGAATTTTTGATAAATAATAAGGATACTAGATGAAAAATGAGATATGTCACTTCGTAGAGGTGGCATTCTTCACAACACACGATTAATGTTTTCATTTATCAAAGATGATAGGGAAAGAATGTGTAATATAATTTTTCTATTCATAATTATTATTATACAATATATTTAACATTTATTTTTTAATTTTATTTATAAATATTGATAATATAAGTGGTGGTTAAAAACATGATTCATTGCTTCATGGGGGCGGTTGTCCGCACAACACACAAACAACATATTTTTTCTTAATAAAAATTGGGATATTTCATTAGAATTTATTACGTTAAAATAATGAAAATAATTATAAAAATAATAATAATGTCGTTATATAGGAATTCGATAATTATATTTGGGAATATAAGAAGGAAAAGGAAAAACCCGGGGAAAAAAGTACCCACACTAAGAACTTGGGATTTCCCATGGAATACATCTTGGAATTTGAGACATTAAGCTAATATATTTTGACCAGAGGATCAAATAAAAGGAATGATAATCTAGGGGATTAAAATATTGGAGATATTAACACGGAGCTACAATTTTAGGATTTTCTTGAATGAGTACTGAGAGGCCCCTTTTATATGTGCTAAGTGTAACACCCCCATGATTATATGGTATCTCCCTTTTAAAATTAACATCTCTGGTAGATTATATTTCACACAACTCCATGTTTAAAATGATGATATATTATTAAAAATTAATATGATAATTTGAAATATTAATATGACTATTAGGAATAGTAATATGGACATTAGAATAACAACATCATCTGTTAAAGTATAAACAAAATTTAGATATCTCATAAATGAAAATATGATATATTTATATCATGGAAGAAGTCAATAAATATCTTAAGAGTGATAAATTATGTTTCGGTATTTTTGTGATATGTATATAATTATTTACAATTTTAAGATTAATATAATGATTAAAAGTAAAATATTTTTTCAAAAAATAGATTCATAAATTAAAAAAAAATTATTATAATTATAATTTAATTTTATGATAATATAATTAATTTTTGAAAATGTCGTAAAATCGATTATAATATAAAAATCGGTAAATTTTGAATAAATGGTGATTTAATTTAAAAATTAAATTTCTAAAATTTAAAAAAAAATCATAAAATTGAGTCTATTTTATAAATTTGTATTTTAAAAAATGGTTAGGGTGAATTTTTGGGTTTTTTCTAATATAGTTGAATTTTTTGTGAATAGTGAAATATGATAATTTACGATATTTAACATTATAAGTAAATAAATGAATTATTGAGTCATGTATGATGTAGGAATGACATAATTATAAAGACCCGGAATTCCTGTGGAATTGTTTTTAAATACATGGGAATTTTACGAGTCTGCGGTTTCTGACAGTGCCTGATTCTGAGGCCCGGTGTGCCCGAAATCAATTTCTGAAGTTTTGTTCGGGTACGTTCAATAAACGTATGTGCAGGTTTTATATCTTTTGAACTGATGCTCAGAATTAAAATCTGATGGCACCGTTGAACTCGCAGCACCGGTATTCGCTTAAGGAGACCTTTACTGCGGTTTCGTTTTATCGAAAATGAAAGTTAGTTTTGGGGTTTCTATTTAAAAATAAAAGTCAAATAAAAATGTGTGTGTAACACATTTTTATTTTTGAAAGGTGGTTAAAGTCTCTAAGTGGAGGTAAGGGTGGGTCCTACCACACCCTAACCTCCCTTGGGAGGATATAACTAGGGGTGGGGCCCACTAGTTTAAACTTCCCTTAAACCCCCCATGTAACTCTCAATTAAATTAAAGAGAGTCTCTTAAAATTCCCATAACCCCTTTGAACCCCATAAACTCTTGGTATTCCCTTTAATGTGCCAACACAATTAATTGATGACTTAATTAATTAATTTGTGTGTTTGAATTCTTTTGAATTCATTATGCCAACATTAAAATGGGAGATGATATTATTTTACTTGGGTTGGCATTCTTTTGGTGGAATGGAGGAAGATAAGAACTAAGGAGAACTTCTTTCCCTCAACGAAGAACGCTTCTTCATCCTCCAACGAAGAACGACGAGCATCATCTTCTCCCTTTTGACCGAGCCAAAAGGGAAGATGTCGCCCACGAAGAATGTCGCCAATGACAACGTCACCTCCTTCCGACATCAATGGAATGACGCCGCCATCCCGCGACTTTGTCAATGGTCAACGATAATCGAGGTAGGGTTTTGAATTTGAGTTTGAATTACTTTCATTTAAGTTCTTCTTTTCCCTTTGATAAAAACAACTACCAGGGATCGAACCCCAAACATGTCGATCCGTAGAACGGATGTTGATTGCAGTATGGGTTAGAGAATAATCTGGGGTTTGTTTCTGGTTCAATTATATGCTGGATTACTATTTGAGCCTCTAACGTGGAAAGCACGGGCTAAAGAACAAGTCTGGACCCTAGGCCAATTTGTTCTTGAAGCGCGGTTTGATGGGAGACGGGTGAACGGAATGACAACCCTGATTTGAGGCTGTTGGAGTGAAGATCAGGACCCAAGGAGGTCGTAGGCGCAAACGAGAGGCAAAACGGACCACCAGAACGACTACGGTGGCCCGCGGAGGAGTGCGGTGGCGCGGGTCGCCGGCGTGGCGGCACCGGCTGGACGCCTGGGTGCGGCGGCGCCCCTTGCACACCGCCAGAGGAAGCCCACCGCGGCACTGGCTGCGGTGACAGAGTGTAACCCGCATTCTTGGGTTCCGGGAAGGTCGGGTGGCGCCAGCTGGTACCGCTGTTACGGGACACCCCCCCCCTACTCTGCACGCCTTGCACGTAATGCGCTCAGCCAGCTGGTCGAGTCGCAGCTGACCGTTCGGGTCGAGCCATGCCACGCAGTCAGTGCCTGCCGCACGGGCCTAGCCGCCCTCACGCGAGTCGGGCCGCAGCCACCGGACCGGACCTGGATCCGAGTCGGCTCGAACCGATTCGGGCCGACCCAGGGCGGGTTGGGCCAGGTCGGACCGGACCCAGACCCTCCTCTTCGGACCACTTTTTATTTTTTTTCCATAACATGAGATACGGACCTCTAATCGATGCACCGCAGTTTCGTAGGATTCCTTGGATCGAGATGGTCGTTTCGGTATATCACACTCAAGGTTTTGGCAAATTTTGGGTGCAGCCGGGTTGGTTTGAACCTAAAACCAACCGGGGCCTCAGAGCGGAAATGCTTATAGCTTAAAGAACGAATGTCTAATTGACGTGTCATCAACTATGTTGGATTCCTCTTGATGAGATGATCCTTTTGGAATACTCCACACAGGATTCGGATGAGGTTGGAGTATGTTCGGGTTGGATTGTACCCGAAATCCATCGTCCCCTTGAAACGGAAATGCCAATAACTCTCAGACTAGGCATCTAATTGACGCACCGTCTGTCGCGTTGGGTTCTTTATGGTGATACAGAACTATGGGAGACATCAACTCAGGACTTTGTGATAGTTTATGTATTGAAACTTGGCTCGAGGATCGGACCCTCTTGGAATCGAGTGTGCTGTGTGCGGGAACCCTAGGGCTGGCTGCGACTGAGATGACGGAATCCTCCGTGGGTTCGATAGTGACGACTTCTATACCAGGATCCTCCATGGGTTCGACAGTAGTGACTTCTGTACTAGGATCCTATGTGGGTTCGACGGCGATGACTAATGTACCGAAATCCTACGTGGGTTCGACAGTGACGACTTTTGTACTGAGATCCTATGTGGTTTCGATAGCAGTGACTTATGTACCAGGATTCTACGTGGGTTCGACAGCGATGACTACTGTACCGTAATCCTACATGGGTTCGACAGTGAAAACTTCTGTACCAGGAGCCTCCGTGGGTTTGATAGCAGAGACTTCTATACCAAGATCCTACGTGGGTTCGACAGTGATGACTACAGTACCAGAATCCTACGTGGGTTCGACAGTGACGACTTCTGTGCCAGGATCCTATGTGGGTTCGACAACGCTAATATTGTTCCAGGATCCTACGTGGGTTCGATAGAGGAGATGATTTAGAGGCTACATCCAATCATCTCTACCCTCTTCATGAGTTTTATACCTGTGTGAGCTTAGTCATGTCTTTCAATCATTATCAACGTGGTGATTGACTTTACATCCATTGTGAAATGGTTTGTTCTTGGGCTCGAGAGTTGGAGTCAGACTATGATTGATAACTTAGGTATATGTATGGGTATATACCTAATTAGGGTTGGTCGATACTTCGTGACTGTATATTTATTCTGTGGTTTATCCTTTGTGGATTTTGTGAGACCTTGAGGGTCTCGGGGTCCCTACTGAGTATCTTTATACTCACCCCTTCACGGGCTATGCCCACAACTCGTTGTTTTGGATGCAGACGACGGGCAGTCCTGACCGAGGTGGAGTGTACGAGGACTAGATGTTACCCAGAGGTGGACCTCGCGACCAGTTGGTACCCAGAGGAGACAGATGGACGTGCATCACTGAGGAGGCTATCTGTACCTACCCTTCAGGTAGGATCTGTGGTGGATGATCCAGGAGCCTCTAAGAACCTTCCAGCTGTTTGTATTTTTAGTTGTACTTGTTTTTCCTTTCCTTGTACTTTACTGTTGGGCTTGTATTTCTGGCCCTTGTACTTTCCAGAACTTCTTCTGTATTCAGTTTTTACTTAAAGTTTTCTTCCGCTTGTTCTCTGGTTGTGTTTGTTTGTAGTTATAAAGGCAATGTCTTCCCAGTTTAAAGATTTACCCCTTTGGTGCTAGTCGTCATCCCCTGGCCTATGGAAGGCGGACTTGGGGTAGTTACAACACGGTCCCCGGGGGATGGGTCGTGACAAATTGGTATCAAAGGATTCGATTCTACCACAGAACTTGGACTCTGATTATTTTAAGTGGCAATAGTGTTAAGTGTTTTGGGTGTGGTTATCATTTTAAGGAAACCGATGTTGGTGCAGCGGTCGACGTATCCATACACTAGGACACTGACTTTTGACTTCTGACTCAATACATGAAAACAGTGATTGCGTGTGTGTTTCCTTTGAAAATTTTCTTCGTGATTTCTTTGTGTCATCTCGCCAGGTATATTTTTTGACCATGGGGCACCTGTTTCTTTTCATGATGGCCCCATGAAGGCAGCAAGCTAGGGTTTTGAGTTTTGTATGAGATGGTAGCCCACCGAGCGATGAGGCTTTAGTGTAGGGCCCCATCACAGTGGAGGTACCAGCAGTACCACAACCTGATGGGCCAACAATACCACCAGCTCCAGTAGCAGAGAGTTCATGTCGTCTGAGTACGTTTCACGAGTTCCAATGCTAGAGAATGCCCATGTTCTAGGGAGAGATGGACCCATAGGCATCTGAGGATTGGATGGAGGCTCTTGTGAGAGTTTTCATATTGGTAGGGACACCAGCCGACCTCATGGTGATCCTTGCCGCAAGTCTTCTGCAGGCAGCAGCAGGAAGATGGTGGAGCCTGATGCTACAGGTGCATGATGAGGCATCAATACTCTGTACAGACTTCGAGAGCCTGTTCTCAGCAGAGTTTGTACCAGCCACCCTTCATGTGGTGCGGATTCAAGAATTACTTCATTTACAGCAGGGCAACATGACAGTAGCTCAATACTCAGCAAGGTTTACTGACCTCTCACGCTACTCCATGGATATGGTACGAGACCCATTCTTTAGGGCTCGGTCCTTTGAGTTGGGACAAAGGAATGAGATCAGGGCTTCGATGATCTCCCTCAACATCCCGACACAGACAGGGGTATTGGCGCGAGCCCTCTCAGTGGAGAGTTTCCTTGCTAAGCAGTCTCCAGCAGTGATACCCACCACTAATCGACACACACCAAAGTCTTATACATCTTGTAGTAGACAGGTGATGTAGGGGTCCAAGAGGACCAGACCCATAGGTGGTCGACTGCACAACTCGGGTTCGGTTGTGCGGGGCACATGAGATAGAGCTATCCATACGAGGAGCAGGTAGTGTTATGCATGCGGCGGGTAGGGTCACATGGCTTGAGACTGCCCGCCCGCCCTATAGATGAGTATCAGGCAGTAGAGGGACCTCCTAGTCAAAGGAATAGGTTTGACCGTAGTGGTCCGCCGGGAGTAGGCAGACGTGGCAAAGGAGCTGGCCGAGTAGTAGGTGGTGGACAACATTTCGAGGCCCTACCACCACCACCACCAGGATTTCCACCCCAACCGAAGGGAACATGTGGAAAGGGGAGAGCTCAGCTTCAGGCAGCTGAGGCCTATGACCATAGTGCTCTAAGAGCAGGTGGATAGGATCAGGACTAGTTCCAGGCATAGAGTCCTTTGTTCATGAAGCTTATAGCTTCATTGATTTCTTTGTTTGTGGTTGATTTATGTATATGTACTTTAAGCTGCAATAATTAAAGACACATGTCCTTATGACATTTGATTTCCTGCCTTTTGTGTGGACAATACTAAGAGATTCCGAATAAAACTATAGACTTGACCCTCACATTTGAGATTCCTACTGGAGGAGACCGACTGACCACACACTGATGCTGATAGTGTGACTCAACCCTTAGAGGTGAGAGTAACAGTTGGATCTCTTGTAGTAGCATCGAGGCATTACGATATCGACCATGACATGAATTAGTACCGTTAATGTTAGGATAGACTGTATTAGGAAATGGGTGTGGTTCATCCAGGGGATGAGACCAGATTTCTCTTTTCAAAAAAGGAGAAATCTTAGCAGCTCTTGTAGGACGTAGGCGAAGAAGGGTGTAGACGAGTTCTTTTAAATTGGCTAGTCTCACCCATAGTTCGTTGGAAGAATGCTTTACAGTCTACTCTAACCACCAGAGTCTCAGGTATATCTTCTCTCAGAAGGACCTGAACCTGAGATAGCAGTGATGACTTGAATTCCTCCCGGACTATGACCTTAAGATAATCTATACTCCTGGAAAGGGGAACGTTGTAGCTGATGCTCTCAGTAGGATAATAGGAATTCAGCTGCTAGGATAGGTGACAGAGTAGCTGTCCGCGTTGCAAATATCCTTTGTGGATAGGGGAAGAACATCTTTTCTACAGTCTCTCACAGTCACTTCCCCACTTCTTCAGCGAGTCCGGGATATGCAGCATGGGGACGCTGACTGCAAGACATGACATGCTCTGATATCATCAGGGTAGGCACCCGAAGGATTTTCTGAAGGTGGGGAGAACATCATTCCTTATAGAGGAATTACCATGGTACCAGTTGCAATTCAGGAGGAAGTGTTGTGGGAGTTCCACACATCCCCTTTAGCGGTACATCTAGGAGTGGTAAAGATGTATTAGGACCTTCGATGACAGCACTGGTGGCCAGGTATGAAGAAGGCAGTAGCAGAGTTTGTCTCTCGATGCCTCACTTGTTAGAAAGTGAAGGCAGAGCATCAGGTACCAGTAGGCTTGGTTTAGACTTTATAGGTCCCAAAGTGGAAGAGGGATGAAATATCCATGGACTTCATGATGGGTCTTCCATATTCTTACAGGGGACACGGCTCGATTTGGGTGATCGTCAACTGAATTACCAAGTCGTCCAACTTCCTACTGACCAGAGATGGTACGAGCTACCATAGAGGAGGTGCAGGTCATCTAGGAGTAGATAAAGACTATGCAGAGCTGAAAAAAGTCATATGATGATAGGAGACAGAGACCTCTATAATTCAAGGATGGCGACCACATCTTTCTACGGGTCTCACCATGATGATGTCTACAGAGATTAAGCCGAGGCGAAAAGTTATATACATGATCCTTCAGACCTTTTCAGGTCCTCATCAGGGTAGGCGAGGTGTATTATCTTTGTTCCCTTCCACCTCAGTTGCATCGGGTGCACGACGTCTTCCATGTATCTCAGCTGAGAAGATACGTGCACGATCTTTCCCAAATCATCGACCATGAGGAGCTAGATATCGATGACGGGGCGACTTTCATGGAGGTTTCAGTGGAGATTGAGGATCGATAGGAGTGGGTCCAACATGGATGGTTGATTCCTCTGGTGCATTTTCGTTGGCAGGATGGGAACCTCCAAGAGAGCACATGGGAGAGGGAGGCTCATATGTATGCTCAGTACCCCAATTTGTTTCCTTAGTGTGAGTTGTAGCTTTCGGGGAAGTAAATCCCTGAGGAGGGGAGAATGTAAAGACCCGGAATTCCAGTGGAATTTTTTTAAAAAAAATACATGGGAATTTTACGAGTCCACAGTTTTTGACGGCGCCTGATTTCGAGGCCCAGTGTGCCCAGAATCAATTTCTGAAGTTTTGTTTGGGTACATTCAGTAAACGTACATGTAGGTTTTATATCTTTTGAACCAGTGCTCAGAATTGAAATCTGAGGGCACTGTTGAACTCGCAGCTCTAGTATTCTCTTAAGGAGACCTTTACTGCGATTGCGTTTTATCGAGAATGAAAGTTAGTTTTGGGGTTTCAATTTAAAATTTAAATTTAAATAAAAATGTGTGTGTAACAAATTTTTATTTGAAAGGTGGTTAAATTCTCTAAGTGGAGGTTAGGGGTGGGTCCCACCACACTCTAACCTCCCTTGAGAGGATATAATTAGGGGTGGGGGCCACAATTTTAAACATGCCTTAAACACACCATGTAACTCTCAATTAAATTAAAGAGAGTCTCTTAAACTTCCCATAACCCCTTTAAACACCTTAAACTCTTGGTCTTCCCTTTAATGTGCCAACACAATTAATTGATGACTTAATTAATTAATTTGTGTGTTTGAATTCTTTTGAATTTATTATACCAACATTAAAATGGGAGATGATATTATTTTACTTTGGTTGGCATTCTTTTTCTAGAACGGAGGAAGATAAGAACTAAGGAGAACTTCTTTCCCTCAATGAAGAACGCTTCTTCATCCTCCAACGAATAAAAACGAGCATTGTTTTCTCCCTTTCAACCGAGCCAAAAGAGAAGACGTTGCCCGCGAATAACGTCGCCAACGATGATGTCACCTCCTTCTGACATCAATGGAACGATGCCGCCATCCCACGGCTTTGTCAATGGTCAATGAAAATCGAGGTAAGGTTTTGATTTTGAGTTTTAATTCCCTTATTTTAAGTTCTTATTTTCCCTTAGTTAAAAATGACAACCACGGATCGACCCCTGAACATGTCGATCCGCAGAACTGATGTTTATTGCGGGATGGGTTAGAGATTAATCTGGGGTTTGTTTTTGGTTCAATTATATTCTAGATTACTTTTTGAGCCTCTAACATGGAATACATGGGCTAATGAACAAGTCTGGAACCTCCGCCAATTCGTTCTTAATGCGCAGTTTGATGGGCAATGGGTGAACGGAATGGAAACCCTGATTTGAGTTCGTCGTAGTAAAGATCAGGACCCAAGGAGGTCATAGAAAAAGAAGAGAGGAAAAATGGACCACCGGAATGACTCCACTGGCCCGCGGAGGAGCGTTGTGGCATGGGTCGCCGGCGCCGGAGGCCGGCACTGGTCGGATGCCTGGGGGCGGTGGTTCCCCTCGCGCACCGCCGGTGGAAGGCCGTCGTGGCACCGACCGCAGCGGCGGAGCGGAACCCGCATCCGCGGGTTCCAGGAAGGTCGGGTGGCGTCAGATGGCACCGCCATTACGGGACACTGCCCCCCCCCCCCCCCCCCCGCTCCGTACGCCTTGCGCGTAACGTGCTCAGCCAGCTGGCCGAGCTGCGGCCAGCCGTTCGGGCTGAGCTGCAGCCGGCCATTCGGGTCGAGCCGTGCCACGTGGGCCGCACCTACTGCGCGGGCCGAGCCGCCCTCGTGTGGGTCAGGCCACAGCCACCAGGCCATGCCACACCTACCTAGCCAGACCTAGATCTGGGTTGGGTCGACCCAGTTCCTGCCAACCCAGGGCGGGTTGGTCCGGGTCGGACTAGACCCAGCCCCCCCTCTTCGGACCACTTTTGGTTTTTCACCCATAACATGAGATACGAACCTCCGATCGAGGCACCGTCAATTGCGTAAAATTACTTGGATCGAGATGGTCGTTTTGGTATATCACACTCAAGGTTTTGGAAAATTTTGGGTATGTCAGGGTTGGTTTTAACCCGAAACCAACCGGGCCCTCGGAGCAAAAACGCTTATAACTTAAGGACCGGACATCCGATTGATGTGTCGTCAACTACATTGGATTAATTTTGATGAGACGGTCCTTTTGGAATACTCCACATAGGATTCAGATGAGGTTTAAGTATGTCCAGGTTGGATTGTACCCGAAATCCAACCAACCCCTTTGAACGGAAATGCCACAACTCTCAGATCGGGCGTTTGATTGACGCACCGTCTGTCGCGTTGGGTTCCTTATGGTGAGACAGAAATACGGGATACATCAACTCAGGACTTTGTGATAGTTTATTTATCAACACTTGGATTGAGGAGCGGACCCTCCCGGAGTCGAGCGTACTGTGTGCGGGAACCCTAAGGTTGGCTGCGACTGAGATGATGGAATCCTCAATGGGTTCGATAGCGATGACTTCTGTACTGGGATCCTCTATGGGTTCAACAGCAGTGAATTCTATACTAGGATCCTACATGGGTTTGACAGCGATGACTACTGTACTGGAATCCTACGTGGGTTTTATAGTGATGACTTCTGTACCGGGATCCTCCGTGGGTTCGATAGCAGTGACTTCTATACCAGGATCCTACGTGGGTTCGACAACGATGACTACTGTACTAGAATCCTACGTGGGTTCGATAGTGACGACTTCTGTACCGGGATCCTCCATGGGTTAAGTAGCATATACTTCTAGACCAGGATCCTACGTGGGTTTGACAGTGATGACTACTGTACCTAAATCCTACGTGGGTTTGACAGTGATGACTTCTATACCAGGATCCTACGTGGGTTTGATAGCGCTGATATTGTTCTAGGATCCTACGTGGGTTCGACAAAGGAGATGCTTCAGAGGCTACATTTAATCATCTCTACCTATCTTTATGAGTTGTATACCTATGTCAGCTGAGTTATGTCTTTCAACCATTATCAATGTGGGGATTGACTTTACTTCCATTGTGGAATGGTTTGTGCTTGGGCTCGAGAGTTGGAGCCGGACTTTTATTGATAACTTAGGTATATGTATGGGTATATACCTAAGTTGGGTTGGTTGATACTTTGTGATTGTATCTTTCTTCTTTGGTTTATCCTTTTTAGATTTTGTGAGACCTTGAGGGTCTCGGGGTCCCTACTGAGTATCGTTATACTCACCCCTGCACGGGTTATGCCTGGACCTCGTTGTGTTGGATGCAGACAATGAAAAGTGATGACCGAGGCAGAGTGTATGAGGACTGGATGGTACCCGGAGGTGGACCTCACGATGAGTCGGTACCCGGAGGAGACAGACGGACTTGGAGCACTGAGGAGGCTATCTGTACCTACCCTTCAGGTAGGATCTGTTGTGGATGATCCAGGAGCTGGTTGGAACCTTCCAACTGTTTGTCTTTTTAGTTGTACATGTTTTCCTTTCCTTGTACTTTATTGTTGGTCTTGTATTTTTTGCCCTTGTACTTTCCAGCACTTCTTCTGTATTCAGTTTTTACTTAGAGTTTGTTTCCTCTTGTTCTTTGATTGTGTTTGTTTGTAGTTATAAAGGCAATGCCTTCCGCTTTTTCTCTGGTTGAGAATGTATTTTTGTTCATTATATATATCATGAATTTATACTTGTCCCTTATACTTACCCATATGGTTTTCAATAAAAGTATCTTATCATATTCTAAAAAATAGTCAATATTACCTCAAATAACCAAAAGGGTTATCTATACCATTAATATTATTATCTACATTTACTTATCACTCCTTACTAAAATTTATATTCTCCGTAGATTAAATTATAATCTCTATAGCTTTCTTAACATTTCTATAATACCAAATGTATCACCCCATGCACACACTCTTGGATCTAGTGTATACATTCAATATTTTAAACCAATAGTTGGTTCTAAGACATTATGATCCCATAATTATATGACTAAAAGAAAATATTTATTTACAAAACATTCTAATTACCATTTATTATTAGATATTTATAGATTTTAGACAAATAAAAAACATCTCATGTCTTTCTAAACTAATGGATATTTTTTCCATTATATATGAAACTCCTTAATTCAAAATAAATCTTCAAAATCACCAACATGTTCTACACACAAGGTATTTTGTTAGAAATGTAATGTAAAATACTTTTATTTATAACATTTGGAAATAGAAAAATATGAAATGGTGATCTTAAAATTTTTGAAAGTTTAACAGATAAAAATAAAACATCATAAGTGATCATAATATGAGCATAAATAATATTTTTTTAATTGATAACAAAAGGTATTATCATGATGGAATCAATCTGAAAGCATAATATATCCATAGATAACATTAGAAATGAACATATTTATTGAATAATAGTAACTGGACTCTTAGTGATGAAATTCATAATGTTAAAAATATAATTACATGAACTAATCTAAGTCATAGTTATATCAGATATTATGATATTTTCGTTAAAGTCTTGTTTCTCAGGAAAAAAAATTTCTTGGTAGTAAAGCACCAAAATACCGAAGCTTTTTTGTATAATGAGACCTATTGATGAATCAATGGGATATTTTGGTCCCTAACCACCACTAATTGCATCCAATACATTAATTATATAGAGGAATAAATAATAAATATAATACGTATCCAAAATTCTTTAATAATCAATAAACATCTATATTGTAATAACAAGAACATGGATTTTTAATATTTCCCCAATCATTAAATGGAATATCTTCCTATGTAATAATCCCTCAAACTGACACCAAATAGAGAAAGGGTTAAATGGTTAATTCAATGATTTCTCCAATCAATCATCTTATGGAATCTAGTAGAACACCATTCAATCAGTGTAATGACATTTAGAGTTTTCATAAAGAAAAGGAATTGGAAGGGAAAATTATGCCTGTAAAAAGGGAAAATTTGGAAAGAAAAAGGTAGTGATGGATATTTGTGATATTAATCCCCCAAAATAAATTATTATGATATTATTTACAAGTTAATTGATAACAAATAAATACACCACAAAAGGGAAATTGTTGATTAAGACAAATAATATCTCAATGAATTGAATTTGAGATGAAAAAACCCTTACAGTAATGGTAGAATAAGAATAAAAAGAGATTTAGAGGGATAAAATGGAATTATAATTTAATAAAATGAAATATACTCATTGTATTTTAAGCAATGAGGTAGTGAATTAAACAAATAAAATAATATACAGTGTGCAATATCAAACATATCTAACAAAATTGAAAATGGAGGCAAATAACACTTACAACTTGAGAAAATTTTGAATCAAACCCCAATGAAGGATAAAATTAAAATTGAATAGTAGATACTATAAATAATAAGATAATAGTGATATAAAATATAAAATAATCATTAATTATTGAATTTAAAAGAAAACATGGTGCAAATATAAACATGTCTCAAGAAATTTAAATTTGAGACAAAGAACCCCTTACAGCTTGAGTAACATCTAAATCAAATACAATGAAGTATAACAATCACAAAAATAATCATAAAATACCATGGAATATAAATAATGATATAATAAAACAAATATAAAATATATTCACCATATAAAATTAAATTAGTTCATAATAATAAGAATCTATCAAGAAATATGAATTGACACCCAAGGTTCCCCTTTCAAGTAATATGATATTTGAGGTAAGAATCATTTAATAATGAGGTTACAAGGAAGACTTGTAGAAACCCATAAAATAATTAGGAAATTAAATAATGATTACTAATAAGTTTGAATTCATCATACATTGAATAATATAATTTAGTAATAATTTTCATACATAATTGAAGAAAATTTAGTTATCACAAACCCTTGCAACCTTTGAAAATTTTGAGCCATAACCACAAGAAGGATGTGATTTCAAAGAGAAATTAAATATAATGAATAATTTTTTTACCATAATTCAAAGTATTACAGGGTAATTACCAATATAATTCCAGGTAAAACATGGTGTCTAATAAGAAATATGTCCTTATGGGGGGAATTTGATGCAAAACCCCTTACCCTAATTCCTGAGTTACACTAAAGTGCTTGGATATGCTATATAACAAAAATATCTATATTAATCACCTATTTTAGAACCTTATTCATATCTATAAACTTTTTATAAATTTAATTTATAACTATTCTCTACATGTATATTATTTTTTTATTATCTATTTTCTATATTGGGTGTGACTAATCATGATTGTTTTTAATTAGTTTCATAAGAGTAGTATTTTTCTTAATTATTATCCAAAATTTCATCATTCCAAAATCATAAAAGGTACTAGAATTGATATTTTATAATTATTTATATTTTTATAAAAAATTTCAATGGATTTTTTTGTTATTATAATTAAAGATAAAATTGGCTATGGGTATTTTTTTATGCTCTTTAACAAAAGGATGTTGTTATCTTAATTAATGAGTTCAATATTAATGTAACCAATCCTGAACCAAAATAAATTATTTATTTTCCTACTTATATAATATATTAACATTAATAAAATTGCCATAGTTTTCCACTATATTACTTTATATCATCTTTCAATTTGGTCGTCAGATTAACCCAGACATGTTAACACTATAATATATCGATAATTATGATTATAAAAGTGGTATCTAATGAAATAATAACAATATTATAGATTTTTATTTTATTTTTTAGATACTTTTATGGTTTTCAATAAGATTTAAATGTTATTCAATAAATAATAAATAAACTAGATGAAAAATGAGATATATTACTCTATGGAGGTGGTAGTCTGTATAATACACAATTAACATTTTCATTTATCAATGAATAATAGGTAATGATGGTGGATTATAATTTTTATCTTCATAATAATAATTACATTATATATTTAACTTTATTTATTTCTTTTATCCCTATACCTACCTAATATAGGCGGTAATGAAAATTAGAATTTTTCACTTCATAGAGGCAGTACTCCATGCAACATAAGAATGATTGTTTCATTATTCTTAATAGATAGGTGAAAGGTATATAGTAGTAATTATTGTAGAATAGTAAAATATAGTATATAAGAAATAAAAAATTGATTATATAGAAATTATAAATTTATATTTTTCAATGTATGAATAAAATGTAAATAATTTAGGAAAAAATTACTCACATTGAGGACTTAGGATTTCCCTTAGAAGACTATTTGGAAAAGGAGGTCTTAAGATAATATATATTGACCAAAGGATAATTTAAAATTAAGTTAATTATATATTAATTAAAAATTCATTTTTTCAATAGGAAACTAATTTTTTAGGGTTTTCGTGTAGGGGTGGTGAGGGGACCCTTTTATAAGTGGTGAAAATGGAGTTTTTTGTAAATATTTCAAATTAATATGAATATTGAACTTGTTTAGCATATCAAGATGACTCTAAGATGGAAAGTAATGGATCATGGGAATATAAAAGGTCAAAAATACCTCAAAAATTCATTATAACACTTTTTTTAAACATATTTTAATGTCCATCAATCTTACAATTTTCACTTTTACCTTTTTTGGTTTCATAATTGTAACTGGTTTTTACCAAATTAAATCATTTTTTATCCCAAAAACTAAAATTTAATTATTATATAATTTAGGGAACATGATTTCATATATTAAATCCATTTTATTGGATAAAAATTATATATTTTAGAAAAATAAATTTTAACATTAATGCGTAAAACATTTAAGAAGCCATTTTTAGAAAAATTTATTTTTTATGAATAAAATTTATGTGTAGGGTAAAATTATCAATGTATTTGATTTTATTAATATAAATTTATTTATTATAAAAAAATAAAATATATGTGGGTTTAAAAAAATATGAAATCAAATTTTAGAAAAATAATATTTGATTAAAATAAAAGATCAAAAACATTGTTTATTATAAAATATTACTGAAGTTTTTAAAATATTATTCATTAGTTTTCTAAATTAAACATTAAATTTTTAAAATGTATAGTTATACTTCTTAAAAACGTATTTGACCAATTAAAAGGTTTTATAGACATATATTCCTTGATTTTATAAGGATATTGTTATAAAATATATAGTTTTGATAGGAACTGTATCATTATTATTCACCTAAAACCATATATTTCAAAAAAAATATTAAAAAAAATATTCATATGGTAATACTACCATTTTGAATATAAAAAGTAAGTTTATTTTTTTCAAAATAACGTTTTAAATGTTGATAATTTAACTTTAAAAAATATAAAAATACAATTAAAGTTGTTTTGATAGGAAAATAAAATTTTTAAATATATTAAATACTCTAATTCTTCTATCATAATAATTACTAATAAAATTAGTGTTAATATATTATTCATATTAACAATATATTTTATCAATAATATATTTAGTATCCTAAAATAAAGCGTTTAAAATCCAATTTTTATGGGATTCATTTTAATTCATAAATTAGTATAATTAGTTATTGAGATACACTAATTGAATTTTAATCAATGAATTGGTATTAATAATGAACATTATTTTTTATTTTATATATACTTTATAATTTTCTTACATCTATTTTTTCCCTCTAATTCCACTAAAACATTTTAACCGTTATATACTACTTTTCGATTCTTTCTGCTATGTTGTTCTATGTGTATCATGATATATAACACGTTAGGTATTAATAGAATATATAATTTAAAATATTAGGGTTTTAAATATTTCATTGGAAAGATGAAGATTGGTATTCTTGTAATTCACAAAAACATTGTTTTTGATTTATTTTTAGATGATGTGAGATGTAGGTGCTTTTTGAAGAACGTTATTACCGGTTAAAAGTTTGGAAAAAAGGTGGGTAGTTATGATATTTTACTAAATACATGTAGTTAATTAAAATTGGATAATATTCTGAGGTCATGGTGCATGGTTTTGAGGCTAACCAAATGACGAAATTAAATAATCATGTTATACATTTTTTTGAGATAAATCATGATAAGAAGGAGCTGGAAAATATATTTCTATAATTCAATTTAATTATTGATTATTGAGTTACTTATACATATGAAGCAATAAATTAAAGAAGTTTTATGACTTGTATTGAATATTTAATCAAAAATTGAGAGTATAAGAAAGTCTGATGGATAAATTTCAAAATCAATTACCAACATCTATTTCAAATTGAGAATTCAATCAGTTAAATATTATATATATTTTTATATTGTTTCTAAAAAATATATGTAATTAAATGAATAATCAATTCCCACAAGAGAAATAGGATGAAAATACACATCTATTATTTAAATCCTTCTGAGATTTAAATATCCATTTACATGAAATTCTATGATTTAGCAACCCATTTCATCACCACATGAAATCAAATTAAAAATTTTATCAATTATTATCTTAATTTTGAACTCCTTTATATTTAAATTAGTTTTAAAATATAAATTTTGTATCATATACCCTTAAAAATATATAATTTTATTATATAACATTGATACCTCACATATTACCCCTATAGAGTTTCAAAAAACCCTTTAAGTAACCTGTAAAAATCTATCTAATAAAAATACCACCACTCTTCCTCAATTTTCAATTATTTTCCAATATTTAGGATATATATATTAGACTATCCAATATTCAACTTATGGCTTATAATTATTCCATTTTATCTGATAGCCCAAGACACACACTCATAGATCCAGTATAAATAATACAAACATTACATTCTATATTTTGTACCAACTATACATCCCCAGATATAATTATCACATTATTATATAACATAAATAAAATATTTCCTTTCATAAAATACCAATACCATTGAGGTTTATATTATTAAAAATTAATAAAATAATAAAATAATAATTCTTATGTCTTTCTCAACTAGTGGACTTTATTTCAACTATATAATAAACTATATAATCCATAATAAGTGTTCAAAATCTCCCAAAAATTCTCAAGAAAAGTTATTCTATTAGATATATCATGTCTAGAACATTTCTTCATAACATGTGGAAATTTAAACAAAAAATGGGTGAGATAAAACCCTTAGTAAGGGTAAACATAACTGATGGCAATAAAATATCATAAATTGGAATAAATAATATGGTAGGAATAGATATAAAAAAATAATTCCAAAATAGAATGAAACTGAAAGAATGATTTATCTATTTATAATAATGTAAATGAAAATATAACATGTATAACAATAACTCCTTAGATATTAAATATATTATACAAGATATCTAATTTTATTCCCTAATCAACAACATCATAATCTTACCATCATGGTCTCGTGTCTAGGAAATATTTTGTTCTTTTTAGGTATACATGAAAATACCAAATATAGTTTGTATCATGAGACTAATCGATACATCAAGGGGATATCTATAATTAGGCCCACCCATTTATTATTAATTTCAATTCATCCATTGAAATAAATAATTAATAATATATAAAATATAAAAAAAATACTTTTTGATAATAAAAAACATCCATATTGGAAAAAAGTAATAAATGAATTTTCAATATTACCTTAATAAAAAATGGAATATATTTCTTTGTAAGAAATCCCTAAAACTAACATGGTATATAGTAAATGATATATAGTTAATTAAATAATTTCCTCAATAAATAAATTTATGGATTCTAGTTGAACATCATTTAATCACATGAATAAAAAATAAAGAGATTATAATGAAAATTAATTAGAATAAAAATCATGATTGTATTAGAGGATGATTTGGAAACACAAAGGTAGTGATTGATCATATATTTGATAGAAAATAATGTTAAAATATCCATCTATAGACATAATTTTTATGGTAAAAATTTATGAATATCCTTGAATGAGAATAACATATGTCAATGGTAAATGAATTAGATAAAAATCATTGTTTATAAGTTTTAGAAAAGTATCACTTTTTAAATAAGAAACAAATTTATTCTTTTGAAATTATTTAAAATAAATATTTCATAAATATAAGAAGATAATAATTTCATTTATAAGATATAAAAACATAAATATAAAGTTTCATATAAGATTATAAAGTCAACATAATGATGTTTTTTAAATGGTTAAATATAACCCCCCCCCAACCCATTTATTAAATTTAAGAAACTCTTATCATTATTTTGTGAAGAGATATCCCATTATATGTCCTTTAAAGTCATAGGGGTACATATGACTAAGAAACTAGCTTTAGGACCTTGAAAAATTGGTATAAATATTATCTGATGGCCCATAATATATTTTCCAAAGGACCCCTGTCCCATAAGCCCATGAAACTATACCAAAGGGGCCCATGGAAACACCAAACCCTACTCTAGACCACAGGACCCAGGAATTTAACAACCTATTCCTATACCATGTCTTTCACCTCATTTATTTTTCATCCCATATTCCCATTAATGATATCAAAATCCCATTGTCATCCCCATGGCTTTCTCACACCTGTTGTCATAGTTTCACATTTCCTTATATAGACCTGCAGGATAGGTGTCAACCCACCATCCTTATATTCTATAGAATCCTATTATATAATCCCTCTATCATCAATTTTAAACACATAATTACACTATTTAATTCCACCCATTATCCCCTCGTGTTCGCATCATCCTCATCGTATGTTTCCATAGTCTCATACGTGCGAGAGAAATAAAATTATCTCAAAAAATGGGGAAAAATATGTTTTGGATAGAAATATATCACTATATATATGGTGTGGTGAAACATATTATTTCCAATCAGTTGTGGTGCTTCCCACATGGTGTAATTATGTGTTCAAACAAAAAAACATTAAAAGGTTATGCTTTTCAAACTTTAAATAAAATGACCCCAACATATAATATTACAAATTTCACCAAATAATTTAAAGAAGAAAAATAAGTATAAAAATACATAAATGAAATATCTTACAATAGATAAGTAAATTTATAAAATCATCCAATAAATATGAATATGTAAAAAATGGAGGTTCCCAACTAAAAAGAAAAGGTAGGCTTAGTGTCCTTACAATGGGTAAGTAATGATGTTATGGAAAAAATGGAATATGGAGAAGACAATTTAAATCCAAATCATTAAAAAATGAAAATAATATAATATTTTTTTATAGAGAAAAGTATAAAATTTCCCCATATTTATTATCTTTCAAAAGAAATGTCGATTTGAAAATGGTATTGGTGATGAAACCCTCATGGTACTAGTAATGTAATAATTAAAGGAGATTAATATAATGGTTATAAAATATCATGAAATGAAATATATTTTCATAAATGAATGTTTTAGGGTAGTTAATACACCATATAAAATAAATTATGTTGTGTAATATCAAACATTTCTCGGTGATTTGAAAATGAGACAAAGAAACCCTTACAACATTAAAAACATTCCAGGAAAAATACCTTCAAGGATAATATTTCAAATGAAATGATCAATAAAATGAATAATTATAGGATGGTTATAAAAAATATTAAAGTTTAATTACATAATCTATTCCATGTATTTCATGGTTTTTAATAATAAATATGTCTCAATTGGTGAAATTGTGAGACAAGAAAGCCTTACCTTAATTACTGACTTGAAATAAAGTGATGGAATCTCATATAAAAAAAATAAATATCATAATAACCTACTTAAAAACATTTTTAATACTTATAACCCTTCTAAAAACATCATTTATAAGTATTCACTACATGTATATTAGTTATTTATTATCTATTTTTAATATTGGGTGTGAGTAATCTTGATTGTTTTAGACTAGTTTGGTACTAATGGTTTTGTTCTTCATTAATCTCACAAATCTCACTATTACTTGATAATTAAAGGTAATAGAATTTATTTTATTTAATTTTTTATAATTTTATAATTTCATTATATGGTAGATTTTTTATCATCCATAAATATGAAATTTTTTATGATCATGTTTGAGATATTTTTCATGAAGAGACATTGGCATATTAATTAATCAATTTAAAATAAATTTTTCCATCACAAATCCAAAATAAAATATATATTTGATTATTTATATCATATATTATTAGTACTAATTAATTTATCATAGTGATCCAAGAAATTATTTTGAATCATTGTTCAGGTAAGTGGTTAGACTTTCCCCAAAATGAACATACCGTAACTAATAAGTGATTATGATTATGAAGGCTGTTTCTTTTAGAATAATATCATTATTACAAAATTATAATGATATTATTTATATAAATTTATGTTTTTGAATCATATTTTAATAGGTTTAAATACATTTTAATGAAATAATATACGTTACTTCGGGGAGGTGGTAGTTCGTACAATGCATGATTAACATTTTCATTTCTCAGGGAAAGAGAAAGAAATAATTTGGATTAGAATTTGACGCTTTATAAAGATAATTATATTATATATTTCATATTTATTTTTCAATTTCACAATTATAATGTGATAAGATACATAGTTGTGAAAAAAGAATTCACCACTTCAGGGTGGCGGTAGTCTGCACAACGCATGAATAACAGTTACATTTTTTAATGTAAAGGGGGAAGGTGGTTAATAGTTATTCACATAGAATAATAAAATTACATATAAAAAATATTTATTCCATTATAATAATTATAAAATAATTATTATTAATGAAATAATTAAAATAAAATGAGTTAGAAAAAATTACTCACATTGAGGACTTGGGATTTCCCTTGGAATAATCCTTAGAAATAGAGGTCATAGGCCAATATCTTATGACCATAATCTCAAGGAAAAGGAATTTGATTTTATAGAAATGAAAATTGTAATATTTTAAATAGAAACCTTAAATTTTGGGGATGTATTAAAGGGTTCTTGAGAGTACCCTTTCATAAGTTGTGAGAATGGAAGTTTTATAAATATTTCAACATTATATAAAGATACCACATGTTTCACATGTATAGAAGACTCAAAAATAGACAATAATGGATTTAAGGATGAGATATTTTCAATATTCCCTCATAAATTCATTTTCACGCATGATTTAAACATGTGTTTAAGTAATTTAATCTTATAATATTCACTTTTACCATTTTATTACCATGGTTACTAGTTTTTACCTAACTAAAACATTTTATATACCTAAAACTAACGCTTCCTTTTTTAAATAATTTGAACATATTGATTAAAAATATGAAATAAAATTTATCAGATAAAATATTTTGTTTAAAGAAATCAATTTTAACATTAATTCGTGTTACATGTGAAAATATATTTCTAAAACATGTGTATTTTTAAGATTATAATTTATGTATAGGGTAATATTTTCAATTTCCTTGATTATAATGATATATATTGTTTAATTATAAATATAATAAAATTTATGTTTTATTTAAATCATTCCATACCCAAATTGTTCCAAAATAATATTTAATTAAAGAAGACAAAAATAGTTTATATGAAAAACAAATTACTTAAGTCCTTAAAATGTTTATCATAAGTTTTCTAAATTCAACATATTATTATTTAAATTTACATTTTCACATAAAAAAAATCATCTATAACTAATTGAAATATTTTATACAATTATTGGTATTGCTCATATAATTATAAAGACGTAGTTTTTTGTAAAAATTGTATTTTCACTATTCATGTAAAGATCGACTATTTCATAAAAATCCAAAAAAATATCCTAATATTATATTTTTATCCTAAACCAAAAAAATTAAGTTATTTTTTAAAAATTAAATTATAAAATTTTGAAATTTAATTACTATATAAAAAGAAAAAATATATATTGAAAACTATTTTCATTGAAAAATTACATATAAAAACATTAATCATTCTTACATAAATTTCTTATCTAATAATAATTAGGTTTAATATATTTTTAATATCAATAATATATTTTATCCATAATATATTCAAATTCTAAAAATAAAACAAATCAAAAGAATTTTTTTAGAATGTTTACATTTTAAAGGGTAAATATTTTCTATTAGTTACTTAGAAACTCTAATTTGATTTTTACTAATGCATTGGTATTAATAATGATCATTATCTTTATTTATACATATATTTCATTATTTATTACCATGTTTTTTACCCACCAACTCAATAGCTTCTTATTAATAGTTATATGACATTCCACGACTCATTTTGGTTTGGTGTTTCATGTTAAGAAATTTATCAAATGCATTATATTTTAAAGAAAAAAATACATAATTTAAATTCTTGGGGTTTTACATTTCATATTTTCAACACATCCCCAGAGCCTATGCATTAAATCCCATTCTCATTTATCCATAACACTTTGTAAACATAGGGTAAAAAATTATTGAAATCATTCTATTGTATGAAAAATTCATAAAATTATTTATAGTGACTTCCAAATCTATATCATGCCATAATATAAACCATTTCAAACTCAAGTCATTAGAATAATCAATAAAATTTTTTACATTGGAGGATTAAAATGTAACTTAGGTTATTTAACTTATAATACCTTTGGGAATGACAACTTCATTCCTCTAAATAATATTTTGTTTTGATATTAGACTCATCCAAGGCCTTCCATGTATTAGAAACACACATTAACATGGGAAATAAACATATTTAATGTTTCCTTTTAAGAATTATAAAATTTATATTGGATGAGATAATATATTTTTTGAATCTAATTTTAAAATATATTCAGTTGGATATTTATTATAAAATTTTCAATCCATTATTTATAAACTAGTGGTTTTTAAAATAAAAAAGGTTGTTACTTCAATCCAAAATAATATTTATAATATATGTTTAGTTTATTTATTTATTTATTTATAGTTATATTAGTTACCATATTAGTTAATAGTACTGTTTGTTTTATAGCCTAAACCATTTTCTCCACTTGACTATATGTGTATAAGTTCTACCTGAAACTATGTAAAAAATTGACCATATCTATACAACTTTAATCAGCCAAATATAATAAGGGTAGGTAAAAATACCATACATGGGAGACTATATAGCTATAATCAACTATCAATATTTTCCTTAATCATGGTGAGTAAAATTTCTTAAATAACATTTCAATTGGGTGTTAGATAATAGTGATTTTTTCCACCTAGTCCATTTTATCATGAGGTATTATTTCCTTAAATTTCTATAGGGAATTGATACTCTTCGTGTAATCCAACACATTTTGATATTTTTATATTGTCTTAGTTGGAATTATTTAATCAAGAAGGAAAAGATGATTTTTCTGTAAAAGGGGGTATTCCCCCTATAGAGGTTTTATAGGTTCAGTAAGATCTTCAAGCTATAATGTTGGTATCTCTTGACTGATTCTTGGATGTGGTTATATTTCATATAAATAAATTCATACTCTCATAGAATAAATATTTATCTACTTTTTAAAATTTTAAAATTTTATCTAGGGGATATAATTTTTCAAAAATTATTCATGATATTCTATTTTTTTATCAAACCAGTAAAAAATGGATTTCATCCAATCATTAGAATGGTTAATCAATGAAAATGGGAAATCCAAAAATCTCATGTCATATTGAGAGACACTATAAATATTTTAGGTTTTATAAATCTCTAATAAATTTTAAAGGTGTGTTATTTGGTTCTCATGAGGGTGTCCACCAAACAGTACTATATTTTGGATCATTTTAAATATTCTATTATATTGTTAATGGGGAAAATAATCTAGGATGTAAATTTTTATATATCCTCATGGATCCACCCTTCATACATCAAAAATGAAAAAACTACAATATATCTAAAGTCACTTGATATTAGAGTATCTAAATTAGAAGGCTACATTATAATCCTTATTCACCACAAAGCATTATAAAGTTTTAAATGTTTGATATGATAATAATTATATAGATGAAAATAATAATAGAACATAAAAAATTTAACATGTATTGGCATATACCCTACATCAAAAGAGAAAAAATGTAATCCAAAAAAATAGATAAAAGAGAGAAACTCGTGAGTTATAAATTAATTCATTAATCACTAATCAAATATCTATTTATTAGTTTTATATGATACCAACATCCCCATGTGAAAATGTAATGAACTAAACTATGTCAACTATTTAAGACACCTAAATCATAATTTCATGTAATATAGGTAAAACCAGAGAACATAAACCAGACATGAATATCATAAAAATAAGACGTACAAACAGAGTACAAAGGGGAAAAATTACCACAAAGACCTAAAATGTAAGACAAATACAGGATAAAATATAATGTAATACAAAACCCCACATCACCAACAGTCACCTCCAGACCAACCTGAACTGAAATTTGTAGTAACAAGAGAATCTAGTAAGCTATAAGATTATCTTACCTTTACCAGAATCCTATAATAAAATATCTAAAAATTCCCAAAGAAACAACTAGGCTTTGATCTAAATCCTATTAAGATACCACCATAGTTTCTATAAAAGTTTAATATTAAGAATACAATAATTCTAAATTTTAAAACAAAAGAGTTTTGCAAAGGAATTTTTTAAATCCAAACCATTTATAAATCATTTTCACTTCTTCTTCTATTGGTTTTCAAAAAATATTTTTTTATCCTAAACCCAAAAAAATATGACAAGTAGAAGTGATCAAACAAAAAATCATACACATTCATCAAGAAGTACAAAAATCTATGAAATAAACTATCATGTGAAGCTATGAGAAAAAAAAATTATATAAAAACATGTAATTAATGATCCTTGATAAAAACAATCCTGAAATAAATAACCATAAATGAAAAACCGGCTCACAAATTGGGATTTAGCCTCTGGGGCACTGAATACTAGACAAAAATAAAAAATATTAAATAGGAAAAGTGTTGGATCCTTCAAATATTGAGTCCTACCAATCAATATCACAACCAATATCGAGTCTTATCAGTTGATATTATAAAAGTTTACATCTTAGTGGTGTCATACACACACTAAGGCTACTTGTGTCTCTTTTATAATGAACCTAAGGTTCTTAGTGTGAATTTTTCTAAATTTTCATTTGAAAACCAGAATCACATTTTCATAAAACTTTTTTAGAGCCATGTTTAACTTCTTCAGAGTTTTAAAACCCATTTCCATATCAATAAAATTCAATTTCAATGAAACCCCCTTATTTTGAAAAACATTTTAATTTGGAAGAAATTATTTGTAACCACATATCACTTATAATCAAAGAAAAAACAAAATGAATTTATCAATAAAAACATATAATTGATAAAATTAACACATTGTATAGAGGAAACTACTACAACATGGTAGAAGAATAGTTGCCTTCAACAATGGTGAGCAGAAACCATGATAAAGGGCTTCAAAAGATGATGCATATTGATAAACTGAAAATGATCAATAGAAAAAAAAAATATGATAAAAAATCCCAATAAAACCATAGCCAAAACCATAGTCATAACCAAAACCAAAGGAGAACTATAATTATTACATACCTAGATAGATGTAACCCAACCAAAATGGTTGTCAATCACTAAAAGAACAGATTCAAAATGAAAGGAGTTACCCAAAATTCCCTAGGGTATGTTATGGGTCGAGAGATTTAAGGTTTTAGGTGGAATGAAATGAAATCAACCATTCACAACCTTAAAAATCACAACTCATTACATTTACATATATTTTAATCCCATTATACAGCATGTAATCCACTAATCTCATATACATTGAAAAACCTATCACATTTTAATTAAAAATGTGATATTTTCCATTACACATTATGAACACTATAAAAGATATGAAAACATATCATGTTGTGTATACTTTTCATAGATTCTTCCTAGAATCCATTACATGGTGTGTAATCCCATTATACTACATGAAATTTACTAAAAAATAGAAAAAACTATAGGTATATTCTTGAAATTAAAACAAATCTCTGACTTCACTATTGCATGTATCCTCCCAATTCCTTTTTGGAATTTCTCAACCAATGAAAAAAACCAAAAACAAAGGCTAACACATACCTGATATAATTTTAATTGGGTGTTACAATATCCCCATAATAAATGATTTTTACCCCCAAAAATCCCTTACTATCATAGATTAAAAAAATCTATTATTGCCTCCTTAACAACTTATATTTACACATCTCATGGAAATCCTATATACAAAACCATGGAACTCGGACCAGGGGGTCCTTTTACTGTGAAGTACCTTATCCTGGAAATTTTTAATCTGAATAAGCTTATCAACCAAAGTGATATCAAACTCAAGATAAACATCCTCCCATCTAATTACACAGTAAGGATCTCGTGTATACCTCCCCAACTGGGAAACAGGAAGCACGTCATGTATAGAAGTCATGGAAGATGGACAGAACAAATGATAGTTCAACCTCCCTAGTCATCCAATGATCTCAAAAGTTCTCACAAACCTTGGTACCAACTTAAACTACTTACCCAACCCACGATGTCCCCTGGAAGTTAAAAATATAATAAACACCTGATCACCAAACAAAAACTCTAGTTCCCAATGGAGATGGTCTGCATAAGATTTATTATTACTCTATGTCGTGATAAAATGCTTCTGGATCAACTGTACTGTCTTTTTCATCTCATGAACAACACATGGTCCTACCAAGGACTGCTCTCCCAATTCATACTAGTATAAGGGATATCTACATGTATGCCCATAAAATGCCTCAAAGGATTCCATCTTTATCGAATCCTAATAATTACTTTTATAGTATAACTCAACCAAAAGAAAAATATTTTCCAAGCTCCTCCAAAATCAAGCACACATGCCCAAATCATATCCTCAAGAACCCAAATAGCCCTCTCTATCTATCCATCCATCTACAAATGATAAGGAGTGCTTAATTTAATCTAGTAAGACATCCCCTCCTATAAACCATTCCAAAAATAGGATGTAAACCTCAAATCCCTGTTAGAATCAACTGAAAAGAGAACCCCATGAAGTCTCCCAATATATCGGACATATAGGTCCTCAATTTGTTCCACTTTCATCATCTCCTTGATAAGTATAAAATGTGTTGATTTCATGAGTTGATCAATGATCTCCCAGATCACATCCTTACCCCAAGGAGTCTCTGTCAAACCAATATTGAGATCCCTAGATATATAATCCCGCTTAAATATCAGAATGGATAAATTATACAACAACCCCATAGGTCTCTAGTGTTCTACCATAATTATATAAAAAGAAATACATCGTGACACAAAATCCTTCATCTACTTTTTCATCCACTTCCACCAGTATTGACGTCTCAAATCATATTACCAATTGGTAGTACCAAGTTGCATGGACTAACAAGAATGGTTTCTACTATCAAAAAAAATATTCCTTTAGGAAAATGAAACAACTAACCTGCTATGGAATCCCAAATCTCTACTGGGATACTGAGACCACTCACCTGATGTCTCCTCACTATAAAGGATTTTATTAAATAATTGTAATTCAATGTATGTCACCTGTTCAAGATGAAATCACTTAACAAAAGATGATTTATCTTTAATAAAATTCAAGAACACTTTTCCACCAACCTCTTCCACTGCAAATCAAAACTCTGTAAACAACTCATCATAGATAACTCCTCAACTAATTCTTTTATGTCCTATATCAATAATTTTCGACTAAACACATTGGAAACCACATTTCCTTTCCTAGTGATATATGAAATATCAAAATCAAACATATAAAGATACTCTTGACATTGTATCTATCAAAAATTTATATCCCTCTAACTAAAAATATATTTCAGGCACTTATGATTAGAATATACTATAAAATGATCCCCAAAGAGATAATTGCCTAATTTTATCAATGTATGAATAACTTATGCCAACTCCAGATCATAGGTAGGGTAGTTCTTCTCATTAGGGAATAATTGTTGTAAGCTATAAGCCACCACATGTTTCCTCTACATCAAGATACATCCAAAACACACACCAAAAGAATTGAATAAAACTACATAACTCGATCATGGTTCCATAATAATAAAAACTAGTGTGGAATTCAACCTCACCTTCAATTCCATAAAATATCTCTAACACTTTTCATTTAATTTTAACTTTACACCCTTATGGGTCAAATCTTTCATTGATGATGTGAGCTTGGAGTAGTCCTGAACAAACCATATATAGTAACCATCCAAAGATAAGAAGCTCTGAATGTCAAAAAAATATTGGACTTCTCAAAGAACATAACTACTGATAACTTTTTAGGATATACTAAGATTCCCCTCTCAAATATCACATGCCCTAGAAACTTCACATCCTAGATCCAAAATTCACACTTAAAAATATTACCATATAAATGATATTATTTAAATGTTTGAAGAATAATATCCAAATAGTCTATGTTCTCCTCCTCTAACTTGGAGTACTCAAAACTATTATCCACAAACACAACAACAATAGAGGCTAAGAACTTATAAAATATTTGGTTCATCAAAGTGATTTACACTACAAGATAATTAGTGAGAATGAATAGAATAACTAGAAACATGAAATTCACATATCAAATATTAACGTTGTCTTAGGTATATTCTCTTCTCAAACTCTCAAATAGTGATACCCTAACCACAAGTCAATATTATAAAACAAACGATCCCCTCTATGAAAATCAAATAGATCATAAATCTTTGAAAATTTATATTTGTTCTTAATAGTCATCTGATTCAACTTTCGATAATCGATAAAAAGTCTTAGGCTTTTATCTACCTCAATAGAAAATAGGATAGGCAAAGCCCATGGTTACACAATATGATGAATAAATCATTTATCCTCTAGGTCCCTAATATATGGTCAACTACATCAAAAAATCTATAGCAACTAGCTTGAGATTTCCCCTAATATAAGGAACAACTATCCCTTTCCTTACTAATCTAGAGTCCCAATCACCCTGGAAAACATGAGTAACCCCATCAATAGCTAAGAACTAAACCTAAAGGTGATAATGTTATATCTGGACCTTTTCACTGATCATTCAATCTGTGTCGATAATTAAGTCGAATATTTCAAGATCAAGAACCAAAAAAGACCCACTCCACCTCAAAGTTGGTTGCCACCACCCAACACGTGGGACATTTAAAACCTTATTTGGACCACTTTACCAAAGGCATGTAAAGATCCAATAGGAATAAAATAAGATTTTATCATAATACTAACACTTAATATAACTTTGATGATATAAAATAATGAGTAGAACCTATATCAAACAAAGCTATCACCATAGAAAATGAGATAAACACCATACATCTAACAGTAGCTATCCCTGCTTCAAACTCCTCTAAAACATACTATATTTTATAAATCCATATGATCTTAGGAACATGAACATATAACTTTGCTTGAGGATCATACCCACCACACTTGTAATCGTCTATAGGAACCTACAAACCCTTGGTGAGAGTAGATCCTACCCTAAAGCCCAAAGATATATTTTCACAAAAATGCTACAGATGTCCAAATCATGCATAAAGATGAAAAGTCCTAGGATAATTTTCACATATAGTCTTGTTATGACCTATCCTTCCATAATATAAGTAGATAACCTATTTCTACCCTATCTAAACCCTTGAAATTGGTCCTAATGAAGACTGACCACCCTTACACTTTCTTTTAAGACCAGAAGATACACATTGGCTAACTACTGAGCCAATTAAAGCTCCACCCAAACCTATCTTTCCAGTTATGTCTTCCTCATCCAAAGCTACATTTTAAACCACCTCTATAAATTTAGGAAGTAACATGAGTATCAACGACAACCAAATATCAATCCTCAGTACTAACTCAAACCTCAGAGCCTCCAGGTACTCATTAGTGATAATCTCTAATGTCAAGTGCACTAAATTAGAAAAATGGTAAAAATAATACATAATATAATGATCCCCTTACTCTAAGGTCAGAAACCCATAGTTATTTATTTCACAATGTGTATCATGGTAAAACAAATGGTTATAGACTTTGCTAAAGGATGTCCAGGTTAGATCCTCATGGAACTTAGCTTGCATAATTGTGTCCCGCCATCTCCTTCATGGTCCCTTGAGCATATACCTAGAAAAAACCCACCTTAGAGTCTTTAGAAGTCTTCAAGATGTTTAAAATCCTCTCTATCTACCCAAGACACTCCTAGGATTCATGGGGTCCTTTTCCACCATGAAAGACAAATGGATGAGGCTTAGTAAATTATGATCTATGATTCACCACATTTCATGGGTTCTCAACACCCACTTGACCTAGAGTCTGAAAATTGAAGATAAAAAATTCTACCAAAGTAGGGTAAATTGGAGGTTTTTTCTACGTATCATGTCTCATATATTCCTCTCTAATATTTCTAAGATATATTCTTAGATTCATTGTCTAAAAAATAAAAATACCAATCAATCATGAGAAAAGTCCAAAATCATAGGACTAAATTTAGATAATAATATCAAATCATTAAAGCATTAAGAATTTAAAGCAACCATAAAATACTATTCTTAAAAGGGGAACATGTCAATTTAAATAAAAATCCCATAAAATTAATTCAAATGTACTCAAACACCAATTCTAAAACCTATTAAAATTCCCTAACCACCCATGCTGACTCGTTTTTCAATCATGGATGTGAGTTGGCCAATACCCTTTTATAGAACTTCTATTTGAATTCTGAATGTTTTAACTCCTATCAACCCAAAACAAAAAAAACTTTGGCAAAGCCAACACACTTCAAGTTGAGCATCCATCTAATACCAAATTATAACAAACCAACCTAGTTCAATTAGGAAATCTATGTGAACTATCCCATAAAATAATATAAGTAAATCAGGATAATAGAATCCAATCTTGAATATTATAAAATCAATATATACAACCAGAGTACAAAGTGGAAACAGAAAATATAACACAAATACATATAATCCAAGCCAAAAAATAGGTTAAACCATAAATTAATTCAAAAAACAACATGATCGATAGTCAACTCTCGATTAACCCAAACCTAAAGCAGTAGAAACAATAGAAGTCGGTATGATACAAGATGCTCTTCCCTTTACCTGAATCCTTTGTTATGACATCTACAAATTTGAAAATGCATAAGTAGGGTGTGAGATAAGTCTGAGTTGGATACCACCACAATTTCAATACAAGTTCTACTATAAAGAATTAAAAAAATATATCTTTTAAAATGAAATAGTTTTACAAATAAATTTCATAAATCTAAACCATTTCTAAATCATTTTCCCCTTTTCTTAATTTAGTTTTCATAGATTATTTTCATATTCTAAAACCACAAATATGACAAGTAGAAGTGATAAAAAATCATATAAAAACATCGAGAGTTATATATATCCATGAAATAAGTAATTGTGATAAAATATGTGAAAGAACTTTATATAAAAACTTGTAACCAAAAATCCAAGATAAGATTGATCATGGGATAAATAACTATAAATGAAAAGGCACCTCACATTATAAGATATACCCTCTAGGACAATGTGTACTAGACATTAATAAGAAAATCCTAAATAGAAACAATGTTAGATCCCATAGATATTGAGTCCTACTAGTCAATATCACAACTGATATCGAGTATCGCTAGTCGATATCACAAAAGGTTAACTATGAGTGGTGTCATACATAAACTAAATCTAGTTGTGACTCTTTCCTGATGCACCCAAGGTTCCCAATGTTCATTAGTCCAAATTTTAAATTTAAAACCATTCTCATTTTTTATAAAAAATTTCTAAATCCAAACTGATCCGCTTTAGATTTTGAAACCCTATTTCCTTTCCTAGAAAATTAATATTTAATAAAAAACAATTCTTTGAAAAAAAATTCCTTTTCTAAAGAAAATTAACTATAGATCACTTCTAATAAAATAAAAACCCAAAGTAATTTATCAATAATGACATGAAATTCATAAAATTAACCTTTTGTAATGAAAATCCTACCTCATCATGGTAGAAACCTAGCTTCCTTTGAAAATGTTGACCAGAAACCAAGAGAACACCTTCATAAGATGAGGCATGCCAAGAAATAGAAAAATATCGATAGAAAACACTATCCGATCACAAATAATAATAAAAACTGTATCCAAAACCACAACTATAACAAAAATAAAATAATATTTATAAGGACTACATACCCAGAGAAATGAAACCAAACCACAATAATGATCAATCATTGAATGAAGAAATTCATAAGAAAAGGAGTCACCCAACATTTCCTAGGGTAATCTTTGGGTTGATAGAGGTAAGGATGTAGGAGGAATGAAATGAAATCATCTATGAATCACCCAAAATCCACAAATGAAAAACATCCTAGGGTTTGTAATCCCATTAAACTTCGTGTAATCCATGAAGCCCATATACTCTGAAAATCCCATCGCCTTTTCATTAAAAATGTGATAGTTTCCATTACACATCGTGAACCCTATATATAGCATGTAAACCTATAAATCTATGTATCTACTTCACAAATTATTCCTAGAATCCATTATATGGTGTGTACTCCTGTTACACGGCTTTTAATTTTCCAGTGAATATTAAAAACTATAGGTTTATGCTATAAATTCTAAAAAATCCTTGTCTTCACCATTAAATGTATCCTCCCAATTCCTTTTTGGAATTACTCAACCAAAAAAATAGAAACAAAAAATAAAGGTTAACATATACCAGAAAAAAAAATTAATGGGGTGCTACAGGGAGACATATTTATACAAAAAACATAGAACCTATAGACAATCACCTTTTATCATATTGGTTGAATATTCCTTTATAATTGGTCATGGTTACTCCTAGTTTCATAAAATTAATTACTAATAGTGTGAAAAATAAAACACTATCAACTAATTTCATTTATTTTTTTATTACATCTTCCTCCACTATAATACAAAATTCCACTACTGATCTTTGAGTTGTAAATAGTTAACTATTTATGGTTGTTATACTAATAATCCAGATAAACCTACTAACATGCTATTGAAAAATGTATCTATGAAAATAAACTATATTTAAACCTCAAAAATATCCCACTTGAAGGTTATTACAAGGTTGGTATTCTATTTCCTTCTAAAATATATATACCTTCTTTTTTGTTTAAATAATTAAATGTTAAAACTTTGATTATTATTGTCTTGTTTTAGAACAGGGATTATAATTTGATGAATTATAAACAAATTATATTAAAAAATAATCTTAGTGTGTCTTTAAAATTTTCAATTTTATTTATAACCTCTCTAATAACATAAGATATATATGATGAAAATAAACCTCATTTATTTTCATACATATAATCCAAGAATATTATGTTTTATACAATTCCATGATTTAGAAACCCATTATTCATCACATTAATGAAAACTAAACATTATCTCAATTCTTACCATGAATTTGAAAAACTTTTTATATAAATCTTTTGTAAACTATACATTTGGTATCATATACCCTTCAAACATACAGAATTGATTCTATAACATCGATACCTAAAACAGAACCACCATGGAGGTTCAAAAACAATAGGTACTATAAACCAAAAAGTAGAATAATGTTGGTAGATGGTGAAGAAAGGAAATAATGGATGGCCAACGTCTATTGTGGGTGGCCTAATTTATCTCATAGCGATTACGGTTCCACCTAATGAGTGTTGGTGAAAATTGGAAGGGGTCTTGCAATCTTTTTTTTAAAGGTTTTTAACATCTATTTTCTAAAAAAATATGTTAAGTACATAATTTAACAACATTTTTTAGAAAAAAAAATGTTAAAATAATTCACTAAATAGATTTAAATGTTGGTTTTATTAAAAATTATGTTAAAGGGAATTTTAATGATGGGTTTTTTTAACTGATGTTAAGACCCCTTATGTATATAGTATCGTTTCTATATGTAAGGATGAATAAAAATTACACTAAAGTATTATATCAGACCGTATTGGTGTGTCTATCAAGTGAAATGATGTACTTTATCATATCTTATCATGATTAGAAGTATATTCCCATCGATTGTGAGAATGAGATATTTGATAAAAAAATGTAGGTAATCCAAAATCAATATTGAGATTTTATTTTATCTAATATTATTATCTGAAGTATAAATATATTTCTTTTATAACTTATCTAAATATTTTTTTCTATTTTGATATTCATGATGTTATTTTCCATCAATGGATATTAAAATGATTGGGTGGAATAAAAGGACTTCAATTATAGGATGTGGTGTGGGTTCAATTATTATTTATTATATGTATGTAAAGATAAATTGAGGGATACCTTAGGGTCAATATAAGTCATTTAATAATGTGCATCATACTTATTCATATGATGTATTGAAATATGTATAAGTATATTTAAAAAAATTTCTTAAATAATTTTTTTTAATAGAATTAACATTATTTTTCAAATTATTCCTCTAAAAACATAAATTAAGGAGAAACAAGTCATTACACATAGAGGTATCTCTAAATAGTTTTCTGGGAGAATATAATAATGTATATTTTAGCTATTATTACATATTTAATTATTTCAAATTAAGGAATTTAGATTTTTTATTTTTTATTTTTTATTTCTTATTTTTATAATATTGGAGAAATAGGTAGGTCATGAGGCTAGTCAAACTAAGATGTGGATCAATGTGCCTAAATAATCTGAAGGAAATTAAATAAATGAAAATTCTATAAATATTGGTTTAAAATAAAAAAAATATTTTATTTTTTAAATATTTTTTTCTCAAATTATGTTTAATTTGAAACTGAAAAATAATAAGGAGTGAGTTGAAAATCCATCAAGTCCATCATTAGTCCCCTAGGGTTATGAATTTTCCCATATTTTGGTCTATGAACATGTCATTCATATATGGGGGATGGGTTATGATCCATCCCCATCAGGAGGATTTAGGAGATGTGCATCTTTATTTAATACACATACTCCATCTACATGTCCTAGTTTTATTACTATTTTGTATGCTGAATCACAATGGAAAATTACAATGATGGAGAATATAATATAAGAGTAGGAATTAAGAATAACAACATGGTATGTATAGTTTATAGAAATAGATATTTCATTGGATAGTATATTTCAAAGTATTATAGGAATTATTTCTATAAAATTTACATCCTTGATATATTGATACTAAATTGGTTATATTTATTCAACCAGTATTACATTATAAAAATTGATTATTTAAGTAATATTTTCTTTAAAAATGTTGAAATGAAAAAAAAATCATATTCTAAATTATATTTAATGTTGGAACCAGAGGCTTGTTGTAGGTAGAAAAATCAAGAGCATTATAAGTATGCATCATAGGGGGAAATCCGACATAGAAGATTAATCATGATGAAAAGTCCATCAATGTGTTTTATTTTTGTGGTGTATAAGAATAAACTTTCATATTTTATCTATATTAATTCATATAAATAAAACTTATTCTATCTTTAATTAATGATCTACTCTTATATTTATAATTGTTTCATGCTTTTTGTTTTTTTATAAATTGTTAAAGGTACTTGATTATGTATTTTTTATAATTTTATTTATTTTCATATGGAATGTAGTCACATATTCTATATCAAGATTTCTAATTTTGTACTTATTTTAGTGATTAGTGGTAGTCTAAAGTACCACCAAATGAAAAAACACAACTAATAAACCGGTAGTGGTTATTATCTATTCCATCTACTGAAAATCAAAAATATTTGTTGGAAATCCATCAAGATTAAATTAATATTGTTATAAACCACTACTAAATTTGAAAAAAAAAATTAGAAACATAAATTATAAGGAATGTTGTGGTTCTAAATAATTCTATTTTATTCAATAAAAATACATGTTTATAAACCAAAACTCTAATGAATATGATGGTTTAAAAATTATTGAAAATTACTAATTTTAAATTGGTTTTACATATCCACCATATATTGAAAAATACTCCACTAATTAATAGTATACTTGGTAAAATACACTAATTTGTGTAACTTCCATATATTTATAAAAATAAATGAAAACAACTATATAACCATAAAATAGCTATTATTAAACCATGTTTTCCTTGTAGTGTCTCCCCATAAGAATCATGTTTCACGACCCCACTAGATTTGGAAGGGCCCATATCAAGGTGGATTAACTCATGTATATTTCACATCACCTTATGAAACTCACTACCAAAATTAACCCAACTCTAAAATATGAAACAACCTCATTCCTATATGAAATAAACATATGACCATATGGTACATTCCAATGTAAATCGCTACCAAAAATCTTCTAACTCTATAATATGGAATAAAAACATTCCTATATGATGTGGACCCATGTAACACACTTCTACTTAATCCCCCATCCATCAACAACACTTCAATTCACTTTTATAGTAAGTGTAACATACCACATATTTAATTATCATGGCTTGTGAAAAAACCTATAAAACCAACCATCTTACAACTAAATGTACTTTTCACTATACTCAAGTATTATAGACTCAATTATCTATATAGGGGCATAAAAATTGTTCTATAAATATTTATAAATAATGAAACTTTTCAATTTACACCATAAGTAACTTATAAAATATTTTTTTCAAGAATTATAATACTAATTTACACTAATTAATTGATTTCACAAATCATGTCATATTCAACTTCTTCTACTATTTTCAAAAATATCGGTCATGATATTCTTTTTAAGGGGTTTTAGAGGGATGATACACTTAATAAACATAGTGTAAGACTAATCTGAAATAATATAAAAACCATAATATATATATATATATATATACATTTGGAATGAATAATAAAATGAAGAAATGAATGGCATGAATTACACCTTAAAAATACATCATGTTCATGCTTCATATGATGTTGATCGATATCATAAAAGAATATCTAAGGGGTTTCTCCCTACTATAGTATCCATGGATCATATAAATATCACATCACTACGTAAGTATCTCTCTAAAATCAATGATTTACTAGAATATTTAGTTAAAGGATAGAGATAAATTATCACTTCATAATTTTATATGTTTTTGGAGTTATGATAGTTTCTCAAAACAGAGAAATACCTCACCAATATCAAAAACAATGATCCTCCATGTATAGGCTTTCCAATGAGACACTAATGAGTTTTAGTGTTTAACTAACACTTGGACTATTTAATAAAATGTTTCATATAAGATTTTATAATGCCTCGATAATTATGAATCAATGTCTAAAATTTAAACAATTTCATGGGATGTTCTAAATTCTCCAACTATAATATCATGATGATTGAACTGATATTGATAGCTAATATTAGAATATATAGGTCCAACCAAGCATTACCATACAATATCATAATCCAATGAATATCCACCATGACATGGTTTCACAAAATATTTTTTGGTGTATATATTGATAGACCAAGATGTAGCATTATAACACTAGGTTATGGAAATACTATTTAGGGAGTATTTACATAAAACTCATACTTAAACTAATCCCATCAAATTTAGTGAAATTTCACCTTATGTCATATATTTTTTATTAAAATATGAAGACATATCCAAAACTCCTTTTCGATATCTTCTTAAAATAATTTTCTAAAATATATGCTCTATTTTCATAGCATGTTACATTATATATAGAAACATATGTAAATCAATGTATAATTTATTATTAATATCCTCAAAATAAAATTTGGGGTACCTCTCAAAGTTTCTTAAATGAGATCCTCATTCACACAAACAAAAACTATGATTTTATGGGAATTTATAGGATCAAAAAAAATTATGAAATTTTGAATTCATAAATATAAGAAAAGAACATACTTGAGAAAATATTAAATGCTTCTCCAGAGAAATATGGAACTTGTATTATCTCTATCAAACATATATATCTTCACAACTGTGCCCACCAACTGTATCATATAAAATATTCATAATCACATAATCCATTTTTTTCAAGGCATTGAGTTACCATGAGATATAAAGTATATTAATATTGTATATATTATTCATAAATTATTGATTCTATGAGTATAGACTACCGAGGTTTATGAATACATCACATGTAATTCATCAAAGAGGTTGAGCACAACCCATTCCCCTTATCAAGACAGATAATAAAATCAAATGCACCATATCTAGTTATTAATATAAACACCCTTATTAAATCTAAATCAAGGGATCATATGTCATACACATCATATGTGAGGATAAATCCCATCTTGGTTAAGCATCAACTGATAACGTGATTAAAACATAACAAACCACACCTAATAATCTAATCCTCAAGGATTGCATAAGAATGTTATCAAAGTATAAAGGTTATCATGCTAATTGTCTTTAAAACATCAATTATAATGATTCTATATGAAACATTCACCCTTAGTATACCCAATACATAGTGTATGAAACTCTATGTAATACACTTAGTGGCTCATCTAGAGCATAAAAATCATATTTTACCTCATGGATATATTTTATATCTTAATAAAAAAACATACCTATGATAAACTTAACCTTTTTTGACAATATATAATACTCTATGATTTATATTATTTAGTAATAACTCAAATTATTACATTTAGAGGTATAATATAATTTCACATCACACAATATATATGCAGTTAATGTGAATGAATTTTAAGGGGAAGATTTTATTTTCTATAACATAATACATTTTATATTTTAAAATTAATTTAAGAATAATAACGAAACCATATATGAGTTCCCATATTTTCATATCCCATATGATATACCACTATATAATCCTTATGTTTTCTACACATTTAATGTTTTATTAAAATCATTATAGCTCTATGTAATTTCTACAACATCTTAATGTCAAAATATGATTATCATCCCACTGAACTCATTTAGTGATTAAAATATATTATGAGTGTTTATTTGAATAATGGTAATTCTTTGAAATAATATTCTTGATATTTTACTCTTTGAATATTATAATAAAACTCCATTACTTCATAGCATATAAAGTTATAATGTTAATAAAATTGATTGACTACATATAACTCATTCTAATAATATCATATTCATCTTATAACATCTTCATTCAAATGTTTGTTTTAGATCATTTAGTAACTATTGTTACTCTTAACATTAATATCATTATTTACTAGCATGTACAAAATTATTTTAGGATATAAAGTGAAAATAAATTCGTAATGGTAAATAATTATACCTTTTTACATTTCTCTTGACCAACATATCATTAACTATTTTACAATATTAAGTGAAATTAACATTGAATTTGTTAAGTTTAACCATGTATTTGTTATATTTTTAACTTCTTTAAGACTAAATATACTCCCACTAGCCCCTTTTAAACTATACACATTCAAGAAATCCATGTTAAAAAAACTACTTTTTCTATAAATAAATAATATTCCTTATTACATATAATATTTAAATTCGTGTGGGCCCCACCACACTAAATCCTCTCATTGGAGGTTATGTGGAGTGTGGGTCCCACCCCAACTCCCCTTTGGAGGAAATAACCACCTCTTAAATAAAATTATGCAACAACAATTTTTATTTAATTTGCTACAAATCCCCAAATTATAACTTTCAACCCGCATAAAATGCAACTGCGGTAAAGATCCCCTTAAGCGAATACCAGTGCTGTGAGTTCATCGGTGCCCTCATATTTTAATTCCGAGCACCGGTTTAAAAGATAGAAAAACTCACATGTATGTTTACTGAACGTACTTGAACAAAACTTCAGAAATTGATTCTGGGCACACCAAGCCTCAGAATCAGGCACCGTTATAAATTGTGGACTCATAATATTTCAAATAATTTAAGAAAAAAATTTCCTTGAAATTTTCGGGTCTTTACAGTGGCAACACATTTCTTGCTGATAGACCTTTCAGATATCCTCGTACACGCCCAAGATGTTCAGGCTTTCCCAATGATGCAGATAAAATATCTTGCCTCCCAGCAGTTGTAAATATCCCTTATGAGATCTTCTCCTCAAGAGAATCCTGTATTAATTAATTGAACATTTCTGTAATGATTGAAATTATATGAAGAATATAGTTAACTTAAATAAATAAAATAGATATCTTACAATCCTCTCAGCTACGATTCTCAAATATTTTGAAATATATTACCCTTTTTTCCCATCTGAGATCTCTTCCATTTTTCATGTCTAGATGGAGGAGATGGAGGGGCCACCTCTCCAGATCTTGAAGACTCAGCTCTTAGTTTTTGTAATTTTTCCGCCATCATTTGTTCTTCCAATAATGTATACCCTCCCCGAGATAAACTATGTGGGTATACATTTTTAGATTGGATCTCCTGATGATATTTCATTATTTTATATAAATTAATAATAGGAAATCATTAACAAAACATTAATAAGATCATTTTTATAAGAAATCTTATAAAAGTTTACATTGCCCTTACCAAAAATGAATCTTTTCTTCTACTTTAAACAAACTGTCTCCATGTGTCTTCATCTATGAAAGGATATATATGACATGGATTATCATGACTCCTATGACCAAAAATGAAATCAGATGAGATGGTTGATTTGAATTCCCTCCATCTCCTAGCAGCCATCGATAAGCATTTCTTCCTGAATCCTCCAGTGTCAGGAATATCAAATGTCATCTGATAAAGAAGAATTTAAACATATTATATATACTAGAAACATTTAAATAATAGGAAAACAATAGAAAAGATCTTACCAAAATCATCTCCCACAACTGAGAGATTATCGATTTGTCCACACTTCTCCAGTCATCATACAAAATGCTTACTTTTATCTTACCCTGAGTTGATACAAAACTCTTAAAATATTTTGCATTTGGACCTCTAGTAATATCATCCTCATCAAACTCAATGAGTATCCTCTTTTCCTACATACAGAAAAGTGATAATTTTGGTAAACGTATGCACCCACGTTTACCAACTCTGGAACTCTTTGTCATAATGGGAGCACATGAGGATGATTGGGGAACATCAAGAGGAGCATGTGAATGTTCCTCCCCAGAGGTATGACCAATATGATCTTCTCTAGAATCATGTGGTTGATCAACTGGATGATCTATCATTATCTTTGAAATCAAAAAAACAAACATTAGTTCACAAATACACAAATTCAAATATTACAATACTAATGTAAACAGAAAATAGAAAATTGTACTAAGTTACATAATAGTAAACATGGTTAATATGGTAATCATGTTAAACAATGGTAAAGATGGTAAATATGGTAAAGATGGTAAAGATAGTAAACATAGTAAACATGGTAAACATGGTAAAGTAATTTTCATTGAACAAAAATAATAGATATATAATTTATGTAATTGTAAACATGATAAATGTAAACAAGAAATAAAAAAATGTTACCTGTAATTTTAGGAATGTACAAATGGATTGTTTTCCCAAATTCCTTCATTGTGATCGTTCCTTATGGCACAAACCATGTCTTCAACATGCTCATCATTATGTTCTGTTAATCTTTCCATGGAAGTAGGGATCTCGCATAAATTAGAATCTTCATCAAGTTAATCCTCACCAAAATATTATTTTTTCCCTTGTAAAACAATATCCCACTGCATATCTAATTGATCTACTACATAGAATTTTTTTTTCATGTGTTAAAATTATAAAATAATCAGTTGTGTCTTCCAATATATTCAGATTAACAAATGTCATTCCAAATTCATCGTGTCTGACAATTTTGTTACTGATAAACCATTTACTGTTAAAAAAAGGAACTTTAATTTTAAAGTAATCAACCTCCCATATTTCTTCAATCACTCCATAATATGCACTTGATGCAGAAATTGGGTTTTTGTCTTTAGCACTCAAAAAATGCATTACTTCTGTAAACACCAATACACCACTATTCTGAACTACACTTATTTTGTCCTAAGCTTTCGTATGAAATGTATAGCCATTAATGTCATAATCGGACCATGTTATCACATTTAAACATGGACCACCCACTACCCATTTTAATGTCTATGATACATCTGATCTACCAAGAAATGTCTTTTTAAACCATGACAAAAATGTTTTGTTGTGCTCATTCAAAATACACATTTCTTTCTTCTTTTGATAACATTGTTTCAACTCATTAATATGCAATGTGATATATGGTTGAGCATCAACTATGTTATTAAAGATGTATAATTCTAACTTCTTCATCTGTTCAGCTGACAATGATTTGACTTTCAAGACATGAATCCCATTTCTCTCATTATTAACTCATTCATGGAGAGATGGAGTCAAACCTATGTGTTGTTCTGTAGCCAAGTAGCTCATACAAAACTCTGCAACCTCTTTAGAAATATACTTTTCAATAATGGAGGCTTCAGGTCGATATGGATTCTTAACATACCCCTTCAATATTTTCATAAATATTTCAAAAGCATACATCCAACGAAGATATACAGGTCCATAAATCATTATTTCTCGAACCAGATGAATCATTAAATGCACCATTATATCATAAAAAGATAGATGAAAATACATTTCCAATTGACAAAGTATACAAATTTCATCCTTTTCCATAATGTTCAAAGAATTCACATCAATCACCTTATTACAAATTGAATTGAAAAAATAACACAACTTCATTACAGTCTTTCTGACATAGATGGGAAATATTCCATGCATTTCAACTGGTGGAATTTGTTGCATCATGACGTGACAATCATGAGATATCATACCTATCAACTTCAAGTCCTTCAATGAGACAAAAAAATTACATTTGAAGAATAAACTTGAGGCACATTGATATCATAAAGACTCTAAAAAAATCTAATTTTCTCCCTCTTGAATAATTTATGACAAGCCAGGGGAAGAAATGTTCATCTTCCATTATGAGTGGGATCTAACTCCAAACGTATTCCCATTGATAGTAAGTCTAATCTTGCATTCAACCCATATTTTGTCTTTCCTTTAATATCTAACAATGTTCCAATCAAACTGTCATAGATATTCTTCTCTACGTGCATGAAATCAATATTATGTTTAAATTCATGATATCTTCAATATGGTAGCTCAAAAAATATTGACCTTTTCTTCCAAATATGTCTATCATTACCATATTTCTGTGTCTTTCCCAATGTCACATCAAGGTTTTCCACCCTCTCAAAATACAGATCAGGGGATAAAGGTTTTGGAGCAATAGAAAATTCTTGTAATCCATTGAATGCCCTTTTTTAGTCTTCTATAATAGTGATCCATAGGCAAAAACTTTTGATGACCCATGTACACTATTTTCCTCCCATGATGCAATTGACAATATGAAGCCTGTTGTTCACAAATTGGACATGCTTTATGCCCTTTAACACTGTATCCAGACAAATTTCCATATGTTGGGAAGTCATTTATAGTGAACATAAGCATTGAATGCAGTTGAAAATATTCCATTTTATAATAATCATACACCCTAATACCATCCTCCCATAAAAGCATCAAATCATTAATCAATGGTGATAAGAAAAAATAAATATCATTGTCGGGTTGCTTCGGACCAGAGATCATTATACTCAACATGACATATTTGCGCTTCATACAAACTTCAGGAGAGAGGTTGTAAATTACCAATAAAACATGCCATGAACTATGTGTGCCACTGAGGGTTCAGTATGGATTCATTCCATCTGTGCACAACGCTATTCTAAGATTTCTAATTTCATTTCCAAATGTAGTATATTGCTCATCAATTTTCTTTCATTGTGGACAATCAGTTGGATGGCGTATTTTTCAATCACATATCCACTCATCAGCATGCCATCTTAACCTTTTTGCATCATGTGAATTAGAAAATAAACGTTTCAAATGATGAATTATAGGAAGATACCAAAATACCTTGGAAGGTATATTTGTAATCTCTACATCATCCTGTGATTTTTCTTTCACCTTATACCGTGATGTCCCACATTTAGGACACTCTGATGGAAATTCATATTCCTTCCTATATATCATACAGTCATTTGGATAGACATGTATTTTCTTGTATCCCAATCCCATAGGGAATAATATTTTCTTGGACTTATAATGTGAATTTAGAAGATCATTATCTTTTGGAATAATGTATTTCATCAATTTTAGTAGCTCTATAAAAATTCGGTCACTCCATACATGTTTCGCCTTCAGGTTAATCAATATTAACACCACCAACGAAACCGTAAAATCTGTACAACCAAAATACAATGGTTTTTCAGCATCACCATATAGACGCGCAACTTTCGGTTCTATATTAAATTTTTCTGATGCAATATCGCAAATCATTTCTTCAATTCCATCGGAGTTACCATCTTGCGAATCATCATCATCAATAGGTCAGACATTCCGTCCAGTTTCACCATGCCAAATCCAAGGGCTGTAGATCGGATTAAAACCATGAAAAATCTGTAGCAACTCGGATTTTGGCCCTCTCAGACTTTGGATTATTTCTACGAATAATTCCAGAGCTAGGCGCGAAGACGGTGTGCAATTCCGAGTCCCGGTGTGCCCGGAATTAATTTTATAAAAATATTAAGTATTTTTATACTATGCACGTGGAAGGGGTGTGATATCTCCTAAATGGTATCTTAGAACGGGAATTCGAGGGCACGGTTGCATCCGAAACATGTCGTTTACCCTAGGCGAGGTGTAAACTTCGCGGGCGCGGGCCTGCTGTGAAAAACGCCACCAGGGGCGTTTTCGTAAATAAGTGGAAAATTTGGTTTACGAGCGTCGGCTCGAATAACTTCTGAATGGAGTCTCGGATCGCAAATCTGAGTCTGTCGTTGCGTTCAGAATGGCGCGTTTACCCTAGGTGTGACCATAACTTTGTCCGTGTTGGGCGCGGAGTCGGGGGCGTTGCTTTAACTGTAGGTTTTTTAATAAAAAAAATAAGAAAAATCATTTCACTCCTCCCCCTCCCACCTCCTACGAGCAACGGACGACGCCCCTCCTCCCGACCTCTATTCTTCACCGATTCGAGCCCCGGTCGTCTATTTTTTGCACAGATCGTCGGCAGATCTAGCTTCAGGGTGTCGTGGGCGTCGTTCTGCACCCGAAGTGTCGGCGATCCGCCAATAGGTAGGTGTTTTACGTTTTGAAAATATCGGATCCCAAATTTCTGCGTTTTTCTCTGTTTTGAACCTGCAGATGGGTAGATCAGATCCCGAGGGGCGCGCAAATGCTTCTAGAACTACGTTTAGACCCCCGAGGTGCCTCCGGCGGACCTCGGAAGGTTCGCCGGCATGGCGGCGCCGGCAGGGGCGGCCCACGGCGGTCGGTGACAGCCCGCGGCGGCACGCCGGCCTAGCCGTCGGAGTGCAGAGGAGGGCCGCCGGCCAGGGCGGGCCGGCCTGTTCAGGCCAGTCCAGGCCGGTCCGACCACTTTTTCTCACACTGGGGTTTTTAAACCCTCATTTCTTGCAATCCGGGAGTCAGATTCGCATTCCATTTATGGTGACGCGACCCTAGTGATGAGGTGAACCCTCCGGTGTAGGTTCATGGGTTTAAAGGTTCAGGGTCGTGGACCGGGAGTTTTAAACATCGTATAAAATAATAATATTTTATTATTTTACGACTCTGGGTCATTGTAAATTCTACCCGGAGCATCTGAATGAAGTGTCGTCTGTGGAATTGAGACCCTGATGGTATGACGGACTTTTTGAGATGGTTTCCGGGTGTTGGGACTGAGAATAGGGTGCAGGCCCCACGAGGTTGGGTTTTTGGCGTTTTCAGAGTAACGCAACTCTCCCGCCGGGTGTCCGTTTGAGACGTTTGAATAGTTGATCCTGTGTTTTTTTCCAAGAGGATCGCAATGCTGTGATCCGTTTGATGTGATTCGGGATCGAGGCGTGGGCCCCACCCGGGCTGGCTCTGGTGAATAGTGCCTTTTTCACCGGGTGTCCGTTTCCGACATTCGAGTAGTCGATTCCATGTGTTTTTTCAAGGGGATCATCGTGGTATGATCCTCTTGGTGAGTTTCAAGATCATTTTGTGGGCCCCACTTGGGCTAGTTACGGTGAATAGTGTTTTTTTCACCGGTAGTCTGTTTCAGGTGAGTAAGCAGCCTATCCTGCGTGTTTTTCCACATGGATCGCGATGGTGGCCTCAGTATAGGACTTGGTGGTGCGCAATGTGGCGTTGTTGTGGGTCGCTCGGGTTAGCGACATTTGAACAAACAGTGGTTGAGGGTACTCTCTTGGTTTGTTCCTACGAGGGTTCACTTGGCATCACAACCCTAGTCTCGGCTTTTGGTCCTCTCGATGGGATGTTTTTTCTGTTAGAGTTGTGGCATCCCCCCCGGTGTGCCGGAGTGGGATCCTCTAGCATCGTTTCTCTAGATAGGGTTCTTGGTATCGTTGTGACCACTTATCCATGGGCGGTGATCCCCTATCTAGCAGGTTAACCCCGTAGGGTTTGTGGAATCATCAGGAATATGATCCCCTACGCAGTGGGTCGTTCTCAGTAGGGTTGTGGCATCGACGGGTATACGATCCCCTGCTCAGCATCAGGTTTATTGTAGGGTTGCGGTATCGTCAGTTCGATCCCCTACATCGAAAGTTATACCAGATAGGGTCCCAGTATCGTCGTGACCACCTTTATATGAGCGAAAATCCTCTATCTGAGTGACGTGCTTCTGACGAGCGCTAGATCGGGTTGTGATATCCCCAGCGGATCATGAGAGTGATCCCCTATCTATGAGATCTATGAATGTCAGATTGGGTTATGGTATCCCCCAGTGGACCCTGGGAGTGATCCCCTATCTATGAGATCTTTGTCTACCGGAGTGGGTTCTGTTATCCCCTAGCGGACCCTAGGAGCGATCCCCTATCCAAGGAGTTTGGTGGTTATGTTGTTTCAGTGAGGTTTCCTCAGTGATGTTATCTGACAAGCGTGATCTCTCGGGTGAGCATCTGAGAGGTTTGTGAGAAACCCGATGGAGTGTATCTCTCTGATGAGTGTCATCTGGGATGAAAGTGATCATGTGGTGTACTCTCCTGGTTGTGGAAAGTTTCTAGTGATTAGGTTGGTACCTCTTGTTCCTTGGTGCGTGAGCTGGGTATATCTGGATTGTTCAAGGTGTATGTATGGGAATACACCTGAGCTGAGCTGACTAGTTGTGTTTAGCTGAGGATGGTCACGAGATGGAGTTTCTCTCTCATCTGGGTTCCCTCTGGATGGGGTGAGCGGACTGTTGTCTTTCAGTTGCTCTCTTTGGTTTTGGGTTTTTGGGGTGCCTATTGGGAATGTTTATACTCACCCCTGCACAGGCTTTGACCGCACATGTTTGTGTCTTGTGAAGACCACAGGCCTTTCGATGGAGTCCCAGGTGGACCCGGAGCAGGCGGAGCTGAGTGAGAGAAACTGACCGGGGTGTTTACCGATGCGGTGCCGAGGGAGCTTTCCGGCGGGTGTTTGTGGTAGCGTTACCCTTCTTCAGATAAGGTTGGATGTGCTTTTTTAGTTTTATTTTGGTGGGCCATGTTTTTCCCACTTTTACTTTTACTGTACTCTGGTTGTGGGATAGTTGTATGCATGCATTTACTTTATAGTTTTATATATCTCTGCACTGTTTCATGGAGGTGTATGTGGGTGTGTGTGTACAGGTACCTTAGGCTAATGCCTCCCATGTGTCTGATAGCCTTCTCGGCGTTGGACGCCAACCCCTGGCCTATTGGAGGCGGGCTTGGGGAGTCGCGGCTCGAGCCCCGTTGGGTCGAGTCGTGATAGAGTGGTATTAGAGGAGGTTCCACCTTTGGGATCTCAGAGCGTAGCTGGTCTAGCTGTGAGTTTGGTTTGGGTTGCATAGCGGAAGTGTTAGGATGTTTCGAGTTCGGCTTTCAGGCTAGGGACTCCAGTGTTGGTGCGGCGGCCGACATATCCATACACCAGAACTCTGATAACCTGCCTTTCAACTCGGGACATTCATACACTATTCATAGGGAAAAATGGTATATGCATCATGTAGGACTGGGTTTTGGGTTTTTCCATGTCCTTCTTGAGTCAGCTCTCCAGATATACTCTTTGACTGTGGTGTGTCTTGAATGTATTTCGAGATGCCTCCACGACGACAGCCAGTGAGGGTTCCGTAGCGGGATTGTGGTGACGATCCACCCCGTACAGAGGCTGTGGACCAGGGCGCAGGTTCTGAGGCTGGACCTCCAGGTGGTCCGCCAGTTGAGCCACCACCTGTCGAGCAGCTGGTTTGTGTCGGTAGTGCAGGATGAGGTTGCACGCAGGATGAGTGCGCTGCATGATTTCCAAAGGCAACGACCTCTGAGGTTCTGGGGTGATCCAGATCCCCAGGCAGCTGATAACTGGCTTGAGGCAGTCACCCGAGTTTTTCACCTAATGAGGAAACCTTCAGATCAGATGGTGGTCTGTGCGGTGAGCCTTCTGCATGGTTCAGCCGGGCGATGGTGGATCCTGGTGATGCAGTCCCATGATGAGGAGACGCTCACGTGGGAATATTTTGAGTGGCTCTTCAGGGAGTAGTTCTATCCAGTGACGATGAGGTCAGTGCGGATCTAGGAGCTTTTGCAGCTTCGACGGGAGGGCATGACCGTGTCAGAGTACTCAGTGAGGTTTACAGACATGTCGTGCTACTCCCTGGATATGGTTCGAGACCCATTATTTAGGGCTCAGACCTTCGAGTAGGGCTTAGGAAGGGATATCCGAGCAGGTGTGGTTTCCTTGTGCCTGCCCACCTATGCTGGAGTGTTGGAGCGAGCATTGGTGGTGGAGAGATTTCTGGCTGAGCAGATTCCCCCTGTTAGTACTGGGCACGTGAGAGCTGAGAAATCTGCAACTAGTAGCCGACGACAGACTCAGGGGTCTGGAAGTAGCCTATGTTTTAGGAGGCGACCCCAGGATGGAGGATCTGAGTCTTAATGCTCACAGGGCTCGCAGGCCAATTTTGGTCAGCTGCAGGAGAGGCGGTGTTATGATTGCGACGGTCAGGGACATCTTGCTAGAGATTGTCTGACTCGTCGTGCTGCTGAGAGGGAGTCAGTCGATGGACCGCATTGGCAGAGGCAACTTCTCGAGCAAGGAGATCTGCAGGGCGGCGGATGTGGCGACGGATCTGGTGCAGCGGGACGAGGAGGTAGGCGGTATCAGTTACCCCCACCCCCACCCCCAGGAGGTCCACGTCGAGCTCAGTGAGCTGGGGGACAAGGGTGAGGCCAACTGCATTCCCTAGAGGCTGTTGATCCGGAGTCTCCATGGATGGATAGAGGTACGACATGTGTCTTTTCTACTTTCTATAGTAGTTTGATAGACATTTTTTAGTGGTACTCTTTCCTTTCCGTTGCTTGATAGAGTTTTGTTCAGGGCGTTGGTAAGACCTTGTGTGGGTGTTGTTCGGTGTGCTTAGAATGCATGAAGAAGAGGGATCCTTCCCCCACCTAGACGCATTTTTGTGACACGATTAAAACTGTGTGGGCGAGTCAGTGCCGCCCAAAGAGGATAGTGTTGAGGTGTGGTGGATGGTTCCCTCTGACTTATGTGTTCGGGCATGGGTGTTGGTTGGCGAACTCGCTGGTGTGGGATACCCAGTTGAGAGTCCATTCACTTCTCTTGAGCTTAGGGCTTTTCAGGGATGAAAAGTTCTAAGGGGGGAGGATGTAGTGACTCGGATTTTTTCCATGTCAGACTTTGGATTATTTCTACGAATAATTCCAGAGCTAGGCGCGAATACGGCTTGCAATTTTGAGGCCCGGTGTGCCCGGAATTAATTTTATAAAAATATTAAGTATTTTTATACTATTCACATGGAGGGGGTGTAATATATCTTAAATGGTAGCTTAGAAAGGGAATCTGAGGGCACAGTTGCATCCGGAACATGCCGTTTACCCTAGGTGAGGTATAAACTTCGCGGGCGCGGGCCTGCTGTGGAAAACGCCACCAGGGGCGTTTTCGTAAATAAGTGGAAAAATTGGTTTACGAGCATCGGCTCGAATAACTTCTTAACGGAGTCTCAGATCGAAAATCTGAGTCTGCCATTGTGTTCAGAATGGTGCTTTTACCCTAGGGGTAACCTTAACTTTGTCCGTTTCGGGCGCGGAGTCGGGGGCGTTGCTTTAACTGGAGGTTTTTAAGTAAAATAAAATAAAAATCATTTCACTCCTCCCCCTTCCACCTCCTATGCGCAGCGGATGACGCCCCTCCTCCCGACCTCTGTTCTTTGCCGATTCAAGCCCCGATCGTCTGTTTTCTTCACAGATCGTCGGCAGATCCGGCTTCAGGGTGTCGCGGGCGTTGTTCTGCACCCGAAGCGTCGGCGATCCACCAACAGGTAGGCGTTTTACATTTTGAAAATCCCAAATCCCAAATTTCTGTGTTTCTCTCTTTTTTGAACCTACAGATGGGCAGATCGGGTTCTGGGGGGCGCACAGATGCTTCCGGAAGTGCATTTGGACCCCCGAGGTGCCTCCGGCGGACCACGAAAGGTACGTCGGCGCGGCACCGGCGCGGTGGCGCCGGCAAGGGCGGCCCGCGGAGGCGTGTGGTGGTTTGCGGCAGTGCGGGGCGTCGTGCGGCAGAGGGCCGCCGGCCAGGGCGGGCCGGTCCAGACCGGCCGATTCAGGCCGGTCCGACCACTTTTTCTCACACGGGGGGTTTTTAAACCCCTGTTTCTTGCAATCCGGAAGTCGGATTCGCGTGCCGTTTGCGGCGACATGACCTTGGAAACGAGGAGAATCCTTCATTGTGGGTTCTAGGGTTTAAAAATTTAGGTTCATGGCCCGGTAGTTAGAAACGTCGTATAAAATAACAATATTTTATTATTTTACGACTTCGGGTCGTTGTAACTTCTACCCGGAGCATCCGAATGACGTGTCGTCTGTGGAGTTGAGACCCTGATGGTACAGAGGAATTTTTGAGATGGTTTCCGAGTGTTGGGACTGAGAACAGGGTGCGGGCCCCACGAGGCCGGGTTTTTGGCGTTTTCGGAGTAACGCAAGTCGCCCGCCGGGTGTCGGTTTGAGACGTTTGAATAGTCGATCCTGTGTGTTTTTTCGAGAGGATCGCAATGGGGTGATCTGTTCGAGGTGATTCGGGATCGAGACATGGGACCCACCTGGGTTGGCTCCAGTGAATAGTTCCTTTTTCACCGGGTGTCCGTTTCGGACGTTCGAGTAGTCGATTCCATGTGTTTTTCTGAGGGGATCATCGCGGTATGATCCTCTTGGTGAGTTTCAGGATCGTTGTGTGGTCCCTGTATGGGCTAGCTATGGTGAATAGTGTTTTTTTTCATCGGTAGTCTGTTTCGGGTGAGTAAAAAGCCTATCCAGCGTGTTTTTCCGCGTGGATCACCATGGTGACCTCGGTATCGGCCTTGGTGGTGCGCAGTGTGGCGTTGTTGCGGGTCGCTCGGGTTAGCGATATTTGAACCAATAGTGGTTGAGGGTACTCCCTTGGTTCGTTCCTACGAGGGTTCACTCGGCATCACAACCCTAGTCTCGTCTTGTGGTCCTCTCTATGGGATGTTTTTTCTGTTAGAGTTGTGGCATCCCCCCGGTGTGCTAGAGCGGGATCCTTTAGCATCGTTTCTCTATATCGGGTTCTTGGTATCGTTGTGACCGCTTATCCACGGGCGGTGATCCCCTATATAGCAGGTTAACCCCATAGGGTTTGTGGCATCATCGGGAATATGATCCCCAACACAGTGGTCTGTGCTCAGTAGGGTTGTGGCATCGACGAGTATATGATCCCCTGCTCAGCATCAGGTTTATAGTAGGGTTGCAGTATCGTCAGTTTGATCCCCTACATCACAAGTTATACCAGATAGGGTTCCGGTATTGTTGTGAACACCTTTATATGGGCGACGATCCTCTATCTGAGTGACGTGCTTCTAACGAGTTTCAGATCAGGTTGTGGTATCCCCCAGCGGATCCTGGGAGTGATCCCCTATCTATGAGATCTACGAATGCCAGATTGGGTTGTGGTATCCCCCAGCGGACCCTGGGAGTGATCCCCTATCTGTTAGATCTTCTTCTACTGGAGTGGGTTCTGGTATCCCCTAGCGAACCCTAGGAGTGATCCCCTATCCGAGGAGTTTGGTGGTTATGTTGTTTCAGCGAGGTTTCCTCAGTGATGTTATCCGACGAGCGTGATTTCTCAGGTGAGCGTCTAAGAGGTTTGTGAGAAACCTGATGGAGTGTATCTCTCGGATGAGTTTCATTTGGGATGACAGTGATCGTGTGGTGTACTCTCCTGGTTGTGGACAGTTGCTGTTGATGAGTTCGGTACCTCTTGTGCCTTGGTGCATGAGTTGGGTATATCTAGATTGTTCAAGGTGTATGTATGGGCATACACTTGAGCTGAGCTGACTAGTTGTGTTTAGCCGAGGATGGTCACGAGATGGATTTTCTCTCTCATCTGGGTTCCCTCTGGCTGGGGTGAGCAGACTGTTTCCTTTCAGTTTCTCTCTTTGGTTTTGGGTTTTTGGGGTGCCTACTGAGTATGTTTATACTCACCCCTGCACGGGCTTTTCCCGCACATGTTTGTGTCTTGTGCATACCAAAGGCCTTTCGATGGAGTCCCAGGTGGACCCGGAGTAGGCGGAGCTGAGTGAGTGAGACTGACCGGGGTGTTTATCGGTGCGGTGCCGAGGGAGCTTTCTGGCGGGTGTTTGTGGCAGCGTTCCCCTTCTTCAGAGCAGGTTCGACGCTATTTTGTAGTTTTCTTTTGGTGGGCCCTATTTTTCCCTTTTGTGCTTCTGCTGTACTCTGGTTGTGGGATAGTTTTATGCATGCATTTACTTTACAGTTTTATATATCTTTGCACTATTGCATGGACGTGTATGTGGGTGCGTGTGTACAGGTACCTTGAGCTAATGTCTCCCATGTGTGTGATAGCCTTCTCGGCGCTGGACGCCAGCCCCTGGCCTATTGGAGGCGGGCTTGGGGAGTCGCGGCTCGAGCCTCATTGGGTCAGGTCATGAAAAAATCAGATGATCTTTTATCTCTTTACTTTTCAACTTATTCATATTCAAACATTTCAGGCGTGGACAGAAAATAATTTCACTACTTGAAACATTTTGTTTAGAAAATTCCAAAAAGGCATCAACACCTTCCTCATATTCATTACTCATTCGATGTGCCGTAATCCAACTTCGAATCATTATTACATATAACAAATATCAAAATTATACATCTTTTTAAGATAAGACAAATATATGTTTATATGAAAAATATCATAATTTGAATGTTAAACAATTTGAAATATAAAACAAACATATGTTTATTTAAAAAAAATATGCTTGAAAATGATTTTAAAAAGAAAATATAGTTAGATATAATAGTTTTAAATTCATCTTGGATCCTTTCTTCTTAAGGTTCAAAAATAATACATTCTGGTGCAACTGGATACCAAATTCACTCTTCTGTAAAAAAGAAATATGAAGTCTAATTATTAAAATATGTATACATTCACTACTGAAAATTACACAGATCCCAATGATTTAAAACCTCTGAACAGACCCCCACCCCTATGGATATCCCCCCACCCCCTTTGACACCCCCACCCCCACCCCCTTTGACCCCCCCCCCCCCACACACACACACACCCCTGGCTGCCCCCCACCCCCACCCCCACCCCCACCCCCATAGAGACCCTGGACACCCCCCAACCCTCTAGACATCCCCCACCCCTCTGGACAGCCCCCCACACCCCGGACACCACCCCCACACCCTTGGAGACCACCCCCACCCCTTGGACACCCCTTTCCCCTTGGAAAACACCCCCACCCCCTTGGAAAACACCCCCACCCCCTTGGACACCACCCCCACCCCCCTGGAACCACCCCCACCCCCTTGGACAGCCCCTGGACACCCCCCCCCCTTGGATAGTCCCCCACCCCCTGGACACCACCCCCACCCCCTTGGACACCCCCTAGACACCACCACCCCCTTGGATAGCCCCCACCACCTAGACATCCCCCACCCCTCTAGACACCCCCCCCCCCACCCCTCTTGGACACCACCCCATACCTCTACCCCCCTTGGACACCCCCAACCCTCTGGACAGCCCCCCTGGATAGCCCCCCAAACCCTCTGGACAGGCCCAACACCCCCTTGGACACCCCCCCCCCCTCCGTTGGACAACCACCCACCCCTGTTGATACCCCCACCCCCTTAGACCCCCCCCCCCCACCCACACACACACACACCTAGACTGCCCCCCCCCCACCCCCAACCCTCTAGACAGCCCCCCGAACCCTCTGGACAGCCCCCACGCCCTAGACATCCCCCCACCCTCGGGACACCCGCACCCCCTTGGACATCCCACTCACCTCCCTGGACACCACCCCCCACCCCCCAGACAGCCCCCACCCCTCTAGACAGCCCCCACCCCCTGGACACCCCCTACCCCCTTGGACAGCCCACTCACCTCCCTGGACACCACCCCCCACACCCCTGGACAACCCTATCCCCTTGGAAAACCCCCTCACCCCCCTAGACACCCCCACCCCCTTGGACAACCCCCCACACCCCATGGACACCCCCCCACCCCACCCCCTTTAACATCCCACACACCCCCTTGGACAGCCTCAACCCCCTTGGATAGCCCCCACACCCCCCTGGAGACCACCCCCACCCCCTTTGACACCCCCTGGACACCCCCACCCCCTGGACAGCCCCCCACCACCCCTGGACACCACCCACTCACTTGGACAGCCCCCACCCCCTTGGACACCCCTTGTACGTGCACACACACAAACAAACAAAAATCATAAACTTGCATGATATAACTTCCATGATTTCTTTCACCAGAAAATAATTTAGCATCATATAAATGAACACTATGAAACTTACCATGACAGCAAGAACAAAGATAGAAAAATAACATCTCAAAAAATAGATTATGGCATCGCGAAAAATAATAACTGAAACTAAGCCGTGTGAGGCTTACTTCAGTGTTGCGAGTCGACCTGATAGATCTGGTGACAATAAAGATGATGAATGGTGTTGGAAAAACGAGGCTGGAGGGAACGACTTCGAAGAATACTTTCTAGGTTTTTCCCACGGGAGAGACGAGTCGCAGGTCGCCCGATTGAAGAAAACAGGATGACTGAATACGGGGCGTGATAAATCATTTAAAATATTTATCATGTCGGTTATTTAATAACCGATGTGATAAACTATTATTTTCTATGTTTATAATGTCAGTTATTAAATAACTGACATAGAAAATTATTTATAACGTCGGTTATTTTATAACTGACATTATAAATGGAGCTTTATCACGTCATTTTTTTATAACCGACGTGATAAAGCACCAAGCTTTCCTTTACCACGTCGGTTATAAAATAACCGATGTAAAAAAGATAATCTCCATATTTTTTATGTCGGTTATAAAATAGCTGATGTAAAAGATGGATCTTGATCGATATATCACACCTATTATAAAATAACCGACGTGATATATCAATTTTTAAAGCTTTGCACGTCGGTTATATAGAATTGACGTGAAAAATGCTGACGTGTTAAACGTTTTTTCCACTAGTGTGCCCACACACACCTAGGCCAACCACCACAACATACCATACCCAAAGAATCCTGGTCTATAATGGACCTGAGGTTGTCACAGCCTGCCCGAAGATTCTTGGGATACCTATGAGAGGGAGCAGAAAAGGAGCTAATAACCAGCCACTCGTAGGAGTGTTGGAAAAAACACCATCCCACATGAAATGGGGTGTTCGGCACGAAGTGCTCAATGTGGATGAGGTGTGTATAAGAAACACAAAAACTAAATATTTACATATAGGTAATCAAACACTCGCCCCAACCTATGGGTTCTGAAACCATCCCTTACACAAACACCCTCATTTCTATTCATACATGCACAAAAGCACAGCAGCCACAACAAAAGCACCACCCATTGAACTCATTCTTGTTATCTTGTTCAAGTGATTTTATTAGAACAATTCTCCACTATTGGGAAACTAAGAGGCATATCTGCATGTCAAAACAACTCTGGACTGAAGAAGAAAACAACCCAACAACAATTTAAGCATTCACACCTGGTTCCCTTGAAAAGTCACAACAACAAAAGGGATCCGTGAGATCCATCGAAGTATTGGAACCAAACCAAGCCCCAACATACAGCCCCACACGAACTCATATCCATAAACCAACAACTGAACAACAGGGATCTCATCCCCATCCACGTCACCCCACATGTATTAAGCAGAACAACCGTGCTTATTAGCATAACATAGAAAGGGATTTTTCATATTTAACCACACCATTTAACGAGTTCCTTCTTTCCATTTGGTTAACTGGGGTGATCACACAAGGATTCTTATTCATTGGACATTCATTTAATCAACCATGTTTACGTGATTAACCAGTTTCAATGTTACATCCATTCAATCATAAGATTATCAAGAAAACATAGGTTCATTAGTGCGCAAGAAAGGACCACCAATGACCATGATTTTCAGTGGTCAAAAGCCCATACAATTCACAACATATAAAGAAGATAAAAGAGTACTGCAACATCATCAACAAACGCACCCCTTCATTCTTTAAAATCCATTTATTATCTTCGTTAAGGTTTGGTTTCATCCACGTCTCAAGGAAACATTATCATACCCACCCCACATGATACACAGTAAAGAGAGAAGAAGGAAAACCCTACCTGGATGATCAAGGATCGATGTTTTTCTCCTCGCGCCAAGAACCGGGGATGTGAGACTTGTAGAAGAACTCTGAGGACTCCAAGGCTGGGCGGGAAGGGCTCTAGCACGGGCGCACGATTCGTCTCCGGAAGAGGAACTCCAAACGCACCATGGAATGGAAACATACCAGGGAAGAAGAAGATCTCGGGTGATAAAAGGCATGATCCTAGAGTTACGGGATATGAAATCTCGAACTGCTTAAAAGGCGGATCGTGGTTTCACCATGCGGTTGGGTGGTTACACACATTGGGATTAATTTTTATTTAATAATTCTCCTCATATATGGTGGAGATAATGGTTGTGAGTTAATAGATATCCTCTAAACAGGGAAAACCACGTAATAGGGGTGAAGGTGGAAGGCATGGGGAAAGATGTGACACTGAGGAAACACCACAAGTTTTGGTAACTGGAGGGTCCCCTGACTCTTGGGGGTTTAAAACATCTTTTATTGGCTTTAAATGACTTTAAAAATGGTAATAAAACAATTTTACGTCAAAAGATATGTTACGGGAGCAGAACTGGAAAAAACTCGGAAACTGAAAAAAAAGGCAAATGGTGGGAGACACAGTGCCACCGTAACCGGTGGAACCGTTTGGTGGGACCGAGTTTTTTGCAAACTCCCTTAATGAGTCACTGGTGGTCCCCAAGATACCTCATACACTAGAAATTTGGCAATGTAACGGACCAGGTGGGTTCGTGCCATTACACCCCCCACTCACAAGAGAGTGGCCACTCCTCTTATTTGGAGACGAAAACGTAAAATAGAAATGCAGATCCTACAGGCATCATCTGTATCCACATGGCAAGTTTGATCATGCTTGCCACCAACCTTTAGGAAACACTCTTGAGAAAATAGTCGGTCACACACAGCGAAATGTGCACCTCCCCTCACAATTGAGTGACCACAATCCCTCGATCCTCCAAGAGAAAAAACAAAAAACAAAAGATGTGAGAAAGAAAAAAAAGTTACATCAATAAAAATATATTAATATTATTATAGTTATAAAATAAATAAAAACATCTATACTAATATATATTTACAAAAACCTATTATTATAATTATTAATATATGCACACACACAAGTATATTATTATATATTTTATACAAATTATATTAATTATATATATGTTAATATCATTATTATTAATAATAATATATGTATTATTATTAGTATATATGTTATACTATATTATTATGTATTATGTATTATATATTGTAGATTATATATTATAATATAATAAAAAAAGAAAAAAGAGAACAAAGTGGGAGTTGGGGGCGAAATCGCGGGTTACAGAACAGGGAGAGGATGGGGAAAGAGGTGGAATGGGAAACAGGGGAAAACGGCGGTGGCAAGAGGGGCGGTGCGGGTTAGGGGTTCGCGGCGGTCGCCGGATCTGGTGTTCGGTACAGTCGAGGTGCGAAGCCGCTGCGGCGGCCGGACTTCAGTGGTTCAGGTTGCAGCGGTGCATGCGAGGGGTTCTTCTATCTCAGATCTGGAATGAGTTTGGGATTTCCATTTTTTCATTTCGAATTGTTGGTTCTTCAATTAATTAATTAAATTAATTAATAAAATTAAAGAATTAAATTAAAATAAAAGTATTAAATGAATAGAATTAAATAGTTAAAACTAATATAATTATTTAAAGAACTAAAAACTAAAGTGGATAATTTATTTAAAATTGAATTAAGTAATTGGTTAAATTAATGAATCGATAAACTAATTACTTTGAAAATTAAAAGAAATGAAAAAAATGAAATAATAAAAAAATAAAAAATTATAAGTTATTTAAAAATAAATGAATAAAAAATAGAAAGTTAAAACAAAAAGAATTATTTAATTTGAGAATTATTTAAAATGACAAAAATAATCACCAAAATGCACGATTTACACAGAAAATGATTATTTTACTAATTATGAACAAAAACACATAAATTGTTAAATATTAATTAAAATACAATATTTTGATATTAAAATGTCAATAAAATATAAAAAGCGTTGTGGAAATTTACATTAAAAATGAGCCACATCAAAAAACATTGTTAAAAGAGGGTCTTTAACAATGCTAAAAACAAGTGTTGTTGAATGGGGCTATTTATCAGCACTTGTAAAAAAGCGTTGATAAAACTCCTCCCCTTTATCAATGCTAGAAAAAAAAACACTGATAAAATGGTAATTCATCAACGCTTGTAAAAATTCGCTGATAAAGAGGGTCTTTATCGACACTTCTAAAAAATCACTGATAAATACTATATTTCAAAAATATATATATTTTTTATTAACAGATGCCTGTAGCATAGGTTATGGCCGTTTGGAGGCCATATAGGCCTTTTTGGCCTCAATAGAGGTGATCAAGGGATCTTGTGGGTCACCGAGACAAAGATCTCATTGCAAGTTTTAATTTGATATGCGATAGAGGCAAAACGGACTCCCGGTTCAAAAGTTACGGTCATCGAATGTAAAAACCCTTTAAAACCCCTAAAAACCATAAAACCCTAAAAAAATCATAAATTTTGATCCATAAGTCCATTTCACCTCCACAACCAGTCAAATAAAAGATTATGAAATGGACTAAAACCATGTTATATTCAAATTGCGTGAAAACTAAAGGAATAAAAGTTATTACGATTTCAAAAAAGTCAAAAATCGAATTCGAACTTCAAATAACCATAACTTTTGATCTGGGTGTCTGTTTGGAATCTAACACATATCAAATCGAAGCATGCAATGAGATCTATTCCATGTATTTCTGTGACTAGGTATTTGTGCATTTTCCCTATTTTTTTCTCCGAAAGGCCCAAAAGGCCCCCGAAACTGTGTTTTTAGTCACCGACCCTAATTTCTTAAAATTAAAACTGTTATAACATCTAATTTGGGTGTTCTGTCATCCTGTACTTCATATCATATCGAATCTCATTTCATGAGATTTGATTTGATTGGTTGTGAAGCTGACATGGACCCCCAGATCAGAATTTATGGTCGTTTCAAGGTTTTTATGGATTTTAGGGTTTTCAATGTTTCTTAATGTTTTTATGTTATTTAAGGGTTTTTAGAGTTAATATCCATTCTAAAAATATATATATACAAAAATATGTATTAATATATATATATATATATGTATGTATATAAACATATATATTAACACACACATATATATATATACAGATATATATGCATATATATAAATATATATATATAAAATATAACAAAATATAACAAAATATATAGATATATCATTAAATGTAAAACAAAACATTATAGGGTATTAGAAAAGGCATTGTTGTATATGCTGGAGGTCTCATGTTCAAAACTCGCTGGAGGCAGGGGCGCACACTAAAGCACTGATAAAGGGGAGGGGGAAGCGCTGATAAAGGGGGGGGGAGCACTGATAAAGGGGGGTGTGAAAAAATATTTATACCCTTTATCAGCGAGGCCTTTATCATCGCTTTTTACCAACATTGTTAAAGATAACCCTTTAATATCACTCACATTATCAGCTCATCTATAGCCCTGATAAAACCCTTTTACTAGTGCTGCTAAAGGCCCAATTTGCAGTAGTAATAGCCACACAATGGATATGTGGCATTCCCAATAACTAAATCCATAAACATAGAAGAAACATGATCATATCATGTGAGTGCTAACAAGGTTAATTAGCATGTTGGATCTAGTCAAAGTGAGATTGTTTTAATAGTGGGTTCCCTAGACCCAACATGAATAGTACTTTTCAATTACCACATCATGTATATATAGGGTTATGCATGATGAACACTTACCATAATAGTGTTTATATTTCTTCTTCTACTACTTTAATGGAAATTTCATTAGATTACAAGCCTTATCAAAAGGTTATAGATGTTACCATGATACAATGAGAACCTAGAGTACTATGAAATTAATTTTAAACATATTACCTATGGTTTAGATACATCATACTAACTGTACACAGATGATGTCTGACCATCAGGTGTTAGGGGATTATAATCATTGAGACGTATTCTCACAAAGTTCACACTTGGGATCTCAAGTAGATGAGATCATGAGGATTGACCCACCAATCGAAACACCACTTGTTTCATGTGCCATTAGTAGTTCCAATCTACAAACATGCATATTAGTATCCTGACTTGAGATTATTAGCACTGTATACTATTTGATAATGTAATTTGAGGGGAGGAAAAAACTATGACATTGAATTCATTGTGAGTTTGCTTGCATCAGGTGTGTGATTTGGTGGTATGAAATTGATTGAATAATCAAGATGGAATTTATTGCTTCTATAAGGAAGTGATATATCAGGTCAGGTTGATTAGAATTGTTGTACCTTCACTAAATACATGGCTATGGTATAAGAATGTAAGTCCATCTAGTTAGGTTAAAAAATAATAAATCAAGAAAGGATGACGAAACAAAATGTGCATCCTACTTTATGAGATATCATGTGACAAAGAGATTATATTACACAACATATGTTTGTAAGAAAGGTTGTCATTGTTATGACTTTTCCTTATCTATTTAGGGTCCTTAATGGGTTTCTAGACTCCACTCTCGATCTTTTAATAGTATTCACTACTATCAAGATAAGGTCATAGATGGTCACATAATAAGAATATCCAAAAGTATGGTTTATTCTGTTGAATAAGAGTTTAGGACATGGTGGGCCCCACCACAAGGCTCGAGATATGTTCGAGAATATAGGATCACGAATGAATAAATAAATTTATATTATTCTAGTTTATAATAATTGGTATTTAATTTATTAATTAAATTTATTTACAATTATTAATGCTAATACATGGAAAATATTATACAAACGAATATTATGTTAATATTCAAGGTTCGTTTAATATTTTCATGAATAATAATTTGATTCATTTGCTCTATTTTATCATGTAATATATTTATTATATTACAAGTAAGTGTTAAAAAAATAAATGGTATTTATGACTTAGTAAATTATTCAAAAGATATCATTTTTTGCGTATTTAGTACTCATAAATATTCAAGGGCTAGGAAGCCTTTTCTGGGTAATTTTATAATTCTCTATTTAAAAGAGAAGGAGGCCCTCAGATTTAAATTATTCACAACATTATAGATGATCCACTCTCTCTCCTATCCCATTTCCCATATAGATAAGAATATTATCTAAGCCTTCCATCAAAGTTTTTCTTTACAGATTGATGGATTGTCATTGCAGTGATCGTTGGGATGTCGAAGGCATCATCAAATATCTGATCCAACACCCATAATTTGATGAATGCCATTAAAATAGACTTTCAAAGATATTTTGGATGATCTATAGGTATAAGAATTTGTTTTTTTCAAGAAAAAAATATTGGTGATGAGCGCATGGCAATCACAACATCAAATCAAAATAGGTAATCTTGGATTTATTTTTGTGCTTAAAAATTTCATGTGGGATCCTTGGGACTCTATTCTAGGTAGTTATTTTCCATCTAGAAGGTAGTCACATTGATCACTTGTGATTTTTTAATCCCTATCTTATATGCTTTCATTGTGTGCCTCAGTACCTTCAAGCCTTGTGTGCCCATTTTCTGTGAAAAAATGCATGTCGCGTGGTTTTTTGGGAAACCCGTAAATTTGAAAACCATGTTGAAGATGTGTGAATCACTTTGAACCCAAATTATATAGTTTTAAATCCAACTCAAATAGTTTAGAAAAATATTCTACTACTTCAAATTATCACACAATCATGGTGAATGGTTAGCACTAACTATGTGCTTTCCATTCACCATGCACTGTAAGCTCTAATTTCCATTTTTCTGAGCCCTAAACCCCCAGTACACTATTCATATCTTCCCCACTCTTGGGAATAATGTTACACTCCATTTAAATGGAGTTTATCCAAAAATTAATATACAAATATTTTCCATTAAAGGGTCAGGATCCTACAATCTTCCCACCATATAATAGCTCGTCCTAGAGCTTTACTCCCCAGTGTCACTGAGCCTCCAAGGTAAAAAATTTAGGCTGCTAGGTTTTCATGTAATCTTCCCTCTCCCAAGTTTCCTTTTGAATATGGTTACTTTTCCATAGTACTTGGTCCAATGAAATGTTCTTACCCTAAATAATTTTCTCAATATGATCAGTAATATGAATCGTATTATCCTCAAAGGATAAAATAGACTCAATCTCACATTCATCAATATCAATCTCTTGAAAAGGATTGGGTTGGTATTTTAGAATTTGTGACATGTTAAAAATTTATTTCATAGCACTGTACCAATACAGAATAGCCATTGGAAATGCTACCCAACCTATCCTCCCCATGATATAAAATAGCACGACATACCTAGGCTCCAACATACCCATCTTCTGAATCTGATGGTAACCCAATATTGATGATAGTGAAAGGAACACATGATCACCCACTATAATTCCAATGGGTCTATAAAAATATACTTTTGTTTACTATGGTGAATAGATATATGAGTTTGGATCAACTAGTCATTCTCTAATATCTCATGCACAATACTTAGTCCCAACAACTACGACTCTCCCATTTCCATCTTACATAAATTTGATCTACATGACCTACCATAGAGTGCCTCATATAGTGTAATATAAATAGCCTCCTGATAACTGTTGTTATATGTAAACTCAAAAATTACTAATTAATTCTACCAATTTCCAAAAAAATCTATGATTCATGCTCTTAAAATGTCCTCTAACACTTGGATAGCATGTTATGATTTCCCATTCATCTACAGGTGGTAAGATGCACTCAAAAACATATGAGTAAAAAATTTATTCTTCAACCCTTTATAGAAGCATGAATAAAAACATGTATCATGATCTAAAATAGAACTCTAAGGTAACCAATACAAATGTACTATCTCTTAAAAATATAATTCACTTAACTCATCGACATTGAAAGTCTCCTAAATTAGTAAGAAATGAGATGCATTTGTGAACTGATCCACACCAACTGATAACACATCACTTTTTTGAGGATTCCTTTGAAAAACCACCATTAAATCCATGGTAACATCATCAAAATTCCATTATAGAATGAGAAATTGATGCAAAAGACCAGTAGGCCACTGATTCTTAGCCTTCACCTTCTAACAGGTGTAGAATCATGTCACAAAACCTATAACTTCCTTCTTCATTCCTAGAAACCAACACTATCTATGAAGTTCCTGGTACATTTTGGTCAAACTATAGCACACTTCCCAATTTAAAGTTTGAAACTAATGCATCATATATTCTTGTATATAAGAAGGTATATAGACATGGCCATGAATATGAATACTCCCATCACCATCAATGTTCCAGTCAGAAGGTAGCCCTCCACCATAAAAAGTTGACCCTCAATGTTAGCCACATTGAACCCTCATACCACCTCCACTTGATTGAACTCAAAATAGAGGGAATGAAAGATAAATAAATGAATTTTATCAGTTCCTACTCCTCATAAACACCTATATTATTATCAGAGAATAATTTTTCCATCTACCACTCTTAATATTACTCATTAACCACTTGAGAATGTGTATTTCAACTAAAAAAATCAGAAAAATTATTTCTTTTCCTTAGAATATAAGCTTCATAAATTTGAAAATACTACATTTAACCAACCCATATATACTATTGTAGATTTATATCACACTAATAAAATATATACATATGACTCTTATTGATAGTATAAATAGTAAATCTCTCGCCTATGAGATAATGCCACAAACATTTTATGGTATAGAGTATCGTGGCTAACTCGGGATAATACTTAGGATATTTCCATTCATATAGACTAAACTATCTTGATCCATGTTTCATGAATCAATATTCATACATCAACACTTCCCAAGTCCAATCATGGATACATTATAATATAGAGTATACTACTTACCTAATTTGTATAAGATCAAAATCATTGATGTGTTCAAATGCCACTTTTGTTCCCAGAATCAATTCTCACATGATTTATACCAATAAAAAATTATACTCTATTTTTTATGATATAGAGTGGTGTTTCAAATAGAGAAAACTTTCTAATGAAACTCTAGTAATAACCCATAAAACACAAAAATTAGCGGGTATCAAAAACATTCTTGGGATTCTCCTAAGAAACAACCACTCAAACCTTCTTGGGATCCACTAACACACATTCTTCTGATATTATATGAAATAATAAATTCACTATGTCAATACAAAAATTACACTTAGATAACTTTTAGTATAGCCCATTTTCTCACTCTGTACTTAAGAAAATGTCAAGATGTTTATCATGATCATCTCTAGTCTTGGAGTACACTAAAATTCCATCAAAAAAGAAAACCAGGAATTGATCCAAGTACAAGTGAAATATTTTCTTCATTAAGTCCATAAACATATTAGTATCATTTGTTAGACCGAACGACATCACAATGAACTTATAAAATTTAAAACTTCTCCTAAAAAAATTAATGTATATCAAAATGTCACAACCATATCTTATGATACCTTGTTCTCAAATAATTATTCTAGAATATATAAGAACCCCTCATCTAGTCAAAAATACCATCAAGGAATATAATAGGATGCCATTTATTAATAATCATTTGGTTCAGTTTCTACTAATTGACACACAAGTGTAATGTCCTATCCGCCTTCTTTGAAAATAGGACTGGAGAACCCTAAGGAAACATACTCATAATGATGAAACCATTAGCCTCCAAATCCACAATACGAGTCTTAAGCTCTTGAAGATCTACTAGTTCCATTATATAATGGGGGATGGTAAGTAGATTATCTCCAGAAATTATCTCAATAATAAACTCAATTATCTTCTCACATGGAAACCATGAAAAATCCATATGTAACAAATCCAAAAAACGATCCATTACATGTGGAAAACACCTTGTTACACTCCCCCATCATCTAGAATAAGAATTGAAACCTAGGTTTTGATCTCACCCAATTACTAATGACCATTACCAACAAAGCCTTCTTGGATATCTCATTCCCCATGATGAACATAGATTTCAACCTCAAGGGATGTGAAAGTCACTATCCAATGGTAACAATAAATGTGAACTTGATATGAAACCAACCATTTGATATAGAGTATCAAGTTAAAACCTAACATATAAATAATAATAAAATCCCAAAGGAGATGGTACCCAACAACCATGAGGGAACACCCCATTCAAAGATAGATTTCCTCCAATAACACACCCAATGGCAGGTCAATCGACATTACCCCACATAAGAATTACTCCGCCAAAACCAAACCATTCACAAACTGAGGAGGTTTAAAAACAATTTGAATATATTATATAAAATAAATCATTAGAAATCATATAATCCACAATAATCATACCTCAAATAGTCGATGAAACAACCTTTCCACTGAAGGGTGCAAGATGAAGTACGTGCAACTAGAATATCCCTCTACCCTGAGCTATTATCTGAGTCCATTATATAGTACTACTCTTCTGATATGGTTACTCATGTTCTGGAATAAATTTTTCCATACCCCGATAGGTATGGAAAGTAGGAATCCAACTTTTAGAATGATATGGAAAAGAATATCCCTTACCAGAACTTTATATCAACCTAGGTCCTCTATCACTACCCTTATAATGAGTGTTCTTGCTGAATATCTATATGTTCCCCCTCCTACCTTAGGCTCGTCACTCCATTGGTGGTTGTGGACACTGAACACAAATTTTACCATAAATTCAACATTGATAACAGACCACTTGATTACATCTCTTAGAGGATGATACTCTCCCATGACTGCTCTTCCCACCACCACCTTAGAAAAAGTTCCCATAATCATGCTTCCTACTATATGTGGATGCACTGCCAGATCACCCATCCAATAAAAAACGTCTTACACTATATAATTACATTAGTTTACCCTTGAAAATGAGAGCCTAATTAACCACCTCAGCGAACTTCTTCAAATAGAAGATATTTTCCTATGCCTTGATCTGACAAATAATTCCATCCATGAAACATTTCGCTTTATTTTCCTTACACCCAATCAATTTCTAGGGAAACAATAAATATCAGTGAAGCATCCAGCATAATCTATCACTAAAGGATTCCCTTGGGTAAAATTCAAAAGCTCTATAACTCTCTCCTATCTCAAAGTTTCTGGGTAGAAATTATCTATGAAATTATCATGGAATTCCATCCAAACTATTCCTCCTATATTATCATCCAGTTTCTAAATATCCCACCATCACTTCACTATTATTTGCAACATTTATGTTGTTAACTTAAACCTATTTTCCATAAGAGATTCTATGTGATCCAGAATCATATGGATAGACACAATCCATAACTCAGATGCCCTTTTCCCACCCTCTCTGGGGAATATTAGATGACACGACAGTTGGGACTCCTTGGTCATGTAAAACATGCTTAACACAACACATGAAATATCTATCTTTAAAATTAATTAAGTGGTTGAAATTATCATGGAACTTATCTTCTTCCCTATAACCTAGATCCAAAGGGGTATCTGGTTTCACCATTGGAGTAATACTCTAAACCATGTCTTCCAATCACCCTATTGGAAGGTGTTACTGTGGATGCATCCCACTATAATTCCGAACACATGTTTTAAGGATCGTAACATAAATATTTTACAATCACATAAAAGTGAGATCACAAATAGCCATATCAAGCTACACCCATATAGTATCCTGACTATAAAGACCCTAAAATTTCAAGGAAATTTTTTTCTTAAATACACTGTAATTTTACGAGTCTGAGGCTTCTGACGGCACTTGATTTTGAGGCCTAGTGTGCTCAGAATCAATTTTCGAAGTTTAGCTCGGGTACGTTCAGTGAACGAACAAGCGCGTTTTTCTATCTTTTGAACCGGTACTCGGAATTGAAATCCGAGGGCACCGATGAACTTTCAATGCTGGTAATTGCTTAAGAGGACTTTTACCATAGATGTGTTTGCTCGGGTGGAGAAGTTAAAATTTGTGGATTAAATGAGAAGTGAATAAAATTGTGGGACAATTTTTTTTTTATATCTAAGGTGGTTATATCCTACATGGGGGAGTTAGGGTGGGACCCACAAGCTCCTAACTACCCATGTGAGTATAATTGTGAGGTGGGGCCCACACGATCCCCAATCCTTCACATTCCATAACTCCTTAACCCCTTTGAACACCCATGTTAATTACATGGAAACTCCCTTTTAAATTTTATAACCTTTACACTTCCCCACTTAAACTCATGCCAACACACACCTTAATTAATTAATTGAAACTCTTTCATTAATTAATTAAGCATTTGAAATTTGTATTTTGAAATTCATGGCATGTTCAATTAAAATAAGGGGTGGCCTTATTTTATTTTTGGTTGGCTTGTTGTGTGGGGATTTGGGGAGAGAACTCTTGTAAAGAAGAAAGGGGATTCCTACTTTGTTGAAGAACACCAACTCACCTATGAAGAACATCAACTCAGCGACTGTGGTTCTTTATCCTCTTCCTCCTCCGCGGAAAGGGAGGAGACACTGATGCGGGAACTCGCTAACAACGGGGCACCTTATATTCTTCTCTTCGTGATAAAAGAGGAGACGTCACTTCCTCGGGTACACACCGACGACGACGGAAAGGACGCCATCATCCACGATGCTTGACAACTGTGAACTTCTTTTCGAGGTAGGGTGATTTGATTCAATTTTATTGAAAATAAAATTGTCCTTGTGTTTCGTGAACCTCGTGCATTCTTGGCTATGTGTTACCGCCTAACACGGAGGACCCGGGCCGAACGAACACGGCCCGACGACCCTCCGCTGGAACTTATTATTTTGGAATTGGAAATCAGAGGCAGAGGAAGCACGGCGCCGTCGCGCCATGCCAGGAACATGGCGAAGGAAGCCGACGCCGTTGCACCGGCTGTGCGGGAGGAACCATGACCCGCATCTCAGGCCGCTTCGGCGGAAGAACCGGCCAGCCCGTCAGCCGACCGGGAGGAGGCGAACCGCGTCGCCAGGAGGGTGCTGTGCTGAGGAACCGGCCGGCCCATCGGCCGGCTAGGCGGAGATGGACCGCGGTGCCAGGAGGGCACCTCGCTGGAAGACACGGAGGCCCGCCCATGCGGTCCGCGTGCGCAGAAGGCCGGCCGACCGATTTGGGGAAGGGCAGCGCCGCTTGGCGCCGCCGGTGCAGAGAACTGGGGGGGGGGGGGGGGTGACCCCCCTTGGAACCTGCTCGGCCTTCGGCCGAGCCGCTCGACCAGCCAGCCGAGCCAGCCGGGTCGCGCCCTGCCGGGTCGGGCTGCGCCTCGCCAGACCGGGCCGCGCCACTTCGGGCCTGGCCACGCCACTTCGGGCCGGGCCGCGCCACGTCGGGCCAGGCCGTGCAACTCACCAGGCCGGTCCAACCCTCATTACCGGGTTGGACCCACCAAAACCGAGTCGACCCGATCCGTCAGCCCATCGGGCCTAACGGACCGGGCTCGTTATTCACTTAAACGTGAATAACTTAAGGACCGCACGTCCGATCGACGCGCCGTCTGCGGTACTGGGAATCTTTCGATGAGACGGTCCTTTTGCGATACTCTAAGTGAGTTTCGGATGAGTTTGGATATCTTCCGGGTTAGAAACGATCATATTTCTAACCGGGCCCCTGGGACGGAAACACCAATATCTCTCAGACCGGGTGTCCGATTGACGCGCCGTTTGTTGCGTTGAGTTCCTATTAACGAGACGGAACTCCAGGATACATAAACTCTAGACTTAGTGATATTTGATGTATCGACCCCCCTTGGCTCGTGGAGCGGACCCTCCTGGAATCGAGCGTGCTGTGTGCGGGAACCCTAGAGCTGGCTACGACTGCGATGACGATGACGACTGTACTTGGATCCTACGTGGGTTCGGCAGCGACGATGACTGTACTTGGATCCTACATGGGTTCGGTTGGGGAGATGATTCAGAGGCTACATTTATCATCTCCACCCCTTTCATGAGTAGTATACTTGTGTGAGCTGAGTCTTGACTTTCAGTCATTATCATCGATGTGATTGACTTGCTTTCCTGTGTGGATTGTGTTGTGTTTTCCTGTGTGGACTGGGTTGTACTTGGGCTCATGAGTTGGAGCCGAACTGGAATTGATGACTTAGGTATATGTATGGGCATATACCTAAGTAGAGTTGGTTGATACTTTGTATTTGTATCTTTCCTTTGTGGTTTATCCTTTTTGGATTTTGGGAGACTTCGGGGGTCTCGGGGTCCCTACTGAGTATCATATACTCACCCCTACACAGGATATGCCCGCACTACGTTGTGTTGGATGAAGATGACAGACAACACTGATCAAGGTGGAGTCTTGTGGAGCGGGACGGTACCTGGAGGTGGACCACTTGGCTGGACGTTCACAGAGTGGACGACCGGACTCGAGGAGCTGAGGAGATCATTTGTACCCACCCTTCAGGTGGGATATCCGGAGGACGACTCAGTGGTTGCTGGTTTACTTTACTGCAGCTGTTCTTTCTTTTCTATTGTGATGTACTTTTAGTTGGGTTTGTATTCTGGCCCATTTACTTTCCATCACTTACTTTGTACTCAGTTTACTTAGTGTTTACTTCAGTTTACATACTCTGTCGTGTTTGTTTACTTATATAAAGACAATGCCTTCCCTTTTATTGGGATTTATGCTTTTGGTGCTAGTCGTCAGCCCCTGGCCTATGGAAGGCGGGCTTGTGGTAGTCACGACACGGTCCCCGAGGACCATTCATGACAAATTGGTATCAGAGGAGTCGGTTCTACCACAGAGCTTAGGACTCTGATAATTTCTTCATGTTAAGCAATGGTTTTAAGGGTATTGAGTGTGGTTATCAGTCTAGGGAGTCCAGTGTTGGTGCGGCGGCCGACATATCCATGCACCATGACCCTGAATTCTGATTTCCGACTCAGTGCACGAAAACATTGATTGCATGTGTGTTTTAAAGGTTTTCTTTATGATTACTTTGTGTCAGCTCACCAGGTATACTGTACTAATCGCGGCGCACCTATTACTTTTCAGGATGGCCCCACGAAGGCAGCCAGCTAGGGTTCCGAGCCACGTGCGAGATGGCAGCCCATCGAGCAACGAGGCCTCGGTGCAGGGCCCCATTACAGCGGAGGCACCAGCGGTACCTCTACCCGCTAGGCCACTGATACCACCAGCCCCAGCAGCAGAGAGTGCACGATGCCTGAGTGCGCTGCATGAGTTTCAACGACAGAGGCCACCTAGGTTCCATGGAGAGACGGACCCTCAGGCAGTCGAGGATTGGCTGGAGGCTATCGTACGAGTCTTTAGATTAGTAGGGACACCAGCTGACCTTATGGCGATCCTTGCGGTGAGTCTCCTGCACGCAACAACAGGTAGATGGTGGAGCCCGATGCTCTAGGTGCATGGCGAGGAATCACTAATTTGGACGGACTTCGAGAGCCTCTTCCGTTCAGAGTTTGTTCTAGACACCCTCCGTGTGGTGCGCATCCAGAAGTTACTACAACTGTGGTAGGGCAGCATGACAGTAGCCCAGCACTCGGCGAGGTTTACCGACCTCTCGCGCTACTCCACGAACATGGTACGAGACCCATTATTCCGGGCCCAGACCTTTGAGCAGGGACCGAGACATGAGATCAGGGCTTTGATGATCTCCCTTAGCATTCCGATGCAGGCAGGAGTATTGGAGCGAGCCCTTCTTGTGGAGAGCTTCCTTGCTGAGCCTACGCCAGTAGCGAGGCCTACCGCATGGCGACACGTAGCGGAGTCTTCTGTAGCCGACAGTAGACAGATTTTACAGAGGTCCAAGAAGACCATTCCATCAGGTGGGCGACCTCAGGATACTAGTTTGAAGGTGAGGGGCACACACAGCAGAGCCAGTCATACGAGAGGTTGACAGTGCTATGCATGCGGCGGGCAGGGCCACATGGCTCATGACTGCCCAACCCGCCATGCAGAGGAGTAGCAGACGGTTGAGGGACCACCCAGGCAGAGGTAGAGGTTCGACCGTGGCGGTCCGCAGGGAGCTGGCGGACGAGGCAGAGGAACTGGCGGAGCAGCAGGTGGAGGACGACGCTTCGAGGCTCTACCACCACCACCACCAAGAGGACCACCCCGACCACAGGGAGTTGGCAGACAAGGGGTAGGCTCAGCTTCAGGTAGTCGAAGCCTATGACCATGGTGCACCTGAGATGATTCGAGGTACTATCTGTGTCTACTCCACCATTTCTGCAGTTCTTATAGACACAGGAGTGAGTCATTCTTTTATTGACGCTACCCTTGTTCGAAGCTCGGAGATTCCGACGGAGCCGTTGGCTCGATCCTTACGGCTAGAGACTCCTACGGGAGCAGACTCGATGATTACACACTGGTGCCGACAGTGTGAGATTACTCTAGGAGGCAAGAGCTTCGACTGAGATCTTTTTGTAGCAGCGTCGAGGCCTTACGATTTCATCTTGGTCATGGATTGGTTATCTACAATTCATGATCAGATCGAATATATTAGGCGCAAAGGGCAATGTGTCCGCACAGATGGGAGCAAGTTCACCTTCACCGGCGAGAAGGGAGCCTTTGCAACGTAGGATGGGATTACGCAGAGGAGAGGGCAGCCGATCACCCATCAGTTGGCTAGTCTCATCCTAGGAGCAGTTGATGTGCGGAGTCTGAGTTTTCCTATTGTGGTGGATCAGTATGCGGACGTTTTTCCTGACGACGTTCCAGGACTACCTCCTCGTAGAGAGGTATATTTCTACATTGAACTGTACCCTGGGACAGCCCCAATATCTATTCTAGCATATCAGATGGCTCCCACCGAGCTTCATGAGCTGCGGGTACATTTGGAGGATTTGTAGGTAAAGGGATTCATCCGACCCGGTGTTTCACCCCGGGCTTCTCTGATTTTATTTTCCAAGAAGGCAGATGGGAGCTTACGACTATGTGTCGACTACCGTCACCTGAATTAGGTGACCGTAAAGAACAAGTATCTACTATCGAGGATTGACGACCTCTTCGATCAGCTCAAGGGAGCATGATGGTTCTCGAAGATAGACCTCAGGTCATGTTGTCATCAGCTCAGAGTTCAAGATGAGGATGTGCAGAAGATGGGCATCAGGTGTCGGTATGACCACTATGAGTTCTTGTTTATTCCTTTTGGCGTAAACAACGCTCCAACAGTGTTCATGAATCTCATGAATAGGATCTTCCAGCCTTACCTCGATCGATTTGTCATAGTATTCATCGACGACATACTGATTTACTCGACTATTGAGGAGGAGCATGCCTACCACTTGCGGGTTGTACTAGACACACTCCGAGAGTACCAGCTTTATGGTAAGATCTTGAAGTTTCAGTTTTGGATTCGAGAGGTACACTTCTTGGGGCATGTCATCTCTGAGGCAGGAGTTGTAGTGGATCCTGTGACGATCGAGGCAGTACTTGCTTGGGAGCCACCCAGGAGTGTGACGGAGGTGCGAAGTTTCCTAGGTCTGGATGGGTACTATTGGAGATTTGTGCCAGACTTCTCTAGAGTTGCAGCACCACTTTCAGCTTTGATGAAGAAGGGGAAACCCTTCATGTGGTCAGATAGATGTTAGCAGAGCTTCTAGGATCTAAGACAGAGATTGACCAGTGCACCCATCTTGAGGCTATCAGAGGAGGGCGTAGGGTACGTAGTTTACTGAGATGCATCAGGGAAAGGACTCGGGTGTGTCCTGATGCAGGAGTGGGCAGTGATCACTTATGGTTCACGACAGTTAAGGCAGCACGAGCAGAACTACACTACCCATAACCTGGAGTTAGTAGCAGTGGTCTTCGCCTTGAAGATGTGGTGGCACTATCTAATGGGCGAGCGTTTTACAGTCTACTCTGACCACCAGAGTCTCAGGTAAATCTTCTTGCAGAAGGACCTGAACCTGAGATAGCGGCGATGAATTGATTTCCTCCAGGACTATGACTTTGAGATAGTCTATACTCCTGGGAAGGGGAATGTAGTAGCTGATGCTCTCAGTAGAAGATCGGGCATTCAACTACTTGGAGAGGCGATAGAGAAACTAGCCGCATTGCTGATATCATTCGTGGATAGAGATAGATAATACTTTCTAGAGTCACTCATAGTCACTCATCCACTACTTCAGCGGGTCAGAGAGGCACAACGTGGGGACGTTGACTGTGAGACGCGACGTGCACAGATATCCACATGACAGGAACCAGATGGATTTTCTGTAGGAGGAGAGCATGTCATTCTCTTCAGGGGACGTACCATGGTACCGGTTTCATTACAGGAGGAGGTGATGAGGGAGTTTCACACTTCCTCTTTGGCGGTACATCCGGGAGTAGTGAAGATGTACCAGGATGTCAGACGACAGCACTGGTGTCTAGGTATGAAGAAGGCTGTGGCAGAGTTTGTTTCATGATGCCTCACCTGCTAGCAGGTGAAGGCAGAGCACCAGGTTCTAGCAGGCTTGGTGTAGCCCTTAGAGGTCCCGGAGTGGAAGTGGGACGGGATATCTATGGATTTCGTGATGGGGCTTCCACGTACTTCCAGAGGACATGACTCCATCTGGGTGATTTTCGACCGACTCACCAAGTCGGCCAACTTCCTACCTATTAGAGAGAAGGGATCAGTGGAGATCTTGGGATGCCTCTACGTTCAAGAGATCGTACAGATTCATAGTATTCCATCGTCTATCATCTCCAATCGAGATGCTCTCTTTACTTCCCGGCTTTGGAAGGGATTGCAAGAGGCATTTGGGACGCAGCTACGCCTGAGCACCGCCTTTCATCCTCAGACGGATGGCCAGACAGAGAAGACCATTCAGACACTTGAGGAAATGCTCCGTGCATGTGTCCTTGACTTTGCTCACAGCTGGGAGAATCACCTACCCTTGGTGGAGTTTGCATACAACAATATCTACCACTCCACCATCGGGATGGAACCATACGAGGCATTGTATGACCGACCATGAAGATCACCTCTGTGCTGGACTGACCCTAGGGAGTCAGCACTCGTAGGACCAGAGATGGTTCAGGCTACGACAGAGAAGGTGCAGATCATCCAGGAGCAGATGAGGACTGCACAGAGCAGACATAAGTCCTATGTTGATAGGAGGCGACGACCACTAGAGTTCGAGGATGGAGACCACGTTTTCTTACGGGTCTCACCTCGACGTGGATTACGAAGATTTGGCTGGGGCGCCAAGTTATCTACATGCTTCATCAGACCATTCCAAGTTCTCAGTAGGGTAGGCGAGGTGGCTTATCTCCTGACCCTTCCACCTCAGTTGCACCGGGTGCACGACGTCTTCCATGTATCTCAGCTGAGGAGATACGTGCACGACCCGACACATATCATTGATCACAGAGAGCTGGACACCGATGACGGGGTGACATTTGCAGAGGTCCCAGTGGAGATCGAGGATCAAAAGGAGAGGGTCCTATGTAGATGGTCGATTCCTCTGGTGCACATTCGTTGGTAGCACGAGAACCTCTAGGAGAGTACATGGGAGCGGGAGGCTCAGATGCATGCACAGTACCCTCATTTGTTTCCCTAGTTTATGATATAGCTTTACGGTGACTTAAAGACCTGAGGTGGGAGTAATGTAAAGACCCGTAAATTTCAAGGAAATTTTTTTCTTAAATACTTTGGAATTTTACGAGTCTGTGGCTTCTAACGGCACTTGATTTCGAGGCCTGGTGTGTTCGGAATCAATTTCTGAAGTTTATCTTGGGTACATTTAGTGAACGAACGAGAGAGTTTTTCTATCTTTTGAACCGGTGCTCGGAATTAAAATCCGAGGGCACCGATAAACTCACAGTGCCGATAATTACTTAAGAGGACTTTTACCATAGATGTGTTTGCTCGGGTGGAGAAGTTAAAATTTGTAGATTAAATGAGAAGTGAATAAAATTGTGGGACAATTTTATTTTTCTATCTAAGGTGGTTATATCCTACATGGGGGAGTTGGGGTGTGGCCCACAAGCTCCTAACTACCCATGTGAGGATAATTGTGAGGTGGGGCTCACACGAGCCCCAACCCTTCACATTCCATAACTCCTTAACCCCTTTGAACACCCATGTTAATTACATGGCAACTCCCTTTTAAATTTTGTAACCTTTCCACTTCCCCACTTAAACTCATGCCAACCCACACCTTAATTAATTAATTGAAACTCTTTAATTAATTCATTAAGTGTGTGAAATTTGTATTTTCAAATGCATGGAATGTTCAATTTAAAATAAGGGGTGGCCTTATTTTATTTTTGGTTGGATTGCTGTGTGGGGATTTGGGGAGAGAACTCTTGTGAAGAAGAAAGAGGATTCCTACTTTATTGAAGAATGCCAACTCACCGATGAAGAACATCGACTCGGCGACCGCGGTTCTTCATCCTCTTCCTCCTCCGTGGCAAGGGATGAGACACCGATGCGGGAAATCGCTAACAATGGGTAACCTTCTATTCTTCTCTCCATGATAAAAGAGGAGACGTCACTTCCTCGGGTGCACATTGACGATGACGTATATGACGCCATCATCCACGACGCTTGACAACCGCGAACTTCGTTTCGAGTTAGGGTAATTTGATTCAATTTTATTGAAAATAAAATTGTCGTTGTGTTTCGTGAACCTCGTGCATTCTTGGCTATGTGTTACCACTGAACGCGGAGGGCGTGGGCCGAACGAACATGGCCCGACGACCCTCCGCTGGAACTTATTCTTTTGGAATTGGCAACTGGAGGCGGAGGAAGCACGACACCATCACGCCGTGCCGAGAACATGGCGAAAGAAGCTGGCGCCGTCGCGCCGGCTGTGCGGGAGGAACCACGACCCGCATCTCGGGCTGCTTCGGCGGAAGAACCGGCCGGCCCATCAGCCGACCGGGCGGAGGCAAACTGCAGTGCCAGGAGGGCGCCACGCTGAGGAACCGGCCGACCTGTCGGCCAGCCGGGCAGAGTTGGACCATGGCGCCAGGAGGGCAATGTGCTGGAAGACCAGCGACCCGCCCATGTGGGCTGCGTGCGCAGAAGGCCGGCTGGTCTAATCGGACGGTTTTGGGAAGGGCGGCGCCGCTTTGCGTTGCCGGTGTGGAGAACCGGGGGGGGGGGGAACCCGCGCGTCCAGCCGGGCTGCCCCCCGCCGGACCGGTCCTGGCCACTTCGGGCCGGGCCGCGCCACTTCGGGCTGGGCCACGCCACTTCGGGCCAGGACGCACAACTCACCGGGCCGGTCCGACCCCATTTGCCAGGTCAGACCCGCCAAAACCGAGTCGACCCGATCCATCAGCCCATCGGGCCTAATGGACCGGGCCCGTTATTCACTTAAACATGAATAACTTAAGGATCGCGCGTCCGATCGACGCACCGTCTATGGCACTGGGACTCTTTCGATGAGACGGTCCTTTTGCGATACTCTAAGTGAGTTTCAGATGAGTTTGGATATCAGCCGGGTTAGAAATGAGCGTATTTCTAACCGGGCCCCTGGGACGGAAAAGCCAATATCTCTTAGACCGGGCGTCCGATTGACGTGTTGTCTGTTGCATTGAGTTCCTATTGATGAGATGGAACTTAGGGATACATCAAATCTAGACTTCGTGACAGTTGATGTATTGAACCCCTTGGATCATGGAGCGGACCCTCCCGAAATTGAGCGTGCTGTGTGCGGGAACCCTAGAGCTGGATGTGACTGCGATTATGATGACGACTGTACTTGGATCCTACATGGGTTCGGCAGCGAGGACGACTGTACTTGGATCCTCCCTGGGTTCGGTAGCGAGGACGACTGTACTTGGATCCTCCGTGGGTTCGGCAGCGATGACGACTATACTTGGATCCTACGTGGGTTCGGCAGCGATGGTTACTGTACTTGGATCCTACGTGGGTTCAGTAGCAACAACTTCTGTACTTGGATCCTACGTGGGTTCGGCAGGGGAGATGATTCAGAGGCTACATCTATCATCTCCACCCCTCTTCGTGAGTAATATACCTGTGTGAGATGAGTCTTGACTTTCAGTCATTATCATCGATGTGATTGACTCGATTTCCTGTGTGGACTGAGTTGTGCTTTCCTGTGTGGACTGGGTTGTACTTGGGCTCATGAGTTGGAGCCGAACTGGAATTGATGACTTAGGTATATGTATGGGCATATACCTAAGTAGAGTTGGTTGATACTTTGTGTTTGTATCTTTCCTTTGTGGTTTATACTTTATGGATTCTGGGAGACCTTCGGGGGTCTCGGGGTCCCTACTGAGTATCGTATACTCACCCCTCCACAGGCTATGACCGCACTATGTTGTGTTGGATGCAGACGACAGACAACACTAATCGAGGTGGAGTCTTGTGGAGTGGGACGGTACCTGGAGGTGGACCACTTGGCGGGACGTTCACGGAGCGGACGGCCAGACCCGAGGAGCTGAGGAGATCATTTGTACCCACCCTTCAGGTGGTATATCCGGAGGACGACTCATTGGTTGCTGGTTTACTTTACTGTAGTTGTTCTTTCTTTTCTATTGTACTGTACTTTCAGTTGGGTTTGTATTCTGGCCCATTTACTTTCCAGCACTTACTTTGTACTCAGTTTACTTAGTGTTTACTTCAGCTTGCATACTCTGTTGTGTTTTTTTACTTATATAAAGGCAATGCCTTCCCTTTTATCAGGATTTATGCCTTTGGTTCTAGTCTCCAGCCCCTGGCCTATGGAAGGTGGGTTTGGGGTAGTCACGACATGGGCCTCGAGGATGGGTCGTGACACTAACATACATAACAAAAAAACCATCATTACCACCAACCTTTTCTATCTAGGTCCACTAGCTAACTCAAGGTAAAATAGTCATCCAATTTACAATCTTTACGTTTAACACAAATTTAATAAATAAAATTAAAATCCTTTAATTTAAAATAGTTATAGAATATTTATTAGGAACTATTTCATTATAACTACAAAATAAATAAAAAATAATTTATTTTCCACAACCTTGTTTCTCTTTTTCAAATCAATAGACCACAACATAGTTTTCCATGTGTGTATAATATGATGCATGTCACATAAATCCCATAGTGCTAGAAATTATGCGTGCATAAAAAATCTCAAGATATACTATCTCATGAGTAAAATATTCTAAATCAGTAACATAACACAATAAATTATTCACCCAAGGTAAAATAACATTCTACTATGACTAGTTAACATGAAGAACAACAATCCCACCCCTGGAAACTTGGGTTTTAAAATGTACATGGGTTAGCTAATCACATGCATGAGCTCATTACCAAGTATTGGAACATCATAGTCTCATGTATACCAATACTAAATAGTAATGAAATATAAAATAACCTTAGTTCTCTCATACCACTTTGTAATTCCCTGGATCAACTCACTCAAATATGTATCTGAACTGAATCACCACCTAACCTCAAGCGCGCCTCCCTATATTGTAGAGGCTACCAACTAGTAAGGTGGTTCTAATGTGGAATGTGGGGTGACTATAACCTATTTGTAAAAGTAAAGAAATATCAAGAATAATATGAAATAGTGGGAAATAGTATCCAATAGCAACCATTATTCACATTAAGAAATCCCAAAATTAGGTAAGTTCCCACAACCTATACACTAAACATTCCTTGTCATAATAGTCTCATGTGTTGATGGAAATAGAAAAGGAAGACACATCTAAAAACCCTATAATGAGTCATAATTTCAAGAATGATCTCTTCATCAATGCTCCATCCTAAGTTCCAAATCACCCATCGATTACATGGCCTTTTCAAATATCCAAACCTCTAACCATGAAATATACTTAGGTACCAATGGTAGCCCGAGAAGGGTGTCAGTGCAACTTAGTAGGCCACCACCAATGGTGTCTAAGTAAACATCATATCTAAATAATAGTGTATGCATGTTTCTAATGGAATAATAAAAAGGTACATAATGAAAAAAATTCATAAATAAATAGCATTCAATTAACCATATTTTACCTTGGGTTCCAAATGACACATAATTCAATCAAACTTGCTTCGTCCCATATAGTTCATTTGAACCATATAACATAGGGGTCATATATTTAAATCAAGGAGCATCATTCCATATACTAAACTAGTGATATGTAGAACCATATCCGACAATCCTCATCAATGATCTAGAGTTCCATGTCTTACATCCAAAACTATGGAGACTGGATTATCATGTATAGCAATCACAATAAATGATGTGGAGCATCATAACTTACACATTTTTTCATCTCATCAACAACCAGTTTCCATGGTATAACAAACATCACCTTCTTAGCATATTAAAATAAAAGGGTGTATCTTTATAATTATTAATTATTCCCCATTTTCCATTACATTAAAAAAATTAATCCAATTTCACAATTAAACAACTTCACCGTTCATTCATTTAAAACAACTATTAAATTTTCTTTAAACCCATTTAACAAATTAAACAACCCCTTTTCAAAAATTTAACATTACTTATATTTATCATTCCATAAACCATTTAATTCATAATCAAATCCAAACATCCCATTATGACCTGATAATAAGCTATTCAACAAGTCTAACAAATTTAAACTCAAAAATTCTCTATTCAATACTTTAAAACCCATTCATACCATTACTAAGGAGTTGTCATACCCTATATGTGGTTGTAGGTCTAGTCTCATAGTCATTAACGGACCCAATGGGAGCTAAGAAGGGTCTAACTCATCATTTGAAAGCCCAGTCTATTATTATTAATTGTAAAGTAGTTGCGCAACATGTTTGTGAAAAAGAACATACCATATACACATTACTAAAAAAAACTATAAGAAATATCTTGTATACCGCCTAACTTAGGTTCTTAGACAAACACTCATCTAAACCTGAAATTTGATTCAAGATAAAATAGCAGGAACTATAGTAGAAAAGAACTCCATGAAAATTGGTCTCTTAAGACATAGAATAAGAGGAATAACCAAATTATTGATCTTCTAGAAAATAAAAGGAAACATATTTATAGACTTACCTAGGGATTCAAATCACAAGAAATAGATCTTTAATTCATAGTAATTGAAGAAGATACACCTTTGGGAGAGGAGGGAATGTTTTTTTCACACCCTAGTCTAATTGGAGTGAACTAATGGTAAAATAATGGAAAAATATAAGATCAAGAGGGACAAATCAAAGAATTTTTACTTTTAATAAGGTGTGCAGTTTGGAAACATGGTTGACCAAAATGTGTGCCAAAAATGTGTGCCCACACTCTACGGAAAACTTCATGTCATATGACTTTCTAGGCCACCATCAAGTTTTTTCAAACCATTTGAAAGCCATGTGAATGGATTCAGATCCAACTTGCATGGTTTCCTAGAAACCTGATATGGTTTTCAAAATTGTGCTCCTCCTTAAAAGTGTTTCACATTCATGGTGTAAAATTATCACTAATTATGCACTAACTATGCCCCATGCACTATAATATCTATTTTCAAATTCAAGTATCGATCCCTTGGGACACTCTCCATACCTTCCCTACTCCAGATAATAATTTCAAAATCCATTTAAAATTAATTTTATCAAAAATTAAAATAGTAATGTACCACATCAAAAGTTATGGATTTTACGTTGATCTCAAAGTTAAGTTAATGTTGATGACAATGACTTCATATTATCTGTAATAGAATCATTCATTTAGTGAGTATCATGTAAATTATTCATTTAATAACATATTTAATTAAATTTACTCTCACTAAAATGATTACCATTTTCCAAAACTGTAGTATCCATTAGTGGGACAAGATCTATATTTCATCATGACTCATCCCAATGAATCTTGTGACATAGGTCATGACTATATTTAATAGAAAATAATGTAATCATTTCATATATGACTCTTGGATAGTTGATTAGAAAAATATTTTTATAATACAATATATAGATTCACTCAACTCTATTTATCATGTATCCTAATGGTTGGGGTTTCTCAACTAAGTGTAACCAAAATAATACACCAAAAACGAGGAAGTAAAATTTAGCGGAACCTTAAAAACTTCTTCCCTTATAGAAGATAATACAGGGACACCTAATTATTATGGTCACCCATACTAAATGGTTTAGGAATTGATAATTTTTTTTTGCTTTAGAAGGAATCGGGCAATTGATATTTTAAATTTGATTTAATACCACCATCTTATCTTGGGTATTACCTTTACACATTTTAATTGTTCTATTGATTTAGTTTGAAATCATTATTCCTTACACCAAATCAATATGTTTAGAGTATATTGATGTGTAACTCTTTAAACAACTGATAGCTTGTGTTACTTACCCAAATTAAAATAAAACATATTTATACACATCCAAATCCATCCTATTCATAAAGTATATAAAACCATTTTATGTAAAGTCTTTAAATTTTATTAAATAAATAATCCCTATAAGATTTATAATAGAGTTGAAAGTAGATTACACCTAATTTTCTAAACAAGTCAAAAGACTCTAGCCTAGTGAGTAGTCTATCCTAATGTCCCTCTCACCATTATTCTTTACTCAGGAGAGACTTAAATTCCATCTCAATTATGACACCTAATATGTATAAACTATAATTGAAATATCAATTCAAGATAAAAATATAATATAAGCCGAAGTCAAGGTAGAATAATACTAAATCAATTATCAAACATAAAACATAACTTCTTAAATATGTGAATGATTATTTAAAGAATGAGTTTAAACATGTTTAAACTAAGTACCAAATCATAATTCATTGTATAAACTTTATATTTATGAATAATAATGGGGGGAATGAACTAAAAAATTGAACAATTCATAGTTTTAGAGAGGATAAAATTTTATAAATAATGAAATTATAAATATTTTATAATTTAATAATGATTTATGGATACTTCATAAATTATAAATAAAAAAACTTTTTTATTAATCTCAATATGAACTCTTTAATCTTTTTAATTTACATGGAATTAATATTAACTCCATAATATTTCAAATTAAGATATATTTTTATGAAAACATTTATAATGAAAAAACATTCCATATAATATGTAAAAAAATCATAATTTATTTATTTAATGATTGATTTTATTTAAACCATTGATCATATCATTCAAAATACCTTTTTGAAATTTTAAAATAAAGTTTTCAATAAGGATTTAATATAAACAATTCATATCTACATTTATTAAATGTTTATAAATAAATTTAAACACTTATATTTTTCAATCACTTATAATTTAGAAACATATTACAAATTATTCAACTATTTAAATACACCTTAAACCTAGAAAAAATCTACCATAACATTTTTTGTTTGGTTTAAATCAACCCCATATGATTCAATGTAGACCCTTTAGGCTCAAAATGGTGAAGGTTTTTGATAATTTTAACAAAAACCTATTTCTCTTTTATATTCTACCTAAAATATCATGAACCATTATATGGTCTTCCCAATAGTAAATAATACTATCATGGAAGGACCATGGTCATTTTATTTTCAGACTCAGGTTGGTGACTCCACAAGTCATAACCCATTACATTAGTAAAACAAGAATGTTTTTCATTCCTTTTTATGTGAAAATAATTTACCATTTTAAGATGAAACCATTTCACAAAACCAATCCATTTCAGGTAGGAAAGCATCATTCTTGAAATAGAATATTTGGAATTATATAATGACCCAAACATTTAATACATTGATTCCATAACATAGTAGATGAATATTCCTTACAAACATAATGATACATTCTTGAATCATATAAGTCTAGTTCTTTTACAACCACAGACATATAAACAACTATTTCATAAAATATCTACATTGTCACCCACTAAGTTCTTCATAAATAACACAATTCATATACATATCATTCTTAGTAAATTTATTTAAAACCCAGAGAGATGAAACATAAGAAAGGGTGAGATGATATTCTCATTAAGGGTAATTAAGGGAGATATCAATGATACCTTGATCATAATATGAACATAAGGGTATGATAACATGAGAATAAAATTTGAAAATCAAACTCTACACATCATAGATCATAATCTTGAGTCATGAAATAAATCATGGAAATTCATAATACATAAATCATAATGGAATCAAAGAATATGATACATGGGAGTATAAAATTGGAAAAATTAAAAAGGTTGCAGAATAAACATAAAATTATAAAATAGTTTCCATAATAATCAAGGATCATTTATATGAATATCGTAGTGGAATGGGTTCACTTCCCAAACCATAATGGTTGTCATGGTTCACTCCCAAAACTATAATAGTAGAAAAATACCCTCACTAAACCGATTTCACTCCCTATTCTAGTCCAATTTATATCATGAGATATTAATACTTACTGAATTCATTAGAGTGAGATATAGGTCCCACTCATCCTTGGTTATAATGTGACCATTATCCTTCATTATAATGTAACCATTATCCCTGGTTACAACATAACCATCATTACATAATGAAATATATACATATGTGTTCCATGAGATTATAAAATATTAAACATATCATCAAATCATAACTCATGCAAAGAAAAAGGATTTTATAAACATTTTATCGATTCCTTATAGTATAACCCATGAAAAATAATTGGTTTTCATAAACATCTCATAAAAATAAACCTTAACCATATATAGAAATAGTAAGAATGATATCATTGGATCACATCCCAACTAAATCATAATTAATATCAATATATGTTATCATATATGAAAATTTATTTGAAATATCAATGAAATATTTATTAATGAAAATAAAATTTAAAATTTTAAAATCACCTTTAAAATAAAATTATATACAAAATATTATGAAAATTATTTACTTTGATAATAATGTTTGAAATTTATAGTGGAATCTTTAGAACATTAAGTTTTTAGGACTGTGGGAAATTTTTTTCATGTCGTATAAGTTAAAATAAAACATTCCTTCCACATTTTTATAAAAACTCAAAAAGTACATCATTCTGAAAATGATAAGAAGATTAATTTTGAAACCATATTTTAAAATTCATACATAGTTAAAAATTACATTAAAAAATTATAGGATAATAATAAAAACCATATTAAAGGATTTTTAAGGAAAATGAACGTGAAAGAAAAAAATTCGATCAAAGAGAGAAATAATGTTGATTTTCCTTAAAAACACATTCTCAGTATCTTGAGTACTTAAGATGATTAAAATTATGAAAAAATATGTATTTTTAATAAATTACCATAGAATAATAAATTTCATCAGTTTCTTGATAGGTATATCATAATATTTTATCATCAAAAACATAATCACAGACAATCCTGATAAACAATGAGATTGTAACATAAAACCCTTACCATTTTGGTAAATTTTGAATCTTAATTCCCATGAAAGAAAGAGACTTAGAGAGATATTTATATAAAATTATTTTCATGATTGGATTCATATAATAAATTCATTATCAGTATATAAACCCCACAAAATAAATAAGGTGTGTATAAGGCATGTGTTCTATTGAAATAAAAGTGAGACGAAAATCTATTACCTTGGGTTTGACTTCATTTATATGAATTGGAACCTATTTTATAATAAATATAGATTTATTATATATATATTAATCAAATAAAAATAAAAATAATATATATAATATCATATATTATTCACTTATAACCTTTTATCACCCTTTTTTAATACTTCTTTTTAAAAGCAAAGTTTTGGGTGATATTTGTGTTGTTTTTCATGTATGTTTTGATTCATTAGTTTTGGTCCTTTTATTTTTATCTTAGTTACATCATATAAATAAATATAATAATCATATAAATATCATATATATTAATTATATACTTGTTTATAGACATTCATAGAATATATTTATATAAAAATAAATTACAATATTCATGGAGTTCATAGGCCAAATGTATGCATGAACGTTGTTTAAATTTTTTTAAAGAATAGAGAAAGAAAAATTTAAATAACAAATAAAATTTACAGATTCATTTTTATATCATATATATCGCATATATTAATTAAATACATCATTATTAATATCCAAATAAATCAATAATGAAATATGAATCACCTCGCTTTGTTGATGTGGTAATCCATATGTACGCATGATTGGCGTTACCATTTTCTAAATTTTTTGAATGTAATAAGGTAGATATTATATTGTTATTAGATAAGTATAAAAATGTCCTAGGTATTATAATTAAACATTAAACCCAACATAATTCCTATTATTAAAAGTTGGTGATGAGAATTGAATTGTATCTCTACATGGACACGGTAAGCCGTGTGTACGCACAAATGATATTTTCACTTCCCATTTGATGGAAAGAGAGTGAATAATGGTATTTTAATAATAATAATAACATTTTATTATTTTTTTATATTAATTTTTTTATTTTATGAATAATATAACATATTTATAAGAGGTATAAGAATAATTAAATAGAAAGTGATCAGTTAATGAAATAACATCTTCTTTGAAATATCTCCTTTAGATCTACTCTTAAGGGCTCTAGAGTTGGAATTTTGTGAATATAGTAACCTATATAATGTGGATTGGGAATTTTAGAAGATAAATTTTTAGAGTTTGTTCATGAAATAAGAATCAAGGTGGTGTGAAGAAGAGAAAGGAGAGGTGCCCTTTTATAATTGAGGATAGGGGGTACTCTTAGAATTTTATAATATATTAAATTTAAAATAAATTAATTTTGATATCCAAATGGATGAAAATTGATAATATTAAAATATAATGTGAGTATTTTTTAAAATTGTCTTATATAATAAAATGTGTATAATTTTGGATCACATTATTACCAATATCTTTTTGTTTTAACCCTTCGTTAACCCTTTTGACAATTAGTGTAATATTAATTTTTTCTACCCTTTAAGGTTAAATTATATTACTATAAAATGTAAAACGACCCATAAATGGATAATTAATTATTTTTAAAACTATATCACATCCATTTTTTAGAATATGATATTTTCATGAATTTTATATCATTTAATAAAATATTATTTATTATGAAATATCATTAATGTCATTTTAACACTATTCATTTAATTTGGATTTAAAAAACATCAATAAAAATGGGAATAAGAATATAATGATTAGAAACATCCACATTATTTTATATAGTTCTATAAAATTCATTTCACATGTTAAAACATTCAAATTACATCACTTTTTATATTTTTAAAATCATTTATTTTATTTTTTTGATAATTGAATAAATATTGTATTAGTGTTGCACCAACATTTAAGGTAATTATATAAATTCTAGAAATTATTAATAAATTTATATCATGAAAATAATTTCATTAATATAAAAATAGGGACTTATATTCATTCATAACATGCTTTTCCCTATGTGTACACTTAAGAGATATTTAAAACTAAGAGAGTGACATTTTGTAACTTTCTTTGTTTTAAATATTATATTATTAAATTTCATGGAAAATTTTCCTTTAAAAACTCAATTTCAAGAATAAGGTTATAAGGGTAAAATTAATTTCATCTAATAATAATTACTATGAAAAAAAAATTCCTTATCGGATAGTTTTAACCAAGTTTAATATAATTTTCCCTTTACCAAGGTGACAATTTTTTCTATTGTTACTATTCATGTTTACCAAAAATAAAAGTGGCCTATTTAAAAAATTTTAACCTCAAAATTCCAAATATTGAATCTATTTTATCAAATTAAACTCATATAAGTGGCATTAACTAATTTTAAAATAAACACACAAAATGCGATGAAAACCACTTTTAATTTTTTTTAAGAATAAAACTATATTTATTCTTATATCATGAATAGAAAAATATTATTTGAATGATAAAATATTTTATTGAGTATATAATAAATATATTTCATTAAAATCATTCACTAAGAGTGATGAATTAAATTTATTAAGATAAAAATGAACTAATAAAAATATTTTTCAAGAAAATTCATTTTTACCTATAAATTTTTTTATACTTAATTCAAACATAAAAATAATTCTAATAGACATAATTATATTTTTTAAATTATAATAGAACCAATTTTCTTTGAAACCATTTTAAACAATAATGGAACTTTATACATACAATTTTCAATAAAGTAAGCATTTTTTTACTAATCATTGGAAAATCAATATTTTCGAAAAAAATTATTGATAAATCATCCAAATATAATTTTACAAGGATAATTTAAAAATTATTTTCATTTTATAAAGTTTATAAAATTAAAAAAAATTAATCATAATACTTTTTCACAAAAAAACAATACAAATATTTTCTGAAGAAAATGTATTTTTTGAAGAATAAATTAACTTTACTAAGAATTGAGTGATTATTTAATATTAATTTATTAATAACTTTATATAAAGTATGAATTTTATATATATCATAAATTATTTAATTCTACACATACCCACTATTTTAATATTTATGTTATAACTATCACAAATAATAATATTTTAATAGTATATCACAGTTTGTTTAAATACAGTGTTGTGTGTAACAAAACCTATAGAATAAATTAAATTATTTAAAGAGAAATATTTTCAAAAACTCATGGTGTTACATTCTCACACTCCCACCCCAACCCCCAACCCCTAAATAAAAATTTTCCTTGCAATTTAAACTAGTACTCGGTAATCAAACTTTTTATATTTGAAAATTCATTTCTTGAAAACCCACACCATTAAAAGGATTAATAAAAATTACTTTTAAAATAGGGAAAAGGGAAGTATGATGGTCACAAAAAAACAGGGGTTTCAAAAAGGATAACAGTTGTGGGAAGTAAAAATATGGACATAGAAGAGAAAATTAATTCCCAATGACTAATAAAGAGTGATAGAGAGCATTTTGAGGATAAAGTTAACAACAAAAAAACCATGAATTAGTGAGGAGTAAAAAGACTATAAAGAATATTATATAATTTTTTTTGTCTTAATATAAATTTTCAAGATTCAAGGCATTGATTTACTATCTAGACTAAGAACATAAGAAAATATACTTTATTAAAAGGTATAACTTTCTCTTTTAATCAATTTCCTCCCCAAATATAATCAGTTGTTCCAAATGATGTGTATTCAAGAAGATTTATTTTATGATTTAAGCACTAAAATATACTTCTAATAGGTTAAGAAAGCATATCAAGATATTCAAACTATCTTTAGACATTAACGAAAACAAAAAATGGTTTTCAAAATATAATTTAAAAAATAAATAAACCACCATATGATGAAATAAAAAATCAATATCTAAAAACTCAATTAACTTAACATAATTAATATTAAAGAATGGTTTAGTCTCAAAGGCTATATCATACCCACCAACTTACTTCTTAAAAAAAAATTGTATTCTTACCAAATAATATTTCATGTCAAATAAATTGTTAAATCTATGGGTTACATATACCTAAAACCAATGAAACATCTCCCTAATATCATTAATCGCTATAATAAATTACTATATAATCATGTAGGGTAGTGAAAATCACCAAAATATCATGAATAAAATTCACGAGTTAACCTAAAATTTAATTCTTAATATGACAATAAATTTCTTCTAAAAGATAAAATTTTCAATGAATAACTTTTCAACTATCAAAATTATTTACATCCCAATATTTAGTAGACCATAATAAACATATCATTAAATCATATATCAACTTTAAAGGTTATTTAAACTTCAATACAGTATCAAAATACCATCACTTAAAACATTAAAATGAGGGTGTTTATTCCTTTAAAATTATGATCAACCTTAAACTTATAAACCCATGATGGTATATGGAATATTTCAGTTATCCTAACATGAAAATATACATGCTTCCAAAATTAACACAATCTTCATTCCTTATATAATGTAACAACTATTGAATATTTTCTATATATCAAAAAATGCAATAAACTTCATCAAAGAAGACCTAAATCACTTTTTATTAAATCAAAATGTATCACCCATGAACCCATTAGCCCAAATCTAGTGCCTTATTTATTATATTGGTATAATATACACGAAACTTCATCTTGAAGAACCAAATATTTTAGTATCCTTCATAAACTAGATGCATAATTGAAATTTAAATTACATTTTCAAACATAAAGTACAATTTTTTTTTGAGAATTATATTATTCCCCTTAACACATCCCTACATATTAATCAAAAAATACATCCTTGTATCATGGAGAAAATAATACATAATAAAGGGGTGATCTCAAATGCTCAGTAAGTGTAAGTTTACAATGTAAGCTATTAATAATTAAGGCATAATCAAAATGTAAAGGTAAATAATTGAAAGATATAACATTAAATTAATAAATTGAGCATAATACTATAGGAATACATGGTGATAAAATAATTCAATAAAAATAATCATGTGATCATGAAACTTAACCATGGATATTATAACTAATCGAACAATCATAAGAAATATCAATAACTAAATTCATAGTGGCGAAATGCATAAATATGAATATCTAAAACTTACTCTCAAGGCTTCATTCCATGAAATATAATACTATAAAGGCTTAATTCCAATAATCTAAAACAATCAAGACTTGATTCCAAGAATCAAATGTTGACAAGGCTTTATGTCGAAATGTAATAAATCGACAAGGCCTTGGCCAAAGAAAAATTTGGTTTGTCCCATGAAACCTACTAAATCATCGAGGGGAAATAAAGGCCCCCTCCCTTACCATACTAAGTATATTGAATTACTCATATAAAAGGGGTGAAATATAAACAACATAAACATTCATATTGAAAATCTATCATACCAAATGCGAATACTTCCCTAACTATTAAACATAACCATAAACTGCATAAAGTAATATAGAAATGGTATTAAAAAATCACATCCATAGTCAAAATGATCATAAACTATCCATAGGAAGAACAAGGATACTATCAATAAAACATATACCCATTATATTAAGAATAAACTATTTTGTTCATTGATGAATAGAAATACCATAAAAATATCTTTAAAAATATTCTTACAGAAAATATCACTTTCATATTGAAAATCACACCATAAAACATAAAACATTTTGAAAATCCTTTTATTTGTAAATCAATTATTGAAAACTAAGTATTTCCAGAATAAAAGGAAAAAATTTTCTTTAAAAACAACCCTGTAAACATTCAATGGAATGTTCAAATAAATGATAATCACATTTGTGGGTAATTTCATATATGTCATATAACTTAAGAATAACCGCTCATTTGCACTGTAAAAAGGTTAGAAGAGTTCTTTGATCAGAAAAAGATAATAAGATTCCATTGAAAACATTTTTAAAAAATAAAAAATTGGTAAAAAAATCTTTAATAAATCATTTTTAAAATGTTAAAAACATTTAATAAAACAATTTTAGAAAACATGGTTTTGGAAGAAAACAAATATCTAGCTGAATAGAGAAATAAAGTTAGATTTTATTACATCCATTTTATAAATTATTTTAAGTAAAAAAGAGTGATAAATGTAACCATTACTTAAAAATATAATTAATAATTAAATTATAATAAAATAAATTTATTTCAAAAAGTAAATATTAAATAATTCCCCCAAGTAAATGTAAACATAAAATATGACTAATATTGATGAGACTGTGAATTAAAAAATTACCACTTTGGTAAAAAAAATATCATAAGCCCCATGAAATAAATAACATAAGATGAAAAATTAAATATCATGATGATAAATTAATTAATGATATATCATAAAAAAATGTTAGTATATACACCACACTAAATAAATAAGTATGAATATGGTGTATGTCTCACAGAAGTAAAAGTGAGACGAGAAACTCTTACCACATGCTTCCTTTTGTATGATCCTACTTTAACCACCTATATATTTGTTTTAAACATGTTATTATCTTATTTTAGAATAATATTAATATTTATGATATCATATATGATCCTTTTATAACATATTATTACCCTTTTGTTAATAATCTTTCATTATTTTCATTGTTTCAAGTGTTAATTGTCTTGTTTTCTCGTGCATGTTTTATTATTAAAGTTCTGGTTATTTTGAATTTTATATAGTTATATCATATTCATAATAATAATAATGAAATAATTATCATATTTTACATCAATTATACTTTTAATATCAATCATTAATGATGGTTATGAAAAATTAAGTATGTTACGATCATATAGACGGTAGGTCATACACATGCATGAGTAACGTTTCCATTTTTTAATGATCATTATAAAAAGGAGTTAAGTAATATTTTAACTTAAAAAAATTATTATAATGTCTTCAATAACACATTATAAACTTATATATATATATATATATATCATCCATGTTTTTTGGTTTTGAAAATAGAGTCACATCACTTTGTGAAGGTGGTAGTCCACATGTACATGAACGATGTTATCACCTTTACATGAGTGAAAAGGAAAGAAATAAAATTATATATATTATCTTTAAATAATGGTAAATATTTAATGAATATAATAATTATTGAATTTATATCATATGTAATCATTAAATTTATCTTTATAACCTTCCATGAGAAGCATTAGTGAAAGACAAATCACATTAATTCGGGAGTTGGTAGTCCATCGTACGCAGGAGCGACATTATCATATCTCTTATAGAATATAAGGTATATATATATATATATGATATAGTGAGTAAAAAGGTATAAATATGTTATAAAATTCATATATATAAACTTTAGATCCATAATCCCACCCAACCTTGAGAGGTGGAAATGAAAAAAACTAGCGACATCGGGTCGCAAGGCGGTAGTCCGATGTTCACACTAACGATGATTTCATAACCCACATGTTGGTAGTGGATATATTTTTAGGTCATTAAATTGTTATAAAAAAATAAAATAAAAATTAATATAAATATTTTATTATTTCATCAAGTTATAATAAAAATTTAAGGAGGTTGAGAAAGAAGTAAAATAAAGAAGCTCATTGAAGAACATTACGTCTTCTTTGGGTATCCTCCTTAGGTTTGAACTGAATGCTTACTATGATATATTTATAACCAATATAATTCATCTATAATGGTGTTATGGAATTGGGGAAGTGATTTTGGCCAGGATTTTCCAATACAATTAGTTTTTAAGGTGTGAATAGAGGAGGATAGAGGGTGGCCTTTTATATGTGGGGTGAATGGAACACTTGTAATGTTTTTGAAAGAGTGAATTCCAACTATATTTTATTCATGTTAATAGGACACAATAAAGGTAAATTATAAATAATAGAAGTTATAAGTTCTAAATATGTCCATGAAATGAGTTTTTGTACTAGTTTCATTGTCATTTGTATCCTTAAGTTTAAAGTTTAATCCCTCAGTAAACTCATTTTTACCTTAATCGCTATAATTAATTTTATGTGTTTTCACTAATAAATATGGTAAAATATTATTTTAACCTTATTATGAATTATAAATTATTCTTATTAAAAATATGGAATAATTTTTTCCAATTTAAATTCAACTAAGTGGTAAAAAGTAATTAAAAATTAATCCCACTGACGCGATGAGAAAGCGGGTTTTTAAATTGAAAATGTTCAAAATATTAAATAGTTTTTATATATAAATTCAATTTGAAATTGATTAAAATGAGATAAAATTAATTTGTTGACCTAAATTTGAACTAATATTACTTTTAAACCAATTAAAAATATATTTTAACATTATATATTATTTAAATGAAATATTAGTTTCAATTAAAATTCGGTAGTATTCACTATTCATAAAAATGAAATATTTCAAAAAAATTCCAGATAATCACCCTAAAATAATTTAGTTATTATTATTTAAAAAATGAGGTTTATTTTTTCATATAAAGTTTCCAAAATTTGGGAAAATTAATTTTATATTATGTGTGTCGAGCGTGACTAAACCTTCTTTTAGGAAAATACTGTTTTTTCTGAAAACATTTCTTTCTATTTTAAATGATTCTTATAATTATTTATTATAAATAGATAAACAATAAATGTGTGTAAAATATATAATTTAATAAGTTATTTAATCTTATTAATATCCACCAGTCTAATATCTAGGTGATAACAATCATATTAAATAATGACATAGATGGTATATCATTATTTGGTAAAAATTGGTCTTGGGTGTAATGTACGCTATCAAAGAAACTAATTTTTTCATGCAATGCAAGATAATATCAGTGTTGTGTGTATTTAAATCTATATAATATATTTCATATATTTAAATATTAAATTTATCTTAAAATCTTGGGATGTTATATTCCCTTCTACGCTTGGTGTTGTGTGTTACATACGCTATCACATATAATATTCTTACTTTAGAATTTTAGGGTGTTGCAGACAAACCAATTTCAAGGTTAACAGTACTATAAATTCTAATATTCTAATTATCTAAACTAAAAATTATTATATCAATATCATACACATATTAAGTTTTATCTTTTCCCTTAATTGTGTGTTCTCTAAAAAGATAACCTTACCACTAAATCACTTTTCTTATATATTAGTACCATTCAAAATATATTTTCAAATACTAAAAGAAAAACCATTTTAGAAAAATCCTTAGATGTTTCATTATTTTTATAACTATAATATCAATTTTTTAATAATTATACAACATAATTATTCAATCCAAACAAATAAACAATTCAATCATCCGACTTCCTTCTTAAACCATTAACTAAACTTCATCATATTATTCTCCAATACTTAATTCCTAAAATATTAAATATGAGTCATTCATTAAGATTCATATACATAAATTTAATCATTATCATTACTTTTAACATAATAAATACTATTAAAATAGTCCATACCTTTCATACATCATTTGTAGTCTATTCATAATCCTTGGTAAAACCATTATTCATACACCATTTCTGATTCTCTTCATGATATTTCCCTTAGGATATTGATTTGAATTATTCCCACACATTCCACATTTAAAACATTGAATCATTAAGGATACATTTGGTAGAAAATTATTATCATCCATTTCATTAACCAATATTTTCATTTTCCCTTAACAATTACTTGATTTGTTTCCATCTTATCCACACTCAAAAAATTTTCTCATTCCTCTAAGAAATCTGCTTTAGTGATTCTTCCCAAATTCTAGAGATGTTATAAGATGAATATTTTTTTCCTCCATGGTCTTTATGAAATTCCATATTTATCTTATTAGGTGTGTCATGAAACTCACAGAATCTCAACAATCCATTTTTTTAATTATTATTTTGAGAAACCACTATTTGGTTAAGTGGGAACCTTACAAAACTATTGAATACCACTCATACACCACAAAAACCATATTCAACATTAAAATTTCAAAACTAAAAATTCAAACTGAAACATTATAACCTCCTTAAGACATGTCCCACCTCACTTCGTGTTCCCTAACACAAATCAAACTCATTATCATAAAAGATCATTAGTGAGAAATGACCGCTAGAATCCTTCATCGTCATCATTGAGCATCATCATCGTCATTGAAAAAACACACAGATGAACACCCCATAACATTATCACCCTCATTGATGAACCACAAGAAGAATCGCCACTAGGGAAGAGGCCTTAATGTGAATCACCATAATAAACCCACCTTTTCCAATTTCACAACATCACTGAGAACCGAAATAACCTAGAGAAACCACCATCCAAGTAGAAACAACCCATCATAAAGGGAGACAACACCACCATCCCAGATAGGTGATTTTTTCCATCAAAAAAGGGAACATCACATGGAGAGCCTAAGGATAAACATGCCATACTAGAGAACCTCCTAGATTTTTTTTTCCATTCAAACAACACCTCCCAAAATCCTCCTTCTGAACTATCACACAAGACTAACTTATACAGGAGCATTGGAACTTAAAACTATGTTTGAGTTGAGTGGAGGAATGTCACGATAATGAGCCTCAATTCTCTAGAATACTGAACCCAAAAAAAAAATCCATCCACCATGAACAAAACTAGAAAAACAAAACAACATTTCCAATGAGAAAAACACCATCACCAATCAATGGAATCGGCACCGAGGATGAAAAAAAGTCCATCAAACCAAAACCCGAAGAGCTCATAATAGCATATGATGAACTGGAAAAGGAACTCAATAACGATCCATGACCAAAAACCACCTAGAGATCCCAAACCACTATGAAGAACGTTGAATAAGACCAAAAATGTGGTCTGGGATAGAGGATTCGATCAGTAGATAAGTCATGGTTCATGGTTTAAGGACTAAAAGAAGGATACATAAGACTAGAGAAGGAAATAATGACAAGGATAAACCCTAGTAGGATAACAAAGAGAATAGTGAGTAGGAGTCAATGAGAACGTCAACTCACTATTGAAGAAGAAAACCAGAATCATAGGTCAGTAAAGAAGAGAGTTCCATAAAAAATAGAGAACCTAATAATAAACAAAAAAACAAGATGGAGAAGAAGAATAAGCAATGGAAATGATATAAGGATGAAATGAAGTTTGGAATATGATGCTCCACCACCAGGGGAGGAAACCCTAGAAGGAGGAAAAGAGCATTCAAGAGAGATCCCTGGGAGAGAATGGAGTCATACCCATGAAACAAACCAAATATTATATTGGTAATCATATAAAGAGATATATTATTAGAAATAATCACAAATTTTCTCATTCAATATATTATTTTACTTGGTTTCTCTTGAGGAAATTTATTTCATTGACCATCACATTAACATGATTCCTTTAGGTTCTAGTCAGTGAATAAAACCCAAAACCATAGCATGAGGAACAATAATCAAATTGAGAAAACACATAATCATGAAAAATCATTTATGGTATGTCTATATAATGATAGTTTTTTTATAATACACCTTAGTTTTTAACCTATTTCATTCATGATAGTTACCAAAACATTTGGATTTTATCCTATACATAGAATTATCCCTAGGGTTCTCACTGAAGTTTTCTCATCTCAGTTTCCAAAGGTTAACTAAACCTTTATATGATACTGGCTATAAAAACACATAATTTTCTTACATAGATATCACATCTTAATAGATGAAAATTCAATACATAGCCTAATCATATATTCCATAATCATATAGGTCTAGTGCCTTTAGAAACATGGACACAAAAACAACTGGTTCATAAAAGGTCAACATCATCTCCTACTAAGTTATTCATAACTAGAACCCTTCTTAAACATATCATACTTAGTATAATTCTATATAACATGGAGGAAGAAAACATAACAAGGGGTGTGGTCTGATGCTCAATATGGGTAAACAAGGGAGATATTAATGGTCACATGAACATAAAATGAACATAAGGGTATGAGAACATGAGAATAACATTTGAAAACTATAACCTACATATAATAGATCATAATATTGATTCATATAATAAATAATTTAATTTTATAAGACATGAGTCAAAATGTATTAAAATAATATAATCCATTATAACATTACATTTTTATAAGTCATAAGTTTTTTACAAATACATGACCATAGAAAATAATTTCCTTAGTAGTCAAGTATCATTACAAAGACCATAATAGTGGAATGCTATCACCCCCAAAACATAATAGTAGTCAAGGTTCACTACCAAGACTATCATAGCATAGAATGTCCCTTATTGAACTAGGTTTATCCCCTATTTTAATCTTGTTTATCTCAAGAGATACAAATCTTTACTCAATACATTAGAGGGAGATATTGGTCCCACCCATCTTGGTTATAACATGACCACCATCCATGGTTATAATGTAATCAGTATCCTTGGTTATAATGTAACCACTATCCTGGTTTATAATGTAACCACCATCACATAATTAAAACCATACATATGTGCACTATAAGATCATTAAATATTCATAATATCATCATATCCAAACTTGTGTAAATAAAAAAGGTTTCAAAAAAATTTCATCAATTCATCATAATATAACCCATATAAAATAATCGAGTTTTATAAAAATCTCATCAACATAAACATTAACCATCCAGAGAAAGAGTAATATTGGTATCATTGGATTATATCCCCAATAAATCATAACTAACATCAAATAATGTTATTATATATGAAAATTTCATTAAAATATCACTGAAATATTTATTGAGGAAAATAAACATTATAATTTGAAAATAAATTTGAAAATACAAATATTTAAAAAATATTATGGTATATATTTTCCATGAAAATAAACATGTAAAATTCTAAGGTAAGCTTTAAAACATTGAGTGTTATGCTAGTAGGAAATGTTATCCATACTGTATGTGTTAATTGAAAACATTCCTTTCACCTTTTTGTAGAGAGTCAAAAAGTACCTCATTTGGAAAATGATAAGAAAATTCAATTTAAAAGAATTTTTTAAAAGTAAAACATAGGTAAAAATGACTTTAAAAAACACAGTTGAATAGTAAAAACTATCTTTAAAACAATTTTGGGAAACATTGATATGGAAGAAAAAGGTTTTTCGACTGAAGAGATAAATAAGGTTGTTTTTCCTTAAAAACACATTTTTGGTATCTTGAGTAATTAATATGAGGAAAATTAAAGGAAAACATATTTTCTAAATAAATAACCATAGAATAATAAATTTCATTAGTTTCCTGAGAGTTATATTATAACATTTCATCATCAAAAATATAATCATAATAAATCCCAATAAATTATGAGATTGTAATATAGAACCCTTAACACTTTGGTATCTTTTGAATCATAAGCCCCATGAAAGGAAAAAAATAGATAGATATGTATATCCAACAATTTTTATGACAATAATCATAAAATACATTCATAATAAATATATACACTATAAAAATAAACAAGTGGTTTAGAAGGTATGTGTCACACAAAAATAAAAGTGATACGAAATTACCTTACCTTTGGTTTGATTTCCATTGTACATGTTGTAACCTCATTCCTAATAAAATTTTATTTATTATACACATATTATAGATAATTAATCATATATATCATACCATTTGTTATTTACTTATAACATATTTACCCATTTGTTAACACTTTTTTTATTAAAATCATTGTTCTAGGTGATGTTGGCTTTGTTTTTCATGTATATTCAGGTTTGGTAGTTTATGACCTCTATTTTTCTTAGGGATACAATATATCTGGAATTTTAATAGTCATATAAATATCATATATATTCATTATATACATATTTATATAAATTCACAAAATATATAGATGAAAAAATTACTTATGCTGTTTACGGAAACGGTAGGTCGTATGTACGCATGAACGTTTTTTTGACAGATGGGACAAAAAGAAATGTAAAAGATAAATAAACTTTAAATAATAAAAATTATATAAAATATATCATATATATTCATTAAATCCATCCCTATTACTAAAAAAATAAAATATAAATGAAAACAAATTCGCATCGCTTTGTGGAGGTGGTTGTCCACACATACATGTGATTGCCAATATCATTTTTTAATGGTTTGGAAGGTAAAAAGGTATATATGATAATATAATTCAAGAAGTATAATTATATCATAATTATAATATATAAACATTAAACACATCATAATATCCATTAAAAAATACTGTAATAAGAAATAAATTTTATCACTATGTTGAGATGGTAAGTCGTACGTACGAAAAAGTGATATTTTCAATTCCCATTTGATGGAAAGATGATCAATAATGGTGGATTCTTAATAATAATGGAATTTAATTATATTTATGATACTGAATTAATTATTTTATGAAAATTATAACATATTTTTAGTAAGTAAAAGAATAATTAAAAATAAAGTGATCGATTAAGGTGATTACTTATTCTTTAAAATAACTCTTTTAGATATACTCTTAAGGGCTCTAGGGTTGGTCTTATGGGAACAAAAGAACATATATAATTTGTATATGTATGTTTATAAGAGAAATTTTTATATTTTAGTTGATGTAGAAGGCTCAAGTTTATATGAATAAGAGAAAGGAGGGGTTCCCTTTTATAATTGAGGGGATGGGGCACTCATAAAATCTCATAAAATATTATATTAATATAAATTAATTTTTATATTGAAATGGATCTAAATTGATATTATTTTAATCTAATATGATTATTAGTTCAAATAATCTCATTAAATATAATTTTTAAAAGTTTGGATTATAATTTTACCCTTATCATTTTTAACCCTTTATTAACCCTTCATTAACCCTTTTGACAATTACAGTGATATTAACATTTTCTACACTTTATGGTTTAATAATATCATAAAAAAATAAAAAAAATACACATTAATGGATAATGGATGATGTTTAAGCACATACACCATTCATTTGGTACAATTAAATATTTTAATTAATTTTATACCATTTAATTAAATACTATTTATTATGAAATGTCATTAATGTCATTTTTAAACACTTTTCATTTAATTTGACTTCAAATAAATAAATAAAAAGGTGGAATTAGAGTATAATTCTTAAAAAAACTCTCAATTATTTAATATAGATATTTGAAACATTAAATAATTAAAATTATATAAATTTTAATATTTTTAATTTATTTTATTTTTCTGTTAATTGAATAAATATTATATTAGCATTGCACAAGAATTTTAGGCCATTATATATTTTATAAAAATTATAAATAAATTAATATCATGAGAATAATTTCATTAATATCAAAATATAAACTTATATTAATTCATAAAATGCTTTCTTTTCTATGTGGACATGTGATATATTTAAAATGAAGAGAGTGATATATTGTAACTTTCTTTGTTTTTAATATTATGTAAGTTATTGTCATGGATAAGTGTCCATTAAAAAAATAAATTTTATGTATAAGGTGTTAAGGTTATAATTAGATTCATTTAATTATAATTATTAGGAAAAAATATTTCCTTATCACTTATTTTTAAACTAGATTAATTTGATTTACCCTTTACTGAGGTGATAAATTTTATGACAGTTAATGTTTATATTAACCAAAAATAAAAATGTCCTATTTAAAAAATTGGAACCTCCTAATAAAATTAATTAATTCGTTATATAAAATTAAATTCCTATAAGTTTAATCAATAAATTTTAAAATAATTCTACAAAAGGCAACAAAAATAATTTTTTAGAAAAAGACAGTTTTTAAGCATAAAACCGAATTTATTCTTACCGATGCCTAGAAAAAAATTAGATGGATGTTAAAACATTTTATCGAGTATTAAATATATAAATTTCATTAAAATAATTTACCAATAGTTATAAATTTAATTTATTAATATAAAAAAAAATTATACATATAAATATTTTTTCAATAAAATGCCTTTTTACCTATAAAATGTTTTTATACTAAATTCAAAAATAAAATTTATTCCAATGAACATAATTGTATTATTTAAAATATAAAAAAACTAATTTCACTTTTAAACCATATATAAAAACTAAAACTTTCTACATACAATATTCAATAAAATCTATATTTTTTTACTATTCACTGGAAAATCAAACATTCTATAAAATTTTAAAAAAATAATACAATGAAAATTTTGATAAACTGATTTCAAAAATGAAATTAATTTTTTAAAATTTAAAAATGATATATAAATTAATCGTAATAATTTTTCATAAAAATCAATGAAAATATTTTTTTAAAGAAAATGTATTTTTTGAAAAATTAAATGAATTTACTAAAAATTGAGTTATTATTTACTAAGAATTTACCAATAAATTAATATTGAGTAGGAAATTTATTAATATTTCATAATTTTTTTTAAAAATATTCAAATACTAAAATTTTATGTTTAGGTTATAACTGTCACCAATAATAATATTTTAAAAATATTTCATGGTTTTTTTAAATACAGTGTTGTGTGTAATGAAAGCTATTAAAGAAATTAAATTATTTAAAGAGGAACTTTTTATAAAAACTCATGGAGTTAAAAATTAACTATAGTGTGGCCGGTCACCATGGTTCCTATGACCTTGGAGAATAAATATGTTTACCATGCAATTGTGAAGTTGATTCTGATGCTCTATTTTTCACGTTTTTATTTTAATTCCCATAATAATTATTTCACATTCTCTTTGGAATGGTATAATAAATTTTATAATAACTATTTCCATTTTTCATATTCATTATGTTTTCATCCTCCACTTTAAAGAACCAAAATAATTTTTTTAATGGTATTATGTTGTTTTATACTAAAACTCATTTTCTAGTTTCATCGTTCATTAGAAAATCAAACCAAACATTGTTTAACATACTATGATACCACTGTAGGGTTTCAGATAGAGGACACACATCCTAAAATATAAGATAAATAATCAAAACACCATAAAACCTAGAATATATCTATACATTTAGAATGAATAATAAAACAAAGAAATAAATGTTATACCTTTAACCATTATGATTCGACAAGTTCATTCTTTACACAATATTGATTAAGATCACTAGGGAGAAACCAATGGGTTACTCAATTTTATTGTACTGATATATTATGAGAATATCTTAATGCTCAGGAAAGATCTCTCTCAAATACATTTTTTTGGAATTATTAGTAAAAGGATAGACAAAATGAGATCTTGATAATTATATTGGTTTAAGGAGTTTATAGCGTCTCAACATTCCATAATACCCAAACTCATATAAAAAACCATGATCCTTCATATATAGGCTATCCATGGAGACTCTAAGGAGTCCAAACTTTTAATAAAAACTCAAACTATTTAATGAATTTTTTGAAAAAAAGGTTACACAATGGAACACCAATTGTGATTTATTGTTCAACTTTTATAAATTTACATGGGTTGCTTAAAATCATTCACCCACCATTAAATGATAATAAAAATGAGAATAATATATATTATTGGAAGATAGATTCCAATTCAATAATTATTATACCATATGATTGTCAATTTCATAGCCACCATGACCTAGTGTCTCATAATATTTCATTCTACACATATGGATAGACAATGACATAGTTTTAGGCTACTAGACATGTTGATACCCTTTAGTTAATATTTCCAACAATTCGACCATTTATAAACTATAAAAGAAAAATTTAATTTTCATATTATAGAATTATATTTCTCATCCTCCTCTATATATCAATCCCACTATTTTCCAATTTCATAATAATCCACCAATTCATATTCTATTTTATTTTATTTATTCATCAAGGGAAATTATACCATTAATTATTTATCCATATCCATTGTTTATAATTTTACACCATTAATCTACTTCTTTATTTATCAATTAAAATACTAAGAACATAGAATCATATTCCCATATATTTTCACATTACCTTTCCCCCATTATTCAATTTACATTAATGTTCCATCGCAAAAAATATACTTCTATATAAATTCATCTTGAATTTTTAATCCACACATTTCATATTAATCCATTACATATAATTTTTTTTTTACATATTCATCATCCTGAATTATTTATGTGTTATATAACCTTCATGGAAAAACAAAATCATGGTTAATTCATTGGTATTAATAAAAAGGATGATAATTTTGAGTCATATTCCTTATTTACTTAATGAATGTAAATTCTAAATTATTAAATCATAACCCTTGATCATTTTTATATATCCCATTATTCATTTTCCTCTATCTAGATATGTACTAACACCAACACTAAGGATATATCCCATGAGAAAATAAATAATAGAAAATCTCTCAAAAATATCACCAGTGGGAAATGATTTCCCCTCCAATCAATTCATATAAGTCTATCTCCAATTTTTTTTATTCATAAACACACATAAAGACTTTTCTTAGATTTCTATTTAAAAATTTCATTAAATTTATCCTTGTAATTTCTTCATTATGACTTACCATCTAAATAAATATGTAGTTCTACTTTATTTATCATTTTCAACATATTTTCCACCAAAATGTCTCAAAGTAACATTATTTATCTTATAAAAATAACCCTAAATTTTTTAAAAATGAAAGGTGATGAGTTAGAGACCCACATCCCAATTTATTAATGAAAAAAGAGAGATATAGAGGGATAATGGTGTAGGAAAAGAAAAACTACCCTTGTTCTAGGAAAACTAGAAAAAATAGTTAAAAAAGAAATTTAAATTATTAGAATGAAAAATTTCATGAACATAATCAAAATACTGAATAGATTTATAATTATAGTTGAAAATACCATTATATATAATAACCATGGTAACCTATAAGTGAGAGTAATACTTTTTTGTCTTTGATTTTCTTAGAGGGACAATTTAAATCCCTGCTTTATCAACCATTCTCTTCTTCCCCTTTGATACTTCTTCTTTATAAGATGGATTTCATGGGGTTTTATCCTTCATATCAACACAATTTACATGGACTTTATGAATAATTATTAAATTATTGATTTGTTCATGAATTGGTGAATGTAAAACAATCACATTACATTTTGAATCATTTCCAGTGCCCAATATGATCCTCTAGTGAACTAGGATTCTCATAATACTAAACCCATGAAGGTTATAATTATAGGTTTAAATATGATCTTCCAAACACCTAATGAGTATATCGAAGCATAGTTATAGAGTTATCATGCTTACCCGATAGAAAACCAATAACATATTCCTTCCCTAATCTCCATTTCTCCTATTCTAGACTATCACCCTTTTTAATACCCCCTATAACAAGACTAGTTGAGCCACTACCAATACAATTCATATTACCTACATTAGCTAGAATAACAACTACTGCCAAAATTTCACCCCACTAAAATAAGAATTATTTAAATAAATAATTAATTATTAAATTTCACTACCAACTGAAATTTACCATAAAAAAATACCATATAAAATTACGAAATTACCACCCTAAGATAAAAATCACATTCAAAATCCAATTAATTTTTCAAAATTTCATTTTTAGAAAGGTAAAAAAAATATTTTTTAACCATTAAACTAAAAAACCTTAAAAATTCACTAACTTTGGAAATTCAAGTATATGGGTCTTTATAATACTCCATATCATTAAAAAGTAATTAAATCAAGAAGATAAATTTGTATAAATTTAAAAACATACTCTAAAGGATACCTCAAGAATATTTCATCAATCTATCTTCCAAACATAATGAAACATGAATAGGCTTGTAGTCATCGAGATAAAAAAATTGCAACATACTAAAAATGATTTTTTATTAATGTTAATAGTTGGATCACATAATGTATTTCCAAATTCATGGGATTAAATGGTTCAAAAAATATTGAATTTAGCACGGATTTAAAGATTTTATGGTAATTTCTCTTACACCATCACAAAATAGTCTTCACTTATGGATGCCATTATTAATCTTCTATTTTTTTTGACAATTACTCTTAAAATAACTATCATATAATAAAATATTCATAATTAAATAAATTTATAGGATATTCATGTAAAATTTAGAAATTATTTCTAATAATTTATTATATTTTTTTTCCGCCATGCCATTCTATAAATAATGTGGGTTTGGAATAAAAAGCATAGAAGTTTGTTATACCTCCTACTATACATTAATTGGAATCTTTTTGTCTAAAACATTGTAATAATATTATTGGTTAGCTTCTACCACACTAGGTCCCTCTCTAATAATACCTTTTCCATTTATTAACTTTGGTAAATATATCTATTTGATTCGAACTTTGAAACATAATTGTATTCAATTCCAAATTAAAATTTTTATCTAAAATTTTATGGTGTGATAAGAGTTATTTATAATTTTACAAAACATGAATTTAAATGTTCTGAATAAATTCATATTAGTTATAAATAAAAGTTTCATAAAATTTAATATATTAATATTATTATTGTAAATGCACATCTATAATGGAAATAAACTTAGTTAATTTTACCTATAAATAATTAAATTTTTTACATTAGTTTATTGAAGAGATTTGTTGAATCTAATTTGGAAATAGAAAAAAATAGATATTTATTAGAAAATTTTCATTCCTATATTGATTATATTATGGTGTTATAAATAAAATTTCCTATTTTTTCTACCACAAATAATTTTTCTATTCTAATTTTGGTTTATTTCTTCAGTTAGGGTTATATAAGCTACCATATTTGTTAGCAATTTTTTTTACTAAATCCTAAAACATTTTATTTACTATTCTAGATATCTATATGCACAAACTGAAATTATTTGGAAAATTTACTACATCCATAAAATTTTTATGATAAGACTATAGAAGGAGTAGGTGAACTAGAAGATATTTTGGATACTGTAAAAGTGGCATTAATTGCATCTATTTTTCCTAATTAGAGTAAATACCATTTCTTAAATAACATTTAAATTACATAATGGCTTATAATCATTGTATCCACCTAGTACATTACCTAATGAGGTATTCTTTTCATGAATTTCCTATATGAATTGATGATCACCATGCCATTTAACAAATTTTTGGATTTTTTATTGTCTTAGGCAGAAATATCTAATAAAAAAAGAATAGATGACTTACTAATAAGTGAGGGTAATTAGATAATTGAATTTTTATAGGTTAAGTAATATCTTTTAGCCATGGTGTGGGTATCTATTGAGTGATTATTTGATGTAGTTTCGTGACTCAAAAACAAAAACATATTTTTATTGAAAAAATAAATAAATACATTTTTTAATTATGCTAACATTTTCCATGGGAATAAAATTTTATAAAAATATCCATGGTAATATATTTGTAGATCATACCTTGAAAAAAGGATTTAAGTGAATCATTATCATTTTATATCAATGAAAATTAATCTAATGTCATATTTAGAGATACCATTGACCGTGGTGGTTTTATAAATCTCCAATTAATTTTAAAGGAGTGTTTTTAGGACCTCATGAAGGAGTCCCCCAAACTGTACTAAATTTAAGATCATTTTGAGGATACAATTCTATTTTAATTGGGGATAACAATCTTTGATACCGTGTGTTGGATCTCAAAAGATTTCCACCCTTTGGAATTTAAACATGAAATAAAGACCATATATCTAAATATATTTGATAACATATTATCCAAGAGAGAAGGCAACTTTATTATATGTATTGATCATAAAACCTTATAAATTAAAATATGATTGATGAGATAATAGTGGAAGATCCACACACAACACCAAAAAATAAAAAATTTAATGTGTTTTGGGATATATTGTATTTCTGTAAAAAACACTACAATCCACTAGAATGGTTAAAAGTGATAGATTCATGAGTAATAAGTGATTTCATTTATAACTACTCAAATAAATAATTATAAGCTTTGGATGATACCAAAAAACACATAGGAAAAATATATTTATAGTAAAAACATGAAACCAATGCACAATAACCTTTTATCATGTAGACTAAATATTCCATCATAACTGGTCATTATTTCTTCTGGTTGCACTAAATTACTTATTGATAGTGTCAAAATAGAAATATTACTACCCGATTATATACAATTATTGACTAGATCTTCCTAAACTACCTAATATCACACCACCATTTATCATATAGTTATAATTATTTAAACTTCTATATTTTTTCTACTAGTTATCGAACTAAATTTTCTAAAACTCCACTAAAAAATATTTATATACAAAGAAACTAAATTTACACCACAAAAATATACCACTTGAAGTCTATTTCAAAGTTTACATTCCATTAGATTCTAAAAGAATATATCAGTATGGTTTTATTTTATAGTGATATTTTGATCACCTTTGCCTTTAAAAGTTGTATTGAGGCACAATGCTACCACATACTGTCCCAGAATATGTCTTTTTTCAATATTTCCATCAGATTTTCACTCCTAATAACCTTAAATAACTCCAAAATTTCTTATTACATAATAATTATGGTGAAGTGTTACATTAACTTAATATATGTTTCTCTTTAATGTAACATTGGATTCTTAGAAACATGGTATCAATCCAATTTTCAAAAACAAATTACTCTATTTCTATCTAATTTTATTCAACAGAACCTTTATCTATATCACATACATACCAACCTATTTTTTCTTAATATAATCTTCCTATATGGTTGATAGTGACACTACTATTTATAGGTATCTTATCTATCTTACATTGATTCCTTAAAAAATATAGATCAATGATTAATTTGGGATACTAGATTATCCACATCGCAACATTATATATATCCTTCTCTGTATTAATAATTAAAATTCTGATAACTCCCACTATATAAGAAATTTCATACCTAATAAAATCTATGTAATACATTTTTTACCACTGATACATATGTAACACTTTCTATGTAGTTATTTTCATTATTCATTTTGGGTGCCTTCTTTTTTGGAATCCTTAATGTACTGACTAATTGGGTTTGAAAAATATTTTAATAGGATATTATAAACCTTTACAAAACATTTCATATAAAATTATATAGATGTAGAATTATGATTATAATCTTCTTCTATATACTTATCCCCATCCATGAAGTCCTTTTTTCTCAAATAGATTATATATCAAACATTTAGATCATCTCATTCTTTAACAATACTATATAATTCACCTATGGACCTACCAAGAGAATATAATACACTTAAATTATTCTCTGATGAAATTAAAATCATAGAACATGTTAAATTACAAAATTATGATTAATATTTATTTGATTGAAATATTTATCTTTCATGAAATAATCAAACATACTTTACCATTACCTAAGAACCTATTTCAAACCATACAACCATTGTTTGATCTTTCAGATCAGACTCTTCTATCTAGTTTATAAGAAACCTAATTTTTTCTATATATAAATTTTATCCTCTAAATAACCATGAAAATGTGTCGTTTTCACATCTACTCCTTCAATATATAAACCTTCTAAACTACTATTTTCTGCACTATTCATATAGATATATTCTTCACTCATGGGGATAAAATTTCATTGAGATAAATCCCTTATATTTATCCAAATCCTTTCACAACCAAATTTTCCATGAACTATTTTCTATCATTTTATTCTCTATTTAACTAGTAGACCAGTTTTTTCTTAAGTGATTACTTCTCTAGTGGTAGACCGATGAGATCCCATGTTTTATTCAAATGAAAATAATTAATATAGTTCTTCATTATCAACTAAAACAATTTTTAGTCACTCCAAATTTCTACCTATTATAAGATTTTGGGTTCTATAACATTAATTAGAATAATATAATGAATCCCCACCATTGGTGGTGGGGTGGTAAAGGTTTGGTGGGTGAGGGGAAGGTCACGGGGACAAGTCCCAGGGCTTGCGATTTTCTATAATTTTCTTCCTTATGTTCTGTTCTATGGTGGATCATGTAATCTATATAGAAGTATATAATGAAAGTTTGATTAAAACCTCAACCATAGTATTCTAACCATAATAGAAATTCTTAACTAAACATGAGGATAAGATTCTCTATCCTAAAAACTTATCCTTTCTTCTGTAAACTTTGATAATTTTGGTATATTTATCGCTATAGGTACCACAAAAATAAGACCACCTTCTAGTCTTAATTTTTTTGGTACCTCTAGACAATGTATACTCTTTAAAATAACTGTTATTTTCGTATGACTATCTAGTTCCATTTGGTAACTCTCAATTTATTTTTTATCAAAAATATATTAATTCATGTTTCAATCCTTGTATAGGATACCACAATTAATGATTAAATTTTTAATTATAATCAATTTATATTCATCATTATTCTAAATCTAAAATTCTATGTCACTATCATCATACCTAATAAGGAAACATGTCTTAGACTTAACCTTTATCTTATCAATTTCACCGGAACTATAAAGAAAACATGTGATGCTTCCAAAGTCTTTATAGTGTCAGATTCAATGAATTTACCCATTAAAATTCTCTCATGTAACCCCTCCCCTTTTATTATAGATAGAATCATATTAATCAAATAAGATATGACATTCACTGATCATGACAAAACAAAATTAGAAAATCAAATATTAGTTTCATTCTCTAGGATCTATCATTGAGTTATTTGTTCATCTATTTTAAAACACCATACCACTATGGTGTATCAAGCAATATCTTCCCAAATTGGATTCTATTTTTCTAAAATAATCTCTTGATTTTTTTTGTTATTATTATCTCTACAATTATCTTACCTTTTCCATTTCAACATTAAACATTCCTCTTTTTTCACCATGGATATCCATTTTAAGAACATTTTAATTAAATTTTAGTCATAATTAAAACACTAAAATTACACTTCCTATGTAACATCATTGAGGAAGTTAACATAGTATGGTGATCCATCTTGAAAACATATTGGAGTTGGTCCCCATACATTAGTATATACAATATATAGATTTCAAGACCTGGGTGTTCTTATTTATGATTAAAAATACACACTATTTATATTCTAAGGATATAATATACATATACTATTTCTCCATGTGATTTATTTTTAGTATACCTAAAGTATCTAAGAGTCTCGTTCCATTCTCACTCATATGACCCCATTTGTAATGTTATGACTAGGTAACTATTATGAAAACACTAGAAACCCTTTTTCTATTTTAAATCCTTATCAAATTAAAGGAACTTATTTATAAATTTATAAACTACCATGTAATCTATGGTGATCCTTCACAACTCATTTGAAGATAATATAAAAATATATATCATTATCAAACCGACCTACTGGAATCATATTCTTCCTTAATCCTCATAAGTTATTGACCCATCATAGATTTTGCATGGATTTATTATTTTTAAAAACATAAAAATATATTTTACCAAAAAACAAAGGAGATTTATCATAAATAATAAAGACCATATCAAATCTTTTAGACACATAATTTACCATCTATCCTTTCCCAAATATAGTGTTAATTAATGTTCCTAAATTAATGATCCATGACTCCCACAAACTATTGACACACAATAATAATTTTTTTCATTTTTTCAGTTTTATTAATTGTAGATGATCATCCATAATTTATCACATATCTCTTATAATAATTATTCATATTAATTTTGTTCCCACACACCAACATACAGTTTCTGAAGTAGCAAATTTCATATAACACTTTTCTTTTTATGAAATTATACCTTTCTAATTTCTCCATTGATTCTATCATACTCTAACCTTTAAAATATATGTTTTTCCATTATACTTATGGACCTACTTCTGTAAAATCTATCAATTTAGAATCAAACCATAGATACCCACAACACTAATTTTGTCTTACAACTTTATTTAATCATAGTGGTACACATTGCATCCCATTATTATAGAAACAATGATAATAGGATAAATTCTAAAATATGAATCCCTAAATTCATGTTCATACATTTCACATGAATTATTATCATGTTGGATATATTCACATTATTAACAACAAACTATACATTTTTTATCTTCAGAAAAAAGAGTCATTGTATTAAAAAAACTTATCCATTAATATAGGATTCTAATATATTTTTATGACTATAGATATCAAGATTGAACTATTATTTATATATTAGATATTGAAAGAAAAATTATTTTATAACATCATACAAATTAATCTAGGTGCCTTCAAATCAAGATTCTCTAATTAACTTTTTTACATCATTGTAGATTGACATTGGATAATGGAAGAATAAGATCTATAATATACAAATAATCCTCTTTATGAATCCTCCAAACTAAATTAAGTTCTGTAAAGATATGAATCATGGTATTTACATATTCTAATTTAATTTCCACTTAACATAACCCTAAAAATAACTTCATTCTTAAATAAAGAAATATTATTGAAACTCTTCAACACTTCAAGTTCTGAAAAAAAGAATCAATATCAATTTTTGTTCTTGGGAAACAAAAATATTTAAATAACTTATTATCTCTAAACATGCATCCATCCTCCATAATTGAAACATCAAATTAATATTTAATATTTAAAGTTAGTAGATAATGGGTTATCTAATTAATAAGGTAATACAACACATTATATTCACTAGAAAATACTCAAAAACGTAGTCGACGATTGATAAGAAAATAAGATAAAACCACATAAATAACCCAAAAACACAAGGAATATATCATAGTTTTAGATATAAACTAATTATACAGTAAAATATTATAATACAATAGAAGTTTGTAGAGGGAGACACTCTTCTATTAGAAGAGATTTCACTAATCACTACCATAATAACTAATCAACAATCTTGGGTGATACTTACATCATCATAGGGCTTCCTATTTAAAGAAAAACTTATAACCTCTAACTGACCACCTTTCATCACATGGATATAATATTATATGTATATTCTTTATAACTTTCCACTAATAATCCTAGTTTTATTGGTATAGATAACAATATTATGGAACTTATAACTCAAATACCCAAATTCATCAAACATTGATTGATTATTCCCCAATCACCCATCAATTCATCACCATTGATTTCATAGTTATAAACAAATAATTATTTTCCAACACTACACGAAAAATTCATCTAATATCACTAAAACTCCCCTAAATAGTGTCTCTAGGCTTAGAAAACTACTTCACACTTCAACATTGTCATTATTTTTTAAAAAATTACAAATTAGTGATCTAATGATTCTCATTAATCAACTATCAATTATTTTCTACTCATAATCCATTAATAAGTGGTATAGTAGTTATATTTTTTTGGTTTGTTTTAAATGTGTGGTAAATTTTTACCCTTGTCCAAAAAACCAACCCCCTTATGGGTATGATCAATGTTAGGGTAAAAACATGATGCAATCTTGATTTGAGTCGTCTGGATCAATTAATGTGATCACTCATTCATTGGTAAGAATCTAAATCCCCCATAAAAGTCTATTCATAATATTTAATAAATAATTTTATAATAAAAATAAGAAAAATCCCTAGGAATATGATACTAATTAGAGAATATGTAAGATAAATATATCATCAACATTGATGTAAAAAAAATCATCTCATTGAAAATGTTCACAGTGGTATTATTATATCCATCATGTTAATAATTTTTCATAAAAGAAAAATAAAATATTAAACTCCAATATCATTCTATAATACAATATTAATAAATGGTTTAGATAGTGTGAAAATATAGGGTTTGTCTATAGAGAGTGTTTAATGGGTTTGATTTTTATGCGTGGCTTTATTATTGTTATAAATATGGTTTTTAGATTATGTAATTTTTGGTAAATAAAATTAATATAATTGGTAATTACAAAACTAGTTCCAAAAAAATATATGTGTTAGTTTTTAGTATAGTGTTATAATTTTTTATATGTATCTCTCGATTTTATTAATTTGAGTTTATACCAGAAGAGAGGTATTATCCATAGAAATTAGTTATCATCATATTGGTCATACTACATAACCCAATGATAGGGGTCAATAGAAGTGTTCTTTTACATGAAATAATATAATAACCCATATTTTTTTAAATTGTTCTATGATATTTATTATTATTATTTATAAAATATACTTGTGATATTTAGTAACCCTATATAATAATAACTCATTAATAAATTATTAAATTTATTTAATCTCAAAAATTACATAGATTTACCACTATGTATTTATGTTCACCTAAAATAGTTATAGAAGATACTATTTGTACATCAAAATAATACATCTAGATAAGTTTTATGGTATTTATATAGGAGAAAAAATGGATTTTTAATCACATAAATTACTCGATGCATCTTACGATCATATTATACAAGAAATATTATAGCTATACCAGTACCAAAAATTTATTACCTTTTTTAGAATGCATTAAGTGAAACTTATTAATTAAATCATGTAACTTGGGATTAATTATGAAAGATTAAAAATCCCACATCAATCATATTTTATATGGATCAAAATCCCAAAAAATCAAGTTTGGCCACTCATTTTTATATTTAATGTCATAATTATAAATCTAATAATATTATTACATTATATTGGGGGAGTTTTATACATGTTAAACCCTTATATCATATTGATTTGATGTGTAAATAAGAACAAGGATAAAAGAATGAAAACATGATAAAGTAAATAATTTAAATTCAAAGTTGATGATATGAATGAAATATAATAACAATTTGTATAATATAAATTGTTATTTTAGAAATAAATTTACTAGTAAATAATTATAAAAGAAAGTAACATAATATCATTAAATTTTTTATTTCCTCAAATCTTCAATTTTTTCAGGCTCCCTAAACAAAGGTAAATCCCTATTATTTATATTTTTTAGAGAGCTAAATCTTTAACTAGTAGACATTATTATACCAATTTTATTACTAGTAAAAATTACTATAAAATGACCATATTGTTGATTATATCTCTAATGTATAGTTGGCTCATGTGGATAGCCCATTCAATGGGTAGGTGGAACTATTTTTCATACCACATACCTTATTGAGGGTGAATATTGTATTTTTTGATATGGTGTTATTGATGACGATTTTCATATAATTTAAGTATGGTCATGAACATAACTCAAGTGGGAATCCATATCATGGATTCAGGATGGTGGGGATTTTAGAGTACTAAAAATTATTTTTGCAGAGTCATGAAGTTATAAAAGTATTTTAACCAATTTTAATGATTCCTTGAATAATATATGGTTTATATTTCAAGTTTTTGATGAATATGGGTCAAGAAATGATGTTTGGGGACTTCTTTAGTAAAATCATAGTTAAAGTTCACTATCTGTAACTCATGAAATATAATTATGTAATGGTGTTTCTGATTTTGAGTTGAAAGTGTTTTTTGGTGCATAGTTAGAGAGATGTTGTAAGTTAACTTTGTAGAGTAAAATTTGAGGTAAATATAGGAAAACATTTAGTATCATATTTAGGGACACTATGTGATAATACCATGCATTTCAGGTTGAGTTATATGATTAATATGTATAATTATAAAAATGGTGAAACTAAGCCATGCATGCATGATAAAATTATATAATTTAAAATTTAAACCACATAAGGCCTTTATTTAATCCTCATAAATATTATTGGATAAATTTTATGAACTATAAGAAAACATTCAGATGATTTATATGGTTATTATTTATCTAAAAATGTATTTATTCATGGATAATGGGATTCAAACCAAAATTAAAGGTAAGTGAATCTCTGGATTCATTATCTTGTGGTTCTTTAATTAAATATTCTATGTATATCTTTTTCATAATAATTGGTCTTAGAAAATTATTGAATGAATAAATAATGAGGTTAATTTATTATCAATTAAGATTTTTATATTTTAAAATAGATATCTACAAACCATATTTCATGAGAGATCTTGGATCATGATGATGTAAGGGGTTATGAACATTCTATTTCCCATAAAAGTGAATTAATATAATTTTTGATATTGTGTGGGATAATTCACTAAACATATAAATTTTATAATAAATATTTATAATGAAAATTATTTGAGGATGGGTTGTTTTTTAGGAATATCTTATTTTGAAATTATTTTTTAAATTGGTGAAATTCACCAAAAAAACTACCTATTTATGTTATTTAGTTTTTAATAAATGTATATTAAGGATAATAGAAAAATTAAATTATGCGACATGAATTTGGGGGATAACAGTTTCCTTATGTTAAATAGTGGTTTCCATAGAATAATAAAATAACTGTGAAGCTTGGTAAGTGGTTTATTGGGAAATAAATGTTGTGTTGTGATTAGTAAAAATTTAATTTGGTTTGATTTATTATATAGTGATATGTAAAATTTAATTCTATTATATTATTCTTATGATGTTATAAGGTGTTATAATTAACAATTAATGATTATATTGAATTCTATGAAATAAAGAGTTTGACCTTAATATGATTTGATGGAATGTTAAAGAGGTAATTTATAGCCATTTATATGATTCATTTATATTTTTTTATTATGGATATGTTTATTTTAGGGTAATATAACAGATTAAGATAAAGGGTGTTCATAATTAGTAGTGAATAATTTATTTTATATAAATGTTTGATCAAATTGGAATTTGTTTTTTATGATTAACTATAATGATATGAGATATGTTATAACAATTTTATTGATTATGTGATTCAATAAATGTTTTTTTCAAGTAAAAATGATATGTTTTTTTGTGTGATTATATTACATTTGATATTTTTAATAATATTGAAGATTTTATGGTGGTTAAATGGGGAAGAGGAAGTGTACAATTTTTATTTTTGTAGTTATATCAATATATAATTATTGTGGTTATTATTTTATAGCTATTTTATGTGGTTATCTTTATTGACGATTCCACAATGGTGAATTATTTTTGTGGTTGTATCCAATCTATTATAAAGATGTTAATGATTTGATGTTGATAATGGGATATCATTGGAATGATTTGGAATATGGGTGATGTTTGTATGGGATGGGTGGACATGGATGGTGTGTATATATAATGGCATTTTTTGTATTTTTGAATTAATCTATAATAATGTTTATTATGTATATTAACATTACACAATAGATATTGAATGAGGAAACAAGTAGGTATACTTGTTTACTATCCCCTTATTATATATTTGTTTCAAACTTATAGGATTAAGTCAAAGGTAGTACTAGGTGACCATAACACATATATGTTATGATTTATCTAGGTGTATTAAGATTATATAATATTCATGTTAACTATTTGTAGTTGAATATTGTGTTTTGGGGATTAAGTTGTAATAACATACTTGGATTTTTGTGTGAAATTTTATGCATGAATTTATCTATATTTATTTAATTTAAATTATGTATATTATAAAAAATATATAATTTATTATGGTTAAAGTTTTTTTATTTTGGTTTTTAATAAATAAAAAAATTAATTCCTCTTATTGAATAGATTTTTTTTAAATATTTGGTTCTAGTAGACACCACTTAGTATATTAGACTAATGTTTTTTGGACCACAATAATTTTTTTATAATACTATGAAGGGAATTTGTAAGATTGGGTCATCATAGGGGACTCAAAAAATCATTAGATACGTTATCTCCCTTAGAATATGATTCTTCCTCCAATTCTATATGTGTAACTCCTTTTATAATACCCTGTAACATAAATAACCCATAATTAAATGATTTATAACAAGGGTTTCACATTATTACATTTCAATGATTATTTATATTTAGAGTTTTATATAATTATTTAAAACATTATATAACAAACTGGACACTCCCACATAATATACATTTTCCCCCAAAAAATATGTTCTTAAATCTACATCCCTATTTAATTAGTGACACTTTTGTGTCATTTAACATATGTCACAAATGACATTTCTATAATTATTACAAATACTTAGATCCTATGTAAAACATTTTAAAACTTTTTATAAGAAAAAAATATCATAAATGGATATAAAAGTAAATAAATCATTTTAATCTAGTTAAAAATATGAAAACCTATAAAAAATGGTTAACTTTTTAACAATAAAACTTTTAACATATAAATAAAAAAATATATTAGAAAAAATCAACCATATCTCAAATAAAACCTCTAAAACTCTTTATCATCATATAAAATTACGTATTAATAAGTGGAATATGATAAATCATGAATACATTCCTTGAAAAAAACCATTCACCTTTAAAATTTTATAAACTTTTTTTCCTCATTAAATAAAAAATTTCCTTAAAACCCTTATAAAGCATGAAATAAGTATCTTGGAGAATCATATTTATAACTCATTTTAACTCCTGTTTATCACATGTCATAAATAATTGATTCCCAATTAATTCCATTAGAATAACCTACTAGGTTATCTCACACATTTTCACCTTCAAATACTATTCATTACCCAATGCATTGGTGAGTTATATTAGGATCACCCATCATCATGGGCTATATCAGGTAAAACCACCATCATCTATAATTCTCAAGTACCATATGGTGGAAAAAAATTGTAACAATTCACTATTTAATCATAAAAACCTTTCAAAACTCATTTGAACCCATAATAAAAACCACTTCCATTTTCACATAAAATTACGGAGAAATATCTCTTTCTTCCTAAAACTCTTAAAAATTAAAAATTCCTAGAAGAGTGGGAACATGAAGTTAATTTAAAAAAATGTTATATTTTATAAGAATATTGACAATGAATAATTTATATGAAATATATATAAGGTGTTAAATCCATAATGTTTTAAAAAATAATCTTTTTTATTTTAATAAAAATGTCAAAATTACATAAATAATCACTGTTAAAAAGAAACCATTCAATAAAAGTAAAAAATTGGTTTAATTGAACATTAAAAATATTTTATGTATAAAAACTAAAACTCTGGGAACATTTTGAATAAAATGGATATGGAGGAGAAATATTTTAAAGAAATACTGTAAAACAAGGTTTTAAGGATAAATATCTTACTTTAAGTCTCATCTAGATTTGTACGTTCTCTAAATCAAGAATAATAAAATTATATTAGTTATTTAGTTTCATAAGAACCTTTTATATTTTAATTCAATTATTATTATTCATTTATTTTCTTTATTACCATGTTTTATTTAGTTACTAAAATGGTTATGTTCATGTTGGTTATTTTGGGGTCATTCAGTTTATAACCTACAAATAAATTTGGTGTGTTGACCATAGTCAAAAGGGATATTATTACATAATATATATATTATTAAAAACGTTATAATAATAATTATTTTACATTAAATATAATTTTTAAAAAATAAATTTAAGGTGTTCATGAAAAAACGAATCACACCATTTCAAGGAGATGGTAGTTTGTACATACACATAAATGTAATGCTCATTTTTATACTGGGTGGAGAAGAAATAATTTAGAAATTATTTTAAATTTAAAGAATCATAACTATGCTTTAAATTTAATATTTATTCATTATTTACAACCTTATTACCTTCCATGTGTGGTGGTAATAAAAAATGAATCCCATCGCTTCATGGAGGTTGTAGTTTACTTGTAAGAATGAGAGACATTATCATTTTCCAATGGACGGAGGAGTAAGAAGGTTAGTAAAATATCATATTTAAAGAATAAAAATTATTTCATAAATAAATAAATAAATATATATATATATATTCATTTGATCCATATTTTTAACCATCTATATGATCTAATGATGAAAAATGAAACACATCACTTCATGGAGGTGGTATTATGCACGTACACACGAGAGAAGTTTTTCATTTCTCATAGGATGGAAAATGATATGAAAAATGGATTGTTCCATAAACATAATTTAATTTAGTAATATTTAAGATAATAATTTTACTATATCATCATGGTTAAAAAATAATTAAGGAGGTAAACAAATAAATAAATACGAAAACACTCAGTTTACAATTATGCCTATTCTTTGGGAAACCACCATTGGTTTACGACATAAGACTTAAAGGATTAGAAATTTGGTGATATCAAGAATTATAGGAAACTGAGATGTATATTTAGAAGAAATTTGGGTAATTATTGGTCAATCTAAATGGTTTAATGTTTGTGAATAATAGAGGAGAGGATGTTTCATTTTATAAGTGAGGGGAGTGGAACTATTTTAATTATTCAATGTTTTAAAATAAAATAAATCCATATTAATGTGACAGTGTCTATAATACTATTAAATTTTGTATATATTTTTATGATAATTTAATTATAAACATCCAATAAGAACCAATATAATATTTTGTGACCTTATCACTTTGTTTTTACCTTAACTAACATGTTTTACCCATTATTGTGGTAACTAATATTTACCATGGTAGTTTTTCATTATGGATAAAAATAAAATTTACCTCATTATTAAATTTGAAACTCTTAATTACAAATATAAAATTGATTTCTAATTACAAAATATGTGTGACTGGTGTAAAGTTATTTTAATAAAAGAATAACTAATGCAATGACAAACAGTTTCTCTTGAAAAATATGTTTTTAGCTTAAAAATAAACATATAAAAAATAAAATATAATTCTTGTTAAAAAGGAAATAATTGTATTTTTTTAGTAAAATTTCACTAATGTTACTTTAAATTCAATCCAAAAGAAAATTAAACTTTTAATATACATGAAAAGAAATGACTGTTTTTATAAAAATTATTATTTTTCACTATTCACTAACAACACACTCTTTTCAGAAAAAACAAAAAAATCATCCTAAGATATATTTAATATAATAATATAAAAAATTAAGTCCATTTTATCACATAAAATTAATTAGATTGGGAAATATTAATTTTAAATGAAATCATAGAATTTTTTAAAAACAATTTAGTTAGAAAACTCTATTTCTTTTTCAACTAAAAAATTTCTTAAAATACTTTTAGTGAATATAACTACATAAAAAATAATAATGAATATTAATAAGATAGGAAACTAATTTATTATTAAAATTTACTAGGCTTTGAAATTATTTCCCCCTTAAGAAATTGTATCATAGTAATTTTATTCATTTCATAAATAGGTGAGGGTATTTTTCCATCATATCATTTTCAGATTCCCATATTTCTTCTTCACTCATATTATTATTCCATAAAACCTTTAGCCGGTGAATAAACTTATTGTGAAAAACCTACTCTATACGATCTAGAATTTTACCTAGATTTTCCTAATAATAGATATTTTATTCCAGCTAAACTACTTTATGAATTAAGACAAGAGATTCATTAGGTACATATTTTCTAAAAAATGAAACATAAAATAGATAATGTACAAGAGATAAAAATAGAGGTAAAGACACCTGGTATGTAACTGATCCCACATTTTCCAGAATTTCATATGGACCAATATTCCATGTACTTAATTTCCCTTTCCTACCAAAATGCATAAAACTTATCAAATGAGATAATTTATGAATAAAATTACCATTAACCTCAAACGAGAAATAATTCCTCAAGTTATCTTCATAACCTTTATGTATACTCTGAGCTACCCTCTTCACGACTTGATATTTTGAATCTTTTAAATTTAAACTCTCATAAATATCTAGGGTAACATGAAACACCAAACTAATGAAAAAATAAACTAAAATGAACCACATCATATTAAATTTACATGAATAATATAGTCATTAGTAGATAAAAATATATTAATCAATTAAAATACTTACATATTACTATTTAGATTTATTGATATTTTAAAAATGATTCCTTTTGAAGAACCATTTAAAAAAGGAGGTATTATATTTTACCATAACAAATCAAATTGATTATAATTAAAAGTTTATTATAATAGCTAATATTTATATTTATATTTATAAATTTATATGAAATAAGATTAAAGACACTTGAAGTATAAAAAGGTAATTTTTTTTAATAAAACTTGTTTTTATTTATATTTTTTATTTTAAAGATAAATTATGAATTTCAGAATTTTTATTTGAAATTATTAATTTCATTTTTTTTATTAAACATTTTAATATTAGCTTAAGATTATTTTTTTAGATTTCTTTTTTAAATTTTGATCTTTAAGTGAATAGTGAACTATACTATTTTTACAAATACCAATCCTTTTATAGAATTATTGGTTTATAAGAATAATTTTAAAATTTATTAATATATTTTATAGAAAAAATTTTAAATTTTAGGTTATATTATAATTTTTTTTGAAAAAATATTCTAGTTTATAAACATATATTTAATGTTTTACAACATAAGCATTTTTTCACAATAAATTATTTTTTATACATTATATATTTATTATTTTAATAATAATTTTGTTAATTTTTAAAATGAATAAAATTAAATGGGTTTAAAATTTATAATCTTTAGGTACAAATTCTATAAGAAGTACTATTTTATTTTCTTAAACATAAAGGATAAGTTACTTAGATAAAAACTAGTCACTATGATAAAATTTAAAATGGTTAAAGTAAAAAATATAAGATTAAATGACCTCAAACACGTTTAAAAATTGTGTGGTAATGTGTGGTTGAAGAATTTATAGACCATATAACTTTTAATATCTGTTAGTTCTCAATTTTTTAACCAATTTTCTTTGAGAGTGAATTCTATTTATTGAAAAGTATTATTTGTTTACAAAAATGTCATCCCTTTTCTATTATAAAAGGGGTTATCCTCGCTTCACTTTCCCTCACACCATTACCCCATTAGTTTGAACCAAACTATATAAATTACACTCATAATAACTCCTATACACCTTAAAGTTGTTCTTGTCTTCTCAATAGACAATCCCTCAAAGGTTTAATCCCCTTTGAAAAGGATAAAATCTAAAAGTGAGGTATAAATTTCTAACTTCTCCTTTCTCATTTATACCTCATTATGTTCCCTTATTCTTCATAAAATTACATTAAAACATGTTAAAATTAATAAATACATTTCATTATTATAATTATATTGATTTATAATAATGTTATAATCATTAACCACATTTTCTCTTTTCTATTAAGAAAAACAAAAACATAAAACTTGTGTATGTGCAGACAATCCCCTCCAAGAAGTAACAATTTCTTTTTTCCTTCAACACAAAAAATGGATAGATAAAAATGGAATTTAATGTATAATTATGATATTTTTGACTTATTTATGATTTTAAATTATAATCCATATAACTCACCTTCCATGTTCTATGAAAACAAAATCATCATGCATGTGTACGTGCAGACTACCGCCTCAATGGATCGATGTATTCTATTTTTTCATTTCCCTTCATGGATAGTTATAAGAATAGTTTTAAAGGATGAATATAATGATTATTATATTGATAATATTATTTTAATAAAAATTTAGTAAATATTAGTGACATAATTGATAAAAAATCATTATAAAATTTAACATCTTAAACAAGATAACAAAGAAGGGGAAAAAAAATTATTCATACTGTATAATTATTTCTTATCAATCAATTATTCTCATTATTCATTATAATTATGATATATCACACTAATAAAAACTAAAATATATCATTAATCTTTTGGAATAATGATATTACAACTAAATCACCTCATAATCATCCATTAATCATGGTATGTTCATGTTTGGGTTGATTTGACCACCTACTTGAACAATTATATGAAATTATATAATGGATGACTATAAAAACATAATTAATGGAATAATTTGATATAAATATTTAAATAATTTTTTTTTGTAAATGATATATCAATATTTAACTAAATAATTATGATAACATCATTCATTGGTTAATAAAATCACGAAGATGTGCTTATTGTCGATTCCATCATTGAGGATAAAGAATGAAAAATCATAAAAGGAAATTAAATATTCACAAATAATTATAAGTCATTATTTAAATCAAATTTAATTATCTTGTAATTATGAACTTTTTATAATGAATTAATACTGACATTGCTCGTATAAAACTATTACATATGATCAAAACTACAAACACTCGAGGTGTGAAATTAGGTTAAATTTTACTAATATGAATGAAGAGAATGATTATAAATTGAAATTATAAATAGTTTTTTTAATGAATATGGTTTTGAAATAATTTATTATTATATTTATGTTTGTCATGCATGAGGTTAAAATTAATTTTTTGATGAAAAAATAAAAGGTAATGCTTTGTTTTCTTAGTTTTCCCCCCTTGAGACATATTTTGTATTATAAACCAGGTTTTTTGAATGGACCACCTAAAAACCCTTTAATATTTTATATAATTTTTATTTTATACTTTATGATATTTAATTTTCCATTCCATTTTCATTCTCTCATGGTGTTTTTACTTAAAAATTACAAAATTTGTAAGTGTTTATTTGTCTTATTGTCAACTCCATGAGACATATTTTGTAATGACCATGACCCCAGTAAACCAGAGTTTTTTTCTTACTTTATTACATTAGGATAAGATACATGGGATCACATACTAAAGGAATGTATATTTTATTTGTCTTGGTAAACTAGATATATACATGACTCCCATATTACATTTGAAAACCTAATTTACAACATAATTTTTTTTCGAGAATAAAATTATTCCCTCTATAATATAATTTCATATAAAAAATAATACACTTCATACATTCCTGATAAAGGAAAAAAATTAATGGTGACCTAAAATGATCATTAAGAGTTAAGTATAGTAGAATATATCATGAAATAATAATCATAATCAACATGTAAAGGTAAATAATTTAACACACATGGCATTTAAATAACTAAATAAGGAATAATCAATATGGAAAGGTAAATAACTGAAAACCCATTCCATTTAATCATTAAGTTGAGAATGAAATGAATCTAGAGATAATATCATTGTGAAAATACCATGGATACTAATAAAAAAATTATTAATGAAGGAAATACTTAATTATTGGATGTCATGATCTCAGGCATCATAATACCTATACTGTCAAGTCCTTTCACTAGATAGTTTAGAACTACGAGTAAAAGAACTATTTAATACTAGTTTACTAATTTTCCTGATGAGGCATACTGATGCATCAGGGGTATATATAATTCTTGTACCCACACATCACTGCAAGTCCAAATCATTCCTCGTATATTGAATAATTGATTTAATTCATGAAAAATGTTCTTTATCATCAAATATCTATATTGAGTAAATAATACATATTTTTTAATATTTGCACATATAAACAAATACAATTTAATGTATAAAATTGTACGTAGAAATGATATATGGTTTAGTAAATAAACATATCAATGATGAATAATTTAGATATATAGTGGAAAATTAATGTCCATGAGAAATTTAATAATTCAAGGGAATGTTAATGAATACAAAAAAGAATCAAGGAAGTGAATTTCAATACTTTCCTCAGAAACAATTATTATAAACCATATAGAGGAATAATAAGCATAGTTTCAGTCAAGAATATACCCATATTTTTAAGAATAAAGGGTTATTGCCGTTGATGAATAGAAATTCCAGAAAATGATATTTAAAAACATTTTTGATGAAAATATCTTTTTCATTTTCAAAATTTCTTTTTAAAAATAAAAGTTAAAAAAAATTTGAAAAACAATTTCTTTGAAAATAAAATTTTAAAAATATAAAGGAAACTCTAAAACATTGAGTGGTTATGATGTTAGAAAATTTTATACATACCAAGTATGTTAAAACAAAGATTTATTTCATTTAGTAAAATCCAAATAGGAATTGTTTTGAAAATTAAATGAATATTAATTTAAAAACATTTGTGAAAGTAAAAATCAGTAAAAATTTATTTAATAAATAATTTTGAAATGGTTTATAACATTTTTGAAAATATTTTTAGAAAACATCATTTTGGAAGAAAACTAATTTCCAACTGAAGAGAGAAATGAAGTCAAATTTTCTTAATAACATTTTCTAAATTACTATAAGTTCCAAGGAGTGGTAAAATGGTAATATTACTTTAAAAAATACTTAATAAGTATATTATTGTAACACCCTAAGCTTATACGGTACATTTCTCTTTGAATAATTCGATATCTTGTGTTGTACGCAACTTCGAGTTCTAGCACACCACGACAAATCAAACTAGCTGTTATGAGTATTAATACCCACTTTTTGAAATTTTATAAATTTTATTTTTCAAAATGGACTTAATTTTTGGATTCTAAATATCAAAATTAGCTTGGTGCGAATTTTTGGTATTTTTATGAACACTTTCAATTTTTGATGAATAGTGAAAACACTGCGTTATTGTTTAAAACTTACTTTTTATTTAAATAATTATTTATTTTATTTAAATTTATTTTAATTAAAAATATATAAATAATACCTATTCTTTTTCAATTTAATTCATTGGAGTCATTTTATAATAATATTAGATGTATACAATTTTATTGAACATTTTAACATCTTTTACCCACCTTTTAGGCACATTTGCAAATTTACATAAAACGTAATTTTACCGCTTCTGTGAATTTAATTTCAAAAATCCGAGAGACATGGTTGAAATCATTAAGTAAAATTTGGTTCAATAAGATGAAAACAATTTTTTGTGAATAGTAACTTTTTAATTTTATTTACCACAATTAAAAGTAAATAAGATAATTAAGGGTAAAAATGATATTATAATCACCCAGACACATGTCCTAATTCTATTGGATAAGTTTTTTTCAACCAAAATCAACCTTAGGAATAAAATATGATCTTATTTGATCCAGTTGGATTTGATTAAGACATTTATTATTATTTTATTTAAAGAAGAGTTAAAAGTTTTAAATTCAAATTTTAATAACTAAAACATTTTCAATATAGGTTTACACATAAGATAAATTCAACTATAAATATTTATTAGAAATCTAAAAATATTTCCTACATAGTGGTATTTTATTTATAATTTTTATACATTAAATAATTAAATTTATTTATGACACAATGATGATGCAGTAATTACCTTATAAATAAAAGATTAAAATAATTGATATTATAAATATCTAAATAAATGTAAATTGAGAATTTTGATGCATTGCACTAATTTTTTAGGTTAATATGACATTTTAGGGTTGATTAAGTTTTTTTTCAATGTGATAAAGTTGTTATGGCTTTCACAAAAAACAAAATACCAAATAGTGTCAAAATTGACATAAATGTGTTTTTAAAATAAATACTATATTATTAAATGATATAATATTCCTAAAAATAGAAGGTTTAGACAAAGAACTTAGATAATGCGGGATATGTCAATAATTAACCACTTGGGGTTCCCTTGTATTTTTATAGTAAGTTTATTAATCATTTATTATTATAATACAAGAATACATGGTAAAAGTTAAACTATTTAACTAATAGTTAAATCTAAAAGATAAGATTAATATGGTGACCTAAACCTATATTAAACTTATTGGTTGAGAGGTTTTCTACCCAGTCCCACTTTATCCTCTAAATAAATCCTTTTGGAGCCATTATAAACTGAATATGATTATATAATAAATTAATATTTCAAGATTTTCCTAAAGTGACCCTCACCTCTCTTATAAAAGGGTACTTCCTCTTCTCAAAAAATCACACCTCCAAATCCATTTGTCTTGGCCAAACCCTGCTCAAATATCTTCCAAACTACCCTCAATGTAATCTAGATACCTTACTTTGATCATAAATCCAACCCAAGGAGCCATTTTTATCAAATCAAAAGGAAGAACCCGAAGAAGAGGTAATAATTTCATCACCTCTTTCAAAGTCCTTTTCTTATTCCACTTCCTATTTATTTGTTGTTTCCATAACAAAAAAATAAACCTAGTACCTTATAAAAACTTTGATGTTATTATAAATATGTTACAACCAAATTCATTATTCTATCCATCCTATGAATGAAAAAGTCACCATACGTGCATACGTATAGCTTACCGTCTCCACATCGTTGTAGTTTGTTATTCAAAACATAATTATTTTTATGGGTATAATAATGAGTATAATTGATTTTAATAATAAATATAACTTGTTAATTATTATTTATATATGATATACCATCAAATTATATATGATTTTACCATCAAAATAATTATATTGTCGCTCGTGCATACGTATAGATTACCGTCTCCACGAACGCGATAAGATTCATTTCCCCATCGTAACCATTCATAAATAATTTTAATTTTATGATTAAAAATAATTTTTAAGAACTTAATATAATTATAGATATGAATCAAATACATCCTATCCATAAAAAACATGACTTACATAACAAAACATATAAAAGAAAATGAGTTAGTTAACACTCGAAACAATGATACTACTGAAATATTATTAACAAAGAAATATTAGAAGATCATATATGATATCATATTTATGTATGTGGTTCTTGTATAATTTAAGAACAACTATTTAACTATTATATAAGAGATTAACATACCCTCGACCAAGTAAAAGTACAAGGTAAGGGTTAATTTTACAATCTCTTTATTATCTGAGGTTTTTTATATGTGTGTATCTACTGGGACCTCTTTATCATCCACATCTGTGTTTATTAAAAATGTATTTAAAATTTTTTTATACTATTTAATAGACTATGGGTTAAATTTATTTATACCCTTGTTTTAATTTCTATAAAATTATTTGAAAGGAATCTTTTCATCTCTTTCCAAACAAGGTACTTTATGACCTTTTCAATAAATTAAGGAAAGAATGTTTTTTTAACTTATACGGTGGGTGAAACTATTTTACACTATTATAACACCTTTGAAGCTTCCATTAAAAGCTTATAAGAATATTTTTAAAATAATTTTTTTCTTTACTTTTGAATGATTTCAATTTAGAAATAAATATTTCACTCAAATAGTTTTTGGATTGATTTCATCTATATCAACAGCCTTTGATGGATTTTATGTTTGTTTGAAGTTGATTTATTATGATAAAATCTCCCATATTGTATTGAAGGTTTTGTGATATGTTTGACTGTGGATGTTCTATTTTTATACCATTATTGGTTAATGGTTAAAGTATTGACATTTCATATGCTAGTTTTAATATGAATGTTTATATTATGTTTCAACCTTTTCATATGAGGAATGCATTGGACTTAGTAAGTGACGGGTGGAGCCCGCTATAGCTCCTTGATGCATTAGTAGGTCTCATGAGACAAAATAGTATCTTTTCACAAGGTGTTTACAAAATCTTATTAGAATCTTGGCACAGGGCCTTGACTATGTGGTTATGATGTCCGACATTATGGATTATGTCATTATGAAATTAGATATTGATATTACATGTGATTGTTAGACTAGCATAATATCCATGTGAATAAGTAAATGGAATTATTTGATTTATCTTTTCCATATTATGCTAAATTTTATGTTTAAAAGGCTTGTGTTTTAGTCTTATACATTGCCTTAAATGTTTATGCTTATTTATGATAGTTTCCGCTATATTGTTATCCTTACTGAGCATCTGAGCTCACCCCTTTATATGTTTTATTTTTCCTAGGATGTGAAGAAGTATATTATGATTAACCTGTAGGAATAGGCTAAGGGTATGAGTGTGTTCAAAGGGGACACAATTTTGTTTTTTTTCCATTTCATGATATAATGTAAAACTTATGTATGTATCTAGTACTTCCAAGGATACTAAACTAATCGGTCTTTCAAGACATGATCTCTTATGATCATACCAATGTTATGTAGTAATGCACCGACTCTGGGTAAATATGGTTGGGGCATTACAATTAGTATTAGAGGAAGTTTAATACAAACCTTGGAAACTATATTTAGAAAAACTCTGATTATAGAACATTACCCTAAGATAAACTTTGAGGATTAGTATAGAATGACTTCTTATAATTTTGGTAATGTAGAGATTTTGTGAGTTTTCCAAACAATACATCCCTGTCTGGATATGAAAACGTAGAGGTAGATCTGGCATAGGTGTACCTAGGAGTGAAAACTCCGGTAAGGAGTTTCGGGCTTGACTCGGGGTATCCTGGTACATGACAATGGGCCTTGCTGCACTCTTGGTTACGACAATCCTGGGGGATATGCTTAGGATAATTCACATTTTATTTGGAAACCATTATGAAGTATTTATGAGAAAATACCTCCTCAAAGAAAACATTTTTATGATTATGGATTATATGTATAAACTATTCAATTTATGTTAGGTATTTTACTAGTTTGGAATTATGTATTGCAATTTATAAACTAATCTAGTGTATGAAATTGTTTATAAATGGTGCCTAGTGGAAGGAATGGAAACTATATCGACACACATAATCCATGTAGGTATTTACCTCCTACTCAAGATAATTATAGTAGATATGGTGATGCAACTGGTGCTGAACATCTTATAACCATATTGAGACAACTCACTCAGGTTATGAATAATAACCTTACCCGTATGGAGCACCCTGATCCACAACGTGAAGGATCAATGTTAGACCACTTCATTAGGCAATGAATAACAACATTCAATGGGAATACAAATCCATTTTTAGATAATAAATGTATAATTTCCTTAGAGAAAATATTTCATGCTTTGGGTAGTAGCGAAAGAGAAAAAGTTGTCATGGTAGTTAATCGCCTCACAGGAGATGCAGATCAATGGTGGTCATTAATTCAAAAAACAAAGAAGGATGGAGAAGTATCAAATATGTAATGGAGAGAGTTTAAAGATCTTTTCTTAGAAAAATACTTTCATCATGACCATCAAGCGGATATGGAAAGAAAATTTATGAGTCTGAGGGAAAAAGAGGATGAGAATGTCACAAAGTATGAGGCTAACTTTACAAGGTTAACAAGGAATGAAAAAGATTTTATACGTAACCCAAAGAGTAATATTGATCGAATATTTGATGGGTTAAAACCATTTCTATGTCGAGCATTAGTCTCACAATCCTTCCCAACGTACACAGATATTGTCTCATGTGCTATCAAGACCTAAAAGGAATGGGACTTTGTTACAAGTGTGGTGAAAAAGGCCATCAATCTCGTGATTGAAAGGGAAATAAAGTGGCTGTCAATGTTGAATGCTATAATTTTAGAGAAATGGGGCATTATGCAAATGAATGTCCTAAGAGCCAAGGAAACTTACCTCAGAAAAGGCCAAGGTAGAAAGGAAAAGCTTATACAATCACTACTGCTGAGGTTGAAGCTCTGAATGACGCGGTGGTAGGTAATTTAATGGTTTCCTCAAATTTAGACAATGCTTTATTTGATTCTAGATCATCGCATTGTTTCATATCTTCCCAGATTTCTAAGAAAATTAAATATTTCTAAATTGATTTAATAAGGGATTTTTCAGTCAAAACTCCTAAGGGAAGTATAATTGCAACAAAGTTTTGTGACTCAGTTCCCATTAGGGAATATAAACGTGCTTTATTTACTGATATAATCATCATACCCATGATTTAATTTGATATAATCCTTATAATGGATTGATTTTAGGACCACTATGTGAATTTTTTTTAATAATAAGTTTGTTACAATTTTTGATGATGATAAGGAATACCTTATCTTTAGAGCATAAATGTCACCATTTGATTCTTATCTAGATCCACCCCCAGTAGCTCTTATGAATTAAATTATTGGATAGGAAGAGAGTGAAATAAATATGGGTGAGGAAAGGATTGTTCAAATAGAGGACATACCTATTGTGTAAGAATATGTTGATGTGTTTCCATAGGATTTACCTGGACATCCTCCATAATGAGAAATTGAGTTTTCCATTGATTTAATTCCTGGTTCAAGGCCCATATCGAAGACCCCTTTTAGAATGGACACTATGGAATTAGTGGAACTAAAGAAAAAACTAGAGGAATTGAGTAATAAAGGATTTATTCTCCCTAGTGTTTCTTCATGGGGAGCCCCTATTCTTTTTGTTAAGAAGAAAGATAGATCTATGAGGTTGTGCATTGACTATAGGGAGATCAATTCTATAACAATAAAGAACAAGTATCCCCTACCTCACATTGATTATTTATTCGATCAACTTCATGGAGCTCAATATTTTTCAAAGATTGACCTTCAATATGGATATCATCAGTTGTGTGTGAAGAAGGAAGACATTATAAAAACAACATTTCAAATGAGGTATGGGCATTATGAGTTTACAGTAATGCATTTTGGACTGACTAATACACCCTCTATTTTCATGGATCTAATGAATAGAGTTTTCAAGGAATATATTGATGACTTTTTAGTGGTATTTATTGATGATATCTTGGTATACTAAAAAATATACGAAGATCCTGAAAATCACTTGTGCACTATTATGAAAACCCTCAGAAGAAATGAATTATATGGGAAGTTTAACAAGTGTGAATTAAGCCTTCAGGAAATTTCTTTTATTGGCCATATTGTCTTTAAGGATGAAATCTCTGTCGATCCTTTAAAGACCAAGACAATCCAAGAATGGCCAGCACCGACAAGTATAAATAAGGTATGAAGTTTTATTGGTTTACCAAGTTATTATCCGTGTTTCATCCAGAATTTTGCCCGATTAGATAATCCACTAACCAAGCTCACATGTAAAGGGGTTAAATTTGTTTGAAAAAATGATTGTGAAGAATGTTTTGAATAATTGAAGAAAATATTAGTCAATTATACTATCTTGACTCTACCATCAAGGAATGATGGGTTTGTTATTTATAGTGATGCATCAAAGAAATTACTTGGTTGTGTCCTTATGCAGAATGATAGAGTTATTGCCTATGCGTCACGGCAGCTAAAAATTCATGAAAAAAACTATCCTACTCATGATCTTGAGTTACCAGCTATAATCTTTGCTCTGAAGATATGGATACACTATCTACATGGTAAAAAAATGTGATATATTTATTGATCACATGAGTTTGAAGTATATTTTCTCACAAAAATAATTCAACATAAGGCAAAGATGATGGTTTGAACTACTCAAGGATTATGATTTCACTATACACTACCACTTGGGGAAGGAAAATAAGGTGGCATATGCTTTGAGCAGAAAGGATCATGGAGTTTTGAACAAGATGAGAGTTGAAAGGGATCCCATGTTCATAGATCTAGTAAAGATGGATATAGAAATAATCATGGAAGGTAAAACATCAATAATTTTTCAAATGGTTTCCAAACTATCTTTACTAGAAAGGATAAAAAGTTCTCAAAATGATGATGAGGAGTTTCAAAAGAAAATTAAAGTTATTAATGATGGGAGATTGATTTAATTCATATATGAAGATGGAATTTTAAAATTTGGGAAGAGAATTTGTGTTCCTAACATACTTGATCTAAAAAGGGAGTTGTTGTATGATGCTCATAGCTCCAATTTCTCTATATACCCTGGTAGCACTAAGATGTATAGATATTTGAAGGAACATTTTTGGTGGGACAACATGAAGAGGGAGATTGTTGATTATGTGTCAAGATGTATGGTTTGTCAAAAGGTGAAGGCTGGAAGACAACATCCTAGAGGAGTCATGAAACCTATTACCATACCTGAGTGGAAATGGGATGATATTACGATGGACTTTGTCACGAGGCTACCAAAAAATCTTAGAAGGAATGATGCAATATGGTTCATTGTTGATCATATTACCAAGTCAACACATTTTCTTTCTATAAGAGAAGTTTTACCACTTGAATGTTTAACAAGACTATATATCAATTAAGTTGTAAGACTTCATGGTGTACCCTTATCTACTATTTCTGATCGTGATCCATGTTTTACATCAAGATTCTGGAAAAGTCTTCAGAAAAACCTAGACACTGAACTTCGTTTAAGCATTGCCTACCACCCTCAAACTTATGGACAATCAGAATGGACTATTAAAACCTTAGAAGACATGTTGATATCATTCTCACTTGAATTTCAAGGTATGTGGGATCATTATTTACCTCTGGTAGAATTTTCCTATAACAATAGCTTCTATTCAAGTATTCAGATGGTACCATGTGAAGTGTTATATAGAAAGAGATGTCGCATGCCAACTTGTTGAGATGATGTTGGTGAAAGAAAACTCATAGGACCAGAACTTGTTTAGGAAACAATGGAAAATGTGAAGATTATCAAAACCCACATCAAAGAAGCTCAAAGTAGGAAAAAGATCTATGCTGATAACCGAAGGAAAGATCTAGAATTTCAAGTAGGAGATCATATTTTCTTGAAGGTATCTCCATGGAAGGGTGTTATACGATTCAGTAATAAGAGTAAATTAAGTCCCAGTTACATTGGACCTTTCCAAATACTAGAATGAATTGGAGTTGTAGCTTACCGTTTGACAATGCCTCCAAGTCTCTCCAAAGTTCATGATGTTCTCTACGTATCACTGTTGAGAAAATACATCCCTGACCCAAAACATGTACTCACCTATGAAGAAATAGAACTGGAACCTGATCTGTCTTTTTGTGAAGATCCTATCAGGATTATTGATACCAGAGAACAAGTTTGGAGAAATAGGACGACTCGTCTAGTGAAAGTTCTATAGAGAAACCATAAAATGGAAGAAGCAATGTGGGAACCTGATGAACTTATGATGAAGAACCACCCAAATCTTTTTATGCAGTAATATTCTAGAAATTTTGAGGACAAAATTATTTGAAGGAGGGGATAATGTAACACCCCAAGCTTCCACAATACGTTTCTATTTGAATAATATAATAGCTTTCACTATACGCAACTTCGAGTTCTAGCACACCACGACCAATCAAACTAGACGTTATGAATAGTTATACCAAATCTTTGAAATTTTATAAATTTTATTTTTCAAAATGGACTTCATTTTTGGATTCATAATATCAAAATTAGCTTAGGGTGGATTTTTGGTATGTTTCTGAAAACATTCAATTTTTGATGAATAGTGAAAAACACTGCGTTATTGTTTAAAACCAACTTTTTATTTAAATTTATTTTAAGTAAAAATAGATACATAATACCTATATTAGTTCAATGTAATTAATTGGAGTCATTTTATAATAAGATTAGATGTATAAAATTTTATTGAACTTTTTAACGTATTTTACCCACCGTCTAGGAACATTTTCAAATTTGCATAAAACGTAATTTTACCGATTCTGTGAATTGAATTTCAAAAATCCAAGAGGTACGGTTGACATCAGTAAGTAAAATGTGGTTCAATAAGTTGAAAATAATTTTTGGTGAATAGTAACTTTTTGAATTTTATTTACCATAGTTAAAAGTAAATAGGACAATTAAAGGTAAAAATGATATTATAATTATCCTAACACATGTCCTAATTCTATTAGATAAGTGTTTTTCAACCAAAATAAACCTTAGGAATAAAATATGATCTTCTTTGATCCACTTTGATTAGATTACGACATTTATTATTATTTTATTTAAAGAAGAGTTAAAAGTGTTAAATTCAAATTTTAATAACTAAAACATTTTTAATATAGGGTTATACATAATATAAATTTAACTATAAATATTAATTAGAAATATAAAAAGATTTCCTACATAATGGTATTTTATTTATAATTTTTAGACATTAAATAATTAAATTTATTTATGACACAATGTTGATGTAGTAATTATCTTATTAATGAAAGATTAAAATAATTGATATTATAAATATCCAAATAAATTTAAATTGATACTTTTGATGCATTAAAATAATTTTATAGGTTAATATTAAATGTTAGGGTTTATTAAATATTTTTTTTCTAAGTAATAAAGTTGTTATGACTTTCACAAAAACAGAATACCAAATAGTTTCAAAATTGACATAAATGAGTTTTAAAAAAAATACTATATTATTAAATGATATAATATTCCTAAAAATCTAAGGTTCATCGAAAGGAAATATATAAGGATATATATGTCAATAATGAAACACTTGGTATTCTCTTGTCTTTTTATTGTAAATTTATTAACCATTTATTATAATAATACAAGAATACATGGTAAAAGTTAAACTATTTATTTAAGAGTTAAATATAAAAGATAAGGTTAATATGGTGGCTTAAACCTGTATAAAACCTATTGGATGAGAGGTTTTCAACCCATCCCAACATTATCCTCAAAATAAATCCTTTTTTAGCTATTATAGACTGAATATTATTGTATAATAAATTAATATTTCAATCTTTTCCTAAAGTGACCCTCACCTCTCTTATAAAAGGGTACTTCCCCTTCCCTCAAAAATCACACCTCCAAAGCCATTTGTCTCGGCCAAACCCTACTAAAATATCCTCCCAACTACCCTCAATTTAAAAAATAGGCCTTACTTTGATCATAAATCCAACCTAAGTATCCTTTTTGATCAAATCAAAAGGAAGCACTCGAAGAAGAGGTAATAATTTCATCACCTCTTTCAAAGTTCTTTTCTTATTCCACATCCCCTTTCTTTGTTTTTTCCATACCAAAATAATAAATACAGTATCTTATACATAATTTAATGTTATTATAAATATGGTAAAACCATATTTATTATTATATCCATCATATGAATGACAAAGTCACTATACGTGCGTACGTACGACTTACTGTCTCCATGTCGTGGTGTAGTTTGTTATTCAACACTTAATTATCTGTATGGGTATAAAAATGATTATAATTGATGTTAATAATAAATATAACATGTTAAGTATTTTGTATATATGATATATCATCCAATTACATACGATTTTACCATCAAAAGAATGATATTGTCGCTCGTGCGTACGTACAGATTACCGTCTCCATGAACGCGATAAGATTCATTTTCCCATCATAACCATTCAAGAATAATTTTCATTTTATGATTAAAATTAATATTTAATAAATTAATATCATTCTAGATATGAATAAAATACATCCTATCCATAAAAAACATGACTTACATAACAAAACATATAAAGGAAAATGAATCAGTTAACACCTGAAACAATGATACTGCTAAAATATTATTAACAAACCAATATTATAAGATCATATATCATATCATATTTATGTATTTGGTTCTTGTATAATTTAATAACAATGATTTAACTATTATACAGGAGGTTAACGAACCCTTGACCAAGTAAAAGTACAAGTTAAGGGTTAATTTTACAATCTATTTATTATCTGAAGCTGTTTATACATGAGTATCTACTCGGACCTCTTTATCATCCACATCCATGTTCTTAAAAATTCATTTCAAAACATTTTTTACTATTTACTAGACTATGGGTTAAAGTCATTTATACCCTTTTTTACTTTTTATAAAATGGTTTGAAAGGAATCTTTCCATCTCTTTCCAATCAAGGTACTTTATGACATTTTCAACAAATTAAGGAAAAATGATTTTTTAACTTATACAGCGGGTGCGACTATTTTCTGCTCTTATAACACCTTCAAAGCTTCCCTTAAAATATTATAATAATATTTTCAAAATAAATTTTTTCTTTAATTTTGAATGATTTCAATGTAGAAAGAAATATTTCACTCAAATAGTTTTTGGATTGATTCCATCTATGTCACCATACTTGGATGGATTTTATATTTGTTTGAAGTTGATTTATTATGATAAAATATTCCATATTGTATTGAAGGTTTTGTGATATGTTTTACTATGGATGTGCTATTTTTATACCATTCATGGTTTATGGTTAAATTATTGACATTTTGTATGCTAGTTTTAGTATGAATGTTTCTATTATGTTTCAACCTTTTCATATGAGGAATGCATTAGACTTAGTAAGTGACAGGTGGAGCTCGTTATAACTCCTCGATACATCATTTAGTCTCATGAGACAAACTAGTGTCTTGGAACAAGGTCTTGAAAAAATCTTATTGTAGTCTTGGCACGAGTCCTTTACTATGTGGTTATGATGTCTGACATTATGTATTCCATCATTATAAAATTAGCTATTGATATTACATGTGATTATTCGACTAGTAGAATATTCATGTGAATAATTAAATGGAATTATTTGATTTATATTTGCCAAACTATGATGATGTTTATGTTTCAAAAGTTTGTGTTTTAGTCTTATATGTTGCCTTAAATGTTTAGGCTTATTTATGATAGTTTCCGCTATATTGTTATCCTTACTAAGCACATGATCTCACCCCTTTATAGGTTTTATTTTTCCTAGTATGCGAAGAAGTATATTATGATTAACCTGCAAGAATAGACTAAGGGACATGAGTGTGTTCAGAGGGGACACAATGTTGTTGTTTTTCCATTTCATGATGTAATGTAAAACTTATGTATGTATCTATTACTTCCAAGGCTACTAAATTAATCAGTCTTTTGAGACTTGATATCTTGTGATTATTCTAATGTTATGTAATAATGCACTAACTCTGGGTAACTAGGGTTGGGGAATTACAAGTATAATAATATTAAATGGTTTTATAATATGATTATAAAATAATTTCCTTAAATAGAATTTCATGTATAAACAATCCTGATAGAAATGAGAATGTGAAATAATCCCTTACAAAGATCATAACGTTGAAGTGAGAATAAATAAATAAATAAATTATTTTTTTAAAATTTAATTCCACAAAAAATAATTTAAAATTAAACAAAGATAATAAGAAGTCATTACACACATAATATAAGAATATCAAAGACAATGAAGAAGTAATATTACTCGATGAAAAGAAATTGAGTTATGAAATTCAACACCACTTGGTAATTTTAATGTTAAGTCAAATTAGATGAAATAATTAAAATTGAAACTACAAATACCATGAAATATGAAGTATTCATGAAATTAAATTTAAAATGGTCAGTATATACACAAAGTGGCAATGAATTTCATAACTTAATTTCTTTTCATTGGGTCATATTACTTCTTTGTTGTCTTTGATATTATAATATTAGACGAAATAATTCAAATTGAATTGAAAAATATCATGAAATATGAAGTATTCATGATATTAAATTTAAAATGGTCAGTATATACACCATATAAAATAAATTGGGTGCATAATATTATAATATGCCTCAATGAGGGTAAATTGAGAGGAATCCCCTTACCTCATGCTTCCTTTTGGTTGAACATGATTTAACCTCATGTATATTGGTTTTAAACATGTTTTGATGTTATTCCAGAACCATATTAATATTAATAATATTATATATTTTCCTTTTATAACATATTATCACTCCTTCACTAATAATATTTCATAATTTTCATTGTTTTGAGTGTTAATTACCTTGTTTTTTCATTCATGATTTGTTATGAAAGTTGCAGTTCTTGTGAATTTGATATAGTTAAATAATCTCCAAAATAATAATAATTAAATAATTAATATATTTATACATAAATTATACTTTTAGTACCAATCATAAAATTGGTTTTGAGAAATGAAGTATGTTATGATCATGGAGACGGTAGGTCATACGTATGCATGAGTAGTGTTTCCATTTCCTAATGATCATTATGGAAAGAAGTTAAATAATATTTTATATTTTAATAATGATAATAATATATTATATAAGATATTATTTCTTTAAATATATTTATATATATCATCCATATGGTGTGGTGATGAAAGAGAGTCGCATCGCTTTGTGAATGTGGTAGTCCACTCATAGATGAATGATGTTATCATTTTTCAGTGTAAGAAATAAAAGGATATATTATCCTTTAAGAATGATAAATATGTCATTAATATAATAATTAATTTATTTATATCACATATATTTATTATTTTTATCCTTATTACCTTCTATGTTATGAGTTATTGAAAAATTAATCACATTGCTTCATGAGTTAGTAGTCCGTCGTACACACAAGTAGCATTATTATATCCCCTACATAATGGAAAGTAATATATATATATATAATTAATTAATAGGTATAATTATAATATAAATTTAATATATATAATTTATATACATCATTATACCCAAGTATGAGTGGTGGTAATGGAAAAACGAATGACATCGGTTTGCAAGGCGATAATCTGCCACACACACTAATGATGATTTTGTAACTCATTTGATCAAAGTGGGGACAGTTTTAGTTAATTATATTAGATTAAAAAAAGTATGTTGAATATAATGAGTTTTTTATATCATCATTGTTTAATAATAATTTAAGTATGTGGAGGAATAAATAATGTAAAAAGTTCATTTAAGAACGTTACCTCTTCTTTGGGTAACCTCCTTAGGTTTGCACCAAAATCATTCCTTGGTTAGATTTGTATTCAAACTAAGGTTTATAGAATTATAGAGGATAATATGGAATTTTTTGGGAAATAATTATCCCAATCAAAAGGGTTTGAATGTGTGAATAAGATAAGAGAGTGGGTGGCCTTTTATAAGTGAGGTGAGTTACACACTTGTAATTTTGGAAGAGAAATATGTGTATCATTGTTTTTCACATAGAAAAAGGATCAAAAATGAATTATTATTTATCCTTATAAATTATAAGTACAAATTAAGGACATAAAATTTTTTTAGACAAGTTTTTAGGTCATTTTAATGCTTATATTTTTAGTTTAACCCCCGGTAAATCTATTTTTACCATAACCACAGTAAATAATTTTTACTGTTTTCACTATTAATCATGTTAAAAAATAAATTTGAAATTATTAGAAAATATAAATTATTATTATTAAAATTATTTAATATATTTTTCAAAATTACATTAAAATAAGTGAATTTTTTTAATTTAAAATTAATATGGAGGACACGATGAGAAAGAGGGTTTTCAAAGAGAAAACGTTCAAAAGATTACAATGTTTTTATATAAAAATTCAATATGAAAACGATTAAAATGAAATAAAATGTCTTAATAGATCTATAATTGAACCATTTTTTATTTTAATCCAATTTAAATACAATTTAATGCTTTTAATTATTTAAACTAAAAGGAATTTTTCAATTAAAATTTCGTATTTTCACTATACATTGAAAAATGAAACATTTTTTAAAAAAAATCACCCTAATATTATTTTGATATTATAATTTAAAAATGAATTTTATTTTATCAAATTTTTTTTTAAAGGTGGTAAAAATTAATTTTAAATTATGTGCACAAAGCATGACTAAGCCTTCTTTCAGAAAAAATAATGTTTTTTAGAAAAAATTTCTTTTTAATTCAAATGATTCTTATTTTATTATGAATCAATAGATAAACAATGAATTCATTTTTTCATGTATAAATAATATACATTTAATAATTTAGCTATTAATATTCATACCCTCTAATTTAATGGATAGGTTATAACGATATACTATATTATGGTTCATTTAGACTCAGGGTTGCATGTTCTGTAAGTTACCAAAGTGATTAATGATAAAGAGATATTTTTTTTGATTGTATAAGATTGGTTTTTTATTTCCCATAAGATATCAAATATAATTTTCTTATTTTATAATTTCGGATTTTTATATTCTCCCTGACTTAAATAAATCGTGTTCTTAAAATTTTAACTTCATATCAATAATAAAGGGTTTTATATTTAAAAAATATTTTATTGAAAACCCCCATCGTAAAAAAGTTAATAATACATCCTCTTAATAAGAGATAAAGGGATGTATAAAGGTAATATTGAATAAGACATAAATATATTTCTAATTAGGATAAAATTGGTGGCAATTGAATATATGGACATTGAAGAAAAGAATAAATAATTATAGAGAGTTATATAGGTAATTTATCACAAGAAAGTGAAGGATCTATATAATTTTAAGGACACAAAACCCATAAATATGTGATGAATTAAAAGTCCATCTGATTCATCAGATATAAAGGTAATAGGATAACATTTTTTTAAAGAGGAATTATTTTAATATCTAATATTATAAGGAAATATACATACTTGATATGTTTCTATTTCATAAGAACAATTTCATCCTTTGGTTGTGATTCGATCAATTTCTAATTCATCACTTACTCTAAGAAATGAATATCCAATAATAATTTTTTTATTCCCGAAGAACTAAAATTCACTTTTAAAAGATCATAACATCTATAATATAATGATAATTCATTCATTTGATCTCTTGTTGTTATTATGATAAAATAGTCGGCACATGTTATCCAATATGAATAAATATCCATATAGTAAAACAATAAATTAATATATAATGACTCATCCAAAGTTAAACATAAAATAATTCATAAATGGATAACCTTATGAACCTTCCAAAAGATGAATATCTAAAACTTTGGAATGAATTTCAATTAATTTACAAAATGAACATATCAATAATCCCCTAAACAATATGATGTGACTATTAATAATCATATATCAAACATGTGAATACCTTCGTCATGTATTTTATTGAAATATGGTAATAATAAGAATTACCATAAAACCTTATTGAAAACATATATTCTTCCTTATTCCTTAAATATAACATATATTATTGTATATAATCCTTAAATCCAAAAATATTGTTAACTTCATCAATGATAGAAAAACCATATTTTCAACAAATCATTAATCAGTCCCAAGGTAGTCAGTACTATAAAATTTAAATTGCCCATATCAATCATATATTTATCACAAAATCATAATCTCAACATTAGGAATATATTAAGGATCATATTTCCCTCAATCATGTGTTTTCTAAGAAGTTAAACTATCCACTAAATCATTTTTCTTGGTCATCGGTACCATTCAACACACACTTTCAAATCCTTAATGAAAAAGTACTGCATTAGAATCTTTATACATTTCATAATTCTTATAACCAGGATATCATTGATAAATTAATAAAATGACATAATTCTTGAATCTAGAAACAAGAACATTAATCATTACACCTCATTTGTGGTAATAACATAATCTTAACAATGATCAGTTAGCTTCTTCTGAGGTATATTCCTTTGATATTTGGGGAATTTATTTTCCTAGTGTCCCATCTCCCTATAGTTAAATAATTGAATATCAGAAATTTTTTTCTTTCCATTTCAATCATGATCATACTGGCCTTTCTCTCCACACAAGTATAAAATTCTAATTCCCTTTAATAAAGTACAAGGTTATTTATTTCCACAGTTATCACATGTGGGAAAGTCCTTCATTCCTATATTCCCTTTATCCTTTTCCCCCTAATGTATCATTCTTCTCTTGATTCCCTTAAAATTCATAATATATTGAGAATTATTTATATACATTTAAATAACATGAAACTATATCCTCATTTGATGATAATTATTGGGAGACTAGTCCCCTTGAAATATTGGCTTAATCCCATCAAATAAATTATCATTATTACTCCAATGGCCCGAAGGCCTTCATTTTTTATTGATTTTTGATAATACTCCTTTAAAGGGGTGAGGTGGAACCCTTAAAAGGCCTGTAGGCGTAAGTATTACATGGCCCACAGGCCTTAGAGGAATTCATTTTCCCGTAGGCTTCAAACATTACATACAACCCAGACTAACTACTTGGAACTGCTCCTCCCTAGCATCTTCATCGTGAAATCAGCTCTCCACCTTCGCATGGCTGTTTGGATAGGAATTCCCATGCATGAACAGGCATTTCCTTATGGCAGGTGTCATACCCTCTCATTATTTCAATCCATTTAGCTTTTTCTGTGGTGAAAGCTCCTTGGTCATCCTCATTGAAGAGCTTGTTCCTTGTAGGTCGTCTGGTTTGCATATGCACTTAAGGTGGCCCGAATGACTTGAGGTGGCCCGAAGGCCTTACTAACCCAAAGTCCTAGGTGGCTTGAAGGCCTTAAAGGACTCGGGGACCAAATCAGTGGCCCAAAGGCCCAAACAGGGGCATATCCCCGGCTGTTACAGTGCCAAACAGTACCTGCTACAGTACCTGCTACATTACTGCACAGTTCCTGCTACAGTACCGCTACAGTACTGCTACAGTTCCCACTAAATTACTGGTACATTACTGCTACAGTACCCCAGAAATAATGTCTCCACCTAGATTTGATCCCAGGTCTTCTGGATGCACTTTTAGAGTCCTTACCAACCAGGCTAAGGCTCATGTGCAATAAATTATCATTATTACTCTTTGGATTCTGTGCTTTGATGTGGTTCTCATTCCTTCTACTAGGAACCATTTATAAATGATGGAATACACAATATTATATCATATCAATATGAAACATAATATATAACCCCAAAACTAGTGAAATATTTAACATAAATTGAAAATTTTATGTATAACTAATATCATAATCATAAACATGGTTTCCTTGGGGATATCTATATTTTAAATCCTTTATAATTGTTTGTGAAAAAAGTGAGCTATCCTAAGAATATCCCCTGAGAGTGTCAAATTAGGTGCACAGTAAGGCCCATTTTGTGCACTAACTGATTATCAGGTCAGTCCAAATGATCCCTTTTTAGAGTTATTACCCCAATGTACATCTTTTTCAGAACTACATCTACTTATAGTATCAAGATAGGGATGCATTTTCAAGAAAAACCACATAATATATCCCTTAAAAAAACTTTAGGTTGTTATTCTATACTTATCATCAAGGTCTATCATAGTTTTATGATCTCTAATCTATGTTTTAATAAATCTAGTTCCCAAGGCTTATACTAAAACTCTCTTTGAAACCAACTGTAACGACCCCAACCCCAATAACCTAGAGCCGGTGTCTTACTTTATTACATATGCATAAGATACAAGGAACCACATCCTAAAGTACCAAATAGTTTTGTAGTATTAGTAAACTAGATACATACATGGTCCTCATATTACATTTGAAAACACAATTTACAACATAATGTTTTTTGAGAATAACATTATCCCCTCTAGCATATTCTTTTATATAAAAAAGTACACTTTATGGATTCCCGAGAAAGGAAAAAAAATAATGGTTTGATCAAATAATCAGTAAGACATTAATTAAAGTGGAATCTATTAATAAACATTTATCATAATCAATATAGTTAGGTAAATAACTAAACACACATGTCATTTAATTATCTAGATAATGAAAAATCAACATGTAAAGGTAAATAACAAAAAAAAAAGAGAAAATTAATCAATAAGTTGAGAATAAAAGGCATATAAAGATAATATTATTTTTAAAATATCATGGATAATAATAACTAAATTATTAATGAAAAAAATACTTAATTATTGGATTTCATGATCTAATACATCATGATACATCTATAGTTAAGACCTTTTACAAGACGGTTTAAAACTACAGGTAAAAAACCCATTTAATTCTAGCTTATTGGTTTGTCTCATGAGACCTACTAATGCATCGAGGGGCGATATAGTTTTGGGGCCCACCTATCAATACATTTCTAAAGCATTCCTCATATATAGAATAATCAATTTAATTCATGAAAAATGTTCCTTATCATAAAATATATGTATTGATTTAAGAATACATATTTATAAATATTTCCATAGATAAAAAATTTAACTTCCAATGTAGAACAACATATGTATAAATGATATATAGTTTAAGAAATAAACATATCCATGATAAATAATATGTATAATTAAAGAAAATTTCATGTCTATAAGAAAGTAAATAATTCAAGGTAAAGTTAATGACTACAAATATTGAATCAAGAAAGTGAATTTCAATACTTTCCCTGGTCAAAATGATTATAAACCATCCATATAAAGAATAAATATAGTATCAATCCAACATATATCTATTTAAGTAATAATAAAGGGTTATTGTACTTCATGAATATAAATATCATAAAAAGTTCTTTAAAAACATTCTTCAGTAAAATATCCCTTTAATTTTGAAAAGTATTTTTTAAAAATAAATGTTTTAAAAATACTTTTCTTTGAAAATAACCATTGAAACATTTAAATGAATCTTTAAAAAATTGAGTGTTCATGATGTAATTTTTTTGTATACATACTGAGTAAGTTAAAATAAATATTCTTTAAATTTTTTGGTAAAATCCAAATGGATATTATTCTGAAAATGACATGAATATTCCTTTCAAAAAAAATAAAAAATAAAACCTAAAATGGGTAAAAATTCCTTTAATAAATTATTTTGAAAATGTTAAAAACGTTTTTGAAAACATTTTTAGAAAACATAGTTTTGGAAGTAGACAGACTTCTGAAAGAAAATAATAAAATTAAAGGGATTTATATGACAATGATCAAACAATTTCCTTAAATGTAAATTCATGTATAAACAATCCTAATTAAAATAAGATTATGAAATAAATCCTTACAGAGATCATAATGTTGAAGTGATTTTTAATCGATGAATCCATTATGTGTTTCAAATTTAAATTCACCTAAAACAAGTTTAAATAAAAAATAATATAATCAAAAGTAATTACACACATAATATAATAATATCAAATACAAAAAAGAAGTAATATAACACAATAGAAATAAATTGAGTTATGATATTATTTACCACATGTTGGTTTTCAAGTCCAAACCCCTTAGATTAAACAATTAAAATTGAAACTCAAGATACCATTAAATATTAAGGATTAATGATATTATATGAAAAATGGGAAGTATATACACCATATAAAAGGAATTAGGTGAATAACATTACAATATGCCTCATGAAGGGACATTGAGATGAAGTCCCTTACCATATGATTCCTTTTTGTTGAAAATGATTTAACCTCATGTATAGTGGTTCTAAAAATGTTATTAACTTATTATAGAACCAAATTAATATTTATAATATCATATATGATCTTTTTATGACATCTTTCAACCATTAATTAACAATATTTCATTATTTTCATTATTTTAGGTGCTAATTGTCTTATTTTCTCATTCGTGATTTCTTATTAAAGTTGTGGTTCTTGTTCATATTATATACTTACATTATATCCTGAATAATAATAATGAAAAAATTATCATATTTATACATCAATTATAATTTTAATACTAATCATGTAAGATGGTTTTGAGAAATGAAGTATGTTACAATCATGGAGATGGTAGGTCATACGTGGGCATGAATAAAGTTTTCATTTTACGATGATCATTATTGAATGATTTTAAGTAATATTTTATATTTAAAAAAATTATAATTATATCATATATACCATATTATTACTTTAAATACACTTATATATGTCATCCATGTGCTGTGGTGACGAAAGAGAGTTGCATTACTTCATGAATGCGGTAGCACACACGTATAAGAATGATATAATAATTTTTTAGTATAAGAAATATAATAATATATTATACTTTAAGAAATATAAATATTTAATGAATGTCATAATTATTTCATTTATATCATATATATTTATTAACTTTATCCTTATTATCTTCCATTTAAATCTTTAGTGATAAACAAATCACATCGCTTCATAAGGCGGTAGTCTATCGTACACACAAGCAACATTATCACATATCGTATGAAATGAAGGTAAAAATGTTTATTTGGTATAATTAATCTATAGGTATAACTATATTATAGATATCATATATATACACTTTATATCATACCCAATCGTGATAGATGGTAATATAAAAACGAATGACATCAGTTCTCGAGGTGATAGTCCTCTGTAATCGCGAAGGATGATTTTATAAACCATTTTATGTAAGTGGGGATGGTTTTAGGTCATTAAATTAATATAAAAACATATAATTATATGGAAGGTATGGAGGTTATTATATATTTATGGTTTAATATTAATTTAAGGTTTTTTGGGAAGAAATAGAATAAAAAATCTCATTGAAGAATATTACGTCTTCTTCAGGTAACCACCCTAGGTTTTACCCAAAAGACATACTAGGATGGATTTATGAAAAAGATAAGGCTTCTATGATGATATTAGGGAAGTTTAAAAGTTATTTGGTTAGGTAGTGGCTAAACCAAATAGGTTTTTATAAGAACCTGGTTCTTTATTAAAGTACATATGTATTAATTTCTATCCATTTGGTTTAAGTGTTTAAATATTGACTAATATGAATGCCCATTGAGTTTATAGTGGTGTTGGGGGTTTCTAGAGATTGCTTGAATCCCAGAACCCAGCTTTGGTGTTGAAAATTTCATGGCACACTATTTGAATAAACCGTGCGGGGTAGCCCACATGGTTTGACCAACAGTGTGAGACCTTGGCAGAGAGAAAGAGGAGGCCACACCTTTTAGAAAAACCATGTGAAATGAGGCACACAGACATGTGGACAAGTATGAAATTTTGATAGTGTATTTTTTCATGGTTTTCAAATGGTTATTCATACTGTGTGGAAAAAACATGCGATGTGCCCTTCCCTACAACTAAGCACGCATAATAGGCACACAGTTTAGCCAAATCATGCGGCCAAATTGTACGACCCTATATTTTTGGGTAAAATTAAAAATTTTACCTTATTAAATATTTTAACTCAACCTAATTTCCCATTTCATTCAAAAAATAGAACCATCACATTTTGAGAGCACCCTTGGATGACTATTCTTGTAATTGTTTCTAAATATCCATATAAACTCCAATTCAAGTGTAACTCATCTTACTAGATTTGCATTGGTAAGATCTTGATTCCTTTATGTCACTCCTTGTTTGGTTTGTTATTAGTTGCACCTTTTATGAGAAAGATAATTTTCCCTATTATTAGGTTCTTCATTCGCTCTTCAATTTTTTCTCAATTTGAATCAAATCAAGAGCTAATATTGGACAATCTATCCACTATGGACCTATGATAGGTGGTATTATTCTATTCATTAAAATTAGAAGTTTTTATATACGTCGTTGTATCATGCATCCAATTCCCATAAGATGCCTTGAAATGGATTTTGATCCATGATATAAATTGATAGGTATAGCCTATTAAATTAAAGAGGCATGTTAATGAATGGTTATAGGTTGAGAACTTTGATTTGAATATACCCATTGGGTGTGTTGTGTATTAAATGTTCCATTTGATAACATATGATATTAGACCCCTTTGAGGTGTTCAGATTTACCCCATGTCATGGGATGTTAAATTTGAATTGTCATGTGATGTTTGAATTGTGAATGGTTATATAGATTGAATTGTGAATGGTTATATAGATTGAATTGTGATATCAATTATAATTTAATTGAGGAATGGGAAGGGATGAATGATTATGTCCCTTGGAACTTTCTGTGTAATGGATTGTTATACTTATAATACTCATTAAAATAAAATTTTCACGTGAGTAATTAAGAGGAAAGACTTATAAGATTATCCCATAATTTGAGTCACTTTATATGGTGAATTTTAAATGTAATGTTATTTTTTTTACCTTGACATGTTTAAATGAATTTTATTAATTGGTTTTCAATTGGTTAAATAATTACATGCCTTTGATGACATGGATTTATATGATAATTTCATGGATGGACTCATTCATATTTTTCCTTGCTTATGCCTGAGTGATACTTGGACTCCCTAGTGGATTGTCGAGGATAGAATCAAAGTACAGACTATTATAGGATGAGTGATACTTGGATTCCATATGAATTTCCAAGGATAGAATAAAAGTTAATTTGACTATATATGCCATGGGTGATATTTGGGATCCCTTAGTGGACCACCAATGACAAATTCAAATGACCTGGATTTTAAATGAGAACTTGGACCTTATAGGATGTTTACTTTCAATACTTCCTTATTATATTATTGCATGCACACTATGTGTTATATATTCACTATCTATATGAAAATTTACCTTGGGTGGTTTCCTATATGAATTATGACTCACAACCCATTTGGGATGCCTTGGGTACTCGAAAAGACTATATGATTATAGGTATGGACAAGGTAAAACAATCTACTATAGGTTCTTGAAATCTACTTAGGTGTAGAGGAGCATGGGACTGAGATGAGGCTCACAATGCTCGTTGGGATACTTTTTAGCCTTTTATACTTTTGGATACATGTATTGTATTGTAAAACTAACTTGTATACATCTTTTGGATACTTTAATAGAAACATGGAATGTATCACCATCATTGTATATGAGTTTCCTTTTGTTATCATTATCCATTACTATTGTTTATTTACTATCTCATTGTCATTAATTCTTTCACTACTTATATTTTATTGACTTTCTAATGTGCTACAATCTAGTAATGAGGGGATAGTCTCCCTATAGAGACACCTAGGCCCTAATTTCTAGTCAGTAGCCTCTTGTGTTTGGGGAGATTCACTCGAGGCCATGCAACCAACCAAGACCGGGGAAACATTGAGTGGCTTCTGGATATGGGGTGTTAAAATGTGGTATCAGATGGTTCTTTTATTTTTTGGTTTATTATTTAGAGACAATAGAAAGGGATATAAAGAAATTGGAATTTGGTAATGACCTATACCCGGGCATAGCTAACCCGTGTACAAGAAAAATTCAAATCGCCTCAAATGAAATTGATGTTTTATAGATTTTGACTATTATAGTTGATTTGATTCCACTTTTGGGTGATGAACTTGAATTGTGATGTTATTATTGATTAATTTATGGGTTTTATTTTGTTACAACCTAATGAGATGAGGGTATTCCTTCTAATGCATCATGTTAGGAACTTTAAAGGAATCACATGCCATGAATTATGCCATTCCATTTAAGATGCATTGCTTTTTTGCATTCTTCTATGATAGGTTTCATGATAGATACAATTTCTATTGTGATAGGTATTCTAGAATTTAGTATGGTGTTGATTAGGTGGGTTCCACATTTTGATTCATGAGGTGTATGGGCCGTTATGAATCAGAATTTGGTGAACCATTGGTTAAAACTTTTGAAATGAACTGTGATATAAATGTGAAATTAGTATGAATTCAAATGAAAATGAATATGTGAATTCAAGGGAAAAATGAATTTAAAACTGAGTTTTTTATGGTAGATAACTTGACCCAGACCTGACCATAGTAGTGAGAAGTAGGTAGTATCTCTTTATTATATATGATCTGTATGTCTCCCATACCTTACTCTAGGAGAAGGATAACGAGTGTGTTATTATATAGGAAGACATGCACCTATCATATTTCAGTATCTACATTTATGATCTACAAAAATTGATAATAATCTTGATCTAAGGTGTGCACTCAACATTTGTATATGTATACCACTACGACGTCCTCCAGTCGTACTTCTTGAGGGTGGCACCGACCATACTCTGAAGTTGGTGTTCTAGGGGAAACTAGTGGATCCTCTAATAGTTCCATCTATGGCACCAGTTTGAATACTGGACATAGGTGTTGATGCACAATTCCATGATTTATTCTTGCAATTCATGCAAACCATTCCGGGAGAACCATAACCTACCCTAACTATAGAAGAGTTGGCACATGAGTTCTAGCATCAGAATATGTAGATGTTTTTTGGGGATGGAGGGACACATGATATATATTCATTTCTATAGGTATTGTTATCTATATTTGAGAATATTAAGAAGCCTCCTGAGTGGAGGAAAATTCTAGTTATGTATATGTTTCATAATTCTACCAAAAGATGGTGGGATGTGATTACTCAGATGGATATTCATAATGAGATGGATTGGAGGTATTTTCTTATAGCCTTCTATGAGTACTTCTATACTGAGATGTTGAGGGCTGATAGAGCATGGGATTTATTTCACCTGGAGTAGGGCATGCTATCAGGGATGGATTACTCAGCCCATTTTTTCAATTTCTAGTGCTTTACATCTATTATGATGGGTGATGAATTATCTAAATCCATGAAATTTGAGGATGGTTATATGAATGATATCTGATCACAAGTGAATGTATTTTGGATGTCTATCATTTCTGGAATAGTGAATCAGGTGCTTATCACAGAGCGTAACCTAAGAGGGGTTATGGGTTCAACCCAGGTCAGTTTGAAATCTAGATCTGGTACTGCATGAATAGGTAGTAGGATCCATCATTTGGGGCTTCAACGTGGTGATATTAGAAGTCAGAGGACATACTCAGGTAGCTAGGTGAGGTCCTACCAGTGCAATAGGCTGGGATATATGAGACCTCTGTGTATGAGAGACCTAGTCGAGTGATGATTCTATAGAAATATGGGTCATATAAAACAATTTTGTAGAACTTATCCACTAGCATCCAATGAGAGAGGGCTTTCACATACTCCACATTCAAAATTAGGTTCAGTATATTCTCATCAAGTAGGGAGTTTGTGTAAATATTGCGGATCAGGACAAGGTGGTGTTCATGGGAATGTTAGTCAAACCCTATTTTTATAGTGACAGTAGAGAGGATCTTCTCAGGGTAGCTAGGTAGTATCATAGAGCCACGATTTATGAATATATACACAGTGCAATAGACCCTTGAGGAGAAAGATCTCATACCTTCTACTGTCATAATTACTATTCTAGTAGCCTCTACTTTAGTTTCTATACTTTTTGATGTAGGGGCTTCAAATAGCTTCATATATATACCCTTTGTAAAGAGCTTGGGGATCAGTGTTCAAACTTCGGATGGTGTTATGACGCTTGAAACTCCATTGGGGATTAGTACGGAGGATTTATGTTAGTTCAAAGAGTGCCCCCTTGAGATAGGTGGGTGTCACTTCCCATGGGACCACTTTTTCCTTGAGAGGATAGGTTTTGACATCATTATTAGGATGGAATAGTTGGTCTCCTTTCATGATTTTGTTGATTGCTATCGACACATAGTGACCTTCACATCACCATAAGGTAGAGCATTTGTTCACAAGGGTGAATGAGATTTCCATGTGATCCAATTTGGACATGAGCATCATAGGCTGGGTGGGATGACAACCTAGATTGTCAGTTTATATCTGGATGATTAGAGAACACTTCAAGAATATTTCCCTCTAGTGGTTAATCATTTGAAAGACATTTTTAATGGATGACTTTTCAGGATTACCTCCAGTGAGAGAGGTATAGTTCTCTATTGATCTAGTCCTGGAGTTGGATAGATATCCCTTCCTTATTATAGGATGGGTACTACTGAGATGTAGGATCTCAAGTGGCAGCTAGAGAATTTAGAAAAAAAAGGTTTTATCTGATCCAGTTATTCTCCTTGGGGTTTTCCAATCCTTCTGTGAAAAAGGAGATGGTACCCTCCGAATATGTGTGAATTATCTAAAATTAAACCAAATAAATGTTAAGAACCAGTATCCGATACCCATGATATATAATCTCTTCAAATATCTACTGGGAGATTGAGTATTATAAAATATTTATTTGAGATTTGGTTATCATCAAGTGTGTGTTAGACCATCAGACATACCTCTCATGGATTTTTGTAGCAGGTTTGGTCTCTATGAGTATTTGGTTTTGTAGTTAGGTCTCACGAACGTGATAGTGTTCTTCATAGAACTAGTCAAATGAGTCTTACATCCTTCTTTGGATTCATTTTTTGTGGTTTTTATGGATGATATATTGGTGTATTCTCCCAATCAACACAACCATAAAAAAATATTGAGATCATATTGAATACCCCGAGAGACCATCAGTTATATACAAAGATCACAAAGTTCCACTTCCGGATGGATCAAATTCACTTCTTGGGAAAAATTATCTCAAATACAATAGTATTAGTTGACCCATAGAAGGTGAGATTTGTAGTTTCCTAGGATAAACCCAAGGAAGTATTTTAGGTATAGAGTTTATTAGGGATTGCTAGTTACTATAGGAATTTTATACAAGAATCAATGCACCTAGAATCACTACTCATGATCTTGACTAAAAAGGTTGTGAAGTTTTTATGACCAGATTCCAGCAAGACTTCCTTTCATGAGCTAAAGGGGAGATTGAATTCTGTTTCGATGCTAATTTTTCAGAGCCAAGAAGGATTTACACTATGTACTATAATGCATCAGGTATAGGGTTGGGAGATATCTTTATGAAAGGGGATATAGTCATGGTGTATGGGTCTCATCAGTTCAGGCCACATGGAAGGAATTACCCAATGCATGATCTTGAGTTAGTTTTCGTAGTCCATGCATTGTACTATTGGAGAGATTACTTGGGGATAGTTTTTTGGTGTACACAGACCACAAAAGTGTCAAGTACTTATTTACACAATATGATCTAAATATAAGGTAGAAAAGGTGGATGAAATACCTATAGTATTTTGATTTTGATCTTGACTACATGCCTAGAAAAGGAAATGCAGTGGCTGATGAACTGAGTAAGAGGAATCAGATATAGGTAGTTCATCAGGCTATTAGCGAGTGTAAGCTCATAGATTTGTTCTCTGAGATGCACTAGGAGGGGCATGACAGTTAGGGGAAAACGTTACTAGCATACTTAGCTATTACCTATACTCTTTTAGATATAGTTAAGATGAGGTCGATATCTGACTCATAAGGACTAGTCCTATAGGAGAGTGTGGTAGGTTTGGACCCTCCTCCTGGTTAGACCATAGGCGAGGATGAAATTATCCAAGTGCATGGTCATGTATGGGTTTCAATAGACATGTGGGAGGAGATGATATCAGACCTTCATGCTTCATCTTGGGAAGTGCATCCTAGAATCACCAAGATGTATCAGGATTTACATCACCAATTTTGGTGTCTAGGTATGAAAATAGATGTAGATTTTTTTCATGTGGTGTTCCACTTGTTGGTAGGTGAAGGTGGAACACTAGTGACCATCCAAACTCTTACAGAAGCTTCCAATTCCCAAGTTGAAATGGGATGACATTGTGATGGATTTTTTTGATAGTTTTACTAAGGTATCTTTGAGGTAATGATGTCATTTGGATTTTTTTGGACAGGATCACAAAGGTTTCTCATTTTCCACCTATCAAGGATACCTTTTAGTGGATGATTTGGATAGGTTTTATATCTTTGAGATAGTATGACTTCATGGGGTCTCGTGCACTATCATTTCAGATAGGGATTCTCTGTTTATATCTTACTTCTAGAAGAGTCTACAATGGGTGTAGGGTACATAGGTGCTTCTGATCATAGCATATCAACCCCAGACATATAGCCAGTTAGAGCATAATATTTAGGTGCATGAGAACATGTTGAAGAATGAATTCGGGATTTTGGTGGCTCTTAGAAGAGGCATATACCCATAATTTATTTTTCTTATAACAATACCTTTTATTATACTATTAAGATGGTGCCTTATGAGGATTTTTATGGTAGGTCATGCCGATCACCCATGTGTTAGTTATTGTAAGGAGATGCAAGTATTCTTGAAATATGTCTTATTCAAGAGACCATAGAGTAGGTTCAGTTGAATTGAAAGTGGATGGATACTATGAAGTCTTATCAGAAATCATACGCTTATCACCAAAGATGACCTCTAAAGTTTGAGGTTGGGGATCAAGTTTTCTTACATGTTTCACCAAATTAGGGAAATAGGAGAATCATGAGACATGGTAAGATTTCACCATATTATTTTGGTCTTTTTGATATTGTAGAGAGGGTCGGTTTAGTAGCCTATCAGTTGAATTTACCTCAAAGATATCAATCCATGAATGATTTATTCCATGTATCTAAGTTACACTACATTAATTCAGACCCGTATCATGCCTCTTAGCCCAAGGAGGTTGAGTTACAGGTAGATGAATCCTTTGAGGAGCATCCTATATGTATTGTAGATTGCAGCATGAAGGATCTATGAGGCTGGTTCATCCCTCTAGTATGGGTTCTATGGTAGCATGGACGAGTGTAGGATGAGACATGGGAGTAGGAAGCCGATGTACAATCGCAGTGGTTGGAGTTATTCTCGAACATTCTTGACCACCCTTGAGAATGTAATTCGACAATGATTTTCTTTAAGGGGGGAAGTTTGTAAGAACTCAATTCTTTTTTAAGGTATGGATCTTTAAACTTAAATAAATTCATAGTTTAAACATTTTAATATAGACTAATATAAAATCCCTTTGAGGTCATAGAGGTGCTGGATCTGTCTAGGGTTGGTTTGGATCCCATAACCCAGCTTTTTGGTTGAAAATTGTCTGGTGTATGGTTTGAATAAACCGTGTGGGGAAGGCCACATGGTATGAATAACTGTGAGAGACATGTATATATTTTAAGAGGAGACTTCATGGTTTATACAAACCATACGAAATTGGGCGTACTTCCATGAATCCATATCTTCAATTTTGACAATAGTTTTTTTCATGGTTTGTGCACGGTTAGTCAAACAATGTGTACAAATTGTGTGATGTTCCCTTCTCTATAGCTAAGATTGCATGGTTGTCACACAATTTGGCCAAACCATGTATCCAAACTATGAAACCATATATTTTTTTTTCAATTTAAAATTTTCCCTTATTAAATATTTTAACTCAACCTGACTTATAATTTCATTTAATGGAAAGAACCTTCACATTTTAAGATCTCCCTTTGATGAATATTCTAGGAATTTTTATCGGATCTCCGTATGATATTCAATTCAAGCATTGATCATATTGCGGGATCTATATCATAATGATCTTGATTAATTTTGTTTCATTCATCATTTGGTTTGGTATCAACTATGCTATTTAAGTGAAAGTTAATTTTTCTTATTACTAGGTTCTTCAGCTGTTCTCTGATTTTCCCCTGATCTAATTCTAAAGGTGATCCCTTGAAATAGATTTTGATCATTGATATAAATTGATTGGTATAGCCTATTAAATTAAAGAGTCCCATTAATGAATGGTTATAGGTTGAGAACCTTATTTTGAATCCACCCCTTGGGTATGTTGTGTATTAAATGGGTTGTCTTATGGAATATGAAATTGGACCCCTTTGAGGTGTTCCCATTTACCTTATGTCATGGGATTTAAAATTTGAATTGTCAAGTGATGTTTTAATTATGAATTTCTATGTAGATTGAATTGTGGTATAAATTGTAATTTAATTGAGGAATGGTAAGGGATGAATGAACATGACCCTTAGCCCTTTCCATGTAATGGATTTTTAATCTTGTGATTCTCGTTAAAATGAAATGGCTGAATGAGTAATTAAGAGGAAATCCTTCTAATCTTATCCCATGATTTGAGTCACCTTATAAGGTGAGTTTTAAATAGAATGTTCATGGTTTTAACATTGAAATGTTTAAATGAATTTGATTAAGTGGTGTTGAATTGGTTAAATTATTATATGCCTTGGGTGGCATGGATTTATATGAGAATGCCTTAGATGAACTCATTTGGATTTTACCTTATTTAAGCCCAAGTGATAGTTGGAATCCCTAGTGGACTGTTGAGAAAGGAATCAAAGGATTGATTATTATATGCCAAGTGATACATGGATTACATATAGATTTACAAGGATGGAATAAAAGGTAATTTTACCATATACACCATAGATGATACTTTGGCTCCCTTAGTGGATTGCCAAGGATGAACTTGAATGGCAGGGATGTTCTACCAAACCTAGAGCGATACCTGGGTTCTTATAAGGATCGCCATGGATGGGCTAGTAAGGTATTGGTTTATATTATACCAGAGTGATACCTGGATTCCAACATAGTAATTACATATAAGTGATATGTACTTAAATTAAAAAATAATGAATGAGTTATATGACATGTCTTCCAATCCAAAACACAATCTTGGATTATGTCTTTGTTTACAATTATTGGATGGCCTATTTATGAATCCTTAAGTATATCACCATAGGGTAAACTGGGATATCCATAGGGTATTAAGACTTATTGATTAAATTAAATTGAATCATTAATTAAACTTGCATAAATGAAACATGCCTAACTATTAATTCAGATACTTATTTCTTAAATGAAACTGATTAAATGAATTTGATTATAAATGAGAACCCACACCATATAGGATGTTTAATTTTAGTACTTACTTACTTATTATATTACTACATGAACATTATCTACTGTATATTCACTGAATGTATGGCACTTGACCTTGAGTGGTTTCCTACTAGGATTATGTCTCACACCCTGTTTGGGCCGCCTTAGGTACCTGAACATACTATATGATTGTAGGTGTGGACAAGGGAAATTTTCCTACTACAGGTTCTTGATTGTTTCTTAGGAGAAGGGGAGAATGAGACCAATATTACACACATGATTATAGCTCATATACTTTTTTTTCCTTATTTTACTTTTGGATACAAGTATTGTATTGTAAACCTGCCTTGTATACATGTTTTGGCTGCTTTACTAGACACATGACATGTATCATCATAATTTTATATGAGATTTCTTTCATTATAATTATTTATTCCCATTTTTTATCTATTTTATGATTTTTATTACTACTTCCTCTACTTGTATTCTATTGACATTCCATTGTCCTATAATCTGGTAACAAGGGCATAGTCTCCCCACAGACACACCTTGGGCCTTGTTTCTAATCAGCAGCCTCTGGCATTTTTGGAGATGCACTTGAGGCCTTGTAACCAAATGGGCCTAGGGAACCATTGAATGTCATTTGGATCTAGGATCTTATAGTTTTATGGTGTGAATAAGAGATGATATGGGTGTCTTTTTTAAGTGAGGTGGGTGTCACACTTGTAATTTTTAAAAATAAAATAGGGTACCCATATTTTTAACATTCCAAAAGTGTCTAAAATAGATTATTATAAATACATAGACTTTATAAGGTTTAAATATGGCTATACAATAGATTTTATACATTTTTAACCCTTATATTTTTAGTTTTACCCCCGATAAATCCATTTTTACCTTAGTCATGATAAATAAATTTTAATGTTTTCACTATTAATTATGGTAAAAAATTAATTTGACAGAATTAAAAATTAAAAATTATTACAATAACAAAAATGTAATAAATTTTCCCAAATTCCATTCAAATAATTAGAAATAATTAATCTTAAATTAATCCTGTAGATGCGATGAGAAAGTAGGTTTTCAAAGAGAAAATGTTCAAAAGTTTACAATGTTTTTATATAAAAATTACATCTTAAAATTATTGAAATGACATAAATTGGATTAATATATATATAATTTAACTAATTTTTCTTTAAAACAAATTTAAAATATAATTTAAACTTTTAATTATTTAAAATAAAAGGCAGTCTCAATTAAAATTCAATATTTTTTTACTATTCATCAAAAAATGAAACATTTTAGAAAAATCCAAAAAATTCACCCTAAGATAATTTTGATAATTAAATTTTAAAAATGAATTTAATTTTACCAAAAAAATATATAAGGTTTGTAAAATTAAATTTTAAATTATGTGTGAAATGTGTGACTAAACCATATTTTAGAAAAAAATCAGTTTTTTTTTCAGAAAACATTTCATTTTATTTCAAATAATTATTATTTTATTCCTAATAAGTATATATGAAATTAATTTGTTTTTACAAGTGTAGACCTTATACATTTCATAATTTAGTTAGTATTATTCATTCCCTCAAATTTAAAGGATTGGTTATAACGGTATACCATATTACAGTTCATTTAAACACAATATTGTGTGTTCCACAAGTTGTTGAAGATCTTAAATTTATAGAAATAAAATTCATGATTTTTTTAGATATTTGTTTCATGTATCAAACACTATCAAATACAATGTTATTATTTTATAATTTTTTGGTTCTACATGTTTGTTATTATACACCATCATTTCTTTATATGGTTTATTCACTACCCTATTACCATCAAATATAATGAATATATTTCATCTCATGTTATTTTAATGTACATTTCATGGTAACTCACTCATGATATTTTTATTATTATATAACCAATACCATAAAGGGTTTTTTTAACTCAACTTCCTTTCTTTATTTTAAATGATTCTTCTTGAACTTGTTTCTTCCAAGAATTGTTTCTTCAACCTTAAGATTTTATTTAATTGAAATTTCTATTCCCCTAGTGTAAAATGAAAATTCATGTCAAATATTTTAACATGATAAAAATTTCATTCTTAAAAGTGCTTCATTTTTTAGATCAATTCTCATACTCTTTAATGATGGTTTCCCCTCTTGTTTATATTTTCCTTCATATTAATTTTATCCATTATATTTTGAAACATAATTATGTGTTATTTTATGTGACCATAAAATTTCCCTTTTCCCATTTTAAAAAATGAATATTTTATATTTTTTTATGATGTGGGTTTTAAATATGAGTATTTAGAAAAAAAAATTCAAAATTTCAAAGGGAAATTTTTTATCTTCCACTCCACATGTATTTTTGAACACCTTTATGTATTCTTTTAAAGGGTCTATCATTGAGGATTATTTTAAAAAAATTCAAAAGTTACAAGATTAGCTTTTCAAAAAAATATATTTTGAAAGTTAACTAAAACAATTTTTTAGTGATAATTTTAAAAACATTTTTAAAATACTCTTGTATGGTATTATTTTAATCATTATATTAAAAGATATTTACATCCTTGTAAATTTCCTTTCATGGATTACACTTTAAATGGGGAAATTTTCATATTATCTATTATATTGATTGAATAATATTTACCTGGAGTGTTAATTAGTATATTTAGATAGCTATTTTTCTATACGTATATCATGTTAAAATTATCGGATGAATTATGATTTTTTTCCTTAGGTGATTCAACTGAAAAATGATATGAACGCCATGTTATTCCCAGGTGGTCTTTAAGATATTGTGATGATTATATATGGATGTTGATAGGTGTGGTCCTATATTTCACTCTAATTTATTTTTTAAGATTTTATATCTCATTATATAACAGTAAATGAGTTGTGATGACTCAATATACCAAGATAAATAGGTGAGTGAAGCCTGATCCACCAAGGGAAACATGTGAGTGAATCTTAATACACTAAAGTAAACAGTTTGTGATACTATATCCACTATGTTATGATTTATATGCCTATGTATGTGCCTCAATTCCATAAATATTCCATGTTTTTATCATATAAAGAATTTCTATAATGTATTGTTATATTATTCACTGCCTTATGAAATGAACTTTTTTATCTATGTTTTATTGGGTATATCTTTATTATGTATCCGGATTATACCTATATGCTTACTTATTATCAATGATTATTATTTTATATGTTTACCCTTATTGAGTGTTTGACTACACCCCTTTATTCTGTTTCTATTTACCTAGGTTTTGAGTATAATAAGATTAGGAAATAACTATAAGAGTTTATTATGTGGATAATTTGTGTGAGATTTTGAAGACTTGTTATTGATTAAATAGTTTCTTACACAGTGGAAAAAATTCATTTGATATAAATAACATGGTGTAATTTATTTTTGAACTATAAAAATAAAATTTATTGGGAATGTATGTAATGAAATATTTTCTATGGAGTCATTTAATTGAGATAGTCACATCTAAAACCTAATATAATTGGTATAAGACTAAGGATTAGATAACTATGGAGATTAGGATGGTATCCATTTTTCATAATTTAGAAGTTATAAATTTCATTAAAGTTTAATAAATTAAGGTATATCAAAATTTTAATGGTACAAATAATCATTTAGTTTAGTTACTGAAATATTGAATATTTTAAAGATTTTTATAGTATTCCTTTAGTGAAAAACCTAGGGATAAAACTAATGTATAAGTCAATGTTTAGGATAAAATTCCATTTTTTTGGTAATTTAGAGATTATTTGGTTATAATATCATTAAATCTCTCTCTGGATACTGGTAAGTGGATATGGTTGTGGAACATATTCACTTTTAGGTAATAATCTAGAAAAAGGCTTGTGGAGCATTGAATAAATCTTCAATCTAGTGTATGATGAATGATTATAACACTGCACACCTAGCTAGACACTCCTAAGGAATATTCTTTGGTAAATGACATTATCTTTATGAACCATTTTAAAGGTTTCATTTCCTAATAAATTTAAGGGATTAGGTTTAGAATTAAAAGAGAACCTAACTTAAAATAAAATAGATTAAAATGAAAGTATCAAAGGATGAAATGAATGTGTCATTAGAGAAGACATATTAGGATTAAGTTTTCATATTCATATAATCATTCAGTATAATTCTATTGGATATTATCCTATTCATTTTGGATTTAGTATTTGTTGAAATGGGATCATAAAAATTAATATGAGAAATTTATAAATCTAAAAACCACTATTTCATGTAACCAAATAAGGTAACATACTTAAATGGTTGAGAATCTTGATGTATTTCTATTATTATAGAAAATGTGAGTTTCTTACCCTTACCTAAGGTAGTGATATTGATATATTTATAATCTTATCTATTTTCATCATTAGTTGATATTCATTGATGACATTTGGATATATTCTAATATTTATGAGGAATATGTGAAACATCTAATGATTTTTCTTCATTAGTTTTTATTTAATAGATTGGAAACATATATTAAATACTATCAATAACCTTGAAAATTGGTTTTAGGATAAGGTTATATATATTTTGGATAACTATTAGAGAATACATGACTGAGATATAAAAAACTATTAGGTTTAATATATTCTCAATATTGTGGTAATAAAGGGTCAATTTAATTTTATAAAAGTGAGTTATACAGTATCGATAGACATTAAATTGATCATTTATTTAATGAAAAAGTGTGTTGTGATATTATTTGTGAATTTTATCTCATTTTGGGATTATTATATATATGGACTACTATGTTTTACTTTATAAACTAGTGTTTGATACATTTAAGGGTTAAATATATAAGTAATTTTTGGAAGAATATATGATTTCACTATCATTTAATTTTGTATATATTCAAATGGTTTTGGGAAAGGTATTTTATATAGAATATATAATAATGATATATATATACTTGAGTAAGTGATTATATAAAATATTAATGTTGTTTGAGTAAAGATAAGTAACTTCATATAAACTAAGTGAGTAACATAGATGTCATATTAGAAGTTATATCCTAAATGATGTATATGTTAAGAATACGATCACCTACTTTCATTAGTTAAGAATAATTAAAATTACGGGGTTAAGATTAATTTAATGGGGGGATAATGTAATGACCTGAGATTTTAGATCACATAAATTAATATTATCTTCAATAGACTATTCCACACACAACACTAAACTAATGAATCACTCAACTAAAACAAACTGCAAAATATTAAAATTACATAATAATAAAATCATTAGTAAATATGAAGATAATAATCTTTTAAAATAATTCCATATTATTATTTTCTTTGATTAATATTTTAAAATTGATTCCTTTCTAATAACCATTTAAAAAAAGAGGTATTTTATTTTACCTTAATAAATTAAATTTATCATAGCTAAAATTTTATTATGATAGTTGATATTTATATTTATATTTGTAAATTTATATGAAATAAGATTAAAGAGACCTTATGTTTTAAAAATTCATTTTTGTAATAAAAGAAATTATTTTATATATATTATATTTTCATTTAAAATATGTATTTATAAAGTTTAGAATTTTAATTTGAAAAGTCTAATTTCATGTTTGGATTAAAATTTTCAATATTATCCTAAGATGAATATTTAAGATTTTTCTAAAAATGGATTTTTAAGTGAATCATGTGATGTACTATTTTTACAAATATCATGCCTTTTATTGCATTATTTATTTATAAGAATGATTTGGAAATTTATGAAACCATTTTCTATAAAAATATTCATTTATATGTTATTTGATAAATTGAAAAATATATATTCTATTTTACATACCTGTACTTATTGTTTTAAAACATAATTATTATTTTTCCCAAAAAAATTGTATTTAATACATTATATAATTATTATTTTAAAATTAATTTTATCACATTTAGAAATTAAAAAAAATTAACTAAATTTAAAATTTTTAATCATTTGTTATAAATTATACAATAAATACCACTTTATTTTTTATAGTCATAAAAGATAAGTTACTTATGAAAAAACTACTTACCATAGAGAAATCTATAATGGTAAGCGTAAAAATCTAAGAATAATGACCTCGTACATGATTAAAACTTAAATAGGATTGTTTTCTTAATGCATTTATCGACCTTATCACTTATTGTGTCCATTATTTCTCAATTTTGGATCCACTTTCATTTAGTGTGACTTACCATTGTTGGAAAATTTTGGGTATTTAAAAAATTATGATCCCTTTTCACTTATAATAACATCTCTCCTATCCTTACTTCCCCTCACACCATAACCCCTTAGTTCTGCCAAAAACTTACCCAAACCCATCTTGAAATCTCATATACACCATAAATAGGTTCTTTTCCTCTCAATATATCATCCCTCAATGGTTTAACCCCTTTCCCAAAGGAGATAATCCAATAAGTGAGGTATAAACTTTTAACTATGCCTTTCATGTTTCTATTTATTTATATGAACTTATTATTTCTAAAATTACATTAGACCATATTAAAATGAAAAAATCTTTATCACTATTATAATTATATGTTATTATATATATGGTAAAATAATTAACCACCTTTACCATTTTTGATTAAGAAAATCTAAAAACTTGAAATGTATGTATGTACAGACTACCGCCTCCACGAAGTAGAATGATTGTTTCCCTTAACATATTAAAATGGCTTGTAAAAATTTGAATTTAATGTATAATTAAGAAATTTATTACTTATTTAAGATTCTTAAATGATAAAACATATTAATATTCTCTCTAGTTTTATGAAAATTATATCATCATCCACGTGTACATACAGATTACTGCCTCCGCAGATCGATGTATTCTATTCCTCATTACCACCATTCATAGATGGTTATAAGAATGGTTTTAAAGGATAAATATGATTCATATTATACGAATATGTTTCTATTATTAAAAACTGAATAAATTATTAAAGATATGAATAATAAACAATCTTTATAAAATTAATTATCTAAAATAAGTGAACTAAGAAGGAAACACAATATATTCATACTATACAATTGTTTCATATCCTTAAATTCTCATAATTCTTTATAATTTTGATATATCACACCAATAAACATGAAATTATATCATTATTCTACTATTATATTGATATTTAAACTAAATCACCTCATAATCATCCATTAACCATGTTATGTTTGGATTGGTTTGACAACCTACATGAAAAATGATATGAAATTATATCATGGATTAATATAAAAACAAAATTAATTTTATAATATGATATAAATATTTTAAAAATTATATTTTGGTTCTAGAAAGGGTAAACCATTATTTAACTCAGTAATTAATACAACTTATTTTGGTTAAGAAAATCACTAAGGTGTATTGATTTTCGATTTCACCTTAAAGGAAAAATAATGAAACACTCTATAACATCCCATTACCATTTTATCAGGTAATCCATTAACCTCATCATGGTTTTCCTCTCCTCTGAGATAGGGAGGATACCTATAATAGTGAATTCATAGATTTTTTGGACTTTCACTAATACTAATTTATTTTAGCAGGATGTAGAGCAGTTACATGCTCTGTAAAGGTTACTAGATTTAAGCTATGAAAGGGGATTCTGTAATGACCCAAAGTTTCATTAATGGGAATCCCACTTGATCTAATTAAATGTCAAATTCTTTGGTTTTATGTTAATAATTTTGACCGTTGCTAATATAGTCGTTGAACAGTGATCACATGATTAGTATAAATATAGGGCTTTAACGAATCCAATTTACTCATACAAAAGAAGCGATGGCCTCATCCAGTAGAATTTCTCCATACGAAGCCCATTTGTCGGAGCTCGGAAAAGAGGTGGTGTCTTTGGGCTTCGCTCTTGACCAAGCCCAAGCTGAGCTTCATCATGTCAAGCTCGAACGAGACCGTCTACGAGAAAAGTGGAAGTTGATAGAGATTACCACTCGAGCAATGTTATCTGAGCCACCCCAAGAGTCTGTCACCATCACACACCTTACACTTAGGTCTTATGCGGCTGTTTTAAGTGGTTATGTAACAAATCGCTAGTACTATGTTCATGTACATTATTTTTTTATATAATACTGAATATACTTTCTTTTCATTATTAATACATTGTAAATAGTTTTTAAAGTACAAGTAGTGTTTTTAGTTATTATTTAATTAGGAAATATATTTTATTAAATTACGGGATTTTTGAATTAAATAATATTTTAATAAAATATTATTATTATTAATAAATTAATTTTATTATATATAAATGATCATATAATTTTATGAATGCAATTATAATTTTTATTAATGTTTGAAAGCCATTTATGTCAAAACCCATGAATTTTCAATAAATATCGGTTTTTATTTTAAAAGTGAAAATTAACATATTTAGAAAATTATTTAAATAAAATAAATTATATTTCTAGAATCAGGACGTCGAAATTATCTAATGGTGAATTTTTCATAATTTTCTGTGACAGTCAAATTTTTGGGTATAAATTAAAATACCATTTTTTATGACATCATGATGACCCAATAGTGATGTAATAAAATACTATAAGCTTTATTTTCGGCCAATATATGTTTTACCATTAAAATAATGTGATTTTGGGTTTGTTTGACTTACTTTTCAAAGCATTAATGGACCCCTCAAGACTTATTAAACATCTTGTCTTTTTAAATTATTTTCCATGGGAGTGTGACTCTCCTCCACATAAGCAACCACATTATTTTAAGAAGTTCAGACTTTGGCCTTATAAAATATTTTGTTCTATTCCCTTTTCCAAAAACCATGTGCAAAAACCATTAGCTGATTTGTGGTTTGGATTAGTTTAATGTAAGGGGTCCCAAACCTAAATAATAAAGAATTCACTCAACTTTCCTATATAAACCCACCCAAGCTCTCACTTCCTCCTCACTCAAAGCCTTTGGAGTTCGTCCAAAATCTGCCCCACTCTCTCTAGAATCCTCCTAAGGTGACCCAAGCTCCCAAGAAGCCTCTCTCAAGCCTCTCTCAATCCTTGGAAGCACACTTCCAAGTAAGGGTTTTTTCTTCCTTTCTCATTTTTGTCCAATTTTCTTTAAGTTGTTTTTACCTTTTAATTTCAATTATGAATGTGGGGGTATGGTTTTTCACCTCCCCAATACTTCCCTCCTCTTGTTTGAATAATGGGAGACCCATTTATCTCTCATTAAATGCCTCCCATGTACACCTGTTACTATATCGAAATTCTAAAAGGAATTTCTCTCTCTTCATTTACATTCAAGCAATACTTTTGTATCATGAATCTAAATTCCATTAAAATTGTTTTGACATGTATCTATATGACCCCATTACTGTTCATTTCATGTAAATATGATGAGACACCCCTTTCTCTCTCATCAACCATTTTTATGAATTCTTATGTCAGGCCGTTTCACTGCCGAAATTACACCGATTTTCTAAGCCAATGCCTTTGTGTAGTGAATACCATGCCCATTTCTCCATCAAGGGTATTCACCTTTATGCACATTTACTTATTGATTTTAAAGTTTCATGTATGAATTCCGCATTCTTTATCATGGAATAAATTATTATGTTTAATGAATCCATGTTTTATGATCCATGTGGCACACTTATGCAGGAAATGAAATGTTTAAGAAGGGTGCGCCCTTATAGAGCTCCAATGATTTGGGTAAAGTATAGTATCATGATACATCTTGTGAAATGAGTGTTTACTCATTCTAATTCAAGTAAAACAAGGGTTTACTCGTGCTTCATGTGTAATGAGGATTTATTCATGCTCCATGTGCAATGAGCCTTGGCTCATTCTAATTCCATGTTAAGTGTTGTTGCCACATTTCCATGTTATGATTATCATGATTTATCATGCCTTTATGTTCATGTTTATCTTGTGCTATATTGATATGCCTATTTTCTACCATTTATTGTACTCCTCATGTATTCCATGTTTATTCCCTTACTGGGCTTTATAGCTCACCCCTTTTCTTATGCATGTCCTCAGGTTATCCCATGCAATGCTAAGTACGAGGGAATGTAGCGGTCATGTAAAAGAAGTTTTCAATAAAGATGTTTTATTTCATGTTTTAAGTTGTTATGTAATGATCCTAAGCCCCAAAGACACTATACCTCTTTATCTTCCATGTTGTATCAAGTGTATAGTTTATGTAATAAATCATGTTTAAGTTTGTAATAAAAGCAGGGTTGTCATAGTTGGTATCAGAGGATAGGTTTAGTTATTTTTTTGGGATTAGGATTAGAAAACCCTAGTAAAGCCTTAAATACAAGACGAAGTACAATAAAAACGTCCCTAATTTTTGGTGAGTATTGAGTAAGTGGGTTATCCAGCAAATACATCCCTGTCTGGATACGAGCAGGTAGAGGCGGCTCTGGCACAGATGTATCTTAGGGGTAAAACCCAAAAACACCGCTTTGAGCTAGACTTGAATGATAACTGGTGCACGACAACAGGCCTTGCTGCACTATTGGTAATGACACTTCTGGGGGATATGTTTTGATAAATTCAAAAGCTTATTATGAACCCTTATTAATGGAATTAAAAAAATGCCCCTAAGAATATATGTTAGAAAGTAGACCATGAAAAGCCTATATTGAAGCCTATAGACTCATGAGTTAAGGAAATAAAAGTTTATTTATAAGTCATCAGCTTTTGTCTTTGGATTACCCTTAATGTGTTACCCGCTAAGTTTCCTTTTATTCCAGCCAATGGCCGGTAATAGGAGGACTCAGGCTAACAACCGATGTGAAGATTAGTGTGATGATTGTACTAATGAGATGCCCAATCCAATGGGAGTAGGAATCACGAACTTTTTCACGCTTCTCTCTCAGCTAACTCAAGATTTGAATAGAAACACGGGTCAAGAGGAATGTACAAAACCCTCTAAGAAGGAACAAGTCGCTATCGAGAGCTTCATGAGACAAATGCCTTCTACTTTTAGTGGATCATCCAATCCCACAATCGCTGAACAATGGATCAACTCCATTGAATAGATCTTCTCCATCCTTCAATGTTTTGAACAAGAGAAGGTTCTCCTAGAGGATTATCATATGGAGGGTGAAGCTGATCAATGGTGGATGTTGATAAAAAATATGAAGCCTGAGGAGGAGATCTAGACGTTGGAATTGAAGGATTTCCATAATATGTTTTTTGATAAATATTTTCCACTCACCCTACGACTTAAGATGGATAGGGACTTCCTTTCCCTCAAGAAAAAAGATGAAGAATCTGTTGGAGCATACGAGGCAAACTTCACAAGGATTGCACGATACACTTCTGACTTTGTTGTTACCCCCGAATGCAAGGTTGACTACTTCTTTGGTGGACTGAAGCCTAGACTACGGAAATCATTAGCGATCCGTGACTTCGACAACTATGAGGAAATTGTATGATGTGCCCTCAAGGTCGAAATGGATATCAGGGAATCACATGGGTATGATTGGGACAAGAAGCGTAAGGTGGACTTCAATGCTGGCGGTCCGATAGATAAATCCAACGGTGCTAAGAAGATCCAGCACCCCACTTACCAAAAGTGCGGAAAGAAGCACCCTGGAAATTTCCTCAAGGGGATGAGGAAATGCTTTAGGTGTGGAAGAGAAGGGAACCTAGCTGTTAAATGTTGGCAAGAAAGACCCACAGATGCGACAGAGGAGAGGAACACTCCGTTCGAACCTCAATGCGTTGTTCATTGCTACAACTTTAAAGAACTGGGGCATTTTTCAAATCATTACCCTAATCCAAGGGTTTTCAGATGCAACCAACAACCTCCAAGGCAGTAAGGAAGAGATTTTTCCATCACTTCTACCGAAGTGAACCCTGAAAACGAAGTGGTGACAGGTATGCTAGTTATTCATTCAATAATAGCGAATGTACTTTTTGATTCAGGTTCTACACATTCTTTTATATCTAGAAAGTTGAGTAGAAAAATCCCAGCACCACCACAAATCATGGAAGTGAAGATGTCGGTGAGTAAAACAAATGGGAAAATCATTTCATCCCATGAATATAAGTCCTCCTTTATCATAATATGTGGATTGAATTTCCCGGAAAACCTCGTCATACTCCCTCTGGTGGAATTTGATGAAATTCTTGGCATGGATTGGCTTTCCTTATATAGAACCAACATAAATTGTCGGGAGAGGGAAATCACACTCCATATGGAGAATCGAACCCCAATTATTTACAAGTGTAAGGAGGAAGATGAATCTCCTTTAGCTCCATCATCTCAAGCATGGATATTACTGCACTATGAGCACGCGTATCTGGATCAGATGATTGAGTCCAAGGAAGAAACCACCCTTGAAGAAATGCCTATTGTGAGGGAATTCTCTGAAGTGTTTCCTGAGGAACTGCATGGTCTTCCTCCTAGAAGAGATGTTGAATTCTCAATTGAACTTATACCAGGGGCTCTAACAATATCCACGAATCCATATAGAATGGCTGTTGTGGAGCTTGAAGATCTGAAGAAACAACTACAGGAGAATCTGGATAAAGGGTTTATACGCCCAAGTGCTTCACCATGGGGTGCACTAGTCCTCCGTGAGCTCAAAAAAATCACGATAAAGAATAAGTATCCTCTCCCATTAATTGATGACTTGTTCGATCAGCTGCGTGGAGCACAGTACTTCTCCAAGGTGGATTTGCGGTTGGGATATTATCAAGTAAGGGTGAAGAAGGAATATGTCCCCAATACTTCTTTTCGTACAAGATATAGGCACTATGAATTCATAGTAATGCCTTTTGGACTCACTAATGCTCCGAAAATCTTCATGGACTTGATGAATAGAGTCTTTAGAGATTACCTTGACAAATTTGTGGTAGTCTTTATAGATGATATTCTAATATACTCCAAAACTAAGGAGGATCATGAGGAGCATTTAAGAACTATACTAGAGACTTTGCGTAAGGAGAAGCTCTATGAAAAGTACAACAAGTGTGAGTTCTAGTTGAAGGAGGTCTCATTCTTGGGCCATATCATCAGAAGCAATGGGATATTTGTGGATCCCTCCAAAACAGATGCAATTGAGGGATGGCTGAGGCCAACATCGGTAACGGATATCCGTAGATTCTTGGGGTTAGTTGGATATTATCAATGATTTTTGAGAAATTTCTCATGATTGTCCAAACTTCTTACCAAGCTAACTCAAAAGGGAGTAAAGTTTGCTTGGAGTGATGAATGCGAAGAAAGATTCAAGGAGTTGAAAAGGAGGCTTATCACTACGCCCGTGCTCACTTTACCCACAAGTGGGGAACCTTTTGTGGTATTCAGTGATGCTTCGAAGAAGGTCTTAGGATGTGTGCTGATGCAAAATGATAAAGTGATATCATATGCCTCAAGGCGGTTGAAAATCCATGAGAAAAACTATCCAACGCATGATCTGGAGTTGGCGGCGGTGATCTTTGCCTTGAAAATCTGGCGACATTATCTCTATGGGGAGAAATGTGAGATATATACTAAACACAAGAGTCTTAAATATATATTCACACAGAAAGAGCTTAATATGCGCCAGAGAAGATGGATAGAGCTCATCAAAGATTAAGACTGTTCAATACATTACTACCCTGGGAAATCAAACAAGCTGGAAGATGCCCTAAGTAGAAAGGACCCAGCGATTCTATCAATGATGAGAATTGAGAAGGATCTATTGTTCTTTGACTTGATGAAGATGGACATGGGAATCATAAAGAAGGGAACATCATCAATCCTTTCACAAATTATTTCTCAACCATCTCTTTTGGAAAGGTTAAAGGATGCTCAAAAGGATGATGTGGGAATTCAGGAAAAAGTAAAAGCAATCGAAAAATGGAAATCCCTGGAGTTTAATGTTAATGAAGAAGTAATTGTGCTATTTGGGAAAAGACTATGTGTTCCATTAAGTCTAGAGCTAAAGAAGGAACTTTTGGATGATGCACATAGTTCAAATTTCTCTTTTCACCCAGGGAGCACAAAGATGTATTGAGATCTCCGAGAAAACTTTTGGTGGGATAATATGAAGAAGGATATCGCTGTATATAGATCAAAGTTCCTGGTGTGCTAGAAAGTGAAGGCATAGAGGCATAAGTCTTAGGAGATGATGCAACCATTGCCCATACCAGAATGGAAATGGGAGAACATCACCATGGACTTTGTCACTGGACTTCCAAGGACATCCAAAGGCAACAATTCAATCTGGGTTGTGGTGGATCTTCTTACAAAGACTGCACACTTCATTGATATTCGGGAAGATTTCTCATTGGATCAACTAGCATAGATATATATCAGGGAAGTGGTAAGGCTTCATGGAGTGCCACTATCTATTATGTCTGACCGAGATCCAAGATTCACCTCTAAGTTTTAGAAGAGTCTTCAACATGCTATGAATACTGAACTGAACTTCAGTACGGCCTATCATCCTCAAACTGATGGCCAATCCGAGCAGACTATCCAAACACTTGAGGACATTTTGAGAGCATGCTCAATGGACTTTAAAGGAGGATGAGATCAACATCTTCCTCTGGTTGAGTTCTCTTATAATAAAAGTTTCCACTCGATCATCCAAATGGCACCATATGAAGCCCTTTATGGGAAAAGGTGAAGAACACTGGCATGTTGGGATGAGGTCGGTGAACGTAAGCTGCTTGGACCAGAAATGGTCGAAGAAATGGTGGAGAAGGTGAAAACCATTCAACAACATATCAAGGGAGCCCAAAGTTGACAGAAGAGTTATGCATATAATCGTTGATGAGACCTTGAGTTTAAAGTTGGAGACCTGGTTTTTCTACGCATATCTCCGTGGAAGAAGGTCATGAGGTTTGGAAAGAAAGGGAAGTTAAGTCCAAGGTACATCGGCCCCTTCGAGATTCTTGATTTTGTCAGGGATGTGGCCTATCGACTAGCACTTCCACCTACCATGGCCAAAGTACATGATGTATTTCATGTATCCCTCTTAAGAAAGTACATACCAGACCCTTCACATTTACTCTCTTCTGAGGTGGTACAGTTGGATGATTATCTTTCTTATGAGGAGAAACCAATGAAGATCTTAGATCATAGAGAAAAAGTTCTACGAAATAAGAGAATGCCCCTCGTCAAGGTGTTGTGGTGAAACCACAAGTTTGAAGAAGCGAATTTGGAATCAGAGGAAATGATGAAGCTGAGCTACCCACATCTGTTTTAGTGTGGGAAAAGGAAATTTTGAGGGCAAAATTTCTTAAGGGGGGAATAATGCAATGACCCAAAGTTTCATTAATGAAAATCCCACTCGATATAATTAAATGTCAACTTCTTTGGTTTTATGTTAATAATTTTGACCGTTGCTAATATAGTCGTTGAACAGTGATCACACGATTAGTATAAATATAGGGCTTTAACAAATCCAATTTACTCAGACAAAAGAAGCGATGACCTCATCCAGTAGAATTTATCCATACGAAGCCCATTTATCAGAGCTCGGAAAAGAGGTGGCATCTTTGGGCTTCGCTCTTGACCAAGCCCAAGCTGAGCTTCATCATGTCAAGCTCAAACGAGACTATCTACAGGAATAGTGGAAGTTGATAGAGATTACCACTCGAGCAATGTTATCTGAGCCACCCCAAGAGTCTGTCACCATCACACACCTTACCCTTAGGTCTTATGCGGCTGTTTTAAAGGGTTATGTAATAAATCTCTAGTACTATGTTCATGTACATTATTTTTTTATATAATAATTAATATACTTTCTTGTCATTATTGATACATTGTAAATAGTTTTTAAAGTACAAGTAGTGTTTTTAGTTATTATTTAATTAAGAAATATATTTTATTAAATTAAAGGATTTTTGAAATAATAATATTTTAATAAAATATTATTATTATTATTAAAATAATTTTATTATATATAAATGATCATATAATTTTACGAATGCGATTATAATTTTTATTAAGGTTTGAAAGCCATTTCTGTCAAAACCCGTGAATTTTCGATAAATGTCGGTTTTTATTTTAAAAGTTAAAATTAACATATTTAGACAATTATTTAAATAAAATAAATTATATTTATGGAATCAAGACGTCAAAATTATCCAATGGTGAATTTTTCATAATTTTATGAGATAGTCAAATTTTTGGGTAAAAATTAAATACCATTTTTTATGACATCATAATGACCCAATAGTGATGTAATAAAATACTATAATCTTTAGGTTCGGACAATATATGTTTTACCATTAAAATAATTTGATTTTGGGTTTGTTTGACTTACTTTTCAAAGCATTAATGGACCCCTCAAGACTTATTAAACATCTTGTCTTTTTAAATTATTTTCCATGGGAGTGTGACTTACCTCCACATAAGAAACCCCATTATTTTAAGAAGTTCGGACTTTGGCCTTATAAAATATTGTTTTCCTATTCCCTTTTCCAAAAACCATGAGCAAAAACCATGATCTGATTTGTGGTTTGGATTAGTTTAATGTAAGGGGTCCCAAACCTAAATAATAAAGAATTCACTCACCTTTCCTATATAAACCCACCCAAGCTCCCACTTCCTCCTCACTAAAAGACTTTGGAGTTCGTCCAACCTCTGCCCTAATCTCTCTAGAATCCTCCCAAGGTGCCCCAAGCTCCCAAGAAGCCTCTCTCAAGCCTCTCTCAATCCTTGGAAGCACACTTCGAAGTAAGGGTTTTTTCTTCCTTTCTCATTTTTGTCCAATTTTCTTGAAGTTGTTTTGCCCTTTTAATTTAAATTATGAATGTTGGGGTATGGTTTCACACCTCCCCCATACTTCCCTCTTATTGTTTGAATGATCGGAGACCCCTTTATCTCTCATTAAATGCCTCCCATGTACACCCGTTACTATGCCAAAATTCCGAAAGGAACTTCTCTCTTTTCATTTACATTCAAGCAATACTTTTGTATCATGAATCTAAATACCATTAAAATTGTTTGTACATGTATCTATATGACCTCCTTACTGTCCATTTCTAGTAAATATGATGAGAAACTCCTTTCTCTCTCATCAACCATTTTTTATGAATTCTTATGTCACGCCGTTACGCTACAGAAATTACACCGATTTTCTAAGCCAATGCCTCTATGTAGTGAATACCATGCCCATTTCTCCATCAAGGGTATTAAACTTTATGAACATTTACTTATTGATTATAAAGTTTCATGTATGAATTCCACATTCCTTTATCATGGAATAAATTATTATGTTTAATGAATCCATGTTTTGGGATCCATGTGGAACACTTATGCATGAAATGAAATGTTTAAGAAGGTTGCGCCCTTATAGCGGTCCAATGCATTGGGTAAAGTATAGTATCATGATACATCATGTGAAATGAGTGTTGAATCATGCTAATTCAAGTGCAATGATGTTTTACTCATGCTTCATGTGCAATGAGGATTTACTCATGCTCCATGTGCAATGAGACTTGGCTCATGCTAATTCCATGTTAAGTGTTGTCTCCACATTTCCATGTTATGATTATCATGATTTATCATGACTTTATGTTCATGTTTCTCTTGTGATATATTAATATGCCTATTTTATAACATGTATTGCACTCCTCATGTATTCCATGTTTATTCCCTTACTGGGCTTTATAGCTCACCCCTTTTCTTATGCATGTCCTTAGGTTATCCCATGCAATGATAAGTACGAGGGAATATAGCGGTCATGTAAAGGAAGTTTTCAATAAAGATGTTGTATTTCATGTTTTAAGATGTTATGTAATGATCCTGAGCCCCAAAGACACTAGACCTCTCGATCTTCCATGTTGTATCAAGTAAATAGTTTATGTAATAAATCATGATTAAGTTTGTAATAAAAGTAGGGTTGTCATAGATTCATGCTATGAACTTTACACATCATGAAAGTGGTGGGGGGGGGGGAAGTTCATGTCATGATTTCTTTAAAAAATGGATTTTAAATTTGAGGTGACATATTTTTCGTTGTACTTATACACTATGGATTTCATGGCGTGTAACTATATTACATGTCATGAAATGACCCACATCTAGATTTTAAAGTGGGTGAGAGGTTGTTTTGTCATGGATATTTATCCATACCTCTTGGATCTCAAGCATAGGATCTTAATAGATTATTTTCAGAGACACAGTTGCTCCTATATAGATCCGTTCGATATTGTAACTTCGTTGCAGCTGCAGTACGTCTCTCCGAGTATGAGACCTTTCCATTCCTTCGGTTCCTTTGATCACTGTATCACCATTGGGTGGAATATTTGGATCCGTTGGTCTAATATTTGCGATTATGCTTGGTTTATTCCAAGATATATTTTGTGATCTCATTATAAAGGCATTTTCTTCCATCGGTCGTAGTGCAGCAAGTGTTTATCTTTGAGGTATGTAGGTTTCCTCTCTTCTAATGACCCCTTGTATTATAAATTGAATCAATATTGATGTGGATTTGATTCTAGGGAATTCGTTGAAATTTTTGGGTTTTGTTGATTTTGGATTCCATTGCAGGCATGTGCGACCTAAGTTTGGAGGTAGGTTGTTACGTCTCTAGCCTACGTTGATGAACCTGATTGTTTTTCTTTATAAACTATTTTTTATATTGAAATTGGCATGATTGTTTTTTCTGAAAATAATTTTTAGTGAAAATTGGGTTTTCTATGGTTATTGATAAATGAATAGAAAATGGGTATTTTCAAAGCATTAAAATGAAAATTGTGAAATGGTTTTCAAAGCATTGAAATGAATTGTGAAAAAGAGCACATAGGTTACCATGGGTAATTATGTGGAAGGTTTAGCTTGGGTCTATCTTCCATTATTTTGTGATTTTCAAGGATTTTTGTATTGGGGATTTTCTATGTTTCCTATGCCCATTCTTCTAGGAGACTGATATTGAAATTTTGGTGGGTTTACTCATGGGGTATTCCTTTTATTCCTAGGCCCGTTTCTCAAAAATCATAATTTTTGTACTTGGTTGACTGTGGTATGAGTAATTTGTGACCTAGACCTATAGTATTCCTTGGTGTTGTAATACCTATTTTTCTATTTTATATTTCTAGGTTTTTTGAGTTAGCCTTGATATGCATGTTTATTCTTGTGGAAAATGATATGGGAAATGTGTTGGAAATTGATATACCTGCTTTTGCTTTAGAACTGTTAAAAAGGGGATTGTTTACCATTTTTTCTATAAAATTTCTTTACCACTTATCATGCCATGTTTTATTTAAAATGAAAATAAATGGATTTTTATATAAAGACTTAATATGGAACACCTGGGTTGGATCTTACTGAGCTTATTAGCTCACACTCTGTGCACCTCCTTAGTGATGTATAGAACTTTTTTTGTCTTCTTGTGTAGGGAAAGGCAAGGTGTTGTAGTGAGGTGGCGAGGTTCATGTCATTTGGTTGGGTAGATAGTACTGAGATGGTGGGAGTCTATTCCTACCATCATTTGGAGTAGCTTTTTAGTTTTTAGACATTTTCAGTTGGACTTGTCTTGGAGTTTTTAGCTATTTTTGTTGTTTTTTGTTTTAGTTTTTTTACAGTTATGGTATATCTATCTTCTTTGTCTTCAGTTGTTGATTATTATATATATATATATATATATATATATATATATCTATGTTTGTTCCATGTGGTTATTCAGGTTGGATGAAATCATTCCCTCTATTGTGTTGTTCGATGCCCGGGTGCTTGTCGCTAGCCCGTGGAGATCAGGAACACCCTTCGGGTATGTGAAAGATCGGGTCGAGTGCCAGGTTTGAGGGTAACCTAGGTCGGTTCATTACAATTTGGTATCAGAGGAGGCCTATCCTCAAAAGTAATTGTCTTGGGACGTTTATTAGATTGGAGATAGGATTTTATGGACTTGAGAGGTATGTTGCAATATGTGCATGGATAGCTCTTGTCGTAATAAGACCCAAATTTCCATGGTATGTTGGGATGCATCTCTATAGTATTGGTTTTTTTAATATCATTTTTCCTTATGGATTTTTTATTTTGAACTGATATTTGTTCTGTTGTTTGATCGTTCTTATATTTTGGTGTGCAATAGTATGCATCTGAGACATCTTCCACGAGTTCCTTAGGAAGGTGCAGTTGATTCTCCTCAAGGGAATCCACCTATAGATCAGAATATCATCAATATTATCATATGGAAAGTTTTTACTATCGATCAAGATGTACCAATTGTTCATAATGATGTTGTTCAGGTACAACCAGGAGCTAGAGGAGAGAGAGATCTATCATGGGAATTATTGCTCAAGAAGCCACCATCCTTTAAAGGGACGAATGAACCTCAAGAGGAGAAGGACTGGCTGGATATGATTGATCAGATCTTCAAATTTCTAAAGACACCTCAAAACGTTATGTTAAAGTGAATATAATTCAGACTCAAGGGGTCCAACAAGCGATGGTGGGATTCTATGGTCCAATCAAATTGGCATGTGTACTTAGATTAGAAGGGTTTCAAAACCCTCTTCTTTTAGTAGTTTTTTCCAGAGTCACTGATGCTAGAGAAGTATCTGGAGTTCCTATATTTATAATTGGAAGAGAATTTGGTATCAACATACACCATTTTTTTCTTAGCTTGTCTGTTTTTCCCTAGATGTCGTGAAGAATGACCAGCTATAGGGAAAAATGTACCTACAAGGTTTGCAGCTAGATATCAGATCGCATGTGTTTATGAAAAATATTTCTTCCAAAGTGGTGATGGTAGATAGATCTATAATAGTAGAAATAAATATGGAATAAAAGGTTGGATTTTCCACTTCTTCTCTTCCATCGAGTGGTAGCTTCAGTGGTGCACATGGGAAGGAGAGGAAGTGGAAAGATCATCGTAGGAGTAGTCATGGTAGGTCTCATCAGAGTGACTCCTCTGTACCATCCATTACAACAGGTAATGCACTTATGATTTTCTATCAATGTGGTACGGGAGGACACACCAAATGTTATTGTCCATGACTGTGAAGACATGTAATAACTGTGGATGCATTTGTCCCTTACAATTCTTTTGTCAGGCTACGACTATGGCTCATTATGTTCATGGTTTGTTAGCTCTAAATGCTATTGCAGTGCAGTGAGAATCATTAATGACTATAGAGCTGTAGCCAAAGGACTTAAGAGTGAATCATTTTCATGTTTTATATGATTATCCAATGGAAGTTTATGATGGTACGACAATAGTGATAGGTATTATCCTTATTGCATCTTTAGTAGAAATTGCCTTATTTAATACTGGTGACTCCCACTCATTTATATATACATGTTTTTTTGATGTTCTTAAACTTCCAATGGAACTTATGTCCTTTAAAATGGAGTTATAAATTCCTCTTGGTAAGAGGAAAGAGTAGGGGTTCAGGTGTCATTCTTATTTTCTAATGATAGATGACGCGGAGTTGGTCCAGAATTTTATTTTTCTCGATCTTGATATGTTTGACATCATCATTGGTATGGATTTTATTATCTCTCATTAAGATATAGTTGATTTTTATCATCAATGTGTTTTGTTTCTTACTACCGATGGGGGATCTCGTGTGTTCCATGAGGAATCAGACCTGAGGTTTGGTTGTGAAGGACCTTCCCACCCCGAGCTCAGGAGTTTATTGGTTGCTGTTTCATTTGATCCTGGTGATGTTTCTTCAATTGATTATCTTCCCATTGTTTTTTGATACTTTCCTGATGTTTTACTAGAAGATTTATCCGGTCTTCCTGCAAAGATAGAAGTAGAGTTTATGATTGATATGGTGTCAAGTATGCAGCTGATGTCGATACCTTCTAATTATATGGCTCCAGTGGAGCTGAAAGAGCTCAAGATTTAGTGGGACAACCTATTAGAAAAAGTTTTAATTTTTATTAGTGTTTCACCTTGGGAATCCCCAAGTCTCTTTCACAAGAAAGTGTGTGGTTCACTTTGTTTATGTCTGGACTATCGGAAGTTGATCCAGGTAATGGTTAAGAACAAATATCCTTTGCCATGTGTGGATGATATATTTGATCATTTAAATGGGGAAAATTGGTTTTCAAAGATCAATCTTTGGTTGGGTTATTATTAGATCAGAGTTTGGGAGTCTAATATACCGAAGATAGCTTTTAAGAGCAGGTATAACCACTATTAATATCTTGTGTTTCCTTTTGGTCAGATTAAAACACTTGTTGTTTTTATGGATTTGATGAATAAGATATTCCATCAATATCTTGACACATTTTTGGTATTGTTTGTGGATTCTATTATGGTTTATTAAAAATCTATGTGTGAGCACAAGTACTATCTGAGATTGGTTTTGGAAATTTTGAGAAGTCACTATTTTTATAGAAAGCTTTCAAAGTGCAGTTTCTAGATTTAAGAAGTAAAGTTCTTGGGAAATAGAATTTCTGAACATGGATTATTAATTGATCTAGATATAGTAAAGGTTGTTTTTTAATGAAAGGAAATAAAGAATATCATTGAGATTCAAGGCTTCATTGGCATTTTTGGATACTATTGACAGTTTTTTAAGGACTTATCTAAACTGGTGTCACCTTTGACTGATCATGCCAGAAAAGAGATGAAATTCAGCTGGGATGAAAAGTGTCATACTTATTTTGATGAACTGAAAAGGATTATGACATCATCTCTTATTCTAATCTTACTCGAGCCTAGTAAGGGGTACACGGTGTTTTGCAATGCTTCGGGTGCTGGCTTGGGATGCGTGATTATAAAGGATAACCACGTGGTAGCTTATGGATTATGTCAGCCTTGATTGCCTGAAAATAATTACCCAACTCATGATTTATTGATTTTTTCAGTCATGAATGCACTTAAGTGTTGACGAAACTATCTTTTTGGGGAGAATTTCACATTCTTATTTGATCATAAGAGTATGAGTTATATCATTTCTCAAAATTACTTGAATCTCAAATAGAGATGATGGGTAGAATATCTTAAAATGTTGGACTTTGATATCACCTACACCCTAGAGAAGGGAAATCTTGTTTCAGATGCTCTTAGAAAAAATGTATCATCATAGGCTATTCTGAAATTAAGGGAAGAGTGGAACCTTATGGGGATTTTCACTCAGTTGCATATGGATGCTCAGGAAGATGTTCCAAGCATGGTTTTGGTTAGTGTTCAGTTATCATCATCTCTCATGGAGTCTATTTTGTAGAGTCAACAGTAGGATGATGAGTTTTTGAAGATTCGAGAAATACCTTATGGTGGGACACCATTTCAGGTTGGTCTCTTTCTTTATATGGTATGCTTCACTTTAGGAAAAAGATTATCATCTCAGTATCTATGAAGAGTTTAGTCTTGTTCGATTGTCATGGATCTTTATGGGTTGTAAATCCAGGCACTACGAAGATGTATTATGACATGAGGTGGTGATTTTGGTGGTTAGGTATGAAGCGTTACATTGTAGAGTTTCTGTCTCACTGTTACACCTGACAACATATAAAGGCAGAGCACTTGAAAATTTCTAGTTTGATTTAGCCTCTTTTGGTGACAATTTGGAAATGGGAATAGGTATCCATGGATTTTTTTTGTTGGATTACCATGAACTCCCCAAGGGAGGAATGTTATCTGGGTGGTTATTGATCGGTTAATGAAGTCCACTCATTTCATTCTGATCAATGACACCACTATGGTTGAAGATATGGGTAAGATGTACGTGAAAGTCATTCTGAGGTTCCATGGGATTCCTTATTATGTTGTTTCAGATAGAGATCCTAGGTTTTCCTTGAGGTTCTGAAGGAGTCTCTAAGAGGCTATGGAACCCCAGGTCAAGTTGATCACTGCTTACCATCCACAGAAAGATGGTCAAAAGGAGTGAGTAATTCAGATTCTAAAGGATATGATCCATTCTTGTGTCTCGGATTTCAGAGTATCATGTGATATCCATCTGGGGTTGGTTGAGTTTGTTTACAATAATAGTTATCAGTCATCAGAAAGAATGGATCCCTTTGAGGCATTGTATGGCTGCCTGTGAAGATCACCTATTTATTGGTTTGAGGTGGGTGAAGTATCTTTAGTTGGAACATGTTTGGTTTAAGAAACATCTGCAAAGATTTAGGATATACATCGATGTCTGGTTAGGACAAAAATTCGACAAAAATTCGACAAAAATTTTATTTGGATTAGCGGCATCGACCTTTGGAGTTTTTCATAGGTGATTGGGTTTTCTTAAATTTTTTTCCTCAGTTGGGTCACCATCAGCTTGGGAAATAAGGAAAGTTAGCTCTGAGATATTTTGGACTATTTGAGGTCACTGAGCAGCTCAGAAAAGTTGCTTATCAATTAGCATTTACAATTTAGCTGAATGGTATTCATGATGTTTTTCACATATCTCAGCTTAGGAAAAATTTCCTTGACCCCGCTCACATTTTGAGTTGGGAAGAAATTGAGATAGAACCAGATGTTTCTATTCTGGATAAATTGGTTGAGATTGTTGACTCTCAAGGGAAAGTCTTGTAAGGAAAGTCGATTCTGTTATTCAGAGTTATATGGAAACAAGTATCATATTATCATGAGACTTGGGAATGCGAATCGTTGATGAGGGAGTAGTGAAATAATCTATTTCTAGGGATTACATATTCCACACAACTTCTTAGGGATGTAAAGTCTTTATAGTGGGGATTTTGTAACATACCATTATCATTTTATCAGGTACTCCCTTAGCCTCATTATGGTTTTACCCTCCTTTGTGATTGGTAGGATACCTATAATGGTGAAGCAAGATATTTTTTCAACTATCAGTAATAATCATTTGTTTTTTTAGGATTTAGAGTAGTTTCATGTTGTGTAACTATGTTACACGCTGTGTAATGGTTAATGGATTTAATCCATGAAAGGGGATTCACCTTGTGAAATACATTGTGAAAGGGGCTTTCACATCGTGACTTCTTTAAATAACAGATTTAAAATCCGGGGTAATGGATTTTTTAGCGTACTTGTACACTATGGATTTTACGGCGTGTAACTATATTACACATCATGAAATGGACTACGTCTATATTTTAAAGTGGGTGAGTGATTTTTTTGTCATGGATATTTCTCTGAACCTCTTGGATCTCGAACCAAGGCTATTCCTAGGAAATTTTCAGGGACACCGCTCCTCTTAGATCGATCCATTAGACAATTGATCTTTATTGTGACTGTGGTGCATCTCTCTGAGTAAGTGAAAATTCCATTCCTTCATATCCTTTGACCACAATATCACTATTGGGTGGAATATTTGGATCCTTTGGACTAGGTTTTGTGATTCTTCTTGGTTTCTTCCTAGATCTATTGTGTGATCGTTTCGGGTGCCTTTTCTTCCATTGGTCATAGTGCGGTGGGTATTCATCTTTGATGTTTGTATATTTCCTAAATTTTGTTGATTATTTCTCTTAAAATTTAATAAATATTGATTTGGATTTAATTCTAGGGATTTTGTTGATGTTTTTGGGTTTTGTTGATTTTGGATTTCATTGCAGGCATGTGCGGCCAGAGTATTGAGGCAGGTGGTTCTACCTCTATCCTACACTGATGCACCTGCTTGTTTTTATTTATAAAATATTTTGTATATTGAAATTTTCATGATTTTTTTGTGTGTGTTGGGGTTTTAGTGAAAAATGGGTTTTCCCTAGTTATTGATAAATGAAGAGAAAATTTACATTTTCAAAGCATTGAAATGGAAATTGTGAAAAGGTTTTGAAATGGTTTTCAAAGAATTGAAATGAATTGTGAAAAAGAGAACTAGGGTTACCTTGGGTACTTAGGTGGAAGTTTTTTCTTGAGTACATCATCCATTTTTTTTATTATCAAGGAGTTTTTTCTTGGGACTTTCCTCTATTTCCTAGGCCTAGTATTCTAGAGGATTGATATTGACATTTTTTCAGGTTTACTCATGGGGTATTTCTATGCTTCCTAGGTCCCTTGCTCTAGGATCCAAATTTTTTCACTTGATTGATTGTGCTATGAGTATCCTATGACTAGGATCTATAGTATTCCTTAGTGTTGTAATACCTGTGCTTCTGTTTCGTATTTCTAGGGTTTCTAATTTAGACTTGATATTAATGATTATGATTATGGAAAATGATATGGGAAATGTGATGGAAATTGATATACCTGATTTTGTTTTAGAACTGTTAAAAAGGGGGATGTTTACCATGTTTTCTATAAAAATTATTGACTGATTATCATTCCATGTTTTATTTAAAATGAACACACATGGATTTTTTTATACATAGACTTGATATGGAACACCTGGGTGAGATCCTACTGATCCTGTTAGCTCACACCCTACGCACCTCTTTGGTGGTGCATAGACCTTTGTTTGTCTTATAGTGCAGCGAAAGGAAAGGAACTATAGCGAGGTAGTGAGGATCATGTCAGCTGGTTGGGTATCTGGTGGTAAGATGCTGGGAGTCTATCCCTACCATCATTTGGAGCAGTAGTTTGGTTTTTAGTCCTTTCTAGTTGGACTTATCTTAGAGTTTTTAGCTACTTTTGCAGTTGTTTGTTTCTGTTATTTTCTTAAAGTTATGGCATATATATCCTATTTGACATCTGATGTTACTTATTGTTTTGTGTATATATATATATTCCATTTGGTTATTCAAGTCAGAAGAAATAATTCTGTCTATTGTGTTTTTCGATGCTCGGGTGCTTGTCGCTAGCCTGTGGGTATCAGGAATGCCATTCAGGTATGTGACAGATTAAGTCGGGTTCTAGGTTTGAGGGAAACCTGGGTTGGTTCATTACACACTCATAAAAGGAAATTAAAATATCATAAATTATTATAAATAACCCTTATTATAACTTTAAGTTTTGTGGAATAATGAACTTTGGAAGAAGAAAATATACAAAAACCACTCCTAAAAAACTAGTACAAATGATGAAAACATCAAAAACCTGATATGTGAAAATAAGTAACTAACTAATATAATTGTAGGTAATGATTATAAATTAAAATTATAAATATTTTTAGTAATGGATATGGTTTTCAAATAATTTATTAAGACAGTCAATATTTTTATACATGAGGTTAAAACACATTCATAGAAGACAAGATCAAAGGTAAGGGTTTATTATCTCAATTTTCTCCTCTTGAGACATATTTCTTATTATACACCGTGTTTTATTTGGATTGGTGTAACTACTAACCCTTTGATATTTTGTATCATGATTATACTGCATTTAATGACATTCAATGTTTTATTCCATGTTCTTTCACTCATGGTGTAAAGAACCAAGCTTGACGTACATAGACATTAAATCACTTTTTTAGAATACTTAAAACATGACACAAATAGAAGCTCAAGGACTGTATTAGTTTAGTGTCTTTGGAAAATGGGAACACATTCTTCAAACTTGGTGAAAGATCTTAAACATATCCCAAAATGATATTCCCCTTTATTTTTCCAACCTCAAACCTTTCTTTATATCATGGGGAAAAGAAAACATAAAAAGGGTGAGATCATATGCTCAGTAAGGGTAATCAAGGAAAATATCAAATAAAATATGAACATAAGAATGTAAAAATATGAACATAACTTTTAAAAATCATACCATGTATAAAAAATATCAAAATATTGAGTCATGAAATAAATCTTGGGAGTTCATAAGACATAAATCACAAGGAAACATGAGCCATGAGAAAATAAATTTGAAATAAAACATGGAATTGTGAAAAAAACATAAGCATGGATAATCATTTCTATATTAGCCGAGGATCATTTCCAAGACCATCATAGCAGAAAGATTCCATTAATGAACTAAGTTCACTCCTCATTCCAACATTGTATTACTAAACTAGATTTATTTGTCATTCGAGCCCTGTATTACTGAATATATTTACTCTTCGTTCCAACCCTTTATTACTAAAATGGATTTACTTGTTGTTCCATCCCTATATTACCGAACCCGATTTACTTTTCATTCTATCCATGTTTATCTAATGATATATAAATCTTTACCCATCACATTGGAGGGAGATATAGGTCTCACCTATCACATAATGAAAACCATACATATGTGTTCCACAAAAATAGAAGTAATTCATCATAACATAAACCAAGGAATAAAATGGGTTACTTAAATAATATTCCATCACAACACAATCCATGTAAAATAAGTGGATTTTATAAATATAATTCCATCATAAACATAATCAATCATAATAATAATATGGAACATATCCCTAATCTTAGATGGAAAATAATTTTGACAAAACACTTGAAATTAATTCTTGAGGAAAATATCATTTCTTCTAAAATCATTTTCTTTTCTCTAAAATGACACAAAATTTTAAAAGAGAAGAATTTATTTTAAAATATCCTTGAAAAATTATATGGTAAGATTCAAGGAAATAAGGAATTATGAAATCATAAAAATCCATTCATGCTGTATATGTTAAAATAAAACATTCATCTCGTACTTTTTCCAAAAAAGTCAAAAAGTATTTTTATGGAAAACTAATGAAATATTCCTTTCAAACTGAGTAGTAAGAAGTAAAAAATGGGTAAAAATGACTTTAATCATCTATAGGAAAATATTAAAAAATTTATGATTTTTTTTAGAAAAAATGGATGTGGGCGACAAATATTCCCTAATAAATTCTTACATATAAACAATCTCAGATAATAATGAGATTTCAAAATTATCCCTTACAAATTTATAATCAGTCGAATCATATGCCTTATAAAATAAAGAATATTATATGAATATGTAAATATCATAACCTTTATATTAAGAATCATAAAAAAATTTATGGGAAACATAAACACCACATAAAAAAATAGGCGGTGTATAAGGCATATGTACCACCAAAAATAAAAGTGAGACAAAATAATCTCTTACCTTAGGTCTGCTAACCTTTGTATGTATTTGAACCTCCTCTTCTTCGATGAGCTCTATCTAGATATCCTATTAAAGGCACTATAGTTGGTATTTGGAGAATACCAACACCTCTATAATGTGACTAAGGAATTTTATAAGGGAAATGGGCAGGGCATATCCAAGCATTAAGGCTCAAAGTGAATTGAAATTGTGGGGGGATAATATGCCCTTTATAATTGAGGTGAGGGGCACATTTGGAATCTCAAAAATTAGTAATTTATAATAAAATAAAACCAAATAAAAAAAACCTAAAAAATGTCATATTTTAGAATATTAGATGAGATAATATTGTAATATCCTCAATAAATATATTTTTGATAAGTTTTTCTGTCAATTTAAACCTTATCCTTTTAATTAACCCTTAGTTATTCTATTTTAAATTTAACTAAGGTAACAAATGTTTCAATATTAAAATAGTGTTTTTTTATTATTTGTTTAAAATTAGACCATAAATGAAAAATTTAGAACATTTTAGAGAATATCATTATTATTTTATATTTTTAAAAATTTATTATGATTATTAATGAATTTAATAAAACATTATTTTGAAAAAATATCAATAGTGTCTATTTTGACACTATTAATATATTTTATTTTTAAAAATATAAAGATAAGATGTCATCTTAGAAAAAAATATATCATTATATCCCTAGGGGTCAAGGTAATCTAGAAAATTAATTATAGAAATTAATTATCCATAATAATATTTATTTTAATATTTTTAATCACACTAATATATATTTCCATTAATAAAATAATTACTACATAAGTTTTGTGAAATTATTTAACATTCTTATTTGATGAATAAAAATTAAACATAACATACTAAGATGAATATAAATATTCTATATTTTAGAGGAATACTTATAGTTGAGTATATGTTTGTATAATCATACATTAAAAATGTTATATTTATTAAAACATGAATGTGGCAACTTTAACATAACTTCAAATAAAATATTATAAGTGTCATAATATTTTCCATATGGCTCCAAATGATCAATAAATTGACCCTTGGATGATTATGGTTGATATATAACCTAAAAATATAATTTGGTCAGGTTTTTTGGCCTTTTAATGGTTATTATCATTTTATTTAAATTTGTTTTATTGTTTTTTCAACAATTAATTAATTTCTGCATCTTCATTCTATAATAATTTAAGGTAACTATTTAATCTCTAAAAATTATAAATAAATTACCATGAATTATTAATTTCATTAAATTTATATAGAATATTTATTATTAAAGTTGTCTCATATTTATCACTGTATTAAAATTATTCTACTTATAAGAGATAAGAAGCTGACATGTTGTCACATCTTTTTATTTTAATATATATATATATATATATATATATATATATCATTTTTATATACAAGAGTCCATTAAATGAGTGAAATAAAATCCTTAAGTGTTTATGGTCAAATTTTATTCATCCAATAGGATTTTGGAAGGTTTTAGTGTAATTATATTATCCTTATCATATTATTTGTTACCCTAATTTACCCAATTAAACTTTAACCATGGTAAATAAAAATTACCAAGGTTACTATTCATAAAATCCTAAAAAGTAAGGGGAACCTATTTACATAATTTGGACCCAATAATTCCAAATATGGAATTCATTTTTCAAAATTCGAAAAACATAAGTTGTAGTAATTAAATTAAAATTATTCCTATTATTGGAATGAAAAATGGGTTTTTAAAAGTTAAAACATTGCAATAGATTGATATGTTTTTACATCAAAATTCAATTTAAAATTATTCCCAATGACATAAATTATAATGAATGATAAAAATATATTCTATTTATACTCCAAAACTATTAAATAATATAATTTAACCATATAAATTATTTTTGATAAAAAAATTGTTTTCAATTAAAATTTAATATATGTTTACAATTCATCAAAACTTGAAATTTATCAGAAAATATCAAAAATTTATCCAAATTAAATTTTTAGATCCTTATTTGAAATAAAATGTCTATTTTGTTAAATATAATATATAAAAGTTTCAAAAACAATATTTAAAAAGGGTTCGCCATCAAAAGGCGGTAAAACTTCATTTTTTGAAAAATACTTCTTCTATTCGAAAAATTAAATTTTTTCTTATATCATGTCTAGAAAACATATTAGATGATTTTTAAACATTATATTGAATATATTAAATATATATTTCATTAATAAAATCCATCAAGTGTGATTTTATTATTTTATATACTCGTTTAAACTCAGTCTTGCATGAAATGAATTTTATCAAAATAACTAGAAATTGTGTGTAACACAAGCCAAGCATAGAGTTTTGTATATTGAAAGCTAAAATAGTGTTTCATATATCATAAGAATATCTTGGTGTAACATAAAACAAAAGGCATAAATTAAATTAAATAAATTTATCTCATAAAAATATCTGGTTGTTACATTCTACCCCATTAAAATGAATTTTGCCCTTAAAATTCATCTGGGTTATAAAAGGATTAATACATGGGAGTTTATTTCATATAACCCCACCTCATAATAATGAAGTCTAAAAATTTCTTTTAAAAATGAATATTTAGAGAATAAAAGTTACCCAAAGTAAATCATAACTAGGTCTCTACATAAGAGAACATAGGTGAAGATTTGGGTATGGAGGAAAAGTGTAAATAATCGCAGAGATTGATAAAGATCACTGATAAAAAGTAAGTGGGTGATCTAGAGAAAGTTAAAAATAACAAAACTGTAAACTGAAGAATCATTAAAGAGGTCATTAATATCATAAAAACTGATAACAGGACACTTATTTACATCACGATCCCTTTTACTAATGTTTAATAATTTGCATGAGAAGATATACTTACTTGATTTTGGTATAATAACACCATTGGTCATGCCTTGAACAATTTCCATTTCATCTATTATTCAATAAAATGAAGTTCAATTATTCATTCCTGAAGTGTTAGCAGATCATGTGATCCATAAATAGAATGATAGGTCATTCCATCTTTATTTATCATAAAAAAAGGTTATCACAAGTAATAAAATATGCAAAAGTCCACATATGGTGTCACAAACCGTCCCCCAGGGCCCAAACTGCGACTACCCCAAGCCCACATCCTAATGAATCGAGGATGGAGACTAGCGCCCAAGTCATTAAATTGAAAGTGGTAGGCATTTTTCGAGTACCTGTAGACATGCACACTCATAACCCCAACCCACAAAGTTGAAAAGGATTACATGTATTACACCAAGACAACCATTGAGAGTATATAGAACATGATAAAAGTAAGGGGCATGAATACAAGACCAAGAAAAACAAGCTGAAAATAGGAAAGTACAAAGGTCTCTGAAAAATCCATCCATAGAAAACCCTACCTGAAGGGTAGGTGAAAATTAGCTATAAGAAGCTATAGGAGTATGCCTCACCTTTCTAACCTCACTGGGTGCCACTTGGTCCTGGGTTACCAATGTATCTTTCAAGATGTTGGTCATCTGCACAAGATACGACATGTGTGGGTGGAGCCCATGCAGGGGTGAGTAACACAATATTCATTAGGGACCCCAAACCATAAATAAAAGACCGCAAAATAAAGCACACACAAAGTAATGGATATATCACATAGGTATAACCTAAAATATATAAATTAATATTATTATTTGTAAAACTGAATCATATTGTACTTCTGAGGGACTCATCCCCGATGAGTCACTGAGGTCTGATCATCTGTCGGGCCACTAAGGTTCACTTGACTACTTCTAGTCTTTCGGGACACTGAGGTCTACTCGACTACTATTCATCTTATGGGAAACTGAGGTCTGATTGGATACCGATCCACTGAGGTCCACTCAACTACTTGTTTTTTATTGTGCCACTAAGGTCCACTCGACTACCGGGGTACTGAGGTCCGTTCATCACTTCATTCTTACCATAGCCACCCACAAGATTTCTACTCGTAGCATGCTTGATTCTGGAAGAATATACTTCTCAAGCCATCGATCATAACCCAACCTCCATAGAACCTCACTTGGAGTATTTCAAAAGGACCTTCTCATCATGAGTGCCCCAATTCCATAAATGGATCACCGATCAGACGTATGGTTTAAAATTTATGATCGTTTTACTAAAAAGGGGTCGGTAGGGTCTAGATGAACCGCGAACCTCCAGCTGTGTGACACAGTGCGATCATTGTGTCCACGTGCACCACCGCCGCCCATTTCTGGCAGCCCAATACACCACCCGTGGTGGGATTCCATGGTCCCCCCTTGCTTGCCACCACTTCTGGCTGCTGCTGGAGGCCTTCGACCACCGCTTGCGACTAGATGACGTGGACCTTGTTTGCTACCATGACATGATACCTCCCACACACGGCCACCGCCACATGCCGCCACCAGCGGTCTCTTCCGTGGGCCACCGAGTCCTCTATAGTGGTATGTTTTTCGATCCAAGAGCATATTTGCGATCCTTGGGTTTTCACCGTCCTTGCTACGACCTCAATGTTGTATTATCATTGATCTGGAGGTTTGGTCATGAAAAAACTTTAACGCCCATGGTAGAGGGATCCGAGCCTTGTTCGTGTCAGCCCAAACCCTCGGCATTAAAACTCAAAAATAGTTTGGGAGGAGGTTTTTAGAATTTTAACATAAATAATATCCAAGTCAAAGCCACAATATCAAAACCCTCCTAAAAAAGCACGCAAGATCCGTGAATCATTCTGTTCATCAAATGATTCGCGTTCTTCATAGATATTTCAAAATGGGGAAAGAAAAATTAATCAAAAAGACAACCTACCTTGAATTCAGATCGTTCTTAGGTGAGGATCACACTACTATGTTTGTCTCTCCATAATCCGTCATTGGTGGCCAATTGTCGATCGTCGCTCACCAACTCCAAATCTCCAAGCGTTCATAGAAATTCTTCAAGGTGCCAATAATCGGTCATCGGTCAATCTATTAAAGGTAGAAAACGCATTTCATCATTTCTGTTACATTGCGTTGCATCATTTTTACACTGATTCATAAATGAAATAACGTTTCGGTTATACTCAGTTTCCAATTCCATTTCGTTGCAAAGAATTAAAAATTAAAAATAAAATAAACATTGATGTTTATTTTATTTTTCCTTAAGAAATTATTTTAATAAAATTTCATAAAACTTTTGAAAGCTAACTTTTTCCCTTGACCCATGTCGGTTGAGGTTAAGTCCTTTCTTAGGTTAAGTCACTATTCTGGATGCAACGGTTCCCTCAGATTTTTAATCTGAGCACCTATTTAGAGGTTTCTAAAATCTCACACGTGCATTATTTAAAATAAACTAAAAAAAAGTTTGAACAATTGTTCTGGGCTCACCGGGCCATGAAATCAAGTTCCATATGAGTGCCTAGTATTGAAATAATCCCATATAATTTTAACAAAAAAATCATGGAATTATAGGACATTACATTACCCCTACCTTTAGGGATTTACGTCCTCATAAGCCAAAACAAAGGCTAAAAAAATGGGGGTATTGAGATTGGATTAGAGCCTCCCGCTCCCAAGTGTTCTCATAGAGATTCCTGTGCTGCCACTACACTCGCACCGAAGGAATCGATCATCCATTAAGGACCTACTCCTATCGATCCTTAATATTTATCGAGAACTCTGCAAATGTCGCTCCATTGTCCATGTCCAACTCTCCCTAGTCAATGATGTGCGATGGATCATGCACATACCTCCTCAACTGAAATGTGTGGAAGAAATTAAGAACCTGATGCATCTTTGGAGGAAGAGATAGGCAGTACGCCACCTATCCAATTCTACTCAGAACCTTGAAAGGGCTGATGAAACTCAGAGATAACTTTTCGCCCTGGCCAAATCTCCACAATCCTCATCGGGGTGAGACCCGAATGAACACATAGTCTCCCTAATAGAACTAAAAGGGCCTCTATCTACTACTAACATATGATTTTTGTCTTTTCTGTGCAGTCCTTATTCACTCCTGGATGACCTGCACCTTCTCAGTGGTAGCCCATACCAACTCTGGACCCATGAGTGCTGACTCCCCTGAGTCTGTCCAGCATAACGTGGATCTGAATGGTCAACCATACAACAACTCAAATGTTTCTATACCAATGGATGGGTGATAAATGTTTTTGTATGAGAACTCCACCAGTGTTAGGTGATCCTACCAACTACAACCAGAGTCCAAGATGCAAGCACGAAGCATGTCCTCTAAAACCTGTATAGTCCTCTCTGTTTGACCATCTGTTTGAGGGTAGAAAGCTGTGTTCAAGAAGAGATGAGCCCTAAATGCCTCCTACAATCCCTTACACAACTAGGATGTAAAGCGTGTGTATCTATCCAAGACTATCTTCGATGGGACCCCATCGAGTTGATATATCTCCTACATGTAGAGGCATCCAAGCTCTCTACTGAACCCTGCTCCCGAATGGGTATGAAGTGGGCCAACTTGGTGAGTCGGTCAACAATCACCCAGATTGTATCATGCCTCCTATATGTGCGAGGTAAAACCATCCTGAAGTCTATTAAGATACCACCACACTTCCACTCCAACACCTCAAGTGACTGAGTTAAGCTTGCTGGAACCTAATACTCATCCTTCACTTGCTGATAAGTGAGGCACTGAGAAACAAACTTCGCCACTTCCTTCTTCATCCCCGGCCACCAGTACTGTCACCAAAGGTCTTGGTACATATTTTTTAATCATAGATGTACAACCAAAGGGAAGGTGTGAAACTCTCTCAAAACCCGCTCACACGATGCCACTGGCATAATAGCGCTCCCTCTAAAAAAGAATATGTTCTTCCCAACTATCAAATATCCATCAGGACCCTGTCATGAGGATAAATTAGAACATCGAGAATTACAGTCAACATCCATAAGTTTTGCCTCCCTTTCTTGTTGTAAGAGTGGGGGAGTGAAATCCATCGACTGATGATAACCTTCTCCATCACCATCCATGAAGGATATCTGCATCGTGGATAACTACTCCGATGACTCACTCGACAACTGCAAACCGGTTCTCCTATTGAGAACGTCTGCTACCACGTTTCCATTCTAAGAAGTATAGACTATCTGAAAGTCATAGTCCTGGAGGAATTATATCCACTACTGATTCCTCAAGTTCAGGTCCTTCTAGGAGAAGATATACCTAAGACTTTTGGGGTCGATGTAGATGGAAAATCACTCACCCATCAAGTAGTGCCTCCATATCTTCAAATCAAAGACCAAAATTGATAGCTCAAGGTCATAGGTCGCATAATACTACTTGTGCTACCTCAACTGCCATGAACCGTAGGTGATCAATGCTTTCCCCTATATCAGGACACAACCCAGTCTAGTCCTTGATTCATCATAGAATACTATATACCCAATGTCCTTCTCTGGTAGTCTCAAGATGGGGGAACTTGGTAATCTCTACCTCATCTCATGGAAACTCTACTGGCACTTCTCTGTCCATATGAAGGGTTGTCTCTTCTGTTTCAAAGCTGATAAGGGTGATACTACCCTAGAAAAGTTAGGAAATAACCTCTGGTAGTACCCATCCAAACACAAGAAACTCTATACCTCAGTCACGATCTTGGGTGGCTCCCAAGAAATCACCACCTCTATATTTTCCGAATCTGCTACAAATCCATCCTTTAAAATGACGTGTACTAGAAAGTGGACCCACCAAATCAAAAATTGAAATTTGAGAGCTTCCCAAAAATATGGTTCTCTCAAAGTTTATCTAGAAATATCCACAAGCATGCAACATGATCCTCTTTGGACGCCAAGTACACCGGGATTTCATCAAAGAAGACCTTGACAAACTGGTCAAGGTAGGGCTGGGAGATCTTGTTCATGAGTCCCATGAACACTTCTAGTTCATTATTCACATTGAAAGGCATCACCAAGAACTCATAGTTTCTATACCAACATCTAAAACTTGTCTTCGATACATCCTTATCCCATACATGAAGCTGATGATAGCCTGATCTGAGATCCATCTTCAAGAACCATCTCGCTCCCATCAATTGATCGAAGAGGTCATCAATCCTCGAAAGCGGATACTTGTTATTTATGGTCACCTAGTTAAAGAATTGGAATTCCATGCACAGTATCAAACTCCCATCTTACTTCTTGGAAAACTATACTGGGGCTGCCCACGGTGAAACACTGGGCCTCACAAAGCCCTTATCCTACAAATCTCTGAGCTACACACATAACTCACGAAGCTCTGCATGATACATAGGATATACTATTGTGGATATCGGTGTCATACTAAGGTATAGACCAATGCATATGTCTACCTATCTGTGAGGATGTAATACTAGAACATCTTCTGGAAATACGTCTTTATACTCTTCTACCACTACAGGAAAGTGAGGACTCTTCTCATCCACCGCACTGAGGGTGAGGCTAGCCAACTAGTGAGTGATCTGCTTGAACCTCCTCCGAGAAAATCTTTCTAGTGCTCCAAGAACTCCCTTCTCGCTAGTGAAGGAAAACTTGGTCCCGTCTCTATGGACACACCACACTCTACATCTAAAGTAGTCGATCTGAGCATGAACTGTGGATAACTAGTCTATACCCATGATGATGTCTTAAGGCCTTGAAACTGTTACTAGGAGGTCCCAATTGAAACTCTCGCATCCCATAGTAATATCACACCACCAACACTAGTGTGTAATCATCCAATTCCCTACGGTAGGTGTTTTTAATTGTAAGGATCGAGCCAACGGTTCCACTAGAATCTCCGAGCTCTGAACAAGGTCTGTGGCAAGGAAAGAGTGACCAACACCTATGTCTATAAGAACTGTAGATAAGGGTGATAAGACATATATAACACCTATAATAATATTTGGATCACTATGATCATAGGACTCCATCGCCTGTAGCTGGCCTTGCCCCTGTCCACCAGTTCTAGGAGCCAATGGTGGACCACCTAAGGGTGATGGTCGTAGCACATTGAACCTCCTCCCACCGCCTGCTGCTCTGCTGACTCCCCTTCCACATCCACCGCCCTAGGAACCACCCTGCTTGAACCTCTACCTCTGACTTGGATATACCTTAACCGTCTATCGGTCATATGTGCGGTGATTCGGGAAATCAAGATCCATGTTCCCCTGCCTACAACATGAGTAACACAATTTACCCCTCTGATGACACCCTCCACCCTAGGGGTCTTTTATCGCCGATCTTGTACCCTGAGATCATCCCCCAAAATTCCTAGACTACTTAGGCCCCCATTTTTACTGGATGCTACCCACAGCTGAAGACTCCGCCACCTAGGGTCTACTGGTAGCTCCTACTACCGGCACCTCCTCTTCCAGAAAGATCTCCATGAGTAGGGACTGCTCCCGCACCCCATCCTGAGTAGTGATGTTTAAAGATACCATGAATACCCTGATCTCACAGTGTAGTCCCTTCTCAAAACATCGATCCCTAAAGAAAAGGTCTTGTACCATGTCTGTAGAGTAGCGATAAATCTCAGTGAATCTCATTGAGTACTCTGCTACTGTCATGCCACCCTGATGTAGGTGCAATAGCTCTTGTATGAGAACTGAGCACAACATCACTGGAATGAAATCCTCTCTAAATAGACACTCAAATTATATCCAGGTAAGGGTCATATCATCATGTGTCTGGATTTTCAAGCTCCACCATCTCCCCATTGAGTCCAAAAGAAGTCTCACGGATAAGATCTCCATATGGTCGAAATGAATTCTCACTTGTCAGAAGACTCATGTAATAACCTTGAACTAGTACTCTGCCACCTTGGGGTCAGTCTCACCCATGAACCTGGGAGGTCTCTACCTATGAAACTTGTGTAAGGCACTGAGCCTATGTGCATCCTCTACCGGTAGCGCCGATAACAATTGTTGATCAGCGGGTGGTGGAAACACTGGTGTACCTCCCGATGGGGCCATCTACAGTACTAGTCCATGTACTAATGCCTCACCACTGGTCGTACCATCCTCATGGTCATGCACTAGGATTCTCAATGGATATCTGTGTGTTGGTATTATGAAATAGATCAAGATGAACCAAAAAAATATGTTGTACTTCGTGAGATGACTTTGATTCAAGAATATAGTTAGGAAACACTCAATTCATATATGATGCATAAAACTAGTGGTTTCATGTGCCAATTCAAAAAGCATAATTCAGGGTCCTGGTGTACAAATATGTCATCCGCTACACCAACACTGGACTCCTCGAGCCTAAAATTCAAACTCAAAACATTCAACACTATTTCCCCAAAACAAAACCATAGACTCTCGGTCTTTAAGGTAGAACTTACCCACTCTAATACCAATTTGTCATGACCTATCCCCCAAGCCCCGTGCCTTGATTACCCCAAGCCCACCTCCTAAAGACCAGGGGATGGAAACTAGTGTCGAAGGCATTAACCTGTAAGTGGGAGGCATTTTCCAAGTATCTGTACACACACACTTACAACCCCAACCCACAAAGCTGAAAAGGAAAACATGTATGCCACTAAGAAAACAACTGAGAGTATATAGTACCTAATGGAAGTAAGGGGATAAAATACAATCCTAACAAAAACAAGATGAAAATAATAAAGTTAAAACATATTGAAAATATCCATCCATAAAAACCCTACTTGAAGGGTAGGTGAAGAGTAGATGTAGGAATCTGTAGAAGTATGCATCGCCTATCTAACCTCACTGGGTGCTTCCCAGTCCTGTGCTTCCAAGATCTCCATCAAGACATCAGTCGTCTTCACAAGACATGAAATGTGCGGGAGAATCCCATGCCGGGGTGAGTAACAAAATACTCAGTAGGGACCCCAAACCACAAAAAAATACCGCAAAGGAAAGCACACACAAAGTAATAGACAACTCACATAAGTATAACCTACAGTATAGAAAAAATATATTATTAGTCATAAAGTTGAATCATCTTGTAATGATAAGGGACTCATCATCGATGAGTCACTGAGGCATGCTTGTCTACCGGACCACTGAGGTACACTCAACTACTTTTTGTCTGCTGGGCCACCGAGGTCTTCTCAAATATTTATCATCTATCGGGCCACTGAGGTTTTCTCAGCTACCAGGACACTGGGGTCCTCTTGGCTACCGGGCCATTGAGTTCCTCTTGTCACTTCCTCCTTGCCACAACCATCCACATGATTTATGCCTGTAGCATGCTTGTTTATAAGAGAATATACTCCTCAATCCATCATTCATAACTCAAACTCCACAGAAACTCACTTTGATTATGTCAAAATGACTGTCTCATCGTGAGGGTCCCAATGACCCAAACGACTCATTGATTGGATGTACAGTTTGCATGTTATAACCGTTTTACTGAAGAGGGGTCAGTTGGCCCAAATAGCCACTCAAGGAGGCCCGACTCCTCCAACTCAGACCGCTGTGAGCAAGTCGACCTGCTCCGGATGGGACATGGCGGGCGAGATATGTATTTCAAACACCCCATGAGTCTTCATGGGGTTTTCCGCAGCCAGGGTCCTACCGGACTATGGCCCTCCAGTCGTGGGATATGGTGCGGTCATCATGTCTGCGCATGCCACCACCAGCCATTGAAGGCGGGCTGATCCACCTCTCGTGGTGGGATTTCCCCCCTTGTGTGCCACTACTGCCTACTACTATCGGCGGCCTTCGACCACTGCCTGCGATCAGATGTCATGGGCCTTGTCCTCCACCACGACGTACCGATGATCTCTTTCGCGGCCCACCGGGTCCACTATAGTGGTATGTTTTCCAATTTTCAAGAATATTCAGGATTTTCAGGTTGTCACCATCCTTACTAAGACCTAAAAGATGTATTTCTATCAATTTGGAGGTTCAGTCATGAAGAAAACAAGAACGCCCACATCAGATAGATCATAACCTTGTTCGTGTCGACCTGAACCCTCTGTGTTAGAATTCAAAAACATGTTGGGAGGAGGTTTTTATAATTATAACATAAATAACCCCCAAATCAAAGCCATGATATCAAAACCCTCCTATAAAAGAACATATTATTCTTGAATCATTCCATTCATTAAATGATTCATGTTCATCATGGATATTTCAAAATGGGAAAAGAAGAATTAATCAAAAGACACCGTACCTTGAAGTCAGATAGTTTGTAGGTGATGATCACACTGCTGTGTTTGTCACTCCACAATCCATCATTGGTGGACATTCATCGATTGTTGCTCTCTAACACCAAATCTCCAAGGGTTCACAGCAATTCTCCAATGTACCAACGATCGGTCTTTAATCATTCCATTAATGGTAGAAAACACATTTATATCATTTCTATTATGTTTTGTTGCAGTGTCATTATGTTGTTTCGTAAATTAAACAATATTTCAGTTAATCTTGGGTTACAACTCCGTTATGTTTAAATGAATTAAAAATTAAAAATAAAATAACTTTTATATTTATTTTATTTTCTGTAAGAAATTATTTTAATAAAATTTCTTAAAAAGTCTGAAAACTAACTTTTTTCCCTTGACTCGTGTCGGTCGAGGTTATGTCTAATCTTTGGTTAAGTATCCATTTTGGATACAACGGTGCCCCAAATTTTTTAATTTGGGCACCCTTTTAGAATTTTCTAAAACCACACACATGTGCTATTTTAAATAAACTAAAAAAAGTTTGAACAATTGTTTCGGGCTCACCGGGTCATGGAATCAACTGTCGTCTGAGTGCCTAGTCTTTAAATAATCCCTATAATTTAAAAATACAATTCCATGGAATTTTGGGACATTACATATGGTGAGATAATTATTTATTCTAAAAACATCATCTATAGTTTAACATATACATTCCATAAATTGATAACCATATAATCCTTCTAAAAGTTGAAAATCCAAAACTTTAGAAAAAGGTTCACTAATTTGGCTTAACATTTATGCCCCTTATATCATGCGGTATCTCTTTTTGGTCATATTCCAAACATTTGATCACCTTCATCATGTATTTTCTTAAGTCATGGTAATAACTTAAATAAACATACTTCCTTATTGTAAAACTGCATGTTTCCTTATTCCAAAACTTGTTGGATATATTCCGTAAGTCCCAAAAAGTTATACACTTCATCCACAACAACATAAACCTCTTGAAAACTAATCCATAATTAGTTCCAAAGAGACTAGAATCATCCAATTTACTTATTCAAATCCAACATATCTTTATCTAAACATAATTATCTTAATATAAGGGACATATTGAGGGATATATTTTCCTTAATCATGTGTTATCAAAGTATATCACCTTACCATTAAATCACTTTTCTAGTTCCTTAGAACTATTCAAAATATCCTTTACAATCCTTAGTGAAAAACTTATATTGAAAACACATATATATTTCATAATTCATATAACACAATCTTTGAATTCTGAAACATATACACCCTAATCATACAACTTTATTCTTAAACCATTACTCATGAACCATCGTCATAGTATTTCCTAAAATATGAATCATGTATTTGGGTTCCTCAACCTTAATTTAACCATGATTCTATGGTTTAAAGTAAACAATAATGATTTAGAATCTTATACCTTTCACATGTAATTTAAAATCTCTTTATCCTCAGAAGTATAGTCAATACTCATACCACCTTCAGGATTCAATTAATGAGATTTCCACTTATGAAATATGTTTTCATAATTCCATTACTTTAAACATCTAAAATATTCATGATTAACCATGTTCTATTTAGTTCTGGATATTTAGTAAGACCATAAAGCAAAGTGTGAGAAATATATATCAGAGATTAAAACCGCATAAGTAAGGAAAATTACTTATAATATTTCAATCTATGATATCTTATGTTTACTCCTAGTTTATTCATAATTATCAAAAAAACTCTTGGATGGTAACATATACTTATACATATCCTTAGGACATCCATAGATGTATCCTTTGAAATATATCCAGGGATATCACTAAAATTTTCCCATTATAGTTTCCAAAGGTTAACTAAACTATCACCTATGATACCAAATATAAAGACACAAGCTTGACGTACATGGAAATTACATCACTTTTGCAGAATACATAATAAATGATACAAACAAATACCCCATGATCATATTAGTTTAGTGTCTTTGGAAACTGGGAACACATTCTTCTAATGTGGTGAAATATGTTCAAAATCTTCCATAAAAATCTTACCTATTTAGTTTTCCTACCTAAAACATTTATTTATATCATGGGGAAAATAAAACACTTAAAGGATGAGCTCATATTCTCAATAAGGGTAAATAAGAAAAATATCAAATAAAACATGAACATAAGAATGTAAAAATATGAACATAACATTTGAAAATCGTACAATGTATAAAAAATTTCAAAATATTGAGTCATGAAATAAATCATGGAAGTTTATAAACATAAATATTAAGGGAAAATCATCCATGAGAAAATAAATTTGGAATAATTCATGGAATTTTAGAAAACACATAAATACAGATAATCATTTCCATATCATCCAAGGCTCATTTCCAATACTGTCACAGTGGAAAAAGTTCATTAATAAACTGAGTACAATTCTTATTCCATCCATGTATTACTAAACTAGATTTACTTGCGGTTCCATCCCTATATTACTAAATCATATTTAACTATCATTCCGGTCTTGTATTATTGAACCAGATTTACTTATCATTCCAGCCTTGTATTACTGATCTGGATTTACTTATCATTCCAATAATGTCTATCTCATGAGATATAAATATTTACCCAATGCATTAGAGGGAGATATAGGTCCCACCATTCACATAATGAAAACCATACATATGTGTTCCACAAAAACATAAATAATTTATTATAACATAACCCAAGGAATAAATTCGGTTTCTTAAACATCATTCCATCATAACGTAATCCATGTAAAATAAATAGATTTCATAAATATCATTCCATCATAAACATAATCAACCATAAGAATAATAGGGAATATATCCTTAATCTTATATGGAAAATAATTTTGATAAGACACTTTAAAATAATTATTGAATAAAACATCTTTTCTTATAAAATCATTTATTTTCTCTAAAATGCCATACATTTTTAAAAGAAAAGAATTTATTTTAAAATAACCATAAAACATATATGGGAAGCTTCAATTAAATAAGGTGTTATTAAAGTGAAAAATTCTTTCATGTCATATATGTTTTAATAAAACATTCCTCTTGTACTTTTACTAGAAAAGTAAAAAAGTACTTTATTTGGAAAACGAAGGAAATATTCTTTTCAAACTGATTAGTAAAAATTAAAAATGGGTAAAAATGACTTTAATCATCCATAGAAGAATATTAAACATTTTTTGAAGATATTTTTAGAAAACATGGATGTGGATGAAAAATACACCCTAGTAAATACTTACGTATAAAAAATCTTAGATAATAATGAGATTGTAAAATTATCCCTTATAAATTTGTAATCAGTTGAATCATATGCCTCATAAAATAAATAATATTATACGAATATGTAAATATCATAACCTTAAAAGTAATAATTATAAAAACACTCATGGGAAACATAAACACCACATAAAAAAAGGTAGTGTGTAAGGCATATGTCCCACTGAAAATAAAAGTGAGAAAAAATATTCCCTTACCTTAGGTCCTATATCCTTTTTATGTATCTCAACCTCCTCTTCTTCAACGAGATCCCTCTAGATCTCTTCTTTATGCAAATAGAGTTGGTATTTTGAGAATACCAGCACCTTTATAATGTGAATAAGGAAGTTGATAAGGGAAATGGGTAGGGGATATCTGAGCTTGAAGGCTTAAAGTGAATTGAAATTGTGAGGGAGAATGTGCCCTCTTATAATTGAGGTGAGTGGTACATTTGGAATCTCCAAATTTATTAATTTATAATAAAATAAAAGCACATCCAAAAACCGAAAAAATGTCATATTTTCAAATATTAGATAATAGGTTGTAATATCATTATCCAATAAATTTTTGACATGTTTTTCTATCAATTTAAACCATTAATTAACCCTTAGTTATTCTATTCTAAATTTAACTAATGTAACAAAAGTTTCAATATTAAAATAGTAATTTTTTTACTTATTTGATTAACATTAGATCATAAATGAACAATTTAGAACCTTTTATATAACATCAAAATTATTTTATATTTTTAAAAATTATTATTATTTTTAAAGAATTTAATAAAACATTTTTTTGAAAAAATATCAATAGTGTCAATTTTGACACTATTAATATCTTGGTTTTTTAAAAATATAAAGATAAGATTTTATCCTATAAAAAAAATATTTTCTAATATCCCAAGGGGTCAAGGTCATATATAAAATTAATTGGCTATATTAATTACTCATATTATTATTATTTTAATATTGTTAACCACACTAATTTGATATTTCCATTAATAAAATAATTACTACATCAGATTTGTGTTATTATTTAATATACTTATTAGTTTAATAAAAAATAGAAGTAAAATAATATGAGAAATAAAAATATTCTATCTTTAATAGGAATACTTATAGTCTAATATATCTTCTGTATAATCCTACATTATAAATGTTATATTTATTAAAACATGAATGTGACAATTTTAACATCACTTTAAATAAAATATTATAAGTGCCATAACCATTTACATATGGATCCAAGTGATAAATAACTATACCATTGAATTATTATGGTTTATATATACTCTACCAATAAGATTTTTTCAAGTGTTTTAGTCTTTTAATGATTATTATCATTTTATCTTATTTTTTATTGATTTTTCAATAATTAAATAATTTCGGCATCAAAATTGTATAAGAATCTAAGGCAATTATTTAATCTATAAAAATTATAAATAAATTACCCTAATGTATATAATTTTATTATATTTATATATACTATTTATTATCAAATTTATTTCATATTTATCACTATATTAAAATTATTCTATTGATAAGAGACAAGGGGGTGATATGTTATCACTTCATTTTTATTTTAATAATATATATATCATTTTCATGTAAAAGATTCCATTAAATGAATCAATTAAGATCCTTAAGTTTTAAGGGTCTAATTTTATTCATCCAATAGGATTTTGGCAGGTTTTAGTGTAATTTTATTGTTCATATCATATTATTTTTTAACCTAATTTACCCAATTTATCTTTAACCATGGTATTTTTTTACCAAAGTTACTATTTATAAATTAAAAAAAAATTAAAGGAGCATATTTAAATAATTTGGACCCACTGAATCCAAATATGAAATCCATTTTCTAAAATTTTAAATACAAAAGTTTCAGTAATTAGATTAAAATAATACCTGTTGTCAGAATGAAAAATGGGCTTTTAAATGTTAAAACATTACCAAAGATTAAAACGTTTTTACATAAAAATTCATTGTAAAAATATTTCCAATGAAATATATTATATTGAATGATAAAAATAATTTCTATTTTTACTTTAAAACAATTAAATAATATTATTTAACCATATAAATTATTTCGATGAAAAAAGTTGTTTTCAATTAAAATTTTGTGTATTTTTACTATTTATCCAAACCTGAAATTTATCAGAAAAATATAAAAAATTATTGAAAAGTAAATTTTTATATCCCTCTTACAAAATAAATATTTATGTTGTTAAAAATAATATATAAATGTGTCAAAACTAGATTTAAAATGGGCACACTATCAAAAGGTGGCAAAACTGTATTTTTTGGAAAATACTTCTTTTATCCGAAAAATTGAATTTGTTCTTATATCATGTATAGAAAACATATAAGATGATTTTTAAAAATCATATTGAATATATTACATACATATTTCATTAATAAAATCCATCAAGAGTGACTTTATTGTTTTATAAACTCTCTTAAACTCATAATTTTATCAAAATAACTTGAAATTATGTGTAAGACAAGCCAAGCATAGTGTTACGTATATCGCAAGCTAAAACAATGTTTCATATAGAATAATATTATCTTGGTGCAATATAAAAAACAATTCATCAAATAAATTAAAAAAATCTATCTCATAAAAATCTTAGGCTGTTACACATGGGGTTTTTACTCAAAAACTATAAATGTTTTAAGGGTTCTTTCACATTTCAAATTCTATGAGACAAAGTTGATATTATGCACCATAATTTATTTTATATGGTGTATTAATTACTATATTATCTTTAATTATAATGAATATGTTTCATCTAATTATATTTTAATGTCTTTTTTATGGTAGCTCTCCCATGTTCTTTTGACTCTTATGTTACCATTACCATAAGTTTTTTATTAAATCAACTCTATTCGTTGAGTTAAAAATCTTATTCTTGAACTTCATCATTCCAAGATTTTTTTCTTCCACATTATTATTTTATTTATAGGTAATTTATCTTCATATATTATGTAAAATTCCATTTTATTTCAAATCTTTTACATTTATAAATTATTTTCCTCAAAATTATATCATTTTTGGGAATAATTTACATCCTCTTTAATGATGATTTTACCTATTTGTCCATATTTTACATCCTATAAATGTTATTATTCATATATTTCAAATTAATTATATATTAACTCATTTGACCTTAAAATTTCCATTTTCACTTTTTTAAAAGTATTTTTCTATCTTCTTTTATGATGTGTGTTTTTTAACAAGGGTATTTCAAAATATATTAAAAGGTTTTTCATCTTCTCAAAATAAAATGTCTTATATTATACTCCAAATATCTTTATTAAAACCATTATGTGTTTTTTTAAGACTCCATTATTAGGAATTATTTTAAAAATTAAATGTTTTAAAATGTTTTAAAATCATCATTTCAAAAATATATCTTTTAAAATTGAATTGAAACATTTTCTATTATAAAAATGTAAAAAATATTTTTCAAATAATCATTATGATTTAATTTTCTTATTTATCATAAAATATATTTACATCTATGGAAATTTAATTTAATGAATTACCCTCTAAACTCCATTATTCTATTTGTGTAATTAAACTCATAAAAATACATTATTGTCTTTGTATTATCTAGTCATTAAATATCTATGATTTTTATTTTGATTAATTTTATCTATAAAAACTATACATTCCCTTCCATTAATTAAAGAGTGTTCACATAGATTCTATACATAAATTGACTAGGAAAACTATTCAATTAATCACATACCCTTTATCCATAATTTGTTCATACAATATTCTATATTATCTTGAGTAAATGGTATTTACCTAGAAAGTTACAAAATATATTTTAGGTACTTGTTTATTTTCCATGGGTATATCATGTTACAATTATTGGTGGAATTATGAATTTTATTCTTATTTGATTCCATTTTAAAAGGATATGAAACCCATTTTATTTACTTAGGCTCTTTAAGATATGATTGTGGTGGATTTTAAGTGGCCCACATATGTAATAATAATGACGGGTGCGGTCCTATTTCTCTCTCTAATGTAATGGTTAATATTTTATATCTCATGAGATAATGGGGAATGCGTTATGATGACTCATTCCACCAATTTATATAGGTGAATGAATCCTAATGCAAAAAAAGGTTAATTAATTCTAATCCACTAAGGAGAATTGGTTTTTGATACATGATCCACTATGTTATTATTTCTATGCTTATAGATCTGCCACAATTCTCTAAGTTTTCCTTATTTTTATGACAAGTTGAATATCCATGATGTATTTTTATCTTATAAAATTCATTATGACATTGTTTTATTTCATATTCATTGTTAGGTATAGATTAATTATATATCCTGATAATAATCATATGTTCATCTTATGCTCACTTATGATCAATGATGCTTATCGGTTTTTTAACCTTACTAAGAATTTGAGCTCACACCATTTTTATGTTTCCATGTCCCCAATTGATGACATATAGGAGTTTAAAATATCTAGAAGAGTTTCTTATAAGGATAATTTATTTTAGAAGTCCATGAATTGTTATAGATTAAGTTTTTTACTTATATAGTGGGATAAATTTCAATTTAATATAAAGAACATTCATTTTATTAGTTGATGTTCTATCCTAATTATATAAAAAAATAAACTAAATGGTATAGGGAATGTATGTAATGAAATATTTGATTTAAATTCATTTAATTGAGATTAACAAAATTTTAGGCTATTATAGCCATAATTTGGTGTCAAATTATCAACACATTATCAACCATATCTTCTACCAAGTCTAGTCTCAACAACTTCTTATCACTGAATTCATACCAACATGATAGAGTGTGATATTACTTCCTATATAACTGTAATTCCCCAACCCCAGTTAACCTGAGTCGGTGCATTATTACATAACATTGGCATGATACAAGGAATCATGTCCCGAAAGACCGATCAGTTTAGTAGCCTTAGAAGTACTAGATACATTAATAAGTTTTACATTACATCATGAAATAAAAAAATCAACAACATTTTGTCCCCTTTTTAACAAACTTATCTCCGTATCCTATCCCTGAAGGTCAACCATAAAATAATTCTTCACATCCTGGGAAAAATGAAACATAGAAAGGGGTGAGCTCAGACGCTCCGTAAGGATAACAATATAGTGGGAACTTTCATAAATAAGCATAAACATTTAAGGAAATGTATAAGACTAAAAAACTTATTTTAAACTTAAACTTAAACATAATATAGAAAATATAAAATCAAATAATTCCATTTACTTATTTACATAGATATTCTACTAGTCGAATAATCACATGCAATTTCACTATCCAATTTCATAATGATGGAATGCATAATGCTAGACTTCATAATCACATAGTCAAGGCCATGTTCCAAGAATAAAAATATGATTTTATCAAGGCCTTGTTCCAAGACACTAGTTTGTCTCATGAGACCTACCGATGCATCGAAGATCTATAGCGGGCTCCACCTATCACATACTAAGTCCAATGCATTCCTTATATGAAAATGTTTAAACATAACATAAACATTCTTATTAAAACTAGCATACTAAATGTCAATAATTTATCCATAAACCATGAATGGTATAAAAATAATACATCCATAGTCAAATATATCACAAAAACTTCAGTACAATAAGAAATATTTGTATCATAATAAATCAACTTCAAGCAAGTTTAAAATCCATCAAAGGATGTTGAAATAGATGAAATCAAAACTTTTTGGGAGAAATATCTCTTTCTATTTTGAAATAATTTAAAAGTCATATAATTATAAAATAAAACATTTATTTTGAAAATATTCTTGTAATCTTGTATGGGAAGCTTCGAAAATGTTATAACGGCGGAAAATAGCCGCACCTGCCGTATTAGTTAAAAAACGTTCTTATTTTAATTTTGTCGAAAAGGTTATAAAGTACCTTGTTTGGAAAATTACAGAAAGATTCATTTCAAAACATATATGAAAAAATAAGGGTATAAATTACTTTAAAATATACTCTAGTAAATAGTAAAAATGTTTTGAATTATATTTTTAAGAAAACACATATGTGGATGATAAAGAGGTCCCAGTAGACACTTACGTAAAAACGACCTTGGATAATGAAGAGATTGTATAATTAACCCTTACCTTGTACTTTTCCTTGGTCGAGAGTATGTTAACCTCCAATATAATAGTTAAATCATTGTTATTAAATTATACAATAACTATGTACATAAATATTATATCATATATGATCCTCTAATATTTCTTTGTTAATAATATTTTAGTAGTATCATCATTTCAGGTGTTAACTGATCCGTTTTCCTTTATACAATTGGTTATTCAAGCCATGTTCGTTATGGATAAGATGTATTTTATTCATATCTGGAATTATATTAAGTTCTTAGACATTATTTTTAATCATAAAATGAAAATTATTCTTGAATGATTACGATGGGGAATGAATCTCACCGCGTTCGTGGAGACGGTAATCCATACGTACACACGAACGACAATATCATTATATTGATGGTGAAATAGTATGTAATTGGATGGTATATCATATATAAAATATCATTAAAATGTTATATTTATTATTTACATCAGTTATATTCATTATTATACCCTTCCAAAATAATGAAGTGTTTGAATAACAAACTACACCATGACGTGGAGACGGTAAGCCATACGTACACACGTATGGTGACTTTTTCATTTATAGGATGGATAGTATAATGAATATGGTTGTACCATATTTATAATAACATCAAAGTATATATAATATACTGGAGTTATTATTTTAGAATGGAAACAACAAAGAAACAGAAAGTGGAAGAAGAAAAGAACTTGAAAGAGGTGATGAAATATTTACCTCTTCTTCAGGTTCTTCCTTTTTATTTGATCAAAATGGCTCCTTAGGTTGGATTTATGACCAAATTAAGGCCTCTAGGATGAATTTAGGAATGTTGGGAGGATATTTGGGTAGGTTTTATCCAATCCAAATGTCTTTGGAGGTGTGAAATTAAGATAAGGGTAAGTACCCTTTTATAAGAGAGGTGAGAGTCACTTTAGGAAAAGCTTGAAATATTAATTTATAATAAAATCATTTTTTGTTTATAATGGATCCAAAATGAATTATTTTTAGTATAAGGTGTGGATGGGTCTAAAAACATTCAACCAATAGGTTTTAGATAGTTTTAGGTCATCTTATTAACCATATCTTATAGATTTAACTCTTAGTTAAATAGATTTACATTTACCATGTCTCTTTGTATTTTTATATTATATGGTTAATAAACATACTATAATAAGACAAGAGAACCCCATGTGGTTCATTATTAATATATATAACCTTATATAAGTCCTTTGGCTGAAAATTATATTTTTAGGAATATTATGTCAATTAATAAAATAGTATTTGTTTTAAAAACTCAATTATGTCAATTTTGACACTATTTAGTATTTGATTTTTTTGAAAGCTATAAAAACTTTATCACTTAGAATAAAATTTATTTAACCAATTATAACATGTAATATTAACCTAGAAAATTAGTGTAATTCTTCATAATTATCAATTTACATTTAATTGGATATTTATAATATCAATTATTTTATTATTTCATTAATAAGGTAATTACTGCATCATCATTGTGTCCTAAATAAATTAAATTATTTAATGTCTAAAAATTATAAATAAAATACCATTATGTAGGAAATATTTTTATATTTCTATTTGATATTTATATTCGAATTTATATTTTGCGTAACCCTATTGTATTTTTTTTATTTATTAAACTTTGAATTTAACTCTCTTAACTCTTCTTTAAATAAAATAAAAATAAATGTCCTAATCTAATCCAAGTGGAAAAAAGAGGATCATATTTTATTAATAAGGTTTTTTTGTTGAATTATACTTATCCAATAGAATTAGGACATGTGTTAGGGTAATTATGATAACATTTTTACCCTCTATTTACTTTTAACCGTGGTAAATAAAAGTCAAAAATTACAATTCAACAAAAATTAATTTCATCTTATTAAACCACATTTTACTTACTGATATTAACTGTGTCTCCTGAATTTTTTAAATTCAACTCAAAAATTGGTAAATTATGTTTTATGCAAATTTGCAAATGCTCCTAGAAAGTGGGTAAAAGATGGTAAAAAGTTCAATAAAATTTTTATATATCTAAACTTATTATAAAATGACTGTAATAAATAAAATTGAAAATATATAGGTATTATGTATCTATTTTGACCTAAAATAAATTTAAATAAAATAAATTATTATTTAAATAAAAAGTTTAATTTAACCAATAACGTAGTGTTTTTCACTATTCATAAAAAATTTAAAGTTTTCAGAAAAATACCAAAAATTCACCCTAATATTATTTCAATATTATGAACTCAAAAATGAAGTTCATTTTAAAAAATAAAATTTATAAAATTTCAAAAAGTGGGTATTACTATTCATAACAGCTAGTTTGATTGGTCACGGTGTGTTAAAATCTCGAAGTTGCGTACAGTGCAAGCTATTGCCTTATTCAAAGGGAAACATACTGTGGAAGCTTAGGGTGTTACATTATTCCCTCCTTAAAATAATTTAATCCTAGAAATTTTTAGAATACTACCGCACAAAAAGATTATGGTGGTTCTTCATCATAAGTTCCTTGGGTTCCCACGTTGCCTTTTCCATCTTATGGTTTATCCATAGAACTTTTATCAGACGAGTTGTCTGGTTTCTCAGCACTTGTTCTCTTGTATCAAGAATTTTCACAGGCTCTTAACAATAAGATAGATCTGGTTCCAGTTCAATTTTCTCATAGGTGAGTACATGCATTGGGCTAGACATGTATTTTCTCAACAGTGATACATGGAACACATTGTGAACTTTGGAGAGACTTGGAGGCATTACCAAACGGTAAGCTACAACCCCAATTCATTATAGAATTTCAAATGGTCTGATGTACCCGAGACTTAATATAACCTTCTTACCGAATCGTATAAATCCCTTCCATGGAGATACCATCAAGAAAACATGATCTCCTACCTAAAATTACAAATCCTTCCTTCAGTTATTGGCATAAATATTTTGCCTAATTTGGGATGCTTTGATGTGGGTTTGGATAACATTCACATTTTCCATTTTTTCCTCAACAAGTTTTGGGCCTATGAGTTTTCTTTCACCAACATCATCCCTACAAGTTGGTGTGAGACATATCTTTCTGTATAACTCTTCATATGGTGCCATCTGAATACTTGAACGAAAGCTATTGTTATAGGAAAATTCAACCAGAGGTTAATATTGATCCCACATACCTTGAAAGTCAAGTGAACAAGATCTCAACATGTCTTCTAAGGTTTTAATAGTCCATTCTTTCAAATCTCTATAAATCTTAGTGCTACTAGGGTATATAGAGAAATTAGAGCTATGAGCATCATCTAACAATTACCTTTTCAGATCAGGTATATCATAAACACAAAGTCTCTTCCAAAATTTCAAAATACCATCTTCATATATGAAGTCTATCAATATCCCATCATTCACAACTTTAATTTTCTTTTAAAACTCATCATCATTAGCCTGAGAAATTTTTATCCTTTCTAATAAATATGGTTTGGAAATCATTTGAAAAAGCATTGATTTTTTACCTTCCATGGTTTTTCCCATATCCATATTTACTAGATCCATGTATATAGGATACCTTCCAACTCTCATCTTGTTTAAAACTCCATGATCCTTTCTACTCAAAGCATCTGCCACCTTATTTTCTGTACCCAAGTGGTAGTGTATAGTGAAATCATAATCCTTGAGTAGTTTAATCCATCTCCTTTTCCTCATGTTGAGTTCTTTTTGTGAGAAAATATACTTCAAACTCTTGTGATCAATATAAATATCAATTTTTTTTACCATAGAGATAGTGTCTCTATATTTTTAGAGAAACGATTGTAGCTTCTAACTCAATATCATGATTGGGATAGTTTTGTTCATGAATTTTTAGAAACTATGATTCATAGGCAATAACTATATAATTCTACATAAGGACACAACCAAGTCCTTTCTTTGAAGTGTCACTATAAATAACAAACCCATCATTCCCTGATGGTAGAGTCAAGATAGGAGCATTAACTAATATTCTCTTCAGTTATTCAAAACATTATTCACACTCTTTTTTCCAAAAAAATTTAACCCCTTTACGCGTGAGCTTGGTTAATGGGTTAGCCAATCGGGAAAAATTCTGGACGAAATGTCGATAATAACTTGCTAAACCAATAAAACTGCATACCTCAGTTATACTCATAGGTGCTAGCCATTCTTGGATTGCCTTGGTATTTGAAGGATCAATAAAGATTTCATCCTTAGAGACAATATATCCAAGAAAATAAATCTCTTGAAGCCAGAATTCACACTTGATAAACTTCCCATATAATTCATTTCTTCTTAGGGTTTTCAGAATAGAGTGCAAGTGATATTCATGATCTTAATAGATTTTTGAGTATACCAAGATATCATCAATAAATATCACCACAAATGCATCAAGATATTCCTTGAAAACTCTGTTCATTAGATCCATGAAAATAGAGGGTGCATTAGTTAATCCAAAAGGAATTACTGTAAACTCATAATGCCCATACCTAGTTTGAAATGCTGTTTTCGGAATGTCTTCCTTATTCACACACAATTGATGATATCCAGATCAAAGGTCAATCTTTGAAAAATATTATGCTCTATGAAGTTTGTCAAATAAATCATCAATGCGAGGTAGGGGATACTTGTTCTCTATTGCTATAGCATTTATCTCCCTGTAGTCAATGCACAACCTTATAGATTCATCTTTCTTCTTAACAAAAAGAATAGGGGCTCCCCATGGAGAAACACTAGGGTAAATAAATCTCTTATTACTCAATTCCTCTAGTTGTTTCTATATTTCCACTAATTCCACAATGTCTATTCTCTAAGGGATCTTTGATATGGGCCTTAAACCAGGAATTAAATCAATGGAAAACTCAATTTCTTATTCTGGAGGATGTTCAGGTAAATCCTTTGGAAACATATCAACATATTCTTGAATAATAGGTACATCCTATATTTTAACATTACTTTCCTCACCCATAGTTATTTCATTATCTTTCTCCCCAATAATTGAATTTAGTTGAGCTATTAGGGGTGGATCTAGATAATAATCAGGTTGTGACATTTCTAATCGAATGATAAGGTACTCCTTATCATCATCAAGAATTGTAACCTTATTCTTCTTACAATAAATTTTCACATCATGGATCGAAAGACAATCCATACCAAGGATTATATCAAATTAAATCATGGGTATGAAGATGAGATCAGCAGATAAAGAACATTTATATGGCCTAATGGGAACTGATTCACAAAACTATGTTGTGATGATACTTCCATTATGTGTTTTTACTGACAACTACCTTGTTAAGTCAAATTTAAAATATCTAATTTTATTATAAAATTGGGAATATATGAAACAATGAGATGATCTAGAATCAATTAAAGCATTAGATAAACTTGAGGAAACTATTAAATTACCTACCACCACATCTTTCGGAGCTTCAAACTCAAAAGTAGTGATCACATAAGCTTGGCCTTGCTCCCTTAGCCTTTTCTGAGGTAAGTTACCTTGGAACTTAGGACATTCATTTTAATAATGCACCTTTTCCCTACAATTGTAGCATTCAACCTTAACAGCCTCTTTCTTCCCCTTGCAATCACGATCTTGGTGGCCTTTTTCACCACACTTTTAACAGAATTCCATTCCCTTCAGGAAAGTACCGAGGTGTTTCTTACCACATTTATCATAGGATGAATATTCAAATTTTCCATTATTCCCTTTATTTTAATTTCTAGAATGTTCAATAGATCTCTTTTTCTCTTGCATTGCTTTAAACTCATAAGACTTAGAGAATTTATTTTCTATCTTGATGGAACATGAGACTATATCTTCGTATGATGAGAAGCATTGTGAGACTAATCCTTGAAGAAGAAACAGTTTTAAACCATCAAATAATCGATCAATCTTACTCCTTAGGTTACATATATAATCTTTGTCATGCCTTGCTAACCTTTTAAAGTTAACCTCATACTTTGCGACATTCTCACCCTCCATTTGGCTCAGACTCAGAAATTGTCTTTCCATATCCGCTCGATGGTCATGTGGAAAGAATTTTTCTAAGAAAATATCTTTAAACTCCATCTATTCCATGTTCGATACTTCTTCATCTTCCTTTGTGTTTTGGATTAATGACCACCATTGATCTGCATCTTTAGTGAGGCAATAAACTAACATGAAAACTTTTTCTGTTTCGCTACTCCCTAAAGCATAAAATATTTTCTCTAAGGAATTTATCCATTTCTCAGCTACTAATGGATTTGTAATCCCATTGAATTTTGGTGGTTGTTACCTCATAAAGTGGTCTAACATTGATCCTCTGCATTGTGGATTAGGGTGCTCCATATGGGTAAGGTTATTATTCATAACCTGAGTGAGTTGTCCTAGTATGACGATAAGATGATCAGCACCAGTTGCATCACCATCTCCACTATAATTATATTGAGTAGGAGGACAATACCTATATGTATTACGTCTGTTGATACAGTTTCCATTCATTCCACTCAGTGCCATTTCTAAAAAATGGCATACACTGGATTAGTTTATGAATCACAATACATAATTCCAAACTTGAAAAACACTTAACATAAATTGAGCAGTTTATGGGTATAATCCATAATCATAAAAATGTTTTCTTTCAGGATGTATATACTCATAAAACCTTCATAATGGTTTGTAAAGAAAATGATAATTATCCTAAGCATATCCCCCGAGAGTTTCATAACCAAGAGGATAGAAAGACCCATTATCATGCACTGGTTTCCATTTGAGTTTATCTCAAAGCGGTGTTTTCAGGTTTTACCCCTAGGTACATCTGTTCCAGAGCCACCTCTACCTGCTCGTATCTAGAAAGGGATGTATTTCCTGGAAAACTTACAAAATCTCTACAGTACCAAAATTCTAGGAAGTTCTTCTATACTAATCCTCAAAGTCTATCTTAGGGAAGTGTTTTCTAATCAGAGTTTTTCTAAATCTAGTTTCGAAGGTTTGTACTAAAATTACTCAGATACCAACTATAATTACCCAACCCTAGTTACCCAGAGTCGATGCATTATTACATAACATTGGCATGATATAAGGAATCATGTCTTGAAATACTGATCAGTTTAGTAGCCTTGGAAGTACTAAATACATTCATAAGTTTTACATTACATCATGAAATAAAAAAATAAACAACATTTTGTACCATTTTGAACACACTTATATCCTTAGCCTATCCTTACAGATCAACCATAAAATACATCTTCACATCCTGGAAAAAATAAAACATAGAAAGGGGTGAGCTCAGATGCTCAGTAAGGATAACAATATATCAGAAACTTTCATAAATAAGCATAAACATTTAAGGAAATTTATAAGACTAAAACAAAAGCCTTTTAAAATTAAACTTTATAATAACATGAAAAAGATAAAATCAAATAATTCCATTTACTTATTCACATGGATATTCTACTAGTCAATATAATCACATGCAATTTCAATATCCAATTTCATAATGATGGAATGCATAATGCCAGACTTCATAATAACATAGTCAAGGCATTGTGCCAAGAGTAAAAAATAAAAATTTTTCAAGGACTTGTTCCAAGACACTAGTTTGTCTCATGAGAACTATTGATGCATCGGGGAGCTATAACGAGCTCCACCCGTCACATACTAAGTCCAATGCATTCCTCATATGAAAATGTTTAAACCTAACATAAACATTTGTATTAAAATTAGCATACGAAATGTAAATAATTTATCCATAAACCATGAATGGTATAAAAATAAAACATCCACAGTCAAATATATCACAAAACCTTCAATACAATATGGAAGATTTTTATAATAATAAATCAACTTCAAGCAATTTTAAAATCCATCAAAGGATGCTGACATAGATGAAATAAAAACTTTTTGAGAGAAATATATCTTTTTATTTTGAAATCATTTAAAAGTCATATAATTATAAAATATAATATTTATTTTGAAAATATTCTTGTAAGATTGTATGGGAAGTTTTGACGATGTTATAATGGCAGAAAATAACTGCACCCGTCGTATAAGTTAAAAAAACATTCTTACCTTAATTTTGTCGAAAAGGTCATAAAGTACCTTGTATGGAAAATGATGGAAAGATTCCTTTAAAAACATATATGGTCAAATAAGGGTATAAATTACTCTAACCCATAGTCTAGTAAATAGTAAAAATGTTTTGAATTACATTTTTAAGAAAACACAGATGTGGATGATAAGGAGGTCCCAGTAGATACTTATGTAAAAACAACCTCGGGTAATGAAGAGATTGTAGAATTGACCGTTAACTTATACCTTTCCTAGGTACAGGGTATGTTAACATTGTGTATAATAGTTAAATCATTGTTATTAAATTATACAATAATTATATACATAAATATGACATCATATATGATCCTATAATATTGCTTTGTTAATAATATTTTAGTAGTATCATCATTTCAGGTGTTAACTGGTTAGTTTTACTTTATATGATCAGTTATTCAAGCCATGTTTGTTATGGATAAGATGTATTTTATTCATATATGTAATGATATTAAGTTCATAGACATTATTTTTAATCATAATCTCATCGCGTTCGTGGAGACGATAATCCGTACGTACGCACGAGCGACAATATCATTATATTGCTGGTGAAATCATATGTAACTGGATGGTATATAATATACAAGATCAATAAAATGTTATATTTATTATTTACATTATTTATATTCATTATTATACCCTTCCAAAATAATGAAGTGTATGAATAACAAACTACACCACGACGTGGAGACGGTAAGCCGTACGTACACACGTATGGTGACTTTGTCATTTATAGTTTGGATAGAATAATGAATATGGTTTTAACATATTTATAATAACATCACAGAATATAGAATATACTGGAGTTATTATTTTAGAATGAAAAAAAGAAAGAGAAAGTGGAAGAAGAAAAGAACTTGAAGGAGGTGATGAAATATTTACCTCTTCTTCGTGTTCTTCCTTTTGATTTGATCAAAAGGGATTCTTAGGTTGGATTTATGACCAAAGGAAGGCCTCTAGGATGAAGGGAGAAATGTTGGGAGGATATGTGTTTAGGGGTTGGCTGAGCCAAATGACTTTGGAGGTGTGAAATTAAGAGAAGGGGAAGTACCCTTTTATAAGAGAGGTGAGGGTCACTTTAGGAAAAGCTTGAAATATTATTTTATAATAAAATCATTTTCGGTTTCTAATGGCTCCAAAATGAATTATTTCGAGGCTAAGGTGGGTATGGGTCGAAAAACTCTCAAAAATAGGTTTTATATAGGTTAGGTCATTATATTAACCTTATCTTTTAGATTTAACTCTTAGTTAAATAGTTTGACATTTACCATGTCTCTTTGTATTTTTATATTATATGGTTAATAAACTTACTATAACAAGCCAAGAGAACCCCATGTGGTTAATTATTAATATATATAACCTCATATAAGTCCTTTTTCTGAACATTAGATTTTTAAGAATATTATATCAATTAATAATATTGTATTTTTTTTAAAAACTCAATTTTGTAAATTTTGACACTATTTAGAATTTGATTTTTTTGAAATCCATAAAAACTTTATCACTTCGAATAAAATTTATTTAACTAATAAAAACATGTCATATTAACCTATAAAATTAGTGGAATTCATCATAAGTCTCAATTTACATTTATCTGGATATTTATAATATCCATTATTTTAATATTTTATTAATAAGGTAATTACTGCATCATCATTGTGTCATAAATAAATTAAATTATTTAATGTCTAAAAATTATAAATAAAACACCATAATGTAGGAAGTATTTTTATCTTTCTAATGAATATTTATAGTCAAATTTATATTTTGTGTAACCCTATATTAAAAATGGTTTAGTTATTAAACTTTGAATTTAACTCTTTTAACTCTTCTTTAAATAAAATAATAATAAATGTCCTAATATAATCCAATTGGACCATATAGGGTCATATTTTATTCCTAAGGTTGTTTTTGGTCGAATTATTCTTATCTAATAGAATTAGGACTTGTGTTAGGGTAATTATGTCATCATTTTTACCCTTAATTACCCTATTTACTTTTAACAGTGGTAAATAAAAGTCAAAAGTTACTATTAAAAAAAAAATATTTTCATATTATTGAACAAAATTTGATTTACTGATATTAACTGTGTCTCTCTGATTTTTAAAATTCAACTCACAGAAGCAGTAAAATTATGTTTTATGCAAATTTGCAAATGCTTCTAGGAGGTGGGTAAAAGACGGTAAAATGTGAAATAAAATTTTTATATATCTAAACATATTATAAAATGACTCCAATGAATTAAGTTTAACTTATATAGGTATTATGTATCTATTTTGACCTAAAATAAATTTTAAAAAAAGTCTGTTTTAACCAATAATGCAATGTTTTTCACTATTCATCAAAAAATTGAAAGTTTTCAGAAAAATACAAAAAATTCACCCTAAGCTAATTTCGATATTCCAAATTCAAAAATTAAGTCCATTTAAAAAAATAAAATTTATAAAATTTTAAAAAGTGGGTATTACTATTCATAACAGCTAGTTCGATTGGTCGCGGTGTGTTAGAATCTCAAAGTTGCGTATAATGCAAGCTATTGCATTATTCAAAGGGAAACATACCATATAAGCTTGGGGTGTTACAATAATGAATCAAAATGTATTATATATTTACTATAATGAAAAGTATTATTATATAAAATTTCTACCTTTGAAAGATGTCGATCCCAATTTTCTTGATAATCTACTAAGCAACACCAAAACATATATTCTATTTTCTGAATTGTCCACTTTGAATATCCTTTAGATTGATGATGAAAAGCTAAAATGAAAATTTATTCAATATAAAATGGATTCTAAATTTCTTTCCATAAATTTTAGTTAAATTTGGGATCCCAATTAGATACAATAAAGATAGAAAATCCTTGTAATCTGACTATCTTTTTATGATAAAGTCTAGAAAGTTGATCCAATGATATATTACCTTGAATAAAAATGAAATGTGTAGATTAAGTCAAATGGTCAAAAATAACCAAATTTACACAATTACCTTCAATTATATTTGGTAATCCTAGTATGAAATCTAGATATATTATATTATTTCTCTTAAATAACTAGATAAGGCTAAATCATCCCCTTTGATAGTTTTTTAGCTCTAACCAATTCAAACAGTCCAACATTTCATGGTAATATTAATGATATATTTCTTCATTCCACCCCACCAATAATACTCCTAACATCCTCTTTACATTTTAGTGCTTCTAGAATGAATGGAAGATGGAATGTATTCAATAGGGAATCACTTGGAAGACACAACCTCTTCGAAATATTATAACTGGTTCTTTTTCAATGTTAAATTCATGAAACCTATACTTTTGAACTAAATCTACTATTTACTAGTCATTTAGATAGATAAGCAAGAGGATTTTTTAATAAAACATCTGTAATTACCCACTAATTAAAGAAAATTTCAAATCTTAGGGACATTTTAAGGGATTAGACACTCTTCAACTACATTAGTTTTAGAAGGATCAATAGTTATTCTATCTTTAGAAACAATATGCCTATGAAAATAAATCTATTGTTACCAAAAAACACATTTGATTAATTTTATATATAATTTTTTTTATTTTAAGCATTATAGAACAATCCTTAGATGTTTATTAGGTTTCTTATAATTATTTTAATAATCCATAATATAATCAATGAAAACAATTTTTTTATCCAAATAATCCTGGAAAAATCTATTCATAGGGTCTATAAATACAATGGGTGCATTTATTAATGAAAAATGAATAACCAAAAATTGATGATTACCATACCTATCGTAGAATTTCATCATTATAAAGTCTTTTTCATTCATTTTCTAGTTGGTGATACCCAAAACTGAGATCAATCTTTAATAAATACCGACCACTCTAGATCCAATCAAATAAGTCATCGATATGAGGTAATACATATTTATTATTAATAGTGATATTATTTAGTGATCTATAATCAATTCATAACCCCTATAACTTTCATTCTTTTTAACAAAAAAATAAGACCACACAAAGGTGAAGAACATGGAAAAATAAAATCCCTATCAAGAATCTCTTGCAATTATTTTTTTTCAATTCAAAAAGTTCTATAAGAACTATTCAATTAGGGTTTTTTTAATTGGAATAAAATTATGTAATAAATAAATAATAAATTCAATTTCCAAATTAGGAAAAATAATAATAAAATCATTATAAAATATATCCATATATTCATTTACTACTATTACATCACTAATTTTCACACTTCCTTTATTTTTAATAATATGCAAAGGATAACATTCGCTCTAATAGTTAATCAGTTTCTTAGCTTCTTAATATGTTATCAAAGGTAGGAATTCACTCTTATATACAAACAAATACTCAATATCAAAAAAAATTCTTTATCTTTACAATCTATCATAGCATGATAACCCAAAACCAAATATATTCCTAGAATAAAATCAAACTCTACAATGTGAATGATAAAAAGGTTAGTGAGAAAAACCATTCCACATATAATAATTAGAAGATTCCAATAAATTTTTTCCCTATAATACTACCCCTAGAAGTTTTTACCAAAAGTTATAACTTCATATCTTGAGATGGTATTTGCATTTTGCTTAAAAAATTTCCATGAATAAATTAATGTTTGGATCCAAAAATTAAACGATACATTGGAATAGTCTAAATAAACAAGTAATATACCTAGAAAAACTTCATTTGATTGTTCAACATCTATCATTGTATTAGAAAAATACTTTTCCCTTTATTCTTTTGTCACGACCCCTCCCACCAAAGATGCCCCTCCTAAACTGGCAATGATGAAAGGGAGATAATGACCCACGAGTCCCTCCTCCAGTAGGCCCAGGGGTGGTGACTAGCACCAAGGGTATGAGTTTTCACAAAAATGGGAGGCATTAACCTTTTTATTATTTAAGATCGAGAAATAGGACAAGTCAACCACCAAAAAGGAAAAGAACAAGTGTATAGAAATAAACCCAAACCAATCCCACATGCATGTTAAAATAGTTCTGAAATAAGGTAGAAGTACAAGAAAGCTCAAAAAGTACAATACCAAAAGAAACAAGTGTATAACAACTGGAATAACTCCAACTGTCCTGACTAGTAGGGTCCCTCAGGGCCCTGGTAGTCCTCCTGGAAACCTGAAAGTAAACGTAGGGTGAGAATACAAGTACAATCAGTAGGAAAACCTAAAGCTCTCATGCACAAGTGGGGAGACATCCTAATGTCCCGTGAGAACAACAGAAGAAACCTAGTAAGGAAATCTATCCACCCAACCTCACCAACCGCACTCACCAAAAACACAATCACAATAGGTAGTAGTATATAAGAACAAGAGTATTGGGTACCCCCGCACCATTCCCCTTTAGTTAGTTACTCTTCCTAACGTCGAACGTCCTGACGCTGCCACACTCTCCCCGCCCGTACACACCTATGCCTCACAACCACGTATCCTGCCCGCACACACCTGGGCCTCACAACCACGTATCCCGCCTACACACACCTGGGCCTCACAACCACGTATCCTGCCCGCACACACCTGGGCCTCACAACCACGTATCCCGCCTACACACACCTGGGCCTCACAACCACGTATCCTGCCCGCACACACCTGGGCCTCACAACCACGTATCCCGCCCGCACACACCCGGGCCTCATCCTGAAGATTCTTAGGAAATAGTAAAACCTACCTGAAGAGTCTTGGGCTAAAACCACCCCAATCGAAACCTACCCGAAGAGTCTTGGGTGTAAGGTCGCCTCAAGACATCACAGCCTAGGGAAGAAGGAGAAGGAATGAGCTAGTAACTAAGGGGAAAACACCCTATCCCATGAAATGGGAGTGTTCGACACTAAGTGCTCAACATGGGTGGGGTGTGATAAAACACAAAAGATACAAATATATATATATACCAAACACTCAGCCCAAACTATGGCTTCTAATCAGAGAACTGAGCACGTGCCTCGGCACTGCTACTACGAAGCATGCATACAACAAGCAACCCCAACCCCATTTAGGTTTTCACGTTTCAGCATAATTAGTTATTAGTTCCTTAACTATTGGGCAACTATCCACAACCAACCACATCAATCGTTCGTGAAACATATCCCTGTCATCCAAAAATCAAGTTAGGAAAGCACAATAAGTCCATTCTTATTAATCAACCAACCCATTTATTATTAATCCTGTTCCATTACCATGACCCACCATTTATTAACTCTTCCACTTTTTATTTATTACCCACAACCCATAGTTCGTTCACATTCAAACCCATCCCTATAGCCCCACTGCCAACAACCATAACCACAAACACACCGAAAACCGTACATCATTATCTCTTTAATACCATTTATTGTATCCCCGGTACCAGTCACCAACATAGCATTCAAACCATCCCACAACCAAGACAACCGCATCCCCGCTGCTCACCCGATCCACAACAACCCACAAAACACCCCCATCACATGCCACATATCCAAGCCAACACCCACATATTTATTATTCCATTTTTTTCAACTAGGGTGATCACACAGGGGTTCCAGATTTTCATTTAATCGGCCAAGTTTACATGATTAACCAAATTCCACATTTAATAAAGTTCCATTCACAAAAATGGTCTAGAAATATAGGGCAACATTTAATTGCACAAGAAAAGGCACCCAACGACCGTGATTTTCAGTAGGCATAATCCTATTCAATTCACTACATAATATCATAGGATATAAAGAGTAATGTAACAGTAATCACAACTTCCCAACCCCGTTATATAAGACAGTTATTATCTTCATTAAACCGGTTCAAAAGTGTTTCACGTAAGAAAGAGGACACCCACCCCGCATGTTGCACAAACTAGAGAGACGAAGGTAATATCCCTACCTCAACAGGTTCTGATCACAACGCTCCCCCAGATCAACTTTAGAAGACGTCCGTCGGCGTCCGTCACTTCTGTCGAGTCCCGGGAAAACCTCCTCGGGTAGAAGTCAAAAAGTAAAGGCCTAAGTAAAGACAACAGATCCAAGATCAGAAGTTCCTCCTCGTCGTTACGATCCTGTGGCCACTGACGGATCGTAAATAGGAGCTCAGACAAAGAAGTTATGGAAGAAATGGAGCCTTCGAGTCTCTTGGGAGAGCTCTACTCAGAGGAATGGGAAGGAGAGGGGTGAGTTGAAAAGGAGGAGGGGACCCCTCCTTTTATAGGCAAGAAAACCAAAAGTACACGACGTGTACTTTATGGTACACGGCGTGTACTTGGCCATTTCACACGGTCACCACGCTGCTTCCAACATGACCTTCAACACGGAACGCGGCCATTGACTGGTCAACACACGACTTGAAGGTAATGCATACGCGGGGAGGGACTACACAACATGTAGTATTGGGTACACGGTGTGTACCTATTTATTTCACATGGCAAGGACACGACCTTCAACATGGGGTATACCCGGTGAGGGGTTACACGACGTGTACTCACACTACACGGCGTGTAGTTTCAAAATTCTGAAAAGTGTGGGAAAAGTCCATTTTACCCTCCAAAACACTTCATGACCCTCTTTTTGAAAAAGGAATGGGCCGGAGAGGTCCGAGCCATTACATCAGATACCTCTTAAAACATTCTCATCCCCAAGAATTCAAAAACCAACCCAGAGGAACCCAACAAGATACCTCTTAGGGTTCTCGTTATAACAGGATCCCAACCAACAAACCTAATCATAGGTGTTAGGAATTCCCTCTCCTATGTTGAGATATTATCCGCTTTAGGCGGCACTGAATCGCCTGCACGGGTTTAATCACATCCGCATTAATGCGTCTCGACTAAGAATTGGGCCTTCTAACTTCCATATATTAGGATTTTCCAACTTACACTGCCCCCAACACTGGAAAACCAACACACTGCCCGAACATGTGGTTTGGGGAAAAAATTCCTTCTCCTATGTTGAGATATTATCTGCTTTAGGCGGAACTAACTCGCCCACATGGGTTCAATCACATCCGCATTAATGCATCTCGATTAAGGGTCCGGTTTTTCTCTTTCCCCACACATCCGGACATGTTACACACTTATAGAGAACAAGGAAACAAAAAGTATCATAACCAACAAGCCAAGCATTCCATATATCAAAGGTACAGAGTATAACATCAAAAAAAAGCTCAGAAGAACAAAGAAAACACAAGTCAAAACAAATCCGGGTACTAAGCGTGTATCTGGGCCTCCCACTCCCAAGTGCTCTCCTCGAGGCCGCCATGCCACCACAACACACGAACCAAGGGAATGGTTCGTCCATGAAGCACCTTCTCTTCACGATCCTCGATTCTGACTAGTCGTTCCTCGAAGGTCACTTCATCTCCCATATCTAACTCTCCCCAGTCAATAACGTGAGACATGGAAGACGTCATGAACCTTCTCCAACTGAGGTGGTAGGGCTAGCTGATATGACACCTCCCCGACTCGCCTCAACACCTCAAAAGGCCTGATGAACCTAGGTGAGAGCTTTCTCCCTTTCCGAAACCTCCGATGCCCCCGTCGAGGGGAAACCTTCAAGAACACATGATCTCACACCTAGAACTCCAAGGCCCTCCTTTGAAGATCAGCATAAGACTTCTGTCGGTCCTGAGCCGCTTTCATCCTCTCATATACAAGCTGGACTTTCTCTATGGTGCTCTGCACTACCTCTGGCCCAAGAGAACCTGTCTCACCAACCTCTACCCAGAAAATTGGTGAACGACATGGTCTCCCATAGAGAGCCTAAAACGGTGCCATTCCAATAGTATAGTGGAAGCTGTTGTTGTAGGAAAACTCTACTAAAGGCAAGTGTCATACCCATGACCCTCCGAAATCCAGAACGCATGCTTGCAGCATGTCCTCCAATGTATGGATAGTCCGCTCTGTCTTCCCATCGGTCTGGGGGTGGAAATCAGTGCTAAGGCGTAGCCGGGTGCCAAAATCATCCTGTAACCCCCTCCAGACTCGTGAGGTAAACCGAGTATCCCTATCTGAGCCGATAGTCTTCGGAACTCCATGAAAATGCACCACCTCGTCTACGTACCTCTGTGCTAAGGTACTCACTAGGCCCGACTCCTTAATTGCTAAGAAGTGAGCTTATTTCGTTAGTAGATCCACCACTACCCAGATAGCATCATAACCACCCTGAGCTCTGGGTAGTCCTGTGATGAAGTCCATTGAGATGTCGTCCCACTTCCACTTGGGGACATCTAAAGCATGCAACAGACCATTGGGAACATGGTGTTCATCCTTCACTTGCTGACACACTAGGAATTTAGTCACAAACTCCGCCACTTCCCGTTTCACCCTGGGCCACCAAAACTGTTCCCTCAGACCTCGGTACATTTTTGAAACTTCTGGATGTACCTCCAAGGCTGAGCCATGGAACTCATGGAGAACTCCCTAACGCATCACCTCCGGAACAAAAAACCATCCATGGAAAAGAATCTGATGTCGGCTATCCTCTGACCATCCTTATGAAGCATTTCTATGATCGACACGATCCTGCATCACTTCTGCCTCGGAGTCCCCCCACTGAGACTCTTCCACCCGCTGCAACAAGGAGGACTGCACCATCATCTGAAACAAACAGCCTCTAACACCTTCTACCCTTGCATATAAGTGAAAGGAGGCCAACTCTCCCATCGCTTTCCAAGCATCAGTGGATTCCCGAACCACTTCTTTATGCAACTTCCTGCTTAGGGCATCAGTCAAAACGTTGCCCTTACCTTCAGTGTAAGAGATCTCTAAGTCATAGTCTTAGAGAAACTCGACCCATCTCCGCTACCGCAAGTTCAGGTCATGTTGTGAGAAGATATAACACAGGCTCTTGTGATTTGAGAAGACCACAAACCACTCCCCAAAGAGGTAATGTCGCCACAACTTTAGTGCGAACACTATTGCTACAAGCTCCAGGTCATGTGTGGCATAATTACGCTTGTGAGGGCGCAACTGGATAGACCCATAACAGATCACTCCCTTCTTCTGCATCAGCACACACCCCAGACCAAGGCCATAAGCATCACAAAACACCTCATAAAACAACCCTTCCTCTGAAAATCTGAGTATGGGAGCACTGAAAAACTTCTCCTTTAAGTAGTCGAAAGCTTTCTGGAACTTCTTTCTCCATAGGAAGACCTGGTTCTTCCTAGTCAAAGATGTCAATGGAGGAGAAACTCGAGAGAAGTCCGAAATGAACCTCTGATAGTAACCTTCCAACCCCAGGAAACTACGAACTTCTGCTATGCTCTTGGGTGCTGCCCAAGAAACAACTACCTACAACCTTGATGGGTCCACTGACACTCCATGCTGAGACACCACGTGCCCAAGGAAGTGTACTTCTTGCATCAAGAACTTACACTTCGACAATTTCCCGTAAAGTTGGTGGTGTCGAAGGACTTCCAAGACTGCCCTGAGATTCTCAACGTGCTCCTCCTCTGATCTTGAGTAGATCAGGATGTCGTCGATAAACACAATGATGAACAGGTCCAGAAACTCTCGGAAGACAAATTTCATAAGTCCCATGAACACAGCCGGTGCATTTGTAACTCCAAACGGCATCACTACAAACTCGAAGTGCCCATACCTGCACCAGAAAGACGTCTTCGAGATGTCACTGTCCTTTACCCTCAGCTGATGATATCTAGATCATAGATCAATCTTAGAAAACCAACCTACTCCCCTCAGTTGGCCGAAGAGATCATCTATCCTTGGAAGGGGGTAACGGTTCTTGACCGTTACCTGGTCTAACCTTCGGTAGTCTATGCATAGCCTGAGACCACCATCTGCCTTCTTCATGAACAAAACTGAAGCACCCCATGGCAATATGCTGGGCTGAACAAAACCCTTCTCCATCAGATCGTCAATATGAATCTGCAACTCCCGTAACTCCGAAGGTGCCATCCTATAAGGGGCCATCAAAATCGGACGGGCACCAGGCTATAAGTCTATCCCGAACATAACGTCATGTCGGGGGGGGGGGGGGGTAGAGTCACAACCTCCTGAAGAAAAACATCGAGGAACTCCCCAACAACCCCCAAGACATCCATCATCTCCGTATCAGCTGGAACCACTAATAACCCACCTAACAAGGAAAGGAGAGGCTCCACACGCCAGTTTCCCACCTAATAGCTCCTCTCTCCAACAAAAGCTACACATTTCCCGTCCACGTCGGAGAAAACGACCCTCCTCCAAAAGCAGTTGATAACGACACTAACGGAAAACAACCAGTTGATGCCTAGGATGACATCGAATGGCTGCATCTGTAACAGAAGAAGGTCCCCACTAGATCGATGCAGTCCCAACGTCAGCCCACATCCCCAGCAAACACAAGATACGCTGGTCTGGCCTCCAACTGGTGTACTCAGCACCAGTGGTATAGAAAGTCTCTCTATGTCTATTCCCAAAGCATGGGCTAGACCAAGTGCACCAAAGGATTGCGAAGCTCCTGAATCGAACAAGGCAGAAACGAGAGTGCTGAACAAACAAATCGTACCTTGCACCACCTCTGGTACTGCTGGAGCTACCAACTCTACTGCGTGCAACTATCCACACCCAGTTCCTCTGCCTCTCTGATGTCGATCACCTCCCCGACCACGCCCTAGTCGAGGTCCCTGAGGAGCACCCTGAGGTCGACCTCCTCCTAAAAAGTCTGCCCTCGGGGGAGCATGGTCCTGCTGTTGCTGAAAGGGCCTCTCCGCCAACTGGTGCTGCTGAGGTGGGCACTAAACCTGCCCACCTCCACCATACTGATCTCGGGTCAGGCACTGACTCTGAATGTTCCCAAAACCTCCACAAGAAAAACACTTTGGTCCTGGGCTCATGAAAAAGGGACGAGGACCTGAAGATCTGAACTGGAACTACTGGGGCCTGCTCCCCACTGGCCTGAACCTGGAAGGTCCTATCACAGGAGACCTGTTGCTGACTGCCTTCCCCTTTGACGAACCTGGCTGGATCCCCTCACGCGGTGCACCACCCTGCGAGTGCATCCTCTCTACAACCTCTGCCTTCTTCTGTATTGCCAAGTACATCGGAAGGGTGAAGGGGGTGACAACATACTGGAGCGAAGGACGAAGCGCCTCTTCCAAACGTCTCACCCGAGACCCCTCATCTGGAAAGAGATCCGGAGAAAAGCGCAGGAGATCCTTGAACTTGATCCCCAACTCTTGTACTGACATACTCCCCTGCTGAAGGGAGAGTAACTCCTGCCTCTTCTCATCCATGATCAATGAAGAAAGGAATTCCTCTCGGAATTCCTTCTCAAAGTCAGCCCACAAAACCTCTGCCTCTATCCTCTCTCCGAGGTAGAGCGTCCACCACTGTCGTGCTGCACCTCTCAGTTGACTGACTGCTAGGGGAACCCAGTACTCCCTCGGAGCACAGATCAAAGTAAAAGTGATCCCTAGCTTCTCAAGCCACCCCTTCGTCTCCCTATCCGATGTACTACCCTCGTACTTCTTGAGGGTTTGCCGCTGGAAAGAACTGAGAGTCTTCTGCCACTGGCTATCTTCATCCTCTCGGTCAATCCTCAACTGATCGAATGCCTAAATCTGCTAGGCCTCGGCCGTCTGAGCCACTCGGGGACGACGTCCAGGTGCCATAGTTGTATAGTAAACAAAGATCGCCTAAGACCAAGTAGCAAGGAAATTTCTCAAGGTTTTATTTTGTCATTTTTATTCAATTTCTTTCCTAGAACACCCAAATCAAGTAAAACACAATCATGATGATGAATGTACCTTCCCTAGGGTCTTTAACTTGCAATAAATGTAGTATCACTTGGTCGTTCGGTAGGCTCAGAGTCCTTGCATCAGATCATGGGGGGCCCTAAAATCTTGTGTCCTAGCCGGTCTTCCCTGGCCCATGTCACGCACCAAGATTAACCAACATTGTTGCCCCACCATCCCATGCAATCCTCACTATTCCTAACTCCAGACTCCATCCTATCTCTCAACCATCACCTCTGATACCATTTTGTCACGACCCCCTCCTACCAAAGATGCACCTCCTGAGCTGGCAATGGTGAAAGGGAGATAATGACCCCCGAGTCCCGCCTCCAGTAGGCCCCGGGGTGGCGATTAGCACCAAGGGTATGAGTTTTCACAAAAATGGGAGGCATTACCCTTTTTATTATTTAAGATCGGGAAATAGGACAAGTCAACCACCAAAAAGGAAAAGAACAAGTGTATATAAATAAACCCAAACCAATCCCACATGCATGTTAAAATAGTTCTAAAACAAGGTTTAAGTACAAGAAATCTCAAAAAGTACAATACCAAAAGAAAAAAGTGTATAGAAACTGCAAAAACTCCAACTATCCTGACTAGTAGGGTCCCGCACGACCTTGTTAGTCCTCCTGGAAACCTAAAAGTAAACGTAGGGTGAGAATACAAGTATAATCAGTTGGGAAACCTAAAGCTCTCGTGCACAAGTGGAGAGACAACCTAATGTCCCGTGAGAACAACAGAAGAAACCTAGCAAGGAAATCTATCCACCCAACCTCACCAGCCACACTCACCAAAAACACAATCACAACAGGTAGTAGTATATAAGAACAAAAGTATTGGGCACCCCCGCACCATTCCCATTTAGTAAGCTACTCTTCCTAACGGCGAACATCCTGATGCTGCCACACTCTCCTCGCCCGCACACACCTGGGACTCAAAACCATGTATCCCGCCTGCACACACCTAGGCCTCACAACCAGGTATCCTGAACTCACACACCTGGGCCTCACAACCACGTATCCTGCCCGCACACACCTGGGCCTCACAACCACGTATCGCACCCGCACACACCTGGGCCTCATCCCGAAGATTCTTGGGAAATAGTAAAACCTACCCGAAGAGTCTTGGGATAAAACCACCTCAATCGAAACCTACCCGAAGAGTCTTGGGTGTAAGGTCACCTCAAGCCATCACAGCCGAGGGAAGAAGGAGCAGGAAGGAGACAATAACTAAGGGGAAAACACCCTCTCCCATGAAATGGTAGTGTTCGGCACTAAGTGCTCAACATGGGTGGGGTGCGATAAAACACAAAAGATACAGATATATATATATATATATATATATACCAAACACTCAGCCCAAACTATGGATTCTAATCAGAGAACTGAGCACGTGCCTCGACACTGCTACTACGAAGCATGCATACAACAAGCAATCCCAACCCCATTTAGGCTTTCATGTTTCAGCAGAATTAGTTATTAGTTCCATAACTACTAGGAAACTATCCACAACCAACCACATCAATTGTTCGTGAATCATATCCCTGCCATCCACAAATCAAGTTAGGAAAGCACAACAAGTCCCTTCTTAATAATCAACCAACCCATTGATTATTAATCCCATTCCATTACCATGACCCACCATTTATTAACTCTTGCACTTTTTATTTATTATCCACAACTTATAGTTTGTTCACATTCAAACCCATCCCTGAAGCCCTGCTGCCAACCACCATAACCACAAACACACCGAAACCCATACATCATTATCCCTTTAATACCATTGATCGCAGCCCCACTGCCCGTCACCAACATAGAATTCACACCATCCCACAACCAAGCCAACCGCAGCCCCACTGCTCACCCGATCCACAACAACCCAAAAAACACCCCAATCACATGCCATGTATCCAAGCCAACACCCAAATGTTTATTATTCCATTTTTGTTCAACCGGGGTGATCACACAAGGGTTCCAGATTTTTGTTTAATCGGACAACTTTACATGACTAACCGAATTCCATATTTAACAAAGTTCCATTCACAAAAACGGTCTAGAAAGATAGGGAAACATTTAATTGTGAAAGAAAAGGCCCCAAATGACCGTGATTTTCAGTAGGCATAAGCCTATTAAATTCACAACATAATATCACAGGATATAAAGAGTAATGTAATAGTAATCACAACTTCCCAACCTCGTTATATAAGCCAGTTATTATCTTTATTAAACTGGTTCAAAAGTGTTTCACGTAAGAAAGAGGACACACACCCCGCATGTTTCACAAATTAGAGAGACGAAGGTAAGATCCCTACCTCAGCCGGTTCTAATCACAATGCTCCCTCGAATCAACTTTAAAAGATGTCCGTCAGCGTCTGTCACTTCTGTCGAGTCCTGGAAAAACCTACTCGGGTAGAAGTCAGAAAGGAAAGGCCGAAGGAAAGACAACGAATCCAAGCTCAGAAGTTCCTCCTCATCGTTACTATCCCGTGGCCGCTGACGGATCGTAAATCGGATCTCAGACGAAGAAGTTATGGAAGAAAAGGAGCCTTCGAGTCTCTTGGGAGAGATCTGCTCAGAGGAATGGGAAGGAGAGGGGTGAGTTGAAAAGGAGGAGGGGACCCCTCTTTTTATAGGTGAGAAAACCAAAAGTATACAGCATGTACTTTATGGTACATGGCGTGTACTCATCCATTTCACATAGTCACCATGCGGCTTCCAACATGGCCTTCATCGCGGAACGTGGCCATTGACTGGTGAACACACAACTTGAAGGTAACGCATACGCGGGGAGGGACTACATGGCGTGTAGTATTGGGTACATGGCGTGTACCTATTTATTTCACATGGCAAGGACACGACCTTCAACACGGGGTATACCTGGCGAGGGGGTACACGACGTGTACTCACACTACACAGCGTGTAGTTTCAAAATTCTGAAAAGTGTGGGAAAAGTCCATTTTACCCTCTAGAACACTTCATGACCCTCTTTTTGAAAAAGGAATGGGCTGGAGAGGTCCGGGCCATTACATCTTTCAATTTTGATTATTCCCTCATAGAGTAACTAACTTTAGACATACATTATCATGATGACCGAAATCATTGTAATTATAACATCTCATTAATGGTTGGCTATCTTTTTTCTCATTAATAGTCTAATTAGAACTCTTTTCCTTCTAGTTATAATCTAAATGATAGATATTACAATATTAGTAACAATTTATTGATCCCATCGAACATTCATTAAAATTTATTTTACCATATTTGTAAAATTTTGGGGGGTTACCTTCAGATTTCATGGTTGACTACTTCTCTATTAATTGACACCTTAACCTCTTCTTACCCATGTTTTCATGAAGTACATAAGTGTCAGAAAACTCAACTTCAAATTTATTAGTAATATAGATAACTTCCTAATAAATATTAAATTAAATAGAGTCCAATTAATATCATAAACATGGTTTTATACCTTGGTAAATTTGTTCAATTTTATTCTCTTGGTCAATAATGAAATTCTGTACATACATGACTAGTCTGGTAAAATTTTCTTCATAATAGGTCACTCATTATTCATCCTTTTACTATCACTCTAAATAATAAATTTTAATTCTATTTCTAATAACTTTAGGAAAATTTATATCAAGAAAAATATATTTAAAGACCATCTACTATATGGAATAAAACTCATCTTTTTCCATCATATTCTTAATCAAATACCACCATTGATTAGATTCACCTAAAAAATTATAGATAGAAATATTTACAATTTTAAATTCCATAAATCACAAAACATCAAATATCATCTCTAATTCAATTATCAATCATTTATATTTCACTTGGATTGAAGAAACTACAAAATTGGGAGGGTGCTATTTCATGAAATTATCTACTATAGGCATGTTACTCTATAGAGAATTTGGTCACTCACATTCATGGGATCCACTATTAATAACATTCATTAACTGATTCAAAACCACCACAAACTAATCTATTTCTACGATTACTAGATTATTATTTGAAATTTTATTATCCCTTTGACGCCTTCCTACTTCAGCTGCCCTATTTACTCTTAAAAAATTCTAAATATAAATGGATTAGATGGAGAAACATGAAAATAATCAAATTATATATCATGATAATATAATAATAAATTATAATCTCTCTTAATTTTATTTTAACATCACTCTAGCCTCTAAATTCATTTATTAATTTTATTTCATACTAATTGTAATACCCTATAAAATAATAAACCCAAAATTATAACATTTATAAAAAGGGTTACTATTTTAGAAATTTAAAAGAACTTTTTATCTTGTATTTTTAGATTCTTATATAAAAAATTATATTAGAAGGTGGACACTTTCACAAAGTGTACATTTTTCCCACAGAAAATGGGTTCTTAAATTTACAACCCCTTTTCATTCATGACACTTTTTCTTCATTCAAGATGTTTCACAATTGAACTATATATAATTATTACACATACTTGTATCCTCTTAAAAACATTTGAACATATGGGATGAGAAAAATAAATCATGTTAATGGATATGAAAATAAATTAAGCATGTTAGACCAGTGAGAAGCATGAAAACCCATTAAAATGTGTAAAAATTTTATAATAAACCTCTATCATGGAAATAAAACATATTCACATAATAAAATCTATATTTTCTCAAATAAGACCATAAAAACACATTATAATCATAGAAAATCAGTTATGAACTAAGAATAATATGATAAATCATGAAAAATTTTCTTAAAAAATAATCCATTCATCGTTAAATGTTCATAAACTTTTATTTCCTCATGAAATAAAAATATTTCTAAAAACCCACTATCAAGCATGAAATAAGTATATTAGAGCATAATATTTATAAAACATGTTCACTTTTATTTATCCCATTTCATAAATAACTAAATCCTAGTTAATTACATAGGAGTAACCTACCAGGTAATCTCCATCTTTTTTTTCCTTCAAAGATTATTCATTTCCCAATTCATTAGAGAGATATATTAGGCTCACCTACCAATATGAGCTATATTAGGCTCAATTTTCATCATCTATAATTCTCAAGTACCATATAAAAAACCATAAAATTTAATATTTAACTTTTTCATCAAAAACCATTAAAAAAATAATTTAAACACATAAGTAAAATCACTTCATTTTTCACATAAAATTGGAGAGGAATATCAATTTTTTTAAAAATTATTAAATATAAAAATTTTCAAAAATAGCAGTAATAAGATATTCTTTGGAAAGAACTTTTTATATTTTATAGAATATTAAAATTAATAATTTTTATGTTAGAGGGAAAATTTCATCAAATTTTATACCCTAAAAATCATCTATTTTATTTTGGTAAAAAACATCAAATGAATCATACAGTAAATGATAAAAGATTCATTTTTAAACCATTTTAAAGAAATTTAAAATTAGTTTAAATTAAAAATTAATAATAATTGATTTATAAAAAATAACACTCTTAGAAAATTTTCAAGAACATGGATATAGAGGAAAATGATTTTAAAGGAATACTTTAAAACTATGTTTTGATGAATAATCCCTTACCTCATGTCTCATCTAACATCATACATTATATTACACCTTAATAATTAAATTATAATTTTTATTTACTTTATTAATAAATTTTTTCATGTTCATTACATTATCAATTTTACTTTTACTTCATTTACTAAAATTTTTATTTAGTTTTCAAAATTGTTAAGTTCACGTTGGTTGTTTTGGGTTTGTTCGGTTTATAACTTCAAAATAACATTTGCATGTTGATCTTAGAAAAGAGGGTTATTATTAAAGAATATAAAAAATCTTAAAAATTTTATAATAATTATCATTTTATGTTAAATATACATTTCAAACTATCTATGTTAGGTAGTCATGAAAAATGAAGTGCATCGTTTCATGGAGATGGTATCCATACAAACATATGAATGACACTTTCATTTTTATACTAAATAGAATAGAAATATATTAGATGATATTTAAATTTACCAAAATCATAAATATTTTATTAAATTAATATTTATTAATTTTTTTATTCATTTTGACCGTCCATTTGAGGCATTAATGGAAAAAAATTACACCACTTTGTGGAGGTGACAGCCTATACATACACATGACCAACATTATTATTTTCCAATGGATAGAAGGGTAAGAAGTTAAGTAACATGTCATATATAAAGAATAATAATAATTTAATAAATTTAATATATATTAATTTGATCCATCATTTTAACCTTCCATATGATTTGGTGATGAAAAATGAAACACATCGCTTTGTCGAGGTGGTGGTCTACATGTAGGCACGAGCAAAGTTCTCATTCTCCATGGGATGAAAAATGATCTGAAAATTATGCCACAAAAATAATAAAATATAAATATATTTAAGTTAATAATATTATTATATCATAATGGTTAAATAATATTTTAAAGAGGTAGAAGAAGAAATAAACATGAAAACACTTTTTTAAGTGTTTTAAATGTTCTTTGGGAATCCTCCTTTCAATTTCATATTAATACTTCTAGGATTAGTCATTTGGTTAGAACAAGACCTATAAAATGTGTGGAGGGATGTTGGGAAGGTATTTTAGTGGGCATTTTTTGAGATAAATGGCTCAATATACAGTAATAATAGAGGGGAGGAGGCTCTCTTTTGTAAGTTAAGGGATTGATGCTCTTGTAATTATTGAATTTTTTATAATAATATAAATTATAATTGATGGTAAAGTAGAAATAAAAGTATAAAATTTCAAAGATATGGTGATAAGGAAATAATTTACATAATATAATAAACATTATGATAATATTTTGTTACCTTGTCACCTAGTATTTACCTTAATTAACATGTTTTACCCTTTACTATGGTAACTATTTTTTAATTCGATAAATATTCATTATCAATGAAAATATAATTGACCAAATTATAAATTTTGAGCCTCAAAATTAAAAATAAGCAATAAATTTGTAAACATTTCATCTGTAGAAGTGGTATAAATTAATTTTAATAAAATAGTGAAAAACACAATGAAAAATAGTTTTTTCCGAAAAATGTGTTTTTAGGAATAAAATGATCTTATAAAAAAGTAAAATATAATGTTGATTATTATAAAACTAGTTGAATTATGTTTAGTAAAATGGGAATAGATTTTCTTTAAAAAAATCTAAAAACATAATGTATCTTTCTAAATACATGAAAATAAATGATTTCTTTTTATAAAAATCTGTATTTATCACAATTTTCTCAAAAATAAATCTTTTCAAAAAAATAATAAAAAATAAACCAAAGATATATCTGATATGGTGATTTCAAAAATGAATTCAATTTTATCAAATTTATTTACTGAAATTTAGAAATTTATCTTTAAAAAATATATATTTCAAGAAAAATAATTTATTTTGAAAACAATTTTTATTTTTTGAATTAAAAATTAATTAAAATTAGTATAATGAATGTGAATCTAAAAAATATATTCATGAATATTATTAAGACATGAAACTGATTTATTATTGAGATTAGTTGGTTTTTCACATCCTGACTAAAATCACTCAACAATATCATGGCCAGGGCACCACATGGCCCTAATCATGATTCCATGAATTCTATAGGTTGATGAGTAGCAGTGAGGGACTAAACCATATGTTTGGGATACAATTACATTGATGTAATATCCAAAAATAAAAAATAACCAATAATTATCCACTAAAAAAATTATAATACACATTAAATAACAAATTTAAATGAAAACATGAAATCATATATCCCAACTGATTTCTCATATAGAATATCATATATACAAAATAAATAAAGAAATAAATACAAGGAGACTTTTCTATAACACCAAGCCTCACATAAATCCCATATCCAATATCTATGGAGCTAATCTAACCAAATAAATTATGTAACCTATGCTAAAAAATACATAATAGACATAAAGTTTGCACATGAACTGAATGCCCATATAGGGTGTGAGAAATACATCTCCATAGGTTCTCACCAAGTTCCCCTAATATACATCATCATATACCTATTTATGAATGAGAAAAGTAAGTTATTAATTTAAAATTTTATATAATCATGTTTTTTGGGACATTGTGTGCAAACCGGGCGACCACAATACCTGATCCTACTAGAATCGTCCAACATCGTAAGAATAAGTTACTAGATACCAAAAATCCTAACCTATACCCTATAATTAATGGTAGGGTGTCATACTATGTCTCAACCTCTACCCACTAACTCATGGTAAGGTGTCATACTAGTATCTAATCTCATGTCCTATCTTGTACCCTAACCATATCATCATCCACTCACTCATTGTGAGAACTATACCTCATCTCATACCACAACACATCATATTTACCCTATGACTTAGGGTGGGTCTCACATAAAATCATGGTCCAATACCCTATCACTCAAGGTGATGCATTCTAGCATACTGTCACTCATGTTGAGGTCATACATAAATTCTTATGCAACATTATATTGATTATTCTTCTATCACCCATGGGGAGTCTCACATCATATCCTAGTCCAATACTCTCTCACTCATGGGGTTCATGCCAAAAACCCCTCTCTTAGGGTATGTACCAATATCCAATATCCCCATCAAGATTACACATAGATGGAAACAAGAACATATCAATAAGTATAGGATCATATTCTAACCCACACGAACCACACTATCTCCCATGGATAAGACCTAGCTTTAGGCTTACCTATTATGCCATCAGCACAAAACATTCCCAGCTCAAAATCTATAAATAGTGACTCATGATCTCTCCAATCACCACAAAACACAGCTCATATTCCATCAAGACACATGGAGAAAACCACCAAAAAGGATAATATTCAGTAGAATGACATGCCAAACCCCTCGGCATTTCTATCTCCACCATTAGAGAATACACTAGGTTCTTCAATCCCAACCTAGAATTTACCTGTCCATGCCAACTTTCACTCATAATCCCACAAATACCACTCTTCCTGCAGGTACTAGCTGACTTTACCCTCAATAGGTCAAGTCTAATCCTTCTACCACCTATTATATCAATTCCATAGTCCTAACCCCTATAGAACATGCTAATACCATACCCTCTAGACATCTTAAAAACCTATTTCCAATCCATCAAGAGAGTTAAAACCACCCATACGTGGTTCCCAACTCATGTATCTCTTATGATATCTCCCATTACCATCACCTAGTATAAACCCTCCCTGTCACACCACATCAATTCCTCGAGTAATTATCTCATTCATGGAATAATCCAAGAGTCTCCACTCTTAAGAGGTTGTTCCCAACAATATGTGAGATATACAACCATCTTACCCATCATTCCTTGTCCTTAGTCCCTCATTCATATGGTACTAGTCCAATATAGTGTAACAATGGCTACTTAAAACTGGTCCTAGCTTTGAGTTTACACCAAGACTCTCATTAAATCATATATTATCCTTTCCCCCTTGGAAATGTAGTCTTAATATGATCCCAGTCCACTCAAAATGCATCAAATCACTCACACCGAGCCTAGGAGGCTATAATCTATATAAAGTATCTAATAGGGAACTCTTGATCCCTATACAATTAATCTAACCCATGTTCTGATGTAGTTATGAACAATTATGAAAAAATCTACAAATTTATGTATTATAGAGATCACCTACCTAAATTTTTTTTACTCCCTCTAACATGCACATCCATACCCCGTCCATGAATCCTTCAGCTAAAGATCTCCTATATCAACCACAAAAAAAAATTATAAAACATTTTTATTTAATTAAAAAATATTAAAAAATGAGTCATAATCACTACAAACTCACCAATATTCTTATCATGGATGAAACCTCAAGAAACGACTTTTTTAAACATCCACTTCTTGCTTCTCTCACACCTACACACAAAAACTACACCATTTTGTACCCAATAGGTCACCAATTTAGTGAAACTTATAAAAATTCCTAGAAAATTCCCCGAGTGATTTACCGTTTTCTGAATGATGATAGATTTCATGCATTCATAATCTTGAGATATCCTTCATCCACCACATGAAAAAGCCATAATTTTTGGGATGATTCCACCATGCTCTAGTGGAGTAATCATCCAAACATATCTATAAATAATCATAAATCAGATATAAATAGAAGAATGAATAATAGAGAAAGAGGGAGAAACTATACATTCAAAATTTCATGAAATATCTATCAAGAAAACCCCACATAAAAAATTGAACAAAGTGAGGAAGGAGTAGGTGTGGATAATGTTAAAATACTATTTAATCACATATATCCTACCCAAATATGATGGGGATGAAAAAAATATTGGTCTCCACCTACTAAAATATGGGGGAAATTCTCATTGTGGCATTACCTAAGGGATTAATGGAATAATTCACAAATTTGGGTTTTCATTATAACATGGAAAACTAGGTTATGGTGTGATTACTACACCCATAAAACCATTATAGAAAGGACCAATGATCCATTGAATGAACAACCACTATCTTCTAATAACCCTTAATGGTATGACCCATTAGGTCATAGCATGAAGTATCCCCATCATCATCCATCGCAAATCAACCCAAGGGTTGCGAAATGATATAGCCTAGACTCCATATTTTTAATATCATGTAGATTTATTTCATCATGATCATATTTTTTATGAAACAACCCCCTCCTTTCCTCCATTAATAAATCTCATGCAATAGATTCCATTCCACAATTACCCTGGTTGTTGCGTGATCTCCCTAGACTCAAGAAATTTAATCTTACACTAAGGTTCACAATATGATTCTATTTCATCATAGTTGAACTCTATATCTCCATCCAAAACATAATATTATATGATACACACTATGTTGTTATTCCCCTACCTCTATTATGATCTATATCCTATAGCAGAATTCTAAAATACATCTACACCATCCCTACTCTAACACTCTCTTAATCACCTGTGTCTTCTCCCTAGTCCATCGAACACATTCTAAAACACCGCTTAAAGATTTTATAACTCTATGAATTATAATATGAATCCAAATTCTTCAATCACACTCAATTATAGAACTAAAAATTCAATTTTATTAAAAACAAATGACCCATAAATTATAATTCATTACAAAATCCCTACAATAAGGATTATCATCCTCAAGATACACCCTTTAATGCCTCTAATTTATAATCCATCAATTATAATCTGATTCCTCTCTTCTTCCATGATTACAAAATAAATTATAAATATCTCAACTGAGCACACACCAAATTTTTATAAACCATCCTTTCCCCAAAAATCCACAGTTAGATTCTCCAAACACATTCTTCATACTCGATATGATGAAACTTATGTGGTTTCTAACTCACTGAATTGAATTACACAAAAAACACTAGTTGACCCTCATTTAGAAAACATTTCTTTAAATTTTTTGGCTATACCTACTATTTCATCATCACAACACCCAATCATTATGCCTTAATTACAAAATACTTCACGAAATCATCTGAATGAACATAGGAAATCCCAATGCAACACTCTATGATTTTTAATAGTTAAATCCCAAACCAACCAAACCCTCTATCATAACTCACCCATGTTTACCAATGAAACTCTAATCTAGAACAAACTTGGATCATAACATATTCCATATTGAGCATAGTGTTGAAACATGGTCTCCATCTAACGCCACACCCAAATCTTAATTTAATCATTTATAAAGGAAACAAGTAAAACTAGATCTTTCTATATTTTGGCATCTTGGTACTACCTTAACCATTGAACATCTGGTTACACCGCATCCACAACCTTTCCATTATGTAGTTCCTACACCCATGACCAATAATATGGTGCCAATCATAAGAGTATCCTTATCATCATCACATTGATCAAGAATCCAAATCCCCAAGTTCAACAATACATCCTTTTCCAAATATAATTACCAGATATAACCTATATTATCATATCTGATCACAAACATAAAACACCAATTCCATCCATTTATTAGATAACCAAGAAAAATATCCATAATGACGGAAAAAATCCACTCATAATGAAGTTTATTCCCTCCAATATCCAATTGTGTGCTCCACACTATTGGGATTCACTTACATAACTCTCATAGAACTGACCCAGATATATGACAATATCAGTTTTTGACACGTATTTTTATCCATGATCATAAAATTTAGGAATGACCTTGTGAATCCTCACACACAAACAAAAAACTTCCTGGTGCATTGAACCATGTTCTTCCAAATAAACTAATGGTCCATCACCCATCATCAAAACCTCAATAGATATTATCACATATCATCCTAACTCACTCTATGAATAATAGCCAAACTAGTTCACAACCATGAATCAATCATGCCTCCTCATACATCATACTCTTCTAAATTGAAGTTAGGGCCTATGATGTGTTTATGGGAATACTCTTCCCTCATATCAAATTAAGAAAATAACATAAATAACAAAACATCATACATTATAGTAAATAATCATTGTATGAAAGAAATAAATATAAACAAGGTTGTAATAAATGAAATTTAATAAAGGCCTAGACAACCATGTTCATCATACAACACAGATCACCCAATTGGAAAATCACATATACAATAGTAAAAAGAAGATGAATACCCTTGGGTCCATTTCTAGACTAAGCTAAACCACATACCCAGTCTCTAAAGACATCATAGAGATGATCTATCATAATCATAAGAATCCACATGATTAGAACTAGTCCATCATGTAACCTAGAGACTCATCCCAACTTATGACTATAACCAACTACAAGACTTATTGGTTACCCCAATGCAATGGGGACCTGATTAGGGTGTAAGTAAAAAACACACTAGGGAACTACCAATACAGTCTTGTACTAAGAAAGATATGTTGTAATGACCCAAACGTTCATTAATGGAAATCCCTCTTGATCTAATTAAATGTCACTTTATGTAAAATATTTATATAAAATGTCAAATTCTTTGGTTTTATTTTAATAATTGTGACCGTTTCTAATATAGACGTTGAAGAGTGATCACATGATTAGTATAAATATAGGTCTTTAACAATATAATTTACTTAGAAAAAGGAAGCGATGACCTCATCTAGTAGAATTTTTCCACACGAAGCCCATTTGTCGGAGCTCAAAAAAGAGGTGCCGCCATTGGGATTTGCTCTTGACCAAGCCCAAGCTGAGCTTCATCATGTCAAGCTCGAATAAAACCGTCTACGAGAGAAGTGGAAGTTGATAGAGATCACCACACATGCAATGTTATCCAAGCCACCCCAAGAGTCTTTCACCATCACAAACCTTACCCTTAGGTATTATGCGGCTGTTTTAAGGGGTTATGTAAAAAATCCCTAGTACTATGGTTATGTACATTATTTTTGTATATAATAACGAATATAATTTCATTTTATTATTGTTACCTTGTAAATAGTTTTTTAAAGCACAAATAGTATTCTTAGTTAATGTTCAACAAAGAAATCTATTTTGATGAATTAATGGATTTTTGAATTAAACAATATTTTAATAAAATATTATTATTATTAAATTATTTTTTTATTAAATATAAATGATCTTATAATTTTATGAATGAAATTGTAATTTTTATTATGGTTTGAAAGCCATTTTTGTTAAAACCTATGAATTTTCGATAAATGTCGGTTTTTATTTTAAAAGTGAAAATTAACATATATATAAAATTATTTAGATAAAATGAATATTATTTCTGGAATCAGGATGTTGAAATTATCCAATAGTGAATTTTTCAAAATTTTCTGAGACAATCAAGTTTTTAGGTAAAAATTAAATACCATTTAAATATATAATGTGTTTTATGACATCATAATGACCCAATAGTGATGTAATAAAATACTATAAACCTCATTTTAGGGAAATATATGTTTTAACATTAAAATAAAGTGATTTTGGATTTGTTTGATTTATTTTAAAAAGCTTTAGTGGACCCTTCAAGACTTATTAAACATTTTGTCTTTTTAAATTGTTTTCCTTGGGAGTGTGACTCACCTCCACATAAGCAACCCCATTATTTTAAGAATTTATGACTTTGTACTTATAAAATATTGTTTTACACTTCCCTTTTCCAAAAACCATGTGCAAAAACCATGGGCTGGTTTGTGGTTTGGATTAGTTTAATGTGAGGGTCCCAAACCTAAATAATAAAGAATTCCCTCACCATTCCTATATAAACCCACCCAAGCTCCCACTTCCTCCTCACTCAAAGCGTTTGGAGTTTGTACAACCTCTTCAATCCTCTCTCTAGAATCCTCCCAAGGAGAAGCTCTATGAAAAGTACAGAAAGTGTGAGTTATGGTTGAAGGAGGTCTCATTATTGGGCCATATCATCACAAGAAATGGGATATATATGGATCCCTCCAAAACAGATGCAATTGAGGGATAGCTGAGGCCAACATCGGTAATGAATATATGTAGCTTCTTGGGGTTAGCTGGATATTATCGATGATTTGTGAGAAATTTCTCATGATTTTCCAACCCTCTTACCAAGCTAAATCAGAAGGGAGTAAAGTTTTCTTGTAGTGATGAATGTGAAGAAAGCTTCAAGGAGTTGAAAAGGAGGTTTATCACTACGCTCGTGCTCACTTTAACCACAAGTGGAGAACTTTTTGTGGTATTTAGTGATGATTCGAAGAAGGGCCTGGGATGTGTGTTGATGCAAAATGAAAAATTCATTGCCTATGCTTCAAGTCAATTGAAAGTTCATGAACAGAACTATCCAACACATGACATCGGGTTGGCTGTAGTGATCTTCACTTTGAAAATTTGGTGGCATTACCTCTTTGGGGAGAAGTGTGAAATATATATGGACCAGAAAAGTATCACGTATATATTCACATAGAAAGAGTTTAACATGCGCCAAAGAAGATAGTAAGATCTAATCAAAGACTATGACTGATCAATTTATTACCACCCTGGGAAAGCGAACAAGGTGTAAGATGAACTAAGTAGAAAGGACCTAGTGATTCTATAATTGATGAGAATTGAAAAGGATCCAATGTTCTTAGATTTGATGAAGATTGACATGGGAATCATAAAGAAGAGAACACCATCAATCCTTTCACAACTGATTTCTCAACCGTCACTTTTGGAAAGGTTAAAGGATTATCAAAATGATTATGTGGGAATTTAGAAAAAAGTGTAAGCTATTGAAAAAGGGAAATCCTCGGAGTTTAATGTTAATGAAGAAGGAATTGTGATATTTGGTAAAATACTATGTGTTCCATCAAGTTTGGAGTTGAAGAAGGAACTTTTTGATGATGCTCATAGTTCAAATTTCTCTATTCACCCAGGAAACACAAAGACATATCAAGATATCTGAGAGCATTATTGGTGGGATAATATAAAGAAGGAGATTGTTGAATATACATCAATGTGCCTGGTGTGTCAGCAAGTGAAGGCAGAGAGACAGAAGTCTAAGGGGATGATGAAACCATTTCCCATACCAAAATAGAAATGGGATAACATCACCATGGACTTTATCACTGAACTTACGAAGACATCCAAAGGTAACAATGAAATATGGGTTATTGTGGATCGTCTTACAGAGGCTGCACACTTCATTTCTACTTGGGAGGATTTCTCATTGGATCAACTGACATGGATATATATCAGGGAAGTGGTAAGGCTTCATAGAGTACCACTATCTATTATGTCCAATTGAGATCCAAGATTCACCTCTAAGTTTTAGAAGAGTCTTTAACATGCTCTAAATACGGAACTAAACTTCAGTACGTCCTATCATACTCAAACTGATGGCCAATCTGATCAGACTATCCAAACACTTGAGGACATGTTGAGAGCATGATCAATGGAATTTAAAGGAGGATGAGATCAACATCTTCCTCTGTTTGAGTTCTCTTATAATAATAGTTTCCACTTGAACATACAAATGGCACCATATGAATCCCTTTATGGGAAAAGGTGCAGAACGCCAGTGTGTTGGGATGAGGTTGGTGAGCGCAAGCTGCTTGGACCAGAAATGGTCGAAGAAATGGTGGATAAGGTGAAAACCATTCAGCAACATATCAAGACATCCCAGAGTCGACAGAAGAGTTATGCAGATAACTATCGATGAGACCTTGAGTTTAAAGTTGGATACATGGTATTTCTACACATATCTCTATGGAAGAAGGTCATGAGGTTTGTAAAGAAAGGTAAGTTAAGTCCAAGGTACATCGGTACCTTAGAAATTCTTGATCATGTCGGGGCTGTGGCCTATCGACTAGCACTTACACATACCATTACCAAAGTACATGATGTCTTTCATGTATCTCTCTTAAGTAAGTACATACCAGACCCTTCACATGTACTCTATTTAGAGGTGGTACAGTTATAAGATGATCTTTCTTATGAAGATAAACCATTGAAGATCTTAGATCATAGAGAAAAATTTCTACGAAATAAGAAAATGCCCCTCGTCAAGGTGTTGTGGTGAAACCACAAGTTTGAAGAAGCAATATGGGAATCAGAGGAAATGATGAAGATGAGTTACCCACATCTATTTTAGTGTGGGAAAAGGAAATTTTGAGGGTGAAATTTCTTAAGGGGGGAAGATTTTAACGACCCAAACTTTCATTAATGGAAATCCCTCTTGATCTAATTAAATGTATCTTTATGTAAAATGTTTATATATAATGTCAAATTATTTGGTTTAATTTTAAGAATTGTGACCATTTCTAATATATCCATTGAACAATGATCACATGATTATTATAAATATAGGGCTTTAACAGTCTAATTTTCTTAGAAAAAAGAAGACATGGCCTCATCCAGTAGAATTGCTCCATATAAAGCCCATTTGTCGGAGCTCAGAAAAGAGGTGGCCTCATTGGGCTTCGCTCTTGACCAAGCCCAAGCCGATCTACATCATGTCAAGCTCGAACGTAACTGTCTACGGGAGAAGTGGAATTTGATAGAGATCACCATGCGTGCAATGTTATCCGAGCCACTCCAAGAGTCTGTCACTATCGCACACCTTACCCTTAGGTCTTATGCGGCTGTTTTATAAAAAATCCCTAGTACTATGGTTATGTACATTATTTTTTTATATAGTAATGAATATTATTTCATTTTATTATTGTTACCTTGTAAATAGTTTTTTCAAAGCACAAATAGTATTTTTAGTGAATGTTCAACTAAGAAATCTATTTTGATGAATTAATGGAATTTTGAATTAAATAATATTTTAATAAAATGTTATAATTATTTAATTAATTTTTATTAAATATAAATGATCGTATAATTTTATGAATGAAATTGTAATTTTTATTAAGTTTTGAAATCCATTTTTGTCAAAACCCATGAATTTTCAATAAATGTCGGTTTTTATTATAAAATTGAAAATTAACATATTTAGAAAATTATTTAGATAAAATAAATATTATTTCTAGAATCAGGATGTTGAAATTATCCAATGGTGAATTTTTCATAATATTATGAGACAGTCAAATTTTTGGGTAAAAATTAAATATCGTTTAAATATATAATGTGTTTTATGACATCATAATGACCCAATAGTGAGGTAATAGAATACTATAAACCTCATGATAGGCCAATATATGTCTTACCATTAAAATAATGTGATTTTAGGTTTTATTTATTTATTTTACAAAGCTTTAGTGGACCCTTCAAGACTTATTAAACATTTTGTATTTTTAAATTGTTTTCCTTGGGAGTGTGACTCACCTCCACATAAGCAACCCCATTATTTTAAGAATTTATTACTTTGGACTTATAAAATATTTCTTTCCACTTCCCTTTTCCAAAAACCATGTGCAAAAACCATGGGATGGTTTGTGGTTTGGATTAGTTTAATGTGAGGGTCCCAAACCTAAATAATAAAGAATTCCATCACCTTTCCTATATAAACCCACCCAAGCTCCCACTTCCTTCTCACTAAAAGACTTTAGAGTTCGTCCAACCTCTTCCCTCATCTCTCTAGAATCCTCCCAAGGTTCCCCAAGCTCCCAAGAAGCCTCTCTCAAGCCTTTAGAATCATAGTTTCAAGTAAGGGTTTTTTCTTCCTTTCTCATTTTTTTCCAATTTTGTTAATATTGTTATGCCCTATTAATTTCAATTATAAATGTTGGGGTATTGTTTCAAACATCCCCATACTTCCCTCTTTATGTTTTAATTATGGTAGACCCCTTTCTCTCTCATTAAATGCCTCCCATGCACACCTGTTACTATGCCAAAATTCCGAAAGGAATTTCTCTCTTCTCATTTACATTCAAGCAATTCTTTTGTATCATTTATATAATTTGTATTAAATTTGTTGGGACATGTATATATATGACACACTTACTTTACATATCATGTAAATATGATGAGACACCCTTTTACCTCTCATCAACCATTTTTATGAATTCTTACGTCACGCCGTTACACTAACGAAATTGCACCGATTTTCCAAGCCAATGCCATTGTGTAGTGAATACCATGCCCATTTCTCTATCAAGGGTATTAAACTTTATGCACATTAACTTATTTATTATAAAGTTCATGTATTAATTCCACATTCCTTTATCGTGGAATAAATGGTGATGTTTTATGAATCCATGTTATATGATCCATGTGGCACACTTATGCATGAAATGAAAGGTTTAAGAAGGGTGCACCCTTATAGCGCTCCAATGCATTGGGTAAAGTATAGTATCATTATAATCATGTGAAATGGGTTTGGACTCATGATAATTCAATTGCAACTAGTTTTTACTCATGCTTCTTGTGCAATGAGGATTTATTCATGCTCCATGTGCAATGAGCCTTGGCTCATGTTAATTCCATGTTAAGTGTTGTTGCCACATTTCCATGTTATGATTATCATGTTTTATCATGACTTTATGTTTATTCTTCTATTGTTCTCTATTGATATGCTTATTTTCTAACATTTATTTTATTCCTCATGTTATTTCATGATTATTCCCTTACTGGGCTTTATAGCTCACCATTTTCTTATCCATGTCCTCAGTTTATCCCATGCAATGCCAAGTACGAGGGAATGTAGTGGTCATATAAAGGATGTTTTCAATAAAGATGTTGTTTTTCATGTTTTAAGTGGTTATGTAATGATCCTAATCCCCAAATACACTGGACCTCTCGATCTTCTATGTTGTATCAAGTGAAGTTTATGTAATAAATTATGTTTAATTGTGTAATAAAAGAGTAGGGTTGTCATATATGCAGTGATATGTTCATGTGACATTCTGAACTAAAACAATGGACAACTCCAGATAAATAAATTATTTTCAAACCTCATGTTCATGATTCCATTCGAATATACCTACTATGGACAATGTTGGAGTGTCTCAAAGAAAGCTACCTCACCATAGTTTGATATAATCCCTAGTTATGGAATCAATAATAATCACCTTCACTACATAAATGATTCTATATATCAACTATAAATCCTTTAAATAAGGTATAGAGCTAGATAGCATCTAAACCAAGTCATTTGTAATCCATTATAATGTCTGAGTCCTAGGTCCTAGTCCATAGGAAATTACAAAATATGAAATAGGATAATTCATAAGAAGGATATCACTTAGGAAATATATAAAAAATACTCTCTTGGATCTAGCATAATAACTTGGTATCCTTCAATAAATGTATCAACCACCCATTACAAGATGTTTATAAGTAATCAAATATAGTTAATCCACTTGATCATAAGGATTATCCCAGGAATCATAAAAGATATTCTCAGCAATCCACTATAATTTCATAAGCATGTTGAGCTCAGGGGATGTGAAACCACTAGGAAACCTCATCAGAAATCCCTATTTTGGGAAGGATCCTAGTAACACTATAAATTTTAGTAATTTAACATTCAATCAAAAGGTTTATTAAACCAAATATTAGTAATTATCTATGGGAATACCTACTATACCATCACATCACTTCAGAACCATAGGTTGAGTTTTAGGAAGTATGTACGGCTTCCATAACTGCAAAAATATAAACTATGTGAAATCCTAAATAAAAGAGTAATGATAGATGAACAAATAAACCCACCACCACTACCATATACCGTTATTGTCAAAAATTTAGTATAGATTCTAATTTTATACCTATTACAATCATTAAACATAGACATAATGCACATGCTCAGGTTAATCAACCACTTAGGGACCCACTTGGCCCCCCTATGTCAATACACAAGATAGTTTTCCCTTGTGGGATCCTCTAGGATCACACATAAGTGAAGGTTTTTCTATTGGGATCATCTAGGTCAAATTGTGGTATTAATATGACACTTGAAAAACTAGGACTTCACTTCTTATGGTATCGTGAAGAGGGTAGTGCGATTTTTTTGGCTAAATAGGGTCTTTCCATTACTTCAACTATTGAGAGATGGGTCATGAATGATATCAGTTTCAAGGTATCTCTAGGAAAGTATACACACCCAACCAAATCTCATACATCCTAATGTCTACTCACCTAGGCATATACAAGGGCTTCCATGCTCACTAGGTCCAGCCTCACCTCTTAAGTGGTTTGGAAATCACTGAATATTACAAGAATATCAGTCTCAGCCACTAGGGGCCAAGGCATAAGTCTTGTGTAGAGGGGTTGTTTTTAACCCTTGGTGTCCACTCATTATAATTAAAAACATTAATTTAATACCATACACTAAACTAGGGGGTTACACCATTAATGGTGATCCAAATCATTCACATACTTCCATAACCATGAATAAAAACCATAGGGAAGGCACAAAAAACCAACTACCTTTTATGAAGATTTTCATTTATTTTTGAAGGGTCGATAGCAAATTAAAAGGCCCAAATAAATTAATTTGAGACATAAAGAGTCCTATATCAATACACTATCCCCAAAAATTAATAATTATAATTAAATTATAATTTATTAATTAAATTTAAAAAGATATAGATAATTAAAAAAAACTAACTACGGAATCATAAATCCCCAAACCTCATAGACTGATATTTTCACACTAGAATCATGAACAACACTCACCAAAAACCCACAACATATCCTCAACCTTTAACTAAGAACAATATCTATGAAATGGTGTCATGAAAACACCCAAGAAATTTAATTTAATATTTAAATCTTTGTAAAATTACCATATAGACATACCTTAATGAAATAGTGCATGGTGAGGTGTTGAAAACCTCCCAGAATGTATTATTACTAGATAGAAAAAAACATCATTTATTTTTTATGATTTAAATATACTTTTGTGTAATAATAATATAAAACCATAACCAAGAAAACTAAAAATCAGAGGAAATATTGAAAAGAACAATGGAGGTTAATGGAGTGAAAGGATTACAACGAAACACAAGACAACAATTCCAAAATCTAATAAGAACACCCCAAATCAAAGTGGGAGAAAGGATGAATAGTAGGGGGAAATATGAGTTATACGCATGAGAGAGCAAAACCAAATGAGGTGCTTCCCTCTAAAATCCTACCGAAGGAAATGAAAAAAATTCCTCATTTAATGATCTTAAATATTTTCCAAACTATGCGCTAACCCTGTGGTTAGCCCTTCCCTCAACCCATCCACCTCTTATGGTTAGAGTATATGATTTGACAAACTATACACTAATCATGAAACATGTCAACGATTAACTATAGATACCTACATGGTTTCCCCTCGCATGACACATGGTTTCACAACCGATACACATATGTAAACTACACCACATGGTTATTCTATATGGTTAAAACTAATTATGTTCCAACCATGTTCTCTAGGATAAAATTTTCCAAAACTCGAAATCTAGGCTCTGAAACCGTGGGACATGACCAAAACCCCAGAGCTTCCATTCATGTCTCTCCCCACATATAAAAACATCACTTTATGATGTTCTAAAATTCCAAATCTTCATGCTAATATTTGATCAAAACATGACCCATGAAGCAATTGAAAATTCAATTTCATTATAAAATTTCCAACTCATATGGACATGAGATCTAACAACATACCCCCAATGCTTCTCATACCAAATAATTCTTGGTGGGAATCCAACTGAACAACCCAAACTACCCAGGTTTTGAATTTCCATTTAAATTGTTGCATTGAATTTTTAAGGACCATAGAACTTCCAAGTTTCACTTTGATCATGTGGAAATTAACCTACTAAAACCCAATCCAATGTTCATACATATTGTTTATGCATCAACCTGGTTCTTACCTGATCCCTTATAACCCAAGGCCTGATCACATTGTCATATTATTCCTCCTCTTATCTATAGTTATCCCTTCGATATGATCTCCCTCTCAACAGTCAATTCTAAGCCACGGTACTTACACCATAATTATTTTCTATAAAAAAATTCCCCTATAATTCTAATTATTATCTTGGTATTTTTTTAACTAGATACCCCTAATCTCACATGAGGAGACTACACCTGGTCCTTGATTTGTTCTAAAGAGTCCCTTTCTAGTCGACCAAGATTAACCTGGTCCCATTGGCTTTTACTTGAAAATCCATGAAGGATGTTTACACTGCACCCTTCCCATCCAAATGGATTTAAAAATGTTTTTTATTCATCGACTACATCTAAAAATTTAAAATATCAAGTCAAACCATCTTCAGCTACCTGTTATTGAAAATGCTCAACTTTAGTAGTTGATGTGTCACCAAATACCAATCTCAATACCTTTATCCCAATGCCCACTTATATCGTTATGATAATGCTCTTAAAATACCATAATTTATATTTTGTTACATTTCATGGTAATTCACACCCCTATAAATTTCTTTTTTCATACCACTATAAGAAAAAAGTGTATTCTTGATCCAATACCCTTGGATATTCATAAGATGTTAAGGGCCTGACACCCATGCTTAGTCTCTACCGAAGTATATATTCAAACATATAACTAGGATTCACAATGAAATCCACCAGTACCTAGATACATTAATTAAATAGAATATGTAATCCAAAAAGACCATCCAATGACTGGACTCATCCTCACATGACGCTTGTTCACATGATGTCCTCTGACTGACGACCAATTCCCCGCTCGTTAGCTTAGTGGCATCCTTTTTGTATCACCATAAAAATGAGTTATAGATCACCATATCCCACACACTATCTATTTCTAGAAGAGAGAACTATAAAAACTAAGAACCTACTAATTATCAAGCGTCAATGAAAAAGTCACAAAGAACCCCTTCCCGATTCTATGAGAATGGAATCCACGACACTCTCCAAGTTTCAACTCATATTTGATCAACCACCCAAGATTATTTCCTCAAAATGATTCACCATTAAACATTTTATACTCTTATATATACACACAAAAATCAATTAAAGCATCACTTATGTTGAACTAACCCCTAACACCATATCTCTAGGAAATGCATTTCAAGTTCCACCCTTGGGTTAACTGTCTCATGACACCTGATTTTATTTCTAAGATATCCATCATCATTGTGGAACTACCCATAATTTACTTCAAGATCTAGGTTACTATTCCATAAATCATTATATTTGGACATAAATCCTTGGACCACACCCAGAAACTCATCAATGTTCCAATTTAAATAGTTACCACACACAACCCATGTAAACTAAACTCACCATATGAAGTGGATGTGCACTCGAACTGCCTGATTCATTCTCCCACGAGTGGTACATTATAAAGTCCAAGTTGACTATACCCCCTAGAATGTTAGTCTCAGTACACCAAGATATCCCTAGGAACCTCACTTTAAAATTGGGAACCTTACCTATGCCCTCCTTTCATGAGCATACACCCGCACTCTGACCATACTAGTAACACCATTCACACTAGTAAATATTTCTTGGAACCTGAAAAGTAATACCCATCAAACTAATTCTAAAAACCCAAACCTATTTTCTTTATTATAAACCATGAAGTCATCAGAATTATATCCAAAAATCTGAGCACCTCATATTCATTGGTTTCAACATGAGCATACACTCAAACAAACTTCCTAAAAAGGTATCTATAATTAAGAACAACCACTATAACATTTTTTCCTATATCCAAATGAATATTATACCACTATTTTATAAGTTAAAACTAAGGGTATCTAGTTTTTCTACCTATCCCTACTAATCAGGTCTCACATCAAGGTCACCAGGTTTAACCAACTATCCCATATGTATCTTGCACAATAACTGTATGAAGGTAAAAAAAGAAAGGGTAGTTAAAGATAACATAAAACTATAAGGGGAAACCCCTATCAACATGGGTTCAATTATAGAGGTCTTAAATTTTAGTTATTGAGTAAAACACTCTTTATTTATTTTTAATTAGAAGCCCATAACTCATGGATAATTCTAATGGAATCACCTACCAAGAATTAGCCTACTAAGCCACGGTCCTATCTGAGCATTACATAAGGGAGTGCTCTATGATGGTTAAAGATATCAATGATAGGGAAGGTAACTAAATGATCCTCACTAGAAATCTATATACTATTATACCCCCCTCAAGTTCCAAGTTCACTATAATAATTCGGGTACCTATCAGTATTTCACTAGATAACCCAATTAGTTAACCATAAATGAATGTTTAGTAAGTAAATTATCATATAAAAATAGACGGGAAAGATCCATAAAGGTTGTTATGAATATTTAGTTAACATCACCTGAAAATGACACACCCATATAGGGTATTCTGAAATTTCATTATCTATTAGTATTGAACTAAGAGGGTCAATAGTGCACATAGAACATATTCTCAAATGATTTGTGTCGTATACCACTCACACATTTTTTTAAGTATAATTTCATTCCAAGATATGTAGAAAAACCCATATAGGTTGTTACTGGAACATTAAATAACTGAACCTAAGTAACAATACCCCATGAGGGGTTTAACAATAGGGTAATATGTGACCTATCAACCCACTTGGGTCATTGTAACTCCCGTTCATGAGGACTAACTCATCATCTTCACCATTTATTGTCTTGTCATATATCTACTTCACCTACTATAGAGAATGTAACCAATGTTTTATAACTATGTAGAATGTGACCAAGAAACTATAGTGGAAAACACCATTTAGGCTATCATTAAAACTTTAAAAAGTTTCCCTCATTCATCAGTAGTAAAATTTCACATAGCTGAATTATAACATGTGGGTCCTATGTGCTAAATATGATGCATGAAAAAATGATTCTTTCTTCTATCGCCCAAGATTCAAAATCAATAAATGGACACTCACCAATGTTCTAAGATATATAAATCCATGAGAAACCCTAAAATACACACCATGTGTGCATCGCTCAATGAAAAAATCATATACACTTGTAACATCACATATCAAGAAAAGAAATCCCATATCCCGGGTAACTTTGAATTTTCACCGAAATAATAGTTTTTAATACACTATAATGGTATCCATAATAAGATATGACACATTCGTAATAATCATATCTACCATGTACCAAATAGTAAAAAAGACAAGAAATGAATGGCTTTGATGCCTCTTTTTCATGTCCAATATCGACACACTATATGAACAGAAGCTGGACCGATTTGCAACTAGGACTTTAGGGATCCTCCCAATACACTAGAGGCTACTGGATAACAGTCATAGCCTAGGGAATGTCTGTGGGGATACTATATGACATCATATCATTGTGAGAAAATATAAAAAATAACTAAACATCATCCAGAGCTATAAATTATTAGAGTGCGAAATAAATAAATAAGAAACATGGCTATAATAAATGAAAATCGATAAAGGCATGAGCAACCATATCATAAATAAAACTCTAATTTCTGACTAGGATGATCAAATATACAATTGAATAGAGGAGATAAATACCCAAGGATACTATGTTACTCTACGTTAAACCACATACCTGATCTATAAAGACTCTGCTGAGCTACTCCTTCCTGATCATAAAAATCCACATGAGCATATCCACTTGATCATGTAATCTAGGGCCTCATCCCAACCTATTCCTAAAACCAAGTGAAAACAGATCAAGTACCCAAATGTAGTGTCCACCTGAGTGGGGTGTGAGTAAAAAATTAGTAGGGAACTACCGACATAGGTCATACTAACCATAAAATGTAGTGATATATGCATGTAATATGCTTAAATAAAATAAAAGAAAACTCTATAAAAATAAATTATTTTTGATCCTTAGGTCCATGACCAAAATTGAACATACCTTCTTTATCTAGATATGGAATGTTTTTGAGAAAGATACATCACCCCAGGGGATATAATTCCTAGACCTGGGATCACCTATACTCACCTACACTATATACATGATTCCAGGTATCAACCGAACATCTCATAAATAAGGAATATATCTATATGTCATAAAACTGAAGATATGTGTAATATTGTCTGATTTCTGAGTATTAGGTCCTAGTCCATAAGAAATCATGACATTCAAAATAGTTTTATTCCTATAGGGGATTTAACTTAGGATATATATAAGGAACACTTTCATGGATCCTAGATAATAACTCATAATCCTTCAATCAATGTCTTAACTGCCCATTCCAAAATGTCTTTGGGAAGTTCAATAAGGTGCTTCAACCTTATCATGGGGAGTATCCCAAGCATCATCAATGATATCATTATCAATAAAATAGAAATTCATAAGCATCCATTTGTCTAGGGAAGTGTGGCCACCTGACAACCTTGTCATAAATTTCGGTGTAGGGAAGTATATTAGTAGCACTAGGAATCCAGGTAAATAAAATTCATTCAAGATGGATCTTATGTTGGATCTTAGGAAGTACCTCTTGGAACCCCCACAATACCATCTCACATTTTCATCACTATAGTACACGTTCTAGGAAAATAATCAAGCTTCCATAGCTGTATCAAAAATAACTAAGAGAAAGCATGAATAAAAATGTAGGGTTATTTAAACACCTAAAACTATAACTATTTTCAAATCCTCTCAAGATTAAAAATTCAATATGAATTATAAGGTGAAACCTTCTACCATCTCTATCCAAACCCATAATACACATGCATCGGTAGATCAACTATTGGGGAACCCACTTGGGTCCCCAATGTAAATACAAAGGGGAGGTATCCCTTATGAGACCCTTAAGGTCCACACATAATTATAGGTTTTCCACTTAGGATTATCTAAGTCAAATCATAGTCACTAGTCAACAACCAATGCACTAGGATTCCACTTCATGTGGTATCATGAAGATAGTAGTGTGGACTTGAAAGATACATAGGGCATTTCCATTATGGTAACCACCAAGAGATGGTAAATGACCCATATTGATGCCAAATCTCTCTAGGATGTTATACACTCTGAACCTAGTCTTGATCTACCTAAGTTGTATCCACCATAGCCTATAAAAGGGCTTCTATGCCTCACCAGGTCCATCCTCACCTCTTAATAGGTCTAGATATCACTTGATATCACTAGAATATCGATCTCAACCATTAGGGGCCAGGGCATAATGTTAGCACACATGGGTAGTTCATGACCCCTAAGTCAACTCATTTCAATTAACCACCTTAATTTAATTGAACAAGTAATCATAATAAACTAAGCAGGGGAATAACACTCATGGGTGAGCCCAATCATTCACAAACCACCATAAACATGCATAAAAACCCTAGTTAAGGTATGAAAAACCACCTACATTTGAATAATCTTTCCATTTATTTTTCAAGGGGTAGTATAAGTCGAGAAGGCCCTCCTATGCTCATCCAGAATACACAAAGTCTTGTCTCATAAACTAACTTCCAAAAATTAATTAATTATAAATACATTATATTAATTAATTAAATTCAATAAGCTACAGAAAATTAACAAACCTAACTACAAAGTCAAAAATCCCAAAACCTCACTAGCCAATATTACCACACCTGAATCATGACCTAACACTCACCAAATACACATGGCACATCATAAAGCTTGAATAGGGAACAATACCTAAGAAATGGTGTCCATAAAAACACTAATTCACTTTAATTTAAGATTAATATCATTAGAAAATCACTAAGGAGACACAACTTAATGAAATGGTACACAATGAACTATAAACAACCTTCTATTATGTCATATTTCTTGTTAGAGTAAATTCCCCATCATCAGTATCTGATTCCACCATGATTTGGTTGAATCAAAATTGAAAACCCTAATCAGGGAAATTTGAAATTTTTTGGAAGAATATTAAAGCACAAAATAGGTCAATGGAGTTAAAGCATTATCAGAAAATATCATAAAATAGTTTTAAAATCTACCAAGAATACCCTAAGTCCATGGGTGGAGAGAAGAGGAAGGGAGGGGGCCACCTTGGTCACATGTGAAAGATGGATGGAGGAAATGAGGGGATCCCCTCTTAAAACCTATAGTGGAAAACATGTAAATCCCTATTTTAATGGTTTGGATCGTTTGGCTATATAGTTTGACAATATGTGTTCCAAACGTACTAATACCATTTCCTCTAACCCACACGCCTCACATGACTACAACACATGGTTTAATAGACTATAAATCAACTTTGTAACATGTCCATAATTAACTTTAGACACCCAAAAGGTTTCCCTTAGTCTACAGTATGGTTTTTAAACTAGAGTTCTAATGTAAACCGGGCTATAGGGTTATTCCACATGGTTAAACCCAACTACGAGGCAACTATGCACTCTGGGATTCACTTTTCCAAAACACTAACTCTAAGAGGTGAAACCCTAGGATGCTACTAAAAACATTAATATACCTATTAAGAATCATCCCCCATATAAAAATATAATTTTAATAAGTTCTAAAATTCATAATCCCATTAAGAATATTTGATCAAAAATTTACACATCCAGTAATTGAAAATTAAATTTCCTTATAAAATTTCCAAATCATATGGACATGGGATTTGACAGATATATCCCTCAAAGGCCTCATTCATTACCATAATCACATCAACCCAAGTGTGATCCCATTAACCAAGACCTAATTAAGTCCCACATCCCACCTATAAGAATTTAGTACTAATTGATATTCATCACCACACCATTATTAATTAACTTCTCAAGTTTCCATGGAACCTATATAATTCAAGAAAAAACCATAGAAAACATTTTCTACTAATCCAAAAATCAAAAATGAATTTGGTGCAACCACAACACACTTACCTCCACACATAAAGTATCCCCCCAAAAATTCATGCCACTCTCACTCCCCTCTTCCAAGGTAGAGTAATCCTATAAAGAACCCTCTCTCTTATTATTATTCCACCATCTATCTTCATACCAACCAATCCCAAGGGTGTATACACTCTCATATAACCCAATCACATAGGCCAACTCATGTTCCCATGAGTTTCATCCCACCAATTATTTGTGATCACACCCATAGTTCTATTTTTTTGGTATGAATTTCATTATTTATTTACTTTTATTATTCCCATTAATTTTCAAGTCTTTCCTTGAGGAATTTAAAAAATAAATGGGAGAAATTTATTACCACAGAGTTGGAACATATTTAGACCTAACCTGGAAACAATGATACAAAACCTACAATTTTTATCATTTGTGATATTCATGTATGGAACATGTTTTTTCTAACAATGTAGTCACAACATGTGGGTTTCTCAAGTGATATAGTTTCATCGGCATGGATAGAATATGGTTCAAAAGACTAGAAATCTTAGCTATTTGGCACACATAGATTTTTTAAAATGTTATTTTACCTAACTATACATGGCTGATTAAACCCCCTAATACTCTTATTTTTCTCCCAGTCAAACCCCATCTCCCTCATTTGTCACAAACCCATTTAACCCTACCTCTATAGCTTGATTATAGTAGGTATTATTCATATATATTCAGGAAACTAAGTAATTACATTTTTTCTCTCTCCCTTGGGTCTTTCCCCCTCTTATTCATGGTTTCCTCTAATATCCATGGGTTTGTAAGTTTATGGTTACCATTAACCCAATTTTTATAGTGTGGTTTCTGTTGCTTAGAGTTTTTTTTCCTTCAGGGATGAATCTTCATCATTTTATGGAAAATATAACATGTTACAAGTGGTCATAAGGGATTAAGAAAAATGGTTTCATAAACGAATTTGTTTTATTAACCTTGGGTGATTTATTGTTTTGTAATAATTTTTTAATCATTTAATATCATGTTATGGAAAATTTGAAATCTTGTATACATGATGTAATTGTCTAGAAGATGTATCCTATTGATATTTGAAATCAAATGGTTTTTTAATGACAATATTTTTATATGATATTGATGAATTCACGTTTTTTATGAATTTCACCATTGTAATGGGAAATGGTTTTAATGATGAATTGGTGACTCTTGGAAAATAAAATAGCACAAGGGCCATGGGTATTTTGGGGGTAGGATTAGAAAAATCATGACTAGGAATATAAAATAATACATCACATTATAATTACACTATATTACTAAAAAACATTACACAAACATGTTTAGGGAGTCACTTTGTTTGGTGACCCCTTCCCACAAAGAATTGAGACTACTCTTCCAAGAAGTTTGTGTGCAGTTGGTCATGGTGGTTTGATCATCAAGTCAATGTGAGGATCATAGAGTGACCTTGACCTTAGACACATTTTTGCTACACAATAGTGATTGGTTTAAAGTGGTTATTCAAATCAAATTAATTTTCATAACATGAAATGTTATAAGTCTTGTTTGTCTCACCTAGTTTTTAAAGTTTTTTTTATGATCCGGTTCATTGGGAATCCTGATCTTTTTCTCAGGTTCTGGGTGTGATGGGAATTGAGTTTTGAAGTATTTTATATGTCTATTCTTTACCTCAAGGTTTATCCTTGGTTATTTATAGAGTTTTTGGGAAATACATTGAATTTTGAATTAAAAAGGGCCTATGCACGGTTTGATGCACAGTTTGATAAACCATGTAGCCAAACCTAGGTGACCATGTGGCATGTATAAAACATAGAGCATGGTTGGAAAAAGGTTTTTCAACCACTTAGAAGTGATCGTAAGGTCACTCCCATGTCTACCACATGGTTTGTCGCATGGTTTAATAAATCGTGTGGACTAACCATGCGACACTGCCCAAAACTTAAAATTTTATTTTTCCAAGTTTTTCCCCCACTAGATTTTTGGAACCAAATCTACCCAAATCACCCCCACCTTGTTCTTCTAGTCCAAGTTAACCCAATACCTTTCCTCCCAATCCTTTCCTCATCCTCCATTGGTGTAAATATAAGATATCTTCAAGTTGGGGATAAATTCCATAAGGTAATTTCTTCTCCTTTCTCCTCCATCTTCTTTCTTCTTTCATTTTTCATATATTTACACTTCTACCCTAGTTCTGCTTGAACTATTGTAATATGTTTTATGATTTTTATGGGGGTTTTAGTTTTTTAGGGTTTTTATTCATAGATCTAGGGTTTTGTAACCCTTGTCGAGTGATTTTGGGTGTGCATTTCCATTCCTCATGGATTTGAGGTATGTTTCCCCATGAACTTTCCTTTTAATTTAAGTTTCATATTTTTTTTACTATTGAATCCATATATATATATGCTAATTGTTGTTTTCCAACCTTTGGTTTAATTATTTGGTGTAAAAAATGGTAGTTTATTCCTTGTTTCTAGATGAATGTTGTTGTTTTGTTAAAAATGTGCACACCAAGTGTTTGATAAAATGTTATGTTAGATTTTGCACATGTTTTGTAATATATAGAACATGTTTCAGTAATTGAAATAATATTATGGCATGAAAATTTGTGTTTTACACCTTATTTAGTGTTAAATAGGAATTGTTTTGTTAAAAAGTGAATGCCTGTTGTGTGATTAATTTTCCCAGTTGTTTTTAATGTGCTAAATGCGGTGTAAAATGATTTGTTTGAATTTATATGGTTTCCAAACTGGTTTTTGTTTTATAAAGATATGATTATGGGTTTTTAAGTTGTTTTGATAGGTTTTATCAATGAATGACCCATTTGGAATTTTTATAAAAATGGTTTGTGCCTTGAATGTGAAACTTGAATGTTTTAAAGAAATTTATAAATGTTTTTATGTGTAAAATGTTGTGTTTAACCTCTTTAAAAAAATTGTATTTTGAAACGTTGATAAACGTTGGTTCGGTAAAATGTCTAAGGGCCCGTTTATCCACGTTGTGAAAATGATAAAAAGTGTTTATTATTAAAACCTTTGTTGGAAGTTTCTCATTCCTTGTATATGTATATTGTATGGGATTACCATACTATAGAATCCTTTTGATCCATTATCGGGGTTCCTCGGTTGGAACCCTTTGTGATCAATTTGTTTTAAGGCATGAGATTAGTCCTCAGGGTGGCTTGGGGTGAGGCCTGTTGTGAATTATATATATATATATATACTTGCAATTGGATTATTTAATGGAATTAGTTGGAACACCCACGTTATATAAATGAGACATGGGAACCTAGAACATTGAGAGATTTTTCTAAGAACAATTTCTACACTTTTAGTTTACATACTGACCAATGACCCATATTAGGTGGATATATTTGGGTTTGTTACTATGGGATTGGGCCCCTCGGTCTATCTTGAGATAGGGTGGCTGGGAATTTGGGAGTTTTGATTACATCATGTGTGTAATGCTACCAGTGATAGGTCTCATGTATTAGTATATTCTGTATTATTATTGATATCTTGGGTGCACCTATTTCTGTTGGCTCTTAGTTGATTTTAGTGATGATTTAGATACCTGTGTGATTATTTAAATTTCCCTTGTTGTGTGACTACTGTAGTGCTTTCATGTGTAATTTTTTTACTGGAAAGTGATGTGTTGGTTTTAATAAGTCTTAAAAAAAAATTTTCATAGAAAATATTTTTATCCTCTTTGTGAATGTTGAAAATATAAACATCACTTTACCCTTGAAAATGATAATGCCTCACTAATGGAATCAACTGAGTTTGAAATGAATAAGGGTAATGGGTCGTACATTATTTTTAAGTAAAATTTGTAGAAAACCATACTTTTATATATTATATTTCAAACTTTAAATTGATGTTTCTTTTATTTTAAATGATGTTTATTGAGAATAGATTATCGGGAAAGCCTACTGAGTTTTAATACTCATGCATATAGTTATTTTTAGTTTTTTTCTCTTGTGTAGGTTTTGGCTTGAGTTTGTTCACCTTGGGTGGCGTTTGATGTTATGTTGGAGAGTAACCCATGGGGTCACATGGAGATAGTGTAGTCATCAAGTTCAATTGGTTATTTTTTATAGTTGTTGTTCTTCTCAGTTTATTGTATAATATGTACAATTTGGTTTCATTTACACATTTAACTACCTGTACATCTTCTGCTGTTTTTGTTTCTTTATTTATTTATTGGAAAAAATCATTCCCTTATTGTACACTGTTGATTCTCTTCACTAGTTTCTATCCCATGGGGATCGGGAACACCCATTGGGCCATGCCACAGATCGTCTCAGGTGACTGGTTCAGGGTTAACCTGGACTGGTTCATGAAAAATGGTATCAAATCCAGGTTTCCTCTTAAAGGACCTTGATTTTTAGAGTTCCCTTTGTTATTTGGGGATGTCAATATATATGGAGTAGGATTTTTGGGACTTGAGAGGCAGGTGCGGTAGGATATTTGTGAAATCTTTCTCATTCAGATCCACGAGTTTCCATGGGAAGTCCAGTTTTATTAGTTTATTTGGTCCTTATGGATTGTTTGGTGATTGGGATATGACAAGGGGAGTTGGGATAAAGGTATTTTTGATATTTTAAGGCCTGGAAATCCATGTGGAGTCATGGGCCTAGTCTTAGAAGTATCTTTGTATTGGTGGTGTGTTTGGTATATGGCTACCAACCACATGGTCAAGTCACCCACCGACACTAGTTCCCTCTTGTGGGTATCCTTGAAACTTCTTAAAATTATAATTTTTTTGAAATTTCTTATGTGAGAATTTTCAGAAATGAGTTTTAATGGAATTGTTGAATTTTGAAAATTGAAAAATGTATTTTCATAATTTAATTTTAGAACGGTTTTGTAAATTTGGGTTTTTGTGAAACAAATCATGGTGATAAAATGGAAATGGTTTAATGGGATTGAAATTTCCTTAATCTAAAATTATGGTTTGTTGAAATAAAATGTTTGAAAAACATGGATTATTTTAAGGTGGGGTTTAGAAATTTTTATTAAATGGGATGTTCTGGATTGGGGAAAAACATTTGGATTAGATAAATTGGTTTTCAAAGTTATTTTTGAACAGTTGGTTATTTTTTAAGGGGCTTTGTGCAATTCAAAATGGGTTTTGATATTTGTGTCTTGAGGCTTATGAATAGAGGTTGTGGTGAATTCTTGGAAATGGAAAATGGTTGCTTGAAGGATATGTTTGTTTTGAATTTTTTTTCAATGAAAAAGGAATGAGTTTTAATTAAATGGTTTGGGGTGAAATCGTATTTTTTGAGTTTCTGAAAAAATGTTTTGAATGAGATGAAAATAAATTTTGATGAAAATATATGGGATTTCCTTTTAAAGTATGGTAAAATGGTTTGATGTGTAAAATATGAAAATAGTTTTTGACTTGGGGGTTAGTGTGCCATGGGAAGGTACTTGATTTTTGAATTGAGTTGGATGGTTTGTTTTAAGAAATGAAGTTGTTTTGTTTTATCCTTTGTTGTTCTCATTGGTGCTCACATTCATGGTTGTATATGGAAATGTGGATGGATGCCTAACTTGGAATGGTGGATGGGTGGCATGAAAGTGTTAGTGGGAGTTAGGCTTGATGGGAAACCATTGGTGAGTGTGAAAATCTACCAAGTTTGATTTGTTTTATTTTCTAAAAGTGTTTAAAATTGGAAATTATAGCGTTTTTGTAAACTGGTGGTTATGTGGCCTGTTCTTCTATGTCTTAGAAGTGTTTTTTATTCGGTATGCTTCCTCATGATCTGAAAGTTATACTCATGTTGTTTCTTGAGATGAAATCTTGTTGGTGGATCTATTTTAGAGCACTGTTCTATGGGTTTATAGAAAGGTATTGGGAATCTTTGAGCTAATTTTGATAGAGCTCATGGTGTCCTTGTTGCCTTGTGTCTGCTACCTAGAGATGTTATATATGTTTTGGTGTAGCTATGGGTGGTTCCACATTTTCAATATGTAAGAACCCAGATCTTCGTTTTAGGTATGTTTTTCCTTTCCTGGTCATTTTTGAGAAAAAGAGGAAAATCTGGAAATTTTCTAAGAACACGCCGTGTACTTTATAAGTACATGCCGGGTACTTTGATACAGCGCCAGGTCATGTGCTGGCTGTGTCCAGGCCACACACACGGTGTGTAAGGGCGATGTGGAGGCCGCTTAAAGGGGAGTACAGAAAGGCCAAGTACATGCCGTGTACCCAATAAGTACACGTCGTGTACTTTTTTTTCATTAAAAGCACCAGGGTCGCGTCTAATCGCCATAATAACCTTCTTCTAGGTCTCGTTTGGCCGAGAGCTCCCGTACAGTCGCGATCCTTCTTCGAGACCCCGAGCTCCCGTCCGATCTCCTTTTTAGCCATCGTCGATTGCATTGGGATTGCCTCAGTAAGCTTTCTCTTATGCTTTAGCCTTGTTCCATGATTTTCCCTCTTTCTCAAGATATTGTGGGTTGATCGTTTTGGATGTTTTCTCAGATCTTCGATGTTTTAAGGAGAATCAATCATCGTGGTTCATGTATATCAATCTCCTTGGATCGAGGTAGGTGGTTTGTGCATTTCTGTAGGAAGTATTTGAATATTTTGTGAAATTCCACCAATTCCCTTGAATGGGGTATTGTGTGTTTCCTATTTTACCCTGTTGTTTGCCTGCTTTGCTTGATTTCTTGAGTAGAGGTAAATGCTTCTGAATAGGGTAATTTTTATTGTGCTTTGGATGCTTTTCCATGCATGTTTTTCTTGTTAGGAGTTTTTCCGGTTGCCATGACTAGTTGTAGGAAAGTGGAACTATTGTACTATTATGCTGTTGTGCCTTAGAATGATATCCAAGTAGTTCTTGAGGTTTACTTGGGGCGATACGCACACTATGCATGTTTGTTTTACACAGGGCTGTGAGAACCTAGTGTAGTGGACCGCAGGGAGAATGAACGTAAGGGATTCTCTAGAGTGTATTATTAATTTGATGCGAGACCAAAGGGGGAATTGATGATTAATGCTTCCTCAGAGAGTATATAGTTCCTCGATGCAGGCCACATGGGGAATGAGATGTTGAGTGCTTCCCCAGAGAGCCTTTAGTATGATACGAGACCATAGGGAGAATTGACGGTGAGTGCTTCCTCAGAGAGTCTATTCTTTAGCTGAACCAGAGGGGTGAGACTATGTGTGCCTTCTGGAGGGTTGCTAGTACTTGTATGTTGAACCATAAGGGTTTGGCTATGAGAAATACCCAGGGGTTTATCTGTTGTTCTACTTCTTGATTGGATGTTACTTATGTACATTATATGCTAGACACTGTGAATTGTAGCTTCTGTGTGATTTCCTATTTACTGCTTCCTGTACTTTTACTTGCCATGTATTCCCTGAATGTTAGGCACAGATCTTTGGGTGGTTGCCTACTGGGAACTTGTCTCACACCCTTTTTGGGCCATGCTTTTGGGCCCAAACATACTATATTGTTGCAGGTATAGGTAAGGGAAAGCGCCCTTTTACTTCAGGTACTTGACTTGCTGTGGAGCTGGAGAGCATGGGACCAAGCTATGGATTGTGATGTTGAGGAGTTACCTATTTTCTTTTGCACTTTGGTTTAGTATTGTATTCAGAATTGTGACTTGTTTGGATGCTTTCCTAGACATATGTATCATGCATCATTTTATATATATGTGTGTGTTCTCAAGTTGTTTACTGTTAGTATTCCATTGTTTATCATTTACTCTTGTATGGATGGTTACTATTTCTGCTGTCATCTAATTGATTTTCTTCTGCTGAGTACTCAGCCAAGGAGGGCATAGTTTACCCACTATCACACCCAAGGCCCTCACTGCTAGTCAGCATCCTCTGGCGTTTGGGGAAATGCGCTTGAAGCCATGTGACCAACCGGGTACGGGGCGCCTCTGGGTGGCTTCCGGAACCAGGATGTTACAAAGTGGTATCAGAGGGTTTCTTTTCTCTTGATTTACAGTTTGGAGCCTTTAGCCAGGGATAGGATGGATTCGGTACTTGGTATTAAGCTGTGCTCGGGAGTATCTAACCCGTGTACAGGGAAAGTCCAATCTACCTCTCTTATTATAGTTTTTAGATTTTTCTATGTTATAGTTGATCTGATTTCACCTAGAGTGATTCACATGCTTTGTGTTGTTATTGTTGTTGTTGATATTGTGGTTCTATTTCTGTCGCAACCTGATGAGATGAGGGTATGCCATCTTATGCATCATATAGGTACTTGTTAGAAATCACATGCCATTTATTTTTCCATGCCATCTAGGGTGCATTAGAAATTGCATGTTTTTGTGATAGACGTTGTGTAGATTATGCATGTGGTTGTGATAGATGATTTGATAGAATCCATACAATTTGATAGAGAGGTTGTTTGTTTTGTACCTTGCTTAAATGAACACCAAATTTTGGTTCTCGAGGTGTTATGGGCCCTCATGAATCGGAACATGGTGGATCATTGACTTGTTTCCCTTATATATAATATATAGAAGAGGCCAATCATTGATTCACATGGAGTATGGGTCTTCAAAGATCGGAATTTGGCACCTTCATGCTTGTTTTTCAGTGTTTTTTGGGCTTCGGTGCAGTTTCAGAGCTACTGCCCGGAAAAACCTAGAATACACAGTGTGTACTTTATATATACATGCCGTGTAGTTTTTAAACCGTGTCACTGACTGTGTGAGCAGAAACACGGGTTGTAAAAAATCTCCAGGAACATTCCGTGTACGGTAGATACACGCTGTGTATTAGTGAGTCGTGTACCCGGCCGTGTCACTAACAACACGGGTAAAAGAATCTCATGTAATATACACTGTGTTTTTTATGAACACTCTGTGTAGCCTTGTTCTAGGTACCCGGCCGTGTCACCAACAACATGGGTTGGGGAAAATCTTCAAGTACACGTCTTGTTTGTTCGGAACATGCCGTTTAGTCTTATCCATGTAACCGGCCGTGTAACTAACAACACGGGTCATTGAAACCTTTTTTGCTACACGTCGTGTCCACAGGGAACACGCCGTGTAGTATCAGTTTAAGAAGACCATGTGGGTTAGCCATGCAAGGAGACTCGGGCAGGGTAATAGAGTTAAGTACACATCATTTAGAGTTTATACACACCCTGTAGTCATGTTTTGTAAAACTTGAGTGTTTCCTTATCCTGTTCCGTTTTTTACTCCTGTGTTCTCTGTCCTTGATATTCCTGATCTAAGGTATTATTTTGATCTTTCAGAGCTATGCCTCCGAGAAATCCTCCAGTTGTACGTCAGTTGTAGGATTGTGATCAGATGCCAGATATGGTTTATCAGGGACTTCCTTCCGATCCTCTAGTCATGCCAGCCTTGGTATCGGCTGTCATACCAATTGCAGGTGCTGATTCACAGTTCAGGGAAGGATTTATGAGGATGATGCAGACCTTTTAGGGAACAACGCCTCCTTCCACGACTATGGCAGATTTGACGCGGGTTTTCCAGCAACAACATCCTCCTACTTTCTTGGGGTAAGGTGGACCACAGGCTGTAGAGTCATGGATGGAAGCCATGCTGACTATCTTTGAGAATCTGGAAACGCCTCCAGAGATGCGGGTCAAGATCGCTACCTATATTCTACGAGACCCCACCAAGAGGTGGTGGGATGTGATCTCACAGGAGGTTCATCAGCAGGTTATGGCTTGGGAGGAGTTCCAGTGAGTGTTTTACGACTACTTCTACCCGGAGACCTTGAGGGCCAATCGAACCCGGGAATTCATGAGTCTAGAGCAGGGTACTATTTCTGTTATGGAGTATTCCTATCGTTTCACAGAGCTGCAGCATTTCACACCCCTCTAAGGTGGATATGGGATGTTCTTAGAAAGGAAGTTTGAGGATGGTATCAGGCGGGAGATCTGCTCACAGGTGAATATCTTTCAGTTTAATTCCATCACTTCCATCGTCAACCAGGCACTAATTGCGGAGTGCAATCTAAGAGACTCCGGAGCTACGAGCCAGGGCGGTTCTGCTTCTAGATCTAGTATTCCTCCAGTTGATAGCAGGAAGCGCCATAGAGAGTCTACGCATGGTGATCCGAGGAGGCGAGATACATCTTCAGGTATCCAGGTAGTATGCTACTAGTGTAGAAGGGCAGGGCACACGAGACTGCAGTGCTAGAGGGACCCAGTGGAGTGCCGATCTTGCAGCAAGATGGGTCAACTTCAGTGTTTCTGCTAGGTTTTCTCACCGGTAGCTGGTGACGGGGGTTCTTCCATGACTCCTCATTCAGGAGCAACAACAACAGTTTCTCACCAGTTGTGGAACTGGAGTTCTTCCGGCCGTTCGGGCCGAGGTGGAGGTTGAGGCCGTGGAAGTCAGTCACCAGTCTTTCAGCGTCAGCGGGGAGAATCAGCTCAGAGTGTCCAGGTAGGGTCACAGGGCCACAGGACAGGCCTGACTTTTGTGGTGGATCAGACCTATCAGGAGAAGGATCTCAGAACTTCTACAGTTTGAGGTACGATCTTAGTAGCCTCAGTTTTATCTTCAACTCTTTTCGATACTAGTTTTACGCATAGCTTTATCTCTGTTTCTGTTATGGAGAGCCTTGGGATCTTTATCTTTTCTTCTACTGACTTTTTGACCCTAGACACACCTTTGGGGATGAGGACATCTAGTGTATGTTAGTGCAGAGATTTCCCTCTCGAGGTTGCAGGGAATCATTTCTTATGGGATCTCTATGTCCTAGAGATGAAAGGCTATGATGTCATTCTCGGGATGGACTGGTTGGTACCCTTCCAGGTAGTTGTCGACTATTATCGCTGCAGGGTGAGTTTCATTTCACCAGAGGGAGAGTCTTTTCTTCATAGAGGCGAATGGGATGTTCATGTGAGTTGAGAAGGAATCGAGCATCATGGGCTAGGAAGGGTTACGTTCCAGATTGCTAGTATTTATCTGGATGATCAGGGGACTTCACCATTGGACTTTCCTCTAGTTGTGGATCATTTTAGAGATGTCTTTCCAGAGGTTTTTCTAGGTTTTCCTCTGGAGCATGAGATATACTTCTCTATTAAGCTCGTGGCAGGAGCGACACCAGTTTCCATTCCTCCCTATAGGATGGCTACATCTGAGTTGCAGGAGCTCAAGAAGTAGTTGGAGGAGTTGCATGCAAAGGGTTTCAACTGACCCAGTACTTCTCCTTGGGGTTCACCTATCCTATTTATGAAGAAGGAAAATGGTACCCTTAGGCTCTATGTGGATTATCGGAAGCTGAACCAGTTGATGGTCAAGAACCGATATCCCTTGCTGAGGATTGATAATCTTTTCGATCAGCTTTGAGGAGAATTTGTGTTCTCAAAGATATATTTGAGGTCCGGTTATCATCAGTTGCACGTTAGACCATCAGATATACCTATGACAGCCTTTAGAAGCAGGTATGGTCTCTACGAGTATACAGTTATGCCGTTCAGTCTCATGAATGTGCCAACAGTTTTGATGGCACTGATGAACCGAGTGTTCCATCCTTACTTGGATTCCTTCGTCGTGGTCTTCGTGGACGATATCTTGGTGTACTCTCACACTCGACACAACCATGCTACCCATCTTGAGATCATTCTGAGTACACTGAGAGAGTATCAACTTTATGCTAAAATCTTGAAGTGCCACTTTTGGATGGATCAGATTCACTTCTAGGGTCACTTCATCTCAGAGGCAGGAGTATCTGTGGACCCAGAGAAAGTAAGAGTTGTAGTTTATTGGGAGCATCCAAAGAATTTTTTTGAGGTACGGAGTTTCCTAGGGCTGGATGGATACTACAGACGCTTCATTAAAGACTTTTCACGCCTAGCATCACCTTTGACTGGTCTGACCAAGAAGGGGGCGATGTTCTTATGGTCAGATTCTTGTGAGTCAGCCTTTCAGGAGCTGAAGGGAAGGTTGACGTCAGCACTGATACTAGTCTTTCCAGAGCCAGGAAAGAGCTATACTGTTTTTTTGATGCTTCAGGTATCGGGTTGGGCACTGTGCTTATGTAGGGAGATGGCGTCGTTGCGTACGGGTCTCAGAAGTTGAGGCCACATGAGAGGAACTACCCGACGCATGATCTGGAGTTGGCAGCTGTTGTTCATGACTTGCGCTGTTGGAGACATTACCTTCTGGGAGTACACTTTGCGGTTTTCACCAACCACAATAGTCTCAAGTACATCTTCACTCAGTATGATCTGAATCTGATATAGCATAGGTGGTTTGAGTATCTTCAGTATTTTTATTTCGAGCTTGCCTATATGCCGGGAAAGGGAAATACAATGGCAGATGTATTGAGTAGGAGAGCTCAGATACAGGCTGTTTAGGAGGCCGGCAGTGAGTGATAGCTTTTGACTCTATTCTCTAAGATGCATCTAGAGGTGCAGGACAGACATGGACAAACTTACCTATCTTCTGTAGTTGTTACCTTTACACTTCTTGATCCGATACGGATGAGGAAACTATCAGACTCAGAAGGCTTAGTCCTATGGTAGAGTGTGTCAGGAGAGGACCCTCTTCCTGGGTGGGCAGTGGGCGGGGAAGAGATATTGCATTTCCAGGGATGCGTATGGTTGCCAGCAGACATACATGAGGAGATGATGCGGGATTTTCATTCCTTAGTTTGGGCAGTTCATCCTAGCGTCACCAAGATGTATCAGGATCTTCATCGCCAGTACTGGTGGCCAGGTATGAAGAGAGATGTTGCTGGTTTCATCTTGAGGCGTTCTACTTGTCAGTAGGTGAAAGCGGAGCATCAGCGAACAATAATCCTTTTATAGAAGTTACCCATTTTGGAGTGGAAGTGGAACGATGTCGCGATGGACTTTGTGACCATATTTCCAAGGTCGCCTCAAGGGAACGATGCTGTTTGGGTTGCCGCTAACTATATTACAAAGGTTTCTCACTTCTTACCGATCAAAGAGACCTTTAGTATTGATGATTTGGGACGACTATACATCTGAGAGATTGTATGTCTGCATGGAGTTCTACACTCCATTGTTTTTGACAGGGTTGAACGCTTTACTTCTTGGTTCTGGAAGGGGCTTCAGAGGGATTTGGGTACACATGTACTTTTGAGTACAACATACCATCCCCAGAAAGATGGCCAGTCTGAGCGTACGATCCAGGTGCTTGAGGATATTCTCTAAGCTTGCATTATAGACTTTGGAAGTTCTTGGGAGAAGCATATCCCTCTTGTGGAGTTCGCCTACAATAACAGTTTTCAGGCGACTATTTAGATGGAACCTTACGAGGCTTTGTACGGTTGGCCATGCCGATCACCTTTATGCTGGCTGGAGGCAGGAGAGGCAGCTTTACTGGGACCTCGTCTTGTTCAGGTTACCTCAAAACAAATAGAGTTGATTTGGAAGAGGATGACTACAACACAGTCTCGACAGAAGTCTTAAGCTGATCAACGGAGATGAACTCTAGAGTTCGAGGTCGAGGATCAGTTTTTCCTACGTGTCACACCGAGGTTTGGACAAAAGGGGATTCAAAGACAGGGTAAGCTTTCACCGTGGTAAATCGGTCCATTTGAGGTATTGGAGAGAGTTGGGCCGGTTGCCTATCGGTTGCTGTTACCTCAGAGGTACCGGGCTATGCACGATGTCTTCCACGTTTCTCAGCTCCGACGTTACTTTTCAGACCCGTCTCATGTCTTTCAACCTGGGGAGGTTGAGCTTGAAGCGGATGCGTCGTTTGAGGAGCATCCTATCTAGATTTTCAATCATAGTACAAAGGTTCTCTGTGGGTGGTCTGTTCCTCTAGTACGAGTGCTATGGTAGCACGGGTGAGTATAGGTCGAGACCTGGGAGAGGGAGACCGATGTATGATCGTAGTGGCCAGAGCTATTCGAGGTTTCTTCTTCCACACTTCGTTAGGGAAATTCAGGGACAAATTTCTTTAAGGGGGGAAGTTTGTAAGAACACGGATCTTTGTTTCAGGTATGTTTTTTCCTTTCCTGGTCATTTTTGAGAAAAAGAGGGAAATCTGGAAATTTTATAAGTACATGTCGTGTACTTTATAATTACACACTGTGTACTTTGATGCAATGCCAGGCCGTGTGCTGGCCGTGTCTGGGCCACACACACGGTGTGTAGGGGCGATGTGGAGGCCACTTAAAGCAGAGTACAGAAAGGCCAAGTACATTCCGTGTACCATAGAAGTACACACCGTGTACTTTTTTTTCATTAAATGCACCGGGGTTGCGTCTAATCACCAGAATGACCTTCTTCTAGGTCTCGTTCGACCGAGAGCTCCCGTACAGCCGTGATCCTTCTCTGAGCCCCCGAGCTCTTGTCCGATCTCCGTTTCAGCCACCGTCAATTTCATTGGAATCGCCTCTTTAAGCTTTCTCTTTTTATTTATCCTTATTCCATGATTTTCCCTCTTTATCAATATATCATGGGTTGAGTGTTTTGGAAGTTTTCTCATATATTCGATGTTCTAAGGAGAATCAATCATCGTGGTTCAAGTATATCGATCTCCTAGGATTGAGGTAGGTGGTTTGTGCCTTTCTGTAGGAATTTTCTTGAATATTTTGTGCAATTACACCAGTTCCCTTTAATGGGGTATTGTGTGTTTCCTATTTTTCCCATGTTGTTTTCTTTCTTTACTTGATTGCTTGAGTAGAGGCCAATCCTTGTGAATATGGTAATTTTTATCGTGCTCTGGATGTTTTTCCATGCATGTTTTTTCTGTTAGGCATTTTTTCGGGTTCCATGCCTAGTTTTAGGAAAGTGGAACTATTGTACTATTATACTTTTGTGCCTTATAATGATATCCAATTAGTTATTGAGGTTTACTTGGGGCGATACGCGTGCTATGCATGTTTGTTTTACACAGGGCTGTGAGAACCTAGTGTAGTGGACCATAGGGAGAATGGACATAAGGGCTTCTCCAGACTGTCTTATTAATTCGATGCAAGACCAAAGGGTGAATTAAAGATGGGTGCTTCCTCAGAGAGTTTGTAGTTCCTCGACGTGGGCCATAGGGGGAATGAGACATTGAGTGCTTCCCCAAAGATCCTTTTGTACGATACGAGACTATATGGGGAATTGACAGTGAGTGCTTCCTCAGAGAGTCTATTCTTCAGCTGAACCAGAGGGGTGATACTGTGTGTGACTCCTAAAGGGTTGCTATTACTTGTAGGTTTAACCATAAGGGTTAGGCTATGAGAACTACCTAGGGGTTATATGTTGTTCTACTTGTTGATTGGCTGTTACTTGTGTACTTTATATGCTAGACACTATGAATTGTAGATACTGTGTGCTTTCTTGTTTACTGCTTCCTATACTTTTACTTTCCATGTATTTACTGACTGTTAGGCACATATATTTGGGTGGTTGCCTACTGGGACCTTGTCTTACACCCTTTTTGGGCCATGATTTTGGGCCCAAGCAGACTATATTATTGCAAGTATAGGTAAGGGAAAGTTCCCTTCTACTTCAGGTACTTGACTTACTGTGGAGCTGGAGAGCATGGTACCAAGCTATGGCTTGCGATGCTGAGGAGTTACCTGTTTTATTTTTGACTTTGGTTTAGTATTTTATTCAGCATTGTGACTTGTTTGGCTGCTTTCCTAGACATATGTATCATGCATGATTTTATATATATGTGTGTGTGCTCCAGTTGTTTACTGTTAGTCTTCCGCTGTTTATTGTTTACTCTTGTATGGATGGTCACGGTTTCTGCTGTCATCTAATTGCTTTTCTTCCACTGAGTACTCAGCCAATGAGGGTATAGTTTCCCCACTATCACACCCAAGGCCCTTGCTGCTAGTCGGAAGCCTCAGACATTTGGGGAAATGCGCTTGAGGCCATGTAACCAACCGGGTATGAGGTGCCTCTGGGTGGCTTCCAGAACCGGGACGTTACACAATATTTCCATTTGATAAACCTATTTATTCATTATCAAGTTTCAAAAGTTATATCCACCTTTTTAAGGATTCCACAGCCCGGTTTTTGGAATATAGAGTTATTAGGGATCAATCTAAAATGCTTTCCTCTTATGATATTATTTTTGGATATAGTAGTTTTTTAATGTTTGGTGTGTTTATCCATGTTCCTTGTTTATTATAATCCTTTTTTTGGAGTGTTATAGAATGGTAACATGTGTTCTTAAGTCTTTGTTCGGGTGAAGTTGTGTTGTTTAGGAAGTGAGCTTTGTTCTATGTCTTAATCCATTGTTCTGGCATTGAAGTGATATGTGGATTCCTATGGCACAAAAATAAAGAGTTCCAGTTAGGGATTAGAAGCTCTGGACTACAAGGTAGTAGATTCATCATACATCAGAGTTCCTACCATAGGTCTGGGAGTAAAGCTAGCACATATTTAAGAATTCTGGAGGTTTAAAGAGTCTGGCTAAGTCCGTGCCTCCACCGTAGTGGTGAGGGAGTTCAAGTATTTCTATTATGGTTTTTTTAATTGTGAATCCATTTAGGTTGCAAAGCTAATGGTGGGATTATCCCTCACACAATGTTTGTGAATGTACTATCTAGAATTCAAGTTTTAGATCAATGTCCTTGTGTGCACCACCCATGTGAATCAGGCATGGTCTTGGTTTTTATCTTTTCATAAGTAAAGAGTGATGGGTGTTTTTTTGTTATGGTTTCAATGATCTAATTATTGGGCCCCTTCCCACCCACCCCCTATAGTGGGGGGTTTTGGGTCTGTATGAGGTGTCTTGGTTTAGTTCTTGTCCCCTCTATTCAGGAACGAGGCATTTAAATGTTCATTATGTGTTCCTATTAGCTCAAGTTGGTAGGTTGTTGTGGAGGATTTTTTGTTGTCCTATGTGGGATAGGTTGGGTTTTAGTTCATGTTGAATCCTTTTTTGGTCACTTTTAGTTGCCCCTTAATGGTGGGGAGACCCACTATTGGTATCATTAAGTTTTCTCTTAAGAATTCATCGGGTTCTAGTTTATTTCTAATGGTGGGGAATCCGTTCAGGCCTCCCCTCTACTGGTGATTTATTTATGGTTTCGTTTCGGTTGATCTGGTTAATGTGGTTTCTTTAAAAGGACATTTATTTCTCAGTTTTCTATTCAGTTGGGGTGAGTGTTGGGTTTCTTGAGAAAGGCCTAACAGTTTTTTCCTGGCTTGTTTGTGGGTGTGGTGGTTTGATCTTTCCTCATTGTTCTCGAAAAGTGGTTTTGGAATGTTGTTCCATTTCAGGAAATTGGCTTGAGTTCCATTGTTGGTGGGTGACATGTACTTTTATTAAAAGGTTGGATCATGTTTATGTGGAATAATTAGGCATTTATCAATCATCTAGAAATTGTTATGGATTTTCGGTGGTGGAAAGCATTAATGGTGTGGATAATTGTCACACATGGGTTTTAAATTTGTGGTTTATAATCCGGTTCATTTGGAATTCAGGTATTTTTTTTGGGTCCTTGGTGTGAAGGGTGTTGAGTTTTGAAGTGTTTTATTTATCTAGTTTTTCCATCAGGATTGATCATTGTTTCATTCAGGAGTTTTTCGGAAAGACAAGGAATTTTGGTTTAAAAAGGTTATGTGTACGATTTGGCGCACAATTTGATAAACCATGCAACCAAACCCAGGTAATCATGAGGCAGTTATAAAACATACCAAATGGTTAGTGCATAGGCGTACGAACACTTATGAGTTACCTTGCGGTTTCTACTATGTTCATTTCCCAGTTTTTCGCACTATTTAATAAACTATGCGAACTAACCGTGAAACACTACCCAGAACTTAAAATTTTATTTTTCTAAATTTTTTCCCTCAAGAGTTTTGGACCCAAATCCAACCAAATCACCCCACCTAGTTTTTCTATACCTTGGGAGACCCCTCCTTTTCCTCCCAAGCCTTTCCTCCTCCTCCCTTGGTGTATATCTAAGATATCTTTAGGTTGGGGATAAATTCCTTATGGTAATTTTGTCTTATTTCTCCTACCTATTCTTTATTATTTCATTTTTCTTAGATTTCATCTTCTCCCATAGTCATGATTGACCTCAGGTAATGTTTTCCCATGATTTTAGTGGCATTATTTATTTTTTAGGGTTTTTATTCATAGATCTTGGGTTTTGGAACCCTCGTCGAGTGATTTCGACTGTGCATTTCCATTCCACCATAGATTTGAGGTAGGTTTCCCCATTAACATACCTTTTTAATTTATGTTTCATATTTTTATTATTTTTCACACCATATATATATATATATATATATATGATAAGTGTTTTTTTTAACCTTTGGTTTAGTTATTTGTTGTGCAAAATGGTAGTTTATGCCTTGTTTCTTGATGAATAGTGTTGTTTTGTTAAAAATGTGCTCACCAAGTGTTTGATAAAATGTCCTATTAGCTTTCACCGGTGTTTTTTGATATCTAGAACGTGTTTAATCAATTGAAATAAACTTATGGCATGAAATTTTTTGTTTTACACCTTGTTTAGTGTTAAATAGGATTTTTTTGTTAAATAGTGCATGCCTATTGTGTGATTAATTGACCGGTTGGATTTTATGTGCTAAATATTATGTAAAATGATTTTTTTGGAATTTATAAATATATTGTAACCATGAGAAACAATGTTTTTGGGTTATTTATGTGGTTTCAAAACTATTTTTGGTTTTATAAAAAAATGAGTATGGGTTTTTTAGGTGTTTTGGCATGTATTTCTGATGAATGGCTCGTTTGGCATTTTTATAAAAATGGTTTGTTCCTTAAATTTGAATCTTGAATGTCTTAAAAGAATATATAAATGTTTTGATGTGAATAATGGCATGTTTACACCTATTTATGTAAAGTTTATTTTTTATCATTGGTAAATGTTGGTTTGGTAAATTGTCGAAGGGCCCATTTGGCCAATTTGGGAAAATGATAAAAAGTGTTTGTTATAAAAACCATTGTTGGATGTTTCTCATGCCTTATCTATATACAATGGATGAGATTTCCTTGATGTGTAATACTTGGGATACATTATCAAGGTTCCTCAGTTGTAACCCTTTGTGATTTATTTATTTTAAGGCATGAGATTAGTCCTTGGGGAGACTCAAGGTGAGGACTATTGTGAATTATTATTATATATGTACTTTCGATTGGATGATCAATTGACATCAGTTGGATCACCCATATTATATAAATGAGACATGGGAACCTATCATATTAAGAGAATTTTCTAATAATGTTTTCTACATTGGTATTTGATGCACTGACCAGTGGCCCAAAGTACATGGATATATTTGGGTTTATTACTATGGGATTGGGCCCCTCGGTCTATCCTGAGTCAGGGTGACTAGGTGTTTGGGAATTTTTATTTAATCATGTGTGGCATGCTACGAGGGATGTGGTCTCATGTATTAGTATGTTATGGATTATTCTTGATCTCTTGGGTTCACCAATTTCTATTGGCTCTTAGTTTATTACAGTGATGATTTAGATACTCATGTGATTATTTCCATTTCCCTACTTGTGTGACTACTATAGTTCATTCACGTGTAATGTTTTTATTGGAAAGTGATGTGTTGTTTTTAATAAGGATTATGAAAATTGTTTTCAAAGAAAAGTTTTTTATCCTTTTCGTGCGTGTTGAAAATATAAACATCACTATCCCCTTGAAAATATTAATGCCTCACTAATGGAATGAACTTGATTTTCGAAATGAATAAGGGAAATAGGTCATACTTTGTTTTTAATTAAAATGTGCAGAAAATCATAATTTTATATATTTTATTTCAAAATTGAAATTGATTTTTCTTTTATTTTAAAGGGATTTCATTGGGAATAAATTATTAGGCTAGACTACTGTGTTTTAATACACATGTCTATAGTTCTTTCCTATTTTTATCCCTTGTGTAGGTTTCATCTTGAGTTTGTTCTCATTGGGAGGCGGTTAATCTTATGTTAGAGAGTGAGGCCACACAGAGATAGTGTAGTCATTAATTTCTATTGGTTATTTGTATATTTGTTGTTCTGTTTAGTTTCTTGTATAATATGTTCAGTTTGGTTTCATTTACACATTAAACTACTTATACATCTTCTGTTATTTTCGTTTTATTTATTTATTAATTGGGAGAAATTGTTCCCTTGTTATACACTATTGCTGCTCGAAACTAGTTTCCAACTCATGGGGATCGGGAATGCCCTTCGGTCCATGGCACAGATTAGCTCAGGTGACCGGTTCAAGGTTGACCTGGGTTGGTTCATGACATTGTTCTTAATTATTTCCTCTAAAAGGTTAAAATCATATTTTCATATGGTTTATTTTAAAACTAGTGTGTTTGGATTTATATAACAAAATATATTATAAACTCTTATTGGGATCATATGGGTATAGTTGTGTTCACACCCTATATACATCCTCTAGGTGTATGTATACGTTTTTTGAAAGATTTGGGTAAGGTAAAGGCACCACTTGGTGGAGTTGGGTACTTTTGTTAGATGATAATGAGAGGTTGGTAATGATATTGTGGGACTAAGCCCTTATGTCACACATATATGGGTATCTATCTTTCGATTTATTTTCAGTACCTATTTAGTAGAATTACATTGTATTTCATATTCATCTTCCCATTCCATCCTTTTATATCTGTACATGCTTGACTCTACTTATTATTATAGTTAATTATGGATGATGTTTATAATGTTTCATCTAGTCTCTATTCTCGTTTTTCAATTTTGTTTACATTGTTTAATTTTAAAGAGTTATTGTTTTTAGTTTTATTTGTTTGAGAGAATAGAAAACCATGTTATAGAGAGGTCATATCGAGTTCTTGATTTGGACCTGCTTAATGTTTCTTTGGAAAAAAATTCCCAAATATGTTGTCGATGTCCAGCCACTAGTTTCCAGCCAATGGGGATTTGGAATGAGTGTTTAGGCCTTACCATAGACTGAATCATGTAACGATTTAGGGGTATCCATGTTTTCTTCATGTCATAGGCTCACATTACAAAATAGATAACCACACATTCCTTGAATTTCAATCTCATATAGCCAAAATAACACTCTATATTTCTTTCCGAAAAACCCCAAGGAAACTCACTTAGGCCAAGGAAAAACCATGAATTCAGTCACCCCTTGGGAATCATTCAAAAACAAAAAGCATATACCCTCCCTCTAATCATCCTAAACCTAATAATCTAGGATAAATATCAGCTAAACCATCAAATACATTGTCTGAATCGAATAAGTTTAGGAATCTAATTGATCCTTCCCCCATACACACAACCATTACACCACAAACACTCTAAGTGCTTTACATATCAAAAATACCAAGTCATTACACATGTATTTATTCCACCGTATTAAGGGTATTTATCTCAATAAATGAACTCATACCCATTCTAAATCATATATCACCCTTTCCTCACCTATATCTAACTATAACTAAGGCATCCATCACCTGAACTACAACACATTAGACTCTACTGTAGTAGGTAAACACCACATCTTGAAATACTAAAAAATTCACCCTTTAGAGATCCCTTATACATGAAATTTTTTAAAAGATTAATTTTATATTATCAAAATGAAAAAAACTAAATTTATTATTTAAATCAAAATACAAAAATTATCTTTGTATGAAATTTTGAACTTTTTCTAAAAATATCCTTTTTAAGTAGAAAAATACAGTTTTCAAAAAACTTGTATTTTTTATAACTTTATCATTATATAAGAATAAAATAATTATATAAAAAATTTATTAATAAAAAATTAATTTAATTAAAAAAATTATATATTTTAAAATATCATTCAAACTTAGAAAACCTAAGTAAAACACTGTTAGAACTAATTGAAATGTTACTTTAATATAAAATATGTTTTCTATATTTTCATTAAATCATGTATTTTCAAGGGGGATTCTGTTTTTACTTAACTTGAAAGAATCATAACCATAGTTTTGTAACAAATCAATTAATCTCATTAAAACCAGTATCCCAACAAATTTTACCTTATATATAAGTTTAAAGCTTAAAAACATCATTTCTTAAAAAACTATTTTTATGGGAGTAAGTGTATTTATTTTAAAATTAACATTTTGACCCTTTAAATTTTTTTAATAAAAAAATTAAAATTAAAATTTAGAATTATAAAATTAGGTAAAAATTTAAATCTTAATATTTTTAATTAAAATTAATTACTATGATTAGAAATTAATTTCCAATGTAAAAGTAATTAGGGTAAAAGATAAACAAATTGAAACAAAAATCCCTAAAACACAAAAATTTATATAAAAAAAGAGTAGTTGAGGTTATCTTTTACCCAAAATCATTTTAATCTCCCCTTTTCTACTTTTTTTTCCATTAAAACATTCAAAGTGACATTATATTATTGAAAATGTAAGGGTTGCTCCCAAAAATACCCTTCCCTTCACTTTTAAAATGTTAACATATCCACCACTTAAATACTCATATATATTTTAGATTTATCCTTGAAACTCTTCCATTTTTCTCCTCATATAACCATATTCCATGTTAAAAATATTCTAGTAACCATTATTTTAGATAGTCCTTCATTTTACAGAAGACTTCTTGGAAAAAATCACATCACCGTCATTAGTATTATCAACTACTTAGTTTATATTAATAATTATATTCTTTAAAATTTAATATAGACACCATGATATAATGATATCTGTATCATTTATACACTATAATGTTACTATATTAAGGTTGTTATAATTTTTTATTCATTTACCACATCCATTAAGAAAAAAATTGAGTTCATGCGTTGTGCAGTCTACCGCCTCAAGGATGCAACATGTTTCATTTTCCTTCACCACCTTACAAGGATGGATATATGGATGAGATTAAAGGAGAAATTTTATCTTATCATATCATTAAGGAGATTTTATTAAAAAAATTAGAACCAATTAATGATATTAACAACAAATTATCATCATTAATCTAATTGTTTAAAATATGTGTACTAAGAGGATAATCTTTTATTCAAATCATGTATGAATTTCATATCCAAAAATTATTACTATAAATCCATAAAATTATGAAATAAAATACTAATTAAAAATAAATAATATTATTATGTTTATGGTATAATGATTTTAAAACAAAACCACCTCATAATCATTCATTAAATCATAGTATACTGATGATTGGGTTAGTTTAAGCACCTATATGAACAATACTAAGAATTTATATCATGGATCACTATGAAAATTTATTTACCAATATAATATGATTAAAATTTATAAATAATTATTTATATATATATATTATATAAATATCTAATTTATCAATTAAAGAAACACCTTTTGTCCTTCAAAAAATCACTAAAACATACTTGTTGTCGACATCATATTCATGGATAAAGTTTAAACCACTCATGGTAGAAATTTGAAACATCATAATGATTATAAATCATCCCTAAAAGTAACTTTAATAACCTAGTTTTAGTTTATTTTGTAATATTAATTAATATAAACACCACAATTACAAAACTATTACAAACAATCATAACTATAAACACATATATATAAAATCAGAATATTTAATGTAGAGAATTACTATTTATTAAGAGTATAGATAAAAATGGATATGAGTGTGGTTATGATTAATTTATTAAGATATATATGATTATGATATAGTTGGTTAAATTACATTTTTTATGTTATTATAATAGTCGATGATTTTCCATTTCAAATTCCTCTCTTTGGTGAATGTTTTGTATTATTCACCAAATTTCCTTTTTGTGGTTTATAAACTATGTATGTGAGTTTTTATTTCATGAAATTACTTTATTCAAGGTATTTTAAGATCAATTTAATGTTCTATATTTCAATAGGTCATGATTTAATTTATAACCAATCCACATGTGGGGTTTTTTGTCTCAACTTTAATTCTTTGGGACCCATGTTATAATCACCTCTGATTTTTATTGTATGTCACATACATTTACATGGACTAATTATTTAAATATTAATCACGAAATTTAATGGTTTTTTATTCTTATCTCTCTCCTATATACTTTTGATTCAAGATTTACCATTTTCATGGTTGAAAACCCATCCTATGTTTTGGTAAATAAAAATTGTGGTAAACATCCCAGAAAATATATCCCTATACAGATACTAGAAAGTGGATTCAGTTGTGGAACAAATAAACCTAGTGATAATCACCCTAAAAATGGTTTCATGAAAATTTTCTTATTCATAACCATGATTCATGATGAGTGGGCCTAATATTATACACCTAGTGAGACAATCCAAGGAGATATTCTTTGTAATATTGACATGCTTTTAAATAACCATGATAAAGGATTTTCCTATTATTACTTTCGTTTATTAGCAACAAAAACTATTGAAAAAACTTTATATCATCCATAGATGACTAAGAATATTTAAAATATCCCACCCTTATATTTCTTTGCTGAGGTTGATTCATGTTATTTTGATCACACCACACAACTTATAAGTTGATTACGATATGTTCTATAAGACATCCACAAATATTTTATTAAATGGGGAAGTATTTGATTTATGAATTTATTATTATATGTATATATATGTTTTATTCAATACGAGAGTCCTCAGGGAATGGTATGAAAGGTATGGATATCTATTATATGGAATGTATTGTACTTAATTAAGTGGTGGGTGGGCCCCTGAATTATATAGTACCTTGATGTATCCATGAGTCTCATTAGACAAACCAGGTTGGGTTTTGGTGTATTCATCTTTCCATAATTGGATATGTTTCTTTACATGATGCCTTGATTTTTTTTAATATTTTACATTATGAATTCCATCAATATGATATCAATAATTATTGTTATTAATGTTTTCATTTATTTTAATGGATATAAAATTCCCTTGTTTTCATTTGATTACAGATTCATGTTGTTCATTTATTCCTTCCATATCACCTATGTCATATTTATGTTGTAGAAACATCCATTTTATTCTAATATTTATGAAAAATATTATCTCACACTTATTTTTTCCTTTCTAAAGAATCATAAATAAGGATTATGTGTAATTTTCAAGGATATGATGGATGAGTTAATAATGTTCTCGCAATGTGTTCATGTTGTATCCAATGTTCTAAAATGTAATGTGTGTATGTATCTAGTATTACAATACTACTAAGTCGATTGGTATAATAGGAAATCTTGTATTTTTTACCAATAATATAATATAACTATCAACTCTGGTTTTTTGAAAACAAATATTTTATAGTTGTAATCAGAGATGTTTAGTGGGAACTATGGGGACTGAATTTAGAGAAACAAAGTTCGATAGCATAAATTTTAGGAAAAATCCTCAAGAATTTTAGGGAACACTCTAGAAAATAAAATTATTTTATGATTCAATATCATGAGATAATTATCTGTTTGAAATTTTATGAAGATAGTGACTAATGGGAGTATTGGGAATCATAGTCAATATAGGGATATTATCCATGAAAAATTTAGTTAATCTATAGTGTAGGTTAATCAATTCATAACAATGTTGGGGAATTAGACACGAGTTATAATAAATTATCTCTCCTGTGTATAACATCCTAATGATCTACACATAGTGTAACAATATTGGACTATTTTATGTGAAAATGACCTTCAAAATTTAGTGGGAATACTAATACATTGGTAGATGAATGATGGATCATGTACCTAGAGAATATCTTTCTCTCTTTGGGATGTAATGAATAAAAAATGGTCATCATATCATTCTATCATCTAAAGGGAGGTGAAGAACAATGGTGGTCACTAATTCAAAATAATAAAGAGGCTGATGAGGTTATCTACATTGAATTAGCAACATTTAAGGTTATATTATATGAAAAATACTTTCCTCATGATTAGAGAGTGAAAATTGAAGGGTAATTCATCAATATTAGACAAAAGGAAGATGAAAATGTTATTATATTTGAGGCTAACTTTACAAGGTTGGATAAGCATTTTGTTGACTATGTCTATAGACTAGAAATAAATATCGTTAATTTCTTTGATTGGTTAAACTCAATCATTTTAATGTAATTTTTCTCTTAGAGCTTTTCCTCATAAGATGATATATTCTCGAGCAAAATTAAGAATGAAAAGTATTTATTTAGGACATATTTATTCAGGGTGAATAAAATTTAAGCTGAGAAACATGGTAAGAACAACGAAGAAAAAAAATAAGAAAGGAAGGGTGGGATTTATCACTTGTGATAACTGTGGGATGAAAAACCTTGGGAATTACAAGAAGGGAAATATATTTTTCTACAAATATGAGGAAAATTTCCATCAATCTCACCAATATAAGGGATAAAAATAATATTTTGATTTTCAATGCATTAATTTTAGGGAGAAGAGGTATTATGTGAACCAATACCCCAAACGTCAATGGAATTTACCTCATAAAGGCCAAGGGATCAAGGCTAAGCATATGTAATTACCACATCTAAAGTAAAATTTCTTAATTTTATGCTGTCATAAACTTAGATTAATTCCTCAACATTAGATAATTTCTTATTTTATTTTGAATATTCACACTCATTTATAAGTTCCATTTTTTCCAAAAACATTAGATATTTCAATGGCATCCTAGTAAGTGAATTATCAATTAAGGCATTGAGTTGAAGCCTTATCATAATTTTTTTCTAGGAAGTTATAATTATGATATATGGTAATACCATATTTGAAAACCTAGTTCTATACCAATAGTGGACTTTGATATGATTCTTGTTAAGGATTTTCCTTCAAGGTATAATAAAAAATGTATTACCAAGATAAGGATATTATGGTTCGTTAATGTGATGTGGAATATCTTTTCTATATATGGGAATCTTAACCATCTAAATATTATCCATATCCTTTGCAAGTATCACTACTTAATAAAATTATAGTTATAGAGGAAGATAAATTAAGATATATATATGAGGAAGAAATCCTAATAATATTGGATGTACCTATGGTATCAAAATTCAATGATGTTTTTCTAGAATAATTACCTGGTCATCCACCAAAGTGTGAAGTTGAGTTATACATTGAACTAATTCTTTATGTGAGGAATGTATCTAAAAATACTTATAGAATGGAAATAGTGGAGTTAGTGGAGTTAAATAAACTATTACAAGAGTTCAGTGAAAATATATTTATACTCCCTATAATTTCACTATGGGTATCCCCTATTTTATTCCTGAAAAAGAAGGATGAGTCCATTAGATTATGATATATTATAGGGAGATAAAGTTCATTAATATAAATAATAAGTATCTTTTTCTTCATATTGATGAATTATTTGATCAACTTCAAGGATCCAAATACTTTTCAAAGAATGATCTCTTATCTGGTTATCATCATATAATGGTGAAGAAAGATAATATACTAAAGATAGTATTATGAACAAGTTTTAGACATTATGAGTTTATAGTAATTCCTTTTAGATTGGTTAATTCACCAAATGTATTTATATATCCAATGAATAAAGTATTCAATGAGTATATTGATAAATTTTTGGTGGAATTCACTGATGATATATTGACAAACTCTAAGAGATATGAAGAGTATGAGAAAAATATGAAAATAATTCTAGACACCCTTAAGAAAAAATAATTATATGGGAAATATAGTAAGTGTTATTTATTGATTAATAATGTTTATTTTCTTTTTCATATTGTTTTTAGAGATGAAATATCTATTGACCATTAAAGACAAAATTTGTTAAATAATGGCCTACACCGAAGAACATAACTTAGATCTAAAGTTTCCTAGACTTAATAGGTTAATAATAGTGGTTTGTTCAAGACTTTTCTTGGTTATACAACCCATTAACCATGTTAACACATAATGGAGTTAAATTCACATGGTTAGGGGAATGTTACGAAATATTTTAAGAGCTAAATAAGGGACTGATTAATACATCGATATTAACTCTACTATCAGGTAAGGAAGGACTTGAAATTTATAGCGATTCCTCTAAGAATATACTTGGTTGTGTCCTTATGTGGAATTATAAGGTGATTTTATATACATTAAGGAAATTTAAAATCCATGAAAAGAACTTTCAAACTCATATCCTTGAGATGGAAAATGTAATATTTTCATTAAAAATATAGAGGCACCACTTCTATAGTGAAAGATTAGATATATATATATATATATATGTGTTTGTGTGTGTGTGGATCATAAGAGTTTGAAGTATATCTTATCTAATAAGGATCTCATAATGTGGAAAATAAGATGTTTGGAACTACTCAAGAACTATGATTTATGACACACTACCACCTTGTGAAGGTAAACAAGGTGGATGATGCATTAAGTAAGAGGGATTATGGGGTTTTGACCACGATAAGGATTAACAAGAATCTTATATATAGAGATCTAGTAAGATAAATAGGGTTATTTCTTGGCAATGGGGTCCATAATTCCTTTTCTAAGATATTTACAAACCATCCTTACCATAAAATATAGAGAAGCCCAAGAATGGTGATGATAACATACAAAGGAATATAAAATAAATAATGATGGGAAATTGATAAACTTCATGTGTAGAGATGGATTATTGAGATTTGAGAAGAGGTCATGTTTTCCATCCATACTGAACTTGAAGAGGGGACTACTAGATGAATCAAATATCTCAAATTTCTCCGAACACCCTATTATAAAAAAGATGTATAGGTATTTAAGATAACATTTCTAGTGGGATGTTATGAAGTGTGAAATTATGGTACATGTGTCCAAGTGTTTAGTATAATAGTATGTAAAGTATGAAAGAAAACATCCTAAGGGATTCATGTATCCTATCACTATACCTATATAGATGTGGGAAAATGTTAAAATGGATTGTTTCACTAGAAACTAAAAGAGTACAAGTATGTATGATTATATATGGGTTATTCTTGATCATATTAATAAGTATGATCATACTTAGCCATAAGAGAAGATATACCCCTTGAATGACTTACGCAGATCTATATGAATGAAATGATATGGCAACATGGGTCACCTCTATCAATTATACCAGATCATGACCCTTAGTTTACATCAAAATTATAGAAGAGCCTTCAAAGGGATCTCAAAAATGAGATACATTTAACCATTTTCTATCATCCCTAGACTGATAGTTAGTCTGAAAATACTATGGAAAGTTTTTAAGACACGTTGAGATCATGATATCTTGACTACCAAGGTATGTGGGATTTTTATATACCTTTGGTGGAGTTTTTATACAATAATTACTTCAATTTTATCATCAATATGAATCTATATAAATCTTTATATGGAAAGAGTTGTTTTACTCAAAAAAATTTGTACGAAGAGGGATAAAGAAGTAAAGTTATCCAAGAGATTGTGGAGGGGATGATTATTAAAGTATAGACTATTAAGAATCACATTAATTTAGTCCAAATAATAAAAATGAGTTATGTTAATAATTGAAGGAAATACTTTTAGTTTTAATTTTTGGATCCTATATTCTTGAAGGTTTCATCATGGAAGTTTTTTGTAATATTTGTTAAAAGGAAAAGCTAATCCCTATGAACATTGAGAATTTTTAAATACTATATTGAATTAGGGTTATTGATTACTGATTGGTTATATCACATAATTCACTTCTTTCAAAGGGCATAGAAGACGAAATTTTATTTTTCTAATGAAGCACCGAGGCTGACTAGGGTTGTCTCACTTGAGAAGCATTATAGTTGATTCAATCACTAATTTTTAATTCCCTTAATATTTTTTTTTTGTTTTTTATAATTTATGACAACGATGGTAATGGGGTTTTTATGGGAAATGAGAAATTAAAATAATCCAATGTAGAATTGAAATATAAATGCTGATACAGATATAAAAATAATGATATTTGAGAACAAAGGGCTTGGTCTTGGGTTTGATAACATGGGTAATTTCATTATTTAATTACTGTTTAACCTCAATTTGATAATTTTTTTGATAAATCCTCATTAAATATTTAATTTATTTTGATTTATTGAGTGTAATATTATAGAATGATTTTGGTGTACCTAATCATATCTCCTATAATAGTAAAATATGATAAAAACTCAACTGAGAATGAATTTCCTAAAAAGACACAGCCCCACAGTATGTCATTTCATCCCTTAAGGCAACCCCATTCCTACTGTATGAAGGGTTTTCCTGAGAGAAGGGAATGAGAAATAGTGAATCAAATAAAATAATGGATTTGGAAATAATTTCATGGTAGATTACTGTCACACCTATGGAACACTCTCACATCCATTAAAAATAGATTAAAACCATGTTTGATTGAAGTGAAATAATTAAGAACGACATGAATCCTCCCCAAAGTCCATGCCCCATGTTAGTAAAATCATATAAAAAATAATAATAGATCATGATATAAATATGGACAATAAAAATAAAACTAGAATAGGGTTTTAAGAGAAAGAGAGATGGAATAAGAAAAAGCAAACACTTTAATAAAAAATGAATGTGGTATATGGGAAAAGAAAACAAAAATAAAAGAAATGTAAATAAAAATCTTAAAGAGTGGACATAATACAATATTATTTCTACAATCGATATTATTTTTAATTCATCCTTATCATATTATTTATAGGCATGTAAGTGGTTTCAGGGTGTCATAACTAACTATTAATGACTTAGGGGTCATAATGGGTCTTCAATGGTTGAAATTTTAGTTACAGAATATTCCTTTATAATTATCCATGTGTTACCCACATAAAATGGCCGCATTGGAGACATGTGTATTCATTAAAGTTGTTTTAAAATATGTTTTACATTGGTTCTAAAAATTTCATCTAAATCCTACACGTGGAGAAGAAGTTACAACCCAATTACTTCAGGAGTTTATTCTGTCTGAATTCATCCAGAATAATCATTTAAGTATGAGCACATAATGGTACTCTTAATGAGTAAAAAACTCCATAAAATTTATTTGAGGAACGTTTATATGTTTAATTTTTAAAATAAAATTGTAATAAAATCAATTCGATGTGTGTATCTATATTTATGCCTCATTTTCAAGATGGGGTCTACCATATTTTCCCCAAAAACATGTCTACTTGATTGATTTCTTTGGGACTCATGTTTTTAGAATCATCTATTGGTTTAGAAGAAAAATTTTAAGAAAATAAATTAAGGAATCCTAAAAAAATATTCACTCAAATTAGAACAATATTTTAAAAGTTAAGACCAAAATAACATTGTGATTAAAATCTGTTAAAATTTCAGAATTAAGCAATTTTTACATTTTATCCCAAAATAACCCATAAATCCAAAATTGATTCAAATAAGATCAAATTTATAAATTGTGAGGGTTTAATTAATTTAAATTTATATATAAAATGAGTAAAATTTTAGCTCTTTCAATTCCCCCATACTTGAACTATGCTTGTCCTCAAGCACAAAATCTCAACATGGAATTCAGAGGGAAGCAATGTTACCAATATTCAAATTTGAAAGAAATAAAATTAAATAATTTTCAATTTAATTTTTTTTCATAAAACATAGAAAATATAAATTTAATTTCTAAATTATCAATTAAATAATAAATTCATGTATCTTACTTTCCCCTTTGAAAAATTATGGAAGTTCTCCTTTCAATCATTCAAGCTCCTAAATGTATTATTATTAAACATGCCAAATCATGATCTACCACCCTTTTGAATCTTTTACCTCATCAATTAGGAAACAATCTAAGTATAGTTATTATAATATTATAAAAACATGTTCCTTATCTATAGGCTTGTAAAGGAACTACTTTCTCTACTTTGTAAGGACAAAAGTCACATAAAGTCATGAGGAATTCCATTAAAGGTTTAAATGAATCTGAGGATAAGGTTAGAGTGAATTGATGATTGAAAATTAAGGCTCAAGGAGTAGGTTTATCTCTTAATTAAAATTCATGATATCCAAAATAAATGTGTAATGAAATTATCCACTTCAAATTAGAAACTCATACTATCACAAAACCCAATTTAAAGGTTATAATCAAATAAAACATAATAAATGATTTTTGCACCCTCTTGTTTTTTTATATATTCTCTTTTTTAAAAGACCATTTTCGTTTTTTAAGGTTATGATTATAATAAACCTCACATCCAACACCTAACCACATATGATAAAAATCATTAGTCTAGTAATTTTTAATTTTAGTTTTCCCAAATCAAAACCCATTTTCACTTTTTTTTGTTTTTTTTTCATTTTTTTTCATTTTTTAAATTCAAGAGGGGAAAAAATGAAGTATCATGAATGAATAATTAACCTTAATTTCTCATAATAATTACCCCCACACTTTTCCTTGAAATTTATTTCATCTCTTTAACCATGACTCCCATAACCCCGACACTTCAATTTGAAAATATCATGCAAATACTAACAGGAGGGTATGAATAGATAAAAATGTCTTGAAATATGGATCATTCATATAAAGGTAATTCATTATATCTATGATATAATAAAGGATTTATGTAAATGTTTTATTTTAAGGATAATATCTTATCAAAATATGCCTCAATCATTTTAAATGTTTTTTTACAGAGTCATATATTTGACAAGTTCAAATGAAAGTTCTGGTCAGTGACATGTCCCAAGATCACTCAAGAAATATGATCAAGAATAAATAGGAAATAAATGGTCTATAAATCCTCTAAGTAATGGTAAATATGATTTGGGACAATCACTCATGAAATTTTTAATAATAACAAACCAATTCACATAAATTTAAAAATTTCAAATCATGAGAAAATTGTTGGGAAATTTCATATATATGATTCAATTAATTACCATAAATCACAATTACTCATCTTAATATCCATTATTCAATTTAAAAATATAATTTTTAGTTTTACTTATTCAATTTCATTAAAATTTTAAATCTAAAACATGGAATAATTGGATTTTTAGAAAATCATGTCTTCTAGACAATTCATGTAAAGAACAATTCCAGTGTGGGCATGCAATTTCATCTTTAAATCTCAAAATGTTTTTTGGAAAAAAATGTTGGGAGTTTAAAATATAAATAGTTAAATTGAGCTATCTTTTTAAATTAAGAATTAGTCTTCTTACACCACTATTTTTAACTTTCTTGTTTCATCATGGTCCTATAAAAGAAAATTACTCAATTAATCATAAGGATCATGTCATTTAAGCTCAAAAATATAAGAGGGAGTGAGGCTTCATGAAGGATAATTATAAAAAAAAATTTAAATCTATGTTATTAAAAAGTATGTAATGATAAATCTTTTTATGATCCCCTAATTGGGCCCTAGGTTTTTGAATGCCTCCCAAGAGGAGTACCAAATGTTATCCAAAGTCTGATAGTGGTTGGAGATTTTTTACTTGAACCACCACATGCTATTCTTCCCACCTTGCATTTATTTGTTATTATTTTGGATAATTCTATATATATATTGTACCACATCCAAACCATTCTCAATGTAGTACATATTTCATGGTGTGGTTAGGATAAAGTATGGAACCTCATCCTCATTGATTGATACTTGTGCAACATTCTCTTTCTCTTATTTTACTCTCTCTAGTAAATATTCAATGTCTTCAGGGATATCCATGTGTTCCTCAATAGGTGAAATTTATTTTCCCTCATCATACTCTAGGAAATTATAAGAGTCATTGGATTCTAAAAATTCAAAACAATTAGGAGTGATACTCAAATTATTTTCAATAAAATTAAATGAATTTGGGTTTAAGAATGTATCATCTCCGTAAGTTGGTTCATCATGAATCTATTTTTTGATGAAAAGTTCATCTTGGAGTTGATAATTTATTGATAGAGGTAGGAAGTTAGGATCCAAATTTTTGATTTTGGCCTCAAATTCTTGGATATCCATTGTGAAATAGGTGAAAACTAGGGGCAATTATTTATTAGCCAGGAATAATTTCTAGTCAGTTTGGAGTTCATCAATCATGCTCATCAAATCTATATACGAGAGACATGTCTCTATGACTCATTGATTTTCCTTGAACATTATCATAATATAATTAAATCATCATTGAAGTTCATGCTTATTATATTCTATGTCTTGTTCTTGTACCTGTGATTTATTATTCTACGAATTGAAAAAAATGATGTTTGAAAACATCAGGGCAAAATTTTTTTGATAATATTTTTTTAATAAATAAAACCAAGAAAAATATCACTAAAAATGTGAATTTTAAAAATGTGATCGAAAACACTATTTATCTCCCTATAAATGGCACTTGTTTTGACACACACCTATTATAGGGAGTGGAAAAAGTAGTTTAATTTTCCTAATGCAACATAGAGCTTGACCAGGGTCATCTTAATTGAGTAGTTTTACATTCAGTTCAATTACTAATTTTTAATTCACTTAATATAGTTTTTTTTGTTTTTTATTTATGACAAAAATGGTAATAGGGTTTTTATTGGAAATGAGAAATTTAAATAATGTAATATGGAATTGAAATATAAATGCAGATGTAGATGCAGATAGAATGATATTACAGAACAAAGCCCTTGGTCCAGGGTCTGATAACATGGGTTCTTTCATTAGTTAATTGTTGTTTATATTTAATTTGATAAAATTTTTGATGTAACCTCATTAAAAAATTACATTCCTTTTATTTTTTGAGTGTATGATTATATCATGCCTTAGGCACACCTAACCATACCTCCTATAATAGTAAAATATGATAACACCCCAACTGAGAATTTATTCTTAAAAAGACCCAGCTCGACCGTAAGTTGTTTCATCCCTTAAGTCAACCCCAGCTCCACCATATGAAAGGGTTTTACTAAGAGAAGGAAGGGAGAAATATTTAATAAAATAAAATAATTAAATTATAAATAATTTCATGGTATATGACCACCACACCTATGCAATACTCTTTCACCCATTAAAAATATTTTAAAAACTTGTTTCATTGAAGTAAAATAACTAAGAATGCCATGAATCCACCATCAGGGCCAAGAATTGGGTTATTCACTTGTCATTGGAAAGTTAAAATATATCATGACGGAAAGATAGAGGATGGAAAGAAAATTATATTTGGGTTCAAAGAATAAGATAGGTAGAAGAAGAAAAAAGAAACAATTTAATAAAAAATGAATGTTATACATGAGAAAAGAATACAAAAATAAAAGAAATGAAAAAAATCATATAGCATGACTATTGTCTGAGATTTCCTCTTCGATTGATATTATTTTCAATTCACCCTTTTCCTCTTATTTATCGCAATTTAAGTCGTTTTGGGGTATGATAATGGACCATGAATGACTTATGGGTCATAATGGGTCTTCAACAATTGAAATTTCAATAACAGAATATTCCTTTAAAAGTATCCACATGTTACCCCCATAAAATGGCCAAATTAGGGATATGTGTCTTCATTAAATTTGTTGAGAAATATGGTTTTCATTGGTTCTAAATATTTTATTTGAATCCTCCATGTGTAGAAGAAGTTATAGTCACATTACTCCATGAATTTATTCTGTCCAAATTCTTCCTGAATCGTCATTCAATGTTTAGTGCCCAATGACCCTTTTAATGAGTTTAAAACACCATAAAATTAATTTGAGGAAAGATTATATGTTTCCTCTTTCAAATCAATTCAGAATCACAAAAATTGGTGGTGTGTAGCCCGATTTATGCCTCAATTCTGGAGGTGGGGTCCACCATGTCTGTTCGAACAATATGTCAACTTGATTAATTTTTTAGGCCTCATGTTATTCGTATTAGCTCTTAGTTTATAATAAAAAGTTGAATAAAATAAATCAAGGAATCCAAAAAAAAGAATCACTCAAATTGGAATAATATTTTAACAGTTAATACCAAAATACCCTTGTGAATAAAATCTATTAAAATTACATAATTAATAAAATTTCACAATTTATCCCAAAACAACCCATAAATCCAAAACCAATTCAACTAAGATAAAATTGATAAATTCTATGAGTTTAAATAATTTATATGCATATATAAAATGTGGAAAATACTAGCTCTATCGCTGCCAAACCTTTCTGAAGTACACAATATCTTCCATGTTTCATTATTGGGGAAATACATCTAGATCCAACACATGTTCTCACATATACGGGAATGGAATTGGAGCTTGAACTGACTTATAATGAAAAACTTTTCTAGATTCATAACACCTAAGAGTAAGTGTTGTTAAATCAAACAAATTGATTTGAGAAATCACAATCTAGAAGAGGCAAAATGAGAGCCTAGAGAAGCCATGAGGAAGGAATATCCACACATTTTCAATAGATTATATATTACCCAATTTAAAGGGTAAAATAATTTAAGGGTGGAATGTAACACCTAAGACTCTACTATTGTTGGTAAACACCATATCTAAAAATACTACCTAATGAACCCTTTAAAGAGCCTTTATTTATGAATTTATATAAAAGATTAATTTTACAATTTTAAATTGATGAAACTAAATTCATTTTTAAATTAATAAAATGAATATTATCTTGGTATTAATTTTTTATCTTCTTATAAAAAGGAAAATTTTAAATTAAAAAATATGGTTTTCACAAAACTAGTAATTTTAATAACTTTATAATTATAAACGAATGACCTATATGTTTAAAAATAATTTTATTTAATCAGATATGTATTTAATTAAAAATATTATACATTTTAAAATATTTTTAGAACATAAAAAACATATGGATAACAGTTTTAGAACTAATTAAAATGTTACTTTGGTATAAAAAATATTTTCAGTCATTTTGTTGAATCTAGCATTTTAAAGGGGGATTCTATTTAGATTACCTTGAAAGCCTCATAAGCTTTATTTATTTTATAATAAATAAATTTATGTCATTGAAATTAAAGTCTAAGATAATTTTATCTTATATATAAGTTAAAATATTTAAAAAATTATTTCTCTAAAAATCATTTTATGCGATTAAGTGTATTTATTTTAAAATTAAATTTAGAATTTTTTTTGAAAAAATGTTTTTTGAATTTTAAATTATTAGTTTAAAATTATGTAAAATGACCAAAATAAATAATTTATATTAAAATTAATTACTAATATTAGAAATTAATTTCCAAGGTAAAATTAAATTATAATAAGTTAAAAACATTAAAATAAAAAGTCCTAGAAGACACAAAGTTGTCTAAAAAAATTAGTTCAGGTGATTTTTGACAAATTCTTATTTTACTATCCTAATTTTTCATTTTTCCTTTTATAATTAAAATCTATATTTACATTATAGATACTTCATGGGTTACACCCAAAACTACCCCTACCTTCACTTATAAAAGGGTAACATCATAACCACTTCAATACCCACTTATATTTTTAATTTATCCTTGAAACTATGAAATAATTCTCCTAAAAAAACTCAATTAATTTTTCAAAAGATTTGATTCACTATTAGATAGCATGGGGCCTTCATCTCTATGGAGATATCCACAGAAAAATTCAAGTTCCCTACATTAGTATTATTGATACTTAGTTTATATTTTTCATTATCTTATTTAAAATTTATTCTTATCACCCGAATATAATGATATTAATATAATTTATATACTACAAGGTGTATATATTAAGGAAGTTATCATTTTTTATCCATATACCCCATCTATTAAAAAGATGGTCATTCTTGTGTTGTGTGGACTGCCACATTCACAATGCAACGTGTATCATTTTTCTTTACTTCCTTACAACGTTGGATAAATGGGTGATTTAAAATGATAAATATGATTTTATTATATCATTAACGTTATATTATGACAAATCAGATATCTTATTGATGATATGAAAAAAATTTATCATCGTTAGTTTAATCATTTAAAATAAGCATACTAAGAGGCTAATCATTTTTTCAAATCATGATTTTCATATAAATTAATTATTCTTATAATTCCTTATAATTTTATTATATAACAATAATAAATAATAAATATGATGATGATTATTATACTATAATAATATTAAAATAAAACCAACTCATTCTCATATATTAAATTAGGATAAGTTCATCTTTGTGTTGGTTTAACCACCTACTTGAAAAATAAAATTAATTTATATCACGGATGGATTTGAAAATTTATTTACCAATATAATATTATTCAAATGTGTAAATAATGATTTATTTTTGGTTCTATAAATTTTATATCAATATCTAATTCTTCAATTAAGGAAACACCTTTCGCCCTTAAAAAACACCAAAACATGCTTATTATCCACTTCTCTTCTAGGATAAAGTATAAAAAAATCAATAAAGTAAATTGAAACATAGTAAATTATTATAAATAATCACTAAAATTAAATTTAATTACCTATTAATAGTGAAATTTTGAATAATAATGAATAGGAAAACCAATATTATCAAACTAGTACAAATGATCAAAAGTATAAACATTGATATGAAAAATAAAAAAACAGGTAGATATTGTAGATTTATATAGATTATAAATGAAATTCAATATGATTAAGGTTATTGATTAATTTATTAATATATATATATTTTTAATTATATGGGTTAAATTATGTTCATGGAAGTTAGGACAATGGGTAAGGGTTTTACGTCTCAAATTCCTCTCTTTTAGACATTTTTTTATTACATACCTAATTTTATTTATATGGTTTATATATTGCCTATGTGAGCTATTATATCATGAAATTTATTTATTTATGTTATTTTAAGATCATTTTTAAGATCACTATTTCAATAGTTTATGATTTAATATCTACCAATTCTATATATGTGGTTTTTCCGACTATGTTTTAATTATTTGGGATTCATGTTATAATCACCACCTTTTTTTATTTTGTGTGTTGCATATATTTCCATGGTATACTTTTTTTCATATTACTCATGAAATTTAATGTATTTAAAGGTCTATATTATTATCCCTATATCATATTATTTTTATTTAAGATTTACCTTTTCATAGGTTTAAAAACCATCCAAAGTTTTGGTAAAGTAAAAGTATGTGTAATTTCCTAGAAAATACATCCATGTATGGATTCTAGAAAGTGGATTTGGTTTTGGAAAAAATGAACATAGTGGTAATAAACCAAAAACAATTTGGTTTAAAATTGACCGAATCATCACCATGATGTACAATTAGTATGATAAAGACCGGGCATTTGGTTAGACACTCCCAAAGTATATGCTTCGAATAGTAACATGAACATAAAGAACTATGATAAAGGATTTTTACTATTGTTTATTTGGTAACTACCACTGATAATTTCTGAAATAAATTTCTACATTAAATGGATGAATCATAAAATTTTAAATACACCATACCCTATACTTATTTGATGAGGGTACATCATGTTATGTTGTCACACCCAAAAAATTCTAATTCGATTAAGGGATGTTCTACCAAAACATTCATATTACTGATGAAATTTAAGGTATTTAAAAGTAAATATCATTATCTCACTCTTATATTATTTTTATTAAATAGTTACCTTTTCTATGGTGGAAAACCATCCTAATTTTTGGAAATGTAAAAGTGCATGTAATTTCCTAGGAAATACATCCCAGTATGGATACTATAAAGTGGATGCAACAATGGAACAAATGAGATTAGAGGTTATCACCCCAAAAAGGGTTTCTCAGGCATTGAATCAATCATTAACCTAATGCACAATAATTAGGCCTAAGAGTGTGCACCTGTAAAGACACTCTTGATAGATATTCCTTGGAATATTCATACGCTCTTAAAGAACCATGATAATGGATATTTCCTACCATTTATTTAGTCTCCTACTAATGAAAATTATTAAACCCAGTTACTATCTTTGATGGATAACTCAGCATATTGGAAGTATCCTAACCCATGTATTTTTCTTATTGAGGTTATTTCATATTACTTTGATGATATGATACATCTTCTAGGTTGATTTAGGGAAGTTCTACTAGACATCCACATTATTTTATTGAATGGTTAAGTATTTTATTTCCACATTTATCATGTTGTATATAGCCATGTTTTATTTAGTAATAGGTTACGTAGGTAATGGTATGAAAGGTATTGAAGAATCTTATGGTGAATATATTGAAGTTAATCATGTGATAGTCGGGGACCAGAATTATATCGACCCTTTATGAATTGATAGGTCTCATGAGACAAAATAGTTAGGGTTTTTGTGTATACCTCTACCTAAAATATGATAAGTGTATTATCACATGGCCTTTATAAAAAGTTTTTAATTTCTAGTATTACTAATTCCATCAATATGATATCAATGAATATTTTTATCCATGCTTTAATTTATTATAGTGGATATATTATGCCCTCAGTTTTAGTTTTTTATAGCATCATGTTTTTCATTTATTCCTAGCATATCAATTATTTGATGTTTATATTATGTAATATTCTATTTTATTCTACACTTTACTGATCAAAAGTTATCAAACTTATATTTTTTCTTTCCCAGGAATCCTAAAAGGGAACTTTATAATTTCCATTGATATCAAGGAAAAGATAATAATGTTCCCACAATGTGTTTATTTTGTATATTATGTTTTCAAATGTTATGTATATATGTATCTAGTCTTATAAGACTCATAAGTTGATTAGTCCAATGGGAACTCTTGTATTATATAATGTAATATGACTATTAGCTATGGGATTCTAATGTCTGGTTTGTTGCATGGACTAGTCAACTAAGGGTCATTATATATCCCTTACAATGTGGAACTATATAGACATCACTACGGGATATCTTATGATATGATCCCCATAACCAATCATCATAACAATACCAATGATTTGAAATCTTAGTCAAAATTATTAGAAAGGGACCAAGTATATAATTATATAACTATATAAGTTATTGTTGACACTTTAAAAAAATGAAACATCTATTTTAATTAAAATCAACCACACATAATTACACATATGTCATGTGAATCCAACATAAAAAATATAATTCATTTATAAAAACCTCTTTACATTATGGTCATAGAGGAAAAAAATAAAAATTTAAAATCATCTCATCACACTTGAATTAATATCTCAAAAATAATGGAGAAAATAAATAATAAAAATCCTATATGCTGTTAAAATGAACATCCCGTGAGATAAGAGTTCATGACTCTGTAGAAAAAGATTCAACACAAGCTCTGATACATTCCAATATTTTTCTTATAGGGACCCAAATAATAATAAAGTATAAAAAAAATATTTGATCCCATTTTGTAACACCCTAGATAAAATCACTCATTAGTTTCATAGTTGGAGAACCCCATGGGTTCTAGTTTGTTGCCTCTTATGACTGAGTCTTATGACTAAGGATGAGGGACTAAATTATACATTTAGAAGACTAATACATCGATGTTATAACAAACAATAACAATAAATAACCAAGAGTAATATATACAATACAATCAGAGAATGTATTCTATAACAAATGTAAATTCAAACACATATTCATACACCCCTACTGATCAACTGTCCGACTGATCAAATATACAAAATAAATAAGTAAATGTGTATAAGGAGGCTCTACTAAAACATTGAGTCTTACCTAAATATCATATCCAATCCCCCATAAATATTTTAAATCCAGACCCACTATGCCATTATATGTTCATAATAGTTGTAAGGTCTACACATGCATCAGGTGCCTATATAGGGTGTGAAAAAACACATCTCAGTAGGGTCTCACTAAGTTCTATGATAAACACCATCATATACATATGTATGAAAGAGTAAATTAAATAATATAAATGAAATTATATATATTCATGAGTGTCATGTTATTAGCTACTAACCAAGACACAATGACACATGACCCTTCATGACTTGACCAATACTGGAAGAAGTAGTCACTTTGAACCATAAATCCCAAATCATACTATATATCTCAATATAGAGTATCATACTATGTCCCAACCACTCATTTCTTAATCAAGATGAGTTCTCATACAAATTCTTGATCTCATATGTTGTCTCATTTGAAAACTACATTAACACCCAATCACTCTGGATGAGGTCCACTCTTCATCCTTGTCACTACAAAATGATCGCTCCGGTCTCTCTCATGGTGGATCTCACATCACATCCTACTCCAATTCCCTCTCACTCATGGTGTTCCATGATGAAACCCTCTCACTCAGGGCAAGTTCATACATCTAGTCTTATCCTATATCACATCGATTATTCCCCTCTCACCAAGGGTTGGTCTCACTCTACATCATAGACTAATGACCTCTCACTCAAGGTAATCCATTCCAACACCCTCTTACTCAAGGTGAGTCCCAAAATCTAATATCTCCTTTTATAATACACACATTATATCACATATAAAAAATAACAAGCATGGAATAACAACCTAACCCCCATGCATGACACTCACTCCTATAGACAAGCCATGGCTTCCGGATAGCCTCTTATATCATCATCATGTCACATGCCTATCTCATAACCTAGAACTAGTAACTCAGGACCTAGATGAGGAACACACGATACAACTCATCACCCCTAGTATTATTGGATAAACCTCCCAAACTAGGAAACCGAGCATGAGAGTGACGAAAAAACCCATTGGCATTACTGTATCACCAATCAATGCATCCAAAGGGTTCCCCAAACCCAACCTAGTATGTACTAATCAACACTGACCTACACACAACACCCCATGGTGACCCCTCATCCCATATACCCTACATGACCCTATCCCCATGAAGTTAAGTATTATCACTTTTCTACCTCCCACATTAACATCCTGGTCCAAATACCCATGAACCATGCCAATCTCATGCCCTCTAGGCCCCATGGAAACCCATTTTAAAACAATAAAAATTGATCACAACACCCATACAACGGTCCAAACTCACATTTTAATTAGGATATCTCTTAATTACATCACCTTGAGGAAAACCTCTATAACTTCATAACTCAGGTTCCACAAGAAAGTGTCTCGAGCTGGTCAGTTACGTGACCATAGGCATGCCTCCCCATACTCTAGAGTCTACTGACTTGTAGTGAGGGTATAATAGACGTATCATGGGGACAATATACCCTCTTTATCAAATAATCACAAAAATAGAAATAAATAAACGATAGCCAAATGATAATAAACAATAACCAAAATAATACCAAAAGCAACAAAAGACAAACATCACATGAAAATCACAAAACATGAAAACAATATCCAAAACAATGCAGTAGATATGAATTTCCATAATATATATCACATGCCAAATGAAAACCCAGAATAAAGATATTGAAAACTCCAAAAAAGGTCCTAACATTATGTCTGGTTCCCTCATACATGCTCCATCCAAACTTAACAATCTAACATAGGGTTGTTTCCCTTGTCTTGTCCTAAAAATAAGAAGTATATTCATGTATTGATCTGGTATACTGAGTAGGGTGTTAGTGAAACTCAATAGGCAACCACTAAAGATGTCTAAAATAATATATTTTCTATAATAGTGTATTTAGTTGTATAAAGAATAATATAAAAAATAATGTGAAATTTTTTCAGAATTAAATTATTCTTTAATTAACCACATAAAATCTCGGGTTCACGATTACACCTAAATAAAAAATACCTTCTTCAGACTGTGCTGGATTATAAACCATCAACCAAGGGGTAACTCATTTAATTCTATCATGGGTTTTCATGAACCATTTAACATCAATTTTATATTCAAACAGTGGGAACTAGAGAAGTATTTTGGCATGCTGTGGTTATTTAGAGAAGCAGTCCCTATCCCAAAACTCAATAATCACATGAAATATATACATACATACATACATAAATACACACACACACACACACACACACACAGATATATATATATATATATATATATTGGGGGCCTAGAGAGGAATTCTGGAACCCCATGGGTATTTGGAGTTATAGTCCCAATCCCATAACTCAGTCACAAACATCACATCTCATGAATTCACATTCTCAACCCATATATCATCTATTTTCATCATTAATTATTCAAAAAATCCCATAAATTTATTTGTTAACCAAGAATAATTTATAAATAATAAATTTAATCATACCGATACACCATATGGGTCGCCCTCAATTTCATGAACCCATTAATCCTTTAATTGCATAATCCCATGTTGATCCAATTGATTAATTAAATTTCCCAACATGTAAATTTCCATTTCACAATTTCATAAACATAATTAAAATAAAGACTATGGTAATTAGAAATTATAACACCTACCACATGATTGTTGACAAGTGTTCTCTAAAACAAAATCCCCAAATTTATGCAGAACTATAAAAACCACAACAGATATAAAAATCTTATTGAGAAAAGATATAATTTATTCAACCCATCACTGCTACTAGATATACAAATCATGTTGAGAAAATATATAATTTAATAATTTTTTGTTAGTATGCATGGAAAATTTTTACCCAATAGATAAAACTGCCAACAGTTCAATGAACATAACACCGAATATAACTCTAGATCATGTTTAGGGTAATTTCATTCATGTGGAATCAACTAATATGACACAAATGCCACATCCTGATCTCCCTACATCAATACGGCTTGAAGTCTAATTCCTAAAGCATAAAAAAACACTGTATACTCCTTGAACAACTTGGGTGGAACCAAAATTGGTTTGGTAGTCAATAATTTCTATAATTCCATAAAAGAATTTTTTACATGCTCCAAACCATTCAAACATGATCCCATTCTTTGTCAAGACATAAAGTGGTGCTTCCAACCAATAAAAGTATTGGATAAACCTCTTATATAAACCCACTAAAACTAGAAATCCTTAAATATTAGAAAAATTCTTGGTATTCTCCCAGGAAACCATTAACTGCAGCTTCTTTTGGTAAACTGATACACCTTCCTCGTGGATGATCTGACCTAATAAATTTAATTTTTTGATCCATAATTGACAGTTATATATCTTGGATTATAGATGAATCTATCCTAGTGTACTCAAAACAATATCAAGATGTTGAGAATGATTTTCATGATTCTTGGAGCACATCAAAATTTAATCCACAATAACAACCACAAACTGATCTAGGTACGAGTGAAAGATTCACTTCATTAAGGACATAAACATAGCAGGATCATTTATAAACCTAAATGACATCATAATGAACTCCTATTAGCCATAAATTCTTCTAAATTTTGTTCATGGTATAACATAAGGCCAAAATATCAACTAATGATACCCTGATATCAAGTTAAACTAAGAGAAAGCACAAGATCCTATCAACTGGTCAAATAGATCATCAATACATAGAAGAGGATACTGGTTCATCACATTCATCTGGTTCAACATCTGGTAATTAACACATAAACTCAAGGTCCCATTAACCTTATTAGAAAACAAGACTATAGAATCCCAAGGAGACATATGCATATGGATAAATCCTTTATCCATCTATTCTTCCAATTTAGTATGTATCTCTTGTATATCTATTGGTTCCATTCTGTAAAGTGGAATAGAAACTGGTTCAGCTCTAGGCATAAGATTAATTATAAACTCAACATCTATCTTAGGTGGAATCCTTGATAAGTCCTTCAGAAACACATCCTGTAACCAGTCCACCATGGATTAAAATTTTTCATTCTTTAGACCCTCATTATCTAAAAAGATACTTGCAACATGGGTGGTGATATCTCCGAGTTACTGATGAACATTCCATACACGACTCTCTTGGCTATTCCACTCTTTACGGTGAATATAACTATTATCATTAGGAGATGTAATGGTCACACTTCTATGGTGATGATCAATATAGATTCAGTATGATACCAGCCTGACCATACCCACAATCAAGTCAAAACCTAACACGTTGAGTACTATAAAGATCCCAATGTAAATGATACCCCCCAAACTCAATAGAACACCTCTTACATAAAAATATGTCCCTTGAATATACTAAAAATAGTGTGTCAATCTTTATAATCCCACTCAATGAAATACACTACTAGACTCAAACCATTCACAAGTTGTGGATATATAAAATAATGAGAGGATCTTATATCAAATAGGGAACTATAAAATATATAAACTATAATAATAATACCTCCGACTATCAATATACCAGCCTCGCTATCCACAAATGAAGATAAATCTGCATTAAATTTCCATTCACCACTTTTATATGCTACAATATGAGTTCATTGAGCTAAAACACTCTACTGATAAAGGCGCTCTTTCCCTGAGGTACCGTGTATACTAAATTGTCATCCATGACTAGAAGAACTCCAAATGTTTGACTAATATGGGGTAGAATACCCCCTTCTAGCACTATGACTCTTCCCAGCACCTCCACAATTTCCCATCGGTCAAGGGTTTTAGAAATACCCCTACAAGTTAACCATACCCCAAAAATCTTGGCAATCCAATGGTGTTTGGGACACTAGCTACAAATGTGACCTGACCTACCACACTGGTGGAAATAAATTCATTTAATACTCAGTTTAATTTATCATTCCCCCAAGACACTCTATTCTCTATTTCCTAGATTAAATTTCTCACAACGATGCTTCTACAACTCAGAAGACAGAACACATGAGAATCTATTAGATACCACTTGCATTCCCCTAGAATCCTCCTTCAGGTTATCCTCATATATGAGAGCTTGATTCACTACCTCAGAAAACTTTTTCATCCTAAAAATGATAACCTAGGATTTAATATCACATTCAATCCCATCTTGAAAAAATTTCTCTTTATTTGTCTAATCTCTGGCCAATACTAGAACAAATAACTATAAATCAAAGAAGCAACTAGCATAGTAATTCGCAGACAAACTTCCCTAGTTCAACCACATAAACTCAGCTCCCCTCTCCTACCTAAGTGTATCAGGGTAGAAGTGCTACCAAAATTTCTCTTGAAATTCATTACACTCTATACTCTCCAGCTTCCCATCCCACATTTGGATTTCCCACCAATGCTTCACTTGACCATGTAACAGATAAGTGCCTAACAGAACTCTTCTCTCAATAGGAGTCTCAAAATAGTCAAGGATCACCCTGATGGACTCGATCTAGAACTCAACTACCTCAAGTCCAACCTCTCTGGTAAATTTCAAAGGGTGGTGTATCTAGAACACCCGTGTCAAGTCTTACATACTCCATGAAAACCCACTAGGGTCTTTTTCCATAAACTACATAAAGTAATCATGGTTCTCATGGAACTACTCTCCAGCTCCTCCACCTGATACTATATGAACCCCAAGTTTTACTACTGGGGGATCATTTCCATCCATATCCTCCTATTATCTTATAAAAAAGAGTCATCATGGAGGCATATATCTACAATTAAAAACACACACCGTATGACCCATAACACCTAATTATAACATTTATGTAAGATGGATTCACATAAATCCGTAACAATCCATCCCTCATACTACACCACTCTATCAAAATCAAGGAACTAACACTACCCTCAACAATCCCTCATCTCAGACATGGATAAAAACATTTAAAACATTTTAATTATTCATGTTTCCCATTAGACACCCATTTTATCCTTTTTTAATTACCACATTTAGAATCCTTTACAATTTTAAATTTCTAATTCAGAACATTTTTATCTTAAATTACTCAAAAAAAGAAAAATATTTCATTTTAAAAAACCACTCAAAACCTATTTTCCATGAGTTCCTAAAATGATGCATGTCACATAAAATTATGAGCACCAATAATGATTTGGGTATACTCAACTCTCATTTAATATTGGGTCATGGAGAAAAATATGAGTAAAACAGTGACATCACACAACAATTGCTTCAACCAAAGTGAAATAACATTCAACTATAATTGAAAACATCAATAACAACAATCTCACCATGGGTACTTGGGTTTTCCCTCCGCGTATGGGTTGGATACTACCATGCACAAGATCATGACCAAGGCCCGACTCATCACAGTCTTATGTATACCTTTCCGAAATAATAAGACAAAATAAAATAAAATAAAATTCCTTTGATACCACTTAGTAACATCCCATATTGGGTTCCACATGCCAGTACCCTGAGTAGGTCGGTTTTGTGACCTGAGTCACACCTCCTAGTATGCTAGAGGCTTCTGACTAATATTGAGGGTCTAATATATATATATATATCATTGGGAGACTATACCCTCTTTATCATATAATGAAAATAGAAAAAACCAATAAATTATGTCCAAATGATAATAAAAAAATAACAAGAATATTACCATACCTGAAAAAGGACCATTATCACATGATAACCCCAAAATAGGAAAACAATATCCCAACCAAAGTAGTAAATTATAAATGCCATAAGAAGTGTAAAGTTCCAAATGAAAACCCAAAATAAAGATTCTAAAAACTTCTAAGTGGGTCCCATCATCATTTTTTGTTTCCACATCCATGCTCTATCCCATATCATCAATCTAAAATATGGGTATTTCCCTTATCCTATCCTAAAAACATGAAGTCTATTTGGGTACCGATCAGGAAGCCTCAGTAGGGTGTCAGTACTACATATTAGGCTACCACTAATGGTTTCTAAAACAATATCTATTATATAATAGTGTATAAAGTTTTATAAAGATTAAAATACAGGATACATTAAACATTTTTTACAATTAAGTTATTCTTTAATTAACCACATAAAACCCAAGGTTCATGATGACACATGAATCAACAATTTCTACTTAAACCCATGCTAGATTCTAAAACTTACACTAAGGGATATCTCATTTCATTCCATCATGTTATTTCATTAATCTTTTATCATCAATTTCACATTAATAGAATAGGGGCCTAGAGAAGCAGTTTGGCACCTTATGGGTATTTGGAGAAGCAGTCCCTGTCCCAAAAATCAGAGATCAAATGAAATATATATATATATATATATATATATATATATATATTTGGGTCTTGGATATAAATTTTGGAACCCCATGGGTATTTGAAGTAGAATTCCCTATCCCACAACTTAGTCACAAACATCACATATCATGATTTCACATTATCAACTCATATCAACCATTTCCATAATTCATTATTCAACCTAAATCATAAATTCGTTTATCAACCAATAATATTTTCTAAATCATCAATTTAATCATACCAGAACACCCCATGGGTCACCATAGATTTCATGAACCTATTAATTAATCAATTTCATAATCACATGTTGATCCAATTTATTAATTCAATTTAGAATTAAATTTCCCAATGTTACAATTCCAATTTCATAATTACATACACGCAACTAAAATTAAGAATATGGGAATTTAGAATTATACCACCTACCCCAAGATCGTTGATGAGAATTCACCAAACAAAAAACTCCAAATTAATATGGAATGATCAAAAACACAATGGTGTGGAAGATCAAGGACTAATACTTAAGATTAAGATTAAAAGGATTAAGATCCTTCAAAACCCATATCTAAACCATCTACAACAGATTAAAACTCATCCATATTCATTGATAAAGATAGATGGTAGAGAGAGGAAATCAAATTAAGAATAAAACAATTACCAATGAGGAGATGATCCATCAATTGGATCTTTGATTCACCAAGAAAGGGGTTCAATAAACCTTGAAATCATCTCGGAGACCTCCAAAAATGTTGGAAATCAAGTTAGGTTGAATAGTGGTGATTTGGATTAAAAAATTGGTGGTTTAGGAATTTTAATTTAAAAATTGGATAATTAGAAACCCACATTCATTTTTTTTCAGGGGAGGTTCATTGTTTTACAAATCATGCACCTTTACCATGTACCTCTATTTATAGGTTGCACAATTTCTCTTTATTGATGCATGGTTTGAAAAACCATCCACCAACCACGAAAATACCCTATGTTAGAGGGTGAATAGTGTGGGAGGGAGTCTACATGGTTTGTCCAAACCATGTACCAACCATGTGCAACCTCTTATCTCTCCAAAATAAGGCACACAATTTCCTAGGGAAAACTACATGGTTTTCCCTAACCATGTTCCAACCATGTACAACCCCATGGAACTCCAAACATCTCCAATTAACCTAAAACATCCCCAAGACAAAAACCAACCATGTTATAACCAAAAAAAGGTAAAAATAGTACCTAGAAAAAATTAAGAGACATCTCCAGAATGGTTAGGATATTACACCCTCCTTGTCACACTATATTTATCCTAAAAGGAATTATACCACTTATATCACATACCCAATGTAACGCCCCGACCCTAGTTGCCCAGAGTCGGTGCATTATTACATAACATTGGCATGATCACAAGAAAGATCAAATCTCGAAAGACCGATTGGTTTAGTAGCCTTGGAAACACTAGATATATTCATAAGTTTTACATTACATCATAAAATGAAAAACTACTACAACAACATAATGCCTCCATAATCCACACTCATATCCCCACATAATATCCCTGCAGGGCATTCATAACTTACTTCTTCACTTCCTGGGAAAAATAAAACTTCGAAAAGGGGTGATCTCAAATGCCCAGTAAGGATAACAATATAGCGAAAACTTTCATAAATAAGAATAAACACTTAAGGAAATGTATAACTAAAACAAAAGCCTTTCAAACATGAACTTTCAACATGGTATGGCATAAATAAAATGAAATAATGCCATTTACTTATTCACATGGATATTCTACTAATCGAATAATCACATGAAAAAATCAATAACCACTTTCATAATGTTGGAATGCATAATACTGAACTTTAATTTCTTTGTTAAGGCCTCGTCCCAAGACCTTGGGGCTAACTGTAACCGGAACCCAACCCGGAGTGCCTCTAATAACCGGACACCAACCCAGAGTGCCTCTAATAACCGGACACCAACCCGGAGTTCCTCTAATAACCGGAGACCAAACCGGAGTTCCTCTAATAACCGGAGACCAAACCGGAGTTCCTCTAATAACCGGAGACCAAACCGGAGGGCTTACTTTTACCGGTCCCCAACCCGGAACATACTTGTCTAACACATTCATCTGAATGAAAGGTTGAAATATAACATAAACATTTGGATTAAAAATAACTTATGAAATGTCAATACTTTAAACAAAAACCATGAGTGACATAAGAATAAAGTATCCACTGTGAAAAATATCACAAAACCTTCAATAAAATATGGATGTTTTGTATCATAATAAATCAACTTCAAATAAGCTTAAAATCCATCAAAAGATGTTGACATAGATGAAATCAAAACTATTTTGGAGAAATATCACTTTTTTTTAAAATCATTTTAAAAGTAACAAAATTATAAAATAATACATTCAATTTGAAAATATTCTTATAAGATTTTAAGGGAAGCTTCGACGATTTATAACGGCGGAAAATAACCGCACCCACCGTATAAGTTAAAAAAACATTCTTACCTTAATTCTGTCAAAAAGGTTAAAAAGCACCTTGTTTGGAAAAAAACGGAAAGATTCCTTTATAAACCACTTATAAAAAGTCAAAAAAGGGTATAAATGACTTTAACCCATATTCTTGTAAATAGTAAAAATGTTTTGAAATACATTTTGAAGAAACATGGATGTGGATGATAAAGAAATCCCAGTAGATTATTACGTATAAACAACCTCGGATAATGAAGAGATTGTGAAATAACCCTTACCTTGTACTTTTCCGTGGTTGGGGTAGGTTAACCTCCTGTATAATGGTGAAATAAATGTTATTAAATTATACAATAATCATATATATTAATATGATATCATATATGATCTTTTAACATTGATTTGTTAATAATATCTTAGAATTATCGTCGTTTCGGGTGTTAACTTACTCATTTTCTTTTATATGTTTTGTTACATAAGCCATGTTTATTGTATCTTATTCATATCCAGAATGATATCAAGTCCTTAAACATCATTTTTAAATCATCAAATGATAATTATACTTGAATGGATACGATGGAGAATGAATCTCATCGCGTTCGTGGAGACGGTAGTCCGTACATACGCACGAGCGACAATATCATTCTTTTGATATTAAAATAATATATAAATGGATGGTATATCATATATACAGAATCTTTAACATGTTATATTTATTATTTAAATGAGTTACACATCATTATTATACCCATCCAAATAATAATATATTGAATAACAATTACACAACGACGTGGAGACGGTAAGCCGTACGTACGCACGTATGGTGACATGTTATTCAAAGGGTGGATAGAATACTGAATATGGTTGTACCATATTTATAATAACATCACAGTATATGTAAGATACTGGAGTTATTATTTTAGAATGGTAAGAACAAATAAAGAAGAAGTGGAAGAAGAAAGGAACTTGAAAAGGGGTGGTGAAAACATTACCTCTTCTTCGGGTTCTTCCTTTTGATTTGATCAAAAGGACTCCTTAGGTTGGCTTTATTATCGAACTAACACCTCTAGGTTGTAGTGAGGGATGTTGGGAGAGTATTTGGGCAGAGTTTGGCCGAACCAAAAGGCTTTGAAGGTGTGAAGAAATGAGAAGGAGGAGTGCCCTTTTATAAGAGGGGTGAGGGGCACCTTTGGAAAAGCTAGAAATATTAATTTATAATAAATTCATATTCGGTTTCTAATGGCTCCAAAGTTGATTATTCAAAGGTTAAGGTGGGTATAGGTCGAAAACCACTCAACCAATAGAATTTATACAGGTTTGGGTACTTATATTAACCTTATCTTTAAGTGTTAACTCTAAGTTAATTAGTTTCACTTTTACAATGTCTCTTTGTATTTTTATATAATATGGTTAATAAACTTACTATATACATCCAAGCGACCCACAAGTGGTACATTAATGATGAAACTATCATGATATAAGTCTCTTGGCCGAACCTTAGATTTTTAGAAATTTAATATCAATTAATAATATAATATTTATTTTAAGAACTCTTTTATGTCAATTTTGACACTATTCAATAGTTTATTTTTGTGAAACTCATAACAGATTGATTACTTCGAACAAAGTCAATTAAATAAATCCTAATATATCATATTATCCTATAAAATTAGTTTAATTCATTAAAAGTTTCATATTATATTTATTTGGGTATTTATAATATCAATTATTTTAATTTTTCACTATTATAGTAATTACTGCATCATCATTGTGTCATAAATAAAATAAATTATTTAATGTCTAAAAATTATAAATAAAATATCATTATGTAGGAAATCTTTTTATCTTTCTAATTAATATTTATAATCTAAAATCCAACATATATAACCCTATGTAACAATTGTTTTTCTAAAAGATATATGCTTGTGTCATTTTTGTATTCATTTTAACTTAATTAAAATAAAGTGTCATTATCACTTACAAGTGGATCCATGGGGTCCCAAAATCGACCCAAAGATGCCCATGGTCGACCATGTATCAACCAATAGGGTTAAGACACGTTTTAGGGTAATTTAGTATTATTATAATATTATTTTTTAACCCTTATTTACCGGATTTACCCTTAACCATGGTAAATAAAATATTTACCGCAGTAATTATTCAAAATGTCTAAAAATAAAAGTTACCAATTTACACAATTTGAACATCTTGATTCCAAATATGGAATCCATTTTTCTAAATTCAAAACACAGAAGTGGCAGAAATTAATTTAAAATTAATTCCCGCTGTCAAAACAAAAAGCGTGTTTTTAAGAGATAATAACTATCAAAAGATTGACACTTGTTTATGTTCGGTTTAATTGTAAAATTATGTCCAATGACCAAAATTATATTAAATGGTAAAAATATATTCTAAATATACTTTAAAACCACTCAAATTCATAATCTATCACTATTAATTATTTTGATTAAAAAAGTTGTTTTTAATTAAAATTTAGTAATTTTCACTATTCATCAAAATATGAAAGTTATCCGAAATGTACCAAAATTTTACCTTAGGCTAAATTCGATATTCCAAATCCAAAAATGAAGTCCATTTTGAAATATAAAATATATATAATTTCAAAAATTAGGTATTACTATTCATAACGGCTAGTTTGATTGGTTGTGGTGTGTGTTAAAACTCAAGGTTGCGTACAACACACACTACTGTATTATTCAAAGAAAACGTACCGTGGAAGCTTGAGATGTTTCATTTTAAATTTTTGATGTCCCCATTTAGTCAAAAAGTTTAAAATATTGTATTTAAAAAGGGTTCACTATTAAAAGTTGATAAAAGTGCAATACTGAAAATGAATTTGTTCTTGCATTATGTCTAAGATACTCATAATATGGAAAAATTATAAGGATTATATAAAGTTTAAAATTTATTTAATACTATTCATAACCTCTTTTGAATGGCTTTTTGGTAAGTCATTGTGCAAGTGAACTCGGTGTTGCGTGTAGTGCAAGTTATTGAATTATTTTGAAGAAATAACACATTATGAATTCTTGGGGTGTTACATTCTCCCCTCCTTCAATAAATTGTGTCCTCGCAATTTGAAATTGTTCTTCGAAAATAAAAGGTTGAAAGTAGAAAATATATTTGTGGGAAAACCCACATTGGAAATTGGGTTACTAAAATTTAGTCTTAATATGAGGAAAAGAGAAATCAAAGGGTCACCACCAAATTATGATCTCGATTAGGAGAAAATTGGTGGCAATTAGAGACATATAATTGGAGGAAAAATGTAAATATTTGTAGGTAGTGATTGAGGTCATCAATAACAAACAAGTGTAAAATTGAGGTCCTTAAATTCATCAATCTATGATGATTTGAAATACCATCGGTTCAACAAAACATAGGGTATTAGGATAACACATTTTTGACGTTTCAAAATAACTTAGTTGAAATCCCACATCGAAAAATGAATTAATGAGGCCTCTATTTAAAATAAAGAGTCGAAAGTATGAAGATTACTGAAAATAACACATACTAGGGTTCCATGTAGGAAAATATGGATATGGAAGAAAAATCTAACCATCAATTATCTGATAGAGAGTGGTAGAGAACATGGCTATGAAAAGGCCAACAATCCCAAAGCCATAAATTAGTGACGATTTAAGGTACCATGTAGGAAAACAGTTTTATTCTAAGTTTCTTTTCTTAATGTTGAGGAATTTATTTATGAGATTGGCTAAGATCATAAGGAGATATACTTACTTTATAATTAGAGTTTTATCCATTAATAAATTTCTACCACAAACTCATCTTTCACTCTAAAAGATAATAGAATGTAAAAAAATTCTATTTACACTATCCGTATAGGGTTCCAAAATAAACGAATTTATAATTCATCTACATGATATTTTAATAAAAACTACATTATTTAATCCAGGACATCTCATGGGCCAGTGGTAGGTGATACACCCTTGTCGCCCTTCGGTTGCGGGTTCAAGTCTCGCAGCCTTGCCGGACGCGACGGGTTGCCGCCCGACCTCCGAGTTGTCCTTTTATGGAAATCCAAAATAATCCAAACTAGAACTATCCAAAATACTTCTTACCAAACTCATAGTATAACATTTATAAGGAAGGTAAACATAATATAGATCATTTTTACCCCTTAATAGCATATGAATACCTTCATCATGTATTACCATATTCCTTATTGATTACATTCATGCTCCCTTATTCCATATAGAATGTTGGATATACTTCATTAATCCAAAAATGTTTTAAACCCCAACAATGATGGAATATACAAATCATTAATTAGTTCCAAGGTAGTCAAGAATATCCAATATAATTTATCCAAAACAATCACATATTATTCCAAAATCACTACCTCAGTATCAGAACTATATTATGATTTATCATTCTCTCAACGATATATTTTCCAAAAATTTATCCTGCTATTGAGTCACTTTCCTTTGTTCCACACAATCTCAAGTCCTTAATGAAATAGTACTGCAGTACAATCCTTATATACTCCATAATTATTATAACAATTACATTGTTGATACAACACTCAATTGACATAATCAACATAAGAACTCTAATCATTCCTCTTCATCTGTGGTAGTATCATAAATTGATTATTATCCAATAACATCATTTGTAGCATAGTCTGATGACTGGGACATAGGTTCGCGTAGTGTCCAAACTCCTTGCAAATGAAGCATTGTACATTTGAAACCATTTTCTTACCCTTGCAGTCACGTACTTTGTGCCCTTTTCCTCCACACTTATAACAAACTCCCATTCCTTTCAGGCAAGTTCCAGGGTGTTTCTTTCCACAGTTACCACATATGGGAAAATTCTTCTTTTCCCTCTCCCCTTTATCCATCTTTCTCTCTTCCATCCTTTTCTTCTCTTGCTTCCCTTCAAAGCCATAGGACTCAGTAAACTCTTTACTTATCTTATCAAAACATGATATTATTTATTCATATGATGATAATACATGGGAGACTATTTCTCTTATAAATTCTAGCTTAAGACCATGAAAGATATGATCCTTCCTTCTCTTTGGATCATGTGCATTTCTGGAGTTCTCATTCCTTCTATTGGGCACCATTTCTAAACAATGGCATACACTAGATAAGTTTATGAATCAAAATACATAATCCCATACTTATAAAACACTTAACATAAATTGAACTATTTATGGATATAATCCATAATCATAAAAATGTCTCCTTTGAGGATGTATATACTCATAAACCCTTCATAATGGTTTGTAAAGAAAATGAGAATTATCCTAAGGATATCCCCCGGGAGTGTCGTAACCAAGAGTGCAGCAAGGCCCGTTGTCGTGCACCAGTTCCCGTTCGAGTCTTGCTCAAAGCGGTGTTTTCGGGTTTTACCCCTAGGTACATCTGTGCCAGAGCTGCCTCTACCTGCTCGTATCCAGACAGGGATGTATTGCTCGGAAAACTCACAAAATCTCTACAATACCAAAATTCTAGGAAGTTCTTCTATACTAATCCTCAAAGTTCATCTTAGGTCAACGTGCTCTAATCAGAGTTTATCTAAATCTAGCTTACAAGGTTTGTATTAAACTTCCTCTGATACCAACTGTAACGCCCCGACCCTAGTTGCCCAGAGTCGGTGCATTATTACATAACATTGGCATGATCACAAGAAAGATCAAATCTCGAAAGACCGATTGGTTTAGTAGCCTTGGAAACACTAGATATATTAATAAGTTTTACATTACATCATAAAATGAAAAACTACTACAACAACATAATGTCTCCATAATCCACACTCATATCCCCACATAATATCCCTGCAGGTCATTCATAACTTACTTCTTCACTTCCTGGGAAAAATAAAACATAGAAAAGGGGTGAGCTCAAATGCCCAGTAAGGATAACAATATAGCGGAAACTTTCATAAATAAGAATAAACATTTAAGGCAATGTATAACTAAAACAAAATCCTTTCAAACATGAACTTTCAACATGGTATGGCATAAATAAAATGAAATAATGCCATTTACTTATTCACATGGATATTCTACTAATCGAATAATCACATGCAAAAATCAATAACCACTTTCATAATGTTGGAATGCATAATGTTGAACTTTAATTTCTTTGTCAAGGCCTCGTCCCAAGACCTTGGGGCTAACTGTAACCGGAACCCAACCCGGAGTGCCTCTAATAACCGGACACCAACCCGGAGTGCCTCTAATAACCGGACACCAACCCGGAGTTCCTCTAATAACCGGAGACCAAACCGGAGTTCCTCTAATAACAGGAGACCAAACCGGAGTTCCTCTAATAACCGGAGACCAAACCGGAGGGCTTACTTTTACCGGTCCCCAACCCGTAACATACTTGTCTAACACATTCATCTGAATGAAAGGTTGAAATATAACATAAACATTTGGATTAAAAATAACTTATGAAATGTCAATACTTTAAACAAAAACCATGAGTGACATAAGAATAACGTATCCACTGTGAAAAATATCACAAAACCTTCAATAAAATAAGGATGTTTTGTGTCATAATAAATCAACTTCAAATAAGCTTAAAATCCATCAAAAGATGTCGACATAGATGAAATCAAAACTATTTTGGAGAAATATGACTTTTTTTTTAAAATAATTTTAAAAGTAACATAATTATAAAATAATACATTCAATTTGAAAATATTCTTATAAGATTGTAAGGTAATCTTCGATGATTTATAACGGCGGAAAATAACCGCACCCGCCGTATAAGTTAAAAAAACATTCTTAGCTTAATTCCGTCGAAAAGGTTAAAAAGAACCTTGTTTGAAAAACAATGACAAGATTCCTTTATAAACCACTTATAAAAAGTCAAACAAGGGTATAAATGACTTTAACCCATATTCTTGTAAATAGTAAAAATGTTTTGAAATACATTTTGAAGAAACATGGATGTGGATGATAAAGAAATCCCATTAGATTATTACGTATAAACAACCTCGGATAATGAAGAGATTGTGAAATAACCCTTACCTTGTACTTTTCCTTGGTAGGGGTAGGTTAACCTCCTGTATAATGGTGAAATAATTGTTATTAAATTATACAAGAATCATATATATTAATATGATATCATATATGATCTTTTAACATTGATTTGTTAATAATATCTTAGAATTATCGTCGTTTCGGGTGTTAACTTACTCATTTTCTTTTATATGTTTTGTTACATAAGCCATGTTTGTTGTAACTTATTCATATACAGAATGATATCAAGTCCTTAAACATCATTTTTAAATCATCAAATGATAATTATACTTGAATGGATACGATGGAGGATGAATCTCATCGCGTTCGTGGAGACAGTAGTCCGTACGTACGCACGAGCGACAATATCATTCTTTTGATATTAAAATAATATATAAATGGATGGTATATCATATATACAGAATCATTAACATGTTATATTTATTATTTACATGAGTTACACATCATTATTATACTCATCCAAATAATAATATATTGAATAACAATTACACCACGACGTGGAGACGGTAAGCCGTACGTACGCACGTATGGTGACATGTTATTCAAAGGGTGGATAGAATACTGAATATGGTTGTACCATATTTATAATAACATCACAGTATATGTAAGATACTGGAGTTATTATTTTAGAATGGTAAGAACAAAGAAAGAAGAAGTGGAAGAAGAAAGGAACTTGAAAAGGGGTGGTGAAAACATTACCTCTTCTTCGGGTTCTTCCTTTTGATTTGATCAAAAGGGCTCCTTAGGTTGGATTTATGATAAAACTAAGGCCGCTAGGTTGTATTGAGTGATGATGGGAGAGTATTTGGGCAGAGTTTGGCCGAACAAAAAGGCTTTGAATGTGTGAAGAAATGAGAAGGAGGAGTGCCCTTTTATAAGAGGGGTGAGGGGCACCTTTGGAAAAGCTAGAAATATTAATTTATAATAAATTCATATTCGGTTTATAATGGCTCCAAAGTTTATTATTAAAAGTTTAAAGTGGGGATAGGTCGAAAACCACTCAACCAATAGAATTTAGACAGGTTTGGGTACTTATATTAACCTTATCTTTAAGTATTAACTCTAAGTTAATTAGTTTCACTTTTACAATGTCTCTTTGTATTTTTATATAATATGGTTAATAAACTTACTATATACATCCAAGAGACCCCCAAGTGGTACATTAATGATGAACATATCATGATATAAGTCTCTTGGCCGAACCTTATATTTTTAGGAATTTAATATCAATTAATAATATAATATTTTTTTTAAGAACTCTTTTATGTCAATTTGGACACTATTCAATAGTTGATTTTTGTGAAACTCATAACAGATTGATTACTTCGAACAAAGTCAATTAAATCAATCCTAATATATCATATTATCCTATAAAATTAGTTTAATTCATTAAAAGTTTCATATTATATTTATTTGGGTATTTATAATATCAATTATTTTAATTTTTCACTATTATAGTAATTACTACATCATCATTGTGTCATAAATAAAATAAATTATTTAATGTCTAAAAATTATAAATAAAATATAATTATGTAGGAAATCTTTTTATCTTTATAATTAATATTTATAATCTAATATCCAACATATATAACCCTATGTAACAATTGTTTTTCTAAAAGATATATGCTTGTGTCATTTTTGTATTCATTTTAACTTAATTAAAATAAAGTGTCATTATCACTTACAAGTAGATCCATGGGGTCCCAAAATCGACCCAAAGATGCCCATGGTCGACCATGTATCAACCAATAGGGTTAAGACACGTTTTAGGGTAATTTAATATTATTATAATATTATTTTTTAACCCTTATTTACCGGATTTACCCTTAACCATGGTAAATAAAATATTTACCGCAGTAATTATTCAAAATGTCTAAAAATAAAAGTTACCTATTTACACAATTTGAACATCCTGATTCCAAATATGGAATCCATTTTTCTAAATTCAAAACACAGAAGTGGCAGAAATTAATTTAAAATTAATTTCCGCTGTCAAAACAAAAAGCGTGTTTTTAAGAGATAATAACTATCAAAAGATTGACACTTGTTTATGTTCGGTTTAATTGTAAAATTATGTCCAATGACCAAAATTATATTAAATAGTAAAAATATATTCTAAATATACTTTAAAACCACTAAAATTCATAATTTATCACCATTAATTATTTTGATTAAAAAAGTTGTTTTTAATTAAAATTTAGTAATTTTCACTATTCATCAAAATATGAAAGTTATCCGAAATGTACCAAAATTTCACCTTAGGATAAATTCGATATTCCAAATCCAAAAATGATGTCCATTTTTAAATATAAAATATATATAATTTCATAAATTAGGTATTACTATTCATAACGGCTAGTTTGATTGGTTGTGGTGTGTGTTAAAACTCAAGGTTGCGTACAACACACGCTACTGTATTATTCAAAGAAAATGTACCGTGGAAGCTTGGGATGTTTCATTTTAAATTTTTGATGTCCCCATTTAGTCAAAAAGTTTAAAATATTGTATTTAAAAAAGGTTCACTATTAAAAGTTGATAAAAGTGCAACACTGAAAATGAATTTGTTCTTGCATTATGTCTAAGATACTCATAATATGGAAAAATTATAAGGATTATATAAAGTTTAAAATTTATTTAATACTATTCATAACCTCTTTTGAATGGATTTTTGGTAAGTCATTGTGCAAGTGAACTCGGTGTTGCGTGTAGTGCAAGTTATTGAATTATTTTGAAGAAATAACACATTATGAATTCTTGGGGTGTTACATTCTCCCCTCCTTCAATAAATTGAGTCCTCGCAATTTGAAATTGTTCTTCGAAAATAAAAGGTTGAAAGTAGAAAATATATTTGTGGGAAAACCCACATTGGAAATTGGGTTACTAAAATTTAGTCTTAATATGAGGAAAAGAGAAATCAAAGGGTCACCACCAAATTATGATCTCGATTATGAGAACATTGGTGGAAATTAGAGACATATAATTGGAGGAAAAACGTAAATATTTATAGGTAGTGATTGAGGTCATCAATAACAAACAAGTGTAAAATTGAGGTCCTTAAATTCATCAATCTATGATGATTTGAAATACCATCGGTTCAACAAAACATAGGGTATTAGGATAACACATTTTTGACGTTTCAAAATAACTTAGTTGAAATCCCACATCGAAAAATGAATTAATGAGGCCTCTATTTAAAATAAAGAGTCGAAAGTATGAAGATTACCGAAAATAACACATACTAGGGTTCCATGTAGGAAAATATGGATATGGAAGAAAAATCTAACCATCAATTATCTGATAGAGAGTGGTAGAGAACATGGCTATGAAAAGGCCAACAATCCCAAAGCCATAAATTAGTGATGATTTAAGGTACCATCTAGGAAAACATTTTTGTTCTAAGTTGCTTTTCTTAATGTTGAGGAATTTATTTATGAGATTGGCTAAGATCATAAGGAGATATACTTACTTTATAATTAGAGTTTTATCCATTAATAAATTTCTACCACAAACTCATCTTTCACTCTAAAAGATAATAGAATGTAAAAAAATTCTATTTACACTATCCGTATAGGGTTCCAAAATAAACGAATTTATAATTCATCTACATGATATTTTAATAAAAACTACATTATTTAATCCAGGACATCTCATGGGCCAGTGGTAGGTGATACACCCTTGTCACCCTTCGGTTGCGGGTTCAAGTCTCGCAGCCTTGCCGGACGCGACGGGTTGCCGCCCGACCTCCGGGTTGTCCTTTTATGGAAATCCAAAATAATCCAAACTAGAACTATCCAAAATACTTCTGTCCAAACTCATAGTCTAACATTTATAAGGAAGGTAAACATAATATAGATCCTTTTTACCCCGTAATAGCATATGAATACCTTCATCATGTATTACCATATTCCTTATTGATTACATTCATGCTCCCTTATTCTATATAGAATGCTGGATATACTTCATTAATCCAAAAATGTTTTAAACCCCAACAATGATGGAATATAAAAATCATTAATCAGTTCCAAGGTAGTCAAGAATATTTAATATAATTTATCCAAAACAATCACATATTATTCCAAAATCACTACCTCAGTATCAGAACTATATTATGATTTATCATTCTCTCAACGATATATTTTCCAAAAATTTATCCTGCTATTGAGTCACTTTCCTTTGTTCCACACAATCTCAAGTCCTTAATGAAATAGTACTGCAGTACAATCCTTATATACTCCATAATTATTATAACAATTACATTGTTGATACAACACTCAATTGACATAATCAACATAAGAACTCTAATCATTCCTCTTCATTTGTGGTAGTATCATAACTTGATTATTATCCAATAACATCATTTGTAGCATAGTCTGATGACTGGGACATAGGTTCACGTAGTGTCCAAACTCCTTGCAAATGAATCATTGTACATTTTAAACCATTTTCTTACCCTTGCAGTCACGTACTTTGTGCCCTTTTCCTCCACGCTTATAACAAACTCCCATTCCTTTCAGGCAAGTTCCAGGGTGTTTCTTTCCACAGTTACCACATATGGGAAAATTCTTCTTTTCCCTCTTCCCTTTATCCATCTTTCTCTCTTCCATCCTTTTCTTCTCTTGCTTCCCTTCAAAGCCATAGGACTCAGTAAACTCTTTACTTATCTTATCAACACATGATATTATTTATTCATATGATGATTATACATGGGAGACTATTTCTATTATAAATTCTAGCTTAAGACCATGAAAGATATGATCCTTCCTTCTCTTTGGATCATGTGCATTTCTGGAGTTCTCATTCCTTCTACTGGGCGCCATTTCTAAACAATGGCATACACTAGATAAGTTTATGAATCAAAATACATAATCCCATACTTATAAAACACTTAACATAAATTGAACTATTTATGGATATAATCCATAATCATAAAAATGTCTCCTTTGAGGATGTATATACTCATAAACCATTCATAATGGTTTGTAAAGAAAATGAGAATTATCCTAAGCATATCCCCCGGGAGTGTCGTAACCAAGAGTGCAGCAAGGCCCATTGTCGTGCACCAGTTCCCGTTCGAGTCTTGCTCAAAGCGGTGTTTTCGGGTTTTACCACTAGGTACATCTGTGCCAGAGCCGCCTCTACCTGCTCGTATCCAGACAGGGATGTATTGCTCGGAAAACTCACAAAATCTCTACAATACCAAAATTCTAGGAAGTTCTTCTATACTAATCCTCAAAGTTCATCTTAGGTCAACGTGCTCTAATCAGAGTTTATCTAAATCTAGCTTCCAAGGTTTGTATTAAACTTCCTCTGATACCAACTGTAACGCCCTGACCCTAGTTGCCCAGAGTCGGTGCATTATTACATAACATTGGCATGATCACAAGAAAGATCAAATCTCAAAAGACCGATTGGTTTAGTAGCCTTGGAAACACTAGATATATTCATAAGTTTTACATTACATCATAAAATGAAAAACTACTATAATAACATAATGTCTCCATAATCCACACTCATATCCCCACATAATATCCCTGCAGGTCATTCATAACTTACTTCTTCACTTCCTGGGAAAAATAAAACATAGAAAAGGGGTGAGCTCAAATGCCCAGTAAGGATAACAATATAGCGGAAACTTTCATAAATAAGAATAAACATTTAAGGCAATGTATAACTAAAACAAAAGCCTTTCAAACATGAACTTTCAACATGGTATGACATAAATAAAATGAAATAATTCCATTTTCTTATTCACATGGATATTCTACTAATCGAATAATCACATGTAAAAATCAATAACCACTTTCATAATTTTGGAATGCATAATGTTGAACTTTAATTTCTTTGTCAAGGCCTCGTCCCAAGACCTTGGGGCTAACTGTAACCGGAACCCAACCCAGAGTGCCTCTAATATCCGGACACCAACCCGGAGTGCCTCTAATAACCGGACACCAACCCGGAGTTCCTCTAATAACCGGAGACCAAACCGGAGTTCCTCTAATAACAGGAGACCAAACCGGAGTTCCTCTAATAACCGGAGACCAAACCGGAGGGCTTACTTTTACCGGTCCCCAACCCGTAACATACTTGTCTAACACATTCATCTGAATGAAAGGTTGAAATATAACATAAACATTTGGATTAAAAATAACTTATGAAATGTAAATACTTTAAACCAAAACCATGAGTGACATAAGAATAACGTATCCACTGTGAAAAATATCACAAAACCTTCAATAAAATATGGATGTTTTGTGTCATAATAAATCAACTTCAAATAAGCTTAAAATCCATCAAAAGATGTTGACATAGATGAAATCAAAACTATTTTGGAGAAATATCACTTTTTTTTAAAATAATTTTAAAAGTAACATAATTATAAAATAATACATTCAATTTGAAAATATTCTTATAAGCTTGTAAGGGAATCTTCGATGATTTATAACGGTGGAAAATAACCGCACCCGCCGTATAAGTTAAAAAAAACATTCTTACCTTAATTCTGTCGAAAAGGTTAAAAAGCACCTTGTTTGGAAAACAACGGCAATATTCCATTATAAACCACTTATAAAAAGTCAAACAAGGGTATAAATGACTTTAACCCATATTCTTGTAAATAGTAAAAATGTTTTGAAATACATTTTGAAGAAACATGGATGTGGATGATAAAGAAATCCCAGTAGATTATTACGTATAAACAACCTCGGATAATGAAGAGATTGTGAAATAACCCTTACCTTGTACTTTTCCTTGGTTGGGGTAGGTTAACCTCCTGTATAATGGTGAAATAATTGTTATTAAATTATACAAGAATCATATATATTAATATGATATCATATATGATCTTTTAACATTGATTTGTTAATAATATCTTAGAATTATCGTCGTTTCGGGTGTTAACTTACTCATTTTCTTTTATATGTTTTGTTACATAAGACATGTTTGTTGTAACTTATTCATATCCGGAATGATATCAAGTCCTTAAACATCATTTTTAAATCATCAAATGATAATTATACTTGAATGGATACGATGGAGGATGAATCTCATCGCATTCGTGGAGACAGTAGTCCGTACGTACGCACGAGCGACAATATCATTCTTTTGATATTAAAATAATATATAAATGGATGGTATATCATATATACAGAATCATTAACATGTTATATTTATTATTTACATGAGTTACACATCATTATTATACCCATCCAAATAATAATATATTGAATAACAATTACACCACGACGTGGAGACGGTAAGCCGTACGTACGCACGTATGGTTACATGTTATTCAAAGGGTGGATAGAATACTGAATATGGTTGTACCATATTTATAATAACATCACAGTATATGTAAGATACTGGAGTTATTATTTTAGAATGGTAAGAACAAAGAAAGAAGAAGTGGAAGAAGAAAGGAACTTGAAAAGGGGTGGTGAAAACATTACCTCTTCTTCGGGTTCTTCCTTTTGATTTGATCAAAAGGGCTCCTTAAGTTGGCTTTCTGATAAAAATAAGGCCTCTAGGTTGTATTGAGTGATGTTTGGAGAGTATTTGGGCAGAGTTTGGCCGAACAAATAGGCTTTGAAGGTGTGAAGAAATGAGAAGGAGGAGTGCCCTTTTATAAGAGGGGTGAGGGGCACCTTTGGAAAAGCTAGAAATATTAATTTATAATAAATTCATATTCGGTTTCTAATGGCTCCAAAGTTGATTATTCAAAGTTTAAGGTGGGGATAGGTCGAAAACCACTCAACCAATATAATTTAGACAGGTTTGGGTACTTATATTAACCTTATCTTTAAGTATTAACTCTATGTTAATTAGTTTCACTTTTACAATGTCTCTTTGTATTTTTATATAATATGGTTAATAAACTTACTATATACATCCAAGAGACCCCCAAGTGGTACATTAATGATGAACCTATCATGATATAAGTCTCTTGGCCGAAACTTATATTTTTAGGAATTTAATATCAATTAATAATATAATATTTGTTTTAAGAACTCTTTTATGTCAATTTTGACACTATTCAATAGTTGATTTTTGTGAAACTCATAACAGATTGATTAATTAGAAAAAATTCAATTAACTCAATCCTAATATATCATATTATCCTATAAAATTAGTTTAATTCATTAAAAGTTTCATATTATATTTATTTGGGTATTTATAATATCAATTAGTTTAATTTTTCACTATTATAGTAATTACTGCATCATCATTGTGTCATAAATAAAATAAATTATTTAATGTCTAAAAATTATAAATAAAATATCATTATGTAGGAAATATTTTTATCTTTCTAATTAATATTTATAATCTAAAATCCAACATATATAACCCTATGTAACAATTGTTTTTCTAAAAGATATATGCTTGTGTCATTTTTGTATTCATTTTAACTTAATTAAAATAAAGTGTCATTATCACTTACAAGTAGATCCATGGGGTCCCAAAATCGACCCAAAGATGCCCATGGTCGACCATGTATCAACCAATAGGGTTAAGACACGTTTTAGGGTAATTTAGTATTATTATAATATTATTTTTTAACCCTTATTTACCGGATTTACCCTTAACCATGGTAAATAAAATATTTACCGCAGTAATTATTCAAAATGTCTAAAAATAAAAGTTACCTATTTACACAATTTGAACATCCTGATTCAAAATATGTAATCCATTTTTCTAAATTCAAAACACATAAGTGGCAGAAATTAATTTAAAATTAATTCCCACTGTCAAAACAAAAAGCGTGTTTTTAAGAGATAATAACTATCAAAAGATTGACACTTGTTTATGTTCGGTTTAATTATAAAATTATGTCCAATGACCAAAATTATATTAAATGGAAAAAATATATTCTAAATATACTTTAAAACCACTCAAATTCATAATTTATCACCATTAATTATTTTGATTAAAAAAGTTGTTTTTAATTAAAATTTAGTAATTTTCACTATTCATCAAAATATGAAAGTTATCCGAAATGTACCAAAATTTCACCTTAGGCTAAATTCAATATTACAAATCCAAAAATGAAGTCCATTTTGAAATATAAAATATATATAATTTCAAAAATTAGGTATTAATATTCATAACGGCTAGTTTGATTGGTTGTGGTGTGTGTAAAAACTCAAGGTTGCGTACAACACACGCTACTGTATTATTCAAAGAAAACGTACCGTGGAAGCTTGGGATGTTTCATTTTAAATTTTTTATGTCCCCATTTAGTCAAAAAGTTTAAAATATTGTATTTAAAAAGGGTTCACTATTAAAAGTTTATAAAAGTGCAATACTGAAAATGAATTTGTTCTTGCATTATGTCTAAGATACTCATAATATGGAAAAAATATAAGGATTATATAAAGTTTAAAATTTATTTAATACTATTCATAACCTCTTTTGAATGGCTTTTTGGTAATTTATTGTGCAAGTGAACTCGGTGTTGCGTGTAGTGGAAGTTATTGAATTATTTTGAAGAAATAACACATTATGAATTCTTGGGGTGTTACACCCAAACTTTCCTCCCCTCTTGAGAGGGTTTTCTCAACCATGGATGAGAAGCACAACCATATAACCCATTATACCTAGGCCTAATCCTATCATGCATGTGATACTCAACCTTATAGTTCTAATCTAGGATACCCAAAACTCATACTAGCTAAAATACTAACCCCATGCCTCTCATAAAATCATATTTTATTCTTCACACCTTGGTGATATAGTCACCGAGTTATCCCAATTCCCTCAACCTGTATCATATTACATACCATATGACTAGGTGGATATGTGACACCTAACTTATTTGATAGAAATATCCCAGTCCCTATTTAATTACTCAATCCCATTTTCTTTTTTAGTCTTCCACAATCTTGCATAAGGAGTTATATATTTAAATATTTTAGGGACTACCAAACTCAATCATGGATTTTCCCACTCTGTAATGCCCATATATGCATTTTCCAAGAATCCTTGAGATCTAGACCTCCTATATCAACCAAAATTATAAAATAATTAATTATAAAACATTTAAAATTAAATATACAATCAAATAAAATGAGGAATAATCATAAAAAACTTACTGAACAACCTATCATGGTTGAAACCTTAAAATGCGACATGCTAACCACCAATTTCATGACTCTAGAAAACCTATTAACAAAATACCCATCATTTTATACCAAACTGGTCCCAGAATTTATAAAAAATAAGTAGAAACAGTAGAAAAATTTAATGGGTGATGTACCTCTAACCAAATGATTAGAGACAATGTTCCTTTATCATGGATGACATCCATCCACTACACAAACATTCCACAATATTTTTGATGATCCACCCATTCTCTAGTGGAATCAACGTCAACCCCTAGGAAAAAATCATCACATATTGGAAACAAACTTTAAGAATGAATAATGAATAAGGATAGATAAGAAATACCTCTAAAATGATGTGAAATATCCACCAAGAATTCCCTACATCAAAGGGGAATAAATTGTGGAAGGATAAGGGGAGTATCTGGCCAAAATGGCCACCCCCATATTAAAATTTGACATAAATCCAAAGGGTATAACCCATAGAAGACAAGTTTTCCTCTATTTAAATAACTATAAAAAAGTATTATTATGGTGTGGCCCATGGGGATCATGGAATAACTCCTGAATTTAGGGATTCATTATGGTGTTTCCAATATATTATAGCATGAAACCTACACCCAACCGTCTATTATGATATGTTCCAATGATCTATAGCATGACTAAAAACCTTGGAATCTTGATACTACTACATCTTAAGAAACCCAAATATTGTGAACCCTTGGGTTGTGGCATGAAGAATCCTCTTCTAGTATCTATCATGGAATAACCTATGTGTTATAGTGTGATATATCATGGACTATATATATTTAATATCACATAAAGGTATTTTAAAGTGATTAAATTCTTTTAAAGTGAAACCCACTCCCTTCCTCCTAAAAATATTCTCACTCAACACAAGCCATACCATAGTGACCCTATTTTTTATATTATCTCCCTGGATTCAAGAAATATAATATTATATAGAGGGTTACAATATAATTCCCTTACTTCATAGTGAAACTCTCTCTACTTGAAAATCATATTCTTACATGAAAAATTTCATGCATCAATTCCCCTTAGTTTCTGCTAGATCTATCACATGTAGTAGAATTCAATACAAAGTATACCCTAAAACTTCTCTTAAACTATCCCAATCATCTGATACATCTCCAATCACCCCTTTTTCCCGAACTATAAATTCATATTTTCTCTAAAGAAAGTGACCCATATATTCACATCTCATTACAACATGGGGGTGACTCAGGTGTCATTCCCTCTTGGTAATATCTTCAAGTCCAAGTCATGATCATTTATTTATCAATAACAACCACATGTTTTATATGGTTTAATTTCACTCTATAATGATCCAAAAAGACTCGATACAAACTAATATCATGATTTTTTTAAAATCAACACGTTTTCATGAATCTTATCTACTACATATAAAATGGAACACCATATAAAAAATTAACTAATTTTCATCATACAATTGCATAAAATGTGATCTTAATGTTTGTGATTCACCAATATACTATAATAGTTCATTATTATCATATATTTCATGTCAATTTGTATTTTAACATAAATAAATGATGTACCAATAACCTTAATAGTTCGTGATAAATAAATACATGATACAATAATTTCCTCAAGTCATCATTTGATAGATAACTCTATAGAATGATAAAAAAATATATATATTTAATTAAAATATGTTTTCTCAAAGTTAGATCATCATAAAGTTAATACACCTCCTAAAGTGTCGTGTTTATGTTTATGGTTTTATTAATAGTGTACTTATATGTCACAAAAGGTTATTTAAAATATTTAATTTTTTAACACTTTTATTCTCATTATAAACCCATTAATTCAACTAATATTCATTTAAATCAATAAAATATATTTGAATTATCAAAAATGATATTAGAAAAATTAAAGTAACACTAAACTTCTCTATATCAATCAGTAAAAAATATGTTAATAAATAAATTTTACTTACCTTATCCCGTATTTATTATTTAGAGGGTAATTACATTATAAAAATTTCATTGGATTTTTTTAAAGCCTCAAAGAATTAAATTCTAATATAATTTGGATTATAAATCAAAATAAATTTATCAATTCACTCTTATATTTTTTCTATATCATACATTCTATAATATGAATAGTAAATATATATAGTTTGGTCTACTTTAATTATCTACCTTGAAAGTGTTTTATTTCCCTTAATAGGATCCTCCCATGGAATATCCTCATAATTTGGTGCTTTTCTCAATATTATCAATCATATTATCATATTTATCCCTTCCCATCTGTTAAAACTATTTTCACTCAACAAAAAAACCATGATAACCTTCTTATGTGTGTCTTTCTCAATAAACCCCTAAATATATTGTTAATATATTTCAAATAAATTAGTCATAATTTTTCTATGTCAAGAATTAAAATTTTATTATAAATCATGATGATTTTTAAATAAGGTTTCATAGTTATGAAAATGGTTTTATTAAAATTTTAAAAGGTATAAAAACACATCCTTCATGATCAATTTTAACCAAAAAGAAAATATATTTTTTTAACCATGATATTGGTAAAATTTTCTTTGATCACCCATTGACTACACACAAGTCTCCTCATACTATTTTTAGTATCTTGAAAATAGTTTTTCTCTTTATTTTTCTAAACCTAGGCCAATTTAAAATAAATTAGGATCATTCCTCATTTACATATTATAATTTTTAGGATATTAGTTTTTTCATATTTTGTATCCCATATAACTTAATTTATATAATTCAACAATATGTTCGGATTTGTTCTAAATGAAAGAGATATTCCCTAAATATATTACATATATTATCTGTATTTTCACTATATCATACCATATTATATGGGTATATTGATATATTGATATCATTCCTTGACCTTTTAGTCATATTATACAACTTGGAAATTTTTTAAAGTGAGATAATCGAATGTTATGATTAATATAACATCTTATGTTTATCAAGAAAATGAAACATTAAGTGTTAATGATTGAATCTACCATCAATATAATCTATCATAAAATGTTTCATATGATGAAACTTTGGGGGAATTTACATGAGTTATAGGGTTTTTAAAATATATGTGTAAATCATACATTTCAGAATATATGAATTAATTCATTGAAACTCGGGAATTCATGAGGGTTATTTAAAGTTTTCTTAACTATAGAGATGGAGATAATTGATGGTTTCTCAAACCTACTCATGATTCCTTCTTTTCCCATATCTCTCTACTTATCCTATTATAACTTCAATGATATATTATCATATCATAGTGTGGTGGAGGGTCATACCCATATGATGGGTGTTTTCATTTCAACCTTTGGATACACCATAGAGGAGGGATTATGATGGTTTCCACTTAGTGGTCTTCTTAAAATTTATGGTTTAAGATAATAGTAGTGGAATTCATCAAGTAAATGTAAAAAACATGTTATTCATTTAAATCATACATGGTATGAGTTTTATAAATAGTGATAATTACAATTTTTGGATTCTAATTTCTTTTGATAACTCAAACATGTGTTATTTTATCCATAGAGATTCACCATTCTTCATGATTATTTAAATTGTGTTTAAAAAATGTAGAAAATTGAATATTGTAAAAAAATTTGTAATTTTTTTTATTGTGGATAATCTTACGATATTATATATTATAAATAGTGATATATGTAAGATCTCAACTATTCTAGAGATGTATTTTACTTATTTTTAGGTATTATTTTACCCTTTTTTTATCATACCATGGTTAAGTATTAATTAGGGTTCATTTTGGGTGAATTTGGAGAATATTGGAAGCCCATGGGGCTGTTCACAGTTGGTGCACGATTTGGGAAAACTATACGGACTGCTTGAAAAACCTTGCACCCCATTTGTACCCACTAGATGGGGGTGCACAGTTTAAACCAACCGTATAGCCACCCCGCAAACCATGTATACTTGGATGGAGGGGGGACTCATAGTTGGTGTATATTTAAAGTAACTATGTGTCCAAACCATGTACACCAAATATAATCATTTTACAAGTTTCATAGTCAGGGAATACAATTTATCTAACCGTACAGCCTGCCCAAAAAACTGTGTGCACAAAATTTCAAGCCCCAAAAAAATTAATTAAAATTTCCCGAAACCTATTTTTATATCCTTAATCACCCCCACTCATCATAATATTGTTTCCTTGTCTTTTATAGGCTACCAAGAGGATTCCTAGGCTCCTCAAAATCCTTACTTTGTGAATAGAAGATCCGATGGAAGAAATATACTCCTCTATAGTATGTGATATCTTCTTTGTTTAGGTTCCTCTCTCAACCTTCTTTCTCTCCATTTAGATAGGGATGAATCCTCCGGTTTTTGATAGTTTTGATCATGGTTTTAATGTATCTTTCTTCATTGGATATTGATCCTAGATCTTTTTCACCAATGTGATTTTAGATGTTCCATGTTGAAATAAGGGATAAGGTTGGGTGAGAATTTTTCAATGATCCTAAGGTAGGCGATATACATTATAATTACCATAGTATTGATAACTATATAATGTTTTTAGTTGTATATTTTCATTACTATGTGTGAAATTTACATCAAATTAGATAAGTGAATTGAATTATCATGAATTTGTGTGAACCTTCTCAGATTATGTTGGATCCCCTAGAGATTATATGATCGAGCATGATGGAACCCCATGAGGTGTTCCAATTTTACATAAAAAGGTAATTACGCAATGAAAAAGGATAATTATAGGGTTTATTAAATTAAACAACTTGTGAATGTGTTGGCATGTTAACTTGTTTTAAGTGATTATTTAGATTAACATGGAATTGTTAATGAGATGTGATATGATTGCTGTTAATTGGGTTAAATGGATCTATTATAAAATAAATGGTGAACTATTTTGAGAATGTTTGATAAATGGGTTATTAATTTGGAACCATGATATATATATATATATTTGTGTGTAAATGTGAAAAAAGTGGTGTGAGTGCTAAACTAATGCTCCAAGTTCCTATGGGGTGCCCGACTTATACTATAGTCCCTAAATGCATGCATGTGAATTGGTGTTGGATTGATTATCCAAGTACCCAATATTTTGATTCTTCACTGGTGCTCTAAGTACCCATGATATTAGTACTAGAATGACGTTCCAAGTACCCAAGATAATGATTCTAGACCAACAATCCATGTATTTGTGATAATAGTACCCGAACTAACACTCCAAGGTACCAGAATGATATTATAATTAATTTGAATAAGGAATCCCATGAAATAATAAATTGGGAAATCCCTATGTTTTATGGTTTAGACACTAGCATGGGCCCAAGCAGGTATGTTCGGCATGGGTGTCCCCTTGAACCCGAGGTTCATTATAAATAAATAAAGAATAATAAATGTGAATCCTGTTTAATTTTATCTTTTCATATTTTCCTTATAAAAATATATAAACTATTATAGAGTGGATATTTCTTTAAATTATTTTGGTGGTGGCCTACTGAGGTTTACTTGCACCCTACATAGGCCACAAATTGGTAGCCAAGTAGACTTTATGTTTTCATGTCAGAATAAGGTAAAAGGACCTATGTTAGATAGATGAGTTGGGATTCAATATGGAGTATGGATGAGGGAACCAAACAAGATGTCGAGACCCACCTGGGAGTTTTCAGTGTGTATTTATTTTGGGTTTTCACTAGACACTTAACACTTATATGACATGACATATTTAATGTTTTGGTTTTGGTCATTTCCCCTATTTTAGGATTATCATTTTATGTTGGTCCTTTTATGATTATTATTTATTGATGTTATTAATTTATTCATAACTTTTTATTTACTACCTTTACTTATTTTCTATGAAAATTTCATAATTGGTGTGAAATAAAAATGTTTTAATATTAAATATAATTTTTGAGCATTATTTGAATTAATCCCAAATCAAGTTAGTCTAATGTTTTAATCATAACTCTCATCCTAATGATCCAAATTGTGTTATTCTGGTTTTTATGGTTCTTTATTAAATTTTAAACATATCATTATAAGGAACATTTGTCAAATTCTTCCATTTTAATAGTCATATGGTCCACATAAGAATTCCCAAAGAATATGTGAAAACACTGGACCATCCATGATGCTTGAATTTCTGGGATCAATACAAAAACCCAAATTTGATAAGAATAAAAAATATGTTCTTTATTATCTAAAGTAACTATGGATTAAAATTTCAAGTCCCAACTCCAATAAAAAAGGCCCCAAGTGATGATTTAAAGTCTATCCCACCATTCTGTCTGGGAATTAAACTTATCACACATTTATTAAATTTTATCCTGATTTAGACATCCATTTGGGATGATATTTTTCATTTTGAAAGCTAATATATTGGAGGATATCTTTTTAGAATAAATGGTTCGGATTTTAGGGAATATTACTATTCAAAACCCATTCACATTTTGTCCTTTGAAAAAGTCTGTATTGAAATAGATAGGTTAGAATTGTTTAATAAAACCACCATAAATTTGGTTCCTTAACTCTAATGGCCACCAAATTTTTAGGGAATACTATAAAAATTAGTATATAAGACTTTTAAGAATTAAATTTCTCCAGATTCGCTTTTCTAGAGTATGAAATTGGTGAGCCAAGTGGAGGGGCATATTTGGAATGCAAACAGTCCAACTCCTTGGACTATAAATACACACCCCTCCTCTCCTTGAAAAGGGTTGGAATTTCATAAATTAATAATGAGGTTTTTCATGAATATATATTTTACAAGTTCTTATAAGGACATTCCTTGATATTTTTTCAATAAGATATACCTCTCATCCACTTTTATTTTTGTGTTCCTTTGCACTTGTTTTCAATTGTATTCATGTAAGCTATTTTCAATTTTGATTGAATTTTAATGAATGTTTATTCATCATATTCTGTTTTAATCATCCACCCTTTATTCTAAAATATTAATTCTCTTAAAATAATTTAAATCAAGTTGAAACCCATTCCCTTCTTTCATTTTATCATTCAATATAAAGTGTGGTTTTACCTCTCTTCACCTTTCTTGTATGTGTTCAGCACACCACTCTTTTCTTGTCCCATTTTATTTTATTTTATTTTAAACCCATTAACATAAGAATTACAATAAGATTAATTTCCATCTTAATGGATGATTAAATCTCCCATTGGGGTGATTCATAATTTGGGGATATTAAGTCATTGAGGGTTTTTCTTGATAAATATTCTTTAAATTAACAATGTGTATGTTGAACTTAAAATGTCATGGATTAATAACATGATTTGTTTTACGAGTAGTTTCCATGGATTATTGGAACCCTAAATAAACTACCATAAACAAATTTTAATTAAAATTAGAACCCTACTTAAGTTAAAGCTTGGATTAAAATCTCAACACTTGGGTATTTGATCAAAATTATCTGGTGAAGTGGGTGTTAATTTAATGTAATATAAAGCAAAGCTCAATGATATCATAAGCTTAGATACCTAATGATGAATTCAACCTAATCTTTATAAAATTGTTAAATAATTCTAAATCAATTAATCATTTCATTTTATCTCAATAAACAAACCCCCCGTTAAAAAAACAAATCACAAAAATAATTGACTATTAAAAAGTATCATCATCGAGATTTCGTACCAAGTTCCACTATACACATTAGAAGAGCATCAGACCCTTGAATTATTGATAGTCAACAATCAGTCATGATTCATTTATACTGTGTCAATTATTTAAAATTTTATTTTGTTGTTACTTACATTGATAAAGAGGTTATAGTCTCCTCATATGGGATATTAGACCCACAATGCTATATAGTAGACTTTGGCTTATGTGGAGGTGTGTTTGAGATTAGGTGGTAAACCATATCGGGGCACCGATATGTTGCACCCTGGTTAGGACATTACAAAGCGGTAATAAAGGATTTTTTTTCCTTTTTTTGATGGATTATTATTTGCGAAAGTTATATAGGAGACTAGTATGAGTCGGGCCCTGATCATGATATCGTGAATAGATTTAGCTAACCCATGTGTGAGGTAAAACCCAAGTTTCTGGGGAGGTGTCGTTATTCTTGACGTTTTCTATTAAAATTGAATTTTATTTCACATTGAGTGATGTACTTGTTGTGTGATTTTATTATTTTCTATGATTTTAAATGTGGACTGGTATGGAATGAGAGTTGAGTATGCATGCATCATTATGGGAATTCATGAATTTATGTGACATGCATCATATTAGGGACATACAGAAAAGAAAGTTATATGTGGTTTATGGAGAATGAAATTGTTTTTCCTTATTTGAGTAATTTAAAATAAATGGTGTCTAATAATGAAATTATAATAGTTAAAGGATTTTAAATGTGGTAATTTGAAATGGTTAAAAAGTGGGTCAAATGGAAAACTTGTAAGTATGAATGATTGTTACCCTATGTTATACATGTCCTAGGTTAGTGATTGTGCAGGGAAATGATAGTGCCTCAGTTTTGAGCCTAGGGTAGTGTATATGAGATAACATGTGGTATATTTATGTGAACCAGACTCTCATTTCTAAGGGGAACCTGAATGGGGCTTCCAATAAAGGATAGGTGGTTTTTTCAAGATGAACAATAGGTAATTATTACTATGGAAGGAAGTTTTTATATGATAAATTCAACCAAAGTAGCGGAAAACAGAGTAGCCACGGGGAAGGATCAGTTACAAAGGGAAGTAATTGAGTGTTCTTCCATTAGTGTTGTAGGTCGAGTCACATTCATAGCCATTGTTACCAATCACCAGTGGAATTCCAATCATGTGGCAAGATGAGACATCTATAGTTGTTTTATAGGAACTCATGACAGATGGGTAGTGAAGGAGGAGCTTGGTCAAGATAGAGCATTGCAATAGGGTGTTCTATATCATACCAGTCTAGTTGTTGGAGTACCACTGGCCATGTCGGTAGGGGTGGAAGATATGGTACATTAGGGAAATAATTACCATATCAGTATATTAGTATAACATAGGGGACTCATACTGAAGAATTGGATAGAGGGATATGTTAGCTACATGTATTTCAACCTATACTTATTGATAGTGAGGACAAGCCATCAATAGTTGGAGGTATAATTCTTGTACCTTATATGCTCGAAAACACTCTATTTGATATGGTATCCTTATATTCTTTTATATCTACTCAACTTGCAATAGGTTTGACTCTGATGGTGGAGTTTCTATGTGGGTTTATGATGATCATCACATTGTTGGGTGTATAGTTTAAGGAAATATATCTATATAAAGGGCGTTCCCTCGAGTTTGGTGAGTATCACTACCTCAAGGATATGTAATTACTTGAGATGATGGGTTTTGAATTGATTTTGGCTATGGATTGTTTGATATCATTTTGATCCCACATCGATTGTTACCATAGGACAGTAACATTTACATCTTTTTTGGGGGAAATATATGTTCATTGTGGGAAATGGGATATCTGATAGTCCGTGCAAGGTCAGTTCATCAACAATGGTGGGAGGTCACCACCTAGGTTGAATTTCATTTTTTAGATAAAGGGGGTGTGAAACATAATATCCTTATACTCATAATGGATCAATTTTAGGATGTGTATACTAAATAATTCTCAGGGTTTCCACCTGAGAGAGATGTTGATTTCAAAAATGAGATAATTCCTAGAGCTAAACTAGTTTCCATTAAAACTTGTAGAATGTAACCAATAGAGCTTCAAGGGATTAATAATCATCTAGAATAATTTATGGATAAGGCATTTATCTATTTGAGTATGTCAACTTAGGGTTATGTAGTCTTTTTTTTCAAGAAATATAAAGGAACATTATGCTTGTGGGTTGATTATAGGAATTTGAATAAGATGAAAGTTAAGAACAAGTATCTTGTTACTTATATTGAAAATATTTTTAACCATCTGATGGATGATTGTGTATTCTCCAAGATCAATTTGTGGTAAGGGTATCATCAGCTGGGGTGAGACCATCTGATATACCATGTAATAATTTTCGAAAAAGGTATGGCATGTATGAGTTTTTTGTAATGATGTTTAGATTAAAAAATTTACTTACTATTTTTATGGCGTTAATTAAATGAATTTTCAACCCCAAATTGTATCAATTTGGTGTTGTTTTCATCAATGAAATCATGCTGTGATCCCGGACTCATGAAAATCATACTAAGCATCTTAATATCATCTTTAGTACACTGAGAGAGAGTAGTCTATATGCCATGAAATTTGAGTGTCAATTTTGGATTGAAAAGGTAAATTTCTTTTGAAAAATAATCCATAAGGAAGTTGTGTTAGTGGACCCAGAGAAAGTATAAGCAGTTGTTTATCAGGATAATCCAAATAAGTTTTTCTATATATAAGGTTTTTTTAGCGAACTATTATCGAAGATTCATCTGATACTTTTCTCAAATGGAAGTGCCTATTTTAGACTTGACCAAAAAGGGTATCAATTTTGAATAGTCTGGTGCATGTGAGAATTACTTCTAGGATTTAAAGAAGAATTTGACTACTACACCAATTTTGATCCGATCCGAGCCAGGTGAGGATTATAGCTTCTTTTATGATGCATCCTAGATTGGACTTGAAGTATTATTGATCTAGAGTGTGTCATATGGATCACGAATGTTGATTCCGAACAAATATAATTATCTTATGCATGATCTCATGTTATCTATAGTGGTTTATGTCTTAATGTTTTGGAAACATTACCTGTTTAGAGAAAGGTTTATTTTCTATGTCCACTATAAATTTTTAAAGTATAAACTTTCACAATGATATTTTAATCTCCAGTAGCCGAGATGCGTTGAGTATATAGAAACATTTTACATTAATCTTGCCTATATGTATGGGAAAGGAAAATGTGTTGTTGATTCTTTGATCTAGAAGGCATATACTCATGTATCTCAGGAGTCTAGTTCTGAGTGGAAAATGATAACCTTGATTACTGAGATGCATATAGTGGTTCGGGAGGAGTGGGTGCAGATGAACCTTGTGTCTTTATCTGTTGAGCCTACACTTCTGAGCCGGATCAAGGAGATGTAGTATGTGGATCCAAAGTATTTTTCCAGGATGGAAATCCTACGAGGGGGGGATTCACCTTATAATTGGTTTAACAATGATGTTAAGATCATAACTATTTGTGGTCATGTTATTTTTTCTACTTGTATATAAGAGGAACTTATTCATGATTTCCATGCGTTAAAGTGGGTAGTGAATCCTAGTTTGAATAAAATGTACAATGATCTTTATATAAAAAATTGGTGGCTCCGAATGAAGAAAGATATCATAAGTTTTTTAACACGATGCTAGCGTTATTAGGAGATGAATGATAAATATCAATGAACCATTGGTATGTTACAGTCGTTATACATTCCAGAATAGAAGTGGGATGAAATTACCATAGAACTTTTGGTATTTATTCTAAGGACACCTTAAAATAATGATGTGATATGGGTGATTGTGTATTGTTTGAAAAACTTATCCCATTTATTTATAATTTGGAAAACATTCATAGTTGTTCAATTGGTCCATTTGTATCTTCAGGAGATGGTGAATTTACATGAGGTATCATGGATTGTAATTTTAAATCATGATCCATGTTTTACTTCATGCATTTGGCAAGGAATGAAAAATGTGATGGGTAATCAAGTGTTTCTGATTACACCCTTTCACCCATAGATAATTGGGAAATCAAAGTGTATTATCTAAGTGATATGGGACATGATGAGGGAATACATCCAAGATGTTGGTGGATCTTGAGAGAAGTACTTAGCACTGGTTAAGTTAACCTATAACAACAGTTATTAGGAAACAATTTAGATGGAACCAAATGTGGTGATCTAATATAGACCATGTAGATGGCCTTTATATTGGATGGAGGTGGGTGAATCAGAGGTGTTGGGATAAAGTCTCATGAAGGATATGTTGGAATAAGTTTAGTTGATTAAAAAACGTATGGATATAGCATAGAGAAAACAGAAGTCTTAGGTTGATTGAAAATGTTGACCTCTTGAGTTTACAATGGGTGATCGTGTGTTCCTTTGGGTGTCACTGATATTGGTTTATCATCTAATTTGGAATAAGTGTAACTTGTTACCCAAGTTTGTCAGATTGTTTGAGGTTGTGGAGAGTATTGGACAGGTGGTGTATCGATTATCACTTCCACAAAGGTATATTTCTATGCACGATTTCTTTTATGTGTCACATATTTGGTAGTATAACCCTAGCCCTTTTTATGTGATATATGTTGATGATGTAGAGCTTGAGATTGATATGTCTTTTGAGGAGCATCTGATTCATGTTTTGGATCATAGTGAGAATGTTTTGTGGGGAAAGAACATTCCATTAGTTAGAGTGTTATAGAAACATGGATATGTTTAGGAGGAAACATGAGAGAGGGAAATAGATATGTGGTCCTAGTGGCCCAAAAATTTTAAATCAGAATCATAGTGATGTTTGGGAGTGCTACTTAAGGATGAACTGTTATACTATGGAGAGATTGTAAGATCATGACCTTTCTCAAGATGTATCGTACTCATTTTTAGGCAATCTTTTACCCTTATTTTGATCATACCTTAGTTGATTCTTACTTTGAGGTCATTTTAGGTAAATTTAGAGAACTTGGAAATCCCATGGGGTTATGCATGGTTGGAACACAATTAGGTAAAATCATTTAATTTTCCTTAGCAAAACAATGCACCACATTTTGAGCCATTAGAAGGGGGTCGAACATTTTGACCAAAACATGTGGTCAACCCACAACCCATGAAACCTTGGATAGAGATGTTATGTACTATTTTCACTTGGTTAAAGTAACCATGTGGCCAAATCGTGTACCCAAAATAGATGTATTGTATAGGGAATGTGGTTAGGGTGCATGGTTTTTCTAACCATGCAGAACGTCTAGGAAATTGTGTGTGACAAGTTTTAAACCCCCAAAAATCGATTACAAATTATTTAACACCTTGTTTATATCATTAATCACCCCAACTTGGGATAATATGATTTCCTTGGCTTTTGGAGGCTCTCATTAGGATTCTAAGGCTCCTAAACTCATTCCTTTTCCAATCAAATATCCAGTTGAAGATATTAACTCCTTTTTGGTATGTGATATCTTCTGTGTTTTGGTTTCTCTCCCTCACACATTTCTCTCCCATTGGTGAGTGATGAATCCTATAGTTATTGATGGTTTATATCTTGGTTTTAATGTATTTTTTTATTGATATTTGATCCTAGGTTTTGATTCTAGATCTTCTTCTCTGTTCGGATTTCGACTTTTCTACCTCGAATTAAGTCCTACGATTTGGTGAGCATTCAACAAAAATCCTAAGGTATGTGGTATAAATTATAATTCCCATAGTATTGATAATGATCTTGTGTTTTTATTTTTATATTTACAGTTTCATGTGTGTAATTTCCATCAAATTAGATAATTGAATCGAACTCCCATGAAATTATGAGACCCTTCTCAGATCCCACTAGATCCATTGGATAATATATGACCGAGCTTCATGGAAACCCATGGGGTTTGAAAATTTTCTTTAAAATGATAATTATGGAATGAAAAATGGTAATTATAGGGTTTATAAAATTAAATCAATTGTGAATGTGTTGGCACTTTAACTTCTTATAAATGATTATTTTGTTTATGTAACGTCCCGGACCCGGGTGCCATGCAACGGGTGCTCCAAGCCCGGTTCGCCACAAGACCTCAAGCGCATTTCCCCAAACGCCAGAGGCTGCCGACTAGTAGCGAGGGCCCAAGTCTGATAGTGGGGAAACTATACCCTCATTTGTCAAAGTGTAGCACAACGGAATTTAAATAAAACTTAAAACAACAGTGGAAGCAGCAAACCATACACAACGGAAATAAAATATAGCAGTGGATATAACCAACAGTATATAAATGATGATGCTACATGTTTCAAGTTCTAAGAAAATAGACAGAACATGTTATACATCAATACAGTACAAAAAAATACAAAGCACAACAAAACAAGCAAAACAGTTGGCAGTGGCATCGCAATCCCAGACTCGGTCCCATGCCCTTTTACTCCTCAGCAATAGTCAAGTACCTGTATAGGGACTCTTTCCCCTATCTACTCCTGCAGAAACGTAATCTTTTTGGGCTGAAAAGCATGGCCCAAACAGGGTTTGAGAAATATATCTTAGTAGGCACCCACCAAAGGCCCGTGCCCAACTGCGTATAAGCATGCAACAAAAGTGTGCAATAGTAAAATACAATAAAGTAAGCAGTACTAAAAAGTAACTAACTTAAAAATTAAATTTCCATTTTATTATTCATTTAATTTAGTAACATTCTTGAGCTCAATAGCACCAAGCCCTCAGGCATCCAGAACCGTGCCCTCCGGCTAAAATAGTAAACCACGCCCTCAGGCTTGTCCTCAGGCCATACAGAATCCAACCCACAGGTATTTCCCTCAGGCGTATCAGAATATCACCCCCAAGCATACGAAGTGTCGCCCTCAGGCACGAAAGGTTTCCCTCAGGCGAAATAGAATGTTTCCCTCAGGCTAAAATAGTCATGCCCTCAGGCTAATCACAACAATTCCCTTAGGCTAAACAGGTAACTGGGCCATGCCCAACATGTCAAAAGTAGTAAACAAGCAATTCCTCACAAGGAAATTCTATGATTACTACTCTAAAGGCATACCCTTGGGTATCCTGGCCAAACGGCTAAATAGTGAAACACACCCCTGGGGTGGTTCCGGATCCATGCAACGATCCCAAACAATATTTTATTATCACAATTTAATCACCTACACAATTCAAGGCATTAAATATAGCAACGGCCTCAGCCACACGACACCCCAACATGGGTTCGTGGCATAAAAACGCACAAAAACGCACGACAGTTGGAAAATAAACACAAATCCACCTACCTCATACGCTAATGAATGTTATTCCCGAACGCCGACTCCATAAACACCCAAGAACGGCGTAGATCTGATGAAGAACAAAACTCATTCAAACATAAATAACTTCCCCTTGGGAAAGAATTGGTAAGAACGGTACCAGGAGAGGAGAGGGATTACCCGTGCGGTTCCAAAGAAATTGTCCGAAGCCGAATCGGATTCCAGATGAACACCCGACAGATCTTCAAAGGTTCAGTTTTCCTCCTTGGCTCCAAAACGGCTCAAATGCCTCCTCCGCCAAATGAGGAGGCTACTGCATGTTTTAAGACGAAAAAAAATACACGGCGTGTAATTTTGAGTACACGGCGTGTACTTCTTTCATTTAACTATTCATTTGGCAGCACCACCACACTGTTCAACTATCGACATGAGTACATGACATGTACTCTAAAGTACACAGCGTGTACTATCGCCCAGCTATTGGCTGCTCCACCGCCTTATTGTTCAGGCATGTCGACTGACTACAAGGCGTGTAAGGTACCACTACACGGCGTGTAGTTGTTTCCTACACCCTTCGTCACCGACATGGCTACACGCCCCATGTACTCATCCCCACATGGCCAGAAGTATAGGGAGTGTGGAAAAAGTACACGGTGTGTAGTTCCAAAATTCATGATTTTTACCCATTTTCCATATTTTCTAAAAAACACTCAAGGAAAAAAGAAAAATAATAAGCTCGTGCCTCAAAAATAAGAACCAGTTTCTTACAAAATTCCCCCTTATAGCAATTCGTCCCCGAATTTCCCTTCCTAGGGTGGGGAAGATAAAGCTCAGAATAGATCTGGCCACTGAGCATGTATGTCGGCCTCCCGCTCCCAAGTCTCGTCCTGCACTCGGCCATGCTCCCATAGCACCCGTACGAGAGAAACTAACTAGTCTCGGAGAACCTTAGTGCTCCTGTCAACGATACTAATCAGATTCTCCTTAGAGGATGCATCATGATGAAGCTCAACCTCCTCTGGATGAAAGGTGTGAGACGGGTCTGAATGGTAGCGACGCAACTGAGACACATGAAAGACGTCGTGCATGGATCGGTACCGCTGCGGTAACTAAAATTGATAGGCAACCATCTCGACTCTCTCCAGAATCTCAAATGGTCCCACATACCTCGGTGAAAGCTTAGCCAGTCTCCTAATCCACTTGTTCCCTAGCCTCAGTGAAACACGCAAGAAAACCTGATCCCCGACCACGAACTCCAAAGGTCGTCTGCGGCGATCAGCATAAGACTTATGACGAGACTGCACGGTAGCCATCCGCTTTCGAATCAACTGGACCTACTCAGATGTCTCTTGTATGATCTATAGCCCCAGTAAATCTGCATCACCTGCCTCTAACCAGCACAAAGGTGATCGGAATGACCTACCATATAAAGCCTCGTATGGTTCCATCTCAATAGTTTTCTAAAAAATATTGTTATAAGAAAACTCGACTAAGGGTATATGCTTCTCCCAAGAGCCCCCAAAGTCTAGGACGCATGCGCGTAACATGTCCTCTAGCACCTGTATTGTCCGCTCTGACTGGCCATCTATCTGAGGGTGGTATGCTGTGCTCAGAAGCCCCTTAGTACCCAGTTCCCTCTGAAAACTCTGCCAGAAACGAGATATAAAGCGGGCGTCCCTGTCTGAAACGATAGAATGAGGGACCCAATGATGATGTACAATCTCTCAGATATACAGCCTTCCGAGATCGTCAAAACTGAAGTTCTCCTTGATCGGCAAAAAGTGAGTTACCTTCGTGAGTCTATCCACAACAACCCACACGACGTCATTGCCTCGAGGTGACCTCTGTAATCCCGTCAAGAAATCCATCGCGACATCATCCAATTTCCACTCTGGAATGGGAAACTGTTGTAACAGCCCAGCTGGCCTCTGGTGCTCTACCTTCACCTGCTGACAGGTGGAACACCTCGTAACAAAACCAGCTATCTCCCTCTTCATACCTGGCCACCATTACTGATGCCTCAAGTCACAATACATCTTGGTAACCCCGGGATGAACTGCCCAAGCTGAAGCATGAAACTCCCGCATCAGCTCCTCGTGTATATCCCCTGGAACCCATACTCGTCCATGGAAACACAAAACCTCATCATCGCCTATCGTCCAACCGGGAGGAGGGTCCTCACTTTCCACCGAATCCCATAGAACTAGACCTTCTGAATCCGATAGTTGTCTCATCCTCACTCTGTCTAGGAGGGAAGATGTCACAGCTAAAGAGGAAAGAGAAGTCTTCCCCTGACTGTCATGCACCTCCAGATGTATCTCAGAGAACAAATCCATAAGCTCCCACTCACCACTGGACTCCTGCACTGCCTGTATCTGAGTCTTCCTACTCAGTGCATCGGCTACTGCATTACCTTTACCAAGTGTATAGGCAAGCTCAAAATTGAAGGACTGTAGGTACTCGACTCACCTTTGCTGCCTCAGATTCAGGTCACACTGAGTAAAGATATACCTGAGGCTTTTGTGGTCAGTGAAAACCAAAAAATGCTCTCCCAACAGATAATGTCTCCAACAGCGCAACGCATGCACAACTGCAGGCAACTCGAGATCATGCATCGGGTAATTTCTCTCATGTCTCCTCAACTGCTGAGACCCATATGCAAAAAATCGGTCGCCCTGCATAAAAACGGCCCCCAACCCAATCCCTGATGCATCGCAGTAAACTCTATAGCTCTTCCCCTACTCTGGGAGTATCAGGATCGGTGCTGATGTCAACATTCCCTTCAGGTCCTGAAAAGCTATCTCGCAAGCTTCTGACCAAACGAACTTCACACTCTTCTTAGTCAGACCTGTCAACGGTGCTGATAAGCGGGAGAAGTCCTGTATAAAGCGTTTGTAGTAACTAGATAGCCCTAAGAAACTCTGTATCTCAAATACGTTCTTAGGCTGCTCCCAGGAAACTACTGCTCTCACCTTCTCTGGGTCTACTGCAACTCCTGCCTCTAAGATGATATGACCCAGGAAGTGAATCTGGTCCATCCAAAAGTGGAACTTCGAGAGCTTAGAATATAGACGATGCTCTCTCAGTGTACTCAATACGATCTCAAGATGGGTGGCATGGTCGTGTCGAGTGTGAGAGCACACCAAGATGTCATACACGAATACCACCACAAAGGAATCAAGATACGGATGGAACACACAATTCATCAGAGCCATGAAAACCGCTGGCGCGTTCGTGAGTCCGAACGACACAACCAAGTACTCGTACAGACCATATCTACTCCGAAAAGTTGTAAGTGGTATATCTGATGGTCTCACGCGTAGCTGATGATATCCAGATCTCAAGTCAATATTCGAGAACACTCATGCTCCACGAAGCTGATCAAATAGATCATCTATCCTCGGCAAGGGATATCAGTTCTTAACCGTCAACTGGTTCAACTTCCGATAATCCACGCAAAGCTTGTGGGTATCGTCTGCCTTTTTCACAAAAAGGTCCAGATAATCCCAAGGAGAAGTACTGGGTCAGATAAATCCCTTTTCCTATAACTCCTGTAATGGCCTCTTGAGCTCCTGAAACTCAGGAGTGACCATCCTATAAGGAGAAATGGACACCGGTACTGCACATGGCAGGATCTCAATAGAGAAATCCACCTCACGCACTGGAGGTAGACCTAAAAAGTCATCTAGGAAGACATTCCTGAAACGATCAACAACTGGAGGGAAATCTGTCTGACAAGTCCCCTAATCATCCAGATATAATCTCTCTATCTGGGCTGTGACTCCACCTCACTCATGGTGCTCTGGTCCAGCTCGACTCGCCTGAACATCCCATTCGCCCTTGTATAGAAACTCTTCGCCCTCTGGTGACGTGAAACTCACCCTGCGACAATAGAAGTCTGCAAAGGCTCGAAAGGGAACCAACCAGTCCATCCCGAGAATGACATAATAGCTCATCATCTCCAAGACATAGAGGTCCCAAAGGAAGTGACACCCTCCAACCTCAAAGGGGAACTCCTTTCACTGATGCACACCATTCGTCCTAGTCCCCAATGGAGTGTCTAGATTCATGATATTAGAAGAAGAAGAAACACAGAGCCCAAGGCTCTCCCCAACGGGCTCATATATGAAACTATGTGTAGAACCTGTATCGAAAAGTACCAAAGATAAAACAGAAGATACCAGAATAGTACCTCTGACTATAGAAGGAATGGGATCCTGCTCCTACTGGGTCTGTTGCACTGCATATGCTTACCCAGTGCCGCGGCCCTATGACACAGCCTGGCTACCCTGAGCTGTCCCGCCCTGTTGCCTCTGCGATCCTGGTGTCTGGATACCACGACCACGACCACCATCTCGGCCTGCAGGCCCTGACGTATTCCAGTTCCCCAACTGGTAAGAAGCCACTGGTCTTGCTCCCGCACACGTAGTCTACACAGAACCCCTCTCACTATCACTGGTATAAACACCCTACAAAGCGCTGCAGATGACCCATATTGCCGCATGCTCGTTACTCCACTGGGTCTCGTGGACACTATGGCCTCTTGTGCCCCTCTCTGCCACACCGGTAGCACCTGATCGGGCTACCTGAAGAAGCTGCCTGGATGGTACTTCCACCCTGAGAGAAGTCCATCTGTCTCTTCCTCTTTCCAGTAGAAATAGTACCAGTAACTGGTGCTGAACCGCCCCAACCCACACCACTCGATTCTCGTAGGCTCCTTTTAGAAATTAGCACCTGGTTTAAAATAACGTGTACTGAAGGCAACCTGAAAACATTCACCAGCACTTGGATGTCATACCAAAGACCATCCTCAAAACGTCAGTCTCTCAACGTCTCATCACCCACCAGCTTGGGTGCAAAACGCTGAAGCTCCCTAAAATGAGCAGAATAGTCCATCACCGACATAGATCCCTACTGCAGATTCATGAACTCTCGATCTCTATCTGCCCTTAGCTTCTCGGGAAAGAAGAAGTCAAAGAAGACTGCCTGAAAATCTTCCCATGCCATGTCTCTATGATGCTCTGACTGGGTGGTAACATCCCACCACCTCTTGGAAGAATCATGCAGAATATAAGTCGCAAGCTTGACCCTCCGCCCTGGAGGCATCTCAAGATGCTCGAAAATAGTCTGCATCGATCCTAGCCAAGACTCCACAGCCTGCGGTCCTCCATCCCCTGAAAACTTAGGTGGATACTACTAATGAAAGATACGTGTCAGCTCGGCCATAGATGTGGAAGCCTGCGGTGCTCCCTGAAAGGTCTGCATGAACCGCATAAAGCCTTCACGGAACTGCACCTCCGCGCCTGTGTCTGGTATAACAGCTGGCGCCGCATGTGGCTCTGCTGGTGGATCAAATGGTAGCCCATGGCCCACTATTTCTGGAGTATAATCGCCGCCGCTCTCATGGTGAACAACTCGCGGTCATTTAGGCGGGATGACACTACAAGGTCAAAAGCACGCCTTAGATTTAAGATTATTAAGACTGAAAAGCGAAGGAACCACAAAGGAAACAAGAGGAAGAAAGCATGCAAAATAGGCAAAACAAGACTACACGATGTGTACAATGACTACACGACGTGTACTCGACTTCCCTTCCCCTGCCTGGGTCCTTCTACACGGCTAAGCCACATGGATTCCGTCAAAAAAAAAACTACACGGCATGTATAATATCTACACGGCGTGTACGGTGTTATTTTCCAACTGCTCGTGTCGTCTGTGACACGTCCGACTACTCAGCTTGACACTACACGGCGTGTTACACCCGCACACGGCGTGTACACCACCCTGTTTCCCAGCCACATGGCTAAATCCACACGGTCTGTCCTCGGAAAAGACTACACGGCATGTCCCACAGGTACACAGCGTGTTCAGGGAGAGGTGACACCGACCCGTGTTGTTAGTTACACGGCTGAGTCCCCAGGTCACACTACACGGTGTGTCTATAATTGACACAACATGTTCTGTCAAGGATTTCACCGACCCGTGTTGTTATTTATAGGACCGGACTCCGGTTCACACTACACGACGTGTCCATTCGGTACACGGCGTGTTTTACCCAAGCCTTTCCCTACCCCGTGTCGCCGCCCACGGTTTGTGACACGAGAAGAGACTACATGGCATGTACTCAGGGTACACGGTGTGTACCCAAAAAGTTTATTTTTCTTCCCAAACAGAAGAGCATACACGACGTGTATAAAAATACTACACAGCGTGTATACTGGGTTTCCGGATAGTGTGCCTCCGAAACTTTTCCGGAACCCTGAAAAACAACACCTAAGTGTCAAATTCCGACCCGTGGGGGCCTATAATCCCCACAAATCAAAGTTTGACATCTTATATGTGTTATAACCAACAAACAGTCAATGATCCACCAAATTTCGGTCAATGGGAGTCCATACTCCCCAAAAAAACAAATTTTGGCGTCCATTCTATAAACAATCTCAAACAAAATACCATATCACAAGGTAGGTATTTATCAAGAAGATATCACAACATCATGCTTTATTAGCACAACAACTATCACAATATCATGAAAATTCTAATGCACCTACAGGGCATGGAAACTATGCATGACATGTGATTTCTAGCTTGTTCCTATATGATGCATGAGACGGTATACCCTCATCTCACCGGGTTACAACTAAATAGAACCCATAGATAAAATATAAACTGCACAATCTCAAAGTGAGTCACCCAACGGTGAAAACATATCAACCCTAAATTTGCAAAATCAAAAGAATGCAAAATACGAAATAGACTGGCTTTTCCCTATACACGGGTTAGCTACACCCGCGCAATGCTTATTACCAACTACCATTCCATCCTATCCTTGAATACGGCTCCAAATAGTAAGTCAATGAAAAGAAATGCATTTGATACCACTTTGTAACGTCCCAGACCTGGGTGCCACACAACGGGTGCCCCGAGCCCAGTTCGCCACAAGACCTCAAGCGCATTTCCCCAAACACCAGAGGCTACTGACTAGAAACGAGGGCCCAGGTCTGATAGTGTGGAAACTATTCCCTCATTTGTCAAAGTGTAGCACATCGGAATTTAAATAAAACATACAACGACATCGGAAGCAGTAAACCATACACAACGGAAATAAACTACAGTAGTGGATATAACCAACAGTATATAAATGATGATGCTACATGTTTAAAGTTCTAAGAAAACATTCATAACATGTTATACATCAATACAGTACAACAAAATACAAAGCACAACAAAACAAGCAAAACAGCTGGCAACGACATCGCGAGCCCAGGCTCGGTCCCATGCCCTCCTACTACTTAGCAACAGTCAAGTACCTGTATAGGGACTCTTGCCCCTTTCTACTCCTTCAGAAACGTAATCTGTTTGGGCTGAAAAGCGTGGCCCAAACAGGGTGTGAGAAATATATCTCAGTAGGCACCCACCAAAGGCTCGTGCCCAACTGCGTATAAGCATGAAACAACAGTGTGAAATAGTAAAATGAAATAAAGTAAGAAGTACTAAAAAGTAACTAACTTAACAATTAAATTGCCATTTTATTATTCATTTAATTTATTTAATTTAGTAACATTCTTGTGATCAACAACACCAAGCCCTCAGGCCAACCAGAACCGTGCCCTCAGGCTAAAATAGTAAACCACACCCTCAGGCTTTCCCTCTGGCCATACAGAATCCAACCTTCAGGTATTTCCCTCAGGTGTATCAGAATCTGGCCCTCAGGCATATGAAGTGTCTCCCTCAGGCACATAAGTCAAGCCCTCAGGCATGAAAGGTTTCCCTCAGGCGAAATAGAACGTCTCCCTCAGGCTAAAATTGTCACGCCCTCAGGCTAATCACAACAACACCCCCAGGCTAAACTGGTAACCGGGCCATGCTCAACATTTCAAAAGCAGTAAACAAGCAATTCCTATCAAGGAAATTCTACGATTACTACTGTAAAGGCATACCCTCGGGTATCATGGCCAAATGGATAAACAGTGAAACACACCCCTGGGGTGGTTCCGGATCCAAGAAACGATCCCAACCAGCATTTTATTATCACAATTTAATCACCTATACAATTCTAGGAATTAAATATAGTAATGGACTCATCCCCACGACACCCAACATTGGTTCGTGGCACAAAAATGCACAAAAACGTACGAAAGTTGGAAAATAAACACAAAGCCACCTACCATATACGCCAACGAACATTATTACCGAACGCCGACTCCAGAAACACCCAAGAACAACGTAGATCTGACGAAGAACAAAACTCATTCAAATGTAAATGACTTCCCCTTGGTAAGGAATTGGTAATAAAAGTACTAGGAGAGGAGAGGGCTTACCCGTGTGGTTCCAACGAGATCATCTGAAGCCGAATCAGATTCCAGAAGAACACCCGGCAGATCTTCATAGGTTCGGCCGTCCTCCTTGGCTCCAAAATGGCTCAAACGCCTCCTCTGCCAATTGAGGAGGCTAATGCCTGTTTTAAGCCGAAAAAACAAAGTACACGGCGTGTACTTCTTTCATTTAACTGTTCATTTGGCGGAACCGCCACACTGTTCAACCATCGACATGAGTACACGACATGTACTCTAAAGTACACAGCGTGTACTGTCACCCAGATGTCGACTACTCTACCGCCTTACTATTTAGGCCTTCCGACTGACTACATGGCATGTACGGTACCACTACACGGCGTGTAGTCGGTTACTACACCCTTCGTCACTGGCATGGCTACACGCCTCGTGTACTCATCCTCACACGGCCATAAGTATAGGGCGTGTGGAAAAAGTACACTGCGTGTAGTTCCAAAATTCTGTATTTTTCCCCATTTTCCATATTTTCTCAAAAACACTTAAGGAAAAGGAAAAATAAAGAGTCTGTACCTCAAAAATAAGAACCAGGTTCTTACAGTTTAACATGGATGTTTTAATGAGATGTGAGATAATTTATGGTAATTGGATTAAATCACAATGTTGTAAATGAAATGTTGAATTGTGTTGAGAATGGTTGATGAATGAGATATTAGTGTGCAACAATGATATATATATACATTTGAAAAAATGTGTGGGACATTTAATGATGATCCAAGTTCTTGTGGGGCTGGTACTCTAGGCCCCCAATGCATGCATGTGAATTGGTACTGAACTAATGATCCAAGTACCCAAAATTTTCGTGCTAAAATGATTCTCTAAGTACTAGTGATATTGGTACTATAATAATGCTCCATGTAATTGAGATAATGATATTGGAAATATGCTCCATGTATCAGTGATAATAGTACTCAGATTGACACTCTTGGGTACTAAAATGTAATTTTAATCAATTTGAATAATGAAATCCCATGAAAGAATAAGTTATGAAATAACTATGGTGTATGGTTCACACTTCATCATGGTCTAAAGAAATTATGATTATCTTGGGTGTCACATTGATGCTGAGGGTCAATGTTGTTTAATAAATAATAATAAATGTGAAACCTATTAAATTTTATCATTTTAGTATTTTTCTGATAAAATTTAATACACTTTTATAGACTAGATATTGATTTAGATTCTATTAGTGGTGGCCTACTGAGTTGTACTCAAACCCTACTTTGGACACCAATTGATACCCATGTATGCTTATTGTTTCCAAATCAGGATAAGGAAAAATAGACCTATCCTAGATGGATGTGTTGGGATTCGGTATGGAGCATGGATGAAGGAATCAAAAATGATATTAGGACTCAATTGGGAGTTGTCATTGGGTCTTAATATTGGGTTTTAATTAGACACTTGAAACTTATATGGAATGAAATATTTACTATTTTGGTTTTGGTAATTTCCCCTATTTTGGGATTATCATGTGATATTCATCTTTTTAGGATTATTGTTTATATTGTTTCCAATATTTATTATTTTATCAGTTGTGGAATACTTTTCTCAGGATGGTATTTTCTCCCCACATGACATATTATACCTTTTCTACTAGTTGTAAAACTATGTCATACAAGGAGGTATGTTTGGGGTCATGTAAAGAACCAACTTAGGGGACTGGTATGTGGCACCTGAGTCAAGACATTACAATATTTTTTTTACTATAGACTCATTTACAACATGGGATGCCATAAATTTTGATATGATCATGCGTTATAATTTTATATAGAATGACATATAATGTAGAGATAAAAAATTATATGGAAATTATATGGGTAATTTATAAAGTTTTTATAAATTACAAATAAGGGAAAATATAAAAAATTTTATATTTAACATTATGACTTGTTCATAAGGTTTAATTTTAAATGTTCGAATTAAATTTCAAATTTAAGAAATTATTTTTAAACAATATCAAAAATAAATTTTGATAATTGATATGAGAAGGTTTCAAAATCATATTAAATATATTATATTAAGATTATGCGAATTTTTTACAAATTAGAATTTGAATATAAAATGTTAATATTTAATTTAGTATAATATATTTAAAATAAAATTCATAAAAAAAATAATATGAAGGAATTTAAATAAGGCATAAAGAAAATGTGTTTATATTAATTTTATTGTGAAATATATATAATGTATGGATGAATCATAAAATGTTTATAATTTCTTTATTTATGAATTATTTATAAATTTTGGTTTCATGTTTAAATTTTTGAACAATCCATTTATTTATTTTATTTCTTTATTTATTCATGAATATGATTATTATATTATGAATTAATTTATGATTTATTTTAAAGTGTTAAATTGATCCTATCACTAGTATAAACATACCTTTTAATGTCAATATTTTTGTGTTTTAATGTTTATTTTACAACCAAAGTAAATACGATTGAGACCACTATGGAGATGGCACAAGGGGAACTGGGGGAGATCCCCATCGCAGGTGATGATGCTGACCCCGCCGGTCTCAAATCGGTGATATGTGCAGAAGATGCTGGGGGTAAGCAGCCTTTTGATGAACCTCTTAGTCACAAGGACATGTTCTCTTTTGCAAGAAAGGATGATTGGAGTAATGTAGTACCTACGAAGACAAGGAGGAATTTTGCGGATGTGGTGAAGAACGCGACGGGACCCTCTTTCTTAAACTTTGATGCACCTCCTCCTAGGACAGTGATTCGGAAGGGGAATATTTCTCATGTGTCTGCTAATCAAGAAGCGGTGGAAGAGAGGGTAAATTTATGCCGATTCTCAATCATTGCGAGGGTTATAATCCATAAGGGGGAGCGACTATGGAAATTCCCGGATCTAACTAAGAGGGTTGCAGAGGTGTGGGGTTTTGATGACTGGTGGATGATAGTGATGGGAATGGGCTATTACCCTGTGGTATTCCCCTTTGATGAAGGGAAGAGGAAAGCGTGGAGAAAAGGTACTGTTGCTTTGAATCTGAGGTTCCTGAATGTGCAGGAATGGGATAGAAACTTTGATCCAATGAACGTCTGTAGCATACATAATCAGTTATGGATCAGAATTGAAAAACTTAATTGGTTGTATTGGAACCTGAGGATCCTCTGGGATATTTACTTTTCTGTGGGCAATCCAATTCGAATGGATAGACAGACGGATAATCCGAAGCTAGGGAATTATGCCAGAATTTTGGTGGAAGTTGAAATGGAAAGCACGCTTGTGGAGGAGGTGGTTTTGACAACAAGGGATGACAGTATGAGTCTTGAGATATTGTATGAGAGGATGCCAAGATTCTGCTCGAGGTTCTTGATCTTTGGGCACACAATTGCTGAATGTAAGCGAGACATGGTTTGTCAGTCATGTATGATGAAGGGGCATGGTGAGAGCACATGTAGGAGAAGGAAGGGGAAGGAAAAATGCCATATGGAGCACCTGGAGGGAAACAGTGCTGGTCAAGGACCTAGGCCTGGGCAGAAGGGGGCTCAGGCCACAGGGGGGTCTTCCTCTGCGGCAACAATGAAGGATACAATGCCATCTGAGGCTCCTGGTGGACCTGTTGTGGATATGGGGGGCCTGATTGCTGAAACCCAGATGGATCCTCCTCCCGGTGGTGTTTCTTCTCCTATGGTGGACAAGTTGGATGTTGTTTTTAATGAGGCCAATGTGGAGAAGAGCATATGATTGTAGGCTGATCAGATTGTCAGCTCGCATGTGGTAGAGCTCCAATGTGGTGGTGAGGCCAGCAGCAATCATCACCCGTCTTCTGACCCCGGAGGAGATTTCACTCGGATCTCCCCCTCCAAGGCTGCACGAAGGAGACTGACTGTGGGCAGTGATCCCCCCCTCAAGTCCAGTAATACCTTTATCCCTCTGAGTGGAAGGCTTTGGTCGGAGGAGGTGGAGGAGGCTCAATGTTCTGTTGTGGAAGGAAGCAGTTCTACTGCCAGTGGCATGGCTGGGATGCGGGATGAAGCAGGCATGGTGGTGTAGGTGGAGGAAGAGCTTCAAGGCAGTCCAGGTGGTGAGGAGGTTGCATTGGGATCAGTTGGGCTGTTGGGAACAGATGGAATGATTAAGTGGGTGGAGGGGATGATATCTGCAAGTCGTGGTAATGCAGGTGTGGCTGCTATGGAGCATGATGGTGGAGTGGACGAGCTGAACAGGAAAACTGATGTCAAAACCCAAGGCACGGATAAGGATGCCAGTGGAGTAATGCAGGTTGTTAAGGAGCAGGATAACATCAATGCCCTCGGACATGGCCTGAAGAAGGGGAAAGGGGGTCAAAAGAAGAAAGGGAAAATGAAAGCCTCAATGGATAAGAAAGGGGGACCTATGACAAGAGGTATGGTTGGTAGGAAATGAGGATTCTATACTGGAATTGTCAAGGGATAGGGAACTCCCGCACGGTCAGGGCCCTTCGACATTATATTATGACCTACAAACTGCTGTTTGTCAGTATTGCAGAACCTAAAGTTTTGTTTGATAACTGGAAGGGTTTCAGGTGGGAATCACTTGGATATAGTTTTGTGGCCAGCAGTCAATCTGCATCCTCGATGGATCACATGTGGGTGTTATTGCATAACACCCTGCATGTTTATTCATGTAGCAGCAGTCCCCAAAGTATTCTGGTGAGCTGCATCAATGATGGACAAAATATTTCATTATCTTTTGTCTATGCTTCCTATTCATATGTAAGGAGGAGAGAGCTATGGGATGAGCTCAAAGGTATCTCTCAGAGGATGGACCAAAAGTGGCTTCTAATTGAAGATTTCAATACTGTTTTGAATCCGGAGGAAAAAACTGGAGAAAATTTTAATAGGGTTATTGCATCTGAATTCTCTGAATGTATTGATTTCTGCAATCTGGATTAGGTTGCAATTTCTGGTGATGATTTTACATGGTGTAGGTACACCTGAGAAGGGAAACAAGCGTGCAAGATGGATAGATGCTTTGTCCATATTGATGATCTGGCTACATCGCATGGGGTCTCTGGATTCACACTGCCTAAGCACTACTCAAATCACAACCCGATTGTTGTTGAGGTTGAGAATCAGTTGTCATGTTCAACCCCTATTCCTTTTTGCTTCAATAATGGATGGATTGTGATGCCAGGTTGTAGGGAACTTGTGGTTGAAGCATGGAAAATTGAAACAACTGGAAGTCCACTACAAAGGATGGCTACAAAACTGAAGCATCTAAAGGGGCTGCTAAGGGCATGGAGTAGGAATTCCTTCTCAAAACTGGATGAGAAGATCAAGGAAGCAGAGGATGATTTTTCCAGAATTTAGATTAATCAGGGGCAGCAGATGAGGGTTTCACGAGAGGAAATTGCTGCCCACAGCAAACTTGATGATCTGTTAATGGTATAAGAAAGACTGGATAAGAATCAATTGAATGTGCGGTGGCTCAAGGATGGGGACAGGAATTCCAAATTCTTCAATAGATTTCCCAAAGAGAAGAGGGTGCGGGGAGGGACCAAGGCAATCAACATGGATGGGCGGATGTATACGGAGGAGAATGAGAGTGCACTGGCTATGGTTGAGTATTTTAAGGGAATTTACTCTGACAATGGGCAGTCTAGCATTCACAGGATGGTGGACAACATTAGCTCCTATATTGATGATCAGTCGAATTAGATCCTAACTGCTGTCCCATGCAAGGAGGAGATTAGGTCTGCCCTCTTCTCCCTCAACCTGGAGAGTGCCCCGGGCCCTGATGGATTTACAAACATGTTTTTCATGTTCTACTGAGACATTTTGCAGAATGATATAGGTCAGTCCATGAAGGACTTATTCTCTCATTTTTACATGCCACTTGGGATGAACTCATGCTTTATTGTGCTCATCTCCAAAAAAGAGAATTCCATTGACATCAAGGACTTCAGACCGGTGGCTCTTGGGAATACAATACCCAAAATTATCAGTAAGATCTTGGTGAGAAGGCTGGGTGGAATGGTTGATGGAATGATCACCATGAACCAATTTGGATTTTTCCCTGGGAGGAACATCCAGAAGTGCCTATTCATAGCCTCTGAGAGTGTCAACCTCCTAAGAAGGAAATCAAAGGAGGGGAATTTTGCGATCAATATTGACATTTCTAAGGCTTTTGACACATTGAAATGGGATTTTCTCTTGGATTTCCTCAGGCGATATGGATCCTCTTCTAGATTTGTGATCATGATCTGCATAATTATCAATTCTACAAGGCTGTCAATTCTCGTGAATGGGGTCCCGAGGGGCTTCTTTCCTTGCACCCGGGGGGTGAGGCAAGGTGATCCACTCTATGGAATTCTTTTTTCGCTTGAAGAAGATTATCTAAGTAGGTGCATCAATGATCTTGGTCATATGGGATGGTACAAGAAGATTAGGGCTGGTGTGAATGGGAGGGCTCCCTCCCTCCTATTGTATGTGGACGACATCTTATTATTTAGACAAGCTTCAAGGAGAACTATAAACTCAATTAAGGCCCTCTTTAGTCATTATGAGGAGGTGTCTGGCCAAGCCATTAGCTGGGACAAATCTTCGATTGTTTTTGGGAATGGGATTCTGACTGGTAAAAAGAATAGGATCGTAATGTATCTTGGGGTGGGGAGGGGATTAGTTCCTTTCCAATACCTTGGGGTCCCAATGTTTTGGGGAAGGGTGAAAAGGCAGTATTTGGAGGGCATATCTGCTGGTATCACACATCAGCTGGCTAGTTGGAAGGGGAAGGCTATGTCAATGGTTGGGAGGGTCTTCTTGGTGAATTCAGTGAACACATCGATGTTCGTTTATTCCTTATCCCTTTATATATGGCCGATAGGACTTATCAAGGAGCTTCGGAGCATGGTCCGGAACTTTATATGGATGGGGTCGCCACATGAAAAGAAGCTGGTTACAGTGGTGTGGAAGGATTGCATAAAGTCGGTGGAAATGGGAGGCCTTGGGGTAAAGGACCTCTACACCTTCAATGATGGACTGATTGGAAAATTCACTTGGAACCTAATTACAAATGAGGCTGAAGATGGTTTCCTCTTGAATCAAATGACAAGGAGGATACTTAATGGTTATAGATACTATCTTGACTCATCGGTTTGGATTTCCCTCAATCATTCATAGGAGAAGATAGTGCAGGAAACTAAATGGTTGGTTTTCAGGGATTCCACCATGAATTGCTGGGCTACAAAGTGTCTTACACAGCCCCTGGGATTTCTGAATGTTCCAATAGCAGCAGCCCATATGTCCATTTCGGACTTCATTTCACAAGTGCAGGAGCCTGTTTTTGAAATTCCTATGCAGGTGGAAGATGAAATTAATGGCTATTCTTTTATAGACGTGGATGCACTGATTTTGGTTCACTCAAAAACCGGGCAGTTTAACACGAAGGGTTTTTACCGGACAGCCTGTGGGGGTTCTTCTGCTACGCCGGTATGGCTATTGTGCTTCAATGCTAGATTCATCCGGCCAACCAGGTTCCTCTTGATATGGAGATTATGGAGGAAGAGGATGCCAACAACCGACCTGCTCAAGCGGGCTGGCCTGCAAATGGCATTGATGTGTTCCAGCTATAGGGAAGAGGAGGACTCGATGCAACACGTGTTTGTGGATTGTAGGCATGCCAAATAGCTTTGGGCCTACATTGAATAACTGTTCGGGGTTGTGGTTGATACGGGCAGACCGATATTAGACCTGCTGTCCGGATTGGTGCAGGTTCAATGCAGTGAACAAATACAAAATCTGCTCTTGGTTGCGGCGGCGGCTGTAATTGCAGATTGCTGGGATGCTCGGAATTGCATGTTGTTTGGAGATGGTCACTCCACGGTACAGTCGGGGATGATGGATATCCATAGGGAGGTGCATGCTGCCTCCATGTTCCAGGATGGCACCATGGATAACACGGTGGATGATCTCAAAATTTTGAGAAAGCTTGGTGTTTCGGGTAGGCCGCACAAGCCTCGAATGTTAAAACATATTCGGTGGATTCCACCCATTGCATTTTGTCTCAAAGTGAACGTTGATGGGGCTGTGTCGGGCGCACCAGGTATTTCGGGGTGTGGGGGAGTGTTCCGGACCTGCTGAGGGTTTGTCAAAGGGTGCTTCCGCCATGCCATTGGAATTGGAAATGCATTCGAAGCAGAAATCTGGGACATGATATATGCTGTTAGGTACGCTGTTCAGTTTAATTGGAGGTGCATATGGATTGAATCTGACTCCCAGCCTGTGGTTAATGCTTTGAAGATGAAGACATGTAATCTGACTTGGTGTGTGCTGTCTCAATGGGTTGATTGTCTTAATAAGGTAGTGAAAATGCGTCTGGAGGTCTCACATGTCTATCAAGAGGCCAATCAGGTGGTGGACGCTCTGGCAAAGTGAGCACTTATTGATCCTGGTGGAATGTGGTCTTTCATGGTGCCTGATTTTTATGCCCCACTTGTGGAGGCAGATATATGTGGAATGTTGTACATTCGACTATGTAATAACCCCTAGTATGCCTAACTCTCCTACTTTTATTTTAATTTTATTAGGGTCGACTTCTACCGGTTCCTAGTCTTTTTGCTAAATACGATTGATATTGTAATTATTTTTTTAATGTAAAATATATGTAGTGACATTAAAATCATTATTTTGTCTAACTTTCAAGGCTTTTTTATGATGGTAATTATGATAATTATGTAAAAAATCACTTATATTGTTGGTTATTGTTCAGCAAAAATCCCTCAGGGTGGTGAGTTAATGTTTTTTCATTGCTTGTATTTGTTAAAAAGCTAGATGACGATTTCTTAGTAGGTTTTATTCCAAAAAATATGTTTTAAGTGGAATAGTTTCCTAGTTTTTTCCATATTTTTGGGCATGATTGTCGTTATTTTTTAATCCTAAAGAAAATATCACCACATTGGAAAATTGGTGTACTGTATAGCACCTGAAGGAGTTTGTGGTGGTTTTTGGACAAATTCATCTTGAACACATAGGATCTTTGTTATGTTAACCACACAACAAGTATGTGAAAATATACTGAAAAACCAGAAAAGGAAATTCAATATAATAGAAAAATGCTATGCATACCAAAAAAGGGTTCTCATAATTTGAGGTCAAATACAATGAATTAGAGTCTTAGACAATGGGTCTTTATAATTTTCAAAGATATGGTGTTTTATAGGATACCTTAAGGGTAGTTAAAAGCAATATGAAACACATAGCGAGTTCTATTCACAGTGAAGGACAATTTGAAAAGGAGTTAATCAAAATTGTGATTAGATGGTTTTTTAGTTTATTTTCATATATAAAGGACCCATAATCACTTATTAAGGTATATAGAAACACATTATAGAAAATCAACATTGGAATAATTTATTAGAGTCCTAAAGTAGTTGACAAAGGAGTTGGGTTCTTGAAGGTGGAAGTTTATAAAGGAAGTTTGGTTTGAGGTGGATCTATATTTTTGGTTCACTATAGCTCGCAAAGGAGTTGTAGTTTGTAGAGATCCATCCATATATGAAGTAATTTCAATTCATGATGCACTCATTCTAGAGACATTAAGGGATTTCATGAGGAGTTTAAAGTAATTCACAAAGGATATAAAATAGTTTATGAAAGGAATCTCTATATATAAATCGATATGTAGTAAAGTGGATTTAAACTATTGGGTGAAGAAAGAGCTTAATGAAACACTCCCATATGTGTGAAACAATTATTAAGTGATTGAGATAAATAAAATAATATACTAGAGGATTTTTTTCATTCACCTTAGTAGAAATAGAAGTTAGTTTTCAAATTGTGGATGGTTGTAAACCTAGAGGGATAGTGACTCTGCTCCAAACCATATAACAACAATGAGGTTTAGTGGATTTGGTACATTATTACATTGCCTTTGTATGATCCTTGGATGTAACCAAGTGAAGGTGAACCAAGTAAAAATTATATTGCCTTGTTCTTGTTTTAATTTCCATTTATTCTTTTCTACAAAAATGAGAGGGGATATAGTATTGTTTAACGATGAAACAAGATCCAAAGGGGTAGTTGTATTAATCTATCATGCATTGATTCACATCCTCCCCCCTCCTCTCGATGTATTTAACCAGGTTAAGATGATGATTATTTATATAACTAATGTTATAAATTATTTTTTACATTGGTTATATACCTAAAAGATATCAAATGTTGAGTATTTAAATGTCTGTTATTTGGATAACCGATATCCAAAGTTTCCTATAAAATAATTTATTAATATATCCAATCATATAGGTTACTCTCTATGTCATTTTTTAAAATAATTGATATTCAATATTGTACATATTTTTTAATATTTCAATACAAATAACTCTCCTAGAATAAAAAACACGATAAAAGAATTATAAAATTACAGAAACCAAATGTAAACACACAAAAACTCAATTCTTTAGCGTCTTTTTTATTTCATGGGGTGGTTCCCTCTAAATCTAAATATCATTTATTGATAATCATTTTTTTGCAAGGAAGAACTCATGTGTTATTTTTAACTTCTCTCAATAAATTTCATGTAGATGATTTAATATTTCTACTTGATCTAAAAAAGTCATCTTTATTAAAAAAATAATTAAAAATATATATCTATAAATAAAAAATAATCATAAAAAAACTATATAATGATTAAATAATTATAAATAAAATGGAAAAGTTTTCAAATATAGATGTGTTGGTATAATGAAGTGGAATAGAATGCGAATGTAAACACATATTGAATGAAAAGTTATAGATATATTTGATAAATGTTTCCTTTAATTGTGATAAATTTTTAGGTGGGAAGATAAAAAATAGAAAGAAATCCATGTGAGAAAAATGAAAAAACGCTATCACATGATGTGAAATTTTACTTTTAACATTATTTATCCATATAATTGATGTCAAAACATAGGGTTTTAACATAATTTATATTTTAACTCATGTTAAAAATATTTTAAAATTTAGTAATTATATAAGATTTGTCAAAAACTGATATAGTGTGCTATGAAAAAAAAATAAAATGAAAGGTTATAAATAATACTATGAGAAAAATGAAACATCACTGGTCCATGATGTGAAATTTTAATTATCACATCATTTATTCATTATTCTGACATCAAAACCATGGGTTTTAATGTTAGTTATGAAGATATTGAGGTCATAGTAGAATCTGATGGCCTGGGTATTTCTAAAAACTTTCACCATATAGACGACGAGACTTGTCATCTCTATCAACCCAATCCCTATTATGGTCTAAGGATCTCACGTAAAATAAACTGAGCACAAAAACATAAATTGAAAACCTGCCTTTTTAGATCTAAATTCATGCTCAAAATATGATTTTAATTAGTGATCTTTGCTTGAAAAATCCATAGAATGATACCTCTAGATCATCCATAAGTGATTCAAAAATATTTTGTAGTATCAATAGTCAAATTTTGGGTGTTCTTGTAGAGTTTCGACAACGCCTTTGACACCCCAATGTTCACTACATCGAGGTGCCTTCGATGTTTAATGGAGAATTCAATCCAAACACCTAGATCAAGAGCTTCTATCTCTAGAAAGTTGGAGAGGATAGATAGGATCTATAAAAATTTCTATGGATATTTATCATTGTGAAAGATCCTTTATCTATTTATTGTGGATATTCAAAATAGCTAGTATAGTTCCCCAACCCCTGGAAATTTTATATCCACTACATAGTAATTATAATGAACTAAACCGATCCATAAATATAATTTATAGTTTATCACATACCTATAATATATATTAAATATATTATGTGATAAAATAGATCCATTTAACTTGACTCGTCTTTACCGCTAATATTAAACAATCTTGAAATATTAAAATAATATTCATTTGATTAATATTATTTCTCATATTTACTTAACTTCGAAATAATTTTAATAAATAAATTCAACTCAATTATTATTAACGTGAATAATAATGAATTTATTAGTTTATCAGTGATTGATAACTTGGACAACACTCAGACCCCATGGTGGGTCCCACCATTTTTAATATACACATTCAATTGGATAGGGCAGATTATTTATTACGCTATTGTGTGTGACCCTCTAGGCCCTTATCTCGATAAGAGTCAATAATATTCATAGACCAAGAGTGGAGTCTAACAACCCATAAAGTCCCCAAAAGATATAAGGATAGTCATAACAACGAAAACCAACATATGAACACATACTGTATACTTTATTCTCTTTGTCTTTAAATATCTCTTAATGTAGGTCGCACACTTGTGTCATCACCCTTTTCTTACTTTATTATTTGTTGATCTAACTAGATGGATTTACCTTTCGACTACTTTGGAAAAATAATTATGAAGGTAGTACCATCATGATCAACTAGTCCTGAGATATATTACTTCCTTAACTTGGAAGTGGAAAATCCTTTCTTGTCCATTCAACCAATTCCATACTACCAATGACACACCAAACACAAGCTACCTAACCATGATTTCATTATCATGGTTTTTTTCCTTACATTAATGTACACGATCAAATGGAACACACTGGTAATGATGTCCAGTAAGGATACCAATAAACATGTTTGTAGATAGGAAGAACCAATGACACCCAAAACATGTGGTGTTCTTATTGGTAGGTCTGTCCTCACAATCTCACTACTAGAGATCACCAAGTGTGAACATCATGAGAAGAAGCCTCAATGCTTATGATCCACCAGCACTTTATAGTCAAACATCTACTATTTCTAGTAAGTAATTTGTTTCGATAACATAGGACCTTTTTTTATGATTATTTTCATACTATCTCAAGATTCTCATTATAGCATAGGATCTGCTATAACCATTTGATATGACAATTAATCTATAGAAATTTCCATTATATAGTGGTCACAGAAATAACTACACTATAATGGTAAGTAAAAATCATACATAGATAACTATATACATGATATGGTAATCAAAAGTACTACTCAAGTTGGTTTTGGGGCACCCGCTATTACACCACTCCCACTTACACTAGATCCAACTTGCTAACAAACCTTGTTTTCTCTCACATGATTAAGATCATGTTTCTACTGAGTAGTGGGTTTATCTACTGGGTCTACCACTTTTCCACCATGTGTTTATTCTTCTATGTGATACCTCACCTTAATGAGTAAAATTTCTCAAGATATGGTATCCCTGAGTATATCACTTTATTCCACTATCAAAATTTGACATCTTGTCTAGTAAAATAAAAGAATCATTATAATTATAAAAAATTTCATGTTTTGTATGATTCCAAGAACTGGAACAAATAGTTTAATTTAATAATTACTTCTTAGCTACCTCATAAGCTACAACGCGCTCAGTTTTTATAGGTATGACTATCACTGGCTTTTATGAGCCAGCCTGACTCAACACCTTATCCTAACTATAATATTAGATCACATTGATCTAAGGAAGACTATATTGTGTCCCATAACAACTATTATCCCTTCCTATCCACATTCCTGGTATATATATTTGGTGCTTTCGCATGTATAATCAGATATTACTGACAACTTTACCTACAGTTCTCCTTCATATAACTAATATTTTCCTTATTGAAAGTATATACTGGCAATATCATTTGTTGTACCTATCATAGAATATTTGATTGATCTATCACTAAAGAGTATGGAACTAAACTCATCACTTAATCTCTCCCAATTCCATTTCATGTCTACTTGGAGAGATTTATTCCATGTGACATTTGTAACAATTCTCTCTTGAATTAGTCTAGCTGGTATTTTTCAACACAATGTCACTATATTTACATCCGACTAGGTCCAAGAAACTATTAGATCTACCTCACTATATCCTATTCCATATAACTTAGGTTTATACTTTAATTAAACCACTAGAGAATTTTTATCATCCTAGTCTTTACTGTAAGATGAATATCTATTTTACATATGTTATTGAACATATTTTATTTGGAAAACAATGGTGCTCCCACTAACCTATGCTAGACACATGGAAAATATTCATTTCAAATTAATATTCTATGAATCTATTGCTTACTTCAATCCTAAATTGGATTTCAGTAACTTGAAACCTTTACATGTATTCTATGACATGAAAATCCCTTTCTGGTTGTGTCATATAGACACCTTCCATGAATGGTGGTTATGACATCCAATGCTTAATAAAAGGATCATATATATTATCTATGACAAGTAATATTCTAATGGATTTTTTCATAATGACTCAGTATGACCAAGTGAGCCTTATTGGTACTTCTATTATATCATCCATGTATCTTCTCACATGAATACCCACCAGATTATTCAATAAAATAATCCCCTTTTCACATCGATACATGGAACCCATTATTGAATTTTAATTGATCTTGTAAATTTTAGATAATTTACATATACTTCCTAATTGTAGGAATTATTATTCTCACTAAATAATGTATCACCAACCATGGTGAATATGAAACCATTACTATGGTTTCAATATTTATATGCAGTATGTGTCTCTAGAACATTCTTGTCCTATATGAACTTCAGGAACTAGTTACTAAGCCAACTATATGTGCATCTCTATCTTTGACTAAACCCAAGTAAATATAGCTCACACTATCTAAAATATAGATGTGTACCCTTTTGTAGAAATTTAGTCTATCACTTGACTACCACTTTTTTATATTAGGTATTTATGTAATATCTTAAGTAGCCATTGGGATAATTACTTAGATTCATAATGTGTTTAGTTTGATGCAAGTTTTTTTATGTCATAAAAAAAACTTTGTATCTAAAAAAATGTCCTATAAAATAATGTATTTATATCATATTATGTCTCATATGATATCCATTTTTTATTATAGTTTGGAATATGGTTATGGGATATCACTATTATTTTAAAATCATGTCTTGAAATATAATGGATATTTATGCAAGTTCCAACATTGATATTACTTACATTGTGACACTGATGTATAAAATATACATTTAGGAATTTCTCCCTGACACATTTTGTTGATCAATTATAAAATGAAAAACTTATCATTGATACTCCTTATAAACATCAATGAGATGTTTTAGATAATGGAATTTTTTTCTAGAAATTACTCCACACTACATTATATTGATTGACGTATACTTGGTCAGGATATTCTTCGACATGTCAGCCCAATGAATTTTATATCTTCTGACCAGGAAAATTTTATACATCACTTTATCATTCCTAAATTACATAGAAGAATATTGTGAACTATATTAACCCCTACTTACACTTGGAACTATTCACACTCTTGCTAAACTGATTCCGAAAGCTTTATGGCATACCTTTATTTTTAAATCTTTATTTTTCCAAACTAAATAAGTATATACATCGATAATACCTATGGTGCTTATCTCAACCGAGTACAAATACTAAACTAGGTATATGCTTGACATTTAATTTTAGTTTTTATAGAAAAATAATTATCTTTCCACAATTGGATAAATAAATCTTACATTTTTATATTCATCACGTATTACCTATGATTCAAGTATCAATGAATTATTGGTTGATATGAGACCCCACAAACAAAATTCATACCTTGACCTAGAATAATTTCTTCTAATTTCCAATGGACACATGATATAAATTTTTTGGTTATACTCAATAATATATTGACTTAAATAATTAATTTTTCAATTAGAATTTATATGTTTCTCATTGCTGACTTAGGAATCACCCTTTATTAGCCACTCGAAGAATACACATGAATTCTTGTAATGTTTCTATTACTTACATAGTAACTGTATTTCAATACACATATTTGAAATTCATATTATATTTAATACCCAATAAGTATAATCAAAACATTACATTATATTGACAAATATATTTGAATAATAATTGGGTACTTGCTTCTTAAATTTAGTTTGTTGAATTTAAACTTCCATAAATATTATTTCATGATATGAAAAGAAAATAACATCCTATTTAATAACCAAATTAATTTCATTGAAGGATGTTGTTAATGTGCTTTGGTGTTTCACTTTACATTGGAAATTTTTCCTTTCCTTTTAACTTGTTATCCCTAAGAATTAAAGATTAACCTGTCTTTAATATTCTTATTTCATGGTGAATTTTACCCAAAAGGTAATGAAGAATTCTACTCTAAACTATTCATTCATTACCCTTAAAGGAAATTGGAGTTATTAGGTTTAAGAGTGGGACAACCTGAAATATTTTTATCCATATTTCATATTTACACAAAACCAGTGTAATTGATCACCCATTCAAATATTACTTCACTTTCTCCTCATAAACTTATCAGATATGAGACAACATGTCATATCATCCACGTCTCAATGTTGTAATCGCAATAAACATCGGACATTGATGATAGAATAATGACATAACCATAATATGCACTATACATGTGTCACCTCTAAGAAATTTTAAACCCTAGCTTCCTGAGGTGGCATAACATGTATTGGAAAACCAACACCTTGAATTTCTTATACCATAGTAGTGTGTTCAAGAACATGTACTAAATTTATAAATTCATGCTAGTTTAGACATTTACTTTTTCCAATATTTTCATTGTGTTTATTGTGGTATTACTTTCCATTTTTTACAAAAATAAAATTCTAGAAGATTAGAACCTTTTATCTTGATTATATATTTATAAATTTTGATAAATTAAATCATTAAATTTCTCCCACTAATTTATCAAATTCTAGAAACCCTCTATACTAGAACTATAATACACTATCTCTTGATTATTTTAATCGAAAAGATCCTTGAGCCTCACCATATAGTTAACAACCTATGTCTATGCCACTACTCAGAGAGTTCAAGGTAGTCTTTTGACTGGTCAACTGCATTAACTAGTGGCTCCATGATCTATTGAGTGGAGTCCCGAATTCTCTGAATCATAACCATGATTCCCTCAACAATTTACTCTGAATAGAAAGTAATTTATAGCTAATTATTACTACCACATTAGTTAAGTCGACCCATCATTCTCATAATAACTCCCCAGTAGTAAGAAGCACCCTCAATTATGGTTGACCGAGCACCCCAAACACTTGGTTGTGTTCAAATTCAAATGATAGAAGACATTTATGACTTGATATTTCTTTGAGGGTTTTTATTATTTTTATTGATGTATTTATTCTATTTATATTAATATGGTTTATATTGTATTTCCGCACTCACGTATGAACATTAATAGAAAAAGCATTCATCTTTTTGTTATACATTTTATTATTTATTATTATATGTATTTTCCTACTGTTATAAAATGCATAAAATAATAAATAAATGCATAAAAGAAATATTCTACTTGAATGGTCTTGAGAATATAATATTAGTTGATTGTTTTAAATTAAATGGAACAACCACGACCTAGGGGAATCATACCTGAGTCATCATTTGACTCATGATGTAGCTCACCCCCATCCAGTACGTCCACAACTCATCCAGTGGACACCTCTACTTGGTGTTATTTGCATCTTACTCCATCCTTGTCATGGTGCATTGTCTCATCCTGGTGGGGTCCATTCCATACATCATCTCTGTTAATTGTACAATAATACTTTCTCATAAGAATAGGAACTAGGGGTACAATGTACATCAGATAAAATGGATGTGTGGACACCTATAAAAATTGACCGAAAATAATATGATGTGCAGAATGTCTAAATAAATTTATTAATTATAAACATCACATGTAGTAAATATAATTAAATAAATAAAGGCATAAAAACATTGGTCAAGTCATTTCTCAAGACCGGTCATGGGTAAATAGTATGCACGATTAAAAATAAAATGTAATATATTAATTATTATGGTATTTTAATTAATTTAAATGAATTAATTATTTTCATTCATTTAATTAATTTTAATTTTAACACCAAAAATTAAATTAAATTTATCTTCAATATTAAATTTATTTGTAAACCAAAATTAATATATTAATTAATTTAATTTAATTCTAAAATTAAATTAATTAAAATAATTAATTTTGCTTAATTTAAAAACTATTCAGGCCCCAAAACTTCATCATGGCCCATTACGGGCCATGCTGAACTCACGCAAAACCATAATGGACTGTGCACAACCTATTTTAGGCTATTTTGGACCAAGAAGACTTACCTAGACCCATTTTGGATTGGTAAGACCCACCCATACCCATATCAGCGTAACAACCCGAGATTTTATGAGAAATATTATTTTTAATTTCATTGATGTCTTGTGTTGTATGCTACACCAAAATTAGCTTGTGCTATACGCAACACCCTATTAGCTTGTATTATACGCAAACACTATTCTTGGCTTGTGTTGCATGCAAGAGAAACCTTCCTGAATAGTGTGTGTTGTACGCAATACTGAGTTTCACTAAACAACGATATATTTCAATTATAAACTATCCATTATGAATATTATTAACCACATTTTTAATTTTATAACATTATCATTCATCTACACATTATCTAGATCATGGTACGAGAACAAAAATAAGTATTTTTCAAAAAATGCAGTTTTAGCGCCTTTTGATCGCGCACCTATTTTAAATATAATTTTTAACAAGTTTATAAGTTCAAGTTTACAAAATAAACTTTTTCTTGTGAATCAAGATATAAAAATTTACATTGGATAAAGTGTTGATATTTTTCTGATAACATTCAAATTTTGATGAATAGTAAAAATACATTAAATTTTAATTAAAACAACTTTTTTCATCAAGATAATTTATATGGTTAAATTATAATATTGAATGGTTTTAAAGTATACATAGAATATTTATTTACCATTTAATATAATTTATTTCATGATCATTAATTTTACACTGAATTCATAGGTAAAAACATTTCAATCTTTTGCAATGTTTTAAATAAAAACCCGTTTTTTTTACAATCAGTTTAATTTTAAATTAATTACTGCAATTTATATGTTTTTAATTTGGAAAAATGGATTCCATATTTGGAATCATTATGTCTAAATTATTTTAATAGGATATTTTTTATTTTTTCGAATTATGAATAGTAACTACGGTAAATTTTATTACTAGAGTTAAAGGTAAATTAGGTAATTAAGGGTAAAAATAATATTATAAAATTACCCTAACACTTGTCTTAATATAATTGGAAGATTATATTTAGTCCTAAAATATACTTGGGTCGAAATTATATCTATTATAACCCACTTGTATGTGATTAAGAACTTTAATTTATTTTATTTAAATGAAAGTGAAACATGTCTCACTCAAACTTTAATAATTAAATTATTTTTAATATAAGGTTATAGAGAATATAAATTCAGTTATAAATACTCATTTGAAATACAAAATGTTTTTCTTTATCGTGGTAATTTATTTTTAATTTTGAATAAATATATAATTACCTTAATAGCTTATATATTAATGATGCTGAAATTATTTATTTAGTAGAAAATAAATAATATAGTTTTTATTAAACTAATAATACCCATAAAAGGCCCAAAAACCTAACCAAAACTTATTGGTCATGTAAATATATACCATAATCATCCAAAGGTATAATTGTTTACCATTTGGAGCCTTATAGAAGCTATTATGAAACTTATATTATTTTATTTTAAATGATGTCAAAGTTGTCGCCATCATAATTTAATAAAAAATAACAATTTAAAAATTGGGTGTTTTAGAAGATAAATTAGAGTAAAAGTATTATTAGGAAATATATTAGTTTTATATTCATTATAGTAGTTTATTTTTAATTTTTATTCAAAAAATAAGTATATTAAATAATTATACAAAAATGTTATAGTAATTATTTATTAAGAGAAATATCAAATAAATGGTTTTAAAAATATTAAAATAAATATTATATGAACTAAGTAATATGCTCCACGAATTTTCTAAAAGAATATGACATGTTAGAAACCTATTAAATATGTTGGTTCGTATATATTTTTTGTGTGTATTTTATTTAAATTCCAATAAATGAATAGTATCAAAATTTACACTATTGGTATTTTATAAAAATAACATATTATTAAATTATTTAAAAATCACAAAAATATTTAAAAATTACAAATTTAAAATTATATGGTCTAAAAGGTTATAAATTATCCAATTATGGAGAATTAACAACATATAAGTATGTATTTATTACAATTTAAAATTTAGAATATTATTACCACAAATAAAATTAAATAGATTAAATAAGGATAAATCAAAATGATAAGGTTTAAAATAAACTTAAAACATGTATAAATTTTATTGTTTGATTAGATTACAAACCTATATCATCTCATATTCTAATTTATTCATTTTTGGAGGTTTTTAAGTGGGGTTTTAATTTATTATAAATTAATATTTTTTAGGCTTCCAAAAGTGCCCCTCACCTCTCTTATAAAAGGGAACCTCCTCCCTCTCCTCCTCACAACATTTTGAGTTTTCAAGCTCGACCAAACCCTGCCCATTTCACTTATACACTTCCCTAGAAACCTATTAGAGGTCTTGGTCTTCTTCAAATACCAACATTTGTGCCCTAAGAGGAGGTTAAGAGGAGATGCGTCGAAGAAGAGGTAATATCCTTTACCGATTCTTTCAAACTTATTTCTTCTCCTACATACTCTATATGAGTTGTTACATTATTAAGTTATAACTACAGTATCAATTTTATACTGATATGTTATTATGAATATGAAACAACCATATTCTATCTTCTATCCATCCTATGAAAAAAATTAAATCACCACGCGTGCGTACGTACGGCTTACCGTCTCTTCGTTGTGGTGTAATCTTTTATTTCATCACTAACATAATTGGATGGGTATAAGGATGGAAGAAATAACTATATATTATTATTTTAAAGTGATATTGATTCTAAAATAGTATAAACCATACACTTCAATACAATTCGACAATCATGGGAATGATATCATCGCTTGTCCGTACATACGGCCTACCGTCTCCACGATGTGATGCGACTCGTTCTACATGATCATCATTGAATAATGATTATATAAATAAATTTAATTAATAAATATGATATATATTACACTAATAACATTCTGTAAATGATGTATCTATAACTTAAAAATAGGAATAAGAATTTATTCTACAAAACACCCATAAGAACATAAAGCAATGAACACCCGAATAATAAGTAACAATGAAATATTACTAATAAAAAGATAAGAATATAACCATATATGATATCATAGAAGTGAATATGATTTTTTAATAAGTCAATGTCATTATTTAAATCATTATAAAGTAGGATCAGATACATACAAAGCATATCAGACCTAAGGTAAGGGAAAATCTCACAATCTCATTTTTATCCGAGATTGTTTATACTTCAGAATTTACTGGGGAATATTTATCATCCACATCCATGTTTCCTCAATATTTAATATTATTTATATCCTCCAACCATTGTTTAAATTCAATTTTACCTATTGGTGAATTTTTTAGTAAAATATATGAAAGGAATCTTTTGTCCTTTTTAGTACGAGATACTTTTTGACTTTTTTCAGCCAAAGTACGAGAAAAATGTTTTTTTTAACTTATACAGAATGAATGGATTATTATATAATGTTATTTCAATGAATCTTCCTTTACATTTTTTCAAGTTTATTTTCAATTAACTTATTTTAGCTTAAAATTGTATGACATGTTGAGAAAGGAAAAATGTTTTTTAAGAAGAAAGGATATTTTCCTCAAGAATGGAGTTCAAGTGTTTTATCAAAATTATTTTCCATCTAAGATAATATAGGGTTCTGTTTCTATCCCTATTATTACATTGACTTGATTATGTTATGATGGAATTATTTTTATTAAGTCCTTTTATTTTATATAGATTATTTTATGATAGCATGATGTTTAAGAATCCCATTTTTATTACATGGGTTATGCTATGATGTATGATTTTTGATTTTGTGGCACACATAAGAATGGTTTAATTATGATATGGGTGGGACCTATATCTACCTCCAATGCATTGGATAAATATTTATATCTCATGAGATAAACATGGATGGAACGGAAAGTAAATATCGTTCAGTAATACAGGGTTGGAACGGAAAGTAAACCCGGTTAAGTAATGGACTTTGTCCACTATGATAGCCTTGGAAGTAATGCCTTGGCTACTACTGAAATCATATCATGGGATTAATGGTTTTCCACAATTACATGTTTTATTCCCATGATATTTTATCATGATTAATGTTTCTTTATGATCTATTCCTTATGTAATGCACTGTTTTATGTCATTGCTCATGATTTTGATGTTTAAATATTATTTTCATGTTTTCATGTTCAAATTTTTATGGATTGTTTTATGTTTTCCAAGTTTAACCTTACTGAGAATTTAATCTCACCATTTATATGTTTTCTTTTCCACATGATATAAGGAATTTTTTTAGGTAAGAAAACAAAATGGGAAGATCTTTATGGGAGATGGTGAAGATGTTTCACCATGATTAGAAGATTATGTTCCATGTTTCCAAAGACACTAAACTATTACATTTATTGGGTGTCTATTTTTGTTATGTGTTAAGTATTCCACAAAAGTAATGTAATTTCCATGTAGGTCGATCTTAGATCTCTACAATAAGGGTAGATCTAGTTCTATAGGGAGTTACTTTAGCTGTAGATGGTACCTCCCGTGGCTTTCATTGCTAGATCTAGGTGAGACATTGCTGGTAACGGGACCAGTGGCTCCTGAGATCATTGGGTGGTATTTCATTGACATGAGAAGAAGTCCCATGGTTTATTTTCATAGGAAGGGGCTTCAAAGGTCTGTGGAACTTTCATGAACCAACCCAAGCTAGGGCTCAAGCCGCAACTACCCCAGGCCCACCTCCATAAGCTAGGAGTGGCGATAAGTTCCAAAGGTATAACTAACATGAGGATTCGTTTGCCTAAGTACCTTTATGCATACACACAATTATCTCAATGAAGAATTGAAGAGGAATTAAAAGTAAAAGAAGAAAAAAAATGCTAAGGAAATAACCATTCATGTAAAATATCTAGACAGTACAAGGGCACCATAGTGTAAACTAAAAAGTAAAGGGAATAAATACATGCCCAACCAGAAATATATCCCAACCCAAAAAAATAAGAAAGTAAAATTCTAATAAAGAACAACTCCTTAATCCCAAGATGCAACCACCATACATGGTCCAAAGTACCAGGTATCCCTAAGATCATCTGAAGTCACCATTGACACATCCATAATCTATATAAGATACAATATGTGTGGGAAGATCCCATGAAAGGGTGAGTATATACATACCTAGTAAGATTCCCCAAAAGATGAAGGGGGAGAAATAAGAGATACAATTGGAATAGAAAGACATTAGATGCAAGATAAAGTTAAATGGAATATATCAACCCAAATAAGAGTGAAAGTATTCTCATCCAAGAACAAGGGGATAAACACGATGAGTAGATGATGTAATCATCGAATCTTCTCCGCCTATTGAAAAGGAGTAGACTTATTTAACCATGAGAATCTAAAAAATGAAAGCAAGTGGTATACCCCACACTTATTCACCTCTCTTGGAAGAAGAGTAGCCAAATAAAAGGTGTCCATATAGAAGAATGTATATATATATTCTTAGTAAAAAATCCCAAATGATAGAGTAAGAGGATATCTATCTCACAGATCAGTCCAGTAAGCTGAGTAGCTAATAGTTCCAAAAGTCTATTAATGATTTCCAACATCTCACATGTCTTCATAGAAGTAACTCTCCAAGTATAACCATACCTCGTCACTATTTCACAAAACCAACTAGGCATAAACTCAAAGTAGAGGACATGTTCCCTACTATGTCAGATGGTTGCACTCTATAATATATCAAGGACACCACTGCCTAACCCTGCTAGATGGTCAACTTGGTATTCATCGAGGACATCGCTACCCAACACTACTAGAGGGCCAACTCAGTATTCATTGAGGATACCACTTCCCACCCGTGCTGTAGGGTCAACTCGGTATCTGTCAAGGATTCCACTACCCATTCTTTACTATAGGGTGAAATCCGAAAGAGTTGAAGAATATGATGTCTAGTATCATCTAGAGGCTCTAATATGAAAGAGTTGAGGACTCCACTACCAAATATATGGTGGAGGGTATACTCAAAAATTCACTTGTGATCATGCGTGATCACTATCATTGTTGAGCACCACCTCAAGAAGAGAAATTCCTAGAAAATTTCACATCATATCTAGAAATCCACAACATATGGCACCAAAAATTTCTATGTGAAAAAATTCTCAGGATAGGTTAAACGTGGGCCAAAATTCGAGTTCAAATGAAGAAGATACAAAACCTCGATGTTTCCTCAAAAAAAGGTACACGACATATCGGGTACCCACACAGTATGTAGTCTTTCTCTTCTATTAGGTTGGGTCCTTTATATAACACATATTACTAGCTGTGTAGTACTACATGACATGTTAGGGTACTACATGTTATTTTTTGACCAAAATCCTGACGAACGTATGAGTCTTATCATCGATCTGTGGAAAAAATTTAATATCACTAATTTTCCACCTCAACCAGCCCCAGATAGCAAAAAACTCACACTATTTAAATCCTCATGGAAAAACACTCAGGATAGGCTATTCATTTTCCCAAATTGGGAACCTGATGAAAAATTCAAATTTCACTCCATTATGTTCAAATGGATATTCATGGGTCAGAACCCCAAAGTTGAATTAAATACCAAAAATTGTTCTTAAAACATCCACCTTAATTTCAAAGTCATGAATTCACTTATTGTGTGTCATTCTGAAACCGAATAAGGAAGATATGTTGGATACTAGATTCTATTATAATAATAATATTGATAATACTAGGCACTCTGTGAACCTATGTCACAGGTCTAAAAAAGGTATCCAATATTGGTCATAAAATGGCCATCACAACTCATGGGTCACACTATCATTGACGAAAAATTGATCTAATGTCAAATGAAGAAGATAGATCAAAAATAACATTTTTAGACAAAATTAATATTATTAATATTTTATTATTATAAATATTATTATAAATCTTAAATTGAAAGAGAGGTTCATGCTCCCCCTCTTAAAAATCGTTCATCATGATCCACAAGATAAAAATGACCCTTTATTTTATTTCTATTTTATTAAAAAAATATTATCATTATAATTTTATATAATACAATATTTGACAAGAAAAAAAAGACAAGGGACATCACCTTTTATGGCCATATAGGGTTGACCGAGCTCAATGGGAGGCAACGACATTGAGGTGGTCGGTGGCTACTTTGTCTTGGCTCTGTGCCGTGTTTGGAATTTCGAGCCACTTCGGTCTTGCTTTTACGACATTGATTCAATGGACCATGGGTTTTATAATGGGTTCTATACCAATTGGCTTTTGAGCTAATTATTTTTGGCCTTATGGTAGCTGGGCCTCAAGGCCATGATGAAACCTTTTGGTTTTGTGTTCTTTTCCATGTAATAGGTTCCATCTCAGTTAATAGGGGATTTTATTTTTCCTTTTAATAAATAGGACTCTACCCTAAAATTTTCGGTAATAATAAAAAAATACCATTTAAATTTTATTAACTCATCGCCATTGTTATTATTATTATTTGTAATTATTAACAACCACCACATTGATCATGTCTGACCACCTCATCAAAGATTCGAGCCCATCCTTTGTCATGTTAATGCTAAGCATCCACCACCATAAGTCTCCAGGAATGGCCTCCACTCGGAACCAATCCCATCGCATCGCACGTCATCACCACGCACTGACTAGGAAAATAGGGTTCACCAATCTGACCCCAAACCACCTCTGGTCACAAATATCACACTTGTAGCACAAAAATGATCTGTTCACCAAACACCATCCTGGTCCTTTATCAATCAATCCCCAAACCATCAATCTACATGTTGTTCATGACACTGCAACAAATCTAAAGGTTTGATCACACTCAAACCCACTCAAGAAATTTCGAATCACGACCCTATGGTCCAACGATAAATAATGTGAAAAATGGTGGGGGGAAATCACTAATAATAATGGTGATAAAATTATTTTCTTAGAATTATTGTTCAATGATTTCATAGAGAGGAAACCATGGTGAGAAAAATGGAATGGACAAGAAATATATTAAAATAATAATATATTTCGATACATGGGATCATGTGGAGATTTATTTAGATGTATATCAAGGAAAAAGGTTTGATAATTCTAAATATTTTGATCAAAAGGAGAGGAAAAAACAATTGATTAGTCCTACCTTTATTATAGATCAATCATTAGTGAGAAAAATAATTGATAAAAATGAAGATGATCTATTGTGTCTGCTGCCTATTGATTCTCCTCGATCTGATCACCGGTCATTGTCTAGTGTCAGTCTGCCAATGAAAAATGGGTAAAATCTCATATCAATGATCCCATGATTATGAGGATAACCCTAGAGATTTTCCACAACCGTATATTTATTTAAATATATTTAGGTTAGGCTCTTTAATAAACATTTAAATTTATAATTCAATTTATTTAATTATTTTACCTAGGATGGTTCCCAAGCCAAACATATGATGTCGATCAAGGTTATGTCATGCCTAGGGTAAACACCACATTCCAAACTTAATGGTGGTCTTGGATTTCCCATCTGATTCTTCATCTATGAGTTATTTGGGTTAGGGTTATTAAATAAACAAATTAGTTTATCTAATACACCCACCCACAGTTTTCCCATACGAACGTCCTATGCCAGCCAATTTTAGGTCTCGCCTTGGGTAAAATCTATGTTTTAGATTGAACTATGGTCCCATATTTCTAATCAAAGAATTAATTTATAATATATTTTACTTTTTTAAGAAAAATTTGCATGCATAGTAAACATATATTTAATATTTTTATTAAATTAATTCTGGGCTCACTGAGCCTTAGAATTATGCACCGAATTAGTTATTGGCTTCGAAAATATTCCAAGAAATATTGCAAATAATTACAAAGTAAAATCAAAGTCTCTAAATTATTCCCTTCTTCAATGATTTACATCCTTGAAAAGAACAAACTAAGGGAAAATGTGGAGATACTGAGCCAACGCCTGGCTCTTCCATACATATTCCCCACACTAGGATGTACATCCAAAGGAGTCATGTGAAGTTATCTCATCCCATCCTCCCATAACACGAATGGAATCACTATATGTCCCTAAAAAGGATGACATGATTATATAATTTAGAAAATCCATCAGGTGAAAATCCTAACGATATCTGTTCATGCAAGATCTTCTAGTCGATATCCCCAAGCTGTGCCTCCATAACTCAATGAGGAAGAAATGGGGTAACAACCATTGGCTTGGGGTATGCTGCACCATCCTCACCCATAAGGGTCAACTTTAAAGAGATCAACTACTTTATCACCTTTCTCAAAAATATTGGATAGAAAACCTCATTGTGAGAATCTGCTTCCACAACCACACCTTGGGTGGACCCCATGCTCATGTTTCCTCAACCAATGTAGCATCCATGGCCAATCCCATATATAAGAAGACATATCCCCAGAGGTGGAACTTTAAATCTATAACTAACTGCATGGATGTTTTCTTACAAATAACACTCCTGAATCATGCCCATCACCATCCACCTATGTCTTGCATGATCCAACTATAACACTAAAGACATGAGGGTTCCATCACAGAAGAATACCACATAATGATCCAAGAAAGGTTAAGGATCTAGATCATAAATCTTGTGAACTCTATTTTGGAAATAAAAACACCAAAGGGTATCACCAAGAAATCAAAGAAACCATATCTTCTCTAGGAAGATACACTTGATACATCCACCATTGGAACTAGGAGTCGGGGATAACCCATTCTAAGGTTGTCCTATGAGATCCACTTCACCAAAAACCACTGGTCGAAGAACTCAATGAATCTTGGGTGTGTATAATCTTCCTCACATCAACTATATTAGGTGACTCCAACCATTAGACAACCTTAATCTCTCATCCCCCACTTAGTAAAATGACATCGGTCTTCCTAGGGAAACACACTAGGTCTTATGAAGACCCTGCTCTGTAGAATCCTCCAACTACACCACTAGCTCTCGCAACTATATAGAGTCATCTGATATGATAGAATAAACATTGTGTGGTACCTGGTGTAAGTCCATGTAGAAAATAAACTCTCATTTATGTGGTAAACCTTGCACATCCTCAAGAAGGATTCCCTCAAACTCCTCCACCATCACAGGAAACTGATATCTCATAGAATCCACTACTTCAAGGGTATTATTATCCAATTGTTGAATCGGTTTTAACCTATTTCAAATGAGATCATATTTTCATTTCTAGGAATAACTCCTTTCCAAAGAAGGAAAATATTTGTTCCACATACCAAAATCACTACCATACTCACTGGTAAAAAACATTTGATCATGGATGGTCGAAGAAGTCCATATTGAGGAAAATATCATAGGGTCCCACAAATGCTACAAAAATATTTGATGCGAATAACTCTCTCTCTCCTTGAAGAGTAAATTCACACCATCAGTAGCAGTATGTGATCATTGATCCTCTCTACAGGAGACTCCAACACTAGGTATGATAAAAAAGACCACCATTGGTGTCACTAGGTCTTGAATAGGGGTTCCACATAGGAAAATGTGGCCTATGAATCAGTGTTATAACTACATCTAGAGAAATGAAAACACATGACGTACCTCAAAAAATAGTTGAATCTACTGGTCCACAAGCTCTTACCTTCGGAATCTATCCATTCCCTTACCCACCTTTTCACCTCAACCGGGGCCAACTCTGACACTTTAACACATCAGAAGTACCTCAAACAAAAAATTAAAAGGAACTCCTACACCACCCCTAGATACTATCTGCTTTACGATGGAACTAACTCACCTACAAGGTTTTATATTGTGTCGCAAGAACGTGTGTTTGTGGGGAAAGTGAACCTATTTCTTTCATTTCTAGAGCCACATCAAACACCATCAATATTGGACTCCACCGATTCCCTACATCACCATAGATAAGTCTCACCATGAGGACCACCATAGAAAGGGGTCCCATCTAAGCAGGTTATCCAAACCACAGGATCTGGCCTAACCTCAACCACCTGATAAGGGATTATGAATAAACATGATACCTAGGAGATCCATATTTTAAGAACCTTCTATACACACTCATTAGAAGTGTGTTATCTGTTGGTAACACCAAAACCATCTAATGGTCTATGAAGAGCACTGGTTGAAAGTCCAATCATCTGATCAGTTGGGATCTACACAAGTCTAAATACTTAGATCACAAAATCAAGACAAACATATACTGCTTAGAGATGTGGATCATCAAGAAACCTTTGTGGCCTATAGCACTGAAATTTTTGGGGTGCACTAATCATGTGAACATTCTCATCCTGCCATACTGGTACCAACTATTTCTCGACAAGTGGGGGTGCTACTACATGCTTGCCTGAAGGAAAAGATCTCATGGGATGGACCCTAAACAGTGGCCCCATTACTCATCGAATCATCGTCATGATCCAGAAGTCAATAACCTGGTTAGTTGTATTCGTAGAGGCATCTTGAAAGTGAACAAGACATACAATGGTCATATAAGAATATATATATATATATATATATATATATATATAACAATAATGGGGAGTTGACTCAAGAAGTATAGTCGAAGATTCAATCCTATATGATGCATGTAACATTTATCCCCATAAATAATTTCTCAATATGCCAAGTTGAAAAGAATGTAGTCAAGGTCTGGGTGAATGGATACATAGGCCACCTATACCATCATTTTATTTCCTTATCCAAGGTTTGCACTAAAGACACTTCGACACTGTTTCCATAAATTCCAACCAAATCCTCATAAATGAAATAGTCTAAACAACAAACTAAGAAACAAACTTTCTTTTATACCAATATTTCGTGACCCGACCCAAGCTGGGAATCAAGCCACAACTACCCCAAGCTTGCCTCTATAAGATATGAGAAACAACAAGCACCAAATACATAACTAACATGGGGATACCTTTGAATAAGTAAATGTACATAAACACACAACCATCTCTATGTATAAGTGCAGAGGAAGTAAAATTAAAAGAAGAATAAAAATTCTAAGGGAACAACCATTCATGTAAAAAATTTAAATAGTTCATGGGTATGATAGTGTAAACTTAAATGTAAAGGGTAAAAATACAATCCCAACCAGAAAGATGTCTTATCTTGAAAAAACTATAATGTAAAATGATGAAATAACTTGACTCCTAAATCCCAAGCTGTGACCATTGTACATGGTCCAAAGTACTAGGTATCCCTAAGCTCCTCTTAAGTCATCACCGACCCATCCTTGATCTACATAAGACATGATTTGTGTGGGAAAATCCCATGAAGGGGTGAGTATATACATACCCAGTAAGATTCCATGAAAACTAAAGGGGGAGAAATAAGAGATAAAATAGGAATTGAAGGATAGTAGATGCAAGATACAATCAATAAGGATAGCTCAACCCAACCAAGAGTGAAATTAATCTCGTCTAAGAATAAGAGTCTAAATATATTCAGCAGATGAACTACTCATAAAATCTTCTCCACCTATAGTAGGAGAGTAGATGCATCCAAACATGAGAAGATAAACATGTAAATCACATGAAATACCCTGCATGTCTTCACCTCTCCTAGAAGGAGAGTATCCAAATCCAAGGTGTGGGTACATAAGAATGTATGTATATATATATATATGCTCAGTCGAAGAAGCCCAAACAAGAGAGTAAGGGTATCTCCATCTCACAAATTAGCCCAGGAATAAGGGTATCCAATAGTTCCAAAATTCGATCAATGATGTCCAACATCTCACATGTCTACTCAGATATAACTATCTAATTCTATCCATACCTAGTCATTATGCTGCATAGCTGAGTGGGCACAAACTCGAAGTACAAGAGCCCTTAACTAGTATGTCGTGTGGGGGGGGGGGGGGTCCACTCTATATGTCATCGAGGATTCCAATTCCCAACCATGATATAGGGTCAAATTGATATCCATTGAGGATTCCACTTCCTAGACCTACTGTAGGGTCAAATGGACATCCATTAAGGACACTACTACCCATCCCTACTGAAGGTTAAACTCAGTATCCATTGAGGAAACCACTAACCAGAATCTATTAGAAGGTATACTCAGAAAGCGTTGAGGAAACCACTACCCAGCCTCTGCTGATGGGTCTACTCCAAAAGCTTCAAGGACTCCACCACCCAGTCTCTTCTAGAGGGTCTACTCAGAAAGTCTCAGGTGATTCTGTGCAATCACTACCATCGTCGAGCATCTCCATAATAAGAATTGTGCCTAGAAAATTTCACATAATATCTCAAAAGTAACAACCGATGACACCATCATGTTCTATATGGAAAAAAAATCAAGATATGATACTCACATTCCAAAATTAATGTTTTAATGAAAGAGGTTTGAAACATAAAATTTTCTTCCAAAATAGGTACATGACATGTTAGGGACCAACACAGCAGGAGGTCCTGTTCTACTATTAGTTTGTGTCCTTTCTAGCACACATATTGTTTTCCATATTGTACTACACAATGTGTAAGGGTATTGTATAATGTGCCTTGTCCAAAAAACTTGATGAAGGAATGAGGCTCATCATTGGTCTGAGGGAAAAAATTTAATTTCACTAATAAACCTCTTCAAATGGACTTGGATGGCCAAACAGATCACACTATTGTGATCCTCATGGAAAACACTCATAATAGTCTATTCATTATCCCAAATAGGACACCTGGTGAAAACATTACATTTCACTGCTTCATGCTTGAATGACATTTTGTTGTCCCAAGCCACAAAGCTGAATTAAATAAAAAAAATTCTTGAAACATCCACCTCAATTTCAAAGTTAAGATGTCATGTACGGTTCTTCATTACAACACTATATGGGGAGGATATGTTGGGTACAAGATTACATGTTGTTGTTGTTTCTATTATTATTATTATTATTATTGGGAACTCCGTGGACCTGAGACATGGGTCCAAAAAAGGTATCCAACATTGGTCTTAAAATTACCATCTCAATTACAGGGTCACATTGTCATTGACATCACGTCGATTTGATGTAAAATGAAGAAGATACATTGAAAATAATGTTTCATGACCAACAATAATAACATAATCATTATTTTTTTTATTATTAATCTTAAATTGAATGAGAGGTTCATTCTCCCCCCTCTTTAAAATCGTGCATCATGCACCACAGGATAAAAAAACCAATTTCATTTATTTCAATTTTATTAAATCAATATTATCATTATAATTTTATATAATATAATATTTGAAAAGAAAAAAAAAGACAATTTATATCTCCTTTCATAGCCAAGCAAGTGCATTCCTCCCCCACAATCCAAGGCCCCCCCTCCATTAAATTTTTTATTCTTCATTTAATTTTAAATTTCTAAATTTAAATATCATTTAATTTTTATTTTAAAATCCTTCAAAATTAAATCTCATATAAATTTTATTATCTAATCACACTTTTTTGGGAAACATTATTATTATTATTTAGTATAATAATAATAAAACCCTATTTAATAATTATTATCTCCTCATTATTACTTTTATTATTAATTATTATTATTAATATCCACCACAATGACAACATTTGACCACATCATCAATGATCTGAGCCCACCCTCTATCAAATTTAGGCCGAGAAACCCCCATTATGAGACTCTGTGCATGACCTCCACTCAGAACTGATCCCATCACATCACACATCATCACCATGTTCCAACCAAGAAAATGAGGATCACCTATCCGATCTTGAACCACCTCTGATCACAAATATCACACCTATGGTACCCAACTGATCCATTTACCAAACACCATCCCCCTCGATTATCAATATGTCCCCAAAAAATAAATTTTCATATCATTCATGCCCTGAAAATGAATATGGGGCTTTGATCGCACCCGAACCCACTCAAGAAATGTCAGATTGTGGCCCCTTGGTCCAAATATGAAGAACACAAAGGACAGTAGGGGAAAATCACCAATAAAAAAGGTGATAAATATCATTTCCAAGAATTTTTTTCCAATAAATTCATACTGGGGAAGACATGGGGAGAAACATAGAATGGAAAATAAATAAATTGAAAAAATAATTTTTTTGATACATGGCCTCATGTGAAAGTTTATTTAAATGTTGATCAAGGAAACAAATTTGATCATGATAAATATTTTAATAAAAATGGGAGGAAACCAAAATTTATATGTCCTAGCTCAATTTTGGATCTATCATTGTTGAAAAAAACATCTGATAGTAATGAAGATGATCGTCTGCCTTTGTTGTCTATCGATTCACCTCTATCTAATCACTAGTCATCGTTCGATGTCAATTTACCAATAAAAAATGGGTGAAAGATCATATCAATGGTCACAGGGTTATGCGTCTAACCCTAGATATTTTCAATAACCATATGTTTATAGAAAAATATTTAGGTTAGGATCTTTCATAAAAAAATAAAAAAAATAATTCAATTTATTTAATTATTTTTCCCATGATGGTGCCCAAGCCAAACACCCCATGTTGATCAAGGTTATGTTATGCCTAGGGAAAACACCACATTCTGAACTCAATGGTTGTATCAGATTTCCCATCCGAGTATCTTTATATAATTTATTTAGTTTAGGTTCATTAAATAAATAAATAAATTAATACAATACACCCACCAACGGGTTCCCCATTTGAACATTCTGTGTCTGCCAACATTATGTCTCTTATAGGGTAAAATCCACATTAGGGATTCAACCATGGTATCAAATTTCTAATATGAGACTCCATTTATAATATAGTACACTTTTTCAAAAAACATATGTGCCTAAAATAAAAATATATTTAATATTATGATAAAATTAATTCTGAGTTCAATAGGTCTCATAATCTCACACCACCTCTATTCCTAGATCCAAATATATTCCTAAAAATATACTAAAGTTTTACACAGAAAAACCAGAGTCTCTACAGGCACCCTCAGATCAAGGATGTCTGATGAGTATAGAACTAGTGGAAGAACACTAGAATGAGTGATGAACGACCAATCCTAGGTGAGGTGCATGACGTTCTGGTGGAGTGGAAATTCTGTGGAAGCTGTAACCTGATGTGGTAGAGGGAGAAGGTCACGAGTCAAGATAGGTGGAGGATACATGTTCTCTAGTGAGGTGAGATCTATCCAAGTGATTTTTAGACATACTCTAATGGCGAACGACAGAAGGTGGTCCCTAGATCTAGCCTAAGGTAGAGGGCAGTGATAGTCAAGCACATAGGGAGGAGGTCATGGTTGTAGAGGTACCCTCGGTATCCAGATAGCTTTCAGGTAGTGAAAGGGATGGAAGGAGTTAGTTGAGGCACTCATGTGGCTGGGAGGAAGTGGCATGACCTCAACTTGTAGAGGTAGCAGGTTGCGCCACTAGTGAAGGTAGATGAATGAAGGCAGTGAGGAGAGTCCTCAAACTATGGAGGTTGATTGGCCTTGTTGGAGGTGGTGTGTCATGCGGTGTGGTGGATGCAGGCTACAATTTTGCGATTCCATAGAGGAGGGAGAAAGGTGGCCGATAGGAGAGGGGTCTAACCTCCCACTTTCCTCATTTTTTTTGTTTTTATTTTGTCTTTTAAGAAGAAAAAATAACCGACACAACCTTTGTTTTCACGCTTCCATAGCCTATTTTTCCACATGGACAAACCAAAATCAAAAGTCCACCCCCTATTAAATTTTTTCAAAATTCTAAAATTATCCATTAAATATAATAACAATTATTTTATTTATGAAAATAATTATAATTATTATTATAAACTTATTATTATTATTTTCACCAAAAAAACACTATTTTGTCCTTGGTGTCTGACCAGAATAGTTTCAGTTAACTAGAATCAAACATATAAGTTCATCAAATATTAATACTCATAAATCACAAATCAACCCATTTTAAATATTTTTAATGACCATAACTTGGTCATTATAAATTGGATTTATGTGTGATCTACTATGTTGAGATAATAATTGAACCTTCTACTTAATTTAAATTTAAATTAATTTTTCTTTGGATCAAATAATTTATGTGATCACTCTGATACCAATTGAAGGTACTAGGGTCACATTAGAAGCTAGTGGGCTTGTTATTTTTAAAAAATTCCATTTTTGGGAAGATGGTACTTGTTGTCTCCAATGATTCATGCCCTGGAACAGTATAAGGATCTCACATAAAAAAATGAGCAAGAAAACATAAACTGTCAACAAAAGTTTTTCTTATTTGAAACCACACGCGAAATTTTCTTTTCATCAGCAATCACTGCTTGAAGGATCTATAGAATTATCCCTCTAGATCTACCACACACACTTCAAAAATATATTGGAGCATTGATCGTTGAATTTTAGGTTCTAGAGCATAGATCTAATTATGCCTTCGATGCCCTAATGATCACTATATCAAGGCACCTTCAATGCCTGAGGAAGAACTCAATCTGAATGCCTGGATATCAAGATTCTCTCTCTTAGAATTTGGAGAGGATATTGAGTATGTAGAGAAATTTCCCTAAATATTTATCATTTGGAAAGATCCTTTCTCTATTTATAGTGGATATTAAAAACACCCACTAATAGAAAAATGACCTATAACCATGGATTTATAGCCACAATTTAATTGATCCGTGGCTATAAGTTAAGATATAGCCACACTTTGTTTTTAAAATATGGCTTTAGAGTAGAAAACCCACGGGACCGACCTCCTCTCATTTCATCTGTGGTTTTAGAAACCTTACCTCTGTCGCGACTCATCTTCATTCCCTCCCTCCGTCGCGACTCATATCTCCCCCTCCCTCCATTGTGATTTCTACCCCTCCCTCCCTCACTGGAGAATCCTGCTCCCCCTCCCTCCCTCACTCATGAATCCTCCTCCCGAATCCTCCTCCCCCTCCTCCCCTTGCGAGGCAGCTATCTCTCCTCCCCACCGATGCGACCCCTCCTCCCCTCACGAGGCAGCCGACTTACCTTCCCGCTGATGCGGCTCCGATGCAGCCTCCCTGCCTCGCTGCTGATGCTCCCCTCCCTTCCAATGCAACCCCTCCTCCTCTGCGAGGCAGACAACTTACCTCCCCACCGATGCGGCTCTGACGCAGCCTCCCCGCCTCCCTGCAGACGCGGCCTCCCCGCGTCCCTGCCGATGTGGCCTCCCCGCCACCACTGGTAATTTTTGACGTTGCTAAGGATTTGATAACCCCCATGGTGGAAGTTTTAGTAAAAATTCCCCTTCCTTGTGAGATGGGGTTGACTTGGGGTCACTACTGATTTCTTCTAGATCAACCAAGGATATTATGACCCTATAGGTAGAGTTAGTGGTAAAAATTCTATCTACCTTATGGTATATGGTTTCTCCAAAATGGATTCCATATATGATCCCAATACAATATTCTCAATTTGGTGCATTTTCACCCATGCATGAGATGAGTGTAGCACCTTTTATTACACTTTCATATTTATTACTCATAGATAATCTAATGTGGGTATATGCTAAGCTTTAAATTGATAATATCATACAGAGTAGTGAAATTTCATTCAAATATTACCCTTCTAGGTTCTTACCAGATAAATTCTCTTCATACTAGGTAAATATGAGAGTTACATAAGAGAGCTTAATTACTAAATGTAAAATCTATAAAAAGAGTGTAATCATCTAGGATATTAGCAGGAAACTAAAAAAGAAAAACTAATTACTATAATGACTATGAAAACTACTTCTACATGGGTTATTTTATTTCATCAAGGTTATGGTGGGACATGAAAAACATATATATGGAGGGATTTATGTTTTTTATTTCCACATTGTAAGCAAATAGCCCTTTAAATTATCCGTTTAGAGTTCTTTCATATTTTTATTTTCATTTATTGAGTCCACTTTTGTCTTTTCTTAATCAGTTATGTTAAAAGGTTCTTGTTCAATTGAATATTATTTTATAATTATTTGTTTCACATATAGGGATCTTTCATACAACTCAATTATGGGGAACTTACCACATAGTTTTGGGTTGCTTTCAAGCCTTGGTACACTATAATCAACTGAGACTTTAGTTATGATAATTATAATTTTTTAATGTATTTATGGCTTTATTCTAGTATTTACAGATCAATAAATTCACTGGTCTAATTGATGCCCTTACTGGCATTCCCCTTGATGATTTGTAAGATGATGGTCTGTTTAAACAACACTTACATGAATTGACATCTTTCTAGTTTACATAGTTTTTGTTACCATGTAATTAATCAGCTTTCACTGCTTTAGTTTGTATGAATTCTAAGAATCCTTAGTGCAAAGTCTTTAATATTTTCTTTCTTTTACTGATGCTATCAGGAATGTTTCAAACAACCAATTTATTGGAGCTTATTTGTGTATCGTTGTGATATTGTTAGCACATGGTGGACCACCCTTTTTATCTGTATATAGATTGTTACTATTTTATTTATTTTACTTTATATTCACTAACCCAACATATTATGGGATATATTAAAGTTATTATTTTTGTGAACAACTTAATTTTATGCTCATTTCCCATTGTTACTATTTTATTTATTTTACAGGTCTTGTGTTTTTTTTATTTTCAAGAGAATGATTTTTTTACTATTGTATTTGAATGTTTGCATTTTTTTCAAGTTTTCTGGTTGCAGGTTTATAGGTTGCATGGTTTGAAGGCTTGTAAGCTAGCAGGTTTGGAAGTTATAAGTTGATAGTTTGTGCATTACACATTTATATGTTACTAATTTTTTGGTTTTTTTGTTGTTAGGTTTGTGGGTTTTAGTTGCTAGGTTTACAGGATGAAGGTATTCTTGTTTTTAAGGTATGCATGATGGAGATTCAAAGGTTTCCATGTTTATAGATTTAAATGTTTTTAGGTTATAAGATTACATGTTTACAGATCATTTTACAGATTCACTAGTGGAATCTCCACCTATACCAACACCTCCATACCAACGGTTTGAAAAACCCGTTAGATTAAGTAACCTATAGCAACGGTTCAATGAAACCGTTGGTGAAGGGAAAAAATGGTGATTTTTTGAACGGTTTGCAAAAACCGTTGGATATTAGGGGTAATTGTACCAACAATTTAACAAAACCATTGGTAATAGCTGGTTTTCCAATATTTCCCTACGGTTTTTAAGAACCGTTGGAAAAAAACCCAAATACCCCCTGCCCACGAACATAATCTCTCCTCCATCGAACCCATCATCGAATAGGTGGCTCTGCTAACCCATGAAAAGATCTCTCCTCCATCAAACATAATCTCTCCTCTGTCGAACCCTGCTTCCCGAGCACGAACCTGTGATCCCACTTCCTACGTCGAATAGAATCTCTCCTCCTTGAACAAATATCTCAGCTCTATGAGATCTACTCCTCCAACGAGATCTCTCCTCAAACCCTACTTCCCGAGCACGAACCCTACTCGGCGAGCTCACTTCCTCCGTCACGAGCTCACTTTCTCCAGAATGGATCTCTCCAGGATTCCAACCCTTATTCCTGAGCGCACTTCCTTCAGAACCCATCTCTAATATTTTGACCTAAATGAGATTTCTTTGAACTATGAACCCCACTTCCCAGCCGGTGATTGATTCAAGTAATTTTTGTTCTTCCACTTCAAATTGATACGTTTTAATTGAATTATCTCTTATACCTCCATTTATTTTATCTTTTTTCATTCTATTTTGCTGCAATATTCTTTGTTTTACCCACTCTGTATTAGGATCCCATCATAATCCATATATCATTTTAGGTTGCGGTTTTCTATTGATTTATCTTTATAGAATAATTTTGATTGATATTGAAGACTTCAATATGATAATGAGTTATTTTATCCTTTCATTATATTAAATTTAAGGTTTATTGACATTATTTCATTGGTCAGACATAAATAAAAGGGGAGGGTTAGGACTAGAGGCAGGGGCTTTGCCATGGGAGGGTTTGGATTAGAGGCAGGGGAAAGGGATAGGGCTGGGGGGTTTAGGATGGGCTGGGGGGTGGTTATGGCCAAGAGGACTGGTAGGGGTTTGGGATAAGGGGTTGGTGTTGGGTTTATGTGGGATAGGGCCAGGGTTATGTTTAGGGGTTTAGGGTTAGGTTAGGTTTAGGTTGGGGTGGGTGGTAGGTTTAGGTTGGGGTTTAGGTCTGGGGGGTAGGTTTAGGCTAGGACTGGGGGGTTAGTGGTAAAGGGGCCGGATAGGGCCAAGGGATGAGGTTTAAGGTAGTGGTCGTGGGGGTCGTTTTAGTGTAGGGGATGGAGTAGGTTTACTATATTAAACCATCATTGGTGTAAGTAGGATACCAAAAAGAGGTTACCTCATCAGTTACACAAAATTCTGAATGATGGTCATAATAAATAGTAGGCTAGGACAGTTCATATTTGTATGGATATAATGAACCTCAAAACCAAATGATCTTGGGATGAGCAGTACCATCAAGATTGACTTACCTTTCATGTACCTCATGAAATGGATTCACATGAAATAATTTTGGAAATTTTCATGAAGACTAAGTAAATTTTGGACATGATGATGGAAAAACATGAGGAAGGTCTTAAATAAAAAGAAGATTTTATCAATAACCTATCTTAATCTATTATGAATTTATCTTACCTTGTGAGTAATTTGTGGTTACATTCTGATGTATGGATTGAAAAAGAGGATAGAACAAAATAGGTTTATGAAGTGAAGGTTCTAGGGGAAAATAAGATTGGTGAGGATGAAAATTGTTGCACATTTAGTGATATTTCTAAAAAAGATGAACCTTTGAATCCAAAAGAAGAAAATGAACCCTCCCTTCAATACTCATCTGAAGAAAAATAAATGGAATATCTCAAGCGCTAACATGAACAATTAGAATGGCACATGACAAAATTAATTAATGAAATGGTGGTTGAGAATGGATAAAATTACAATGATGAAGATATATGTGTATTTAAATAGGTCCAAAAAGATGAATAAGTGGATAGGGAGTTGGACACCTGTGGACTAACTTAATTCTTCAAGGAAGATTATTGTCCAACAATTGAAGAAGAAAGAGTTTATGAAATACAATAAACCATCAAAACACTAAAAAGGAGAAGGGGGATGAAGCAATGGATGATAAATCACTAAAAATAGCTACGACATCATGAAAATAGATTTTACAAGTTTTTAAAAAGTAGATAAAAAGGATGCTGTAATTCAATAAGTCATTACTGAATTTAAACGTAAGGAGAAGGAATAAAAAGTAGGGGAGGATGAGAAATGTATGGGGAATGCTGAAATTTTTAATGAAGGACCTCTAACACTAAAAGATGAAGTTATTGTATTAGAATTCATAAATCTATCACAACATTTGAAGTCCATGAGAAACAGGAAGAGGTGGTGGAAAAATCCTTCAAAAAAATATGGTCAAACTTTGAATTCTTGTTTCCTATATTAAATAAATCCGAAAAACTAGAAGTCACCGCAAATCAGTGTCATAGAGATGGAAAGAAGAAGAAAGAGACCATGCAACCCGATCTAGTAGAATTTAAAATCAGCATCAATACCGAGCCAGTTAAATTTTCTTCATTCTCCAATTATGTGACAGAAAGGTAAATGTTCTAGCTTAATAACATTAATGAAAGAACATCTAGTAGGAAAACTAAGTTTTTAATTGATTTCTAGGAAATAGTTTTTTTAAATTAGAGAAATAGGTTGACATTTTTAAAATTCACATTCTTACATCTATATGAAGTTTCCTAAAAATGATTATCGATATGATTTCTTATTCTTGATTTTGATTCATGGATACTTTCATCAAGTAAAGTGATTACTGATATTCATGAAATGACCCAATTGACCAATTTCATTTTTCCTATTACTGAGATAGTTCTTAGCCTATTTTGAAACATAATTTCTCATTCACTATTTCTTGAAATAACTAAGTGTATGAAAAACTATTATAACATTATTTTATGTCTTTTTAATGCATGATGATTTTATGCCATATTAAAATGAATGACACTATAGATTGATTTTAATTGTTCTCATTTGACTGTGAGGTCCACCCTATATTTGAACATTTGTTAAACTAGTAGAAACCCTTGTATCCCATGACAGGTTGCCACAGTTCAAGATTTTGTTTCTTTACAACCCTTCTTCTTCGAGGTTAATTACATGAAATCACATCATATTTAAAGAGTAAGAAGGGTGTTTCAGGGTTCCATTCAGTGTGTGTTCCATAAATGAGTGTGGTGTTGTGAGTGGGTACCCTATACCCAACTCATGTATGTATATTGAATACCATTACATGCATACAGTTTGATATATACATGTTTATATCTTACCAAAAATAGTGTTTGTACTTCTGCATCGACTATATTTATATAGTGACATCCTAAGATTACATGTCATATAAAAAGACTATATAAGTTCCTAGGCTATAATGAGAACCAATAGACACCATGATAGTAATCTTAAATATATGTAATATGGTCCTGATACATTATGGTGATAGGGAAAAGATGATGTGTGACTATCATGAGTTAGTGGCTCATAAGCCTTGAGAGTCCTTTTCAAGCCATATGTCATTTTAGGTTGTGGTTTTGTTGATGTTTTGTTGTGATTTATCTTTATAGAATAATTTTGATGTATATTAAAGACATGAATATGATCATGAGTTAATTTATCATTGGTTTATTTTTAAATTTAAGGTTTTTTGACATTATTTCGTTGGTCATACATAAATACAACTATAGAACTTTTGGAAAACCCCGGGTGTCAACCTAGAGCTTGAGTGTTGGCAGGATAATTTGATGTTCAATATTAAATTAATGAATTCATGAAAATCAATATCATACTATTACATGAAATATAAATTCAGAATTGATTTTTTTTAGACACCATTGGTGGTGTCATTCTATATTTTACTCCAACCTATTTAGGATTTCCATTAGAATCAAAGAAGAGATAGAAAATAAAGGATTCGAGGAGAAATATATGAGTCACTTTTATCTAGATATTTTGAATAATGGAATGACATGGGACATCATAAAATTTATATTGAGGATGATGTCTTTAATGGATCATGAAGGTTACTTCACAGACCTGAAATATTTCCCCCCTTCATAGGAAGGAGATAATATAGCTAGGGAGACATCTTTTCAGCATTGGATTCAGTATGATTTCATTTCACAGGATAATTCCGTTTTTGTGAGATTTTTTTTATATGATGAATCATGATCTCATCACTAAATATAACCCACTGGATGCCCTGAGTCAAGGGAAATATGTTTTAGTAGGATGATCCAGGAGTTCCACATTAGGTGTCAATAAGTTGATATTAGGATTTCCACCAAGGATACAGTGGTCAGATCAACTTGTGATATAGAACACAGTATTTGGACATCATTCTGATTAATTTTTTAAGAATTACAGGGTTGAACATAAGCTATTTTAGTGTCCTTTTCCCATAGCGGAGTACCAATCATTTGATAAGATGGATTCTATATAGAATTTCTATAGGATCACTTAATAACTGATCATTGGAAGTGGATCATGGTAGGAACCTGGGAGATTCTCTCATACCCCTAAGTAAATAGGTTGATGGAGTTCTATCAGTCACTCGGGTTGAGGCAGGGGACATGGAACCCCAACATAGGAGTAGTGGTATCACTATAATGGAGAACTATAAGGGAGTCAATATAGAGACCAGGGAAGAGGGTAATGTAATATCCATATTGTGGAGTATACTCAAACCAATCAATATGTTGAACTTTCTACTTTCATATGTACAATTCGTGTGTCGTCTGTCATTTCTATAATTTAATTAATACTGTTGGTTTTATTCATTTTATTTTTAAAAATTATCCAATTCCATTTGTTAGGATATGTAAACCTTAGATGCGGTTATGAAAATTGATACATCATTTAGGGTGTGGTTAGAGGTTATTATACAATGTAAGAAGTTCACTAGTCAAATTGTTTTCTACCATTTTCTATGACACATTTTTGTGTAGGGTAATTGACTTCTGAATTATGAATTTAATTCTGAATTCAATTCGGTATGTATTTAATTAACTTCTAAATTTTGTGTTATACTTGCAGGTAATTGCTGAATTCTGCATGTGTATGAGATATGTGAGGGATACTTTAGAGAATTAGGTATGTTTAAATTTCATTAAGTAGGAAATTAATTGTACATATGTTTTATTAAGTAGTGTCTAAAAGGGGAACAATTTTGAATTATACATTATTCAAATGATATACTCAAGTTAAATTTGATCTAATGGTATAAGGATTTTTCATAGCATGTAGCATGAGAAGATCTCCCATGATCGATCTTTATGTTGGCATGGGGAGGAACTCTATAACTGAAACTTATTTCACTATCTAATGATGAGTTGATATATTCTTGGACACTATCAAGAGATATTGAATTTTCTTGATAACATTAACATTTATTAGACTAGAGATACGATCTTAGTCTTGGGTTGTATTTTGACCATGGTGAGATTTCCTTTAGGATGTTCTCTATCATGTAGTTGGAATAATGGTATGATGGAATAAAATGATATAATGAAATGTGAAATGGTAATTAGGCTTATTAGGTATGTGAATCTGAATTTTCACAATTGTTATGTGAATTAAAATATTCTTATGAAACTAATAAATGGAAATTGAACCTAATTGAAATGTAAAGGGGTCACATTGAAATTGTAGCTTTGAATTCTGTACATTTTATTGTCTGAAATGTAATTTCAATTTCAGGTTTGAATTCTATATGTTTTATTGTATAGAGGGCAGGCTGTTGGAGGCTGCATTACAGGCTATTGGAGGTTGTTGGAGGCTGCATTGCAGGCAGTTGGAGGCTACATTGCAGGGTGTTGGAGGCTACATTGCAGGCTGTTGGAGGCTATTGGAGGCTGCATTGTAGGCTGTTGGGGGCTATTGGAGGCTGCATTGGAGGCTGTTGGAGGCTGTTGGAGGCTATAAGAGGTTGCATTCCAGAGGGAAGGCTCCATTGCTGGTAATTGTAGAGGGTCCAACTTGTTCGGTCATGGGGGATGTAGTTTTTGATCCAAACTGTGATCAGTAAGGTTCAAGGAGCAGAAATGACTCCTATTTTTATAAGGTTGAGGTAATGTATTGAATTCTTGACATTGACAATGTGTCCCTTATAATTCTGAAGACGTCTACTAAAATTGGAAAAGGTATGATCTTTGACTCCATATTCTCCATGTATTAGGAATAAGATACCAGTATACATGTTTGTTGCTTTTTTTATTGGGTGCTTTGTTATTTTACAGGGCAGTACTGGTGCTGGAATCTGGTAGTACTGGTTTTGGAATTAGTGAGGGCAGTTGTGATCAGTATACTAGTTCTGGAATGCAGCTGTGATTAGTAGAGGGAAAGCTAGGCTATGATCAGTAAAGAGGGGCTGTGATATACCAACAGTTTGACAAACCGTTGGTAAAGGCATGAAAAAGTTACTCTAGTGCAACAGTTTTACTAAACCATTTCTTAAAACAAATTCCAATGGTTTTTTTGGAACCATTGTAATAGGGTATGTGTAGACATACATATGCCAACAGTTCTTATAAAACTGTTGGTAAAAGGCTACTGAAATGCCGCACATGGCAATGGTTTCTCAAACCATTGAGATAACTTATCCCAATGGTTTGACAGCCTATACCAACTGTTTCAAACTTTTGGGATAGGTAAAATTTTCAGTAGTGATTGGTTTACAGTTTTACATATTGTTTTACCGGTTTACAGGTTTACAGATTGTTTTATAGTTTTACTAATTTTTTATGTTTTTAGGTTTGTGAGATATAGTTGCTAGGTTTGGATTGTTTTATAGGTTTATAGATTGTTTTAAAGGTTGTAAGTTTACAGGTTATAAGATTATAGGTTTTCCATGAAGGTATTATTGTTTTTAGGATGAAGGTATTATTGTTTTTCAATGTTTTTCATGTTTTACAGATTGTTTTACTGGTATTATTGTTTTTAAGGTATGCATGATTGTTTTATAGGTTTCCTTGTTTATAGTTTGTTTTTAGGTTATAAGATTATAGGTTTGTGTGTTTTACAGATTGTTTTCAAGGTTTTCAAAGGCTTCCATGTTTGTGTTTAAGGTATGCATGATTGGTTTACAGATTGTTTTATTAATTTTAGGTTACATGTTCTGTTTACATGTTTCTTCAGGTTACTGGTTTTCAAATTGAATGTTGTGGGAGGTGTGGAGAAGGGGGTGGGGGGTGCTGGTGTAGGGTGTGGAGGGGGGCTATCTATGGGAAGGGGGTGTGTAGTGAGGAGGGGTCAGGGGGTGGGGTGCAAGGTGCAGGGGTGGGGGGGGGGGGGGGGCAGGGGAGGTGTGCAGGAGCAGGGGGTGGGGGGTGCTGGTGCAGGTTGGGGGAGCTATGGGTGGGGGGATGGGGGGAGTTGGTAGTGTCCTCCCAACAGCCAGCATAGTGAACCGTGCTGGCTTTTTTTATGCAGTGGAAAGGCCTATAGCCATGGTTTTAAACCATGGCCAAAGCCCTATATCCATGGTTTGAACCGTGGCTATAAACCTATAGCCACTGTTTAAAACCATGGCTATAGGGATTTAGCCACAGTTCTATGAACCTTGGCTTTTATTGGCATGGCTATAGGGCAGACCCTATAGCCACAGTTTTAAAACCATGGCTATAGGGCTATAGCTATGGTTGGAGCCATGGATTTAGGGATATAGCCACGGTTCGAACCGTGGCTATAGGGCTATATCGACAGTTTCAAACCGTGGCTATAGGCTCTGACCTATAGCCTAAATTTCTAGTAGTGACCTGATAGGGTTCCCCGGCCCCCGAAAATTTAACAACTACTAAAAAATAATTATGATGAAAAAAACCAGTCCATAAATATTATTTATAATTTATCATATATCTGTAATATATATTAAATATATTATTTGATTAAAATGATTCATTTAAGTCGAATTTTCATTCCAACAAATATTAAATGAACCTGGAATAATAAAATAATATTCATCTGGTTAATGTTATTTATCGATTTTACTTATCTTGTAAATTATTTTTCTAAATAAATTTAAATAAATTATTCTTAACTTGAATAATAATTAATTTATTTATTTATCAGTGATTAATTACATAGACAACACTCAAACCCCATGGTGGCCCCCACCATGTCCAATATACATATTCAACTGAATAAGGCAGATTCTTGAATATGCTGTTGTGTGTGACTATCTAGGCCCTTATCTCTATAGTAGTGAATAAAATCTAGAGACAAATAGAGAAGTATAGAAACCCATCAAGGCCCCTACAAAGATAAGGATAGTCATAGAAACAACATCCAACCTATAAACACATATTGTGTACTATAATATCTTTTTTATTAAATATCTCATAAATTCGGATGCACACTTCTATCACATCTATTTTATTGCATTATTATTTTTTGATCTAACCAAATAGATTTACCTTACAACTACATTGACCTAAGACTTATAAAGGTAATACCATCCTGATCAACTAGTCCTGAGATATATTACTTCCTTAACTTTGAAGAAAAAAACCATTTATTGAACATTCAACCAATGCCATACCACCAATGACACACCTAACAAAATCCACCTCACCATGGTTTCATTATCAAGGTCTTTGAATTGTATCCAAGTATGTGATCAAATGGAATAGACTAGTGTTGAGTCAAAAGTCCTCTTTTGACATTTATATCTTGTTTTGAAAATCACAAATGTCCTTTTTCATGTTTATCGTATCATACTGACCGTACTGATTTTACTGATCATCCTGATCGTACTGACTATACTGATCGTACTGATCATGTTGATCATACTGACCATAATGATCGTACTGATCATGCTGATCGTACTGACCATGCTGATCGTACTGATCATGCTGATCGTACTGACCATAACAATCATACAATGCTGATCGTACTGACCATGCCAATCGTACAATGCTGATCGTACTGAATATGGAAATTGCATTGACTCTGCTACTCATATCTTTCATTACATACTTGTTTTGGTACTTAGTCAAAAACACATGTTTCATATAAATCGTACTCATGATTATCTTGTTCATATATCTTGTTTTAACCAATACGATGTCGTTGAGTTAATTACAAACTAATCAAAACAATGTCGTACTTTCTGTTTCAATATTACTGTTATGATGCCAGGTGTCCAAGTCCCTTAGAGTTTTTCAGAGAAATATGACCATTGGAGGAAACATGACCGTTGGAACCCGAGGCCTATAAATAGGAAGTCATTTGAAGCTGAAAGAGAGAGACTTTTGGAACAACTGCGATACTCTACTTCTATCAAGTTCTAAAGAGAGACACTGTGACTTCTCTTATCTGCTTTGTGCATCCGATCATCATATCGAGGGATTTCAAGTGATTTAAAGACAGAGGTGCCGATTACCTACAATATCGAGGGCTGCCGGGGATAGGCAGATGGACGGTCCGATCATCATATCGAGGGCTACCAGGGATAGGCAGACAGACGTCCTGATCATTGTATCGAGGGCTACCGGGGATAGGCAGATAGACATCCCGATCATCGTATTGAGGGCTGCCGGGGATAGGTAGACAGACGTTCCAATCATCGTATCGAGGGCTTACCAAGGTGTTGGTGAGACAGACCTTTTATCCTAGGTGAAAGGATTACCCTTCTCTTTGGGTGAAAATAATTGTAATACTTTTACTTTTCCGCGATAGCTTGTATTAGAAAGGAATTTATTGTTTCCTTTCTTCTTTACATATTAAATTGTAATTGTTTCAATTACAATCATTATATTACATATTTTATTGATTGATTCTATACGCTTTATGGTAGAATCATTCATCTTTATATTACTCTGATTATTGTGTTCATCTCGAATATAATTGTTTTACATTTCACTAGTATTACATTACTTCATACCATTTATTCTCAATACAATCGTGGGTGTTTGTATTTGTATTAGTTTAATATCTTTTAAACTAAATCTCTTAAGTGTTTAAACACAAAGTTTTTAAACCTACAATTCACCCCCTCTTGTATTGTTCCATCTAATATACATATACATCTACATATTCGATCCAACAATTGAAACAGCACAAGTAAAAGTTTATGAAACTGATCCTTTTGTTTTCAACCAACCCAAACCTACATCCTCAGATGTGTTTTCTAAAAATGTTTATCAACCTTTATTAGAAGATCATTATGATAAGGAAAATATTGAAAAATATACTTCTAAAACATTTACCACAGAAGATTTTCTACCATATGTAGATGAAAAAGTTTTACAAAACCCAAATCATTTTTTTCTTATGAATCATCCCAGTGATAACATCATTGGTGATGTAAATCAACATGTATGGACCAGAAATTCCTTAAGAAATGAAATAGAACATCTTGATTTTCTTTCCCAATTTGAAATTAAAAGTCCAAGTGAGGCCTTAGGTGATGAATATTGGATCAAAGCAGTGTAAGATGAACTAAATGAATTTGAAAGGAATCAAGTATGGATTTAGTTGATAGACCTAAAGAAACAACTGTAATTGGTGTAAAATGGGTTTTCAGAAAAAAATGTGATGAAAATGGAATCATTGTAAGAAATGAAGCAAGACTTATTGCTAAAGGCTATAATCAACAAGAGGTAATAGACTATGAAGAAACATATGATCCTCTAGCTAGACTTGAATCTATCCATATTCTATTAGCCTTTGTAGAATACTTTAATTTCAAACTACTTCAAATGGATGTAAAATGTGATTTTCTAAATGGTTTTGTTCATGAAGAAGTTTTTGTCGAACAACCTCCAGGTTTTCTAGACCCAAAACATCCTGATCATGTTTTTAAACATACCAAGGCTCTATATGGTCTTAAACAAGCCCCTAGAGCATGGTATAATAGACTTACAGGATTTCTTTTACAAAAAAATTATACAAAAGGTACAACAGATCCAACCCTTTTTATAAAAATTGAAAATAAAGATGTCTTGATTGTTCAAATCTATGTTGATGACATCATATTCGGATCAGCTCAGAAATCTTTAACTGATTCTTTTGCTAATTTAATGAAATCTGAGTTTGAAATGAGTATGATGGGTGAGTTAACATTCTTTTTAGGTTTTCAAATTTCTCAAAAACCAGAAGGAACATATATATCCCAAAATAAGTATATTAAAGACTTACTCAAAAAGTATGGATATGACAAACTAAAAGTATTAGCACTCCAATTGGTACCTCAAATACACTTGATCTTGATGAAACTGGGAAACCAGTAGATCAAACAATATTTAGAGGTATGATAAGAAGTTTTCTATACTTAACAGCTAGTCGAACAGACTTAATGTTTTCTGTATGCTTATGTGCAATATATCAATCTAATCCAAAAGAGTCTCATTTAAAATCTGTAAAGAGAATCTTTCGGTATTTAAAAGGAAATATGGATCTAGGTCTCTTTTATTCTTCAGGAGATGATTTTGTTTTAAAAAGTTTTTCAGATGCTGACTTTGGTGGTTGTATAATGGATAGAAAAAGTACATCTGGAACATGTCATTTCTTAAGAGTTTCTCTGGTTTCTTGGTCCTATAAGAAACAACACTCAGTAGCACTATCCACTGTTGAAGCTGAATAGGTAGCAGCTGGAAGTTGTTGTGCTCAAGTATTGTGGATGCAACACACACTCACTGACTATGGATTGAGTTTCTCTAAAACTCAAATTTTATGTGATAATACTAGTGCCATATCTCTTAGTAAGAACCCAGTACATCACTATCGTGAAAAACACATAGATGTTAGGCATCACTTTCTTAGGGATCACACACAAAAAAGAGATATTATTTTACAATTTATCAGAACACAAGAACAACTTGCTGACATATTTACAAAACCATTTCCTTCCAATAGGTTTGAGTTTATAAAACAGAAGCTAGGAATGATTACATTAAAATAATAATTTATATATACTTCATATTTTTTATATTTCTCCTTACAGCAAACAACTCCCTTAGAAAGGGGGAGGACATTTCTTACTATTTTTTTTCTTACTATGTTTCTTTTTATCTTATGATCTTTAATTATTTACTCTCATGGTATGTGTTTTTGTTTTCTTGTTTTTCGTATTGACAGTTTTATCGTATCATTTACCTTTATGTTTAACGTATTGACAGATTTATTGTATTATTTACTTCATTGTATCGTCCGATCATGGCAATGAATTTCTTTTCCATCGTATTGTCAGTTCATGGTAATAAGATTGTTTTCCACCGTATTGTCAGTTCATGGTAATGAGATTGTTTTCCATCGTATTGTCAGTTCGTGGTAATGAGATTGTTTTCCATCGTATTGTCAGTTCATGGTAATGAGATTGTTTTCCATCGGCTTGTCAGTTGATGGTAATTAGATTTTTTTTCCATCGTATTGTCAGTTCATGGTAATGAGATTGTTTTCCATCGGCTTGTCAGTTAATGGTAACAACTCTTCTTTCCATCGGTATGACGATTGTTTTTTTCGTACGATTGTGTTTTCCTTTTAGCTCTACTAAAACCAACAATTACCTTACATTCTCCGGCAGGTACTTTACATTTTTTTTAATTTTTTTTCTTTTCGTTTTTATCCTAACCATTGATCTTTTTTCCTCTAATCTTGACCGTAGAAGATCAACGGTCACCCCTATATCGCCTATAAATATCCCCCCTCCTCAAACCCACATTGGTTTTTCTGGTTTTGAGGCGAAGCTCTGCTCCACTGCTTTTAAGTCATCGTACGATCTTTCTTCGGCAACACCTATATGTCTCAGTCCTCTGCTAATACTCCCGCCGAAATTTCTTCAAAGACTTTTACAGAGAAAGACTTTTTCAGAGAAAGGTTAGTTTCTCGGGACTTTTTTTATTCGTATGATTCCACAATCAGAAGAATCATTCTATTTCAAGGATGGAAACATTTATGTGTTGAAAGACCTTTTTCTCAAGATCTGGTTCTCTTTGATGAAGTCAGTCTGTTCTATAAAACCATATCTTTCTACAAAGTCATGACTATAAATTTTGTTGTGTACAATAGAAAGTTGTCTATGTCTGTGAAACAAGCAGATCATTTTCTTAATGTCCCAAAAGAAGGGTATTATTCCTATCCATCTCATAAAATACCAGAGGAGGTCGGTAGGTTTAATAGAGAAAGTGCTGAGAAGTCATTGTTTGTTATAAATGAAGAGAAGAGAAAAGTGACTCATCTTTCTCCGGACAATCGGTTTGTGACTCTATAGATGCAAGGTTTTCTTATCCCAAGGAAAGGGGATAGAGAAACTCTAAAAGTTTTTTATATTTTTATGCTTGACTATCATGTAAATATGAGAAAAGTAAATCTCATGGGATATGTTTTTGAAACTATCAAGAATGTCAAGACAGGAGGAATTAAGTCCCAAATGATTATGTATCCAGCTATCCTTACAAAGTTTATTCTCGAGAGTATGAAGTTTTTCAACATTACTTTGAAAGGAAAGATGATATATTTGAATCCCTCCTGGATTAGAAAAAGTACTTTGAAGAAGTTGAATGTTTATTTTGACCAGAATTCAAAATTTTTTGTTAAGGATGTAGAAGTTGAATCTCCTCAGAATCAATCGACATCTATACCAGCCAAAGATTTTCAATCTGCTGTTATTACTCAAAAGTCTGATCCGCAAACCAGCTCAAAGCCTAAGAAGAAGCAAAAGTATAGTAAAGAAGTTATAGCCAAATGGAGAAAGGATAAGGAAAAAGGAAAGGAAGGTGATCCAAAGTTTGGACTTGATCCAGCCAAAGCGTTTGCTGAAAGAATTAGGGTAGAAGAAACCCTTAAAGTTGAAAAGAAAAAGAAAACTGTTTTGAAAAGAAAGGATCAAGAATTTGATATCTCTAAAGTCTTGAAAATGGTTGATGATTCAAGTGCTCAACTAACAGAAGAAGTGCATCAAGAACCAATCATACAGAGTCTTCCTGAAAAATAAAAAGGAAAACAAATGTTAGAATAGATACAAGAATTTGAAGAAGAGGAAGGATATTTTCTTTTAGAATTCCTTCAGAGTTCGAAGAAGAGTAGAGAGGAATCAATTCAAAAGCAAAGTGAACGTATTCAACAAGTTCCTCATGTTGATCAAGCACTTTTTCAATCTTCTGAAACTCCGGATAGAATTTCATCTCAAGTAAAGAAAGATGATCAATCCTCTCACACTGATAAAGTTATTTCCATTAGTGATAAAGTGTAAGAAGAAATAAATTAGAAAGAAAAATCAAAAGGAAAACATCCAGTTGTAGAATCAACCCGATCAAATGAACTGGCTTCATACAATGAAGATACTGATTCAGAACACACAATGTCTCTCAAGAAGAGTGATTACATTGTCCATGTTTTGAGAAGGGTTGAGAAGACCATTCCATATTTCCCTAGGCTGGAAGGGAAGATTGATTTTATTACTGACAATTAGAAAAATAAGTTTGGTTCTGTAAAATAATTAAGAAAGAAAGTTTTGTCAGTCGAAGCCGATTTGAAAGTTCTTTCAGAATGTTTGGCTACCCATAGGAAGGCCTGCAACAAGATGACCAAGTGTTCATAAAAAATAGAGAGCTCAGTCAATGATCATGAGATAGAAATTGAAGATATAATAAAGTTGTCAAATGAGCTTTAAATTGCATTCAATAAGCTTGATAGAGAAATGGTTGATAGGTTGAATCTTTTTTCTTCCCAACGAGCCGATGTTCCTTCAGTAAAAGACTTGTAGGAGAGAATGAATACCTTTCAGGCTGAGTTTTCGAAGGTTTCATCTTTCAAAGATGAAATAGTTCTCTTGATGAAACAGAACTCTGGGTTATCCAAAGATAACAAGAATTTGCAAGACATAATTGATACTCTTGAAGAAGTAATCAGAGTTCAGGAAGAGACAATCAGAAATCAAGATCAAATCTTTGCCGATCAACAAGACCTTCTCAGATCTCAGGGTGATGCTATTTCTAAAGACAAGAAGGAGATCAAAAAGATGAAGGAAGTTCTTCATGAGTTGATCAAAAAGGAGAAGGAAAGAGAAAACAAGTGACTTGTATTTTTTCTCAATTTTAGCGTTGATTGTTATCGTAATGAAATTTCTTTTATCCATTGTCTTGTATTTATTTTCTAACTCTTTCAGACAATTCAATTTTACCCCTTTCTTTTTGTAAATCACAAAGGGGGAGAATGTTTGCAAAGGGGGAGAATGTTTATAAAGGGGGAGAATTTTTATAAAGTGGGAGAATTTTTTATAAATGGGGAGAATGATTTACAACACAAAGGAAAATATACGAATACAATCCTTAAGAATGTCCATACCTAAGGGGGAGTTAGTTGTATTCAATTTCTTATTCAGAAGAGTTTCCAATAACTTTGGGGGAGATAAGTATTTCTTTTAGTTTTTATTTTGTGATTTGTTATTTCCAAAAAGGGGGAGATTGTTGAGTCAAAAGTCCTCTTTTGACTTTTATATCTTGTTTTGAAAATAAAAAATGTCCTTTTTCATGTTTATCGTATCGTACTGATTGTACCGATCATCCTGATCGTACTGACTATACTGATCGTACTGATCATGCTGATCATACTGACGATAATGATCGTACTGATCATGCGGATCGTACTGACCATGCTGATCGTACTGATCAGGCTGATCGTACTGACCATGGAAATCGTACAATGCTGATCGTACTGACCATGCCAATTGTACAATGCTGATCGTACTAAATATGGAAATTGCAGTGACTCTGCTACTCATATCTTTCATTACATACTTTTTTTGGTACTTAGTAAAAAAAACATGTTTCATATAAATCGTACTCATGATTATCTTGTTCATATATATTGTTTTAACCAATATGATGTCGTTGAGTTAGTTACAAACTAATCAAAATGATGTCGTACTTTCGGTTTCAATATGACCGTTATGATGTCGGGTGTCCAAGTACCTCCGAGTTTTTCGGAGAAATATGACCGTTGGAGGCAACATGACCGTTAGAACCCGAGGCCTATAAATAAGAGTTAATTTGAAGCTGAAAGAGAGAGACTTTTGGAACAACTGTGATACTCTACTTCTATCAAGTTCTAGAGAGAGACACTGTGACTTCTCTCATCTGCTTTGTGCGTCTGGTCATCATATCAAGGGCTTTCAAGTGATTGAAAGATAGAGGTTCCGATTACCTACAAAATCGAGGGCTACCGGGATAGGCAGACAGACGGTCCGATCATCGTATCGAGGGCTGCCAGGGATAGGCAGATAGACGTCCTGATCATTGTATCGAGGGCTGCTGAGGATAGGCAGACAGACGTTCCGATCATCGTATCGAGGGCTATCGGGGATAGGCAGACAGACGTTCTGATCATCGTATCGAGGGCTTACCAAGGTGTTGGTGAGACATACCTTTTATCCTAGGTGAAAGGAGAACCCTTCTCTTTGGGTCAAAAGAATTGTAATACTTTTACTTTTCCGCTGCTGCTTGTATTAGAAAGGAATTTATTGTTTCCTTTCTTCTTTACATATTCAATTGTAATTGTTTCAATTACAATCATTCTATTACATATTGTATTGATTGATTCTATAAGCTTTATGGTAGAATCATTCATCTTTATATTACTCTGATTATTGTGTTCATCACGAATACAATTGTTTTACATTTCATTAGTATTACATTACTTCATACCATTTATTCTCAATACAATTGTGGGTGTTTGTATTTGTATTAGTTTAAGATCATTTAAACTAAATCTTTTAAGTGTTGAAACACAAGGTTTTTAAACCTACAATTCACCCCCCCTCTTGTATTGTTCCATATAATATACATATACATCTACATATTCGATCCAAAAACTGGTAATGATCTTAATCTAGGAGACTGGTGCATATATCCATATATATGAACAACCAATGACACCCAAAACATTTGGTGTTCCAATTAGGGGTTCTATCCTCATGATCTTACTACTAGATATCACCAAGTGAGAACTTCATGAGAATAAGTCTCAATGCTTATGAGACCCAAAAACCTAATAATAAATCATATACTATGTCCAATCAGTAATATGTTTCTAGATCATATGACCTTTTTTTAAGATTAATTTCATAGTATTTCAAGGTTCTCATTAAAACCTAGATTCTTCTATAACATTTTGATACAATAATTAATCTATGCACATTACTATTAAATAGTGGTTGTATAAATATATATACTATAGTTGTAAGAAAACACCTTTCATATCTAATTATATACATGATATGGTAATCAAAATTACTATTCAAGTTGGGTTGAGGGAACCCACTATTACAATAAGTTATTCATATCACCTATGTAAAAACCATGGGTTTTAATGTTGGTTATATATTAAAAAATGTTAAAATTATTTTAAACACCTATTATTATATAACTGACATTAGAAACAATCGTTACTTGGGTTTAAACATCAGTTATATGAATAATCAATGTTAAAACACTTTTTAATGTTAATTAACATAGAACTAATATTAAAAACCTGATTTTAATTCTATTTTTTTATTCTAGTGTATAAATTTTTATACACACATTTAAGGAGTTTAAAGCTTGGTATGATAGTTTATTTAGTGGTCTTATACCTTTAATTTGAATTGTAATAGGTTATTATCTTGAATTAAGTAGTTTATTATAGTTTATACATATTAGCTGTTAAAATTATGATGTAATTGTGGTCTCTCTTGACTAAAGAATCCACGGGTAGAGGGAATTTGGTTCAGACTACTCACTAGCCTAGAGGATTATTCCTTTTCTAGAAAATTGGTGGTTTTGTATCATTCACTCTAAGCATACTCTTAAAGGATTTTATAGTTAATATGATTTTGATACTTTATATGAAAGGGTTACATGTACCTCATGCATGAGATGAATTTTTATATGTATAAGTATAGTTAGATTTTAATTTGGATTAATAACCCAACCCATGAGGTTTTTAAAGAGTTATATATCAATGTGGTTTAAACATATTGATTTTATGGAAGGAATATGATTCCAAAATAAATCATTAGAAGTATGTTCTCAAAAATATTATAAAACAAGATAAGAAGGTGATATTATATTCTCCTTTAAAAATAATAAGGTTAAGACTCCTTCCAATGAAAAAACTTTTAAATAGATTTATCATTAAATCAGGAAGATTCATACCAAATTAGGGTTCCCTTGGATTATTCTATGTATGAAAATAAAGTAATAATGGGACCCTTAGTGTTAGGTGAATATTATTTTTAATTTTTTTAAGTTAAACATAGTTTAAGAACCCTAAATTTTAGGATACTAGTGAAAGGATGTCATGTTTATTCATATGATGGATATGATAAGGAGTTGTCTGGTCAACCATCAAAGAAGCATATATGATATTATTAACATGATATTATACCATAATAACTAAAATGATGAGGTTAATTCCATAGTGGGGTCATCAAAAAGTTAAATATAAATCTTAAACCACTAATGGATATGATTAATTTTAAATGGGTCATCATTTTAGTGGGATAACATTTAATAAAATCCCTTATTAAATAAAATCCTAGACTGGGCCAGAGAAATAAAAATTATTCATAAATAAGAAGGAAAATTTTATGTGCTAGGGTAACATATTCCTAAGTAATCAAAATTTGAAATTTTTAACACTTGAATATAGATTCTTATAAGAATAATGTAAGAATTCACTTTACATTTCAAAATCATTAGATAAAAGATGACTGAAGGAACTTTAGTTTTTGTTCATGTACTCAATGTAATTAAATGTTTCAGTGGCATGGTAAGGATACAAGTTATCTATAAGGTTTATATTTATAAAATATATATTTTGGATTAACTAATGTAAATGTTCCACAAATGTGAATGAGTTCAAGAAATTTTTACCTTGTTTTATCAGATTGTTGTAGATGAATGGGAATGACATGGTACTTTTAGAATCTTGTACTTTTGTTGATAGTACTAAAAGGAAAAATATTTAAGATATAAAAGAATATTTTATTTTTCCAATAGTTGTTCATGGTCATTGAAACCTAAAAAATATCATATTGTGGAGACATTTACATAAGAATAAATTGTTTAAGATACATGAAGGGTTTTAGGAAACTTCATAGAAATTCTATGTTAGGTATCAGTGTTATATAAATAATTTCTTCATTTTTTATGGGTATTGTTACCAAAATTATACATTAATTTTTTTTAAATAAACAAGAGTTCAAAATCAAGGTGAGGATTTATAGAGCTTTTATTTTTTATTCATGTGATGCATAAAAGGGTTTCTAAATCAAGGAATGGTTGTAATGGAAAATATCTAGATCACATGGATGTAAAAAAATGAGGCGTCTTTAATATTATTTCTCTTATATGAAAATATAATTAGTCTTTTAGAAATGTGTTATTATGAAAAATATGAGATGATAGATTTAATACACCAGTTATATTATTTATTGGGCTCTATAACATTCTTGAAGGGATGATTATGATAAAAATGTTTTATCTAGGATGAATGATTTTATGTTGTTGTTTAATAAAATATAAAGGATATTATCCCACCATCCTTTAGGTGTGTACTCTAAATAATAGATTCCCTTTTTAAGTATATTACTCCCAACATATATAATATCATATATTATATAATGGTCAATAGTTTATTGTTTTAATACTTTATATAGAGTCATAATTTTCATACATAGACATTACATATTAATAGATAAATATTAATTACATAAAATTATGATTAATTCCAGAATCATATAGGTTCAATGTATTTGGAAGATTGGATACAAAAACAACTAGTTAATAAGTGTTCGACATCATCTCCCACTGAGTTATTTATAACATGAAACCATCTTAGATATATTATACTTAAAAAATTTCTTCATAAACTTGTGAAATGAAACATAAGAAAGGGTGAGATCTACTGATCGGTAAGGGTAAACAAGGGAGATATAAATGATCACTTAATAATAACATTAGCATAAGGGTATAATAACATGAACTTTTCATTTGAAAAACATGCTCAACATATCATAAATCGTAATCTTGAAACATAATATAACGAATGGTAGTTCAGAATACATGAATCAAAAAAATTAGATAACATGATTCATGAGAAGATAACATTGTCATAAGAAATAAGTTTACGACATACACATAATCAGGGAAAATAATTTCCTCAGTCTAGGATCATTTCCTAGACTATGATAGTATATTGGGTTCACTCCTCATTAAATCGTATCCTTATTCAAGGTTCACTACCAAGACTATCATAGTACATAAATCCCTTACTGAATAAGGTCCAATCCTCATTATAGTATTTATAATAACATGATATATATATCTTTACCCACTACAATATAAGGCTATATAATTCTAATTTCACCCATTTGATAATGAAAATCATACATATGTGTTCAAAAAGATCACAAAACATTCACCATAACATACCCCATGGAAAAGAAATGGGTTTCAAATTTTTTTTATCATTTCATCATAGCATAAATCCTGGAATAGAAATGGATTTCAAAAACATTTCATCATTTCATCATATCATAAGAAGTGAAAAAAGGGTTTTATAAAGGTTTCATATTAACTTAATTTACTAATGGGAACGAAATTGGTTTCATAGAATTGTCATTAAATCATCATCATCATAAGTCTTACAAAGAAATAAGGTGCATGGTATCATTAGATTATATTCCAATAAAATAATAGTATACATCAATTATGTTATAATAGATTAAAAATTCCATTAAAATACCACTAGAAATGTTCTTGAGAAAAATATACATTTCACTTTAAAATCACTTGTTTAAAATATATTAAATTACAAAAACTTAAGGAAAAAAATTTCTTTGAAAAGAACCTAGGAAAATTGTAATTTATGTTTGAAAACATTACTTGGTAATGATGGATAGAAATTTTGTTCATGTTGGGTAAATTAAAAAAAATATACCTTTCTTGTTTTCGATAAAAATTAAAAAATAAATCATTCATAAAATGATAATAATATTCATTTTAAACAATTTTTTAAAGTAAAAAATGGGTAAAAATGAATTTAGTAAATAATTTTATATTATTAAAAACATTATTAAAAGAAAATAAAATTCATGGATATGGATGAAAAATGATTTTTAGATGAAAAGAGAAATAAAGTCCGGTGTCCTTAAGAAAACATTCTTTCAGTATCATGAGTTCTTAAAGGGAGGAAAATGAATTTAAAACATTTAATATCAATAAATAATCACATTATAAAAAATTTAAAGGTATTACTAAGATATAGGTCATAAAATTTCACAACCAATAACATAATCACAAATAATCCCACAAAATAATGAGATTAAAACATAAATCTCTTACCTCAAGTTCGAATTGCTTCAAAATTTATCTAGCCTCCTGTATAATAATTTTAAATTTAGTATAATTTTGTAAAAGAATAATTTACATACTTATAATATCATATACTATCCACCTATAAAAATTCAACACCCATTTATTAATAATTATTTATTAAAATCATCATTTCTGAGTGTTCACTATTTCATTTTTCAGGAGAATTTTAGTTTTGTAGTTTCTTTTGCTGTTCATGGATCATGGTTCCATCCTGTCCATAATATTTATCAAGATATAAATATCACATATAAAAATTATATATATATAGAGTTATTTATAAAAGTTAGATATATAGAAATGAATTACATCATTAATAGAGATGGTAGGTCATATGTATCCATGAACATTGTTTTCACTTTTCAAATGATAGAAAGAAAGAAATATAAATAATAATTTAAATTTATATAATCCTTATAATATCATATATATCTTATATATTCAATAAATCTATCATTATTAATATCCAGGTAACGTGGAAATGAAAAAAAAATCACATCGCTTTGTGGAGGTGGTAGTCCACATGTACACACAAGCAACATTATCATTTTATACTAGATTTGAAGGTAAGAAGGTATATATGAAATTTCAATTAGAAGAGAATAATTATGTCATAAATATAATATATAAAATTTAAATCCATCACAGTAACTATCCATTAATGATGGTGATAAAAAATGAATTGTATCGCTATGTAGAGGTAGTAGTCCACATTTACGCATGAGAGATACTTTCACTTCCCACTTGATTGAATAGAGGGTGGATACTGGTGTTTCAATAATCATAATAATATTTAAGTATATATATAATACTGAATTTATTATTATATTATGAATTACATATATTTATAATCGGTATATGAATAAATAAATTGATAGATGTCAGGTAGGAAGATTACCTCTTCTTTAGTAGGCCTCCTTTAGATCATTTATTAAGGACCATTGGACTAGTATTTTAAGAATAAAAGAACCAATAATTAATTTATATTTATGTTAGTAAGATAATGGGGTAGTTTTATTCATGATAGATAGCTTAAAGTGGTGTAAATAATAAAAAGGATTGATGGCCTATTATAAGCGGGGGGGAGGAAAAACTTGTGATTTATTAAAAGATTAAAATATAATAAAGTCATACTCAATAAAAATGATTCAAAATTGAAAGATTTTAAAAGGTATGATAGTTTAAGGTTGAATTTTTTTCATAAAATAGTATTTACATAATTCTAATTGGAAAACATACCCTTTCTCTTGGTTTAACTCACAGGTAAACGTATATTAACCATAACCAGTGTGATTTTTTTACTATTTTTACAATAAATTTTGACCAAAAATTAATGTTACATCATTAAAAAGTTTGGAAATTAGAATTAGAGATATAAAATCCATTTTATTAAATTCAATTCATTGAATTGGTATAATTTAATTTAAAATGAAACCCACAAAACAGGATGAAAATCAGTTTTCCAAAAATAATGTTTTCTTAAGTATAAAAGTTTTTTATATCAAATTCCAACATAAAAATAAATATAATTATCCTAATTAGATTATTAATAATAAAAATTTACTACTTTTACTTTTAAATAAATTTTAAAACAAAGTGAATCTTTTTAAAATGCTTTAGATGAGAAGGTAATTTTAAATAAAAAACAATATTTTTCACTATCCATTGAAAAATAAATATTTTTAGAAAAATATCAAAACACTGAATGAATTTTTTCAAATAAATTTTATAAAAGAGTAATAATTAAATATATTATTTGTTCAAAAAAATAAATAAAAATCATTTTTTATTAAAAATTTATTTTTGAAGCATACAAATACTTTACTAAAAAACGAGTACTTAATTTTCTATATATATTATTTGTCTGAAAAAATTATAAACAAACATCAAAATTTGTTTATTCCAAAAAATTATTCCAATTTTAATGGTAGTTTGTAACAACATACTATATTATGGTTCATTTAGACTCTGTTTTTTTTGTATCACATGTTATCAAAGAAATTAAATGTTTTTAAAGAAAAATATATCTTTAAATATTACGGTGTTACATTCTAGGCCCCTTAGAATGAATTTCTCCACCAAAATTCTATCAATATGATACAAAAAAATGAATATATCGATATTTCATCACTTATTTGGGTTCCCATGTAGCTTTATTGAATTTATGATTCCTCCAGATAGCTTTCACTAAATGAGTAGTCATGTTCTATAGCACTTTATCTCTATGATATGATATTTCAACCAGTTTTCTTCACAGGAAAGATCATGATCCAGTAATACAACCTATGAATAAAGTACATTTTATGGATCTGTTATATATTTCCTTAAGTCTAGATACATGGAACACATTGTGAACTTGAGAGAAGTTTGGGGGAACCACCAAGAGATAATCAACCATCCCTACATGATCAAGAATCTCGAATGGGGTGATATACCTATGGCTCACCATTCCCTTATTCCTGAATATCATAACCTTATTCAATAAAGAAATTTATAGGAATACCTTCTCTCTAAATTCAAAATCTATATTTCACCTAAAACTGTCATCACAATTTTCAATTGACTCTGATATTTCTTTATGTTTTTCTGAATTGATCTGAATTTCTCTTACATTTCCTCATCTAAATTAGGTCCTAATAGCTTTATTTCTCTAACTTCATCCCATCATGTTATAGTTATAGACATCATTCAATAAGTATCTTCTTATTTATCCATCTTAATTCTCATGTTAAAGTTATTGTTGTAAGAAAACTTGACTAAAGTAAATTGTTGATCCCAACCACAATTGAAATCTATAGAACAATATCTCAGCATATTCTCTAGGGTTAGAATGGTTCTCTTATATTGATCATCTATCTAGTGATGATAATTATTACTGAATCTCAACTCTATATCCATATCCTACTAAATAATTCACCATAACATTGAGGTAAACTTCAAATATCGATCATATACAATAGAATGTGGAACTCCATGAAACCTTACAACTTCTTTAATGTATATTCACTAAAACTGATCAAGAGAAAAATATTCTCTGATAGTATTTAAGTGTGATGAATTTATAAGGTAATCGAATACAACCCAAATTGTATTAGGTCTTCTAGACGTCATGGGGAGTCTGAAGAAAAAATCAACGGTGATGGTTTCACATTTCTATTATTGTTTGGGAAATGGATGTAGCATCCACTTATATATTTATCTCTCACCCTTAAAATTATGATATACCAAGCACCAGAATATATAATCTTTAATAACTCTCTTCATTTTGTCTCACAAAATATACTCTTTCATATCTCTATACACATTCAAAATTTCAGGATGAATAGAGATTGTTGAACTATGATATTTATCTAACAATTCCTCCTTCAATTCTTATATTTATAGTACACATACATAGTTTTTGAACCTTATCATTCTACCACAGTCAAGGTTTATCTTAGGAACATTTCTTACTTTTTTTTCAACTCTATATCTTCTTTTGAAACTATTTTATCTTTTCATGGATAGAATATTGAACACTCATTTGATAAAGATATGAATGTTACCCTTACATAAATAATTATGTATACATCCTTTGAAAATCAAAAAATATTTTGTCTTTTGTGATCCTGATCATTGATAATATATCATGATCCTTTTGACTCAAATCATTGTCCACCTTATTATCTTTCCCAAGGTGTTAATTTATTGAACAATGATAATCTTTAATCAACCCCAACCATATTCTCTATCCCATATTAAATTACTTATAAGTGAATATATACTTTAAACTTTTGTGATAAGTATATATGTCATACCTTTCTCCATAAAGAAAAAACCACCATATTTTTAATGTAAAAATTACTATAACAAACTTCAAAACATGAGTTCTGTAATTTTCTCGTGAACATTCAATTGGAATGGGGCATAAGTTATCACCATATCATTATATATGAGGATGGATCCCATTACCATATTTTATGAATCACTATAGATAAAAAACCTTCTCTATTGCAGGGTAATGTAAGGATAAGTGTTTTTACTAACCTTCTCTTCGATTCATTGAAATTTTATTCACACACATATTTACAAAGGAAAATGGAGCCCGTTCAAGTTAACATGGTCAGTGGATTAGAAATATGTGAGAAATTATCTAGAAATCATCCATAATAGCCATCCAAACAGAGAAAACTATAGATATCAATCATAGTGGTTGGTCTAGGATAATATTCAATAACTTCAATCCTTGACGGATCCACTAATATACCATATATTGTGATTATATGACCTAAAAATGAAACCTTTTATAGCCAAAATTCTTACATGGTATATTTTTCATACAACTTATCTTTTCTTAAGGGCTTTAGTATAATCCTCAATTGATTTTTATGCACTTACAGACTCTTGGAATATCTAAGGATGTTATCTATAACATTTACCATAGACTAATTAAGTTAATATCTAAATTCTCTACTCATTACATCCCTGAATATAGTACGGTAATTTGTAAGACCAAATAGAATCTCTATAAATTAATAGTGTATATACGTAATATGGGGGGTTTTCTTGGTTATGTCTTCACTGCTGAACCTCACAAGATAGTATCCATATTAGAGATCAACCTTGGAAAAATATTTTGATCCACATAATCGATCGAACAAATCATTAATACAAAAGATAGAATACTTATTCTTGAATGTGATCATGTTATGTTCTTGATAATTAATGCACATTCACATTGATCCATATTTATTCTTAACAAAAATAAAAGGAACATCTCAAGGTGATCCAATTAGATAAATGAATACCATATCAAGATTCTTCTATAGTTTCTTCTTCAATTCCTATAAATCAGTAAAATACATTATATAATAAGTCTATAAAATACATGTAGTAGTAGGAATGAGTTTAATTGAAAACTCAACTTCATGATTCAAAGGAATACTAGGAAATTATTTCAAAAAAATAACAATAAAATCTTATATAACATGTGTATCTTTTTTGTCGAGTTTCTCACAAATAATTTAAGATAAAAACACATTTTAATGAGAATAGAGACCCATATAATGGATATAATTTTCATTGTAAGTTCATATTTATTTTCACATATATATATTATCCTAGGTTAGTTTAGAATATTAAACATGAATTCAATTCCTCATAAATTTATGTGGGATTGATGTAAATAAATCCAATAAATTTTTAATATAACATCAAATTCAAATATAGGAAAAAAATAATATTTTTAGGATATAAATTACCAAAAACATCAATTAGAGAAGAATCACAGATTTGAGATGCAATCAATGCACCATTATAAGTTTTCACTAGTAATTAAACATCTAATCATTGGGGTATCATTGTGATACCCTTATAGAATTATTTAAATATAAAATAGTGGGTAGAACCATAATAAAATAAGGTATTAGTAGTTCTAGAATGAATGGTAAAAATACCTTTTACCACTTTGTTATCTTACCCCACATCAGTAATAATGATTGTGTGAGATTGCAATTTTTCTATTGACTTAATAGGATTCTAACATCGATCATCACCATTAAACTTTTGATTTGAACACTATTTAGGATAATAATCATACTCATATCATTTGAAGCACTAGAGTGTGGTTGGTTCATAATTTCGATCTTTTTATATATTTATATCATTTGTTAACTTATTCCAATCACTTTGGAATTAAATTTCTTAATGACCATCCTTTCAATAATTAAAACATTTACCATTTCACATAAGACAATGTCCTCCATGTTTTCTTCCACACTTAAAAAATAAAGGAAATATCATCTTATTATCTCTATATTTTTTAAATTTTCTTTTTAATTACACCTTTATTTTCTTAACAAAACTATGAGATTAATGGGTAACTCCAATATCAATTTCTACCTTTATAGCATGTCATATATTTCTTCATATCTAAAACATTACCTTATATATAACACCCTTAATATATATTTTTTTAATTTACTTAAGAATCGATCAACCTTACTTTTAGGTTGGATGATAACGCCGGAATATTTCCTTAAAAGGGATTTTAAAATTTGGCCCATATGTACTAATGGATTCATCACTCATTTATTTTAGCTTAAGTAATTCCTTCTCAATTTTCATATAAATAATATGGGGAAATTAATTATTAAAAAATAATCTCCTAAACTCATTCCACTCCATGGATTCAAGTCTCATTACTTTTTTTCTTGATAAGATCCCACCATTGATCTTCTTCACCTTCTAAACTATAAACAACCAAAATAACTTTTTAATGTTCTGAACATTAGAGAATGAAAAATATATTTTTCGTGGTACTGATCACATTCTCTTAAAATAGTGGATCCTTAGACCTACCAAAATAAGGTTAATGTTTCCTCATGATGGACTCAACATAATGTTGTTCCCTCCTTATCTCATTTGGAAGCTCATCATGATTAATGCCTAAGAAAGTTGTGTAAGAATAGAAATGGGATATTTTATTCTAGATCCAATAAACTTTGGTTTATCAAGAAGAAATTAATTTCATTTTATATCACATTTGTCACTAACATGGTTCCTTCAGATTCCAACCATAGAATAAAACCAAAAAACATAGTGTGAGAAATAATAATCAATGTGGAAAACTATAAAATTAGGAAAAAAATTTATAGGATTTCAAAATAATATAAAACTAATTTCAATATATGACACATTAGGTTTATCCTTGGTTATTAATAGTCGTCATATATTCAGATACTTCATAATGTTTCATAAATAAAATATAATTTAACCCAAACATATCCCCCAAAAGTGTCAAACTATGTGTGCAATAAGGGCTCACTCACCATGTAACAACCCCAACTCTAGTAACCTAGAGTCGGTGTCTATTTTATTACATTGGCATAGTTAAAAAGGATCTAATCCCAAAGTATCGATTAGTTTATCATTTTTGTAGAACCAAACACATACAGGAAACCCATTTTACATTAGGGATAAAATATAAAATATGATAAAGATAAATGACCAGAATCCTTGAAACCCGTTCCAATAATTTATCTTCATATATTGGGGAAAGGGAAAAAATATGTGTGAGCTAAAATACTTAGTAAGGGTTATGTAGAAAATAATATATCATGATAAAATAATACATAATCAATATACATAGGTAAATAACTAAAAAACATATAATTTAAACAATAACTTGTTCATTAAATGCATCCATGGGAAATATCGAGGTAATAATCTCATGGGTAATAATAACTAAATTTTTAACAAATTAAATTCATCATTATTTGAGGTTGTGATCACATGCATCATGATACCTCTATTTTCAAGACCTTTCCCAATAAAGATTAAAAATATGGGTAGAAACCCATTTAATTTGTCCATCTTATTTCTCTCATGAAACATGCCAATGCATCGATGGGCTATCTATAACCAGGCCCCACCCATCACTACACGTCTAAAGCATTCCTCATATAATGAATGATCAATTTAATTCATAAACAATATTTACTATAAAAAAATATCAAAATTGATCGAATAATATGGATCAATCAATATTTACCAGTTAATAAAATCATTTTTTGTAGAAATGGTGTATGGTTTAGGAAATTAAAAAATCCCTCATATAGGGAATACAGATATTTAATCTAAATGTAATTTATAATGAAAAATGATCAAAAAGTTAATATTTTAAGGGTTCTATAATTTAAAAATATCCTTATTGTATAATAATTAAAATAATTTTTTTTTCATTGATTAATATAAATACCATAAAAATATTAAAACATTATTAAGGAAAATAACCTTTCCATTTTGAAATCACTTAATTTGAAAAAATTAATAAAATATAAAGGAAAAACTTTTCTAGGAAAACACTCTTATAAATTTTTAAATTAAGATTAAAATAAAATATTATTCATTATGGAGAGAGAAAAATTACATACCTTATAAGTTAAAAAACATTCCTTTCATAGTTTTTTAAGAAAAGTACCTCTTTCAGAAAATAATTGGAACATTTATTTTAATCCATTTTATAAAAAAGTAAAACATGGGTAAAAATATCATTTTATAAATTTTTATATAATATTAAAAGTATTTTTGAAAACATTTTAATGAAAATATGTACATGGAATAAAAATATACCTGATAAAAGAGAAATAAAATTGGGTTTTCTTTAAAATATTTATTTTCATGATGCACATTCTAAAGGGAGAAAAACTAGAAGAAAATATAGAAACTAATTAAAATATTAAATTTTGAAATAAAATTTAATTATCATGAAAAAATTTATAATCATGTTAAATAAATGAAGTGTGAATTATACACACTATATAAAAATAAATAGGTGCATAATACCATACATATCACAATGGTGTGAGACTTTTGAATAAATCTCTAACCCCACACCTCCCTTTAGTTGAAAATGATTTAATATACTATATAATGGTTTTAAATTTTTTATTTATTTAAAAAATAACCATATTAATATTTATAATATATTATATTATCCTATTATAATGACTTATTATCCATTTGTTAATAATATTTCATTTATACCATCATTTTGGGTGTTTGCTGTTTTGTTTTCTTATGCATGTTTTGACATGAAAATTTTAATTATTGTGTATAATATACAGTTCCATTATATCCAAAATGATATTAATTTTATAAATATTATTTTTATTCATTATATATATTTTTTATAATTATTCTTAAACTTTGGATAAGGAAAATGAATCATGCTACTTCATGGAGACGGTAGGTCGTACGTATGTATGAGCGATTTTGTCATTTCCATAATGATGAAAGGGTAAATAAGTGGATGATATAATTATTTTAAAGAATAAATAATATTTCAAAATTATTATATATACTAATTTTTTTCATCACTATGACTATACATTTGAGTTGATGATGGAAAAAATGGCATCAGATCGCGAGGCAATAATCTTCCATACACAAGAGTGATGGTTTTGTTTTTTTATTTGATGAAGAAGTAGATGGATAAATATTATTACATAAACATAATAACATATAATTATATTGGATACACTAGTGTTATTATATTATAATTTTTAGTATATAATTTAATGTGGTGAAATAATAAGTAAAAGCAAAAAAGCTTCGTTAAGATGATTACCTTCTATGGATGATACCTCTTTTGTATCTCATCTTAATAGCATTAGAATTTATATTTATTGAATACAATTAGCTATATAACATGAATAATAAATTTTATGAGTTAATGTTTTAGTTTTTGGTTGGTATAGATGGCTCAACGTGCTTCAATGAAGATAGGGAAGGTGTGTCCTTTTATAAGTGGGGAAAAGACACAATGAGATTTTTCAAAAGAAAAATTAATTTCCTACTCAAGTAAAATGGATAAAAAACCATTTCTATTGATTATATGAGATAGGGTTTAAATATTTCCAACTAATATAAATTATACAATTTGTTCTGTAATTGTAGCCCTTATCCCTTTGGTTTAACCCACCCCTTAGTAAACCTGTTTTTTACCTTAACCACAATAGAAAATTTTAATTGTTTTTACTATTCAATGTGGATAAAAAATGAAATTGAACTCAATGATAAATTTTAGTATGATTATTAAAAATATATAGTCTATTTTATCAAATAAAAACTACATTATTTGTATAATTTAATTTAAATATAATCTCATAAAATGCGACGAAATGCTGTTTTTTAGAAAAAAAAATTCTTTTATTTTTAAAAATGTTTTTATACAAATTTCAAGTATAATGTTAATAAAAAACCATAATTGTATTATTAATAATATATTTGAATAAATATATCTTTGAAAACAATTTTAAACAAAATTTACCTTTGTAAATTTTTGAAATAAAAATACCATTTTTAATAATAATTGGTATTTTTACTATTCATTGAAAAATCAATCCTTTCAGAAAAAACCCAAAAAAACCGTAAAATAATTTTTATATGTGTATCTAAAAAAATGAATTTTAATTTATCAAATAAATTCTCTAGATTTGGAAGAAAAATTAGTTATATTATTTTCCCATTAAAAGAAATAAAAATAATTTTTAATGAAAACATGTTTCTTAAGAATAAAATGACATTACAAATAATTTAGTGTTTATATACTAAAAATTAGTCAATAAAATTATATTGAATATGAACATAATATATATCTTAAATTTTGGTTATTCCTATTAATAACCTCTAATTCAATGGCTAAGTTATAATAGTTATATTTAAAGAATAATATTTCTTGGTAATTTTATGCTCAATGTTGCATACTGTGTACACTATTATATATAATGTTATTTTAAATTATTAGGATATTAAATTCTTACCTCCTCAAAAAATTTCATCCTTGATATTTTCATGAGTATTACCTTCTAAAAAAATGGTTTTGGTTCATCTTCATAATAACCTCTGGTTCCCATGTTGCTTCCTCCAATTTATGATTTTTCGGATGTACCTTTACCAGTTGAGTTGTATGATTCCTCAACACTTTTTTCTCTAGTTTCAAGACTCTAAATAGGATCTTCATAGTAAAATAAATAAGGTTTAAATTATATTTCTTAATACTTGACAAAATGTGTTGGGTATGGAATGTACTTTCTTAACTAAGAGATATGGAATACATCATGTGCTTCAGATAGGCTTAGTGGAATTTTCAAATGGTATGACACAACTCCAATTATTTCCATAATTTCAAAAGTTATTATGTAACTATGGATTAGTTTTATCTTCTTACCAAACCATAAAATCTTTCCATAAATATACAATCAATAAAAGATAATCTCCCACATGAAATTCCAAATATTTCCTCTGGTTATCAACATAACTATTTTCTACCCTGAGATGAATTAATATGAGTCTGAATAGAATTTACCTTTATCATTGTCTCCTAAAAAAGTTTAGGGATTAAAATATTCCTTTCACTTACTTTATCCCAACATGTGTGATTATTCCATCACTTTCCATATAATGTTTCATACGGCACCATTTGAATACTTTAATGGAAGCTATTATTATGGGAAACTCTTCCAAAGGTAAATAATAATCCCAAATTCCTTTAAAGTCAATTGAACGTGATCTCAACATATCTAATAATGTTTGGGCAGTCCTTTTAGAAATTCCATGAGTTTGAGGATGGTCGGTAGTGCTCAAATGAATTTTAGTATCCGAAGCCTTCTGAATACTTTTCCATAATTTCGATGTTAAATGGGGATAATGGTTAGAAATAATTGAAATTGGTGCACCATGAAGTCTTAAAACATACTTAATATAGATCTGTGTAAGGATATGAGGAGGTAAATCCTCTCTTATAGAAATGAAATGTGCAGTTTTGGTAACATGGTCAACAATAAACTAAATGGAATCATTATCCATAGGATTATTTGGTAGTATGGTGAAAAACTCTATTGTAATATCATCCCATTTACACATAAGAATCAAAATAGGTTTCATGAAACTTGTAGGATGTTGTATCTCAGCCTTGACTAGTTGAAACAGCAAGAATCATAACACATAATTCACAGGTTTATTCTTTATATCATCCCACAAAAAGAGTTCCTTTAAATATATATACACATCTTAGTACTACTAGCATGTATTGAGAGATTTGAGCTATAAGAATCATTCAATAATTCCCTTTTCATCCTAGGTATAGTGGGGAAAAAATCCTATTTCTAAATTTTAGAATGACATATTCATATAAAAAGTCTATTAATTTCTCATCCTTCATAGATTTCATTTTATTTTTGAAAAAGGTTCATCATTAGGCTGAGAAATTTCTATCTTTTACAATAAATATGGTTTAGAAGTCATTTGAAAAAGGAATTATGTCCACCCTTACATAATAATTCCCATGTCCATATTTACTAGATCCATGAAAATATGATCCCTATCAATCCTAATTTTGGAAGGAACTTCAGGATCCTTCTTTCTCAATGCATTCACTACTTTATTTTCCTTCCATGTGTAGTAGTGTATCAAGAAATCATAATCCTTTAGTATCTTGATCAATAAACTTTTCCTCAAGTTGATCTATTTCATTGAAAATATAAATTTCATACTATTATGATATGTGTATATCTCACAACTTTCACCATTGAGATAATTTATCCATATCTTCAAAGAAAAGATTATGGATGCTAACTCAAGAACACGATTTGAGTCTTTTGTTCATGATTATTTAATTATCTAGTTGTAAGGGAAATAAATTTATCATTATTCCTAAGTACACAACCAAGTACCTTCCTTGATACATCAAGATATATCACAAATCCATCATTTACTAGAGTTAGATTCAAAATACGATCATTGACCAACATCCTCTTCAATTCTTCAAAATATTCTGCACACTCTTGTGTTCATATGAACTTAACTCCTTTACATGTAATCTTCATTAAATGGTTATCGAATCAAGATTTTTTTTGAATGAATAACTAACAGTAACATACCAAACCAATGAAACTACATACCTAAATTTTGTTTGTTAGTGTAGGTAATTATTTGACTCCCTTTATCTTCAGAGGTTCAACTGATACTCCATCCTTATAGACAATATGGCCAAGAAAAAAAACTTTCTGAAGCCATAATTCACACTATAAATTTCTGAAATAAAATTTTCCTTCTATGGTTCTCAATAATTATCCATAAGTGATTATCATATTTCTCATAGATTTTATAATGCACATGGATATCATCTAAAAATACCACAACAAAATTATCAAGATTTTCCTTGAATATTATATTCATTATATCCATAAAAATAGATTGCCAATTAGTAAATCCAAATAGAATTACTATAAACTCATAATGTACATACCTCATTTGAAATTATATATTAAGAATATCATCCTTCTTTACTCAAAATTAACGATACTTAGAGTGAAGTTCAATATTTAAAAAATATTTAGCTCAATGAAGTTAATCGAATAAGTCATCAATGATGGGAAAAGGATACTTTTTATTTATCATAATAACATTGGTTTACCTATAATCAATTTATAGACTCACAGATCCATCATTATTCTTAATGAAAAGAGTAGGGAATTTTCACGTTGAAACACTACGGTGTATAAATCCATTTCCACTTAACTCTTCTAGTTTTTTATTCAAATCCACTGTAACGACCCGAAATTTTGAATAAATCTTGTTTCCTAATTTCATGTGTTATTTTTTTTATACTAAAAAAAATGTTTTATTTGATAAACATGATTATAAATAAAATGAGACCATTGGTTTTTGAGTGTTATATGACCATCGGTCAATATGACCTCCGTGAACAAAATGTTTTTATTATTGTCTCTAAATTTAAGTAATCTTGGTTAATTATTATAGAAAGAAGATTTGATGGCCTCACCTAGTAGCCTTGGGCCGATCAAAGCCCATCTGACAGAGCTTGGGAAGGAGGAAGCACCATTGGGCTTTGCTCTGGACCAAATCCAAGCCGAACTTCATCATGTGAAGCTAGAACGGAATCGCCTTCACGAGAAGTTCAAACTGATAGAAATTACTACTCGGGGAATGTTGACTGAGCCACCCCAAAATTCTATCACCCTAGCACACCTTACTCTTAGGTCCTATGCTTGTATTATAAGGGGTTATGTAAAGAGACCGTAATTGCCTTGTGTAATCCTTGTTTTAAATAAAAATTGGGATTTCTTCTTATGATGAAGTTTATGAATTTTCAAATGACTGGATAAAAATAGTATGCAAATTTTTGATTAATTTTCAAAAGGATATTTTAAAAAAATGTTTGTGAAAAACTTAAATAACTTAAAATTTGTAATGATTCTCAAAAAATGGTCTTCTACAATTATGTTCAGTACGAAATTTAGAGTCTAATAAGATCAACATGATTTTTGATGAATAGTAAATTATGAATAGTGATTTTATGATTAGGATTAGTAATATGACCAAATGGATTAGTAATCTCACTTAAAGAAAGTTTTAAAATAATCTAGGCACCTTGATTAAGTAATGTGATTCAATAAAATGGTTAAATAACGGTTTCATAAATTATTATTCAAGTATTAGTTTTTTCGGGTGAATAGTGTCTTTTTAATTAAAAATTTAATTAAAAATAATTAGAAAATTATTTTTATAAAAAGGACTTTATTTTTGAACTCAGAGCATCGATATTATGTTATGGTAATTTTTGGAGATTTTTCTGAAAAAAATGAATTCTCGATGAATAGTGTTTTTATTTAAAAATTTAATTAAAAATATTTGGAAAATTATTTTTATAAAATGGAGTTCATAAATGTAATTAGAGCATCTATATTTAGTTAAGGTTAAATTTTGGGATTTTTCTGAGAAAGATGAATTTTTCAGTGAATAGTAAAAATGCAGTTTTAGGGTTTCGGTATGTTTAATGACATCATAGTTGTGTCATGATGATGTCATGAGTTATTTTAAGGGTTGGACGGCCAAGGGTGATGAATTATTGTTTTGGGGGCCCCATGTGGCCTAACTCCATGATAAATGCCAAGGGAGAGCACATGGGTTTGAGAAAAGCACATGTGAGGTGTCCCTTGGCCATTAATGTCTTGTCCCCTCACTTTCCCTATAAATACCAAGCCCTCCTCTCATCAATTCTACCCCCCACTCTTCCCCAACGAAGTTCTGGTCTCATTACCTCCCAAGGAGTCCTCCCAAGGTGCCCCCAAGCCCTCAAGGTCCCAACCTTTGAGGTTTAAGAGTTACATTTTAAGGTAAGGGATCCGACCCCTCTCTTTCTTTTCAAGTGATCTCTTTTATGTCATTCCTTTTATGATCCATGTTCTTATTTTGGAGGATGTTCTTTTATACTCCTCTTACTGCCCTTTTTATGTTCATATGATGAAATACCCCCTCTTACTCTCATCATTTCGTTTTAAGAATGTTTAAGTGGCGCCGTTAGGCTGCCGAATTTTCAAGGGATTCATTCACCTTTCTCTTTTTCAAAGTTCTACTTTCATGTCAAGTCTTTCAAGTTCATTTTAATTATGTTGGGGTATGATCTATATATTTATCATACTGATCTTTTATGATCATATGATGAGAGACCCCATTTGATCTCTTCAATTCAGTATTTTTATGTTTTAAGTGGCGCCGTTAGGCTGCCGAATTTTTAAGTGGTTCTTCACCCTTCTCGTTTTGAAGTTCTACTTTCATGTCAATTCTTTCAAGTTCCTTTCTATTATGTTGGGGTATGATCTCTATATATATCATACTGGACTCTTATGTTCATATGATGAGAGACCCCATTTGATCTCTTCAATTCAGTATTTTGAAGTTTTAAGTGGCGCCGTTAGGCTGCCGAATTTTTAAGTGGTTCTTCACCCTTCTCGTTTTGAAGTTCTACTTTCATGTCAATTCTTTCAAGTTCCTTTCTATTATGTTGGGGTATGATCTCTATATCTATAATACTGGACTCTTATGTTCATATGATGAGAGACCCTATTTGACCTTGTCAATTCAATTTTGTTGAAGTTTAAGTGACACCGTTAGGCTGCCGAATTTTCACAAGAGAAATCTTGTTTTTTTTCTTCCTTTCATGTTCTTCATTTCATATGGTATATTTTCAAATTTCAGTACCATGTTCTTAAATACCTTATATTTTGTCCCTCTACTGTTTTATGGGTCATTTATGAATGTTTGACCCATGTCCCCTCTCTTCTCAATGTTTTCTAAAACCTTGTAACATAGTCGTTATGCTGCAGAATTTTCGTCGCAAAGTGTCTCTCTCTCTTTTCTAAAAATTATTTTATGTTATAAAGTGAATAATCAAAGATCTTATTTCTACAGGGGTATTCACATATATATCAAAATGTTCTATTTTAAATTCTGGGATTTACATACATGAAACCCTCTTTCCCTTTCCGTGGGTTTAAAGTGACGTAAAGATCACGTATTTAAAGCAGTTTTTAAAACGTTGTGATTATGAAATGAAACCCATTTATTTTATGATATGTGGGTTATTTATGAAATGTTTGATGATGATATATGTGGCTCACATGATAATAAAGGCAAATTTAAGGGTGTGCCCTGATAGCGCTCCAATGCATTGGGTAATGATGTAACCACTAGAGATTACAATTTTCACGATACCTTGGTGAATAACCTTGGTAATTTTCAAATGAAACCTTGGGGATGGACCTTGGTGATATGTTCATGATTGTCTATGTTAAATGATGTAGCCACATATTCAAGTTATGAAAAATGTTGTTTTTATTATGAAATTCCTCATGATTTCTTTCTCATGCCTTAAAGTTCTTTTCATGTCATTATTGAAGTATATCAAGCTCACATGTAAAATGTTCCTCTTGTTTCCCTTACTGGGCCTTCTGCTCACCCTTTATTTTGATGTGTGTTCCCAGGTTATGAGATGCAGTAATGAACCTAGGATGAACTTGAGGAGAAGCCTTTCAAGTGTTTAAGAAGAATGTTTTTTTTTCTTTCATTTATTATGTTCCTGGTTTCCAAGACACTAAACCTTAAAGATCCTCGGTTTTGTAAAATGTAATGAAAGTTTATGTGATGAAAAGGTGGGATGCTATAGTTGGTACCAAAGGATGGTTTAGTTATTTGTGGAAATTAGGATATAAAAACTTTAGGAAGAACCCTATAGAAGAGTTTAAATATAGGAAATCTTCCTGGTATTTTGGTGAGTATTGAGTAAGGGGTTTCCAAGCAAATACATCCCTGTCTGGATACGAGCAGGTAGAGGTGGCTCTGGCACAGATGTACATAGGGGTAAAACCCGAAAACACCACTTTGAGCTAGACTCGAACGGGAACTGGTACACGACAACGGGCCTTGCTGCACTCTTGGTTACGACACTCCTGGGGGATATGCTTTGGTAAATTCATAAGCTTAGTATGAACCATTGTTAAAGGAACAAAGATAAAATAAAATAAAGGTTTACATAAGAATATATGATCATGGATAACCTAGAAGGGAACCTAGGGGATCACAAGTTAGGATATACTTTACTTCTACATGTTATCCTTAGATGCTTTAAGTTTCTTTTCATGATTATTGGCTATGTATTTAAGCCCCTAATTATAGCTTCTTTTCTTAGTTAATGGCGGGAAATGGAAGAACATGTCCCAACAACCAATGTGATAGGAAATGCTATGATTGCCGTATTAATACGACCGAGATGATTAGGGGATTAAAAGATGATTATTATTTTGGAAGACGTTCACTATTTTGAGGACCATATATGATCAAGGTAAATAGATTACTACGGTATTTTCATTGAGGAGTAAGGTTGATTTATATTTTGATTAATCAATGAATTTAAGTTGGACTTATAGTAATTTAGGTTACTTACAGGAATGATTAAACTATCTTGGGTAAAATATGTTTAGGTTAGCTATTTTTGTTATAAGATGTTAGGAGTGGTTGATGTTGTTTGGAGATGAACAATGAAGTTTATTTTGGAAGACTATGTTATCAAGTCCTTCTTGTATTTGGGTTTCAATCTTAGTTTGGTTTATTTCGAGGAATTTTAAGGACTATTATTTATGGAATGGTCTATGATGAACTTTGGGTATTACCATGGAACATTGAAGATTTAAAATTAGTTTCCATTCCTATGGGATTCTTCCTTTTTGAAGAGTTGTTTAACCTTACCCTTTCTGTTTTGGGATAATGTTTAAATATAGAAGAAATAGATAGTTAATCTTTTATGGATTATGTGATTCTCTAGAAGATGATTCTTGTGTTTTGATGAGACCAAGTAGTTTTGAATGCTCATCTTTTGGGGGAAAGGATTAGTTTTGGTAAAAACTTATTAAAGGGTGAAACTCTACATGAAGGTAGATATATTTCCTTATGTTTTTGTTCTATGTTGTAAATGAATTCCTCAAAATTATGAAAAGGAACGTAAAACAAAAACGTTGTTGGTTTACATTTCCTACTAGGTAATCAAAGGCTGCTTACACACATCATAATTTTTGGATTTTCTGGTGGTTAAATTCATCCTAATCATGTTTTCTATCACTCTCCTTTAGAACGTTACCCTTTGTTTTTTCCTCCATGTCCATGTTTCCTACATGGAATCCTAGTATGAGTAAACTCGGGTGGCCTTTGTACTTCCTTTTCTTTATTTTAAAGTAATAGTGTTACTGACTCTTTTTCCGATGTGGGACTTTCAATGAAATTTCTAAACCCAATTTAAAAAATTGTGAGGACACAATTTCTTAAGGGGGGAAGATTTTAACGACCCGAAATTTTGAATAAATCTTGTTTCCTAATTTCATGTGTTATTTTTTTTTATACTAAAAAAAAAATGTTTTATTTGATAAACATGATTATAAATAAAATGAGACCATTGGTTTTTGAGTGTTATATGACCATCGGTCAATATGACCTCCGTGAACAAAATGTTTTGATTATTGTCTCTAAATTTAAGTAATCTTGGTTAATTATTATAGAAAGAAGATTTGATGGCCTCACCTAGTAGCCTTGGGCCGATCAAAGCCCATCTAACAGAGCTTGGGAAGGAGGTAGCACCATTGGGCTTTGCTCTGGACCAAATCCAAGCCGAACTTCATCATGTGAAGCTAGAACGGAATCGCCTTCACGAGAAGTTCAAACTGATAGAAATTACTACTTGGGAAATGTTGACTGAGCCACCCCAAAATTCTATCACCCTAGCACACCTTACTCTTAGGTCCTATGCTGGTATTATAAGGGGTTATGTAACGAGACCGTAATTGCCTTGTGTAATCCTTGTTTTAAATAAAAATTGGGATTTCTTCTTATGATGAAGTTTATGAATTTTCAAATGACTGGATAAAAATAGTATGCATATTTTTGATGAATTTTCAAAAGGATATTTTAAAAAAATGTTTGTGTAAAACTTAAATAACTTAAAATGTGTAATGATTCTCAAAAAATGGTCTTCTACAATTATGTTCAGTACGAAATTTAGAGTCTAATAAGATCAACATGATTTTTGATGAATAGTAAATTATGAATAGTGATTTTATGATTAGGATTAGTAATATGACCAAATGGATTAGTAATCTCACTTAAAGAAAGTTTTTAAATAATCTAGGCACCTTGATTAAGTAATGTGATTCAATAAAATGGTTAAATAACGGTTTCATAAATTATTATTCAAGTATTAGTTTTTTCGGGTGAATAGTGTTTTTTTAATTAAAAATTTAATTAAAAATAATTAGAAAATTATTTTTATAAAAAGGAATTTATTTTTGAACTCAGAGCATCGATATTATGTTATGGTAATTTTTGGAGATTTTTCTGAAAAAAATGAATTCTCGATGAATAGTGTTTTTATTTAAAAATTTAATTAAAAATATTTGGAAAATTGTTTTTATAAAATGGAGTTCATAAATGTAATTAGAGCATCTATATTTAGTTAAGGTGAAATTTTGGGATTTTTCTGAGAAAGATGAATTTTTCAGTGAATAGTAAAAATGCAGTTTTAGGGTTTCGGTATGTTTAATGACATCATAGTTGTGTCATGATGATGTCATGAGTTATTTTAAGGTTTGGCCGGCCAAGGGTGATGAATTATTGTTTTGGGGGCCCCATGTGGCCTAACTCCATGATAAATGCCAAGGGAGAGCACATGGGTTTGAGAAAAGCACATGTGAGGTGTCCCTTGGCCATTAATGTCTTGTCCCCTCACTTTCCCTATAAATACCAAGCCCTCCTCTCATCAATTCGACTCCCCACTCTTCCCCAACGAAGTTCTGGTCTCATTACCTCCCAAGGAGTCCTCCCAAGGTGCCCCCAAGCCCTCAAGATCCCAACCTTTGAGGTTTAAGAGTTACATTTTAAGGTAAGGGATCTGACCCCTCTCTTTCTTTTCAAGTGATCTCTTTTATGTCATTCCTTTTATGATCCATGTTCTTATTTTGGAGGATGTTCTTTTATACTACTCTTACTGCCCTTTTTATGTTCATATGATGAAATACCCCCTCTTACTCTCATCATTTCGTTTTAAGAATGTTTAAGTGGCGCCGTTAGGCTGCCGAATTTTCAAGGGATTCATTCACCTTTCTCTTTTTCAAAGTTCTACTTTCATGTCAAGTATTTCAAGTTCATTTTAATTATGTTTGGGTATGATCTCTATATTTATCATACTGATCTTTTATGATCATATGATGAGAGACCCCATTTTATCTCTTCAATTCAGTATTTTGATGTTTTAAGTGGCGCCGTTAGGCTGCCGAATTTTTAAGTGGTTCTTCACCCTTCTCGTTTTGAAGTTCTACTTTCATGTCAATTCTTTCAAGTTCCTTTATATTATGTTGGGGTATTATCTCTATATATATCATACTGGACTATTATTTTCATATGATTAGAGACCCCATTTGATCTCTTCAATTCAGTATTTTGAAGTTTTAAGTGGCACCGTTAGGCTGCCGAATTTTTAAGTGGTTCTTCACCCTTCTCGTTTTGAAGTTCTACTTTCATGTCAATTCTTTCAAGTTTCTTTCTATTATGTTGGGGTATTATCTCTATATCTATCATAATGGACTCTTATGTTCATATGATGAGAGACCCTATTTGACCTTGTCAATTCAATTTTGTTGAAGTTTAAGTGACGCCGTTAGGCTGCCGAATTTTCACAAGAGAAATCTTGTTTTTTTTCTTCCTTTCATGTTCTTCATTTCATATGGTATATTTTAAAATTTCAGTACCATGTTCTTAAATCCCTTATATTTTGTCCCTCTACTGTTTTATGGGTCATTTATGAATGTTTTACCCATGTCCCCTCTCTTCTCAATGTTTTTTAAAACCTTGTAACATAGTCGTTATGCTGCAGAATTTTCGTCGCAAAGTGTCTCTCTCTCTTTTATAAAAATTATTTTATGTTATAAAGTGAATACTCAAAGATCTTATTTCTACAGGGGTATTCACATATATATAAAAATGTTCTATTTTAAATTCTGGTATTTACATACATGAAACCCTCTTTCCCTTTCCGTGGGTTTAAAGTGACGTAAAGATCACGTATTTAAAGCAGTTTTTAAAACGTTGTGATTATGAAATGAAACCCATTTATTTTATGATATGTGGGTTATTTATGAAATATTTTATGATGATATATGTGGTTCACATGATAATAAAGGAAAATTTAAGGGTGCTCCCTGATATCGCTCCAATGCATTGGGTAATGATGTAACCACTAGAGATTACAATTTTCACGATACCTTGGTGAATAACCTTGGTAATTTTCAAATGACACCTTGGGGATGGACCTTGGTGATATGTTCATGATTGTCTATGTTAAATGATGTAGCCACATATTCAAGTTATGAAAATGTTGTTTTTATTATGAAATGCCTCATTATTTCTTTCTCATGCCTTAAAGTTCTTTTCATGTCATTATTGAAGTATATCAAGCTCACATGTAAAATGTTCCTCTTGTTTCCCTTACTGGGCCTTCTGCTCACCCTTTATTTTGATGTGTGTTCCCAGGTTATGAGATGCAGTAATGAACCTAGGATGAACTTTAGGAGAAGCCTTTCAAGTGTTTAAGAAGAATGTTTTTTTTCTTTCATTTATTATGTTCCTGGTTTCCAAGACACTAAACCTTAAAGATCCTCGATTTTGTAAAATGTAATGAAAGTTTATGTGATGAAAAGGTGGGATGCTATATCCACTAACTCCAAAGTGTCTATTTTATATGTATTCTTTGATATAGGTATTTCATTAGGGATTAAATCAATGGAAAACTCAACTTCACACTCTAGTGAATGTGAAGGTAATTCCTCAGGAAATAGATCTATGTATTTTTATACAATCCTTCCATCCTCAATTTGAAGATTAATTTTTTCATCTGTAAGTTGTGTCTTCTCTTCTTCCTCAAGAATGTAGTTTAGAAGATCCACTAGATGTCGATCTAAACATGACTCACATAATCCAGTTTTCACTCTGAAGGTAAGGAATTCAACATCTTCATCAGAAATCATAATTTCCTTCTCTTTGTAATAATTGTTTTCATCATATTTTAAAATACATTACATACCTTGGATTATATATAATTTAAACATAGTTATTATAATAATTTTAATAAATTGGTCTTGTTTATATTTCATAATTAGGACTTACTGATACATCTTTGTTATAATGATTTTTACACTATGAGTTTTTACAAACAACTCCTTTCTTAAAGTGAAAGGGAAATGTCTAATTTTCTTGGAAAATAATGTTTATATAAAGTAGTGTGAGAATCATGAATAAAACAAATAATTATCTAAATTTGAATATATTATTAGTGTACCTAACAACTCATCTTTAAGAACATCCACTTCATCTATAATGATTATGTAATCTTAGAGTTTTTCCCTTTTCCTCTTCTGTGGTAGATTTCCTTGATACTTGGGATATTTTTTTGAATTATACAAGATTTATTTATAGTTAAATCACTAGATAGAAGTGGTATATTTACCCCTTACATTAATGATCCATATGAACCTTTTATTTTCACTTATGACACACTATCATTCCCTTCAAGATTTTTTATGATGTTTCTTTCCACAATTTTCACAAGATGGAAATTTCTTCACCTTCATCTTGTTTGATAAAATCCCTTTTACTCAGTGTTTAAAAGACCTATTATTTTCTTGATTTACATGGAATATATAGGATCTAGAGAATTTATTCTCTGTTTTTAGGTAACACAATACAATTTCATCATATGATGAAAATTTTTGGGAAACCAATGACCTTTCGTGACTTGTCTTAAGCCCTTCGAATAAATGGTCAATATTTCATTCTGTATTACATATGTAATCCATAGAATACCTCACGAATCTTGTAAAGGTAGTCTCATACTCTATAATATATTCTTACTCCATTTTATTGAAGCTACAGAACATTATTTTTATTTATTTCATTTATAATAAGAGAAATATTTGTATAAAAATATTACTTTAAAATCCCTCTATTTCATACCTTGAATTTTTTCTTCCTACTAAATGTTTTAGATCAATGCCCACTATTTTTCGGCACCATACTTAAGGAAATATACTACCAATATAACTTTTCACTTTAATTATATCTTAAAGCCATAAATATCTTCCCAAGAGACTTGATACATTTATCAAATCCAACATAATTTTTAGTTCCACTAAAATATAGAGGCTTCTGCCACATGAAATGGTCCAACGTAGGTGAATCATGTAGTGGAATAATGAGTTTCTCCATTCAAGAAAGTTTATTTTTTCACAACCTGAGAAATATTCTCTAAAATGCTCATGATTTTCTCATCTCTAACACCCATTGAATTGGTTTTCTCCATATGAGAATTTATACACCGTCCAGAAGTATTGATACCATTATTACTTCCAAGCATCATTTATAAAAAATGGAATATAATATAATAGTTCATATCAATATGAATTATAATATATAATTTTAAATATGATACAACACTTAACATTAATTAATTGTTTTCATTTTTAATCATAGAATTATGAGGATCATTTCTTTGGAAATTTTTTCAAATCATTAATAATGGTTTGTAAAGAAAATGGGAATTAACCAAATAGCATCCCCGAGAGTGTCAAAAATAATCCTTATTGAAGCCTATTTTCATGTACTAGGTAATTATCAAGTCAATTACAATGTAACCTTTTTTGATTTATTAACCCTAGGTACATCTGTACTAGAACCATGTACACTTATAGTATCTAAACATGAATGCATTTCTATCTAAAAAACATGATCTCTACCTTCACACAACTTTAGGATGTTAATATAAACCTATCCTAAAATTTTATCATAGTTTCATTTTCTCTAATATATGTTTTACTTAATCCAATTCCTAAGGTTTCTACTAAACCTCTCTCTAATACTAACTATAACAACCCCAACTCTAGTAAGCTGGAGGAAACTCCTATTTTATTACATTATAATAGATACAAAGGATCTAATCCCAAAGGACTGATTAGCTTAGTAGCCTTGTAGAAATAGAAACATTCATTAAACCCATTTTATAGTAGGGATAAAATATAAAACATAAAAAAGGTACATTATCGGAATCCTTGAAATTAATTCCAATAATTCACCTTCATATCTTGGGAAAAGGTAAAAAATAAGTTTAAGATCAAAATATAAATAAGGGTTATGTACAGTGGAATATATCGTGATTAAATAAGAAATAATAAATATTTAAATGTAAATAACTGAAAACACATGTCATTTAAAGAATAAATTGAGCATGAAAAGCTCTATGAAAAATATCAAAGCAGTAATCTCATGGGTAATAATAACCAAAATATCAATGAATGAAATTAATAATTTTTCAGCATCGTGATATTAGGAATTATGACACATTTAATTTTAAGACCATTTACAATAAAATTTAACACTATGGGTATAAACTTAATTAATTTCTCCAACTAATTTCTCTCATGAGACCTATAGATGCATCAAGGGGCTATCTATAACTGACTCCCACCAATCAATACATGTCCAATGCATTCCTCATATATTAAATATCAATTTAACTAATAACAATAAAAATTATTAAAAAACTACCCCTATTGAGTAAAGAATAAATATTTATCAATATTTCCCATTTATTCAAATAACTATATGTTGAAATGGTATATGGTTAAGGATCATGTTACAAGGAATATGGATATTTATGATAAATTAATGTCTAGTGAAAAATAATCAAAAAAATTGAATATTCAAAGGATGGTATCAATTCAACATATACTTAGTGTATCATATGTAAAATAATTTTTTTATCATTAATGAATAGAAATATCATAAAAATATTAAAAAATTATTGAGTAAAATAACCTTTCTATTTTAAAATCACTTATTTAAACAAATATTGAAAATATAAAGGAAATAGTTTTCTTTGAAAGGAAACATATAAAATTTTAAATTATGATTCAAATAAAATATTATTCAAGATGTTAGAAAAATTCATTCATGAATTATATGTTTAAAAACATACCTTTCACACTTTTATAATAAAATCAACTCATCTGTAAAATACTGGGAGTATTTATTTTAAACCATTTTGTAAAAAAGTAAGACATGGGTAAGAAAATTAATTGATAAATAATTTTATATGAGTAAAGTCATTTCAAAATTTTTTTAAAGAAAATATGGGCATCGAAAAAAATATACCCAATAAAAATAAATAATATTGGTTTTTCTTTAAAACATTTCTATACTTGATTCATGTTCCTAAAGAAGAAAAACTGAAAGAAAATATAGAAACTTCTTAATAGATTAAACATTAAATTAAAATATATTTAAAATGATTAAAAATATATTCATTTTAAATACCTCAAGGGGGAATTATATACACCAAAAAAAGAAAAATAAGTGCATAATAAAAGACTTGTCTCAATGGAGTTTAAATTGAGAACGAATACCTTACCCCACACTTCCCTTTAGTTGAATGTTCATTAATATCATGTATAACAGTCTTTAAAATTTTATTTATTTATATAAAAACCATATTAATATTTATAATATCATATATTATCCTATTATAACATCTTAATACCCATTTTTTAATAATATACCATCAGTACCATCATTTTGGTTGTTAACTGTTTTGTTTTCATATTAATGTTTTAACATGGAAATTATGATTATTGTGAATAAGATATAGTTAAATCATCTATATAATTATTTTAATGTTATAAATTTTATTTTTATTCATTATATTCGTTTTTTATAATCATTCTTGTTAGTTGTAAATGGATAATGAATCGCATCTCTTCATGAAGACGGTATGTCATACTTATGCACCAGCGACATTATCATTTCCATAGTGGTGAAAGGGTGAATAATTTAATGATATATTTATTTTAAATAATAAATATGATGTCATATTATAATATATATTTATTTTTTTCATATTTATTACTACACATGTGAGTCGGGAATGGAAAATAAATGACATTAAATTGTGAGGCGGCAGTCCGCTGTACGCACAAGCAATGGGTTTGTTTCCCATTTTACAGAGAAAGAGATGGATAAATTATATGAAATAAAAAGAAATATAATTTAATTATATGAGATATAATAGTTTTATTATATTGTTATATTTATTACATAAATGAATGTGAAAAAATAATAAGTAAAATGAAAAATCTTTATCTTGATGATTACCTTCTCTTGAAGATACCTCATTTTTACCTTTTATTAAGAGCCTTGAAATTGGTATTTTTGGAAGAAAAAATAACTATATAATGTGGATGAGGATTTAGGGAGGTATTTTGGTATTTTTTGGTTGATCTAGATGGATCAAAGTGGTGTAAATAAGAGTGGTAATGGGGGTCATTTTATAAGTGGGGGAGAGGACACACATGGAATATTCAAAAAAAAAATTATTTTATTACTCAAGATAAATGTCTTTAAAATGGAAAATTTATTAATATTATATGAAATAGGGTCTAAATATTTATAACAAATGGAAACTAGACATGTTTCTAGGCAATTTTAACCCTTATATTTTTAGTTTAACCCCCCAGTAAACATTTTGTTAACCTTAACCACAATGGAAATTTTTAACTATTTTTATAATTTATTTTGGAAAATAATATGAAAGTGGCCTCATTAATAATATTATTACTATTCCAAATACTGAATAAATTTTATGAAATTAAAAATACATAATTTTCATAATCTAATTTAAAGGTAAACCCATAAAACGTAATAATAATAGTTTTTCAAAAAAATGTCTTTTTAAGTATAAAAATGTTCTTATACTAAATTAATTTATGATATTCATTAAAAACCACAATGTGATTATTAATAATATAATTTAATAAATTTTTATTTAAATTAATTTTAAAACAAAAGGTATCCTTGTAAATTATTGAAATGAAAAAGGCAACTTCCAATAATAATTAGTATTTTTTCACTATTTATTGAAAAATGAAACTTTTTAGAAATAATCCCAAAGATTCACCCAATAATAATTTTTAAATGAATATTTTAAAAAATTATTTAATGTTATAAAATTAATGTTCTAAAAGTGTAAAAAAGTTAAATATATTATTTTCCCACAAAAATTAATAAAATAGATTTTTTCTTCGTGTAGTAGCACATGATGATCATCAACACCAAAAATCACTATGTTTTTATAATATTATTCACAAACTAAGTTTTTCTAGCCATAGGAATTAAGAAAAAATATTCTTCATGTAGCGGAAGAGTCTCTAGAGGAATTTGGTGTGGTTCCAGTGACTTTGAGAGGTATCATCTCTATAGCTTCATCTTTAGTGACCAATTTATTTGATACTAGTGAATCTAACTCATTTATATCAACCTGTGTTGTGAATTTTTTGAATATTTCTATGGAGACATTACCTTATGTGACATATTTTTTTACACCTCAGGGAATAAAGGGAGGGAAGGGTCTTCAATGGCCCTCTTGTGTTTTATCGTTATTAAATATTGATATTACCTAGAATTTTTTGGTTATCTACATGAAACCTATTGATTTCATTTTTTATGATGTATTTATTGATTCCTCATAAGGCCCATATTGACTATTATTTTTTATTTGTATCTTATAGTTTTCACGATGGGGTGTGACATGTCTTTCCTAGATAATTCTACTAGAGGTTTAATAGATCTGAACCTCCTTATCAAGAGTTTATTATGGTGACATCAGTGTTTTCTTTCAATTTGTAGCATGAATCTTTGAGTGATGATCTCACTCCAATTTTCATAACATTAACTTATGTTTTTCCTTTTTATTGCTATATATTTCCACCGGTAAGTGAGGATTATGTTTCTATTTATTTAGTACCTGGTACTCGGTGAGTTTTTATTCCTTTTTATCAAATGGTACTAGAATATTTGAAAGATTTGAAGACCTGGTTAAATTATTTTTTAGGTAAATGTTTTGTATGATTGAGTGTGTCACCTTGGGTGGAAGATGTTATCTTTGTAAAGAAACTCAATTGATTCATGGTAAATAACAAATACACATGGAAACAGATGAATGATCTATTTGACCAGATGAAAGGGGAAAAGTGGTTCTCAATGATCTTTCTTCTATCTAATTATCACCAGTTGAGAATTAAAGAATCTAAAATTTTTAATACCACCTTCTGGAGTAGGTATGACCATTATGAGTATCTTGTTATGTCATTTTGTCTTACCAATTTCCTTATAGTTTTAATGGCTTTGATGAACATGATATTTTATCAGTACTATGACTCATTATAAATGTATTTTTTGGATGAAATCATGGTTTACTCTCAGATCAAGGAGGATCATGTATGTCATTTTAGAGAAGTTATGAAAATATTTAGAATTAATTGAATTTTCACAAATCATATGAAATGTAATTTTTGGATTTGGTAAGTGAAGTTCATGGGACACTTCATCTATGAAAATGGTAGTTTAATTGATCCTGAGAGGGTGGAAACTGTTATGAAATGGTCGAAACCATATAATGTTTTTAAGATATAGATATTCATGGGGTTGGAATGATATTACCATATATTCAACATACATTTCACAAATTTTAATTCTTTAATGACAGCTATCACTCATAATAGAGTGAAGTTCATTTATATTGATAAAGTTTAGAGTTATTTGGTTGATCAGAAAAATATTTTGAATTATACGCTAGTGTTAAACTTTCCATAGGTTATATAGGGATATGTGGTCTTCTTTTATGAATTAGGTTTGGGTTTTTTATTTGTCCTATAGAGGTTGATCACATGGTAGTCAGTTCCATATGGTATAGGCCACATGAGAATAATTATCCGACCCTTCCATGAACTCACAGTAGTGATGCATGCTCTAAAGATTTGGAAGTAGTTCCTTTTCAGTTGAAGGTTTATCATTTATTCTAGCCAAAAAATAATTACTTATATATTCTCCCAAAAATATTTGAACATCTGGAAGAGGTGTTTAGTGGAGTACCTGAAGTTCTTTGATTTTTATATTTCATATTCCCCTGGAAATGGGAATGTCATTTCTGATGCCTTGAGTAGGAAAATTATGACCCAATTCATTAAATAATCATCATAAAAGTGGAATCTGATGGATATAATTCTAATAAAATCCCTTGATTTTATGGTAGGTATCTTCTTAAACAAATTCAATTTATTCGATAGTTCACATTTCACAAATGAACCATGATATACCATTAAATAGTAACTTGACTATTGGAATAGTAATGTGACCATTAAGAATAGTAATCTAAACAATAGAATAGTAACATTTCCTATGAAATTATAAATAAAATTTAGGTGTCTTATGAATGAAAATGTGATATATTTATATCATCTAATAAGTAAATAAATGTATTAAAAATGATAAATTAAGTGTCGGAAAAAATGTATATTTACAATTTTATAATTAGTATAATAATTTAAAATAAATTTTATTTTAATAAAATATATTCCTAAGTTAATATTTTTTTGTCTTATGATTATTATATAATTTTATGATACCTTAATTAATTTTTCAATGTGTTGCAAAATCAGCTATAATATTAAAATCCGTATTTTTTGAATAAATGATGATTTTAATTAAAAATTAAATTTCCCATAATTTGAAAATTATATTCATAAAAACTAGTCCATTTTTTAACACTAAACATTTAAAAATGGCAAGGGTATATTTTTTTGGTTTTTTTCTAAATATTAGAATTTTAGGTGAATACTGAAATATGGTAATTTAAGGTACTTACCAAATACAAGAATATTTTTAGTCATGTCTGATGTATGGTTGATGTAATAACCATAATATCTTACTATAATTATATATTTAATTTATTTATTCATGGTAATAAAAACTATTCATAGTCTTGAGCGAAAACAATAAACTAATTATTAAAATAATTAAAAACACCTCCCTCCTCCACTATAAATACTACCCCTCACCACATCTACTCCTCACACCCTATAATCCATGAATCTTGACCAATTTATATCTAGTCAGCTTAAAAAGTCCCTCCCCCATGTCTAGGATCCTCTTGTACCACCAAAAGACCAATCCCAACCCCCTTAAAGAGGTTCTCAAGAGGAAGAATTCATAAGGTGAAATCCTATTTTGTTCTTTTTTAATTTCTTTTAATTTATATTCTTTTTTATACTCTCCTTATCTACTCTATAAAATAATGAATGATAACTACATTTTTTTATAGACTATAATTTTATTTTTTTCTAATGTAATATTAGTCATCAAACCCCTTCTCCCCTCCCTTTTATTCTAAAAATGAAAACATCACCCGTGATGTGACTATTTACCGCCATCGTGGATGATGCATTTTCATTTTTTATTAACAAATTAAAGGCAGGTCATAAAACCATTATTATGGTTAAATAATATTTTATTATAGATATTATAAGTTATATAATGTTCTAGAACTATTACATAAAAATAATATTAATTAATAAAACAAAACTAGTTCACGATGATCGAAAAAACACCAAAATAATCTCAATATTTATCATTAAAATTTTATCTATTAAATCATTATAATATCTAGAAAAAAATGATATATAATACCAATTAATACTATATAAGTTCATTAATAAAATATAATTTTAATTTTTTACAAGTAATCCCATTTTACATGGACTTTCATACATGTATACAAGTGAACCAATCATGAAAACCAAGGAAATGAACACTTCCGAATGACAAAATTGAATATTATAACTCATCAAGAAGGCCATAAATGAACTTAATAAAATTATAATAAATATAATAAATTTTTAATAGGTTCTGAATAAAATTATTAATTAATCTAGTTTCATTATTCAGTACATTAAGTGAAAGTGCAGAAAACTTTCATACATATGGTAAGGGTTTTATCATCTCACTTTTATTTCTGTGAGATATGCCTTATTCACCAATTATTCCTTGTGTGTTCTATATATATTATTCCATTTAATATATAATATCATGAATTAATCTATCTTTATGGTATTAAATTTTTCATTTTATTATTATTAATTTTATGGTTTATACAATTCGATTGATTACTAAGTGGTAAGGGATTCTCTCTGAAAATTCATTTTTCATTCGGGTTACAATTAATTTCTCTCTAACCTAATGTAATTATTAATTATTATTATTATTTAATCCTACTAATTTTTTTTATGTTCCTAACATATTTATCCATCACAATTCTTCATTATTTTATGGTTAAATATAAGTTTTTAAGGTTCCCTTTTAAACTCCTCCTGATAAGCAAGCCTGATTTAGGAGAACTTCCAAATTTCTTACCCATTTTTAATTACACTTTGTTATCTATTTTAAACCACCAATATTTTTATAAAAACAAAAAATTTTATCATAAAAAATTATATTTACTAATTTCTGGTTTTATGAAACAATTATTCTTTTATTCACCTTAAATACTCTTTAATATTTTCCCTTAAACCGCACTAAAGATGCTGTTTTCTAAAGTTTCTTAAACCCAATTTTTATATGTTTTTACTTTAGTTAGACATCAGTTATCATGATTTATGGCTATATTTCCTTAATAATGTCCCATAATGATTTAAATCCATTATTTCATGGATACCATTATGATATTCTCTTTTGTTATGCCTTATTCACCACTTATTCCTTGTATGTGGTGTATGTACACTGCCCTTTAATTTAAGATCATCATTTTTTAAATATGTTGTTAAATATCTATATTTATTGTATCATGGATATAATTATTATCTTACCCATATACCATTTTCACATATGGTGTTTTCTTTTAATGTTTTTTTGAATTGAACCTATCTATAAAGAATACTTTGTACTTATAGTGATGGGTGGTTCCTGGTTATAGATAGACCCTCGATTCATCGATAGGTATCATAAGACAAAACTGTTGAAGACAAACCCTTATTGTTTGTTTCTATGTAGAATCATATAGGTTTATACTCATAGTATTAAACTATCTTGATAGTATAATGGTTCATGTTCCAGATACACGATGCCCAATGATTAATAATTTTATTTATTCAGTATTCATTTATTACTTTTCGTGATATTTTCACTATTAAAAAATATATGGATGCATTTTCATTATCATTTTATTAATGACATGTTCATTTTAGATATTTACCTTTCCATAATACCTATGACTTATTGATCATGCTTTACTTTTTAGTGTTCCATGTTTTTATTGTATGTAATTTTTAATTATCATTTATATAACCCTTTTATATATTTTCCTTCCCCAAATTATGTAGATGAAACCTTTGAATAAGTTTCAAGGAATCATTTTATTTTTCCTTTGATATGTTCTTTGTTTAATTACCAATGTAAAAAAGGGAACCATGTATGTGTCTAGTTTTTCAAGACTACTAAATTGATTGATCATTGATGACATGATCTCCTGTATCTAATCCATTATAATAAAATAACCACCGACTCTAGGATACAGGGTTCGGGGTTGTTACAGTTGGTATCATAGGTGAGTTTCCTAGAAACCTTGGGAACTAGATGTAAAATAAATATTATAATTGTAATTTAATACCCCAAGTTTCCACAGTATGATTCTATTTGATTAATTTAATAGCTTGCACTGTACGCAACTTCGAGTTCTAGCACACCATGACCAATCAAACTAGCCGTCATGAATAGTAATACCCACATTTCGTAATTTTATAAATTTTATTTTTCAAAATGGGCTTCATTTTTGGATTCTTAATATTAAAATTAGCTTAGGGGGAATTTTTGGTATTTTTCTAAAAACATTCATTTTTTGATTAATAGTGAAAAAATCTGCGTTATTGTTTAAAATTGACTTTTTATTTAAATAATTATTTTTAAATTTAAATTTATTTTAGGTCAAAATAGATACATAACACCTATATAAGTTCAATTTAATTCATTGATGTCATTTTATAATAAAATAATATGTATAAAATTCTCTTTAACATTTTAACGTCTTTTACCCATCTTCTAGGCACATTTGATAATTTACATAAAACATAATTTTACCGCTTCTATGAATTAAATTTCAAAAATATGAGAGACATGGTTGACATCATTAACTAAAATGTGGTTCAATAAGATGAAAATATTTTTTGTTGAATATTAACTTTTGAATTTTATTTACCACGGTTAAAAGTAAATTGGGTAATTAAAGCTAAAAATGATATTATAATTGCCCTAACACATGTCCTAATTCTATTGGATAAGTGTATATCGACCCAAATCAACCTTAGTAATAAAATATGATCCACTTGGATTATATTATGACATTTATTATTATTTTATTTAAAGAATAGTTAAAAGTGTTAAATTCAAATTTTAATAACTAAAACATTTTTAATATAGGGTTATACATAAGATAAATTCGAATGTAAATATTCATTATAAATATAAAAATATTTCATACATAATGGTATTTTATTTATAATTTTTAGACATTAAATAATTAAATTTATTTATGACACAATGATGATGCAGTAATTACCTTATTAATGAAGTATTAAAATAATTAATATTATAAATATCCAAAATAAATGTTAATTGAGACTTTTGATGAATTACACTATTTAAATAGGTAAATATGAAATTTTATAGTTGATTAAATAATTTTTTTTAAAGTGATAAATTTTTTATGACTTTCAAAAAAACAAAATACAAAATAGTGTCAAAATGGACAAAAATGAGTTTTTAAAATAAATACTATATTATTAAATGATATAATATTCCTAAAAATATAAGGTTTGGAAGAAGGACTCATATAATGATAGATATGTAATTAATTAACCATTTGTGGTTCACTTGGAATTTTATAGTAGGTTTATTAACCATGTAATATAAAAATACAAGAAGACATTGTAAAAGTTAAACTATTTAACTAAGAGTTTAATCTAAAAGATAAGGTTAATATGGTAATCTAAACCTGTCTATAACCTATTGGTTGAGAGGTTTTAGACCCATCCCCACCTTACCCTAGAAATAAATACTTTTAGAGCCATTATAAACTGAATATGATTGTATAAAAAATTAATATTTCAATCTTTTCCTTAAGTGACCCCTACCTCTCTTATAAAAGGGTACTTTCCATTCTCTCAAAATCACACCTCCAAAGCCATTTTTCTTGGCCAAAACCTACTAAAATGTCCTCCCAACTACCCTAAATTAAACCTATAGGCCTTACCTTGATCATAAAGAAAACCTATGGAGCCCTTTTTATCAAATAAAAAAGAAGCACCCGAAGAAGAGGTAATAATTTCATCACCTCTTTCAAAGTTCTTTTCTTCTTACACATCCTCTTTCTTTATTGTTTCCATACCAAAATAATAATTTATGTACCTTATACATAATGTGATGTTATTATAATTATGGTACAACCATATTCATTATTTTATCCATACTATGAATGACAATTTCACCATACGTGCGTACACACGGCTTACCGTCTCCACATTGTGGTGTAGTTTGTTATTCAAAACTTCATTATTTAGATGGGTATAATTGTAACACCCCAAGATTTTATGAAAAATATTATTTTAATTTCATTAATGTATTATGTTGTATTCTACACCAAGATTACCTTGCGCTATACGCAACACCGTATTAGCTTGCAGTATACGCAACACTATTCTTGGACCGTGTTACACATAATTTTGATAATTGTTATTCTACGCAACATTGAGTATATATATATATATATATATATTAAATGTATAAATGGAATATGGTTGGATTCTGTTATATGAAACAACGAAGGATTCTTTCACAACACGCAACCCTGACTTGGCTTGCATTACACGCAATCGCGACCTTCCTCAATAGCGTGTGTTGTACGCAATACCAGGTTTTAATAAACAATGTTATATTATTATAATATTGTCATGAACTAGCCGTTATGAATAGTATTAACTAAATTTTTAATTTTATAACATTATTATTCATCTTACACATTTCTAGAACATGGTATAAGAACAAAATAAATTTTTCGGGTAAAATAAGTATTTTTCAAAAAATGCAGTTTTACCGCCTTTTGATGGCGCACCCACTTTAAATATAGTTTTTGAAATGTTTATAAGTTCAATTTGACAAAATAAAATTCTTCTTTCGAATCAAGAAGTAAAAATTTACTTTGGATAAAATTTTCATATTATTCTGGTAACTTTCACATTTTAATGAATAGTAAAAACACGCTATATTTTAATTAAAAACAACTTTTTCATCGTAATATCTTATGTGGTTAAATTATAATATTGAATGGTTTTAAAGTATAAATAGAATATATTTTTACCATTTAATATAATGTATGTCATTATCATTGATTTTACCTTGAATTTGTAAGTTAAATCAATTCAATCTTTTGCAATGTTTTAAACAAAAACCCGTTTTTATTCGACAACGGGATTAATTTTAATTTAATTTCTGCAAATTCTGTGTTTTTAATTTTAAAAAATTGATTCCATATTTGGAATAAGTGGGTCCAAATTATGTTAATAGGATACTTTTTATTTTTGGGAATTATGAATAGTAACTACGGTAAATTTTATTTACCATAGTTAAAGGTAAATCGTGTAATTAAGGGTAAATATAATATTTTAAAATTACCCTAAAAAATGTCAAAATTCTATTGGATGGCTAAAAAACGACCCATAGCACCTAAGGGTCGGATTAGATTAATTTAATTAAATTCATTCAATGAAAATAATTAAATTATTATTAAAACCAAAGAATGTGACAACATGTCACTTTCTTAAATCTTATAAGTATAATAGTTTTAATCTAGTGATAAACTTCATGAAACTTAGAACATGAATAGTCTCCAGAAAGCTAATACAATTATCTACATCATAGGAATTTATTTAGAATTTTTAGGGATTAAATAAGTATCATTTATTATGACAGAAAGATGATGCAGTAATTGTCTTATTAATGAAATATTGACATAATTGATGTTATAAATGCCCAAATAAATGTAATTTGAGACTTTTTATGACTTACACTACTTTTCTATGTTAATATGACATGTTAGTGTTGATTTAAGTAACTTGGTTCGAACTTATCATTCTGTTATGAATTTAATAAAAATCATGTACCAAATAGTATCAAAATTGACATAAAATAGTTTTTAAAACAAATATTATATTATTAATTGTTATTTTATTCCTAAAAATCTAAGGTTCGGCCAAATGACTTAGATAAGATTATATATATTAATAATAAACAACTTGGGGTTCTTTTGTCTTGATATAGTAAGTTTATTAACCATATACTGTAAGAAAACAAAAAGACACGGTAAAAGTTAAATTATTTAACTTAGAGTTAAATCTAATTGATAAGGTTAAAATAATAACCTAAACTTGTCTAAATCCTATTGGATGAGAGTATTTCGACCCATCTCCACTTTATCTTCGAAATAAGACCCTTTGGAACCATTATAAACCGATTTTGACTTTAATATAAAATAATATTTTGAGATATTCCTAAGGTGCCCCTCTCCTCCCTTATAAAAGGACACCTCCTCCCTCTCCTCCTCACACCAATTTGAGCATTCAAGCTCGTCCAAAACCTGCCAAAATTCCTTATCCACTTCCCTAGAATAATCCTAGAGGTCCTGGTCTTCTTTAAAGACCAATCTTAGTTCCCTATGTGGAGGATTCAAAGAGGCGTTTCAAAGAAGAGGTAATATCCATTACCGATCTTTTCAATTTCTTTCTTCTTCAACTTCTTCTTCTTTAGTTGTATCATGATAAAGTAATAACATCAGTATTAATTACATACTGATATGTTATTATAAATATGAAACAACCCTAATTCACCTTCTATCCATCCTACGGAAAAATGAAATCACCGCGCGTGCGTACGTACGGAATACCGTCTCCACGCCGTGGTGTAATCTATTTTCCACCATTACCTTACAAGGATGGGTATAATGGTGTAATGAGTAACTATATATGATTATTATAAAGTTTTATTGATACTGAAATATTATAAATACAGTCAAATACAATTCCACGACCATGGGAACGATATCATCGCTCGTGCGTACGTACGGACTACCGTCTCCACGACGCGATGAGATTCATTCTCAATGATTAACCATTCATGAATGATTATAAAGTATATATAATATGTACTAATGAAATATATGACATAATAATGATACTGGATTTATTTATATATTTATATGTATGTCATCTACTTAATTCCATTCAATTCAATAAGGAAACAAAAACAGCGTTCATGCGTACGTACGGACTACCGTCTCCATGAACGGTGTATTTATTTCCATTTAATGATTTATTATATATATGTATATCCTGAATATATATATATAAATCATGTTTTATGTTCTGGAATTAAGTAATCATGATCTAAGTAATCATATGAATAATTACAAGTTAAAAACACGAACGACAAATGAGACGATTTTACCCAAAACGCTACATTAACATGAATTTACAAAAGAATGGGTAATATAAAGTCATAAGTGGAACATATATGATATAATAACAATTAATATGATTCTTTAGTAATTCAATAACATGATTTAAATCATTATACAGGAGGTTCGGACTCTTACAAAGCAAGTCGGACCTAAGGTAAGAGAAATATCACAATCTCATTTTTATCCGAGATTGTTTATTCGTAAGTATTTATTGGGGTGTATTTTATCATCGACATCCATGTTCCCTCAATATGTAATGTTGTTTCCATCCACTTACAATAGTTTAAATCCAATTTTACCCTTTGGTGAGTTTTTAGTAAAGAATATGAAAGGAATCTTTTGTTGTTTTTTTCGTACGAGGTACTTTTTGACTTTTCCGACAAAAGTATGAAGAATTTTTTTTTAACTTATACGGCATGAATGGATTTTTAAAACATTATTTCCAAGAAAATTCCTTTACAAGTTCTCAAGTTTATTTTTAATCAACTTATTTTATTTTAAAGTCGTATGACATGTTATGAAAGGAAAAAAAAATTTGAAGTAGAAAGGATATTTTCCTCAAGAATGGAGTTCAAGTATTTTATCAAAATTATTTTCCATCTAAGATAATAAAAGGGTTATGTTTTTATCCCAATTATTACATTGGTTTGATTATGTTGTGATGGAAATATTTTTATGAATTCCTTTATCTTATATGAATTGTTTTATGATGTCATGTTGTTTAAGAATCCCATTTTTATTACATGGGTTACGCTATGATGTATGGTTTATGATTATGTGGCACACATAAGAAAGGATTCATTATAAGATGGGTGGGACCTATATCTACCTCCAATGCATTGGGTAAAGATTTTATATCTCATGAGATAGACAGGGCTGGAATGGTAGGTTATACCGGTTCAGTGAAACAGGACTGAAACGAGGGTTACTCGATTCAGAAAGGGACTTTGTCCACTAAGATAGTCTTGGAAATGAGTCTTGACTAACAAGAAATGATTATCTATGATTATGTGTGTATGCCACAAAGTTTCATGTTTTATGTTTTGATTATTGGGATTACATTTCACTTCTATGATTTATCCCATGTTATGATATTATGAGCTCTCTTTTTTGCAGGTTAAGATTTCCAAAAGCTATGTTCTTATGTATATGATGTGATTGATATTTCTTTTGTTTACCCTTATTGAGCATTTGAGCTCACCCTTTTATGTTTTCTTTTCCCCTGGATATAAATAAAGGTTTTAGGTATAAAAAAAAGAAGATCTTTATGGGAGATGTTGAAGATCTTTCACCACGATTAGAAGATTATATTCCGAGTTTCCAAAGACACTAAACTATTACGGTCCTTGTGTGTGTGTTTTTGTTATGTACTAAGTATTCCGCAAATGTAATGTAATGTCCATGTAAGTCAATCTTCGGGTCTCTACAATAATAATGAGTATAATTGATGAAAATAATAAATATAATATTTTAATGATTCTTTATATATGATATACCATCCAATTACATACAATTTCACCATTAATAAAATGATATTGTTGCTTGTATGTATGTACAGATTACCGTCTCCACGAATGCGATAAGATTCATTTCCCCATCGTAACCATTCAAGAATAATTTTTATTTTTTGACTAAAAATAATGTTTAAGAACTTAATATAATTTGTTATATGAATCCAATACACCCAATCCATAAAAATCATGACTTCCGTAGAAAAACATATTCAGGAAAAGGAATCAGTTAACACCTGAAACAATGATACTACTAAAATATTATTCACAAAGCAATATTAAGAGGTCATATATAATATCATATTTATGTATATGGTTCATGTTTAATTAAATAACAATGATTTAACTATTATATATGAGGTTAACGTACCCTCTACCAAGTAAAACTACAAGGTAAGGGTTAATTTTATAATCTCGTTATTATCCAAGATTTTTTATACGTAAGTATCTACTCGGAATTCTTTGTCATCCACATTCATGTTTCATAAAAATTTATTTCCAAACATTTTTACTATTTCCTATAATATGGGTTAAAGTCATTTATACCCTTTTTGACTTTTTGTAAAATGTTTTTAAATGAATCTTTCCATCGTTTTCGAAACAAGGTACTTTATGACCTTTTCGAAAAATTAAGGTAAGAATGTTTTTTAAACATATATGGTGGGTGTGGCTATTTTTAGTTGTTATAACACCTTTGAAGCTTCCCTTATAATATTACAAGAATATTCTCAAAATAAATTTTTTCTTTTATAATTATGTGACTTTTAAATGATTTCAAAATAGAAAGATATATTCCTCTCAAATAGTTTTGATTTCATCTATATCAACATCCTTTGATGGATTTCACACTTGTTTGAATAAGAAAATGGAATTATTTTATTTAACTTTTACATATTATATAGAAGTTTAATTTTAACAGGATTGTTTTTTAGTCTTATACATTGTCTTAAATGTTTGTTCTTATTTATGATAGTTTCTTCTATATTGTTATCTTTACTGAGCATTTGAGCTCATCCCTTTCTATATTTTATTTTTCCCAGGATGAGAAGAAGTGTATTATGACTGAACTGTAGGGATAATCTAAGGGATATTAATGTGTTCAATGGAGACACTATAATGTTGTTTTTTCATTCCATAATGTAATGTAAAACTTATGTATGTATCTAGTACTTCCAAGGCTATTAAACTGTTCAGTATTTCAGGATTTGATCCCTTGTAATCATGCCAATGTTATGTAATAATGCATCGACATTGGGTAACTAGGGTCGGGGAATTACATATAATAACCCATTATAATTAATTTTTGGCTCAATACTAATTATTATTATTATCTATGTTAGTATGTTTCGCTATTTAGTGATGGATCCTAATGGAATGAAGGGAACCAATACCCATGGAAAATGTAGGAATCTCCCCACTAATTAATTCAACATAGTTAGTGTTGGAGATGATCATATCATGAACATATTAGAACAACTTACTCAGATTATGATGAATAACCATACTACACCTATGTAGGATAGTTTCATGTTGAATAAAACCCTATATTTTAGTGGGACTACTAATCCAGTGGTAGCTTAGTAGTGGATCAATTCCTTTGAAAAGTTATTTCTAGCATTGGGATAAAATAAAAATAAAAATATAGTTATGGTGGTATATTTAATAAAGGGAGTTGCTGATAAAAGGTGGTTATTGATCCAGAATACTAATGAAGAATATGAAATAGAATACATGGAATGGAGAAAATTTAAAGAATAATTCTTTGACAAATATTCCCTCATGAGCAACGAACTGAAGTGAAGAAAAAATTCACTATCGAATAATAGAGTTTTGGAGAGTATGAGGTTACATTTACAATAATTTTATAGATTAAAATCATGATTTAGAAGACAATATTGATCATTTCTTTGAAGTTCTTAATACATTTCTCCAAAGGGCACTGGCTTCTCAAACATTTTCATCATATGATGAAATAGTATTAAATTCCATAAAAATAAAGAAGGAATTTTAAAGATCCTATATGTTCAAGGGAAATAAAGATAAGCAGAGGCCTTCTAATAACCATGTAAAAGTTGAAACATCCAAGAATAATTGGGGAAAAAATCAATTACCATTATTAAAACACTATGGGAAGAATCATCCTTCCAATTTCATGAAATGCGTGGGAGTTTTGTCTTAAGTCCAGAGAAAACGGTCATAGAGAAAACGAATGCAAGGGGAAAAAACAAATAAATGATGTTCAATGATTCTAATATAATGAAATGGGGAATTATTCAAATCAATTTCCAAAGTTCCAAGGGAATATACCACAAAATAGGCCATAGGGAGATAGACAAACTTATGTGATCACCACAACTGAAGTAGAAGTACCCAATGATGTGGTGGAAAGTATAATAATCATTTATTCAAATTTGGCTAATTATTTATTTGATTCTATATCATCACTCTAAATTATATATACCTTATTTTTAAATAAAATTACATCTTTACCTTTTGTTCTAATAATGGAATTGTTGGTCAAAACCCCTAAGGGAAGAATCATTCCAAAAAAATATGTTAGGAAGTTCCCATTATGGCACATAAACATTATTTATTTTATGAACTTATGATCATAATTATGGTTTACATAGATATAATCCTTGATATGGATTGGATTTCAAAATTTTATGTGATAATTTATTTCAAGAAAAAGGAAATAGAGATTTGTGAGGAAGATATATAACACCTTATCTTTAGAGAAAAAACCTCATCATCTAATGTTTATCTAGATCCACCCCCCAGTAGCTCAAATGAATGAAATTATTGGGTTGGAATAGAAAAAATATCTAGGGATGATGAAAGTCATCTAAAAATTGAGGATGTACCAATTATACATGAGTATATTGATGTATTTTCTAAGGAATTATTTGGACACCCCTGAGAGCATGAAGTTGAGTATACCAAGGATTTAATCCCCAATTCAAGACCAATATCAAATATTCCTTAGAGAATGGCCACTGTAGAATAATTAGTGGATCTAAAGAAATAACTAGAGGAGTTAAGGAATAAGGTATTTATTCTCCCTAGTGTGTCGGCATAGGGATCCCATATTCCCTTTGTCAAGAAGAAAGATAAATCCTTGAGGATATGCATTGACTATAGAGAAATAAATACTATTACAATAAAGAACAAGTATACTTATCCACAAATTGGTGATTTATTGGATCAAATTCATGAAGTTAGATAATTTTTGGAGATTAAACATTGTTCTGGGTATCATCAATTGAAAGTAAAGAAGGAAGATATTTCAAAGACAGATTTTCAGATGAGGTATAGACATTACAAGTTTACATTAATGCGATTTGTATTGACTAATGTACCCTCTATTTTTTTAGATCTGACAAACAGAATATTCAAGGAACATATTGATGATTTTGTTGTAGTATTAGTTGATGATATTATAGTGTATTATAAGATCTATTAAGACCATGAGAATTAATTGAGGATTATTCATGAGACTCTCAAAAGGGAAAGTTATATGGTAAATTTAGTAAGTTTGAATTCTGGATTTAGGGAAAAAAATTCTTAGCCAAATTATCCATAAGGATGGAATTTATGTTTTCCATATGAAGAAAAAATCAATCTAAGAGTGGCCTATTCCAAAAAAACATAACTAAGGTATATATTTTAATTGTTTTAGTAGGTTTTTATCAGTGTTTCGTTCATAATTTTTCACAACTTTCTAACCCATTAACCAAGATCACATGTAAATGGGTTAAGTTTATATATAAAAAATAATGTGAGTTTTTTTGATAAATTGAAGAGAAGATTAGTTAATGATCCAATATTGACTTTAACATAAGTAAATGATGGGTTAGTGATATACAATGAGTCATCAAAAAAAGTATTAGGTTTTTTCCATATGAAAAATGATAAAGTTATTGAATATACATCATGGTAATTGAAGAGTCATGAACAGAATTATCCAACTCATTATCTTGTGTTAGATTATGAAATATTTTCTCTTATGAAATGGATACACTATCTCTATAGTGAAATATGTGAGATATATATGGATAATAGGAGTTTGAAATACATATTTACACAGAAAGAAATTAACATGAGGAAAATACGATGTCTTGATTTACTCAAGGATTATGATTATTCAATACTCTACCACCCAAGAAAAAAAATGTAGTAGATTCATTAAGTGGTAAATATCATTGAATTTGGACCCGAATAAGTATTAATAAAGATCCAATGTTAATGGATATAGTAAAGATAGATATGGGAATTGTTAAAAAAGGAGAAATATCACACTTTTTTGAAATTATTTATAAACCATATTTACTAGAGAACATAAAAAAATTCAATCAGATGATGATATTTTTCAAAATAAAATTAAAGTTGTTAAGGATGAAATTATAAGATTCGGAAAGATATTATGTGTTCCATCAATACCTAATCTAAAAAGGGAACTATTAGATGATTGTTATAGATAAATTGTTTTATAAACCTAGGTAGTACTAAGATTTATAGAGATCTGAGGGAACATTTTTTGGTGAGATAATATGAAGCATCAAATTGATGACTATGTGTCAATTTATCGAGTTTTTAAACAATTGGAGGCTGAGAGACATCATACTAAATGAGTCATGTATTCTATGGTTCTTCTTATGAGAAAGTGGGATGATATTACCATGGAATTCATCACTGTATTACCAAATACCCCCAGAAATAATGATATGATATGTGTTATTGTTGACCGCCTTACAAAATCAGCACATTTTCTTTTTATAAGAGAAGATTTAACTTTATGAGTTCCTATTAATACTCTATATTAATTAAGTTTTAAGACCTCATCATGCACGTCTATAGATTATGTCTGATTGATATCCCCTTTTATATCATAATTCTATAATATTCCTTTAGAATGATTTGGATATTGAGCTTCATTTGAGTAATTTTTATCACCCTCAAAACAATGGACAATATGAAAGGGTTATTAAAACATTATAAAACATGTTGAGATCATGATCACTTGACTTTCAAGGTATGTGGGATCATTATTTACCTTTTTTGTAATTTTTATACAAAAATATTTTCCATTTTAGTATTCAAATAGTTCCATATGAAGCACTATATGGAAATAGATGTCATACTCCAACTTGTTGGGATGAAGTTGGTGAGAGTAAACTTATATACCCATAAGTTATTAATGAGACAATGAAAAAGTTAAATTTTATTTAGGATCATATTAAATAATCCCAATGTAGGAAAAAAGAGTTATGCTAACAACAAGATAAAGGATTTGGAATTTAAAGTGGGAGATCATGTATTTATGAAAGTATATCCCTGGAAGGGTTTAATAAGGTTAATAAATGGAAACTGAGACATGGGTACATCATACAATTTGAAATTATGTAAATAATTAGAGTTGTGTATTACTTATTTGAAATACTTCCAGTTCTATCCAAAGTTCATGATGTGTTCCACAAATCATTTTTAAGAAATTATATACAAGACACAAAACAAGTACTCACCTATAAAGAAAAATAACTCGAACTTAGTTTGTCTTACTATGAAGATCATATATAGATTCTTGAAACAAGATAGAAAGTGTTGAGAAATAAGATGACTCAACAGGTAAATGTTCTTTAGGGAAACCATGAAATAGAAGAAGCAATGTGGGAACCTAAGGATGTTATGAAGAAGAACTACCCCATCTGTTTAGAAGTAAATATTCTAAAAAAATTAGAGGATGAAATTTTTGGAGGGAAGAATATAACACCCCAATATTTTATGGTATTTATCTTCATAAACAAATTCAATTTATTAAATAGTTTACATTGCACAAACGAATTGTGATATACAATTAAAAAGTAACTTGTCTATTAGAATAGTAATGTTACCATTAGGGATAGTAATCAAAAAAATAGAATAGTAACCTCACCTATGAAAGTATAAATAAAATTTTGGGGTCTTATGAATGAAAATATGATATATTTATATCATGGAATAATCAAATATATGTATTAAAAATGATAAATTAAGTGTTGGTATTTTTGTGAAACGTAAATGTTTATTTACAATTTAATAATTAATATAATAATTTAAAATAAAGTTTATTTTCCTAAAATATATTTATAAATTAATTTTTTTTCTTATGACTATAATATAATTTTACGAGACCTTAATTAAATTTTCAAAGTGTCGTAAAAATGATTATAATTTTAAAATTGGTATTTTTTGAAAAAATGATTATTTTAATTAAAAATTAAATTTTTTATATTTATAAAATTAGTTTCATAAAAATGATTCCATTTTTTAATTATATATGTTGAAAAATATTTAGGCTTAATTTTTGGTATTTTCTAAAATACTTAAATTTTTTGGAATAGTGAATTACGGTAATTTACTATATTTAACAAATACATGAATGTTTGAGTCATTTATAATGTATGGATAATGTAAGAACAATAATATAGAACTCTCTATATTTATTTACTTTATTTATTCATGGTAATCAAAAATATACGTATTCTTGAGCCAAAATAATAAACTAATGAATAAAATTATCAAAAAAATATCCCTCTCTTCCACTATAAATACCACCCCTCACCACATATTATCTTCACACCTTCCAATACATGAATATTTTCCAATTTATATCCAACAAGTATCTACACCACATATACGATCCTTTTTTGTCACAAAAATACCAATCTTAAGCCCCTTAAGGAGGTTTTGAAGGAGAATAATTCAAGAGGTAAAATCATACTTCGTTCTCTTTTAATTGATTTTAATTTATATTATTTTTTATCCTCTCCTTATCTCCTCTAGAAAAAAATGAATGACAACTAAATTATCTTATATATACTGTAATTTTTTATTCTAAATGAATATTCATCATCAAACCCCCTATCCTCTCCCTTTTATTCTAAAAATCAAAACATCATGCATCATGTGTGTATTTATCACCATCATAGATAATGCATTTTTATATTTCATTACCAACTTAAAGGCTGGTCATAAAAAAATATTATGGTTAAATAAGATTTTAATATATATATTACAAGTTATATAATGATCTCTAACTATTATATATACATAATATTAATTAATAAAACAAATCTAGTTCGTGATGATAAAAAAAATGCCAAAATAATCTAAACGGTTATCATTAATGTTTTATCCAATGAAAAATTATCATATATGAAAAAATGATATATAAGACTAAATAATATTATTTATGTTTATTAATAACATGTCATTTCAATTATTTATGACTATTCTCATTTTACATGATGTTTCATACATGTATACAAGTGAACCAATCAAGAAAACCAAGAAAATGAAGACTCTCGAATGACCAAATTGAATCTTATAACTCATTGAAAATACATAAATGAACTTAATAAAATAATAAGAAAGTATTTATTGAGTAGTTTCTGAATTAAATTATAAATTAATCTAATTTCATTATCTAGGATATTAAGTGTAATTGCATAACACTTTCAGAGATAATGTAAGGGTTTTCTCATCTCACTTTTATTTATGTGAGAAATGCATTATTCACAACTTATTCCTTATGTGTGAAGTATATATTAGGACCATTGATATATAATATAATTAATTTATTTATTTTTATGGTATTAAATGTTTCATTTTATGATTATCACTTTTCTAGGTGATACGATTCGATTGATGACAAAGTGGTAAGAGATTCTCTCTGAACATTCATTTTTTCCTTTAGGTTATACTTTCTCTCTCTTTACCCAATGTAATTCATAATTATAATTTTGTACTACTCCTAAATTATGTAAGTGTTTTCCAAACATAGGTACCTATCATAATTATTCTTTATTTCATGGAGAAATACTTGTTTTAAAGGTTCCCTTTTCAATTCCTCCCTATAAGAAAGCCTGATTTAAGGGAACTTACTAATTTCTTACCCATTTTCAAGTACACACCATAATCTATTTTAATCCACCAATATTTTTATAAAAATACTCCTTTTATCACAAAAACTATATTTTTTCATTTCTGGTTTTATGTAAACAATGATTCTTTTTTTCAACTTAAATAATCTTTATTATTTTCCTTTAAACCGCACTAAAGAGGCTATTTTCTAAAGTTTCCCAAACCCACTTTTTACAAGTTTTCACTTCAATTGGACATCATTTATCATGATATATGCCAATATTTACTTAGTAATATAAAAGAATCATTTAAATTCATTTTTTAATGGAAACCATTATGATATTCACACTCGTTATTCTTTATTCACCATGTATTCCTTGTGTGTGGTTTATGTATACTTCCCTTTTATTTATGATCATCATTAATTTAAAATTTCATTAAATTTGATTATTAATTTTTTCATGGATATGATTATTGTCTTATAAGTATACCATTTTTACATATGGTTTTCTATTTGAATGTTTTTATTGAATTGAATCTTTGTATGAAGAATGCATTGGACTTGAAGTGATGGGTGGGGCCTAGTTATATATAGACCCTCGATGCATCGACAGGTATCACGAGAAAAAAATGCTGGAAAAAAACCCTTCATGTTTATTTACATACAGAATCAGATATATTTATACCCACATTCTTAAATCATATTGACTGTAAAATGGTTCATGTGCAAGATACATGTCATCCAATGATTAAGAATTTAATTCATTTGGTATCAATTTATTAATTTCCATGAGATTTTCATAATGAAAAAAATATATGGATTCATTTTCATTCTCAGTTTATTGGTGGTATGTGAATTTTAGTTATTTACCTTGCCATAATGCCAATATCGTATTGATCATGCTTCACTTATTATTGTTTCATATTTTTGATCTATGTAACCCTTACTAAACATTTAATATCACTCTTTTATTTTTTTTTCCTTCCCTAGGTTGTGAAGATGAAACCTTTGAATAAGTTTCAAGGAAGAATTTTATTTTTATTGTGTTATGTTCTACGTTTAATTTCTAATGTATTAAGGGAACCATGTATATATCTAGTTTTTCAAGGATACTAAACCGGTCAATCCTTGGTGATGTGATCTCTTATATTTATGCCATTTTAATAAAATAACCACTGACTCTAGGATATAGGGGTTGGGGATGTTATAGTTGGTATTAGAGGTAAGTTTAGTAGAAAACTTTGGAATTAGATGTCAAGTAAACGTGAGAATTATAATAATTTATTTTAGTGAGTTTTTGGATCAATTTTCATGATGTTTCTGATCTAAATTAGTGTGTTCCATTATTTAGTGATGGAGAATAATGTAAGGAAGGTAATAAATATGTATAAAAAATGTAGGGATTTTCCCATTGATCAAGTCAACACAGTTAAAGTTGGAGCTGATAAGAACATGGATATATTGGGATTTCTTACTCAAGTTATAATGAATGAACATACTATACCTATGTTGGATTGTTTCATGTGGTATAAGCCTCCATATTTTACTAGGAATACTGATCTAATGGTAGAGGAGTAGTGGATCAAGTCCCTTGAAAATGAATTTTTATCATTTGCATGTAATGAAAAGTAAAAGTAGTATTTTAAGTATATTGAATCAATAGAGATTCTGATAAATGTTATCTATTGATCCAAAATACTATAGAGTAAGAATACATATAGTACATGTAATGGATAAATTTTAAGGAAACATTCTTCCAAAAATATTTCCCTCATGAGAAAAAAACTCAAATGAAGATAAAATTCCTTAGCTTAAAGCAAATTGAATAAGATAGGGATTCATAGTATGCAGCTACCTTTACCAGACTAGCCACATATGCTATAGATTACATATGTGATTCAGAATACAAGATTACACATTTATTTTAAGGACTTAAGAGAAGTCTCCAAAGGGAACTAGATTCTCAAACATTTTCATAATATGATAAAATAGTATTAAGTTACATCAAAATAGAGAATAAATTTTCTAGATCCTAAAAGTTTAAGGGAAATCAAGAGAAGAATAGGACTTCTGATAAAAATGAAAATGTTAAAGCGTCTAAGAAGAACAGAGGAATAAATCAATTCCCATTTTGTGAAAATTTTGGAATGAGTCATCTTGGGAAATGATTAAAAGGCATGAGATTTTTTTATAAGTTCCTAGAAAATGACCCATAAAAAATGAATGTAAAGGAAAGAAAAAAAAATCAATGATTTTCAATGCTTCAACTATAATGAAATGGGAAATTAATATAATCAATTTCCCAAGCATCATTGGAATCTACCATAGAGGATTCCAGGGATGGGCAAGCTTATGTGATCACCACAGCTGAAGTAGAAGTACCCAATGATGAGGTGGAATGTATAATAATCTTATATACAAGTTAGGAAATGATTTATTTTATTATGTATCATCAAATTTTTTAATATGTACACAATTTTCCAAGAAAATTATATATTTCTCTTTTTATTTAATAAGGTAGTTGTCATTCAAACCCCATAAGGGAAGTGCCATTATAACAAAAATGTGTCACGAAGTTCCCATTACGGCATATAAGCATGATTTATTTGCTGAAATTATCATCATACCTATGTATGAATTTGGTATAATCCTCTATATGGAATATCTTACAAAATATAATGTGATAATTTATTGAAATAATAAGCAAAATATGATTTTTTAAGAATATGTAGAATCCCTTATCTTTATATCAAAAACCTCATCATCTGATTCTTAGCAAGATCCACCCCCATTAACTCTACTAAATTAAATCTTGGGGAGAAATACAAGAAAAAAATTAGGGATGAGGAAATTCATCCTTAAATTGAGTATGTACCCATTATAAAATAATAAATTTATTTATTTTATATGTAATTACCTATAAACCGAATAGAGTGTTAAATTGAGTTTTACACTGATTTAATCCTCGATGTAAGACCAATATCAAAGTCTCCTTGCAGAATTTCCACTTTGGAATTAGGGTATCTAAAGAAAAAATGAAATAAGTTGAGTAATAAAGGATCTATTTTCCCTAGTGTTTCCCCATCAGGAGTCCATGTTCTCTTTGTTAAGAAGAAAGATGTATCCTTAAGGTTATTCATTAACTATAGATCAATCAATGCTATTATAATAAATAAAAATAATCATTTTCCTTTCATTGAATATTTATTTTATCAACATAATGGATATCAATATTTTTGAAGATTTACCTTCACTCTGGGTATCATCAATTATAAGTAAAGAAGGAATATATTTTAGAGACATATTTTCGAATGAGGTACAGAATTTACAGGTTTACAGTAATTCCATTTGGATTGACTAATGCACCTTATATTTTTATGGATCTTATGTATATAATATTCAGTGAATATCTTGTAGATTTTTTTTATTATTCATTGATGATATTATGGTGTATTCTAAAAACATTGAAGACTATGGTAATAACTTGAAGATTGTTCTTGATACCCTCATAAGGAAATTGTTACATGGTAAATTTTTGAAATTGTGAATTATGGATTCAGGAAAAAAAATTATTGGCCATATTGTCTATAAGGATGAAATCTCAATTATTACTGTGAATAAAAAAGAAATCCAAGAATTCCCTATGCCAATAAACATAGATGAGGTATATAGTTTTATTAGTTTAACATGTAATTATTTACATTTCATCTATAAGTTTTCCTGAATAAATAACCAATTATCCAAGCTCATATGTGAAGGGGTAAAGTTCATATAGATAAAGTAATGTGAAAAATGTTTTGAATAATTTAAGGTAAGATCAATAAATGCTCCAATTTTTACTTTACCATTAGGAAATGATGGGTTTGTGATATACAGTGAAGCATCGAATAAAGGACTGATTTGTGTCCTTATAAGAAATTGTAATGTTATTGTATATGAATCAATGCATATTAAGACTCATGAACAATACTATCCAACTCATGATCTTAAGTTAGGAGTCGTAATATTTTCTCTTAAGATATGGATACACTATCTCTATTGTAATGAATGTGAGATATATATGGATCAAAACAGTTTTAAATACATATTTACAGAGAAATAACTAAACATGATGAAAATACGATGTCTTGATTTTCTTAGAGATTCTGATTACTCATTACACTACCACACAAGAAATGAAAATAAGGTATAAAAATCCTTAAGCAAGAAAAACATGGAATTCTAATCCAAATAAAGATTAAGAAATATCCCATGTTAATGGATTTATTAAAGTTGGATATGGTAATTGTTAAGGAAGTCAAAACATCACACCTATTTTAAATTATTTCAAAACCATATTTACTGGATAAGATAAAAAGTTATCAATATAATGATAATAATTTTCAAAAGAAAATTAAATATTTTAAGGATTTAATACTGGAAGAATTCATGTATAATGACAAAATTATGAAATTTGGAAAGAGGTTGTGTGTTTCATCAATACCTAATCTAAAAAAGGTAACTATTAGATGATGCTCATGTATCAAATTTTTCTATACACCCAGGTAATACCATGATGTAATGATATTTGGATGAGCATTTTTTGTGGGATAATATGAAGTTGGAAATTTCTGATTATGTGTCAATATTTATAGTTTTAAATAAGTGAAATGTGAGATAAAACATCCTATAGGAGTCATGAAACCTCTTGTTATTCTTATGTGTAAGTGGGATGGAATTACTATGGAAATTTTCATTAGATTTATAAAGACCCCCAGAAATAATGATATGATATGGATTATTGTTGATCACCTTACAAAATCGTCACATTTTTTTATATAAGTGAAGGTTTTCCCCTTGAGTTCCAAGAAATACTCTCTATTAATGAAGTTTTAATACTTTACGGTGCACATCTATTGATTATGTCTAATCAAGATCCCTATTTTACATCAAAATTCAAGAATATTCTTCAGAAGGATTAGGATACTGAGCTTCATTTGAGTACTACTTATCACCCTCAAAATGATGGATAGTCTGAAAAGAAAATCCAAACATTAGAAGACATGTTTATATCATTCTCACATAACCTTCATGGTATGTGGGATCAGTATTTACCTTTGCTGGAATTTTCCTACAATAAAAGTTTTCATTCATGTATTTAAATGGAACCATATAAAGCATTATATGAAAATATATTTCATACTCCAACTTGTTGGGGGTAAATTTGGTGATAGTAAACTTAAAGGCCCAAATATTATTGATGAGAAAACAAAAAAGGTAAAGACTATTTAGGCTCATATTAAAGCATCTACAAGTAGGAAAAAGAGTTATGCTGACCACTAGAGAAATTGTTTGGAAATTTCAAGTGAGAAATAATGTCTTTCTGAACGTATCTCTATGTAAGGGTGTCATAAGGATCCTTAAGAAATCAAAATTGATCCCCATTTACGTCAGACAATTTGAAATTCTATAAATAGTTGGATCTGTAACTTACCAATTAGAAATGACACCATGTCTCTCCAAAGTTCATGATGTGTTCCACATATCATTGTTAAATATGTATATGCCAGACCCAACACATTACTCAACTATGAAGAAATAGAACTAAAACCCTATTTGTCTTACTGTGAATAGCATGTCAAGCTTCTTAACAATAGCAAGTATTGATATATCATATGACTCGACTAGTAAAGGTTCTTTGGAGAAACTATAAAATGGATAAAGCAACGCGGGAACCTAAAGATGATATGAAGAAGAAGAACCCTCATATATTTTTAAGGCAATATTCATGAAAAAATTCAAGGATAAATTTTTCGAAGGAGGGAAGAATATAACACACCAATATTTTATGGCATGTATCTTCATAAATAAATTCAATTCATTTGGTAGTTTACAATGTACAAACAAATCATGATATACAATTAAATATTAACTTGACCACTGGAATAGTAATGTGACCATTTGGAATAGTAATCCAACCAGTATAATAGTGACCTTACCTATGAAAGTATAAATAAAATTTCGATTTATTATGAATGAAAATATGATATATTTATATCGTGGAATAAGTAAATAAATATATTAAGAATGATAAATTGAGTGTTTGTATTTTTGTGAAACATAAATGTTTATTTATAGTTTCATAATTTATATAATAAATCAAAAGAAATTTTATTTTCATAAAATAGATTCCTAAATTAATATTGTATGATCTTGTGATTATAATATAATTTTATGAGACCTTAATTAATTTTTCAATGTGTCGTAGAATCTGTTATAATATTAGAATCTATATTTTTCAAATAAATGATAATTTAAATTTAAATTTAAATTTGTAATATTTTAAAAAAAAAATCATAAAATTATGTCTATTTTTTAATTCTATACATTGAAAAATGGTTAGGGAAATTTTTTTGTATTTTTCTAAAATAGTTGATTTTTTAGTGAATAGTAAAATATGGAAATTTACAATATTCAAAAAATACATAAATTTTTGAGTCATGACTGACGTATGGATGATTTAATCACCATAATATCGAGCTATAATTCTCTATTTACTTTATTTAAGTCATGGGAATAAATAATATTTATATTATTGAGCCAAAATAATAAACTAATGAATAAAATAATAATAAAACACTGCTTTCCTCCACTATAAATACCACCCCTCACCACCTCTTCTCCTCACACCTTGAAAACCTTTAATCCGTTTAAATTTATAACCAATAATCTTCCAAATACTCTCATATATTTCCATCATCTTTTGGTCTCATCAAAATAATAACCCCAATCCCCTTAAAGAAGTTCTCAATGAGAAGAATTAAAGAGGTAAACTCATATTTCGTTCTCTTTTAATTTCTTTTAATTTCTATTATTTTATTATCCTCTTCTCATGTCATATATACAAACATGAATTATGACACATTATCTTATATATACTTTAATTTTATTATTCTAAAGTAATATCCATCATCAAACCCCTTCTCTTCTCCCTTTTATTCTATAAATAAAAACACTGTATTTGATGTGTCTATTTACTAGCATCGTGGATGATTCATTTTCATTTTTCATTATTTCCTTCAGGGATAGTAATAAATCCATTATTATGGTAAAATTAAATTTTATTATAAATATTATAAGTTACATAATGTTCTATAACTAGTATATATACATAATATTAATTAATAAAACAAAACTAGTTATTGAGGATTAAAAAAATGCCAAAATAATCTAATTGGTTATCATTAATGTTTTATATAAGGAATCATAATTATACACGACAAAATGGTATATAATACCAATTAATATTCTATACGTTCATTAAAAAAATATCATTTCAATTTTGGAAAACTATTCCCATTTTACATGATCTTTTATACATGTATACAATTAAACTAATAATGAAATCCAGGGAAATGAACACACTTGAACGACGAAATTGAATCTTATAACTCATCAAAAAGTCATTAAATAAACTTGATAAAATTATACTAAATAAAATAAATTTTTAATTGGTTCTGAATTAAATTATTAATGAATCTAATTTCATTATCCAAGACATTAAGTGTAAGTACAAAACACTTTCAGATATAAGGTAAGGGTTTTCTCATCTCACTTTTATTTCTACGAGATATTCCTTATTCACCACTTATTCTTTATATCTTTTTTATTTTTTATACTCTTTTATATATCATATAATTAATTCCTTTATCTTTATGTCATTCAATGTTTCATTTTAGGATTATTAATTTTATGGGTCATACAATTTCATTGATGACAAAGTGGTAAGGGATTCTCTATGAACCTTCATTTTTCTTTTAGGTTACGATTCTATCTATTTACCGAAATCTAGTTCTTAATTGTTATTATTATGTAATACACCTACATTATTTTTATATGTTCCAAATATATGTACCTATCACAATTCTTCTTTCATTTATGGGGAAATACTTGTTTTTAATGTTCCCTTTTCAATTCCTCCCGATAAGCAAGATCGATTTAAGGGAACTTCCCAATTTCTTACCCATTTTCAAGTACACTCCATAATATATTTTATGCCAACAATATTTTTCTTAAAATTATATTTTTATCAATAGAACTTACATTTTTAATTTATGGTTTTATGAAAACAATTATTCTTTTTTCACTTTAAAGACTCTTTAATATTTTCCCTAAAACTACACTAAAGATGCTATTTTCTAAAGTTTCTTAAACCCTATTTATAAATTTTTTCACTTCAGTTGGACATAATTTTTCATTATCTATACCTATATTCCCTTATGAATTTTCAATTTTAATTTAAAATCATTTTTCCATCGACACCATTATTATATTCCCTTTGGTTAGGCCTTATTCACCATTTATTCCTTGTGTGTGGTGCATGTATACTTTCTTTTTATTTATGATCATAATTATTTGAACATGTCATGAAATATGCATATTTATTGTATCATGGATATGATTATTGTCTTATCCATATACCATTTTTACATACGGTGTTTTCTTTGGATGTTGTTATTGAATTGAATCTATGTATGAATAATTCTTTAGACATGCAGTGATGGGTGGGGCCCTATTATAGATATCCCCTTAATGCATTGAAATGTATCATGAAACCAAAAAATTGGTGACAAATCCTTCATGTTTGTTTCGATATAGAATCATACAGGTTTATACCCATATAATTAAACCAACTTGATGGTATAGTGGTTGATATGCCATATACATGCTGTCCAATGATGAAGCATTTTCTTCATTCAGTATTCAATTATTACTTTCCATGATATTTTCACTCTGAAAAAATATATGGATGCATTTTCATTCTTATTTTATTGATGGAATGTTCATTTCAATTATTTACCTCACTATAATGCATGTTCCTCTTTGATCATGCTTCACTTATTATTGTTTCATGTTTCTATTGTATGTAATCCCTAATGAGAATTTCAGTTCACCCTTTTATTTTTTTCCTTACCCAGGTTATCTAGATGAAACCTTTGAAAAAATTTTAAGCAAGCAGTTTATTTTTACTTTTTTATGTTCTATATTTAATTACCAATGTAATAAGTGAACCACGTATATATCCAGTTTTTCAAGACTACAAAATTGATCGATCCTTGGTGATGTGATCTATTTTATCTATATCATTGTAATAAAATAACCACCGACTCTGGGTTACTAGGGTTGGGGTTGTTACATTTTTCAAATTCATTTGGTATTCCAAGATAATGAGTATGGGGTTATTTTAGTGTATGTGTAGTTGAAATTATCTCTTCTCAAAGTGATTCTTTAAGAGCATCAATTTGATGATGAATTATTTGGCACAAGGGACTCTATTTATAGAGGGGAGACCATTTGTGATGGCTGATTCTCTTCAGAGAGTATCCTTTTTTTGGAACTGGTCTATTATACCTTTTTATATTAAAAAATATGTGAGAGTGGATTTCCATAACTCCAAGTGGGTGGTGCACCTTGTTACTATAAATGTGTTCTATGATATGAATTGGAAATTCTGTTGTCCAGGTACAAGATGATGCATTACTGACTTTTTTTTTCATTGTTATACCTGCGAAAATGTAATATATGAGCACCAGATACCTTTAGGTTTACTTCAGCCACGTACATATCCAACTTGGAAATGGGATGATAGTTCTATGGACTTTATGGTAAGGTTTTCACATACCCTTAGATGGTAAAAGCTAATATGGTTTATGATTGATAGGCTGACTAATCATCTCACTTTTTACCCATTTGGGATACATCCAAAGTTAAGGAATTTTGACATCTCTATGTGCAGGATATTATTATATTTCATGGAGTTCTATCTATTATAGTATCTGATAGGGATCCCCATTTCACTTCTCACATTTGGAGAGGCCTCTATGAAACAATAGGATCCTAGGTATGTTTAAGAATGACATTTCATCCATAGATAAATGGATAGATATAGTGAGATATATAGATTCTTGAGGACATTCTATGTTATTGAATTCTTGACTTTGGTGGAATGTGGGATGAGCATTTGGGACTGGTTGAGTATGTCTGCAATAATAGATACTAGTCCACTATTATAATGTATCCTTTTATGGCCCTGTATGGATGGTCTAGTATATATCTATTTTATTAGTAAGAGATTTTTGAAATTCCCTTGGTTGTAATAATTTTGGTCCAAGAGACAATGATGAGGATTCAGTTGAGTCATCAGAGAATGGTGACAACACAGATCTGGTATAAATTCAAAGATTATCATCATTAGTGAATGTTGATGTTTCTTATTGGTCGCTAGGTGTTTTTGATAGCTTCACCTTAGTTGGGTCATTTATGTCTTAGAAAACTTGGAAATATTTCACCAAGTTTTTTTGGTCCTTTTGAGATTAATGAGAATGTGGGGAAAGTGACCTACCATTTAGAACTTCCATTGTAGTTGAATTTGATCCACAATGTGTCTCATGTATCATAGTTTCAAAGGTATCTTTTGAGCCCTTACCATATACTAGTTTGGGAAGATCTTGATGTTTCGCCTAATTTGTTTGTGACTGAGAATCCATCTAGGATTATTGATTCAGAGACAAAGGTTCTTTGTGGGAATATGATACCTTTGGTCCATGAGGTATGGTAACATGGTTATGATTCACATGATAATTGGGATAATAAGGAACTGACGAAAGAACAATGGCCTCAACTGTTCAATTTGGAATATTCTTAATAAGATTTCTAAGGATATGAAGTGTTTATGGTGGGGAGGATGTAAAATGCTGATATATTCTTCCAAGTATTTATTATCCATTTATTTATAAATTTCATGGATATATATTGTTTTGAATTAATGGTGTCTTGGTATAAATGTTTCAAATCTTATAGAGGATTATATTTGAGTTTTTGCTGAGTTGTAGGTCTTTTATGAGTTTTTATGTATAAACTAGTTTTGTAATGTATGTTGGAAAAATTCACTATGCTGATGTAATTCATTGTGTGAATCCATTTATCAATAAAATCCATGAAACCATTTTAAGATGTGATTGAAATTTAAACCATTAATTGTTTTCATGATGTGAATTAGTCGATGATTGTATTTTAAACTTAAAATAATGAATTTTTTAGTGTATACACCACACGGTGTATTCAAATAATGAATATGATTCATTACGTGAATTCCTCACACCCAGTAATTTTTTATATGTTGCATCCTGAAATAATTTCATTCATTGTGCAACCTCTTCTTGCAAACCCCTAAGGCTATACTAGGTTTTTTCAGATATTTCTTCCATTCCAAATGTCTCAGTTTGGTGTTTGATCTTCAGTGCGTTCTGTCTCTATGTTTTTATCATTCTTTATGATACCCTTATTTGATAATAGTAGGATCTCATTATTTTTTATTGAATTGAAGTTTGATCATGATGAATTGTGATCTAATATTTTCCTAGTTTATCTTCTCTTCCTTTTTCTTCATTGGCATTTTTTGTTGTAGGTATTAATTTTATCACTGATAAAACATAGGTGGTTTCATATGATATTTCCCTAAAATTGAGACCTTAATTTACTTGATTGATCTGAAATTATTTTTTTAAATGATTTAAAAATCCATATTTGAGATGATTGATGTTTTATTTTTAAAATGGCATGGTAATTGTGAAAAACCCTTAATTTTAATAGAATTTAAATTATTGGGTGGATTTGAGAAAAAATGGATGGCTTGATTTGGAAAATGATTTGATGAAATGATTTGATGTTGACCCTTAATATAAATGGATTAAATTTAATGATGATTTGAAATGGCATGAATTTATTAAAAACTCTAATTTGTTTTTAAAATGAGAAAGAGATACTGAAAACTGAAATTAGTCAATCATATTTTGAATTTATTTGAAATAATTTAATTTCCCATGATTGATTGATTGATTGATGGACTGAATGAAAGACATTTGAGTACTAGTATTTATTTGGTAATTAGGAAAATCATGCAAGGATTTGAGACCTTATAAATGGATTAATGATGACAACACTAACATAAACTTATTGTGGAATGATTTTCCTTAATGGGGAGTTTATTCCCAGCGGCCTGAGTTGAGGGATGAGTACACATATTAATCCAAGATCACTGATTGATTTGTGTGAGGATATTATTACTAGAATATAATATACCAGGGGTTTTATTATAAGGTGCTATGAGATTCCTGAATTAATTATTACATGCCATTGATTATTGAACTATTGGTTTCATGCAAACTGCTTTATATAAATGTTTTATATAAAATGTTCATTTAAGAGTATTTCAAAATATCTTCCATCTATTTATTATTATGAAAGCATGTTTTATTAAAAAATATTTAAATTCCATTTAATTCTATTTTTTATTAAAATTTATATCATAATTGGTTTAATTGTTACGGAATTTATTATGGAACACTTGGTTTAACCCTAATTAGATTTTTAGCTCAAACCCTACCTTTACCTTTGGATGTTTGTTGATTATATTATATCATGTTTAAGAAAGGGAAAAGCACCGCTTAGAGGTGGTGGATGTTCTTGATCCTTTGAACTCTGAGTGATGGAGGTGACTAGTGGAGATATGATCCACTTATTATATGGGATATGTCTTAGATTTTTCTATAGAAGAAGTTGTGTCATATGATGATGTATTATTAGGTATTCTTTTTCCTTTTTTATTCTCATACTTTCTCCCTTTGGATTGTTGAGAATAATGACATATATATTTTTTTGTCCACTATTTTTTAGAAAAAATCATTCCATTGTTTTTCTTATATGATGTAAAGTGCTAGTTGCAAACCCATGGGGATCAGGTATACCCTTCTTGGTCAGATCCGGCTCAAGTATTAGCGTACCAGAGTATCCAATATAATTCATGATAAGTGGTGAATTAGGTGTTTCCTATTTTTTCTAAATTCTAATTTATCTTTGAACTATTTACACCATATAATTTAAATCTCAGTTACCGATTGTGATAATTGGATGATTTTATGTCCAAACTAGCAATCAACACCATATAAAATTCAAGTAATGAAAATAAAGAGATCATGTGGTATTTTTATAAGGTTTCACTGTAAGTCCTGCTTATTTCCTTGATTGGTTATTCTATCCAAAGAATAAATATTTATTATAATAAATCATTGACCACAATAGTTGGTGTTTCCCATAAATTTATAGTATCTCACCAAGCATAAAATTTTATGCTTCCCATAGAACTTCCAAAAACATAGATTTACACTGAAATAACAACATTGTATTATGTTTTTATTAAATACCATGAGTCCCATAGGTTCCATAGTTTCTCAGTGTGTATATATAATCATTTTATTTTTAACCCCCTCATGAATTTGATCAGCTTAACTACTCAGGATACTTCAATTTCAATAATATTGATCTCATTCCACCTCACAAATGAATCTTTGACTGCCACTAGTTCTTCTCTAATTCTAGCTTGTATATTATTCTCTATTTGAGATCAGTTTGATAGTTCTTCAATAGATACTTTTCACCTAGCCTTTTATACTCACTTATCAATCATTATAAGGCTTGAAACATTTTTTAAATAGTAGAATCAGTTCATAATCTCTACAATTATTCTTTCTCCTTCTTCTCAATACATCATCACACCGATCATATCCCATAATGGCGGTTGACCCCTTCCTTCAACATAGATATCCAAATGGTATTCTCCACAAAATAGTATTAGATAATCATTTTTATTCTTCTTTGAGGTTTATTTTGTTCTTGGCTTAGAAATTTCATTGCATTTATCCTGTTTCAAATTAATATTTTCCCTCTTTAATTATATTTTTATACATAAATTGATAGAAAATATTTTTCTCTATATTTATAATATAATAAATCACTTTAAATAATTTCTAATTATTCTTATTCAATTTCTTCCCACATTTTTCATAAATGAGTGTTCTCATTCTCTCAATATTCTATTTTCCTTCATAATAGTTGGATCCTATAAATTTCAAGAAGTTATCTTTCTTTATAACTTCTATTATCTCTTATTGACAATGACTATTCTAGAAAATTCTAGTAATCTTGAGGCTTCTTAAGATTCTTCAAAAAATATCTCACTAAGACCATAGTTCATATAATAATTTATCATTATTGTATATAATCACATACCCTTCAAATTTATGATTGGACTCGTTATTCATAGCTTGATAGATTCAAATAATATAAATATAAACTTCACTCTTGAATCTCTATATATTGGATATTAGCTCAACCAAATCACCATATATTATCACTATCCTAAATAAAATCCCATTTTAATATTTAAAACATTGAAATTTACCACAAAAAACAACTAATTTATTTTTTTCAGAACTATGGAGTTCTATAATCTCAGCTTTCTCATACTAGAAAATTCTCTCAAAATCACTTTTGATTTGATCTTATCATTTATCAATTTAAATATCTACTTCTTAAAAAATGAATTCATGTATCATTCTTATTTTTTTATGTTTTTATAAATGAAAATAAGTTCTTTAATCATTATAATAAATTTATTCATCAGATATTAAATATGGAAACTTTATAGTTTAGTCTATAGGAATCAGAAATCTCTATAATTATTAGTGTTTACAAAAATAGATCCTTCTACATATGATCATCATACAGCTTTAAAAATGATTTTTATTTTGGTTGTATTAAATATTATTCATAGAAAATATATTGTTACACAGTTTTTAATCCTTTAAAAATTCACTATCTCTTGCATATGAAGTGGATTTCATGGTTACATAGATCCACATGATGGTTACATAAGTTTAGATAATAGTTAAGCACACCATAAGTTTTTTGTTCACATATTAGTTTGGCTCAATTAAAGTTTATACATCACAATATCATCCATATTCAAGTCCTAATTTCTATATATGTTAGATAAATAGAACTCTAGACTTATACAAATTTCAACTCTAAAGTAAACAAATCCACATTTCAGTAATGTGACCTCAAAGAAACTTCTGATTAACTCATATCATCTGAAATTTCTTCCAAACACCTTCAGGAATTTATAAAACCTTATTAATAATTTTATCACTAATACTTAGAACTCTTACATCAAATTAACTCATCTTGAGTTATTCAATTAAGATCATTGAAATTCACAATGTAAACCATCAAATTATTCATCCAAGTGGTGTTTCAAAATGATTTCCTAAGTCATATTTACTAAAAGAGACTCATCCATGGGTTCAGAGACCCATGACCCCAATTTTTTTTAAAAAAGTGTAAAGGTACAAGATACCAGAGGAAATGCTTACATGCGAAGTAACACATCTAGATAGTAAACAAAAACACACATCCAATCATTAACTTTTTCTAGGCCGACCTTGACCCCTAGACCCTCCCCGATTAACGGGATGACGCCCTCGCCCCCTTTTCATTACAGCTTCATTCTCCGACGGCAGAACCTCAATAGAATGCAATTCAGTTTCTTCATGAGAGACTTCCCCATGCAACATTGAATGCCCATCTTCAATAGAGTCAATGCCATCCTGGTGACCAATACCAGTAGGAGACTCCTCATGCAGGTTTTGAGGATCCTCTTGTACAACCTTGGAGTCCTTCACATCAATGAAAGAGTGTGCATCATTGTGAATTGGATGTTCCACCTCTTCTGGGATATCCAAACCATCAACAGAAGCAGGTGTCGAGGAAGAGCATATTCGACTACTGCATCCTACATTCTTGATTCCTTTAAGATTAAGCAAATCAAACTTAGGAGTATTAATATACTCTAACATGGAAAAGAAATTGAAAACTAGTTTTATAGGTCCTTGCAACGCCTCGGTACTAGATGTAACCATTGGAGGAATATCCATATTAGTCCCCCTCTGATCCAAATCCATGGGAGGATATCGTTCCTCCATGTTAGCAGGGGGAGATCTTGCCAAAATATCAACCTTCTTATGTGAATAAGATCGCACCAGACCCTCATCCCCTGGAACACCTTGAGGACCACCATCCTTCTCAACAGAAGCAGTTTTATCCATCAGTACACCTCCTGAATCCCCTGTTGTACAGCAACTTCTCCTATAACAACATCATCCATCAATGGATTTTCTTCCATCCAAGCACCCACATTGGACACCTGAATCTCATCATGAATAATTGGACATGCCTTCGGCTTCTTAGGCATCACCAACTGGAATCCATCATCATCAAATATCTTCATCTTACCCTTCCTACAAGTCGAGTCCAGTTCAGCACGGTCAAACTCTAGATTTACCTCATTTTGGACAGTAGCCTCATGCTCTAATTGATTCCCTTCCTCCTCCTCATCTGGATTATACAAATCATGTTGGACAGCAGTAGCAGTATCTTGCTGAGATTCAGCAGGCTTAGACACAACAGCCTCATGCTCTGATTGGTGCCCTTCCTCCTCCTCAGCCACATCATCCCATGACCTATTATCAATACCCCTAGTGATTCCAAAGGTAGCATGCTCCAATAGTTTATCACTCACCAACGCAGCAGCAGTAGCTTGAAGAAATTCAGTAGGCTTAAACAAACCATGTTAGACAACCTCAATAAATGAGGAAGTTCCAGCATTTTGAGGATCATTCCTCCTGAAAACATGCTTGTTACCAGTCTAATCAACTAGTTTCTTTTTGCACTGATCGGAGGTATGAACCAATGATTTACAAAGTGAGCATTTTATATTCCTACGACATTGCGCAAGATCATGACCAATACATAAACAAGACTTACAAAACGTAGTCAACCACTCATATTGTATAGCAAGTTCAAACTTAATCTCACCCCCAAAAAGGAATACTGTGTCAATAAGAACTAGAGCTAAATCAATTTCTACAAAAACAAGAGAAAAATGACCATATATTGGATGCTCAGTTTCCTTGTCAACCTTGATCAGACAACCAACAGTAGAGGTGACCTCCAATAAAACTGATGGATGCCAAAAAAACCAATCTAAATCCCTAATTGGAAACTATGTTTGAGTGGAGGAGTTCTTAATTGCAAGAGGAATTGCTAAAGGATCCCACTATTGAACCACGATGTAACCAGGTTTTACCAAAACTGGTCCAAAACTCTAGGAAACATTTTTCAATTCCTTCGATGGAAAAACAATATGAAATGTACCTCTCCCAATTGATATAAAAATCCATTCAGTAAATCCCCATCTCTGGGATAAACGAGCTCGCACTTCATCAACCCTCAAAGGGGAATCACTCTTAGTTCCCAATAACCTAGTAAGGAGGGAGAACTGGCATTCTTCAAGATGATCTTCCAAAACTTTTGAACTTTCTTCAACAAATTCCATAGAGCCATTCCTAGTAATATGTTTATTTAACGAGGCAGATTCAAGATGAGATTCAGAGAAAAAACTATTCTGGGAAGCCAAACCCTCAGGCTTCTGCTTAGGGTTCATCAAATCCTCTTTCACCGCATCCACAGGATTCGAAGAAATCCCACAACCCATAGCCACCAACTTCGTTGGAGGAATGAATACATCTTTAGGATCAAAGTAGCAATCTAGTAGATTCTCCATTGATCATCAGCTCGAAGAACGCTCGAGAGTCGTCGTGTGAGATGTCTCCTGCATTTCCTCCTCAAATAATCCTTGAGTCATATTTAATAATACACTAGAATACAATCCTTTAAAATTATAAATAACCTTTTTTACTTCAAATATAGGGTTTAAATATCCCTATGTTTCTATATTCACAATCACTTATCTAAACTATTATTATTAGTAAAAAAATCAATACATGTCATACAAATGAAGACCAACTCAATCTATGATATTATGTATGGGGATCCTCGCATAGTTTCCAACTCTTCCAAACAACATTTGGAATATATTTAACTCTTTATGAATATACAATTGCATTTGGTTCTTATTCTTTACCCATACTTCATAGCTATCACCTCAAGTATTTCTTCAATGTTTTGATTCTCAAGATATTACACATTCCACTATACTCATTGAAAACATATATATTTATGTGCTCTATTTTCAAAAAAATAGTCACACACAATTGGGAACTATATTTTGGTGTGATGTTTATAATATTGTTGGTTGAAGCTTAACTTAGGGAGATGAGCTAAAAAAAGTTTTAGATCTTATCAAAAAGAGTTTTAGGTGGGTATTCACAAGTTAGTGCATATTATGTGACACATGGTGAAATTGATGATAGCTTTCCAAAAGTGTTTTAGAATATATCCAAAAGAAGTTTTGGATATTTGTTTACATGTTATTGTATATGATACAATATAAAGTGGAATGGAATAAATCTTTTATGACTTTAGTGAAAGTGAAAGATTGAAGGATATATGACCTAAATCTATTATATATATGATGTATATTTTTTCTATATTATATAGTAAAATATCAGTATACCATAAAGCATAAAATACTGATATCATTATACTTATTATAGTTTATATTATATAAATTGGTTTTTTCATAATGTAATTTAATTATATAGCCTGATTAATATGTAATCTTATGATTATAAATGAAATCAAACAATAAGTGTTGATGATTGAATATCTCATCCATGTATGCTACCATTAAAAATTTCATCAGATGAAATGATTGGGGATTGAATTGTTCATGGGTTACAAGGTGTTGTAATTGCATATATAAATGATGCATTTCAAAACATATGAGTTAATTTATGAACACTAAGAAATGTATTGAGGGTTATTTAATGGCAATATAACAATAAAGATAGTATGGGTTGGTACTCACTCAAGCCTCATATTGATTCTTCCTTTTCCTGTAGATCTCTTTTTATCATACCTTAACATTCATGAGATACTATCATATCAGGGTTTAGAAGATGGTCATTCTCACATGATGGGTGACAAGGTTTCTACATGTGGATACACCATATAAGAGATATTATTATGGTTTCTACTTAGTGATATTCTTCAGATGTGTGGTTGAAGACAATAATAGTGGAATTTATTAGTGAAAGGTACACAACATGTTATTTGTTTTATATTGTACATTGTTTTAATTTCATACATGCTGACCTTGGTAATTTATGGTTCTCAATAGTTTATGTTTCCTTAAAAAAGTCTTTTTAATTCCTTAAAAACCCAACAAAAAATTCACCCTCTTACAGGGTGAGTATCACCCTATAAATCACAAGTGAATTACTAAATTTACTGGGTTTTCACCTATAGTTACATTTATAGTTCGGAAAAAGGTGGAATGTACCTTTCGGGAATTTTATCAGAATATATCATTAATTTGGACTATATTTCTATTGTTGTTAAAATATGTTCTATGAAAATTGACACATATGATCTATGTTGTAATTCCAAACATAAAGGCATGAGAAATATTATGTTTTATGTTTTTTTCGATCATGGCTTTCATTTCACAAATGACTAGCTATTGACATCATGTGTTGGGATTTAATGTTGAATATATTTTTACTTTTTGAAATAAAATTTATATGGGGATTCACACATGACATTTTACAAGTATAAAAATGATAAAGGGTTTAAATGTTATGTATAGACCATAACATTTCACCTCTTCATGAATGTACCATTGAGGTAGAACTCCACAGAGACTCAAATGTTCTCCCTAATTAGTAAAATCTAGTGACTAGATTTGATGGTTTAAGAATATTGTTTAGGGAGTTATTTTCAATTTAATGGTCTATCACATAAAAATACCAAAATAAAAATATAAATAACAATAAGTAGAAGAAATTGATATAAATTATCTCAATATGTCAGAACATCATCCCACAAAATAAAATGTATATTAAAAAACCAAACATGAAAAATAGTTAGGACTCAAGCACTAAAGTATGAACTATACTATTAAAAAATGAATATAAAAGTTTTTATGGACTACCCTTTTCACATAATCTTGAAATCACCTAAACATAGCTCCAGGATATCCCTAGACATCAACACCCTACTATAGATACCACTTAATTTTACTTAAAATATCAACCATAACATTTTTATGCACATGAGGGTGATTGGGACTAAATTCACAATTGAAATCATGAAAAACCCATGAATCCAATAGAGTTTAGTGTTATCATATATAAATAGTTTAAAACTTTAAATATTTTAACAATACCACTTTTCGGGATTTAAATAAAGTATTAGGTCTTAACCATGAAACTAAAATAGTCTTGTACCTACTTTTTCCAGTGTTTATAATAGTATGTCATGGTATCCAAACACTTTCTCACTTTCATCTCACATTTCAAACAAATAATTTCACATAACCTTATAATCCAAACACAAGAAATCACATATTTCTCAAGAATAACTCAATGAAAATCCAAATACATGGCATTCACAATAATAACTCATATCCCAGTCTAACCTAATGCTCCCTAAAAGTGAGAAACTTCAATGAACATTTAACAATTATAAAAGAGTTAGATAAAAAACATAAAAAACATTTAATTTTCCACACAAAACATCAAATTAGTCCCTAAATTATTCCACTTAAATAACAAAAACACTTTCCAAAAAATAAATCAAACATTAATAATCATAATAACACATTCATGCTTGAAAACTTAATTTATAATTAACAATTACATACCAAAAATTCATATTTTATTCTTAATCATTGTCTTAATCAATAAACATTATGAAATAATATTCCCATATCAACTCCTTTTCTCCAATTTAAAGATAGTTTCTATATTATACACCAAAAAATTACTTAAGCATATTTTTCATTCCACATTTTAGGATCATTAATTATTATATTAATGATCAAATTAATTTCACACTTTAGTTAACTATTTTTGTCTTTAATTATTCTATTTAATAGTAATTTCTATAATTATATCACTTAAATAAAATTTATATAATATTTTTATTCAATAATAAAACTAATTTTCCATAAATAATAACTCATAAGAAAACATTAAATAAAAAAATACACAAATAATATATAATCACAATTTAAACAAAATAAGATATAAGAGATGATATACATCCAACTTATTGTACAGTACAGACAAGGAATAGTGTCTTAACACATATAAGAACATAAGGAACCAAGGAATATAATAGACTCAAAAAAATGGTGAATTAAAACATGAATGTGAACAAACATTATTTCCTTTGCAAAAAATGATAATATTCTTACCAACACTAATGAATTAAAAATATGACTTAAAATGAAAAATAAATCAACAATAGAAGTTTAGGATGGAAAGAGATAGAATAGAAAATCAAAATTCATCAAATGATCACTGAGAATATGGGAAAATTTAATTTTTTTAATCTAATATCATGATTGCCCCAAGATGAACACCACCCCTAAAAACACCAACCAGGATGTTACTAGGTACCCAGTCACACACCACCTAGTATCTTGTGGCGGCATAGGTGATCCACTATGTTTCCACCTCTACTGGGTACTTGGTACTCCTCACTATGTACTCGGTGATACTTGTAGGTATAATTTCATCTGGTTCTAACATTAAACCCCCTATCTTCTCTTCTCTTCACAGAAATCTCCCCAAAATAACTTAAAATTGATCAAAAATGTATTAAAAAAATAAACAAAAAAAATAAATCATTCAACAACTATTTTTTTTCAAACATCTTAATGTATGTCTTCTCATCATTGAGAAGCATTGTCAAGTGTCACCAAGGAACAACTTCAGCCATTGGAATATAATTTTAGTTTCTCACTCATATGATATATATTGAACACATCCATTAAAAAATATAACATGTTTAATTGGAACAAATTTTCCTAGTTACCACTTATCACTATGATCAAAAAAAGTATTATCCTCTCCATAAAAGAATAATCCTTCCTTTAATCCATATCATCACATTGAATCACATGAGACAGATCTGGTTCGTGCTTCCTCGAATACGACAAATGAATGATTATTCATAGTGATATACTTTGGGAGAAATATTAAGTGATAAGAAATATATAGATCCTATAAAGAATATAAAATATTCCAATAAACAATAGATCCAACATCTTCTATATCCAAATCCTCTAATGTTCCAACTGAGGTGAGATACAATGAATGAAAATATATTAAATATCAAACTCAATAGGATGATTACTAAGATCATCATAACACTTTTTACTATTATGGTTCATAGTTAACCTATTCTTAATCATCTAAACATGATTAGTAGTCTCCTACCCAAATGTAGTCCTAAATAAATATGCCACACTATCTTTCATCCAATACAAATGAGATCAACATGGACATCCATATGGGGCATCAAATGGATACATATAAATATAAGTTTTGTAGTTTTTGTTATAAGATAACTCTTATAGGTCCATATGATCCTCCCATGAACCACTAATATCAAGAATATATACATAATGAATATACTCAAGAATCAAAATAGTACACTCAAACTGGTCATCCGTCTAAGGTTGAGAAGTTTTTATCAACTATAGTTGAGAACCCAAATCCTTTTCCTAGACTTTTTAGAATCAACATGTGAATCTTGTATCCTGGTCACACAAGATTTTATATGATATCCTATGGATCCTCACAATATCATTTAAATAAATATTACTAAGATCCCTAATTGTCGAAGTCTCGCTAATTCAAATAAAATGGGAAAATTTAGTAAACTTTTCAATGACAACCCAAACTACATCCTTTCCTTTTGGTGATATCAAAAAACCTATTATAAAATAAATTTATAAATTATCCCATTTCCACTCTAACATGAGTAATGATCAAATATTTTCCACTATACTTTTATGTTTATCCATCACACATGAACTAGTGAATCATATTGTAACCAGAACTATCCAAGTCTAGATTTTTACCTAGACACCAAAAGTGTCATTGAACATCATGGTACATATTTATCAAACTAGGATGAACTCACATAGATGCATATTAAAATATCTTATAAATTTCTCCCATATGGATATAAAAACAAAAAAAATCCCAGAAAATACGGAGATAATTCAATCAAAGTGGAAACTGGGTATCTAATTCCTACCTTATAATCTTTTATAACAATCCTAGAACTTAGAATCTAAGTCCTAACAGTCCTTTACTCACTCCATAAAGGAAGATATGATGGTCAAATTAAATATAATAACATGAAATTCTTCCATTGATACATCAAGATTCATATTAGGTAAGAGATAATTAAGTTACTACAACTAGTTTGACTATTAAAATATGTTCACTTAAGATTTATTTCTCAGTTAAACTATAATGGAACTCCCTTTCCAAGGAGTATATATCATCTAAAAAATATAGAGATATTAAACTCACATACTCTATTATATATTAAAATATCTCTAAGAAAATATATACATTAATATCCTATAATTTATGAATGACCCACAATTATCTCTAAATACATAATGTCGCCATATTTTGAGTGAATCAAACATTTCATCCAACTCAAGGTCATGATTTGGATAATTATTATCATATATCTTAAGTTTTCAAGACCCATATTCCACTACCCACTATTCTTGAATCAAAACACAATCAAAATATACCCTGAAGGAATCAAGATACATCTCGCAATTCTTCCTTGATTTCGATAAAATTAGAATAGATGGTGTTTTGAACCACCTATTTAGATCCTAAAATGAATCCTTGAATTTATCATCATAATAAAATTAGAATAAATTCATATACCATTTCATTATTCGAACAGGTGAGTGATATAAATCATGGATGAATATGAAATAATATCTTATAATGGCCAAGAAATTGTGGATCCAAAAGACATTTTTAGTAATCTCCCAATCCATCACAACAGCCACCTTCTCAGGATTTATTGATATCCCTTATTTGAAAAAAATATACCCAACACACCTCACCTCCAAAATATAGAAATTAAACTTAAATATCATTTAAAACCGGTGATTATCTCTCAATTTTTTCAAGTCTATATCAAATTATATCCATTCTACTCAAAATATCATTAGTTTATCAGTATATCTTCAATAAATAAAATCATCAATAAATCAAAATAAATATAGAAAACATGATTAATCAAGTCTATACATCTATATTTTTTATTCAACAACTCATACTAGGAATTTTTAATGTCCATATGATGTAAAAAAAGTTTTCTTTAGAACATCCTCAGATCTCACCCTCAATTGAAGATAATTCAGTCAAAGATCGATCATTGAAAACCATTCATTTCCCATCAAATAATTTAATAAACCATTAATCCAAATAAAAGGATACCAATTATTAATGATTAATTAATTAATCATGTGCTAATTAGCACACAACTATAAACTACCATTCTCTTTATTAGCCAAAAGCATATGAGTACCCCATACAGACTCACTCTATATAATAAATCCATTGGATTGAATATCTTATAACTAAGTAATTAACTCTCAAAAATTAGCTATATTCTTAAAATAAATTTTTATTGAAATAGGATTTGTTCCAAGTTCAAATTCAATCATAAACTTCACCTCCATACCTAGTGTAAATATTTTAAAAAATCAAAAACACTTACATTTATTGATCAACCATGAGAGGAAAAAAACACTAAAAACACTATTATATGTCATTAAAAATATCCATATTATTTGTGATATAATTATCTATATCTATCTTATATAATAAGAATGTATTAATGCAGGATAGTCACATTATCCTTGGAAAACATATGATTCACCAAAAAATAGAAAGAATGTCACACATCTATAGTATCAATAAATATTTTCCCAAAAATGTGACAACTAGTCTATTTCAAGAATCAAATCAAATATCATCATCTCTAAGATGAATAAATCCTATATATTCCCACAACAACATATATCAATTTGATAAGATGTACATCCATTTATAGGTTCCTCTCTTCTTCCCAGTAGAGTAATCATAAATAGATTTCTATATTGTAATTATATATCCAAACCAAGGTCCAAAATAAAATTAGAATATATAAAAGAATTGGAAACATCCAAATCAAACAACACACTAACCAGGGTATAGGTAACTATAATTGTACCATTTTCCAAGGAAGAACCCTCACTAAGATCCTTTTTCACCATCTCAACAATGAATAACTGACTATACCCTACACCCCAACCTAGTTCCTATGTTGTTTGACTAACCTACAAGGCATACCCTGATCGAATCAATCACTGAGAACCTCTACCACCTCTAGGACCAATCCTTATATATGATATTTATCTCATGATATATTGTGATTCACTACCGCATATATGATATTAATGTGTAGTGGTTTAATCTCGACCATCACCCTTCTGATATCCCTTGCAACAAAACTTCTAATATTACCCATCTTGCAATAAGAATGAAACTTCTTGAGCTTCCTAGTATAAATATATTGTTTATGGCCCTTTAAACCAAAATAATGAAACCATAAAAAAATTATCTATATAAAAGAATAAAAAAAGTTGTTCACATATTTAACACCCCAAGATTTCGTAGTACATTTTTTATTCAAATTAATTTGATAACTTGCACTACGCGCAACATTGAGTTCAAGCGCACCACGACTTACCAAACTAGTCATTCAAAAGCAGTTATGAATATTATTAACTGAATTTTGAACTTTATATAATCCTTATAATTTTATAATATATATTATGAGTTTCTTAGACATAATGTAAGAACAAATTCATTTTTTCAGATGAAATAAGTATTTTTCAAAAAATGCAATTTTAACGCCTTTTAATGGCGGACCTTTTTTAAATCCAATATTTGAAAATTTTATATATTAAATTTTAAAAAATAAAATTCTTATTTATAATATGGACATAAGAATTTAGTTTCAATAAATTTTTGGTGTTTTTCTGAAAACTTTTATATTTGGGTAAATAGTGAAAATACTATATTCTAACTGAAAACAACTTTTTTAATCAATATAGTTTATAGTGTCTAATTATTAATTTTAATGGTTTTGAAGTATAATTAGATTATATTTTTACCATTTAATCCAATTATGGTCATTTTATGTAATTTCACTTTGAAATTGGACATAAACAAGTGACAATCTTTTGATAGTTATTATTTCTTAAAAATACGCTTTTCGGTTTTGACAACGGGAATTAATTTTAAATTATTTAATGAAAGTTATATGTTTTTAAATTGGTAAAATAGAATTCATTTTTGAATTCAGAATATCAAAATTAGTTTTGGGTGAATTTTTGGTATTTTTTTAAAACTTTCAATTTTTGATGAATAGTGAAAAACACTGAGTTATAGTTTAAAACCGAATTTTTAATTCAATAATTAATTATTTTATTTAAATTTAATTTCAGTCAAAATAGATAAATAATAAAAATATATGCTCAATTTAATTCATTGGGGTCATTTTTTAGGTCTTTTAGATTTGTAAATGTTTATCGAACTTTTCATCGTCTTTTACCCACCTCCTAAGAGGATTTGCAAATTTACATAAAACTCAATTTACCCACTTCTGTGAGTTGAATTTCAAAAATCATAGAGACATAGTTGATATCAGTAAGTAAAATGTGGTTCAATAAGTTGAAAATATTTTTTGGTGAATAGTAACTTTTTACTTTTATTTACCACGGTTAAAAGTAAATAGGGTAATTAAGGGTAAAAATGATATTATTATTACCCTAACACATGTCCTAATTATATTGGATAAGTGTAATTAGAACAAAAACAACCTTAGGAATAAAATATGATCATTTAGGTCCACTTGGAATATATTAGGACATTTATTATTATTTAATTCAAAGAAGAGTCAAAAGTGTTAAATTCAAAGTTTAATCACTAAACCATTTTTAATATAGGGCTACACATAAGATAAATTCGAATATAAATATTCATCAGAAAGATAAAACAATTTCCTATATAATGGTGTTTTATTTATAATTTTTAGACATTAAATAATTATATTTATTTATGACACAATGATGATGCAGTAATTACCTAATTAATAAAATATTGAATTAATTGATATTATAAATATCCTAGTGAATGAGAATTTTATGAATTACACTAATTTTTTATGGTAATATGACATGTTAGGTGTGGTTAGATGAATTTCGTTCGAATTAATAATTTTGTTATAAATTTAGCAAAAACAAAATACCAAATAGTGTCAAAATTGACATAAAAGAGTTTTTAAAACAAATATTATATTATTAATTGATATTCTATTCCTAAAAATATAAGGTTTGGCCAAAAGTCTTATATAATGATAGGTGTATTATTAATGAACCACTTTGGGTTCTCTTGGAAGTTTATAGTAAATTTATTAACCATATAATATAAAAATACAAAGAGACATGGTAAATGTCAAACTATTTAACTAAGAGTTAAATCTAAAAGATAAAGTTAATATAGTGACCCAAACCTGTCTAAAACCTATTGGTTGAGTGGTTTTAGACCCATCACCACCTTATATTTTAAATAATTCATTTTGGAGCCATTATAAACCGAAATTATTTCATTATAAAATAATATTTCTAGCTTTTCCTAAGGTGCCCATCACTCCTCTTATAAAAGGGCACTCCCCCTTCTCTCTAATTCACATCTTCAAAGCTATTTGGATCATCCAAACCCTGACCAAATACCATATAAACTATCCTACCTTCATCCTAGATTCCTTCCTTTAGTAAAAAATCCAACCTAAGAATCCCTTTTGATGAAATCAAAAGGAAGAACCCAAAGAAGAGGTAAATATTTCATCACATCTTTCAAGTTCCTTTCTTCTTCCACTTCCTCTTTATTTATTGTTTCCATTATAAAATAATAACTCCATTATCTTCTATATACTGTGATGTTATTATAAATATGGTGCGACCATATTAATTATTCTATCCATCCTTTGAATGACTTGTCACCATACGTGTGTACGTACGGCTTACCCTCTCCACGTCGTGGTGTAATTGTTATTCAATACATTATTATTTGGATGGGTATAATAATGTTGTGTAATTGATGTAAATAATAAATATAACATTATAATGATTCTTTATATATGACATACCATCAAATTATATATTATTTTAATATCAAAAGAATGATATTGTCGCTTGTGCGTACGTACGGATTACCATCTCCACGAACGTAATGAGATTCATTCCCCATCGTATCCATCCAAGACTAATTTTAATTATATGATTAAAAATAATGTTTAAAGACTTAATATAATTATGAATATGAATAAGATACATCTTATCCATAAAACATTACTTACATAACAAAACATATAGAGTAAAATGAATCAGTTAACACCTGAAACGACGATAATACAAAGATATTATTAACAAAGCAATGTTAGAAGATAATATATGATATCATATTAATATATATGATTCTTGTATAATTTAATTACAATTATTTCACCATTATACCAGAGGTTAAAATACCCTCAACCAAGAAAAAGTAGAAGGTAAGGGTTAATTTCACAATCTCTTTATTATCCGAGGTAGTTTTTACGTAATTATCTACTAGGACATATTTATCATCCACATCCATGTTTCTTAAAAATGTATTCGAAAAAAATTCACTATTTACTAGACTATGGGTTAAAGTCATTTATACCCTTATCTGACCTTATATGTTTTGAAAGGAATCTTTTTTTCATTTTCCAAACAAGGTACTTTATGATCTTTTCGACAAAATTAAGGTAAGAATGTATTTTTAACTTATACAGCGGGTGGGGCTATTTTCCACCGTTATAACATCGTTAAAGTTTCCCTTAAAAGCTTATAAGAATATTTTCAAATATAAATGTTTTCTTTTATAATTACATGAGTTTTAAATTATTTCAAAATAGAAAGAGATATTTCTCTAAAAAGGTTTTGATTTCATCTATGTCAACATCCTTTAATGGATTTTAAGTTTGTTTGAAGTTGATTTATTATGATACAAAACTTCCATATTGTATTGAAGTTTTTGTGATATGTTTGATTGTGGATGTGTTAGTTCATACCATTCATGATTTATGGATAAATTATTGACATTTCGTATGCTCGTTTTAATACGAATGTTTATGTTATGTTTAAACCTTTTCATATGAGGAATGCATTGGACTTAGTAAGTGACGAGTGGAGCTTTCTATAGTTCCCTGATGCATCGGTATGTCTCATGAGACAAATTAGAGTCTTGGCACAAGGACTTGACAAAATCTTATTTGTAGTCTTGGAACAAGGCCTTGACTACGTGGTTATGAAAGTCTGGCATTATGCATTCCATCATTATGAAAGTGACTATTGATATTGCATGTGATTATTCAACTAGTAGAATATCCATGTGAGTAAGTAAATGGAATTATTTTGATTTATATTTTCCATATTATTATGATTTTTTTGAAAAGCCTTTTGTTTTAGTTTTATACACTTCCTTAAATGTTTATGCTTATTTATGAAAGTTTCTTCTATATTGTTATCCTTACTGAGCATCTGATCTCACCCCTTTCTTTGTTTTATTTTTCCCAGGATGTGAAAAAGTATATAATGAATGACCTGTGGGGATAGTCTATGGGATATTAGTGTTATCTATGGAAACAATGTTATTGTAGTTTTCCATTTTATGATATAATGTAAACCTTATGGATGTATCTAGTACTTCCAAGGCTACTAAATTAATCGGTCTTTCGAGACTTGATCTTTTGTGATCTTGCCGAAGATACGTAATAATGCACCAAATCTGGGTTTTTAGGGTTGGGGCATTACAACATAGAAACTTGATCACTTGTTATCCCTATCATAATAGTCTCTTGTATTTTTATTACCACTAAAATATCCTATGTCTCCTACAAAACCCCTAAAATACTTCACATAATCCTTATCTACCATAAGATCATTTTTACCACTTAGGTAAAATTCTGTAAATAAGAATTGATTTAATCGAAAAACCTAAAACCTTACCCAAATAAATGATCCATATAATCTTCTCCGCCTACCAATGTTTGATAAAAACAAATAAAACCTATAAAACTAGTGGAGTAATTGATAATAGACATGGTTCCTTGATTTATATGCATAAAATATTTTCCCTCATCTATCCTCGATTTTAATGGATAAAAATAATCAAAGAAGACAACCTAAAAATATTTACATAACCTCCCATCTATCATATTTTCATTGAATAAAATATTCTATTAGAATCAACCTCACCCATTAATCATGAAAACATAAAGAATCACATTATTCCTATATAGCGCACTGATTAGCTCAAATATTTAATCTATCACCTCGAGTTACTCCTGAGATCCATGAGATATAATTTTTCTTATGTTGATAGAAGTATGTTGGGCTTAAAAATATTAAATCTCCTTAGACACCACTACCATGTCCTGAGGTGGTCTCACCTCCATATTTTGGATCATATTTCAAAAAATCTCTATGATATTCTTCTCCACCAGAGTTTCAGGTTCTCCCAGCAAGGGGACATACGCTACATCTGCATCCATATTCACCACTTCAGAACTCTCCTTCTCAACCTCCTAATGAGGCTCATCAAGTTGCTTCTTTGGTGAAATAATTGTATTTATGAATCAATATACTTGTTAGTAAAAAAATAAAATATTTTAATACAAAAAAATCACGCATAACTTCTCACACAAGGATGCTAGGTGATTAGTCAAATAAAACTAATCACATCACACAACCCAAACCACTTCACAAATTCTAGTTAATTAATCTGTTATTAAAAATATATTATTATAAATATATTAAGGTAAATTCTAATTTCTTATAAACAAATAAATTATTTAAATTAAATTTAGATCACTAGTAAGTCACAAATACATGCATGCACACATTTCATGATTCTAAAAAAATAAATAATGCATGAATATGACGCTACTCACTCCCACCCAAGTGAACAACATGTCCCAAAATATTTTAGTAAAAAATAAAATAAAATCATATACACCTTAGGTAACATGTAATTCTATTGTGATTGTACTAGTGAAGCACACACACACAGGTTTAGAATGAAGTCCGAACTCTTATTCGCCAACCTACTAACTCTTATATATCGATACCCTAAAAAATAACTACTTTGATACCATTTTATAATGTCCCTATAAATAAAAACCATGTCAAATAGGTGAAATTAAACATGAACTCATGTGCTCTCCTTGGTCACTAGATTTAGATGAATATCATCTGAGGTGTAAGAAAATAACATGGTGATTAATAATATAACTCTTGGTCTAACACCTAAAAAAATAAACATCACAATAATAATAAGAAATGGTAATCGACATCAATGATCACAATATACCATAACATCATCCCAAAAATTCTCATGTATACCATAGAACAAAAAATGATTAATATGTAAGATTGAAGTACTAAAGTATGAACAATACATCTAGAAAGGAATATAAAACTAAGCATGTGTATCCCCTTACACTTGATCCTAAAATCATTTAAAAATTCACTATGATATCTCCAAACATCATTACCCTACTACAAAGGCCTCTTTACTTTACTTTTCATATCATGAGAATGATCTATAAGCACATGATGTGTGTATATATAGTGAGTGAGAATAAATTCTTTATAGAAACCATTGTAACCCTCATAATCCAATAGATTATAGTGTGTTCATGTTTAAATAGTGTAAATATTAAAATGATTTAATAATATCATTTTTAGTGATATAGATAAATTATTAGGTGTTGACGAAGACAACAAAAAAGTATCATACTTTCATCAGTTTTTTTTGATAGCTTTATGTCAAGGTTTGAAAAAACATTTATTATCATCATCCCATATGACAAACCTAGGGATTCACATTATCTAATGTTCCAAACACAAGGCATCACATATTTAATTGTCCTAACTCATGGTTAATCTAAACACATGACTCTCATAATAACAGTTCATGTTTTAACCTAACTTAAGGGCCATTTAAAGTGAAAAAATCATGTAACATTTCACAATATCAAATGAATTAGTGGAAAACACCCAATAAAAAATTAATTTTTAGTCCAAAACATCAAATTCAACCCCATATTATTCCTCTCAAATAAAACATACTATTTTCAAAAGAACATGAAAATAACAATAATCACAATCACAATTTCAAACTCACACACACTAGAAAACATTTTTAAATTTTATTAAAAATCCACTTTAAGGATAAGTGAGAACCTACCGCACCATTCCTCCAGCATTGAGACACAACCTCATAAAACACCCATTATAGAGACAAATTTAAAAATAAAAAACACAACCATTCACGGCTCATGACGCCTTGACCATCAGATAAAAAGTGTTTCAAAATTCAAAAGATACCAACATGAAAAACCCATAGACTAAAAAATACCGCCACTGAACGAACCATTTCAAATTTTGAAAATAAAAAAGTAGTAAACCGTAATCACAAATCTGTCACCATAACCTCAAGACACACTCACTCAATCCATTAGATCGATGTACCACTGCAGACCCCCTTCATAACCATGAACACTGACATCATCACCATAGAGCACCACCAGAATTTCCGTTGAAAGAAACTATTAGAGACCATCATCTCTAAGGAGTAGTCATCATTGTCTCTACCATGAACAAACCCTTAATTGACATTGAAACCATACCTGAACAACAAATTGGAACACCACTGAACAAACATCAAATATATTTACCGTTGGGAAGAATCATACAAACCTTCCATGATATCATGCGAAGGAAAACTGAAAAACCAAACCCAACACCGAGGATCCCACACCTGGAACATTGACAGTCATCGAACCACACATCCCAAAACCCCTTTCTAACCCCCACTCCATATCCACCCATGATAGGAGCACGAAAATATATGTTCATAAAAATAGTTCAAGTGATCGAAGGCTCTAAACGAAGGCATTGTCAACGAGGCAGAAAAACCAGGGACCATCAATGCAGAAGCTAGGAAAACCAAGCAGAAGATATGGTCGATATGAAGAAGATCGAAGAATATTTTGTCGATTTGAGGGAGACCAAAGAATATGTCGTCTATTTGAGGAAGACCGAAGAATTTTTCGTCAATTCAAGGAAGACTGAAGTGCCTTCACCGGATACAAAACGTAAAATAGGACCAAGGAGAAAGAAACATGGAGAAGTCGAAGGTGATGGGAAGAGGGACTCTTATCGCTAAGATAGATAAAACAAGTCTAGGAGGAGAGTGGGGGAACAAGAAGGAGAGAAGAGGAGGAGCACTGGATAAGGACCATCACAGTGAGGGGGGAAAGGGAGGGAGTGGTGGCAGTGGCAGTGGTGACACTAGGAAGAAACCCTAGCGTCAAGGAGAGTGGGGACCTAGAGAGTGGGGGCTATCCCATCAATCACAATTTCAAAATAAAACACTTTATTTCCTATAAATAATTACACACTAAAAATCCCAATTTTTAGTCACCTTATTTGTTTAACTAATCAATCATGATTATGAAAATATATCCTTATTAAAATTTATTTTTCACCACTTTAAGGGTAATTCCTATCATACATACCAAAACATTAATTAAACGTCATTTTCAACCCTCATTTTCTCATATTTAATTATTCCATTGATACATAAATTTCACACTTTATTTGTCTATTATCATCTTTAATACTCCTCAATTAATAATTATATCTATAATTTAGTTATATAAAGATAATTCTAGAATGAAAACATCATTAAATAAAACATATAAAATTATTATTTAGTAATGTAACTAATATTCCATGACAAATAGCTCACAAGAAATTATTAAATCACACAAAAATACACAATTAATATAAAATCCCAATTCAAACACCTATATAATACAAGAGGTCACCTAACTCTCACATATTTTATAACATCCTATATTTTCAATAAAAATTTCCTTTATGATATTTTATTCTAAAATTATATATGTAAATACTAAATGCATTTACCTTCTTTTATTTTTAATGATATGAATGTAGAATTTATATTATTGATTAAATAATTTTCACCTCAAAATTTTAATTCAAGTATAGCGGAATATTATCAATAATATTATTTTATAATTTTTTTTTATAAAAACCCCTTTATTATATTAATGAATTTTTTAGACATATAGTTTTAACTTATAACGACATTAATTTTGTTAATAGTTTTATTTTCATATAGTAATTTACATGGTAATTAATTCATTTTAATTTAATTTTTAACAAAGTATGATACATGTTTTCATAGTCACAAAATTATAACATATAACTATTGAAAGTGATACCATTTTGTGTTCATAATATGATAAAATAAATAATTAAATATCAATTTTACACTAAAATAATATTCTTTTCCTTCATTTTGAATTTACATAATATTTCATTTAATTACTTAAATATTTTTATGATATTCTATGTACATTTTTTATCTCTCTAAAAAATTTCTTTTAAAAATTTTAAATAACTTATTTTACAATAAAATAACATGATGGAATATTTATTTTTTTTATTTGAAAATTTGAATCCTCATAAGTATAGTTTATTATTACCAAAAAATGGTATTTAAATATTCATAATTTAGTTTCTAGAAAACTAAAACGATCATTATAATACCATTATAATCATAGTGTATAATGTTTGGCACACAAAAATTGTTTTCTCATTTATGTATTTAAAATATAAATTCCACATGATTAAAAGAATAAATTCAAAAAAAATATACATTACATATATAAATAATTAATTATCAATCACATAAAAATTAATAGATAATAAAAAATATAAACACAACCTATCATAACAAAAGAAACAATTTTTATTCTTAATAAAAAAATCATCTGTATTATATGATTTTATTAAAAATTTAATTTTTTAAATTTTATAATATTAATTTGATAGAGTTTAAATTAAAATAATTATTATCTAATAAAAAATATCTTAGGGTTATTTTTCTGATAAAGTTATTTTTTAGTGAATAGTAAAACATTTTGTTTTTATAAATACTGTAACTTTTATGAGATAATAATGATATAAAAAATATTTAAAAATTTTTTAAACCACTTTCACAAACTAAAAATTATTTTAGGAAAAATAAATATATTTATAAACAATAAATTTAATTTATAAACTTAAATTTTAAATTTTGAATCCTAGGATATATTGTTTCTAATAAAAACTAATTTTGGTTCATTACATTTAATCAAGTGTTTCCAAGATACCATTTGGTTTTGTCTTGATTTTAATTTAAATTAACAAATTGTTTTATTCATAAATAAATAAAATTCATGATAATTGATACTATTCATAATTTTTTTTAAATTTCAAAATAATCTTCACTTTTTGTTAAAACATCCCTCGCTTTTGGCAATATAAACACCCCTCAAGTGACCCTTTCTCCAAACTCAGAAAATTAATTTATTTTACAAATAAATTATAAAATAACTCTCTACAAAACCCTTACAATGTACTTAATCCCCTAGTGTCACCAAAATACCCTCCTCCAATGGATCGAGACTCAATCTAAAGGATGCGGATAGAAACTTAATGTAAGGGTTTCTAAGACTATTTATCTTTTCTTGTTTATGATTATTTTCCAAAAAAATATTTTAAAACTCCACTTATTTTGAGTCATTTATTATATTATCATGGTAATTTAAATCTTTTTATATATTAATTATGTTATATCACCCATTAACTCTCACCGAACACTTTTTGACAGCTCGTTACTATATCAAAATAATAGTTTCCAAATTCTCTATCCTTTCATTTATCATTTGAATCCCCTTTTATATATACTCGATTAAACATCATTTTAATATAATTTCAGGATTTTATAAACATTTCATAAGAATATTTTTTCTATTATTTATGGTATATTATTAATTACTTCTCATTAAACACTTACATAAGTGGTTACTATATCGAAATACGGGTTTCAAAAATTGTGTCTTTTCATTTAAATTCTCCCATAACCCATTTAAAAACATTAATAAAATTTAAAATTATCCATAAAAATTTATTTTAATTATGATATATTTTTTCATAAAAATCTTTATTTATTGGGTATTCCATTCTTTTAAACACTGTTGAAAATCATCCCTAACCCATGGTGGTTTTACGCTACCTAATTGAATGGTGAAGTATTCTCAAACTTATTTATTTCATGGTTATTATCTAAAATTGAATTAATGATTGAATATAAGAATAACATTCATATAATTTATTTTATATTATTATTTAATAGTATGATATCCATGATAATAATGAAATTAAAAGTAAAAAAACTCTATCGATTTTTAACCGTAAAAACAATCTTATCATGGAGGATTCAAAGAATTTTTAACTATCTACAGATCTATTGAACTATATAAATTATAAAATGATATAAACCATATAATTATAAACATTTAGATAATATTTAACCATTTAATAGTGAACATTTACTATTTCCATTGCACGAAAGATTTTTTGGAATGTTGAACTAAATTACCTCAAAACTACCAATGTGAATAATAGAAATATATTTGATGAATGAAACATGACAATAAATGAATTAAAAGATAGAGTAATGATGAAATAAAAATTAAAAAAAACTAAGTAAATAATTAATATAATTTTAGTATATAATATGTTATAGTACATATGATTTAATTTGGGACTTAGGTAAATATTTCCTTCCCAATATCCATTATTTTCAAGTATGGTTCCTCAATTTCAAATATTTTATTGTTTATCTAATTTCCAAGGTCATGAATGTATACATTTATATATTACCTTTATTTTTTATCAATTAATAGTCTCCATACCCTCCTTACGGAATTATAGTTCCTAACCTATAGTTTTCATAAGGGATACTTCCTATTCTTTCTTACTATTAGGGTTATGTTCCCAACCACTCTCTATCTCGCTCACTTCCTCTATCTCATATTCTAAATATTATTTCTTTATATTCTTTATTCTCCCTTATGATTCATTTTTTGGGCATACTATTTTATTTTTTGTTCCCTTCTTATCCTTCTGTTAAGTTAAACCCTGTAATATTTATAGATGCCCCATTTAATTCTTATTATCTTCTTATCCAAGTTTCTTAAATTTTAAATCTTGATTTTTCAGCTTTCCAATATTAGGAAATTTTCTTTTAAAAATAATATTTTAAAAATTTTCTTTATCAATTTTTTAATTTTTTTTTAAAAGTGATTCATTTTACTATTTTTATGAAAATGTAAAAACAATTATGAAAACTCTTTTCAAGATATAACATCAATTTTACTCTCTATTTTTATCAAATTTATTTTTTAAATACTTTATTTATATTAATTTTTTTAAATGTTAATAATTTTGTTTAAAATGTCTTTTTATTTTATTTATGTCCCATAATAAATATTATATTTTACTTTTATTTAAAATTTATGTAAATACTAAGAAATGGTTTTATTGAAACCCATTCAAAATTTTTATCTTCTTATGAATGATTTTTATCTATGTCAATACTCTTTCATGTTTAACACTTCATCAATATCTTATTTTGTATTTACTGGAATGGTATCATTTTCATAGATGGGTAATATATTAAAATAATCCTTTGATTCATTATCCATGTTCCTATGTATGTGAAATTTGGTTGAAATATAATATCTATAAGGGAAATTATCAACCACTTAAATTTTATTCCATTATATCCAACTATGTAAAATCTAACCTTCAATCAATCATTTCATTTTTGAATATCATGTACTCATTTCTTCTAATTTAAGGGTGTTCATCTATATACACATACATTTGTTTGAGTAGGGATATTATTAACTATATTATTATTCCCTTTATTCTATATGGTGTATATATTATTGGATTCATTACCTTCGTTGAGTGGAATTTACCTTGATAGCTAATTTATTCCATTGGATACCTATATTATTTCCATAGGTTAATCATGTTATTGTTTTTTTATATTTATTATTATTATTATGTTTATGGAGAACACACATGAATTAATTATTATGATGTAATGAGTCACCCAAAAATTATATACCCCCCAATTTATTGGGTAATACTTTACATCTAAGGAGATCAATATATGTTAGGTAGGTTTATTAATCCTCATCTATAATATTATATGTGGTCCAGGTAAAATAAGCCTCATCCAAAATTTAATACATTGGCCTGGTAAAATAATCCTCATACATAACATTATGTTTGGGTAATAGACAATAAATCTTGTCCATAATGTTATGTTTGGGCTAGTTACGCTATTCCTCGTCCATAATGTTATACATGGGGAAGGTGTAGTTAATCTCATCCATAATATTATAATTTATTAGAGGAGATCCTTGACCTACGTTTATGGTGAAATTCATTATATTTGCACCAAATTCTTGCGTTTCTCATAATTACCATTCTCTAATTACATATTTTTTATTTATACTATGTTACTATGACTGATTTAAAGTTATAAATATTAATACTCATGATATCTCACCCAATTTTTATGCCCTAATTTAGGATTATTTAGTGATTCCTCAATTTCACTTCTTAGGATTTCATGATATTATTCCACTAATAATTTCATTTCTCTAATGATTAGGTAACTACATATTTTTTAATATATGTCACAATGATAAGATTTTACACCATACTGAGAATTTGAGCTCACTCCTTTACTTTGTTTCCTATTTTACTTAGAAAATATTCTAAAGGGATATATGTGAAAAATTTACATGTGTATAGAATTTTTTTAGAATAAAAATAGATTTTAATAAGAGTTTATATGGTTATATAAATGGTTCCAAAAGGCACCAAAATTTTGATATTGGGAGTTGGTTGTAATTCATTGAATATATGAAATGTATGTATCTTAAGAACCAGATCAATAAGTGTAGGAATTTGGTGTCTAATGTTGAAAAATATACACAAGGAAAGGATCCCTTACCCTTTAAATAACACAATAAACAAAGGAAATATATAAAATAGAATCAAAATAGGATAATTATAACTTTAAAGTGGAAAAACAATATCACCTTCATTCAGAAAGATAAGATTCTCAAAGCACTTATTGAGATAGATCCAACTCCATTAATAAATAATCTAATTCCCCATCCTAAATCACCAAAATAACAATAGATTATGAGTTACTACATGAACTCAAGAATTCCTCACATACACCATAGGATTTTTAATAGCATCTTTGATCTATCATAGTCATGGGGACACTTTCCTCAAAATAAACCCCATGTTCATGAATAAATTCTATCAAAAAAATTTGCATGACCCATCCATATATAAAACATCCAAAAATAACTTTAGACAAAAAAGGGATCCCCATGGCCCCTTATAGTCCATAATAAAAAATTAGTAAATCTATCTATATGATTTATCAACCATAACAGAGAAGGAGTATATAACATGGAATCCTATATGAAATAAAAAAGTTATACTGGACAATACACATGTTAAACAATAACTAAAGGTAAATACATAGAATCTGGAACAACTCACAAAATAATCTCATCATGTTATCGACCTCCTTGATCTACTGACTAAATAACATGTCCATCTCCAATATATACTTGTGTCCCATTAGATAATGGGAAGGTATACCCATGTAATGTATATAAGTAGGGGGAAAGTCAAATGACCCATTAGGAATCCCAAATGCCTAAATAATAATGGGTGTTGCTGTAATAAAGTGTTTCTGCATAAAATTAATATAATAATGTGTGCTAGTATCCAATAAACACACACTCCTAGAAGTATAACATGCAATTCACATACAATCACATAAGTCAGGTATTAATTTTATAATTAGGCCACCACAACACATGAGAATACCTACATTGGAAACATGTTGTATGGAATAAAATTACCACATACCATAACTTGACCCATAATTGAAGATGAAGGTTGGGTATCAAACCAAGTCTTTAACCCATAACCGAGGGAGTAGGGTAGGGTGTTCTTATATCTTGACCCATCCCTAGTCACTCAACGGAGGTTACACATAAAGAATATATCAAGTCTCATCCCAAACTTGAATAGTCTATGTAAGGAATCATACAATCCTCAACCCACTAACCAGAGGAAATAGTAATGTTTATATATCCACAAGCCTCAACTAATAACTTCTCACTCAAGGGGGTACATTTTCCACATCTCTCACTACATCACAACCTAACCCTCACACAAGTCGTCCTCATCCCAAGCATGATCACCCCCAGAAATTTCCATTATCTCTCCACAATCCACCTCAATGTAAGGTCCTAATTACATGAACCAAGACTTATAAATCAAGTCAAGGTCAAGCATTAATATCCAACTCTCCCTATGGGTCAGTAACCTAGCATAACATATGCAACACATACAAGTCCCACAAACTATCACATAGCTCACCAACTTATCACTAGGGAATTATTCCCTTATGATATAGTCCCTTGGGACCTAGTCCCGCATCTTGAACACATCAAAACACCCATATCAACCCACTAAGGGTTCTTTCACATTTATTTTAATCAAATCATCAATTTGATGCAAACAAAAAATTATTATTTGGAAATCTATACCACATTCATCATCAAGCATCAACATACATAACATAATTTGTTGGAAATCACAAACATGAAGCACAACAATCACACTTTATTTAGAAATTATGGAATCATCATCATTTGGTAAAATATAAAATAAACCATATAAATTAATCCCATATAGATTCCATTTGAAATAAAGTCAAAAAACCATCATTTTAAACATGCATAAAAGGAATTAGAATAAACTTTACTCATACCAGGCCCTTAGCCCAAAACCCCATCAAAATGTCTCTTATAAAACCCATTCCTACATCAATTACTTCAATTTGAAATTACTTTCATCCAAAATCCCATTTTTAAAATACATTTTTAAAATACATTTTAAAAATGAAATCCATTTTAATTTTTGAAAACATACACACACCTCCAAAAAAATCTATAAATAGGTTCATTAAAACCCATTCGATCAATGATCCACCATAGAACAATTTAAGGAGATATACAGTCCATCTTGACCATCAAGTTGATGTGATACCATCCCAACCTCATGGAAAACTCATAAAAATCATGAAACATGTAGGAAAATAATAATAATGAAGGAATGTAATCATAAAATCACCAATTAAATAAGAGATTTACCAAATTTTAGGATTACCACTTAAAACAATTTTTCCCTCTATTTCATAGCCCAATCGTAATTTCCTAGTCATATTAAACATTGATTTATCTCTCGGGAACCTATCTCCTCAACAAAAATCATTAAATTAATTAATAAATAAATAAAAACCAATTTCCCAAAATTGAATTACCAATTCCAAACTCATTAGGCAATTAAATGAACTTGAAACAATGAGAGAAAAGGTTCATTCCACTCCCGAAATACACCCAAACCTAAACCATGAATAAACCTGAAATTAAACTGGATAATTGATGGTCAAATTCCCCCAAATTCATCAGAAAACCTAAAGAAGTATACCGAGAAACATACTTTAGAAAAAATGATGAATGATGGATTGATTTTTTCCTCTCGAGACATCCTATAAAAACTATATATTAAATCCCCATCAGGTATGACTATTTCCCCATGCTCAGATAAAATCACTTCTATAAACCTTATATAATTAATTGGAATCAAAATAAAATAAAGTAAGGAGAACATGGGAGATAAGAGTAGGAAACTGTGTCAAATTTGTATGAATAAATTCCTACAAATATTTTGGATCCAAGAGAGGGAAGAGGGGTAGGGGGTTCAACATCCTATATGTTTTTATGGCTCTCCTAGAGTATAAAAAAGGGGGTTTCTAATTTTAAACCCCTTGAAACTTCTAAAAAACTTCATACTCTAGTACATGGAATTTATAAGGGATTTATTCCATTAATCCTCATACGGGTAGTGGTAAACACCTATGGTAAATAATTTCATAGTGTAAACATATGGTTCATACCATGAAACCTTCTAGGAAGTTTCCCCTCACCCAACTAACTCCTTCTCTCTATGATTATGTCCCATAATCAGTCATTCATAGTGTAAATAACTCCTATCATGTCATGATTAGACTATAGTTTCACTATTAATCAGCCCATCCACTCATCTAAAATTCTTTAAAATAGATGAGACATTTACTAATCCTCAAACAACATCTAAAACACCAATTAAGGACTTATAAACACTTAGAATCCCAATCTGAGTTTTAGTTCACAAAAAACCCCTCACCAAAATAAAAAATCAAATTCCATAAGTAATTCACAACCCGTCACGATGTGGGTTATTATAAACTCTCCACCCTAATGATTCTAATATCCAAGAAGTCATGTTAGCCCTATGAGCATGAAATTTGACCTACCACATTCATTAATACAAGAATGACATGCCATGTCTACTCCAGGAGTGTAAAATGCTCTTCCACTGAATAGTACCAACCACCAAGCTCAAACACATAGGGTTTTCTCCAAAAATCCTTTTTTGGTCATATAACCACCCTAAGTATATCCAAAATGATTATATAAATGTATTTCCTACCTCAATACATCCATTTCTACACAATAACACCTGTCATTCACTCCTCAAAAGTCCTATTTTTGAAATTTCTCAACCTCGCTCATTGATGCATCACTGCATCACCACACAATCGGATTAAAGATCCTTAACATTTGGAGATATAGCTGAACTTCCCAAGCACTCAAACTAAATACCCAATCAAACTCTTTATTTATTTCCATATTAGGATCCTTAGTTGACCCATTCAAACATCATGATCTACTCACAAGCCCAGATGAATCACTGTTTTATCACACTCTCAAATCACACCGCCTCTAAATTGAATTTTTTACTAACACCTGGACTCTAACTAACATGACACTTGAATTTTGAAAAAATTATTATCACCTTCACCATCTAAATCATGTCAACCCACACATTATCATTCTATAATAACCTCAATTATCCAATAATCATTTTCACCTCACCTCAGACCCTTCCAACATGAGGGCTTTAAACCAATTTCTGATTTTAGATTACCCATCATATGGGTATATTTATCATCTCCTTATTGAACTAACACCCAATATCTATATTCAATGTATCATCTCTTATCATGTACAAAAAAGGGAAATTACCACCTCACTCATACCCAATATCTAAGACAAATCACTAAGCACTAAGCACCAAGAATGTGCTCAACCGCACATGTAGTTCTTAAAACACTGAACACCAATGAAAATTAATCTCAAATAATATAGTGCTACCCATCATAAGACCCTAACACACAAAAATATAACTCAATTGGTCTAAACTATAGATTTATCTGTTGGGACCAAGTTGTATGGATAAGGAACTAAGAATAGTTTGTTGTTACAGAGTGTTGTTTTTTGTTGTCAAAGAAGATAAATCAATTCACTTTGTAAAGGAATTGAAAATTAGATGATGTTTTTCTGATTTGTATTTCACAAATATCATAAGTTTATAAAACTTGTGATGTAAGCCTTATGAAGAAAGGGGGAGTAAAGGTGATGCCAGTCATATGAAGTTTTGATTGGAACGAATGACGTTGATGGAAGATAGTGAAGTTTCATTACTTCACATTGAAACTATGACGATGCTAAAGTTGGACTTTCAAAGGATACATATCACGATGGTATATTTCATGATGAAATCTGATGAATGGTTATGGGATGCAGTGAAGAGAGCAATGACAAAGGAATGAATAATCTGGAGGCAGTACAAAAGAACAGTTTAAGGTGCCACCATTTTCTAGTGCTTTCCAAATTTTAGGTCCTGAAAATTGGGAGATGAAGAAAGGTGTTTTTGGAAATGTCAAGAAGTGCATGAAATAAGGTTACGTGAAATATTGGAGAATTGGCACGAAAGAGGAGGTTTCATAAAATATTTTAGAATTGGCATGAAAGAGCAGGTTGAGTGAAAGATTATAGAATTGGTGCGAAAGAAAAGGTTGGCGTGAAGGAAACCTACGCGCCAAAGGCAACGTGAAATGGGGTTTTGTGTGCCATGCATAATTCACGATCCAAAAATTAGAAAATTTCAAAGTAATGAAGCGTGTAGAAAATTTCAGAGGTGTGCGAAATATGAGGATGTCGCGAAAGAAACTTTCGTGTCAAAGGCGATGGCAATCGGGGTTTTGCGCGATGCATCAGGGTCTTGCGTGACGGATCTGGGTTTTTGCATGCAGGGGTCAAGGAGGTCTATAAATCAGAGGTGAACCCTTCAAATCATTAATGCTCGACACATAGAGAAATCTTGAGCTCTGAGGGGCCGAAAAAATTTAAGAAAAGGAGAGTGTGCGAAAGAAATAGAGTTGCGCGCGGAGAAGTTGCACACAAGAAGAGACTTGCACGCAAAATTGAAATTGTGCGCAAAAGGTGTTTCGCGGTAATAGTTGAATCTTGCATGCTTGGCATAAAAGTTGTGTGCAAGACACCTAAAAGGTTACACTAAATATTTGGGTCTTCGCGCGTATTCGGTTGTGCGTAAGACAGTTCTTACCGGCTTCTGGGTAAGAAAGTAAAGATTTTTACTTCAAATAATACACCTGCACAATTCTAAAGAAGCACTGAAATATTGTAATTCCCTATTTGTTCTAAGAGGTTTCACACACACTTGAAAATTGTTTTCCAAGTGCTACACAAGTGTAAGGGTATATCCTACTCGTTGTATTCCACATCAAAGGATTTTTTTCCAGTGGATTGGGTGGTACTGGATTATTTTTATACCGTACCAAGGACGTAGCTACTCTTTTTGAGTAGTGAACCCTATAAATATTGTGTTCCTATGGTTGTGTGTTTTCAATAGAGAAGAAAATCTTTAACAGGAGGTGAAGGTTATTTCAAAAAGAAGGAAACATAAAAAGAAAAGTACATCACTGATTCACCCCCTCCCCCTCTCAGTGATACTTAGATCCTGATTGGGAACTTCAATTGGTGTCAGAGGGAGGTTCCATTTGTTTATTCTTTGCTGAAGTGTTTGAAGAGATGTTGTAATAGAGAATCTAAATTTTGTGAACAGTAAAGGGATTCTGATTTTTGATGGAAAGAACTATCACAACTGGAAGGACAGAATGATACCTTATCTTATGTCTCTTGTATATGAAGTTCTTGAAACTACAATTGATGGATTTCCTATTATTGATGACAAGGTTCCTCTTACACCTGTTGATAAGAAGTATCGGGAGAATGATGGAAGAGCTAAAAATGCATTACTCTTATCAATTTCTGAGAGTGAGTTTTTAAGAGTAAAAGGTGTGGCTACAGCTAAAGGAATCTATGATAAGTTGAAGAACATCTATGAGGGAAATACAAAAGTGAAGAAGGAAAAACTATAAATCTGGAGGCTAAAGTATGAAGACTTGAAAATGGGAGGATCAGAATATATTGGGGACTTCTTTACCAGGGTAAATGATATTGTCAGTACAATCAGATGTCTTGGTGAAAAGTTGGAAGATTCTACAGTTATTGAGAATATCTTGAGAATTCTTCCCAACAAATTTGATGCTAAAGTTTCATCACTGGAAGATAAAGACCCAAAAACATTATCTCTGGATTATTTTCATAGCACTCTTATAACATATGAAATGATAAAGGATAAGACTATGAAGAGAAAAGAAAAATCTGACAGAGAAATGTCTTTCAAGGATACAAAGAAAGGGAAGTTGAGGAAAATTATTATTAAAGATAAAGCTGGTGAATCTGACTCGGAAAATGAGGTATGTCAAAATTTTGATGAAATGCTCTCCTTGTTTTCAAAAAATGTAAAAAGAGGCACAAGGAAATACAAAGGGAAACTCCTTTTGAAATGTTTTGAATGTGGAGCTATTGGCCAATTTGCGGCTAATTGTCCACAAAAAGGGAAATATGAAGACAGTGATGAAGAAGATAGAAGACCAAGATGGTCATGGAAGAAACAGGGTGAAAAAGATAAATATTCTTGAAGAGGTAAGGATAAAAAGTTCTTCAAATCAAAAAGAAGAAGCTTGTTTTCAAAAAGTGAAGAATATGGTGATAGTGATACTGAATCTGAAAAATCTGTTTGTGAGAAAGCTTGAGGGAGTACCTTTTTTACAACAATCAATAATGATGATTATGAGATCAGTAGTATTGAATATGAAGAAACTCAACTTGAATAGTATCTAAAAGAAGAGTTGAAGGAATGTTTGAGAAAGATCAGAAGACTTGAGAAGGAAAACAAGAAGTTGATAAATGAAAATTCTACATTAAACAATGAAGGAATTTTTCATGATGAGAAAATAAATTTGGAAAAGAAGATTGATGATCTGAATAATTCTCTTGAGAATGAAAAGAATCGCAATGATCATCTTGAAGTAAAGATGAAGGAAAAATAAGAAGATTTGGAACTTGTCCAACGAAAACTTTACAAATCTAAAGAAATGAATATCAGTTTCAAAAAATCTATCTTAGAAGTTGGTGAATGTTCTACTAATAATTAACCAAATAAGGATCCACAAAAGTTTCCTTCAAAGGTTGAAATGAAAGACAGAACTAGTTCTGATAAGAACAAGGATGAAAATACCATATATGTGGCCAAAGTCAACAATGCTGAAAAATCAGAAGTGCATAAAAATAATGAATCAAGAAAGTCTTATAATACTTATGGTACTGATAAATATAAACTGAGTAAGGGAGTTACAAATGAAAACATGAATTTTTATGGTCATCATAGTTCTATTAAGAAGGTTGTTGAGATGTGTGTTCATAAATCTGGTTAGTATAGAGGTTTCAAAGGCAAATATTCTTTTTATGGTTACTGTTGTTATTGTGGTGGATTCGGAAATGTGGAAAATATGTTTTGGTTCAACCAACAACATTACAATTATTCCACAAGTTTTGAAAGACAAAGATTGAGGGGGAGTCAATCCTTTCAAAATAGAAATTCTCTAAATAAATTTTAGAAGATATCTGATAATATTGGTGTGAAAGTTGAGAATAGGTTCCAACCACTGGAAACTATTTGTGAAAGATGTGATTGACCTGGACATTTTCCAAGGGCTGTCTTAGTGTGTTACCATAGCAACAAAAGTTTCTTAAAAATTCTCAAAAGACAAAGTTTTTAAAAGCTAAAAGGGATAGGTTTGATAAGTCTGAAAAGAAAGAGTGCATGGTTGTTTGGCCAGAACACATTGACTTGGCTAGGAAATTGGAGGAAGCACAACAGAAAGTGGAGGAAAAGGAAGAACAAAAAGCTCCCATTGTTGAAACTACCTTAAAAGCTAAAAAAGGAGAATGTCCATGGATTATTGATAGTGGTTCTTCCTCTCATCTGACAGGAGACTTAAAGCTACTAAAGAATGTGAAAGAATTCAAAGAAGGAATAGTGGCATTTGGAAATGATGAATCTCTAAGGATCAAAGTTGTTCGATCAGCCATCATTGGAAAAGAAAAGATGAAATCCAGGAAAAAAATATATGTTGACAGGCTGAAATATAACCTTCTTAGTGTGTCACAACTATGTGATAAGGGTAAAAAAGTTATCTTCAGAAAATATGGATTTTTTGTGAAAAGTAAAAATGATGGAAATATAATTACAAGAGGCCAACGTACAAGAGGTAATTTGTTCCAAGTTGGTGAAGTGCATAACTTTTGTTACATGGGTATGGTGGGTGAAAATCAGTTATGGCATAAATTTCTAGGACATATGTGTCAGAGAAATATGTGCAAGTTATTGAAGAGAGATAGTGTCTGAGATATGCCTGTTTTATCAAGAATAAGAGATTAGTGTTCCACTATCTGTGAGAAAGGGAAGATTACAAACTCTATTCGTAAGAGAGTTGAAATTCACTCAAAAAGACCCTTGGAACTCATACACTCTGATATCTGTGGACTAATGAGTAAGCAATATACAAATGAAGATAAGTACTTCATTACTTTCATTGATGACTTTACTAACATTACTTGTATTATGTACATGAGACATAAGTTAGATGCTCGGAAATTTTTTTGAGAGTTTTAGGAGGAAAGTAGAGAAGGAATGTGAGTACTTAGTGAAGAAGATGATAACTGATAATGGTAGAGAGTATAATAATGATTAGTTTGAAAGTTACCTCAAGAATCATGGAATTTGGCATGAGTTCATTTCACCATACACAACTATAAAATAGGGTTGCTGAAAGAAAGAATTGAAGTCTGGTGGAAATGGGGATAACTATGTTACTTGACCATAGTCTTTCTCATTATTACTAGAGTTAAGCCATGAGCACTACTGTATATATTCAGAACCAGTGTTTCTATTGGCCAAACATAGATATGACTATATATGAAATGTTCTATGAAAAAACTCCAAGTCTCACACACTTGAGAGTTTTTGGGAGTCCATGCATTTTAAAAAAGAAAGGTGGAAACCTTGGAATGTTTGAGCAAAGAGGAGATGACAGAATTTTTCTTGGCTATGCTCTAGAAGGAAGAGGATATATATGCCTCAACAAAGAAACATGAAGAATTATTGATTCTTCATATGTAAAATTGATTGAAAATTTTGAGAAATAAAATCAGTCATATGTTGATGTGGAAGTTGAGCAGGATAGAGAATATTTTGTTAACAATTCTGATAATGCTAAAGACTATGTTAATCCTAATCAAGAAGAGGAATCTGGATCAAAAAACATGAGTGATGAGGATGAAGTTCAAACAACTCATCCTAGGCTATGGAAACAAGTGAAGGCTCAGAACATTATTGGAGATAAACATCAGAGGGTTCAAACAGGAATAAAAATGAATGGTATATCACACACTTCTCTTTATTCGAAAGTTGAATCGAATAATGTAAATAAGGAATTTGAGCATCCAGAATGGGTTCATACTATTAATGAAGAGCTTTATCAGATAGAGAAGAATGATTCTTGGGAACTTGTACCCAATCCAGACAACAAGAACATTATTGTTACAAAGTGGGTTTTCTGGAACAATCTTAATGAAGAAGGTAAAGTAATAAGAAACAAAGCAAGATTGGTTTGCAAAGGGTATTTACAAATTGAAGGCATTGATTTTGATGAAACCTTTGCTCCAGTGTCAAGAATAGAAACAATGAGAATCTTTATTTCTATTACTGCACAATGAGGCTACAAAATATTTAAAATGGATGTAAAATCCACATTCTTGAATGATGACCTTGACGAGGAAGTTTACATTGATCAACCTTGTGGATTTGTTATTGGAAAGGATGAAAGTTTTATGTGTAGGTTGAAGAAGGATTTTTATGAGATAAAATAGGTTCTGATGTCATGGTATTCTAAATTAGATATTTTCTTGAAGAAGATGAATTTTAAGAAAGGTAGAGTTGATAGCAATATTTACATCAAGGAGTGTCAAGAGTTTTCACTAATCATTCTCGTTTATGTCGATGACATTATCTTTACTAGGAATAATGAAAGATCAAGTGAAAGATTTGCTGAGGAGAGGAAGAAGTTATTTGAAATGTCCATTCCAGGTGAAATTAAATACTTTCTTGGGCTACAAATCTCACAAAAAATGAATCACATCTTTCTGTCTCAAGAAAAGTATGCTAAGGAACTTATAAAGAAGTTTGGCATGGAAAACTTGAAACCATTGTCCAGACCTATTTCAGTGGGAACCAAGTTGTCTAAAGATGGAGAAGGAAAGGAAGTTGATTATAAAGAGTTTTGAAATATGATTGGAAGTCTGTTGTATTTGACTTCCTCAAGACCCGACATCGTCTATGCTGTCACTTTATGCGCAAGATTTCAAAGTGCTCCTAAATAATCACATCTAATTGAAGGAAAAATAATTCTCAGATATATCAAAGGCACAAAAAAATTTGGAATCAGGTATGATGGCTCAAGAAATATTGATCTATTCAGGTATTCTGATGCTGATTGGGTAGGAAATGTTGATGATTGAAGATCCACATCTGGCGGAGTTTTCTTTCTGGGGAAAAGTTGTGTTAGTTGGCATACCAAGAAACAGAATTTAGTAACTCTTAGCATAGCTGAAGCTGAGTCTGTTGCTGCTACTCAAGCTGCAACTCAACTAATGTGGATAAAGACGCAATTGGAAGATCAACTTTTTAAATTAAAGCTACCATTGCTCTTGGGTTGTGATAATCAGAGTGCAATAAATATTACAAGAAATATGGTACAACATTCTCATTAAAAACACACTGATATAAAGTACCACTTCATCAAAGAGTAAGTGGAGAATAATGAATTAAAGTTGGAGTATGTTCTGACATCTGAACAATTTCTTGATATATTCACAAAACCTTTACCAAAAGAACCGTTTGCAAAATTGAGGTTGAACATGGGTGTCTAACCTTCTTCTCATCAACGTTAAGGTACATGTTTTTGTCCCCAATCTCATATTTCCTTTTTATAGTGTTGAAAACGGGGAGAATTGTTTCATAAATCTATCCTTATGGAAGCATACATAAAGGGGGGGTTTTGGGTAAGTTGTGAATCCAACATATATGTGTGTAAACTATTCTAACTGTTTGTTGGAGTGGTTGTAGTAAACAATTTTGTTTTTCAGGAAAGTTGAAGAAGTGTAGAATTATAAAGTAGAATCTTGAAATATGTTACGATGTTATGAAGAAGGATAACAAGATATGATCATGAGATTTCATAGTCACTGATTTTGGACAGCATGGTTGGCGGTCAATAATTATTGTTTCCCACAATGAGTTATATCACGTAGACTTAGAATTGTTGATAAGTAATACATTTCATAAGGTTACAGAGTATAGTGATTTATGAATCTTGGTTGACAACAAAATCCAAAGGGAGATATTGTTGGGACCAAGTTGGATGGATAAGGAAGTAATAAGAGTTTACTGTTATAGAGTGTTGTTTTTTGTTGTCAAAGTAGATAAATCAATTCACTTTGTAAAGGAATTTAAAATCAAATGATAATTTTCTGATTTGTATTTCACAAATATCATAAGTTTGGTTAACTTGTGATGCAAGCCTTATAAAGAAAGGGGAAGTAAAGGTGATTCCAGACATATAACATTTTGATTGTAAAGAATGATGCTACTAAAAGATAGTGAAGTTTTAGTACTTCACATTGAAACTCTGACGATGATAAATCTAGACATTCAAAGGATACATATCACGATGGTGGATTTCGTGATGAAAGTTAAAGAATGGTTAAGGGATGCAGTTAAGAGAGCAATGACAAAGGAATGGACAATCAAGGTGGCTCCATTTTCCAGTGTTTTCCAAATTTTAGGGCCTGAAAATCGGCAAATGAAGAAAACTGTTTTTGGAAAAGGAAAGAAATGCGTGAAAGAAGGTTGTGTGAAAGATTGGAGAATTGGTTTGAAAGATGAGGTTACATGAAATATTTTAGAATTGGAGTGAAAGAGTAGGTTTCATGAAAGATTGTAGAATTGGCGTGAAAGAAGAGGTTGGCGTGAGGGAAACATGCGCGCAAAAGGCGACGTGAAACGGGATTTTTCGCACCATGCATAACTCATGATCCGAACTTCAGAAAATTGAAAAGGAAGGAAGTGTGAAGAATATTTCATAGGTGTGCGAAAGATGAGGATGGCACGAAAGAAACATCCACACCAAAGGTGACATCAATCGGGGTTTTGCACGACGCATCAGGGTCTTGTGCGACGGATCCGGGTTTTTGCATGCATGGGTCAAAGAGGCCTATAAATTAGAGGTGAAACCTTCACATAATTAACGCTCGACACTTAGAGAAATCCTGAGATTTGAGGCAAAGAAAAAATTTAATAAAAGTAGAGTGCGTGAAAGAAATAGAGTTGCATGCAAGAAGGAGAAGTTGTGCACAGGAAGAGAGTTGCGCGCAAAATAGAAGTTGCGTGCAAAAGGTGTTTCGCGACAAAAGTCGAATCTTACGCATCTGGCATAAAAGTTGCGCGCAAGACACCTAAAAGGGTACACAAAATATTTGGGGTCTTTACACGTATTCGGTTGTGTGTAAGACAATTTTTACCGACTTCTGGGTAAGAAAGAGAAGATTTGTACTTCAGAGAATACACTTGCTCAATTGTAAAGAAGCACTGAAATACTATAATGCACTATTTATGCTAATAGGGTGCACACACACTTGTGGATTGTTTTCAAAGTGCTACACGAGTGTAAGGGTATATCCTACTCGTTGTATTCCACATCGAAGGATTGTTTTTAGTGGATTTTGTGGTACTGGATTAGTGATCCTTGTAAATATTGTGTTCATGCAGTTGTGTGTGTTCAGCAGAGGAGAAATTTTTTAATAGACGGTAAAGGTTGTTTCAAAAATAAGGAAACATAAAAAAGAAAAAGACATCATTGATTCACCCCCTCCCCCTCTCAGTGATACTTAGATCCTGATTGGGAACTTCATTATCATATGCACATCAATAACTCCAACCTGAAAAACCAACCAAAGTATATCAATGGGTCCAACACTTGAACCCACCAACTCATATTAAGATACACGAGAAAAACAACATCATCCATCCTTGATCCCTCCACATGCAAATATCTCAAACAACCATGGTAAACCCATTGTACACACAAGGAAACCCATAGGGTTACTCTGAGTATACTATTATAAAAGAAGAAAACCTCATCCATTCAAGAACCAATTTTACTTCTCATAAATCAACCAAAATAGGTCAAAACCCTCCAATCACAAATTGATGTTTCAAATAAACATTCCTCATAAGACAAGAAAAAAAACTAAATTATATGGGTCTCCACCAACAAAAACAAAAAAAATAAAAGTACAAATGGTTTGAACATGTATCAATTTCTTATTTTAAAAAATTGTTCAAATCATTTTACACATACTAAAGCTCACCCAATTTTTCCAAAATATCCCTTTGAGTCAAAGGTTTCTCACTAAAAACCAAAATCATAAAAACCATCGACAAATATGGTCATGTAACAACCCAACCTAGGGCTTCCATTTAACCATCACCTCACTCAAACTATCACTAGACCAAAGGTAATTCCCAATACCCATGATCTAGAAACTAGTTCCTAAGTATCAAGAAAGATATTTGGTAATGATTTAACCCTTATTAAGAATATAAAATTTACAAATAGTGGAAAAAATAAATAAACCATCCAAAACATGGAATAAAAAATAAACATCAAAAAATGATAAACAACTATAATAAATTCAATACGAATGCAGATTCAGATAAACATAAAAAGAAAAAAGGTTTATAATATTTCAAAAATAAATTAAAAAGGAGAAATAGAACACGAAAATCTCTAAAGGTACCCCAAGTGACCCACAATCACTCATCACACCCCACTCATCCATCCATTTAAGAACACAATCTAAAGAACTGATGAAGACTCACATACTAGAAACATGAAAAAGATCTATATTGTAATGGGTTAAACAACCCAATAAGTCTCCAAAAAATAACAATATATAAATACCATTATTAATATAGTTCATAAAGTGAAAGTTTTAACATAAGATAAAAATTGATTTCTCTCATTGTTGGGAAAAAAATCCATCAATGTGTCATCTCAGTATGTTTTGAGTGTGGTTGTGTTTGTTGACAAATCCAGATGAATGCAAATGAGTATGGTTGGTATTTTCTAAAGAAAGATTTTTAAGGTGGCACATTTTCCCACAATTCATGGGCTGTATACCATGTTCTGGGAATGGTACGCAGAGCGGTGGGAATGGTACGTGAAGTGGTGGGAACGGTACACCAGAGCGATTTATGAAACCAAAAATGGTTCACGGTGTAAGGTGATGTGGTACACCAATAGAGTTTCATTGGCGGAGGAGATTGACCACATAAGATCAAAGGTAATATGAGGACCACATATGAAAAATGGTTCATGGGTGGCTTGCAGTTCCCAGTGGTAGAAGGATTTGTATGAGATGATGGATGGATTGAAGATTTAGTAAATCTTAGTTTGGCTGATTTTGCGGGTATCTTTTCCTATATAAGAATCACTAATCCCGCTGATTACTGCTGAGACTGAATATAATTAAATAACATATTTTTTGGTTTGGGATTTCGATAAAATTCAAAGGATTTTTGCGAGGATGAATTCTGCGAAAGCCAAAGTGGTTCGCGCAGAAGAAATTATGTCGAAGGTATTTGTGGGGATTCTTCACAAAGTATGACTCGGTACGCAGAGGAGGAATCTCTGATATGTGATAGAGATAATTCTTCAAGCAGTATGAGGTGGGGGAGCTCTGGTACACAGAAGAAAATAGAGTCTGTGAACATAGAACAGTTCGTGGACAGAAGGCAGTTTGCAGAGGTGGAACGAAGGAAGTGTTATGCAGGCGGTTAACGAAGGTAGTCCGTAGATGAAGGGCAGTTCACAGCAGCGGAAACAGTATGTGGAGGAGGTGTTCTGTGTACCAAACCTTGTACTCAGTACAGAGGAGAGGAAGGTGGTTCTCAATTTTCACAAGGAATCTTTTGAAAGCTTCAAATCTATTTGTAAAATTATTTTTCGGTGCCTAACAGTACTCGGGAAGGTGGAATTCATCTATAGGTGAAAAATGAACTTAAACAGAGAATCTACCTATAGTTGAGGATGCAGGAATTCCTGAAAATGAAGGGACCTACATGTCCATTACCTATTTTTTACATACACATCCATAAACTGTGAGTGGATTCCTTTCCAAGAGCAGTGAGAGAAGGAAGAGGAAGACAGTGACCCTTTCAACTGGCAGTGATCTAGAGAAAGAGGTATAGGGAGTGACCCTTGGGGATGCAGTGAGAAGACCCTAAAATTTTTAAAGATAGTGAGCCTGGGTATAAAATATCTTTCCTGAACATTGTACTCATTATTGGCAGTGATCCTTAGTAAATTTGGTATATCTGTACATTGTCGTTGTATTCTCCCTAGACATAGATCAGTGAGGATAAACCAAGTAAAAATCTCTATGTCATGTGAATGATTTCATATCACTTAATATATTTCTATGGGAGGAAGAGATAATTGAGTTTTTTCTAACAACAAAACAAGATCTGAACGGGAGAATGTTTTAATCTTTTATACCCTGATTCACCCACCCCACCCCCTTCTCAGTTTATTTTACCTAGTGGATCTAACACTCATCCTTATAAAACAAAGGAAATAACATGTTACTTATCCATTTACACAAAAATTTTGAATATAAGATAAATATAGGTTTCTCGAATGATTATAAAACAAGGGAAATAACATGCTATTTACACATTTACACACAATTACACTATTTAATAAAACAAAAAATATATGGTTAAATATTTTAATAAGGAAATTAAACTAAAGAAAGATGAATTTTAAAATGGAAAAAACAAACCAAATCATATTTTATCCCTATTTACAATACATTGATGAAATTTTCTTTTTGACAAACAATCTCATGGAAACCCCATTTATGAAATACCCAGACCATTTTCATTTTTAAAACTCATATTCAAATAAATTTAACATATATATTTTTTAAAAGAAACTAACACACTCAAATTTTTACATAAATCACTCATAGTTACCAATTAATCAACAAAAAATCAAATAAACGACCAATTATGGTTCTCATAATCAAATTAACTAGGAGAATACAGTCAAGTCAAGAACTGGAATCCCCTAAAGCATCTTGAGAAGGACCTAGTATAATTTGTATCATTCCCAACCTCTATAAATAATGACATGAATGGGATAAATATAACATAGGATGGCACTACTAATCCTGTCCATATCCCTAATAGTCTCATCAAACTATCCAAAAATAAATATCTTGGAAAATAATTTTCTATACAGGTTACAAAAAATATTGATATCTTAAAGACCTGCTATCCTCTTAGCATGTCCAATGGGGGTATATCTTGGTAATTATCCCTAGGAATCATATTTAGGAACACTATGTATTTCTCTCATGCATGTCACCTACTATCTACCTAGGACTCCCATGAAAATTAAAATGGTGGTGTGCACAAATAAACAACCACATATATCAAATATAAAACACTTAAAATAACACACGACTCACCTCATTCACCTTTATAAGAGATATACTCAAACACATAGATGTACAAGTAGAACATGAAGATTTTATAAATTAAGACAACCTATAATAATAATAATAACCCACCACAATCCTAATAATAGTCATGAAGGGCTCAAAGAGGTCCTCATGCAGTTATAAAACCACATTGCTTAAAGTGAAAATCGGGATTCCTAAAAGAGTTCAGGTATCCAAGGTATTTCCACACCCCTTGAAAACCACACTTCAAATTTCCTTTGACATCCATTTATTCAACTGAAATTTTAAAGATAATTTGAAAATCCAACCATTTTTATAAAACCACTTTGGCAAGAAACACACCCATTTTTTGAATGGAAGCTAATTTGGTTCCAAACAAACTATTACAAAACAACCCCAACAAATTTAAAAGAATTTAAAGCCACTATGATACCCCATGTTCTCAAACCCATTTAATGAGAAAGAAGGTTAACTCTATTCAATTTCCAAAACATTACTTCAAAACATCCTATGCTTCCTTTAATGAAAAAAATTGATGTCAAATTCCCTTTTGAAACATTTAAATTCCTTTAGAAGAGATAGTAGCACATTTTATCATACACTTGGCATGTAACATGGGTCCATAACATGTCTTTAAACCAATTTAATGCCATTTTCAAACCAATAAGGGTTTTTTTTTGTAAAAATAAAGTTCCAAAAGGAACTGTTTCAAAATACTTCCATAAATTTAAAAATCCACTCATGCATTTTCATAATTTATGGGCATGTGACATGTCCATTCCAAGCATAAAATCACTTTGATAATCATTTTTGGCCTTATGAGGGCTCATAAAATGATTTTAAAATAATAATAGCGAATTTTAAAACAAACATGAAATTTATAACATGCATTACAAGGAAATTACATAGAAACACATACCTCGTTTTAAGAGGAACCATATGAAACTCATCTCCTTCGACAATGAATGACCAAACAAGCTAAGAAATGACCTCATAAACCATAGAAAACCTAAATAACAAACATTATAACTTCATAAAACCCTAGTATTAACCCCAAATAATGGTTAGGGTTTGTGAAAATGAGATAAATCTAAAGGTAGAACAAGGAGAAGAGGACTAGATAAGAAATATGTGCTTACTACTAGAATTCCACTGGAATATGAGAGGGAGAGAGCTTAAAATACGTAAGGGATGAAGAGGATTAGAACCTCTGAGTTTTCCTTACACTATTCTGGATGAGAGGGGACAAGAGGTGTACCTAATCCCTTAAAAATAGATAATCATAAAATGGAAAATTCACTCTTTGATGAAATATGGGTAGTCCACAAGGCCTTCCAAAATGTGCACTAACCATGTGGGGGACACTACCTTGACCAAACCAACTTGCACAGATACACCTAGAAATTATGAATGGTTGGAAAAAGTTAAGCCAACCATGTCAAATGGAACTATCAAATTTTAGATCCAACTAGAATGGTTGTCACATAGTCTACCAAACTATTTGCAAGTTGTGTGACCTTACCCAGACACAACAAAGGCCCCACTTGGTGTCTCCTTATCTATGCATGTTTTGAACCAAACATTTACTACTCATGTAGGACAAACCATCCACATTCAAAATGAACTTCATGTAAGGGGATGAAAGTGATATGTAAGGGCCATCACATAGTTTACCCGAAACCATGTGCGACAAACTATACACCTAAAAAATCCTATAAATTCTTAAAAATGAAATCCAAAACTCCAAAAAAATTATATTACCCTAAAATAGAATAAAATAATAAAAAATATAAGGTAATAGTGACATGTGGGTTTCATAATTCTCCCTACTATACCAATTTCTTCCCCCAAAAAGTACATGGTCAAATAAAGGTAGTGTAAGAAGGGAAAGAATCTACCACTCACCCACAATTAGGTAAAATATCGAGAATAACTCAAAAATATCTCAAGACCATTGAGAAATAAAACATGGTCTATGATAAAAAAATATGTTCTAGAAACCATAAATGACACAATAAACAACTAATGGGGATCAACCGTGAGCATCCAACAAGGAACACTAAACAAAGGGAGCCGGAATAGTGTCTCCCCACCATTTAGAATTAATATAAATGGAGAAGAAACACACGACCACTCTTGGAATGGGGAGAGTCACTAAGCCAACTATGGTTTTATAAAACCACAGGAGAAACCATAAGATTCCACAACCCATGTAAATCTACAAATGAGTACATATCCATAAAGGAATAATTACCCATGAAACACTCGGAGGATCCAAAATCCAAAGAACATCCATTATCACAAGATTGGGTCCCCAAAACAATCCATAACCATGAAACCCAAAGAAACAATAGGTCATGTTGCTAGGTTACCAGACCCACCGCATCTCAAAAAAATCCAAATCATGCAATGAAAAAATAAATGGCTTGAGTAGGGAAATAACGTGGCTCCATACTGGAATCAAAAACTAAATGAAAGGTAGAACAAGGAACTAATACTCAGGTTACCCTCTCATGGTAAACCCAACAAGATTTTAGCAAACACCAGCCAATGCATAATTTCAATTGGTGTTATAACTATCCAAATCACCAAATGAACACACCCAAAAATCATTCTACATCTAAGAAATAATCTAAAACCCATGCAAGGATCTCACCATAAATCAAGCATCACTAAAAAATATATACAAAGAACAAGGAACAATAATGCATGATCATATCATAATAAATAATACTCAAAAAAGGGAAAACAAAATACAACTTGAAGGATCACACCAAATGGAAGCCTATTCAATTCTATAAGGATCTAAAATCATCAATAAATAATATAGAAAACTTACTATCACCTAAAAACAAAATTGAATCAGTCCTCACAAAAATGGTTTATAACTATTACCTTTAAAAACCCAAAAGAGGAAAATACTTACCACTCCACTCGAAGTCTATGAAAGATACATGAATAAGGGATGAGCTACCCCAAACTATTGACACATCACATTTACCCAAGATTATTTTGGGAGGTAAACTTTACATAAAATGAAATTTAGAACAAAACCAGACTTATATCCAAAATCACATCTAACAATCCCAACCTATAAAATGGGATAAAATCTTAAAAAATATAATCAAGGAAACTCTCATGCCAAAAATATCATTCCACTAAAAACCACCACATAACCAAAGTAATAAAGATCTATTTTCTTAAAAAATATAACTCTAAATACACTCTACCACTTTGAAAACACATTATTTAATTTAAAATCCCAATTCCCTAAGGGGATTCTAAAAAATGTTAACCCGATTTTAATAATCACTAATTCCTTTACCAAATGAGGAATCTATCTAAGATTATCAAATATCAATCTATAAAACTTTTTAAAATACGCCCTTTAAAACATTTCAAAACACACCAACAAGGTTTTAAATTTCTTTCTCAATTAAACACCTACTGGTTTTAATACCAAGACATTTTCTAGGTTTTAAAATGGAACCAGCTAATTTAAAAGCAAAAAATGCTCCCAAAACCTTTTCTAGAAAAACAACATTAGTTTATAAACAAGCCTGAAAATTAATTTCCAATCCATAATGGTTTCATAAAAATATAAAATCATTTTTATAAACAATCCCCAAGGCTCTCTTTCATACTGAAATAATTTTCCACAAAGTCCTCCCTCTTCACAAAAACCATTTTACAAAATGATCACACAAAATAGTGGTGCATCGTAAATAAAAACAAAATCTGATCCACATAAACATCATATCACAAGACTTTCCATTAATCAACCCCATAACTAGGGATTTCTCAAGGGTGGTTTAAAGAACACACCAAAAATAATGTGTAACCATTCCTCACTCAACCACACGGTTTGATGGGATCTGTTCTAGTCATACAATAATCCCTATAATGTTCACAAGACTAGAAATTTGGTCGGTGTTTGGTTTATTAGGGCATACAGACCAACCTCACACCACTAAACTACTTTTAATTCTAATATTATAATCCAATATGACCCCTAATGGAACTCACAAAATTTCATTGTGGATAAATATATCATTAATGGTAAATCAAGTAAAATATAAAATTCAAAATCCAAACCCCAATACTCATTGTAACACATGTTCTATTATGAAGTATGGTGATCAGGAACTCGCTCATGAGAAAACACCTGAGTCTCAAAGAAAACCCTAACTCAATATTAACAGGATATCGAAAATAGAAATATAGAACTCAAGAACCTAGGTCACAACTAAGAAACATAGGCCATGATACCATTTATAATTAACCATCCCAAGGATACCATCTCCACTAGAACCCAACCCACCATGCCACTGGATTAAAGGGAATCCCTAATCCCCATGTGATAGAAACCCTTCCATGGGTACCAATAATTATATTTAGGAATGATTTTACCCTAGTTGAGAATATAAAATAAAAAAATTTATATGATAAATAAAATATCCTAAATATAACATTACAAATAAACATCCAAAATTGATAAAAAAAACTAAAATATATTCAAGATAAAATTATATACAGATAAACATATTAGGAATAAAAAAGTATGATATGATATCCCAAAATAAAATAAGAAAGAGAAACAGAAGTATAAATGCTCCAATAATACCACAGTGAACCTTGGTCACTCATCACATCCCTCTCTTCCATCCATGGATGAACTCGAACCAAATCCCTAAAGTAGATCTGGGTATTAGAAACCTATTAAAGATCTATATAGGTATGAGATAAGCAAAAAAATACATCATCTCTATCTGAGACTAGGTATATACCCTTAGTAATACCGTTCATAAAGTGAAAGTTTCTACATAAGATAAAAATAGGTTATTCACATGCTTATAAAATAGGTTCCTTAACATTCCAATTGAAAATTTACACATGTGACGACTCTTATTTTTCCATGTATTACATAAGAATAACATATGGATTATTTTAATATCCAAATACCCAGAGGACTTGAGATTATGAGGTTTGATGAGCCATAATTGATATTTGAAATATATTAAATATATAAATATTACATGCATGTAGTTTTCTATAAAATTAGAAGAACCCCTGAATGAAATCTAAAATTGAAAATATATGGTCTTTTTAAGTTTATATCATAGTATTTACCCTATGTGTAATTAAATATTTTTTATTGTTAGGTGATGTCGTAATGTGCTATCATATGTAAAAATAATAAAATAAATTAATTTAATTCATTCATTAATTTATTACAATGAAGTGACCTAGAATCCCCTATTTTAAAATGAATATTCCTAAATCTCTAGGGTTAAATGTATTACCTAGGGACTGATAGGATCCATTGGATAGGACTTTTTAGAGTATCTTTGGCAGAATACATCAGATTGGATCGAAATTGAGGATCATTGTACCATCGGAGATCATAGATCTTGTCAATGATGAAAACAAAGGACTACTCCTCATTAGTGATCAATAAAAAATCCTAGATAGATGTTTAATTTATGTGATTTCATATAGTTCTTTTATATCAATCGAACGCGGATCAATTTTATGAATTAGAATTGATTTTCACATCTATGTTAGATTTATTTATAGTAGATTTATTTGTTCATTGATTATTCAATATTCATTCATCTAATTCTTTGAAAAGGATCAAGGTTTAAATGAAAAAAGGTCGATGTTCATTCCTTAAATATTTAGTAATGGACTTCTCTCTTGTTTCTATTCATGTTCATCGTGGGTCATTTCTTTATCCCACAGTTCGATAAATATTAGGTATATTATCATCGTGTGACTTTTATTAAATGTAATTGATAAATACCCTGGGTTTTTTGGTGATCAAGGGTGTGATCAAGAAGTGATGATGGCATTGGATGATCAGATATAGATCATAACATTATTATGATTTCTATTCTTCCCAGTTTGATGTTCATTGGGGACAATGTGGCTCTACGGTGGAATTTTCTAAGTGGATTCAAAGCAAGGATTCAAATCTTCAATGATGGGAAGGTCAAATGACCTAAGATCTATGATTCTAGGAAGGAATCGTAGTGGTGGTAGCATGGATGGTGATATAGAAAAGAACCTGAGGGTTCTAGAATTTTATGAGTTACACACTGTATAATAATAGATCATGTTCCATGTGGGGCCCTAGATATAAAGATAGGGTTTTCATGGAAATAAAAATATCATATGCCATGTGACACTTATCACATAACATGTGAACCTTGCTAGTGGATTGTCATGTATCTCATAGGATACATGGTCACTGACAGTCCGGGGTATAAAGACATGGTCAGAGAACATGAGCAGATCTGTGTACACAGACATATCCAGGTGTACACAAGCACAACTAGGTGTACATGAGTTATTACATATCCAGGTCCATAAGTATATGGTCATGTGAAAGTGGCATGAGTAGAGTGACATATAAACCTCTACATTTCATGTTCCCACATAGAACACATCATGTATTTTGAGTTCTACATTCCATGTGAGATAGGAGCACATGGGTGGCCCAGGGGTTGTCTAGACACATTGCATACCCCCAGCACATGTTTTATACCCCTTTAAGGGTGTTTAGAGCCATTGGTTTCTTCATTTTGGACTTGTATGAGTTGGTTTTTTTCCCTTGGTATATCCCATTGAGGTTATAGTGCATCATTGTGTCTATAGATCTAGATTGGGATCTCCTCTATATGATGAGTGTTAGATTAAGTTTGTGGTGTCTATCTACGATATTGGAGTGTGATCCTCTCTCATTTCTTCTTATAACCTAGGTGGGGTTCATGTTATTTTTATGAATTATATTTATAGGGAGTTGATCCACAATATAATAGGTTGCTTCAGTATATTTCATGTTATTTTTGTAATATGATCCCTTATATAGCGGGATAATCCATATTTGGGTTTGTGGTGTCCCTAGTGGTTCTGGGTGTGATCACGTAACTGTGTATCAGGATATTTAGAGATCGGTGAGTTTTATTAGTCGGTTCCTAATGATATTAAAATCTTGGTGGAGTTTCACCAATGATAGCATGGATCATGGAGTGGGTTCTCCCAAAATGATCATTGCATGGTAGATTCAAGTAGAATCATGTGGCTGACAATTTGGTTGAGATTTCCTGGAGGCATAATGGCCTTCCTTTGTATATTTGGGTTCTCCTTTGATTTTTATATAATTTTTATGTGATGAATACTCTTGATTATTTGTGGTTAGTGTTTTTGGGGTGTCTTACTGGGTATTGTTATACTCACCTATGCATGGGCTCTACCCACATGTGTCGTGTATTATACCGATGATGACACTTTTGAAAGTGTACTGGGAGGATAAAGAGAAGGTGGAGTACATTTTGTTCTAGATAGACTGAGGGGTTTTCCATGTGGTTTCAATTGATATTTTCCCCTCCTTCTGAGAATTTTGGATTCTCTAATGTTTTTTGTTGGTCTTGTATTTGACCCCTTTATCATTTTAGTGCATTATTGGCAAACTTTGATTATGGGATTATAGATGTATGCATGCATTGGTTTTAATTATTTTTTATTTTATCATTTTATGGGTTTGGATATGTGTATGTGTGTGGGTTTGTGTGTGTATAGGTAAATTAGGATAATTCATCCCATGTGTAGGATATTCCTAGTCGGCGCTGGTCACCAGCCCCAGGGCTATTGGAGGTAAGCTTGGGGTATTTGCGGATCGGACCCTGGCAGGTTGGTTCATAATAGAATGGTATCAAAGGAGTCTATTCTTACATGGGACTAGAGTCTTTGATATTGGTTTGGATTTTTGGAAATAGTGTTAATGTGTTTTGATTTCAACTATCAAGCCATAGACCTCAGTGTTGGTGTGGCAGTCGATGTATCCATTCACTAGGAATCTGAATACCTACTTATTGACTTGGTAAATATAGAAACTAGTTGTTGGAGAATCATTATTACATGCACCATATTGGAATGGTTTATGGTGTATATGTACTTACAGAGTCATATCCCTAGATATACTCTTTAATCGTGGTACATTTGGTTTATTTTAGGATTCCTCTACAAATACAGCCTTCCTAGATCCCCTACATGATCACAAGGATGATCCGCTAATTGTTGAGGCTCCAGTACATGGGATTGTATAAAAGATAGTACCTTCATGTGATTTAGCAGCTATACCACTACCTATTGAGTAGCAGTTATCACTAAAAGTAGAAGATGAGGATGCACACATGATGAGTGTGATTCATGAGTTTTATAGGAAGCAACCTCATAGGTTTTAAGGAGATCTAAACCCTCATGTGGATGAGGACTAGATAGAGGAAGTCACTTGAGTTTTCTTCCTTATAAATATTCTTATAAATCAGATAGAAGTCCACATGGTATGTCTTCTTCAGGGATTCATTGGGCGATGGTTGAGTCTAGTGAGTTAGTCACATGAAGAGACATCTCTCTACACATTAGACTTCAAGCATCTTTTTGGGGATGATTTTTTCCAACCACATTGTGATCAATGAAAATCTAGGATCTTCTATATCTATAACATGCAGTATGACTGTGGTGGAGTATTCAGTGAGGTTTTATGACATCTCATGGAACTCCGTGGATATGGTATGTGATACATTCTTCCAATCATAGACATTTGGGTAGGGATTATACTAAGATATCATGGATTCAGTGATATCTATTTATATTCCAACATATGCTGGAGTTCTTGAGTAGGCTTTATTAGAAGAGATCTTCCTGGAAGAGTAGTCACTAATAGTGGGTGCAGATAGTGGGATCCCAGGAGATGTGACCTAAGAATAAGGTAGTTGATAATATTAATATGATCTAGGCATGAAATAATCTTTAGGAGATGATACTAGGATATAGTATCATTGATGTAGTTCTCTAAGGATGGCTTGAGTCTTGTGTGAGGTAGAGGTGGTGTTTCTCCTACGACGGTCGGGGACATCTTGCACATGATTTTCCAACCCATCTTACAACTGATCAATAGAGGTTCAATGGAGCACCCAATTATATACATAGAGGTATTTAGAGTAGTAGGATTTGGTTGTAGGTTTTACCTATTCACACCACCACCCCCCATGTAGTACACACTAGGCTATAGGTGTAATGTCCTGGTTCTGAGTGCCACCAAAAGGTGCCCCAGACCCGGTTGGTCACAGAACCTCGAGGGAATTTCCCCAAATGCCAGAGGAAGCTGAATAGAAGTGAGGGCCAAGGATTAATAGTGGGGAAACTATTCCCTTAGTGTAATAGTATACATAGGAGAATAACAATAATAAACAATAGAGGAAGTGGTAATACCATACAACAGAAGTAAACAATGGAAGATTGATCGTATAAAAAACTGCAACATATATAAATAAATGATGTATGTCACATTTATCTAAGAAATCATCCAAACAAGTCACAATACTAGAAATAAAATACTAAAACCAAAGTACAAAAATAGTAAACTCCAACAGCATTTCAATCCTTATCTTGGTCCCATGCTCTCGAGCACCAACAACAATCAAGTACCTGGTGAAGAAGGGTGCTTTCCCTTATCTATACCATAAATATTATAATCTTTTTCGGTCCAAAATCATGACCCAAATAGGGTGTGAGATGAATCCTAGTAGGAAACTACCAAAATATATATGCCTAACTATTAGTGAATATATATAGTAGGTAATATTCATAAATAAAGCAATAAACTAGGAAGTACTCAAAATTAAACAATCATATAGTTTTTAATTAAATTCATTTAAATTCATTAATTATTCAATCCATTGAATAATGTAACCTTAATATTTATCCTAATCTCTATATCCCACTATATAATAGAAAAATAGATGTCTCAAAATACCATATAAACCAACTAGTAAGACCAAGCTTGTGCTTTGGCTTGGCATACTCATCACAAACATTCAATTATTCACAAGAAACCCTCTGGGAAAGTTTTCATGGTCTAATCCCATCTAGTTTCACATAACATAAAATCAATAAATAATAATGACCCTCTGGGAAATCTCATACAGTCTAACCCCTTTGGTCCCATATAGAACTAATCAAATACAACGACCACCTGGGTAGCTCTCACGGTCAATACCCCTTGTTCTGCATAAGAAAAATAAATTATAATGACCCTTGGGAAGTTCTCACATTCAATTCCCTATGGTTTAACATTCATTTAATAATGACCCTCTGGGTAGATCTCACAGTCTAACCCCTCTGGTAAATGAACCCACGAAAACTCTCACAATCGATACCTATGGTCATTCATAACAACAATTCATAAATAAAATACCATTCCTTGGGAAGCTCTCACAGAAATTTCCCCTTGGTCATACTTTCATAATGTGAATCACATACATCTCAAATAAACATCAAATCCATCCTAAAAACACTAGGCATGGAAAACAAATAAGTCTAACATGCTTTCTAGACCCAACGACCATAACCAATGAAACATTGAAAACACATCCATAATCAGGGCAATAAACCTTATGCATAATCAATAACCCATTTTCAATCAAACACACCCCAATAGGTCTTAAATAGGGTTAAATTACATAATACACAATACCCTAAACATGGTTATTCATCACTTTTAGCATATATAATCCATAGAAAAACAAATTAAGGCACAAACCACATACCTCGATGTGGTATAGTGAAAACTCTCGAACATTGGCCCTTGAATTGGCCTAGAACATTGTAGATCTACAAAAAGGTCCAAAACATTCAACCTTGAATAAATCAATAGAGAGGAGAAATCAAGAAGAGAGGATCTTGGGAAATTGAGAACTCATAGGTGGGAATCCAACACACCTAGAGGCGCCTCAATAAGACCTTAGATGGAGGAATGGGATGAGCTTGAAGATTTTCTATTGTACATCACTCTCATGTAAGTGACACGGGAAGAAGAAGACACTTCTATAGGTTAGACGTGACCCCGGTCCAATTAATAAAATAAAAAAGAAAAGTACATGGTGTGTTCATTTAATGTAAACGTCGTGTACTAGCCTCTACTGACCCCCACTTTAGGCGGTCAGCTAGGTCACCCACATGGCTATGTACTTGGCCGTTACACAGCTAGTACATGGTTATGCATGGAAATCGAGTACATGAAATATACTTATAAAATTTCCATTTATTCTTTTTTACTAAAAAGAACCCAAAATAATAATCCATACCTGAAATGAAGATCTGGGTTCTTACAAACTTCCCCCTTAAAGAAATCCGTCCCCAAATTTCCCTTCCAAGGGTGGAGAATTAGAAATTTCAAACAACTCTGGCCATTGTGATCGAACGTTGACCACCCTCTCTCAAGTCTCGTCTTGTACTTTCCCATGGTTCCATAGAATCTGTGCCAAAGGAACATACCGGACAGGTAGAACCTTCGTTCTGTGATCCAAAATTGGAATAGGGTTCTCCTCAAAGGATGCATCCACCTCTAACTCAACCTCTTTGGGTTGAAAAACATTTGATGGGTCTGAAAAGTAACGTCGTAGCTGAGAAACATGGAAGACTTTATGCATAGTCTGATACCTATGAGGTAACTACAACTGATATGAAACCATACAAACTCTCTCCAAAACCTCAAATGTCTTGACGTATCTCGGTGAAAGATTACCCTATCTTTTAATCTTCCTATGTCCCAACCTCGGTGTGACAGGTAAGAAAACCTGATCTCCGAATTCAAACTCTAGAGGTCATCTTCATCGATCAGCATAAGATTTATGGAGAGACTATGCAGTATCCATCATCTTTTGAATAAAATCCACCTGATCAGTGGTCTCTTAGACAAGATGAGGTCCCATCATAGCTACCTCTCTGGTCTCTAGCCAACATAGGGGTGATCGGCATGGCCTACTGTACATATCCTCATAAGGTGCCATCAGAATTTTTACTTGAAAATTGTTATTGTAGGAAAACTCTACTAAGGGTATGCATCCCTCCCAATAACCCCCAATATCCAAGATGCATACTTGAATCATTTCCTCCAAAAATTGAATCGTACACTCGTACTGGACATCTGTATGAGGACGGTAAGTTGTTCTCAGAAGAACCTGTGTACCCAAATGCCTCTATAGTCCCTACCAGACATGAGAAGTAAACCGGGCATCCCTGTTTTATATGATATAGTGTGAAACTCCATGAAAACGTACAATATTTTGGATGTAAAACCATCCAAGATCATTAACACTAAAGGTCTCCTTGATCAACAAGAAATGTGAAATCTTCATGTGTCAGTCAACAACAACCCATACTGAATCATTCCCTCAAGGCGACCTCAGTAAACAAATTACGAAATCCATTGTGACATAATTCCATTTCCATTTGGGAATGGGTAACTAATATAAAAGCCCTGATGGTCACTAATCCTCCACCATCACCTGTTGATAGGTGGAACATCTCATAACAAAACCAGCAACATCCCTCTTCATGCCTGGCCACCAATACTAACTGTGTAGATCCCAATACATCTTGTTGACACCAGGATGAACTTATCAAATTGAGGAATGAAAATCCCACATCAACTCCTCATGTATGTCTGTTGACACCCATATGTGAACATGAAAATGCAAGATCTCATCCTTGCCTATGGTCCACCCAGTAGTAGGGTCCTCTCCTAACACACTCTCTAATAAGACTAGGCCTTTATAATATGATAGCTACCTCATTCTCACTCGATCCAATAGAGTATAGGTAACAACTACATAAGAAAGAAACGTATGACACTGTCTTTCATGCACCTCCAAATGCATCTCAGAGAACAGATACATAAGCTTCCACTCACTGTTGGCCTCCTGAACTGCCGGTATCTGAGTCCTCCTACTCAACACATCAGCCACTGCGTTGCCTTTCCCAGGTGTGTAGGCAAGCTCAAAGTTAAAAGAATAAAGGTACTCAACCCACCTTCACTATCTCAAATTCAGATCATGATGACTAATGATATACTTGATACTTTTTTGGTCAGTGAATATCAAAAAATGCTCTCACAAAAGATAATATCTCCAACAGCATAAATCATGCACAATTGTAGCTAAATCGAGATCATGTGTCAGGTAATTCCTCTCATGTGGCCTCAACTACCGAGACCCATATACAATGACTCCTTCCCCATTCATAAGCACTTATCCCTCCCCAATACCTAATGCATCACAGTAAATAGTGTAACCTTTTTCTGAATATGGAAAAATCACTATTGGTGATGAAGTCAATTTCCTTTTCATCTCCTGAAAGATTGGATCGCAGGAATCTGTCCATAAGTACTTCATAACCTTCTTAGTCAATCCCATAAGTGGCACTAATAAGAATGAGAAGTACTGTATAAATCACCTTTAGTAATTATCCATCCTTAGAAAACTTTCTACCTTAATGATATTCTTCAGCTGCTCCCAGGAAACTACTTCTCTCACTTTATCTGGGTCTACTAATACTCATGTCTCTGATATAACATGACCCAAGAAGTTAATTTGATCCATCCAAAATTTTCATTTTGAGAGATTGTCATATAAGTGATGTTCTCATAGTGTACTCACAATGATATCAATATGGGTGTCATGGTAGTGTCGAGTGTGAGAGTACACGAAGATATTATCCATGAAGACTACCACAAAAGAATCCAAGGATGGAACACTCGGTTCTTCAACTCCATGAAAACTAATGGCACATTTGTGAGACCGAACAACATAAAAAAATACTCGTACAGGCCTCACCTACCCTAAAAGTCTTTAAAAGGTATATTTGAAGGTCTAACATGCAATTGATGATAACCAGATCTCATGACAGTATTAGAGAACACCTGGGCTCCTTGAAGCTAATCAAAGAGATCATCAATCCTCGGTAAGGGATATCAGTTTTTGACTATCAACTGATTCAGTTTCCAATAATCCACACAAATTCTGAGGGTACCATCTGCCTTCTTCATAAAAAGGACAGACAAACCCCAAGGAGAAGTACTGAGTCAAATGAAACCATTTTCCTGTAACTTCTATAACTACTTCTTGAGCTCCTTTAACTCTAGTGTAGCCATCCTATAAGGTGGAATGGACACCGGTTCCACTCCTAGCACAAGATCAATAGAGAAATATACCTCTCTCTCTAGAGGTAAACATGAAAACTTGTCTGGAAAGAAATCTCTGAAATGATCCACCACTGGAGGGGAGTCCATCTGTGAAGTCCCCTAATCATCCAGATATAAACTTGCAATCTGGGAAGTAATTCCTTCAAACCCATGATGATCGGGTCCAGCTCTACTCGCATGGACATCCCATTTTCCCTTGTGTAGAAAATACCCACCCTATGGTGATGTGAAACTAATCCTACAGTGATAATAGTCCACAAAGGATTGAAAGGAGACTAACCATTCTATTTTGAGAAATACATCGAAGCATATCATCTCTAAGACATAGAGGTCCCATAATAAGTGACACCCACCAACCTCAAGAGGGAACCCCTTTCACTAACGTACACTAGCCATCCTAATTCCCAACGGAGTGTCTAGAATCATAAAATCTACAAAAGTAAAGATGCAGAGAAAAAGGCTCTCAATAATAGCAACCAAAATAAAACAATGGTATGCCCATGTATCAAAAAGAGAAGAATCTAAATCCGAGGCAATAAGAATCATACCTCTAACTATATTGGGTATAGGATTCTGCTCTACTAGTTCTGCACCACTAAGAAAGTTTGACATGTATTGTGGCCCTGTGACCCTGCCTGACTACCCTAAGATGATCCACACTACTCTCAGTGAAAACCTATAGCCTGACTACCACTGTTGTGACCACCTCCTCGGCCTGAATGGCCTGTCAAACTCTAGTTCCCTAACTGATGAGAAACTGGTGGTCCTTCTCCTGAATGTGGAGTCATAGAATTACCCCTATAACTCACTTCTGGAGAGGACATCCGATAAAAACGCGGAAGATGGCCCATCTTTCCTCAAGCTCGACACTCAATTGGGTCTCGTGGGAATCGAGGTCTTGTGTGACCACTCCTCCCACACTGGTATCATACCACATGGATACCTGAAGAAACATCACGTGAAATCTCCCTATAGTGCTTTCTATTATTTATCGAAGGAGTACCAGCCCTGGATACTAAATCATCCTGGATCGCAGCTCCCAACTCCCTCAGATTTCACTTGGTAATCAGCGCCTAGTTCACTATAGCTATCACCAAATTCATCCTGAAAACATTCACCTATGCTCAGATATCATACCTGATACCATCCTCAAATATCCTAGCCAAATATAACTCGTCACCTCCCAGAACAGGTACAAATGCTAAAGCTCAGTAAAATGGGATGAGTAATCCATCACTAAAAGAGTGCCCCACTCCAAATGCATGATCTCTCAGGCTTGATCAGCCCTCAATGTCTCGGGATAGAAGTAGTAAAAGAAGGCCCTTTGAAACTCTTCTCGAGTCATATCCTCATGATGTCCCACCTATGAGATAACATCCCACCATCTCTTAGAGGAATCACGTATCATGAGTGTCATGAGATTCACCCTCCCCTCTAGTGGCATTTTCAGATGCTCAAAGATAGAGATCATGGACTCTAACCATTTATCTAGAGATTGTGGTCCTCCATCCCATGAAAAATTGGGAGGATGTTGCATTTGGAACACCTGCGTCAACTCTGCCATAGACGGGGCAAGATGAGGTGCTCCCTAGATAGTCTGTAACATTCTCAAAAATCCTTCATGGAACTATTAATTAGCACCTACGTCTAGTATAACAGCTGGTTCCAAGATGGACATGATGGGAGGATATGCTGGTAGTCCCTAATCTATCTTTTCTAATGTCTGGTCATCACCCTTCACATAGCGTACAACTGGAGGACATCTCGGTGGCATGGCTCTGCAAGGTCAAGCACACACCTTAGTTCAATATTTTCAGGGACAAAAAATTATAAGTGCAGGAAAGGAACAAGAGAAGAAAACATTCAAGTTTTATAAAACAGGGAAACACAGTGTGTATAAACTCTACACGACGTGTTCCCTTAAGCTTTTAACATGGCGTGGACTTTTTCCGAACCTGGTCATGTAACACCCATACACAGGGCTTGTTCCTCATAAGACACAACATGTGCATGAATTTTCTCTCTTTCCCAATTACTTCTATATGACTCGAACTATACGGTTCTCTCCTAGGTAACACAACATAGTGTTTTCACCCTACACACGGTGTGTACTACTTATGTTCTAGCCACCTATTTCGTTATTCACATGTTCAACTCTACACAGCATGTAAGAATGGGACACTATGCGTACACCCTATGTTTTATCCACTCGTGTCGTTGGTCACACGGTTGGATACATGATTCTCTACAAAATTCATGTATGATCTAGACACAGTGGGCCCTACCAGAAGTTTCCCAACCCCATGTATTTTCTCACACAGTCATTCACATGGTCAATCCATACATGGTGTGTACTCCCAGTACATGGAGTGTACTAAAGAAAAGTTGTTTCTTCCAGAATAGAAGAACACATGGCGTGTGTTCACAACACCACATGTCGTGTTGTCTGGGTTTCTAGATATTAGACCTCCAAAACTCCTCTAGAACCCTTAAAAACAAAAAAAAATCCAAGGAATGACAAATTATAGTCTTTTAGAGCCCATACTCCCATGAATAAAAGTTTGTAATCCTTATTCATATCATATCTTGACAAAAATAAACTAAATTTCAAACATGATCCACGAAATTTTGATCCAATAGGGCCCATAACACCTCAGGTACCAAAGTTTGGCATCCATCCAAATGAAACATTACATATTCCAATACCCTATCAAAATAGTAGGTATTATATCACTATATCATGCATATCTAGCAAAACATCTATCACAATAGCATGCAGTCAGTAATACACCCTAAATGGCATGACAAGAATGCATGAAATGTGATCTATAAAAAGTTATTATATGATTCATGAGATGGAATACCCTAATATCGTTGGGTTGCAATAGAAATAGAAATTCAATAATATCAACAATAACAACAAAAAACAAGTGATTCATCCAATGGTGAAATCAAATCAATTGTAACAATTTCAAAACTACAAAAAATGCAATATTCGAGGTAACTTGGCTTTTCCCTGTATAGGGGTTTTCTATTCTCGATAAAATCTTATTAAAAACTACCCATTTCTTCATATCCCTATTTATAGGCTCCAAATGTTATGAAAAAGCAGAAAATAAACCCCTATGATACCACTTTGTAACATCCCTGTTCCAGGTGCCGCCTAAAGGTGCCCCAAACTCGGTTAGTCACATGAACTCAAGTGCATTTCCCCAAATGCTAGAGGCTGGTGACTAGAAACGAGGTACAAGGTATGATAGTAGGGAAACTATTCCCTCAATGGCAGAGTATACACTATGGAATAACAATAATAAATAATAGAGGAAGTAGTAATACCATAATTTAGAAGTAAAAAATGGAAGACTGATAGTATAAACGACTATAGCATATACAAATAAATGATGCATGTCAAATATATCAAGGAAAGAATCCAAAAAATTCACAATACTGGAAAAAAAATACTGAACCAAAAATATAGAAAACAGTAAAATCTAATAGCATCGCAAGCCTCAGCTTGCTCCCATGCTCTCAAGATCCAACAACAATCAAGTACCTGATAAAGAAGGGAGGTTTCCCTTATTTGTACATACAACAATATAATCTTTTTGGGTTCAAAAGCATTACCCAAAAAGGGTGTGAGACGAATCCCAGTAGGCAACCACCAAAATATCTATGCCTAACTATCCGTGAATATATATAGAAGGTAATATGCAGAAATGAAGCAATAAACTAGGAAGTACTCAAAAGTAAACAATCCTACAATTTTCAATTACATTAATTTACATTTATTAATTATTAAATGCATTTAATAATGTAACCTTGGGATATATCCTAATCTCTATATCCCCATGTATAATATAAAAATAGATCTCTTAGAAGACCATCTAAATCAACTAGTAAGACAGAGTCCAAGATTGTGCTTTGGCTTGGCAGACTCATCACAAACATTCAATTATTCACAAGCAACCCTCTAGGAAAGTTCTCATAGTATAATCCCCTATAGTTTCACATAAAATCAAATCAATAAATAATAGTGACCCTCAAATAAATATTACACAGTCTAACCCCTTTGGTCTCATATAGCACTAATCAAATACAACGACCACTTGGGTAGCTCTCACAGTCAATACCCCTTGGTCTACATAGGAACAATAAATTATAATGAACCTCTGGAATCTTTCATAGTCAACTCCCTATGGTCTAACATTCATTTAATAATGACCCTATAGGTAGCTCTCACAGTCTAACCCCTCTGGTCAATGACCCCATGGTAGCTCTCATAGTCAACACATATGGTCATTCATTACAATAATTCATAAATAAAAGACCCTTTCTCAGGAATCTCTCATAGTCAATTCCCCTTGGTCATACATTCATAATTCTAATTGCATGCATCTCAAATAAATAGCAACTCCATCATAATAACACTAGGCATGGAAAACAAGGCATCTTAACATGCGTTCTAGACCCAACATCCCTAACCAATCAGAAACATGAAGCACATCCATAATCAAGGAAATAAACCTTATGCATAATCAATAGCCCCTTGTCAATAAAACACACCATAATAGGTCTTAAATAGGGTTAAATTATATAATATTCAATACCCAAAATATGGTTATTTGTCACTTTTAGCATTTATAATCCAAAGATAAACAAAGTAAGCCACAAACCACCTGCCTAGATGTGGTATGGTGAACACTCTCAAAATTCATCCCTTTAATCAGTCTAGAATGTTGTAGATATATAAAAAGGTCAAAAATGTTCAACCTTGAATAACTCATGAGAGAGAAGAAATCAGGAAGAGAGGCTCTAAGGAATGAGAGAACTCACCGGTGGGAATACAATGCACCTGGAGACATCTTAATTAGAGCTTAGTTGGAGGAATGAGAGGAGATTAAATATTTTCTGTCATACATCGCTCTCCGGTATGAGACACGATAAGAACAAGACGCTTATAGAGATTATATGTGACCCCGGTCTAATTAATCAAATAAAAATAAAAGTACACGACCTGTTCTTTCAATGTGCATGCCATGTACTAGCCTCAACCCCCCCCCCCCACTTTATGTGGTCATATAGGTCACCCACATGGCCATGTACTCGGCCATTACACGACTAGTACATGATTATGCACGACAACTGGGTACATGGTGTGTACTAAAAAGTACACATCATGTACTTAGAAAATTACCATTTATTTCTTTTTCCTCAAAAACAACCTGAAATAAAGATCTATACCTGAAATGAAGATACAGGTTCTTATAATAGGAGTTGGTGTTTTGAGAAGAGGACAACTACAAGCTATGAAGGATTATGAGCCTGAGGCTCTAGGGTTGATATGAGGTATGATCTGTATATTTTATAATTTATTTGAATAATTGATAGATATTGTTTCATGTCATTCCTTTCTTAATAATTTACTGGTTCAAGACTTAGAAATTTCATTTTATTCATTGGATTGACCGTTAATCATGGAGACTCCAATAGGATGTGACTCAGTAATTTTCCACTTATGACGACAGTGTGATCTAACACTTAAAGGAAAGATCTTTTAATGAGATATCATTATAGTTGCGATGAGACCTTATGACATAATCTCAGGTATGGACTAGATATCCATATTTTATACCCATATTGTTTGTTTTAGTAAGAGGATGTGGTGTATTCACATTGATGGGATGAGGTTGCAATTTTTTGGGTGTAAAGGAATCTCTAGTAGAGTAGGATGGGCTCAGGCATAGAATAGTGTAGCTGATTACTCACTAGTTTGGTAGCTTGACTTTTGGAGTAGTCGATGTTATGGGATACTAGTTTTCTATGGTATTGGTGAAGTATGAGGATGTTTTTCATGAGGATGTGTCAGTCTTACCTTCCCACTGAGAGTTAGACTTTTGCATTGAATTGCACCTTGGGATGGCCTCGATATCTGAATTGTCATATTGGATGGAACCCATTGAGATTTGTGTGATGAGGCTGAATCTAGAGAACCTGTAGAAGAATAGATTTACGAGACCTAGTGTTTCCCCATAGTAATCCCTAGTGTTGTTCACTATGAAGGTGAACTTGATATTGAGGTTATGTATGGATTACTGGTGGATGAACTAGGTGACTATGGTGAATAAATATCCACTACCAGGGATCGATGACCTATTCAATCATTGGACAGGGCCACATGGTTTCTTTAATATTGAACTCAGTCCAGACTATCACCTGCTATGAGTACGGTATGAGGATATACCAAATATGGAATTCATATGTCTCTAAAATTATTGTGAGTACTTGGTCATACATTTTAGTATTATGAATTTTCTAGAAGTGTCCATGGGACTGAGGAATCAGATCATCCAGACCTTATTAGACCATTTTTTGGTGTTCTTCACCAATGATATTCTAATGTACTCAACATCTAAGGAGGATCATGAGAGACACTTGAGGATGGTCCTTGACATACTTCGAGAGCACTATATTTATAGGAATCTCCAAATGTGTTAGTTTTGGATTTGAGAGGTTCACTTCCTAGGAAAAGTCATCTCATAAGGAGGAGTAGAATTGGATCCAGCAAATGTTGAGGTAGTGCTATATTGGGGTCCACCAAAAGTGTTACTAAGGTGTGGAGTTTCCTTAGGTTGGCAGGGTACTATCAGAGGTTTCTACCTAATTTATCTAGAGTTACATAACCTTTTACATTGTTTACCTAAAAGGGGAATCCTTTAATGTGGATAGAGAAGTCCCAAAAGTGTTTTTAGAAGTTTAGATGGATGTTTATGAGAGCACCCATTTTGATATTTTTGGATGAGGTTGTTGATTATGTAGCATTTTGTGATGCCTCAATGACCAGAATTGGTTGTGTTCTGATTCATAGTTTGGAAATGATTTTCTATGGGTCCAGGAAATTGATACTACATGATTTTAACTTCATGATCCATAATATTGACAAATCATTCATAGTTTCCGCTATAAAGATGTGGTGGAACTATCTTATGGGTTAGTGGTTTATCATCTTATCTGGACAAAATATTCTCAAGTATATCTTATCTCATAAGGTTATTTACTTGAGATAGATAATATGTATACAGTTCCTAAAAGACTAACTTTCAGATTATCTATACTCCTAGTAAGTGGAATTTGGTGGTAGATACTCTCATAAGGAGATATTTTTCTCAATTGTTGGCTGAGGCGTCACAGCAGTTAGCCTCGTTAAAGTTGTCCTTAGTGGACAAGGATGGTGCCTTAATTATTTAGTTTATGGTTGTTAACCCACAAATTTTACAGTGTGTTAGAATAGATCATCAAGGAGATTCTTATTTTTAGACCTTATATACATAGAAGGAGGGGAGCATGTTATCTTTTTCTGATCATATATGATTTTACCTATGATGTTGTGGGAGATGGTGATGTGGGGATTTCATATATACCCTTTAGAGGTAAATCTAGGTTTTTAAAAGATTTACCAGGACCTCCGATATTAGATTTGGTGGCTAGGAATGAAGAGATGTGTTGAAGATTTTGTCACTCGATGTCTCACCAATCAGCATGTGAAGTCTAAGCACAATGTTACAGTGAATTTAACTCTACCCCTGAGGTTCCAGAGTAGAAGTTGGATGTGATATCCATAGACTTTGTTGTAGGGTTACTGCATACATCTAGAGGAAATGATACAATATAGATGATCATAGACCGACTCACAAATTCATCACACTTCTTAGCTATTCAAGAGAAAATTTCAGTAGATATATTGTGATGCTTGTACATGAAGGATATAGTTCATCTCCATGGAGTTACCTAGATGACCATTTCATGAATTTATGCTCACTTTACATCATGAGTATGGATAGGATTTTAAGAATCCATTGGGAAATAGTTGTGTTTGAAATTGGATTTTCACCCCTAGAATGATGGCCATATTGAGCGGACCATTCAGGTTTTGGAGGATATGTTGTGGGATTTCATGTTGTATTTTGTCCATAGTTGGGAGGGTCACCTTCCCATGGTGATTTTTTCATACAACAATAGATACTATTCCCACATTGGTATGGAACCAATTTAGGTCTTGTATGGGAGCACCTATAGGTCACCACTTTTTGGAAATGATCCAAGTGAGTCAATACTAATGGGCCCAAATTTTGTGTGATCTACTACAGAGAAGTTTTATATCATCCAAGAGTGGATGAGGACTATAAAAATCCATTATAAGTCCTATATAGATATAAGATGTAGGAATTTGGAGTTCGTGGAGGGATACCATGTGTTCCAAAGGGTCTCACCTTGATGTGGATTATCGAGATTTGGTCAAAGTGGTATGTTATCTTTGATATTCGTTGGCCCTTTCTAGTACTACGTAGAGTTGGTGAGTTAGAATAACACTTATCTCTACTACTATAGTCAGACTGGGTACATGATTCCACTCACATGTCATAACAGAGGAGGAATCTGCACAACTCAACACATATTATCAACCAGGGAGAGCTGGAAATCTGGGATGGTGTTACCATTGTTGAGTACCCAGTATATATTGAGGATTGGAAGGAGGGGATCCTTCCTAGGGGATCAATTATCCAAGTACATGTCTAGTCATATCATGGGAATCCTTAGGAGGGAACTAGGGAGAATGAGACCTAAATACATGCTCAGTACCCTCATCTTTATTTATTTGGTTTTCCAAATTTTTAGAAAAAAAAACCTATGGTTGGGTGAATGTAATGAATATGATTTTCCATGTTTAACTAAATAATTTTATATGTATTATTTTTAGATATAGGTTTTGAGGTGAAAAGATATTATAAGGCATGATGATCCAAAAATTGATATTCAAAAAATATTAAATATATTAATTTCATGTGAATAAAATTTTTCAAAAAAAGTAGAATAACTCTTAAATATAGGCTCAAATAAAAAATATAAGTCTGTCATTAAGTTTAGAGCATCGTATTTTTCCTATGTGTGACATAATATTTTTTAGCATCAATTTTTTTGGTAAAGTGTTATCATAAGAACAAATAATAAAATAAATTAATTTAATTTATTAATATATTGATTTTAGTACAGTGCCTTAGAATCCTCTATTTAAACATGGATATTCCTAAATACCTATGGTTATCTATATAACCTGGGTATTGATAGGATTTGTTGGAGACGATTAGTTGGAGGATCACTAGTAGATGACATCGGATCAGATCAAGATAGAGGATCATTGTGCCATCAGAGATCGTGTATCTCACTAATGATGATAACGTAAGACTGTTCTTCATCAACAATGAATCCCAAATCTAGATAGTATGTTAAATTTTGGGATTCTATCCTATTATTTTATTCTGATTGAACTTGAGCAAATTCTAAAAATAATAATTGATTCTTGCATCGATGGTTGATTTATTTATGATATATTTATTTATTTGATGATTATTCCCTCTTAATTCATATAATTAATTGAAAATGTATTGAGTTCAAAATGAAAAAAGGTTGAGGTTCATTCCTCCTGTTTTTGGTTTAGGTATTTCACCCCTATTTCTTCACATGTTCATCATGGGAAATTTCTCTGGACCATGGTTCGATGAATACTGGGTATATGATTGTTGTACGACTTCTCTTATACATAATGGAACAATATTGTAGGTAAGGTTCAAAATCTAGTGTGTGATAAAGGAGTGATGATGATGAGTATGGTATATGATATATCATAATGATCCAATGGTTCTCGTTCTTCTTGATTCGATGTGTGGTGGTGATGGAATGACTCAATGGGGGTGTTTTCCGAGAAGACTTGAATCCTGGAATCAGATCTCTAGTGACAAGAAGGTCATATGACCTTAAATCCATGATTCCCCACTGGAATCATGACGGTGGATGTATGGAAAATGATGTGGAGAAGAACCTGATGGTTTTATAATTTTCCAAGTTACACTGCATGTAATACAGGTTCACACACAGTGTGGGGCCCTAACTATGGAACTAGGGTATCCATAGAGAAGGAAATATCACATATAATGTGACACTTGTCACATATCGTGGGATCCATGCTGGGAGCTTAGCATGTATCTTATAGGATACATGGGAATGAGTAGGTGTGTGTACATAGACATGTTTAGATTACATGGTAAGATCCTTGTAGTCGGGCATGTCCAAGTGTACACAGGCATGTTCAGGTGTACATAGGCTGGTACACGGTCACAAATAGAAGTAAACAAGCATAGGAAGGTGGAAAAGGATGAATTATAATTTGACTTCTACACATTTTGTACCCATAGATGGCATTCCATGTATTTTCATGTCTATATATCATGTGAGGTGGAAGCACATGAATAGACCAGGGGTTGTCTAGAAATGTCGTGTACCCTAGTACATGTTGTGTACCCCATTTTAGGGTGTTTGGAGACATTTTTATTTATAGTTTAGAACAATGTCGGTGGAGTGTGTTCCCTTAGCCCATCCAATCAAGGGTACACTATAGTATTGTGTCCATAACTCTAGATTGTGACCTCCTCTAGAAGATGAGTCTCATATAGAGTTTGTAGGTTCCCTCTGTGAGATCGGAGTGTGATCCTCTATTATTCATTATTATACCCTGGGTGGGGTTTGTGGGATTATCATGACCTCCTTACATAGGTAATTGATCCCCCATATAGAAGTTTGAATTATTATGGTTCTCCATATCATTGTAATATGATCCTCTATATAGTGATTTGATCCAGATTTGGGTTTTTGGTGTCCCCTAGTGGTCTTCAGTGTGATCCCCTATCTATGTATCGATATCTTTAGAGACCAGTGATTTTTCATGGTCAGGGACCAATCATAATAACCTTTTGGTTGAGTCTTACTGACGGTAATATGGCTCATATAGTGGGTTCTCCTAGAATGAGCACTGCCTAGTAGCATCGAGCAGTGTCCTATAGAGGGTGGTTAAGTTGAGACCAACTGGAGGCGCAGTGTCCTTCCTGAGTATATCTTGGTTTTTATTTGATTTATATATTCTTATTATGATTTGACTACACTTGAATCTTTGTGTTTAGTTTTCTGGGGGGTGTCCCACTGGGTATTATTATACTCATCCTTGTATGGGTTTTTTCCAACATGTTTTGTGTCTTATGCAGGCGAAAACCCTTTGGACAGTGTCATGGGAGGATAGGGAGTAGGTGAATCATAGTTTGGGCTTGAAAACTGAGGTTATCTTCGGGTGGTTTCACTCAATAGTGGGCCCATACTAATGAGTAGGTTGGACTCTCTAAAGGTAATGGTTGGTCATTTATTTTGCCTCACAATCACATATAGTTCATTATTGACAAACTCTGATTGTGGGATTATAGATGTATTCACGCGTTGTTCTTAGTTGTTTTACATTTCATTGTTTTATGGGATTTGATATGTGTGCATGTGTATAGGTAAATTAGGGTAATTCCTCTCATGTGTGGGATATTCCTACTCAGCGCTGATCTCTATCCCCTAGCCTACTAGTGGTGGGCTTGGGATAGCCACAACTTAGACCCACTACTACAAACATGACCTTTATCAGCGCTAAAAATGGCCTTTATCAGCGCTAGAAAAGCACTGATAAAGCCAGCGTAGATAAAGGGGGGTCCCCTTTATCAGCGCTAAAAAAAAGCGCTGATAAAAGTACCCCTTTATCAGCGCTTTTTTTAGCGCTGATAAAGGGGTCTTATATCAGCGCTTCCTTTATCAGCGCTTTCGTTTTAGTGCTGATAAAGGACACTTTTATCAACGCTTTTAAAAAAGCGATGATAAAAGTTAAAAAAATTAAAAAAAATTTAAAAAAATTAAAAAATACTGCCAATCGGGGGGGCTTTTATAGCGCTTGAACCCCCCTTTTACAGCGCTTTTCGGCCCCTATAAAACACCCCATGCACCCCACGCACCCCCCTCCACCCTTTAACAGCGCTTGCTCCAATATTCTCCATGCACGCGCACCCCTGCCTCCACCAGGATTTGAACTCGAGACCTCCCCCCTGCGCGCATAAGCCCTTACCACTACTCTATTTTGATTTGCTTTCCAATTCATGATATCTATATATATATATATTTATATATTTAGTTATATTTATTCGTATAGTAATATATATTTATATTAATATATATATAGTTATATTATAATATATATATATATATAGTAATTTTATAATATATATAGTAATATTAATATATATATATATATATATATAGTGGTATTAACCCAGTGGGTTGGCTTGTGATAATACACCACCACCCTTTTTAACAAAAATCATGGATTATTAAACATTTTATTAAGGTAATTCAGATAAGGAAATATGGAATCTAACTCCATAAAAATAAACAAAATTATCTTTTAACCCTCTTTAAAATCCTTTCATGAAAACTATTTTTTCATAAATAACCTCAAGGAAATCCCATTTAAGAAATACAAAAAATATTTTCTTTTTCAAAAATATGCATTAAAAACATATAAAAAACCATTTTAAATTAAAACAACACACTAAAAGTGTTTCATAATTCACACATAGGCACCCTAGCATCCAGGAAACATAATCCAAGAAACAACCAAACTATGGTATCGATAATCAAATAAACTAGGGGAATGAAATCGATTCATTATCCCATAAAGCATATTTAGAAGGACTTGCCATCATGGGCGTCATCTCTAGTCTATAGTAATAAAGACATAAACTAGTGATAATAAACCTATATGGGTAGTACTATATCGATCAAAATCCCGGATAGTATCTTGGGACTATCCAAAAATAAACACCCTAGAATCTCCTTCACTACACAGCTAACAAAAAGTTTTTTAGCTCAACAACTTGTTATACTCTCAATCTAATCATCAGGGTATAGTCCGGAAAATATCCATGCACAACCTACTACTATACACTAGGGATTAATATCATACAGGTCACTCTCTATCTACCTAGGACTCCTATAATAAGTCAAATATTGGTGACAACAAATAAAGCATCACACATATCAAATATAAAACATTTAAAATAACTCATGCCTCACCTTATACACCCTAAAAATTGATAGCCCCAAACACATATATCCATAAGAAACACATTAGTAATAATCAATATAATATACCACCTCATGGGATCACAAACCACCATGGTTCTAAAAATAATAAAAGAGGCTTAAAGAGGGTCTCACACAGTTATAAATCCACTTTTCTGAAAGTTCCAAATCGGCTTTCACAAAATTTCTTGGGAATCCAAACAATTTTCATGACCCTTAAAAACCAAACATAAAACACCCTTTGAACACCATTTAACAAACAATACTTTTAAATCCAATTTGGAAATCCAACCATTTCCAAAACACTGCTTTATGAAGAAACGCACCCCTTTTTTAAAGGAAGCCAATTTGGTCCCAAGTACCCTTTAACAAAACCACACCTCCCAATTCAAAAGCATTTAAAAGAAAAAATGATTCCACATGGTCTAAAAAACATTAAAATATAAGGATTTATCCTATATTAAATTTCAAAAACATTCCTTTAAAACATTATACACACACTTAAAAGGAAAAAAATGATGTCAAAAACCCCTTTGAAACAATTAAATACCTTTAGAAGGGACAATAAGGAATTCTAAAAAACACTTTTCATGTTACCTAGGTATATTACATGTATTTAAAATATTTTTATGCCATTTAAAAAATAATAAGGTGTTTTTATAGAAATATAATTCCACAATGAACTATTTCAAAACACATTTATCATTTTTAAAGAGCCTCTCAAGAATTTTAACAAGTAATTGACATGATACATGTCCATGAAAAGCTTAAAATACTGTTTACATGATTCTATGATAATAATAACTAATTTTAAAACATACATGAAATTTATAATGTTCATTACAAGGGAATTCCATAGAAACGCCTTACTCATTCCAAAAAGAACCATCTGAAACCAGTCGCCTTTGATAGTGAATGCCCAGCCAAGATAAAAATTGACCTACTGAACCATAGACAGCCCAATTCACCATCATTAAAACCCATATAAACCCTAATATAAACCCCAAAATGGTTGGAGTTTTTGGGAGTGATATAAATCAAGAGAGAAGGAAATGATAAGAGAATATAATAGGAATAGTGGAGAAAGAAGTGCTTACCACATGGATTCCACTTGAAGATAAGAGGGATCGTGCGTGAAATTCATGTATGAGGAAGAGAAAGAGATACTCTATGATTTATCCATGATAGGAAAAATTATAAAAGAGAATAGGGGTCCCAAACCACCTAAAAATAAACACAAGAAAATGGGTGAATTTTCCCTTTAATGAAATTTGAGTCGGTCACACAGTTCAGATGCACAATTTTCCAAACTATACTCTAACCATGAAAAGGCCACTAACTAGACCAAATAAACACACACGTATAAACTTAAGGATTCTAAAAAGTTGGGAAAATAATTTTCCAACCAATACAAATGGAACTGTCAAATTACAGATCCAACTCACATGCTTTTTCACACAGTTTAACGAACCTTGTGCAATCCATGTCCTCTTACCAAAACAGCCTAAAATCCCTACATGGTTTCCCCTAGGATATTTATGGTTTGACCCAAAATATTCACTACCCATGTTGGATAAACCATGTGTGTAGAAATAAGATATGCCTAAGGGATGCAAATTCCAACATAAGGGCCATCGAAAGGTTTACCCTAAACCGTGTGCAACAAATAGTGTGCCAGCATAAAATTTCATGAAATTCCAAAAATTAAAATAAAAAATTACTAGAAATTTATATTACCCAAAAATGGAATAAAATAATACCTAATATATGGTAATAGTTACATTTGGGTGTCATGGGTGATTATTTAAAATACCAGCCCAATTTTTAAAGAAACTTTGGAATCCAATTTCAAAATAAATTTTATTACACTTTTTTCAAGACAAAAAATCCCAATTATCTCAAAATCATAGGATCCATGAGAAATTTCTTGTAAAATTTAATTATAAAACCATTTCACACACACATTATTCCATTTTATGATTTTACTTTTCAAACCCTAGTTTCTCTCAAAAATACACACATCTAACAAACCAATTTCCCTATGGTTAATAAGAAAACACATCACAATCATAGTCAATCAATTAAACCCCTCATATCCATATTAATTGAATCACCCTTTATAATATAATAAAGAAAAATTTATTATATTATATGTTACTTCAATTAATAATAGATTTTTAAGATGAATCATGTCAAACAACATTGGCCATAGGCTCATCTATCATTCCCTTAGCACACCATTTTTACGATGCATGTACAACTCAGTGGATCCCAGTTAAGCCCTATGACTAATCCAAAGTATCATTCATCCCATATAGGATATTCGATCAAAAATAACATATCATTGATCCCATGTTTTCTAATTCTAAAACCGAACAACCCATAGAATCTTGGATTTCAACCGATTTCATGTTTGTTAGGCATATGCTCAATTTACCTACCAAGTCCCAAAAATATCACTCCATATCTAACTAACTATATCTCATCCTAAGACATGATCTAATGCCACTTTTTAATTACTAGGCCCAAATTAATTGAATGTAACCTGAGTGGGGGTCTCTAAATAACCTTAGGTACACCTCTCCATACACTAGAGGGTACTAAATAATGGAAATGGATTATCATAGTCATACATAGACTATTACCACTAAATAAACCCAGAGTTCATAAGAAAATTCTACCAAAAATTTGACAGGGCCCATCCATATATCATATATCCCAAAAATACCTATAGACATGATATAGGGATACACATAGGCCCCCGTAGTTTAAAATTTATAAATATATCTATATGAAGAATCGTCTTTAAAATAGAATCAGTATATAAAATTCTATAATATATATAATGAAAAAATGGTTAAATTTCTTATATACTGATTGGGCTGTCATGACACATCAAATTTATAGTGAATTGAAGAATATTTTTTAGTATAGGGTAGACCATAGGTCGTCTCTCAAGAATATTTTATAGGTTTAGAGTATGTGTTTTTAATAAAAATTACTAAAAATGGGGTGATTTTGAAAATAGTTTAAAGAAAATAACTTAATTTAAAGAGTTTAATAGTTGAACAACCAATTGTATTTTGAAAAATATGATATAAAGGGGTCATTGTGATTTCAGTATACACATTTCATGTTTATATTTCATATATATTCGTTTAATTTTTGAGTAATTTTTGGTTGAAATTAATTGGGATCCCAATTAATTCCTAATACTTTATCTTATTACTTGAAGAACCAAAATGTGACATAACAATCATATTGTCAAGGTACATAACTTGTTCCTAGAATAAGAGATTGAAAATAAAATTTAAATCTCATGGAATTGGGTAAGAAAAGGATTCTTTTGTTTTTCAATCGGAACAACACAAGTCACACACTCAAAAACCTCACACCGATCGGTTATAAATTAGGATCTAATCAATCACATGCATCAAAACAAGAATTAAAATAACAAATAATTTAAGATAAATGGAAAGAAATGTTTTAAAAAACAAATTACTCCAAACCAGTATCTAATATATCCATTATAACTCCCTTGACATGTCTGTAGCTCCCTCACAAAGAACGCCCACCATTTAGCTTGACATCAGGAGGAGGAGAAAGATCGGGTGGAACTCCTTCATCATTAATGATCCCCATTTGAGGGTAGGGGAATCCATAACTTATAGGATGAAGAGGATACTCTAATAAGATTCTATAATGGAAGATATTTTCTTTTGGTTCGAACATCCAAATGAGGTTCCCTTGGTGCCCTTTTATAGCCAAAATGGTAAGTGGTTTTGAGCACCCATTTTTTGTGATACCACTTGAGTATCGATTTTGGGTTGGTATATGGAATTATCACAACTTGGAAAAGAGATAAAATTTGTTTTGTGTTGTTGTTACTATCACCATGTCAAATTTGGAGGTCATTTAATATCTAAAAATGGATATATGTTGATAATATTGAACCAAACTTCTGACTTCATGCAGATTATGTCCCCTGTAAATAATGGTTTTGATGGGCCCCTTAATGGACTAATGGGGCTTGGTTTCCATGATATTAATTGTATCTGATGAAGTTTTGGATTGGTCCACAAAATTTTAGCCCATTTTGAGACACTTATTTCACACGATGTTCAAAATTGTGGACAGATGTCATTGGGCTCCCATGCAGTTTGGCCAATTTTCCTTCTGGTGGATCATCTCTAGGGCCTCCAAATCATGTCCTAATATAATGAAATTATCAAAACAAGTAACATTTCCCCTATTAATAGTGATAAACACAAAATAATTGAATCAAACATGAAGTGAAATTTGTTATTATTTTTATAATTTTCAATATAAAACTAGTTTTGCATAGTGGTGTAAGGGTAAAAATGAAACGATGAATCACAGTGCAATCATATACATATTGAATGATAAATAAAAGTAAATAACAGATCCAACCCAACTCACATATTTGTCATGTCATGTCCTAGACTTCTAGGAACTACTGACTCAACCACATTTCTATCTCCAACAGATACTTGTGTCCTAAGAGAAAATAATAATATTTACCCACATACATTTAAACACATATCATATATGTGGGTAGGGGCTAAGTTTAATGACCTGGTAGAAATCCGAAATGCCTCAAAAACACTGAGTGCTGCTGTGATCAAGTGTATGTGAATGAAATACATATAATAAGGTGAAATCATGTCTATGAAACACACCCAGTTGGAAAAATAACACACTGTGCACATACAATCACATATGTTAGATCATCATTTTCCAAACTAAACACCATGAAACTTCATAATACACACTTTAGAACCATGCTAGAGGGAAGATAATAACAAATATAAACATAACCACTCATAAGAAAAGAAATAGTTTTTATTACTAATAAAAAAATTCCAACTATTATATGATTTAATTAAATAAAACAAATTAAATTTTATAATATTAAATTGATAAAGTGTAAATACTTTTAAGAAATATCTAATCAAAATTATCTTAGGGTGATTTTTTATTATTTTTATGATAATGTGGTTTTTTCATTGAATAATAAAACATATAGTTTTTAAAAATATATTAACAGTCATTACATCATAATGATATAAATATGATTTCAAATTTATTAAACCTATTTTTAAAAAATATACATTTTAAGAGTAAAAAATACATTTAAAAATAATAAATTGAATTTATAAACCTATATTTAAAATTTTTAATTCTAAGATATATTTTTTATCATAAAAAATATTTTTGATTCATTAAATTTAATTAAGTGTTTCCAGTATTACATTTGGTTTTGTATTGATTGTAATTTAAAATAAATATATTTTTTATTCATAAATCAATAAAATTCATGATGATTGATACTATTTAAAAAATCCCTAAATGAAAAAAATCAATACTTTACGCTAAAATATCCCTCCCTTTTTCCAATATAAAAACCCCTCATGAACCCCTTACTCCTAACTCAAAAAATTCCTTACATTTCCAAATAAATTAAAAAATAATTCTCTACACATCCCTTCCCATGTCCCTAAGCCCTAGTTGTCCCCAAATGTCCCTCCTCTTAAGGATTTAGGAACAATCCAAAGGAGGTAATTCAAAACATAATGTAATGGTTTCCAAGACTGTTTATCTTTTCTAGTTTGTGATTATTTTCCTTAAAATTATTTGAAAAATCCAATTATTTTATTCCATAATTCCATTATGAGGGAAATGGAAACTTTTTTATCCATAAATTACTTGATATCACCCATTACCTCTCTCTGAACTGTTTTTCATAGGTTCTTACTATATCAAGATAAATACTTCCTAATTCTATCTCTTTTAATTTCTCATTTGAGTTCCCTTTTATATAAACTACATTAAGCATCATTTTAATATTATTTTAATATTTTATAGACATTTTATAATAAAATTTTATCTATTATTTATAGTATATTATTAAGACCCTCTCATTAAATACTTCCATAAGTTGTTACTATATCAAAATACAATTTTCAAAAATTGTGTCATTTCATTTCAATTATCATTTAACCCATTAAAATAAGATGATTAATATTTAAAGGTATCCATAAAACATTATCATAATTAGGATATTTTTTTTATAAAACTCATTTATTATTGGTTATTCCATTCTTTTAAAAACTTTTGAAAATCAACCCTCACCCATGGTGGTTTTATAATACCTAAGTGAATTGTGAAGTTTTCTCAAATTTATTTCTTTCATGGGTATTCTTAAAATTAAATTAATGATTTAATATAAGATTAATATTCATATAATATGTTTTTTATGATTATCGAATATTATGATATCCATGATAAAAAATGAAATTAAAGGTTTATAACCATATCTATTTTAACAGAAACAAACAATTTTATCATGGAGGATTCACAGAATTTTTCACTATATACTGATCTATTAAACTCCATCAATTATAAAACAATATAAACCATAAAAATAGATTATTTTAAAATATATTTAACCATTTAATGGTGACTATTGACCATTTATAGTTCACTAAAGATGGTTTGGAATGAAAAACTTAATTACCTCAAAACGATCGATATGAATAATATGAATTTATTAGATAAATAAAACATGATAATAAATGAATTAAAAGTTATATTAAAAAAAATTAAAAAAAATTAAGTAAGTAAATAATTAATATAATTTTATTATACAAGATGTTATAGGACATATGATTCAATATGGGACTTGAGGTAAATGTGTGCTTCCCAATGTTCATTCTTTTCAAGTATGGTTTCTCAATTTCCAATATTTTATTAATAATCTCAAATCCTAGGTAATAAATGTATAAATTAATATATTAACTTAATTTTTTTTATCAATTTATAGTCTTTATTCCTTATGTATGTAATTATAGTTCAAACCCTATAGTGTTCATAAGGTATCTTTCCCATTATTTCCCATTTTTAAGGTTATGTTCTCAATCGCTTTTTATATCACTCACTTCCTCTTTATCACATTCAAAACATTATTTCTTTATTTTATTTAGTCTTTATTATCCTTCCTTCTTTGGTTATACACTTTTATTTTTGTTTCCCATCTTATCCTTTCATTAATTTAAAACCTATAATATTTATAGATTCCCCTTTTCATTTTTCTTATATTTTTATATAATTTTCTTCAATTTCAAATAATTTTTTTTAGTTTTGAAATATTGGAAAAAAATTTAAAATAATTTTTTAAAAATAATTTCTATCATTTTTTGAAAATTGTGTATTTTAAAAGTGAATTGTTTCATTATTTTAATGAAAAATTCAAAAAAAGTTATGAAAATTCTTATAAAGATATCTCTTCAATTTTTCATTATATTCTTATCAAACTTATTTTTCAATGAATTTATTTATGGTCATTTGTCACACATATGAACAATGTATTATGATAAAAAGAGTAAACCTATAATTATATATCCCCCCAATTTATTTGGTAATACTTTATATCTTAGGAGATCAATATGTGTGGGCTAGGAGTATTAATTATCATCCATAGTATTATATTTGTTCCATATATAGTAAGCCTCATCCATTATGTTATAAATTGTATAGGTAAAATAATCCTCATTCATAACATTATGTTTGGGGAAATTACACTAATCCATGTCCATAATGTTTTGTGTGGGATATATATAGTAATCCTAACTACTGGAAATAAAGGATATACCAACAGTTTAGAACCGTTGGTATAGGCTGGAGAACCGTTGGTATATTCTATACCAACGGTTGTCCAAACCGTAGGGAAGTAAGGCGTGGGGAAAGATATATACCAACGATTTGCAGTAAACCGTTGGTATAGCCCACACTAGGTATGGATTTTCCAATGGTTCAACAGGAACCGTTGGTATAGGTTTACCCAACGGTTCTAAACCGTTGGGAATACTATAATTCTGATCTTATACCAACGGTTCACAACCGTTGGTATAGTATTTTTCCCAACGGTTTTATGAAAACCGTTGGGAATTCAATGGTTTTGATCTTATACCAACGGTTGTAAACCGTTGGTATAGATGTTTTCCCAACGGTTTCAATGAAACTGTGGGGATATGTTTAAGTATGGTTTTTTACCAACGGTTTATTGAACCGTTGGTATAATTCTTTCTCAAAGTATACCAATGGTTTACAACCGTTGGTATTCTGTATTTCCAGAATTGTTGCACAGCAGCCCCTCCAGTAGCCCCTCCAGTGCATACACCTGCATAAAAAACAGCACTAAAAATAGTGACAGACTTAAAACAACAAAAAACAACACCACCTATTTGATTACACCACCTATTTGATTAGAGTCTTGGTGAATAATTCCCCCTTTGAATCTTCATATGAAAAAAATCATCCAGTATAGTTGAATCAGAGTTTCAATAAATCAAATATTATTTACACCCATTTCAATATTCATACGACAACCACTTTTATAATATATGGTGAAAAGGTATTTTCATAGGAGTCTCATCACTTGTGACTCAATAAGTACCACACCATGCCCCGAATTGAGGCTGGGTTGACTGGTACACATCACATATGATCCATGGATCATTTTCCTAAAGTTTCAACACAATCAAAATCCGTTTGATCGGTTTGGCATATGTACGTAAAATATTAATCCATTTTGAACAAATGAGAGGTAGTTTGGGTGGTCCCCGCACCACGGTGACTCGTATTGAGGCGGAGTTGAATCGTACACGTCACATATGACCCATGGATCGTTTTCCAAATGTGTCAAAAGAATTAGAATGTATTTGGTCTGTTTCCCGTATGTCAATTGTTGATATCACTTACAATTTAGTCCATTTTGAAGAAAAGAGAGACAGTTTGAGTGGTCCTGGCCACACTGTGGCTTGGATTGACATAGGGTTGACTCGTACACATCAAATATTACCCATGGATCGTTTTCCTAAAGTTTCAATAGAATCCTAATTTGTTTGGTTGGTTTGGCGTATGTCAACTGTTGTTTTCACTTAAAATTATGTCCATTTTAAACAAAAGAGAGACACTTTGAGTGGTGTCGGCCACACCGGGCCTCAGATTGAGGCGGGGTTGACTCTTACATGTCACATATGAGCCATGAATCATTATCCTAATGTTTCAACACAATCAGAATCTGTTTGATCATTTTGGTGTATGTATGTAAAATATTTTCCATTTTTAACATAAGAGAGACAGTTTGGGTGGTGTCGGCCTCACCGTGCCTCGGATTTATGTGGTATTGACTCTTACACATCACATATGACCCGTGGATTTTTTTTTCCTAAAGTGTAAACAGAATCCGAAGGCGTTTGGTCAGTTTCCCGTATGACAGTTGTTGATTTCACTTACAATTTATTCCATTTTCAACAAAAGAGAGAAAGTTTTAGTGGTCCTAGCCACACCGTCACTCAAATTGAGGTGGGGTTGACTCGTACACATCACATATGACCCATGTATTGTTGTCCTAAAGTTTAAACAGAATCCGTAGGTGTTTGGTCGGTTTTCCATATGTCAGTTTTTGTTTTCACTTAAAATTAAGTACATTTAAAAAAAAGAGGCACTTTCAGTGGTTTCGGCCACACCAGGCCTCGGATTGAGGCGGGGTTGAATTATAAACGTCACATATGAGGCATGAATCATTGTCCTAAAGTTTCAACACAATCAGAATTCTTTTGATCAGTTTGGCGTATGTACATAAAATATTGTCCATTTGGAACAAAAGAGAGGCAGTTTGGGTGGTCCCGGCCCCACGGTGCCTCGGATTGAGGTGGGGTTGACTCTTACACATCACATATGACCCATGGATCATTTTACTAAAATTTAAATAGAATCCGAAGGTGTTTGATCAGTTTCCCGTATGTCAGTTGTTGATTTCACTTACAATTTAGTCCATTTTTAACAAAAGAGAGACAATTTGAGTGGTCCCGGTCACACCGCAGCTCGGATTGAGGCAGAGTTGACTTTTACACATCAAATTTGATCCATGGATCATTTTCGTAATGTTTCAACATAATAAGAAGTCATTTGGTTGGTTTTGCGTATGTTAGTTGTTGTTTTCACTTAAAATTATGTCTATTTTATACAAAAGAGAGATAGTTTGAGTGGTTCCAGCCACACCGCAGCTCGTATTGAGGATATATTGACTCGTAAACATCACATATGACCCATGGATCCTTTTCCTAAAGTTTCAATAGAATCCGAAGGCGTTTGGTCTGTTTCTCGTATGTCAGTTGTTGATTTCACTTACAATTTAGTCCATTTTCAACAAAAGAGAGAAAGTTTTAGTGGTCCTAGCCACACCGTGGCTCGGATTGAGGTAGGGTTGACTCGTACACATCACATATGACCCATGGATTGTTTTCCTAAAGTTTAAACAGAATCCGTAGGTGTTTGGTCGGTTTTCCATATGTCAGTTTTTGTTTTCAATTAAAATTAAGTACATTTAAAAAAAAGAGGCCCTTTCAGTGGTTTCGGCCACACCGGGCCTCGGATTGAGGCGGGGTTGAATAATACAAGTCACATATGAGGCATGAATCATTTTCCTAAAGTTTCAACACAATCAAAATCTGTTTGATCAGTTTGGCGTATGTACATAAAATATTGTCCATTTGGAACAAAAGAGAGGCAGTTTGGGTGGTTCCGGCCCCATGGTGCCTCGGATTGAAGTGGGGTTGACTCGTACACATCACATATGACCCATGGATAATTTTTCTAAAATTTAAATAGAATCCGAAGGTGTTTGATCAGTTTCCCGTATGTCAGTTGTTGATTTCACTTACAATTTAGTCCATTTTGAACAAAAGAGAGACAGTTTGAGTGGTCCCGGTCACACCACAGCTCGGATTGAGGCAAAGTTGACTCGTACACATCAAATTTGATCCATGGATCATTTTAGTAATGTTTCAACAGAATAAGAAATCGTTTGGTTGGTTTTGCGTATGTTAGTTGTTGTTTTCACTTAAAATTATGTCTATTTTAAACAAAAGAGAGATAGTTTGAGTGGTTCCGGCCACACCGTAGCTCGAATTGAGGCGATATTGACTCGTAAACATCACATATGACCCATGGATCCTTTTCCTAAAGTTTCAATAGAATCCGAAGGCATTTGGTCCGTTTCCCGTATGTCAGTTGTTGATTTCACTTACAATTTAGTCCATTTTTAACAAAAGAGAAACATTTTGAGTAGTCCTGGCCACACCGTGGCTCATTTTTTGGTGGGTTTGACTTTTACACATCATATATGACGCATGGATTGTTGTCCTAAAGTTTCGACATAATTCGTAGGCTTTTGGTTGGTTTCTCGTATGTCAGTTGTTGTTTTCACTTAAAATTAAATACATTTAAAAAAAAGAGAGGCACTTTGAGTGGTGTCGGCCACACCGGGCCTTGGATTGAGGCAGGGTTGACTCATACACGTCACATATGATCCAGGTATGATTTTCATAAAGTTTAAACACAATCAGAATCTGTTTTCTCGGTTTGGCGTATGTACGTAAAATATTGTCCATTTTGAACAAAAGAGAGGCAGTTTGGGTGGTCCCGGCCACACATCACCTCGGATTAAGGCATAGTTGATTCATATACCTGAAATATGACCCATGGATCATTTTCCTAACATTTCAATTGAATCCGAATGCTTTTGGTCCGTGTCCCGTATGTCAGTGGTTGATTTCATTAGAATTTAGTCCATTTTGAACAAAAGAGAGAGAGTTTGAGTGGTCTCGGCCACATTGTGGCTCGTTTTGTGGCGGGGTTGACCCATACATCTCACATATGACCCATGGATCGTTTTCCTAAAGTTTCAACAGAATCCGTAGGTGTTTGGTCAGTTTGGCGTATGTCAGTTGTTGTTTTCACTTAAAATTAAGTTCATTTTAAACAAAGGAGATGCACTTTGAGTGGTGTCGGCCACAACAGGACTCATATTGAGACGGGGTTGACTCGTACACGTCACATATGACTCATGGATTGTTTTCCTAAAGTTTCAACATAATTTGTAGGCGTTTGGTCGGTTTATCGTATGTTAGTTTTTGTTTTCACTTAAAATTAAATACATTTTAAAAAAAGAGAGGCACTTTGAGTGGTGTCGGCCACACCGGGCCTCGGATTGAGGCGGGGTTGACTCATACACGTCACATATGATCCAGGTATAATTTTCATAAAGTTTAAACACAATCAGAATCTGTTTGATCGGTTTGGCGTATGTACGTAAAATATTGTCCATTTTGAACAAAATAGAGGCAGTTTGGGTGGTCTCGGCCACACGGCACCTCGGATTAAGGCGAAGTTGATTCATACACATCACATATGACCCATGGATCATTTTCCTAACGTTTCCATAGAATCCGAAGGCGTTTGGTCCATTTCCCGTATGTCAGTTGTTGATTTCACTTACAATTTAGTACATTTTCAACAAAAGAGATACAGTTCGAGTAGTCTCGGCCACACTGTGGCTCAGTTTTTGGCGGGGTTGACTCATACACGTCACATATGACTCATGGATCATTCTCCCTAAGCATGATGAGTCCATCCATGAGTCCATAACTTGTAACCCATCTCTTATCCTAACAATTAACAAGTAAACCAAATCAAACAAGGCATAATTCACATAACATGGAGAATGTACAACAAGGACTTGTATTCAAATTAAAGAATATAATCACATGCATTTGATGAGCATGAATTGATAAGCTTACCAATAAATTCATATATTTCAAGACATAAAAAATAGAATAATCCTAAATAACATTGCATGATCATAGAAATAAAAAAGGCATGTGAAATCAACCTGCCTACAATTACATATCATCCATGAGGTATAACATTTAATCAACCTGTAATAGAATTATACATAAGGCATATGAGTCTCATTAACTTGCATACACAGTGGTACAAAAGGAAAATGTTATTCAAGTCCGGGGGGCTATCCGGGGTCCATGGAGGAGGGTGGGGGGCTATCCGGGGAGCTATCCGGGGTCCAGGGAGGGTGGGGGATGTCCGAGGGGCTGTCCAGGGACCAAGGAGGAGGGTGGGGGGCTGTCCGGGGGGTTATTCGGGGTCCAGGGAGAAGGGTAGGGGGCTGTCTGGGGTCTAGGGAGGAGGGTGGGGGGCTGTCTGGGGGGGTGTCCGGGGACCAAGGAGTATGGGGGGGGGGCTGTCCGGGGGTAAGGAGGAGGGGGTTGTCCGGGGGGTCATTCGGGGACCAAGGAGGGGGGGGGCTGTTCGGGGACCAAGGAGGAGGGTGGGGGGTTAACCGGGGGTTGTTCGGGTGGCTATCTGGGGGCTGTCCAGGGGCTATTTGGGGGGTGCCCGGGGGGTTGTTCGGGGTCCAGGGAGGAGGGTGGGGTGGATGTATAGGGGGCTGTCCGGGGGACTTTTCGGGGACATAGGAGGATCGTGGGGGGATGTCCGAGGGGGGGGGGCTGTCTGGGGTCCAAGGAAGAGGGTGGGGGCTATCTAGGGGGTGTATAGGGGGCTGTCCGGGGACCATGGAGGAGGGTGGAGGGGTTATACAATGTCCTGGGTGGAGGGTGGAGGAGGGACTATACAAGGTCGTGGGTGGAGGGTGGAGGGGGTTGTCCAGGGTCCAGGAGGGGGGTGGCTATCCAGGTTTCAAGAAAGAGGGGGTGGGCTGTCCATGTTGTAGGAGGGGGGTGTCTAGGGTCCCAGAGGGGGGTGTCTATGGTCCAGGAGGAGGGGGGATTTGTTAAAGGGAGGAAATCCCCATATAATTCTTTGAAAATTATCTAAACCCAATCCAAAAAACATCACAATTCCAATCCATCACCCAACCAAAATCCAATTCATCCTCAATATCAGTAACCTTCCCATTATTCCTTAAATAAAAACTATAAATACAAAACACATATCCATTTTTTGAACTAAACTAAAGTCCATAGATACTACCATATCACCCCACTAAAAAATGGAAAACCACCTACGCCACTACCCCAACCGTCCACAATAACTTCACATGAAACATACTTATATCCATTACATACCCCGAAACAATATGACTAAACAAACTCTTTATCATATTTGAGTGGGGATACATCTCACCAGCACCTCCATTGGTTCATATGGTTCACTAAATACAGGAAATGATTGGCTATGTAGACTTCAAATAATGTTGATCCATACAATCATGAAACATAAGTATTGAAGAAAGACAAAAAACAAATCAAAGTGCACTTATTGGGTATTCCATGCCATAAACATCACAAAAAGGTTTATACCAAATTAAAAAAAGAAAACTAAAATTATAGATGCAAAAAATTTAAACAAAGGTAGTACATACAGATTTAGAGTGTAGAACTACAAAATTATTTGATTTAAGATGGATCTATCAAGTGGAACTAGTTTCTCAATCTGGGTATAGAGAGATCGCTCACAATTAGGTCAAATAAAAATAGAAAATAGAAAAGATAGATGAATAAAATTAGAACTGAGGTAGGACTTACAGATTTGATGTCTTGAACAGATGTCTTGAACAGAAAAGTTGTTCGATTGAAGAGGATGGATGGAGTTTCCAATACCCGTAAGGAGAGAGCGTCAGGAGAGAATCAATTTTAGGGCTGCAGTCGCACGAAGAGAGAATTGGGGGCTCACTGTATTTGGAGAGAATTTTTCCCAATGGTTTTTAAAAACCGTTGGGAAAGAATATTTCCCAACGGTTTTACTAAACCGTTGGGAAAATGTGGTTGAATGTCAAGATTTCCCAACGGTTTTGTTGAACCGTTGGGAAAAGTCTTAGTTTTAATGACATATGCCAACGGTTTACATTAAACCGTTGGAAAAATTTGGTTGAAATCAAGCTTTCCCAACGGTTTACATAAACCGTTGGTAAAAGTTGTCCCATAGTGAGATATCCCAACGGTTTAATGAAACCGTTGGGAAAGAGGTCTGTAATCCACATATGCCAACGGTTTTCTAAAACCGTTGGCACCAAACTGTTGTTATAGCTCTCCATTCCAGTAGTATAAATGGGGTAGGTGTTGTTAGCCTATTACTTTATATTAGGATGTCTTGAAAGTGATACCTGGCTTGGTTTTATAGTAAAATTTATTATGTTTGTTCCAAATTCTTGTGTTTCAAACTAATTACCATGATCCAACAACATATTTCCTTTTATACTATGTTAGTATTATAGAGTCAAAGTTATGAATATTGACTCTCATTATATCTCACCCAATATTTTTTCCATAATTTAGAATTATTCAATAATTCCTAAATTTTACTTCTTATTATTTCATGATCTTATTCATTTAGTCTTGAAATTTATCTCATAATTAAGCATCTAAATGTTTTTCAATATATGTATCATTGATAATGTTTTACACCATACTGATCATTTTTATCTCACTCCTTTCCTTTCTTTCACTATTTCTCTAGAAATTTCTTTGATGGGATATATATAAGAGAGTTACAAGTGTGTATAATTATTTTGGAATAAATATATATTTTATTGAGAGTTTATATGGATATGTACATGTTTCCCAAAGACATAATCTTTTGATCTTGGGAGTTTTTTGTAATTCGTTGAGTTTAAAAAATTCATGTATTCTAAGAACTATATCAAGAGGAGAACGAATGCAGTATCTAATGTTTCACAATCTACATAAAGAAAGGAACCCTTACTCATCCAATAATATAAGAATCCAAGAAAATATCTAAAATTGAAGAAAAATAAGATAAATAGAAATTGAAAGTTTAAAACCTTTATAACATTCATTCAAAGAGATAAGATTCATGAATCTCTTATTGAGACTGATCCAACGCCACTAATAGATAAATAAATTCCCCAACCTAGATCACCTAAATTAAAATAGAGTGGGGGTTACTACATGACCTCAGGCATGCCACCACATACCCCATAGGCTTCTAAATAGTAGCTTTCATCTATCGTATTCATGGGGATAATATGCCCTTAAAATAAACCCCATGTTCATGCATAAACTCTATAAAAAATTTGGAATGACCCATCCATATATCGAACATCCAAAAATACATTTATACATAAAACAGGGTGCCCCATGGGACCTTATATTCTAGAATAAAATGTATTAAATCTATCTTTATGATTCATCAACCATAAAAGAGCAGCAGAAGATAACATGGAATCATATATGAAATAAATAAGGGTGAACTAGCCATTACACATATTAAACAATAAATAAAAGTAAATACATGAATTTTGGAACAACTGAAATAATCATCTTATCATTTTCTCAACCTCCATGATCTACTAATTAAATCACATGTCCATCTCAAAGTGATACTTGTGTCCTATGAGATAACAGGAATGTCTACACATGTCATGTATATGAGTATAGGGAAAGTCTAACAACCTGGTAGGAATCTCCAATGCCAAAAAATACTAAGTGTTCTTATAATAAAGTGGATGTGCATTAAGTGTAGATAATAATGTGTGGTAGTATCTAAGAAACACACCCACTTAGAAATATAACACACAATTCACATAAGAACACATAAGTCGGGTCTTCATTTTCTAACCAGACCACCACAACACATGACCATACCTTATTTGGAACTATGTTATAGGGAATACAATCACCATATACCATATCTTGACCCATACTTGAAAACGCATGGTAGGGTCTCAAACCAAGTCCTTAAATCATAATTGAAGTAGGAGGGAAGGGTGTTATTATATCCTTACGCATCCCAAGTTACTCAAGGGAGGTTACGCATATAGCATCTATCAAGTCTCATCCCAAACCTGAAGAGTTTAGGTAAGGAATCACACAACCCAGAGGAACAGGTAATATTCATATGTCCAAAATCCTTAACTAATCACTTCTCAGTCAAGGGAGGTATATAATCCATGTCTCACATCACATCATGACTCATCCCTCACACAAGTGGTCCTTGACCCATGCGTTATCACCCAATTCAAGTTACACTATCGCACCCTAGGCCTAATCAAGGTATGTTTCTAATACCATGACCTGAGCCTTCTCACTTAACTCAAGTTCAGGCCTCAAGATCCCTCCCTCCCTCTATTTTAGTCACCTTTTACAACTTGTGCAACACAGACAGGTCCCCCAAATTATAACATAGCTCACCAACTCATCACTATGAAATTATTACCTCAGGATATAGTCCTTTGGGACCTTTTCCTGCATCTTGAACACATACAAATACCCATACAAACTCATTAAGGGGTATTTCACATCTATTTTAACCATCCCATCAATTTTATACCAACACAAAGTTCTCATAGGGAAACCCACACAACATTAATCATCAAGTATCAACATGAATAACATAATTTATAGGAAATAAAAAACAACAAGCACAATAATCACACAAGATTTAGAAAATAGGACATCATTCTCATGATGAAAAATATACCAAAACCGTATAAATAAAGACCATCTATTTTTTATTAGAAAATAAGTAAAAATAATCATTTTAAACCATTTTAAAAGGAATCACAAGACACTTTTCTCACACTAGGACCTTATCCAAAAACCCCATAAATACATATCTTATAAAAACCCCTCGTTCATTTTGAAATACAATTTTAAAACTCGTTCATGTATCAATTCCTTCTCTTTGAAATTAATTTAATCCAAAATCCCATTTTAAAAATACATTTTAAAAATTAAATCCTTTTTTATTTTTGAAAACATGCCCTCACCTCAAAAAATCCATAAAAGGGTCATAAAAACCCATTCAACCAAGGTTCCACCATCGAATAGTTTAAAAAGATATATAATCCATGTTGACTATTAAGTTGATGTGATACCATCCCAAAATTATGGGAAACTCGCACAAATCATGAAAAATGTAGGAAAGTAATATTAATGAAGGAATGTATTCATAAAGTAACTAATAAAATAAGAGACTTACCAAATTCAAGGATAAATACCTCAAAAAAAGTTTTCCCCTCTATTTCATAGCCCAACCTTAATTTTCTAGGCCTATAAAACATTAATTTATCTCTCAAGAACATTTCACCTCAATAAAAATCAATAAACATAATTAAATTAATGAATTAATCAATTAAAATAAACTTACCAAAATATAATAACCAATTCCAAACTTTTCAGGAATGGAAATGAAGATGAATACATGAGAAAAATGTTGTAGTTCACTCCCAACATGAACCCAAAACATAACCAAGAAAAAGTTTCAAATTAAACTGGTGAATCTATGGCCAAATGCACTAAAATTCATCCGAAAACTAAAATAAATCCACTGGGAAACATACCTTGCAAAAAATAATGAATGATGGATCAATTTACTCCTCTCGATACGTCCTCTACAAACTAAATATGGAATCCCCATAAGGTGTGATGATTTCACCATGATCTAATTAAATTGATGCTCTAAAAATTTGATGATGAATTTGAAACAAAATAAAAGAAAGGAATGATAACATGGGAGATAAGAGAAATAACCTACCTCAAATAGGCACGATGAAATTCTTCCATATATCCTGAATCCAAGAAATGGAATAAGGATATGGGGTTTTCCATCCCTTATGTTTGTGTGGACCTCTTAGAGGATAAAATGAGGGGATTTTCTAATTTGGAACCCCTTGAAACTTTTCAAAACATCATACTCCAGTTCGTGGCATGAATAAGGGATTCATGCCATGAATCCTCCTAGGGGTAGAGGGAGGAACATCTGCTTGATAATTTCATAGTTTAACCATAAGGTTAATTTCATGAATCCATCTTGTAAGTATCCCATAACCCAGATAATTTATTCACTCTATGAAAGTATCCCATAATTGGTCATTCATAGCATGAATGGATCCTCTCATGTTGTAATTATTATGTAGTTTCACTGTTCAGCAGCTCGGCCACTCATCTAATATTCTCCCAAACACCTCAGGTATACACTAAGCCTCAAACCACAACTAAAAATATTAATTAAGGTCTTTTAAACACATAGAATTCCAATATGATTCCCAGTTCACAAAAAGAACCCCTCACCAAAATAAAAATTAAAATTCCACTAAGAATTCACCACCCATAATAATGTGGGTTAATATAAACTCCCTTACCTAATGATTCTCATACCTATGAAGTCATGGTAGTACTATGAACATGAAATTTTACCTACGTTATTCATTATTCAAGAATTACATACCGTATCTACTGCATGAATTTCAAATGTGTTTCTATTTCACAATTCCAAACACCAATCTCGAACACATGTAATTTTCTCCAAAAATGCCATTTTGATCATATAAACACCCCAAATATATCAAAAATAATTTTTTTGATGCATTTTCCACCTCACCGCACCCATTTCTACACAATATCACCAGTCATTTACTCCTCTAAAGACCTTTTTTTAATTATCAACCACGCTCATCGATGAATCACTATGCCACCACACCACCCGATCAAAGCTTCATAACATTTAGAGAAATAACTAAACATCCCAAGCACTCGAACCGAATACCCAACCTATAACACCCCAAGCTTCCACGGTATGCTTCTCTTTGAATAATACAGTAGCGTGTGTTGTATGCAACTTCAAGATTCTAACACACCGCGACCAATCAAAGTAGCTATTATGAATAGTAATACCCACTTTTTGAAATTTTATACATTTTATATTTCAAAATGGACTTCATTTTTGGATTCAGAATATCAAAATTATCCTAGGATTAAATTTTCGTACTTTTCAGATAACTTTTATATTTTGATGAATAGTGAAAATTACTAAATTTTTATTAAAAACAAATTTTTAAATCGAGACAATTAATAGTGATAAATTATGAATTTGAGTGGTTTTAATGTATATTTAGAATATATTTTTACCATTTAATACTATGTTGTTCATTGGACATAATTTCACAACTAAACCGGACATAAACAAGCGTCAATATTTTTATAGTTATTATCTCTTAAAAACACGCGTTTTGTTTTAACGACGGGAATTAATTTTAAATTAATTTCTGCCACTTCTATGTTTTGAATTTGTAAAAATGGATTCCATATTTGGAATCAGGATATCCAAATTGTATAAATAGGTAACTTTAATTTTTATACATTTTGAATAATTACTTCGGTAAATATTTTATTTACCATGGTTAAAAGGTAAATCCAGTAAATAAGGGTAAAAAAATAATATTATAATAATAATAAATTACCCTAAAATGTGTCCTAACCTTATTGGTGGATACATGTCCGACCATGGGCATCTTTGGGTCTATTTTGGGACCCCATGGTGTCACTTGTTGGTGATAAGGACACTTTATATTAATTAAGTTAAAATAAATACAAAAAAGACATAAGCATATATCTTTTAGAAAAACAATTTTTACATAGGGTTATATATGTTGAAATTTCGACTATAAATATTAATTAGAAATATAAAAATATTTCCTACATAATTGTATTTTACTTATAATTTTTAGACATTAAATAATTTAATTTATTTATGACACAATGATGATGTAGTAATTACCGTATTAATGAAAGATTAAGATAATTGATATTATAAATTCCAAAATAAATGTAATTTGAGACTTTTTTTAAATTAAAATAAGTTTCTAGGTTAATATGACATATTATTTTTATTTATATAAAATTTTTTCAAAGTAATAATGTTATGAATTTATCAAAAACAAAATACCCAATAGTGTCAAAATTGACATAAAAGAGTTTTTAAAAAATATATTATATTATTAATTGATATTCAATTCTTAAAAATCTAAGGTTCTTCCAAGAGACTTATATCATGATTTTTGTATCATTTATGGACCACTTGGGGGTCTCTTGGAGGTATATAGTAAGTTTATTAACTATATAATATAAAAATACAAAGTGACATGGTAAGTGTCAAACTAATTAACTAAGAGTCAAAACTAAAAGATAATGTTAATATAATGACCCAAACCTGTATAAATTCTATTTGTTAAGTTGTTTTAGACCCATAAACACCTTAAACTTTAAATAATACACTTTGGAGCCATTAGAAACCGAATATGAATTTATTATAAAATAATATTTCTAGATTTTCCTAAGGTCCCCTCCTCCCCCTTATAAAAGGTCACCACTTATAACCAATTCTACACACCTTCAAAGCCTTTTGGATCGGCCAACCCCTGCCCAAATACTCTCTCAACTTCCCTCAATTAAATATAGAGGCCATATTTTGATCAGAAATCCAACCTAAGGAGCCCTTTTGATCAAATCAAAAGGAAGAACTCGAAGAAGAGGTAATGTTTTCACCACCCTTTTTCAAATTCATTTCTTCTTCAACTTATTCTTTCTTTGTTATTACCATTCTAAAATAATAACTCCAGTATATTCTATATACTGAGATGTTATTATAAATATGGTACAACCATATTCAGTATTCTATCCATCCAATGAATGACATGTCACCATACGTGTGTATGTACGGCTTACGGTCTCCACGTCGTGGTGTAATTGTTATTCAAAGAATTATTATTTGGATGAGTATAATAATGATGTGTAATTCATGTAAATAATAAATATAACTTGATAATTATTCTGTATATATGATATACCATCCAATCATATATTATTTTAATATCAAAAGAATTATATTATCGCTCGTGCGTACGTACGAACTACCGTCTCCACGAACGCGAAGAGATTTATTCTCCATCGTATCCATTCAAGTATAATTCTCATTTGATGATTAAAAATAATGTTTAAGGACTTGATATAATTCTGGATATGAATAAGATACAACCTATCCATAACAAACATGGCTTATATAACAAAACATGTAAAAGAAAATGAGTAAGTTAACACCCGAGAGGACGATAATACTAAGATATTATTAACAAAGCAATGTAAAAAGATCATATATGATATCATATTAATGTATATGATTATTTTATAATTTAATAACAATTTTTTCACCATTATACAAGAGGTTAAACTACCATCAACCAAGGAAATGTACAAGGTAAGGGTTATTTCACAATCTCTTCATTATTCGAGGTTGTTTATACGTAAATATCCACTGGGACCTCTTTGTCATCCACATCCATGTTTCTTAAAAATGAATTTCAAAACATTCTTACTATTTTACAGAATATGGGTTAAAGTCATTTATACCCTTGTTTGACTTTTATAAGAGGTTTATAAAGGAATCTTTCCATCGTTTTCCAAACAAGGTCATTTTTAACCTTTACGACAAAATTAAGGTAATAATGTTTTTTTACTTATACGGCGGGTGTGGCTATTTTCTGCCGTTATAAGATCGTCAATGCTTCCCTTACAATCTTATAATAATATTTTCAAAATAAATATTTTCTTTATGTGACTCTTAAATGATTTCAAAATATAAAGAGATATGTCTCTCTAAAAAAAGGTTTTGATTTCATCTATGTCAACATCCTTTGATGGATTTTAAGTTTATTTGAAGTTGATTTATTATGATACAAAACTTCCATATTGTATTGAAGTTTTTGTGATATGTTTTCCTGTGGATGTGCTATTTTTATACCATTCATTTCTTATGGTTAAAGTATTGACATTTCGTATGCTAGTTTTAATACAAATGTTAATGATATGTTTAAACCTTTTCATATGAGGAAAGTATTGGACTTAGTAAGTGATGGGTGGAGCCCGCTATAGCTTCTCGATGCATTGGTAGGTCTCATGAGACAACTAGATGTGGAATTGGTCGAGGCCCTTTCCCAATTTAATTTATGGTTTTGGCCGAGGACTTAATCATTTTAGACTTCTTGGCCGAGGCCTTGGAAAAATGTTTCAGAATGTCTGGCATTATACATTCTCTCATTATGGAAATAATATTGATGGTTCATGTGGTAATTCGACTAGTAGAATACCCATGATTATGTTTTATTATGGCATTATTTACTCATCTCATATTCTTGAAATAAAAGTATTCATGTTTATTATTGGTAAAGGAATGTGGTTTCAATTATTTACCATGTTTAATATTTATATCATTTTCCGCAGTATTACTTACCCTTACTGAGTGTTTGAGCTCACCCCTTTCAATGTTTTATTTTTCCCTGGATATAAAGAAGTTAGTTATGAGTGACCTGTGGGCATAATCTAGGAGGCTTGGATATTCCTAATGAAAAATATTTGTGTTATATTTCTCTTCAATATGTAAAGTTGAACATATGTATGAATCTTGTTTCCAATAATACTAAACTGATCGGTCTTTCGAGACATGATTTCCTTGTGATCATGCCAATGTTATGTAATAACACACCGACTCTGGGTAACTTGGGTCGGGGCATTACAGTTGGTATCAGAGGATCTTTAGTACAAACCTTGGAAACTATATTTAGATAAACCCTGATTAGAGAACATAGCCCTAAGATAGACTTTGAGGATTAGTATACAAGAACTTCCTAGAATTTTGTTATTGTAGAGATTTTGTGAGTTTTCAGAGCAATACATCCCTATCTGGATACGAGAAAGTAGAGGCATCTCTGGAACAGATGTACCTAGGGGTAAAACCCGAAAACACAGCTTTGAGCTAGACTCAAACGGGAACTGGTGCACGACAACGGGCCTTACTGCACTTTTGGTTATGACACTCCCGGGGGATATGCTTAGGATAATTCTCATTTTCCTTACAAACTATTATAAAGGGTTATGAGTATATACTTCCTCAAAGAAAGCTTTTTTATGATTATGGATTATATCCATAAACTGTTGAATTTATGTTAAGTGTTTTACAAGTATGGAATTATGTATTTTGATTCATAAACTAATCTAGTTTATGCCATTGTTTAGAAATGGTGCCTAGTGGAAGGAATGGAAACTGTATCAATGCACGCACTCCATGTAGGGATTTCCCTCCTGCTCAAGATAATTATAGTGGAGCTAGTGATGCAACTGGTGCTGAACATATAATCACCATACTGGGACAACTCACTCAGGTTATGAATAATAACCTTACCCGTATGGATCACCCAGATCCACAGTGTAGAGGATCAATGTTAGATCGCTTCATGAAGAAAAAACCACCGATATTCAATGGGAGTACAAATCCCATAGTAGCTGAGCAATGGATAAATTCTTTAGAGAAAATATTACATGCCTTGAGGAGTAGTGAAAGGAAAAAAGTTGTCATTGCAGTTTATCGCCTCAATGGAGATGCTGATCAATGGTGGTCATTGATACAAAACATGAAGGAAGATGATGAAGTATCAGATATGGAATGGAGGGAGTTCAAAGAGATGTTCTTAGAAAAATACGTTCCTCGAGACCATCAAGCAGATATGGAATGGCAATTTCTGAGTCTGAGGTAGAAAGAGGATGAGAATGTCGCAAAGTATGAGGATAACTTTACAAGGTTAGCGAGGCATACTGCTGATTATATATGTAACCCAAGGAGTAATATTGACCGTTTCTTTGATGGGTTAAAAACATTTATCCGTCGAGAATTATTCTCTAAAACCTTCTCATCATACGAAGATATTGTCTTGTGTGCTATGAAGACTGAAAAGGAATTCTCTAAGTCTTATGACTTTAAATCAAAGCAAGAGAAGAAGAGACCTGCTGAACACTCTGGGAAATGAAATAAGGAAATAGGGAATAAGGGTAGAATTGAATTTCCACCCTATGATAATTGTGGAAGGAAGCACCCTTGTGCCTGTCTAAAAGGAAAAGGAGTATGCTACAAATGTGGACAGAAAGGCCATATGGCTGGAGATTGTAATCGAAAGAAAGATGCTACCGATGTTCAATGCTACAATTGCAGTAAGATGGGAAATTATTCAAATGAATGTCCTAAGCATCAAGGAAACCTACCTCAGAAAAGGCCAAGGGATCAAGGCCAAGCTTATGAAATCACTACTGCTGAGGTTGAAGCCCCGAAAGACGTGGTGGAAGGTAATTTAATGGTTTCCTCGAGTTTAGAAAATGCATTATTTGATTCTGGATCATCGCATTGTTTCATATCTTCCCAGTTTGCTAAGAAAATTAGATATTTCCAATTTGATTTAACAAGGGAGTTTTTAGTTAAAACTCTTAAGGGAAGTATCATTGCATTGAAGTTTTTTGAATCAGTCCCCATTAGAGCACATAAATGTTCTTTATCCGTTGATCTCATCGTCATACCTATGATTGAATTTGATATAATCCTCGGTATGGATTGGATTCCGGACCATGATTCAAAGATTTATTGTAAGAAGGAGGAGGTTATAATTCTTGATGATGATGATAAGGAACACCTTATCTTTAGAGCAGAATCATCGCCACCTAATTCTTTTCTAGATCCACCCCCAGTAGCTCAACTAAATTCAATTATTGGGGAGGAAGAGAATGAAATGACTATGGGTGAGGAAAGGAACGTTCAAATATAGGATGTACCTATTGTGAAAGAATATGTAGATGTGTTTTCGGAAGATTTACTTGGACATCCTCCAGAATGAGAAGTTGAGTTTTCCATTGATTTAATTCCTGGATCAAGGCCTATATCGAAGACCCCTTATAGAATGGCCACTATGGAATTAGTCGAACTTAAGAAACAACTAGAGGAATTGAGTAATAAAGGATTTATTCGACCTAGTATTTCTCCATGGGGATCCCATGTCCTTTTTGTTAAGAAGAAAGATGGATCTATGAGGTTATGTATCAACTATAGGGAAATCAAAGCTATAACAATAAAGAACAAGTATTCCCTACCCCACATTGATGATTTATTTGACCAACTACATGGAGCTCAATAATTTTCAAATATTTACCTTCGATATGGATACCATCAGTTATGTGTGAATAAGGAAGACATTCCGAAGACAGCATTTCTAACCAAGTACGGGCATTACGAGTTTACAGTAATTCCTTTTGGATTGACTAATGCACCCTTTGTATTCATGGATCTAATGAATAGAGTTTTCAAGGAATATATCGATGATTTTGTGGTGGTATTTATTGATGATATCTTGGTATACTCCAAAAGCTACAAAGATCATGAAATCACTTGTGCATTATTCTGAAGACTCTTAGAAGACATGAATTATATGGGAAGTTTAGCAAGTGTGAATTCTGGCTTCAAGTGATTTCTTTTCTTGACCATATTGTCTCTAAGGATAGAATATATGTTGATCCTTCTAAGACCAAGGCAATCCAAGAATGGCCAACACCAACGAGTATAACTAAGGTACGCAGTTTTATTGGTTTGGCAGGTTATTATCGACGTTTTGTCCAGAATTTTTCCCGATTGGCTAACCCATTAACGAAGCTCACACGTAAAGGGGTAATATTTTTTTGGACAAAAGAGTGTGAATAATGTTTTAAATAACTGAAGAGAAGATTATTCAATGCTCCTATATTGACTCTACCATCGATGAATGATGGGTTCTTTATTTATAGTGATGAATCGAAGAAAGTAATTGGTTGTGTCCTTATGCAGAATGATAGGGTTACTGCTCATGCATCACAACAGCTGAAAATTAATGATCAAAACTATCCTACTCATGATCTTGAGTTATCCGCTGTAATATTTGCTCTGAAGATTTGGAGACACTATCTCTACGGTGAAAAATGTGATATTTATACTGATCACAATAGTTTGAAGTATATTTTCTCACAGAAAGAACTCAACATGAGGCAAAGGAGATGGCTTGAACTACTCAAGGATTATGATTGTACGATACACTACCACCCGTGGAAGGAAAATAAGGTGGTAGATGCTTTGAGCAGAAAGGATCATGGAGTTTTGAACATGATGAGAGTTGAAAAGGATTCTATATACATGGATCTAGTAATTATGGATATGGGAATAACCATGGAAGGTGAAACATCGACACTTTTTCAAATGGTTTCCAAACCATCTTTACATGAAAGGATAAAGAGTTCTCAAGCCGATGATAAAGCGTTTAAAAAGAAGATTAAAGTTGTGAATGATGGGATATTGAGTGAATTTGTGTTTGAAGATGGAATTTTGAAATTTGGGAGGGGACTTTGTGTTCCCGATATACATGATTTAAAAAGGGAATTGTTGGAAGATGCTTATAGTTCAAATTTCTCTATACACCCTAGGAGAACCAAAATGTATAGAGATTTATAGAAACATTTTTGGTGGGACAACATAAAGAGGGAGATTGCTGATTTTGTGTCAAGATGTATAGTTTTTCAACAAGTGAAAGCTGGGAGGAAACAGCCTAAAGGAGTCATGCAACCTCTTCCCATACCTGAGTGGAAATGGGATAATATCATGATGGACTTTGTCATGGGACTACCAAAGACTCCTAGAAGGAACGACGCAATATGGGTCATTATTGATCGTCTTACCAAGTCAGAACATTTCCTTGCTATAAGGGAAAATTTACCACTTGAACGTCTAGTGAGAATATATATTAATGAAGTTGTGAGACTTCATGGAGTACCCCTATTGATTGTCTTAGATCGTGATCCCCTTTTACATCAAGATTCTGGAAAAGTCTTCAGAAGGCCTTGGATACTGAACATAGTTTGACCACTGGTTACCACCCTCAAACAGATGGACTATCAGAACGGACTATTCAAACCTTAGAAGACATGTTGAGATCATGCTCACTTGACTTTCAGGGTATGTGGGATCAGTATTTACCTCTGGTGGAACTTTTCTATAACAATAGCTTCCATTCAGGTATTCGGATGGCACCATATGAAGCGTTGTACAGAAAGAGAAGTCACACCCCAACCAGTTGGGATGATGTTGGTGAAAGAAAACTTGTTGGCCCAGAACTAGTGGAGGAAATGATAAAAAAAGGTAATGGTAATCCAAAACCACATCAAAGCAGCTCAAAGTAGGAAGAAGAGCTATGCCGATAATCGAAGGAAGGATTTGGAATTTCATGTAGGAGATCATGTTTTCTTGAAGGTATCTCCATTGAAGGGAGTCATACGTTTTGGTAAGAAAGGTAAATTGAGTCCCAGGTACATCAGAACTTTCGAAATTCTAGAATGAATTGGGGTTTTAGCTTACCGTTTGGCAATGCCTCCAAATCTCTCCAAAGTTCACGATGTGTTCCACATATCACTGTTGAGAAAATACATGCCTGACCCAACGCATGTACTCACCTATGAGGAATTAGAACTGGAACCCTATCTCTCTTATTGCGAAGAGCCCTTCAGGATTCTTGATATGAGAGAACAAGTGCTCAGAAACCGGACGACTCGTCTGGTAAAAGTTCTATGGAGAAACCATAAAATGGAAGAGGCAACGTGGGAACCTGAGGAACTTATGAAGAAGAACCACCAGAGTCTTTTTATGCAGTAATATTCTAGAAATTTTGAGGACTAAATTATTTGAAGTAGGATAGAATGTAACACCCCAAGCTTCTATGGTACACTTCTCTTTGAATAATACAGTAGCGTGTGTTGTATGCAACTTCAAGATTCTAACACGTTGTGACCAATCAATGTAGCCGTTATGAATAGTAATACCCAATTTTTGAAATTTTATACATTTTATCTTTCAAAAAAGACTTCCTTTTTGGATTCGGAATATCGAAATTATCCTAGGATGAAATTTTGGTACTTTTCGGATAACTTTTATATTTTGATGAATAGTGAAAATAACTAAATTTTTATTAAAAATAACTTTTTTAATCGAAATAATTAATAGTGATAAATTATGAATTTGAGTGGTTTTAATGTATTTTTAGAATATATTTTTACCATTTAATACGATTTTGGTCATTGGACATAATTTCACAATTAAACCTGACATAAACAAGCGTCAATCTTTTGATAGTTATTATCTCTTAAAAACATATTTTTTTGTTTTAACGACAGGAATTAATGTTAAATTAATTTCTTCCACTTTTGTGTTTTGAATTTGGAAAAATGGATTCCTTATTTGGAATCAGGATTTCTAAATTGTGTAAATAGGTAACATTCATTTTTAGACATTTTGAATAATTACTTCGGTAAATATTTTATTTACCATGGTTAAAGGGTAAATCCGATAAATAAGGGTAAAACAAATAATATTATAATAATAATAAATTATCCAAAAACGTGTCCTAACCTTATTGGTGGATACATGTCCGACCATGGACATCTTTGGGTCGATTTTGGGACCCCATGTAGCCACTTGTTGGGGATAAGGACACTTTATATTAATTAAGTTAAAATAAATACAAAAAAGACATAAGCATATATCTTTTAGAAAAACAATTTTTAGATAGGGTTATATATGTTGACATTTTGACTATAAATATTCATTAGAAATATAAAAATATTTCCTAAATAATGGTATTTTACTTATAATTTTTAGACATTAAATAATTTAATTTATTTATGACACAACGATGATGCATTAATTACCGTATTAATGAAAGATTAAGATAATTGATATTATAAATACCAAAATAAATGTAATTTGAGTCTTTTTATAAATTAAAATAATTTTCTATGTTAATATGACATATTAGTATTATTTATATAAATTTTTTTCGATGTAATAATTCTGTTATGAATTTATCAAAAACAAAATACCCAATAGTGTCAAAATTGACATAAAAGAGTTTTTAAAACAAATATTATATTATTAATTGATATTAAATTCCTAAAAATCTAAGGTTCGGCCAAGAGACTTATATCATGATAGGTGTATAATTAATGGACCACTTGGGGGTCTCTTGGAGGTATATAGTAAGTTTATTAACTATATAATATAAAAATACAAAGTGACATGGTAAGTGTCAAACTAATTAACTAAGAGTCAAAACTAAAAGATAAGGTTAATATAATGGCCCAAACCTATCTAAATTCTATTGGTTGAGTGGTTTTAGACCCATACCAACCTTAAACTTTATATAATCCACACTGGAGGCATTAGAAACCGAATATGAATTTATTATAAAATAATATTTCTAGATTTTCCTAAGGTGCCCCTCCTCCCCCTTATAAAAGGACACCACTTCTAACCAATTCTCCACAACTTCAAAGCCTTTTGGTTCGGCCAACCCCTGACCAAATACTCTCTCAACTTCCCTCAAGTCAACATAGAGGCCATAGTTTGGTCAGAAAGCCAACCTAAGGAGCCCTTTTGATCAAATCAAAAGGAAGAACCCGAAGAAGAGGTAATGTTTTCACCACCCTTTTTCAAGTTCATTTCTTTTTCAACTTATTCTTTATTTGTTATTCCCATTATAAAATAATAACTCCAGTATCTTATATATACTTATATGTTATTATAAATATGGTAGAACCATATTCAGTATTCTATCAATCCTATGAAAGACATGTCACCATATGTGCGTACGTATGGCTTACCGTCTCCACGTCGTGGTGTAATTGTTATTCAAAGCATTATTATTTGGATGAGTATAATAATGATATGTAATTCATGTAAATAATAAATATAACATGATAATGATTCTGTATATATGATATAACATCCAATCATATATTATTTTAATATCAAAAGAATTATATTGTCGCTCGTGCGTACGTATGGACTACCGTCTCCACGAACGCGATGAGATTTATTCCCCATCGTATCCATTCAAGTATAATTCTCATTTGATGATTAAAAATAATGTTTAAGGACTTGATATAATTCTGGATATGAATAAGATACAACCTATCCATAACAAACACGGCTTATGTAACAAAACATGTAAAATAAAATGAGTAAGTTAACACCCGAAATGACGATAATACTAAGATATTATTAACAAATCAATATTAAAAGATAATATATGATATCATATTAATGTATATTATTCTTGTATAATTTAATAACAATTATTTCACCATTATACAGGAGGTTAACCTACCATCAACCAAGTAAAATTACAAGGTAAGGGTTATTTCAAAATCTCTTCATTATTCGTGGTTTTTTATACGTAAATGTCTACTGGGACCTCTTTTTCATCCACATCCATGTTTCTTAAAAATGAATTTAAAAATATTCTTAATATTTTACAGAATATGGGTTAAATTCATTTATACCCTTGTTTGAATTTTATAAGAGGTTTATAAAGGAATTTTTCCGTAGTTTTCCAAACAAGGTCCTTTTTAACCTTTTCGACAAAATTAAGGTAAGAATGTTTTTTTTAACTTATACGGTGGGTGTGGCTATTTTACGCCATTATAAGACCGTAAAATCTTTCCTTACAAGATTATAAGAATATTTTCAAAATAAATATTTTCTTTTTGTGACTCTTAAATTATTTCAAAATATAAAGAGATATGTCTCTCTAAAAAAAGGTTTTGATTTCATCTATGTCAACATCCTTTGACGGATTTTAAGTTTATTTGAAGTTGATTTATTATGATACAAAACTTCCATATTGTATTGAATTTTTTGTGATATGTTTGACTGTGGATGTGCTATTTTTATACCATTCATTTCTTATGGTTAAAGTATTGACATTTCGTATGCTAGTTTTAATATGAATGTTTATGATATGTTTAAACCTTTTCATATGAGGAATTTATTGGACTTAGTAAGTGACGGGTGGAGCCCGCTATAGCTCCTCGATGCATCGGTAGGTCTCATGAGACAACTATATGTGGAATTGTTTGAGTCCCTTTCCCAATTTGATTTATGGTTTTGGTCGAGGCCTTAATCATTTTAGACGTCTTGGCTGAGGCCTTGACAAAATGTTTCAAAATTTTCAGTATTATACATTCCCTCATTATGGAAATAATATTGATCGTTCATGTGGTAATTCGACTAGTAGAATTCCCATGATTTTGTTTTATTATGGCATTATTTACTCATCTCATATTCTTTCCATAAAAGTATTCATGTTTATTATTGTTAAAGGCATGTGGTTTCAATTATTTACCATGCTTAATATTGATGTCATTTCCCACTGTATTACTTACCATTACCGAGCATTTGATCTCACCCCTTTCAATGTATTATTTTTTCCCGGATATGAAGAAGTTAGTTATGAGCGACCTGCAAGCATAATCTAGGAGGCTTGGATGTTCCTAGTGAAATATATTTGTGTTGTATTTCTCTTCAATATGTAAAGTTGAACATATGTATGAATCTTGTTTCCAATAATACTAAACTGATCAGTCTTTCAAGACATGATTTCCTTGTGATCATGCCAATGTTATGTAATAATTCACCGACTCTGGGTAACTAGGGTCGGGCATTACACAACCGAAATATTAATGTAATTATATGGTTGGATCCTTAACTGACCCATTCAACTATCATGCTCTACTCACAAGCATTGACGCATCACCAGTCCAAATCACTCTCAAATCACATTACCTTTATCTTGAGTGTGTTTCTCACACCCGAACTCTAACTAAAACCACACTTAAATTATCCATAAAGTATTATCCACTTCACCATATAAATTGTTATCACCCACACATTATCATCCTATCAACGCCTCGACTTTTGATTAATCATTTTCACTGCTCCCAAGACCCTTCCAACATGAGGGTCACAACCCCATTGATAATTTGATGCTCCCCACTATAGGAGTATATTTATCATATACTTGTTTCAATGACACTTGATATATATATCCCACATCTCATTTTTTACCATACACAACAACTATAAATGAACAGATTAATCATACCCAAGCTCTAAGACAAATTACTAATCACCAAGCACTAAGACGGTGCTCAATGGCACCTGTAGATCTCAAAACAATGAACACCACTGATAAATTCATATATAAGCCTATAGTGATCCCCACCATAATACCTCACTACACAAAAACATAACTCAAGTGGTCCAAACTATGTATTTATCAAATTCGCATCAAGTGATCCAACCTATAAAACCAACCAAAGTATATCAATGGGTCCAACACTTGAACCCACTAACTCATATCATGTTACACGAGTAAAACAACATCATCCATCCAAAATCCCTCCAAATGTGACTCTCTAAAACAACAATGGTACACCCACTATGAACACAAGCCTACCAATAGGGTTTCCTCTATCCTACTATTAAAAAATAATGAAACATCACATACACAGTTGTTGATATGTTTCTCATCAATAGAACAAAACAGATCCCCACCCTCAAATCACATGTGGAGTTCTAAAATAAACATTCCCCATAAGCCAAGCAAAAAATTCAATCATCTGGGTCACCCTCAACGAAAAGAAGAAAAATAAAAGAAGAAACTATTTACATAAGTAGCGGTTGTTTATTTCAAAAACATGTTTGAATCATTTTACACACATCAAAACTCACCTAAGTTTTCCAAAACATCCCTTGGCTTCAAAGGTTTTTCACTAAAAAAATCCTCAGCCTAGACGGTCTTGTAACAAACCATCCTAGGGTTTCCATCTTAACAACACCTAACCCAAACTACCACTGGACCGAAGGGAATTCCCAATACCCACAAACTAAAAATTAGTGCCTTGGTATCAAGAAATATTGTTGGGAATGATTTAACCCTTGTTAGCAATATAAAATTCACAAACAATGGAAACAATGAATAAACCATCCCAAACATGGAATAAAATATAAATATCTTAAAAATATAAACAACAATAATAAATTCAAGATGAATGTAGATATAAATAAACTTCCCAAGAAAAAAAGGATGATACAACCTACCAAAATAAAAGTATAATGATAAATAGAACTCAAAAACTCCAACAGTGGCCCAAGTGACCCCCAATTACTCATCACATCCCACTCATCCATCCATTGAAAAACTTGATCCAAATAAATAAAGCAGATCCAGGAACTAGAAACCTATAAAATATTTATATTGGAATGATTTAAACAACCTATAAAGTCTCCACAAAAATAGAATATAGAAATACCCATATTAATATAGTTCATAAAGTGAAAGTTTGAGCATAATATAAAAATAGGCTTCTCACGTGCTTATAAAACATGGGAAATAACACTTTAATAAAACATTACACACAAAGTTTGAACAATATATAAAAATATGTTTCTTATATTCTTATAAGACATGGGAAATAACATGCTACTTACACATTTACACAAAACTACCCTCTTTAATATATCAAAATAGATATAGTTAAATATTTTTAAAAAGAAATTCAACTAAAGAGAGATGGAATTTAAAACAAAAAAAAACAATCATATTTTATCCCTATTTCCAAGACTTTCATGAAAACTTATTTTTCATAAACAATCTTAAGTAAACTCTATTTAAGAAATACCCAAACCATTTTCATTTTTAAAACTCACATTTAAACCTTTTTTCGTATCTTTTTATATTGTAAACCATCTCACTAAAATTGTTACATAAATCACACATAAGCAACCAAGAATTAAAAAAACACAATCTAATAACTAACAAAACTATGGTTCTGATAATTAAATTAACTTATATAATACAATCAATTGATGAAAGAAAATCCCATAAAGCTTCTTGAGAAGTACCTAGTGTGATGGGTGTAATTCCAAGGATCTATAAATTATGAAATTAAATGGAAACATATAACCTGGGATGGAACTACTAAACCTATCTAAATCCTTGATAGTATCATAAAACTATCCAAAAATAAATATCTTGAAATCTCATTTTCTACACAGGTTATAAAAATGTTGATAACTTAATGACCTTTTATCCCCTCACCCTAACTAATGGGGTATAGCTAAGAAATACTACCTAGGCATACCACGGATGTACTCTAGTGATTTATATCATGAATTTCACCCACTATATACCATGTAATTCCATGTAAATTGAAATGAAGGTGGGAAAAAATAAACAATCACATATATCAAATATCAAAAATTTAAAATAACTCACACCTCACCTTAGACACCTTCATAAGAGATAGCCCAAAACACATCAATTAAAAATTATAACATGAATATTTTTCAATTTAAGACATCCTGTAACAATATAAAAAACACAACAATCCTAAAAATAGTCATGTGGGGATTAATGAGGGTCTCATGCATTTATAAAACCACTTTTATTAAAGTGATAGTTGGGCTTCCTAAATGTGTTCCAAAATCCAAGATATTTTCACACCATTTTAAAACCACACTTCAAATTCACCTTCAAACCATCTTATCAAACCACACTTTTAAATATAATTTAAAAATGAAACCATTATTAATAAAACCATTTCGTCAAGAAACACACTCCTTTTTTAATGGAAGCTAATTAGGTTTCATACACACTTTTAAAAAACAACACCTCCCCATTTAAAAGAATATAAATCCACTATGATAACCCATGGTATCAAATACATTTAAATAGAAAGAAGGTTAACTCCCTTCAATTTACAAAAAATTCTTCCAAAACATCACATGATTTCTTTAATGACAAAATCTATGTCAAATTACCCTTTTAAACATTTAAATTTCTTTAGAAGGGATACTAGGGAATTTTTAAAAACACTTTTCATGTGACCTAGGTTCCATGAAATCTCTTTAAACCATTTTCAAACCATTTTAAATCCAATAAGTGTTTTTTAAAAATATAGATCCACAAGAAACTATTTTAAAATACTTTCATTATTTTTTAAGATCCTCTCATGTGTTTTCACAAGTTCTTGGAATGTGACAGATCCATTCTTAGCATAAAATTACTTTGAGAGTAATTTTTATCCTATTAAGGGATTAGAAAATGATTATAAATTCATAATAATTAATTTCAAAGAAAACATGAAATTTATAACAAGAATTACAAGGTAATTCCCTATAAACACCTACCACCTTCCAATAGGAACCATCTAAACTCATCACCTTCGACAAAGAACACCCAACCGAGCTAAGAAATGGTATCCCTAACCATAGAAACCCCAAATAGCAATAATTATAACTTCATAAAATCTTATATGAACCTAAATAGTGGTTAGGGTTGATTAAAGTGAGATAAATCAGTAGGTAGATAAAGGAGAATATGAATAGAGTAGAAGTAAGGGAATACTACTTGAATTCCACTTGAATATGAGAGGGAGAGAGCTTAAAATTCATGGAGGATAAATAAGAGGATATCTTCCATGTGTTACCTACACTATAACAAATGATATGGGATAATAAGGGTACCAAAACCCTTAAAATAAATAATGTAAAATTACCCTTTAATTAAATATGGTTAGGCAACACGAATTTCTAAAATGTATACTAGGCGTGTGTAGGAAACTCGCTAGACCAAACCTACTTGCATAGATACATATGGGAATTATTCATAGTTGTAAAAAAGTTTCACAAACCATGAAAAATGGAATCATCGAATATTATATCCAACTTTCATTCTTGTCACACAGATTACCAAACTATGTGCAAGTTTTGTTCCCTTACTCAGACACACCAAAGGTCCTGCATGGTTTCTCCTAGGCTCTTCAAGTTTTGAACTAAACATTCACTACTTGTGTAGGAAAAACCATGCACATTGAAAATAAACTACATATAAGGTAATAGAAGGGCTATGTAAGGGTCATCACATAGTTTACATTAAATCATGTGTGAAAAACTATACACCTAACAAAAATTCCTAGAAATTACAAAAAATAAAAGCCAAAACTCCAAAAAAATAGATTTCCATAAAAAAGAATAAATTAATACAAAATATAAGGAAATAGTAATATGTGTATTTCTTAATTCTCCCTACCATATCAATTATAGGTCTTAGAAAGTCCCTAGTCAAATAATGGTAGTACAAGAAGGAAAATAATCCCCCACTCTTTTATAATAAGTTAAAAGATTGGGGATAATTAAAAAAGATCCGAATATAATTGAGGAATAAACAGGGTATGTTATCCAAAATACCTACTACAAATACCAAAAAAACATAATAAACCACTAATGGGAATCAACTAGGAGTATCCAATGAGGAAAAATAAACAAATGGAGAGAAAATAGTGTCTCCTCACCATTTAGAATTAATTTAAATGGTGAAGGAACACATGGCCACTTTTATAAAGGGAATAGTCACCAAGCCAACTACGGTTCCATAAAACCACACGAGAAACCAAAAGATTCCCCCAACCATGAACATCCACAAATGAGACCATATTTATAAATAAATAAATCCCCATGAAACACTTAGAGGATCACAAATAAGAATATCATCCATTATCACAAGATTGGATCCCCAAAAAAATCCACAACCATAACACCCAAAGAAACCATAGGTCATGAGGCTAGGTTTCCAAAACCACCACATCTAAAAAACATCAAAATAATGCACTAAAAAATACATGTCCCATGTAAGAAAACAATGTGGCTTTAACTTGGGATCAAAAACTAAATGAAAGGTCGAACTAGGAACTAATACTCGGGTTACCCCCTCATGGTAAGCCCAACCATATTTTAACCAATACGAGCCAATGTATAATTTAAATGGGTTTCATACAATTCCAACTCACCAAAATCACACACACCAAGGTTATCCCACATATAAGAAAAGTGATAAAACCCATGAACGGATCTCACCACAAATTTAGAATCACCAAAACAACCAAGTAATGCACAAGGAACAAAAAGGCATGAGCATCCTAGAAAAACTTCAACTCAAACAAGAGAAACCAAAAGATCACTTGAAGGATCAAAAAAAGTGGAAGAATCTTTGAATCAATAAGGATCTAATCTCATCAATCATAAATCTTTAAAACTAACTATCATCTAAAAACTAAAGGGGTTTATTTCTCATTAAAATAGTTCGTAACTATTACTTTTAGATACCCAAAAAGGGAACAAAATACTTAACACTCCCATCAAAGTCTAATAAAGAGCCGAGACCAAGGGATAAACTACCTATAAAGGTAAACACATCACCTTTAACTTATATTCTTCTAGTAGGGATGCTCTATATAAAATTAAATTTAGACCCAAATCATACTTGTTTCCAAAATCACATCGCACAATCCCAGCCTGTATAAAGGTAAATACTCCAACACAATATAATCAAGGCAACTCACATTCCAAAAATCACATTCCTTTAAAAACCACCACATTAACAAAGGATTAAATATACATTTTCTAAAAACACATGTTCCTTTAAATAAACTCAACCATTTTAAAAACACCTTATCAAATTTAAAATCCAAATTCCCTAAGGGGATTCCAAATAATTTTAACATAGTTTTAAAAAATAACTAATTTTTTTATAAATGAGGAATCTACCTGAGCTTCTCAAGTATCAATCTATAAATAATTTAAAAATACCCCCTTTAAAAAAATTTAAAACAAACCCCAAAGGGATAAAATTTATTTCTCAATTAAACACATACTAGTTTTAAAACTCAAACGTTTTTTGGGATTTATAATGAAACCAACCAATTTAAAAGAAAAAAAAATCAACCAAAATTATTTTTGGAAAAATAACTTTAATTTATAAACAAAAACAAAAATTAATTTCAAATCCATAATGTTTTCATAAAAAAAATTGAAAATAATCCCAAAGGATGTATTTCAGAATGAAACTATTTTCCACAAAATCCACATTCTTCAAAAAAAACCATTTTATACAATGATTACACTAAATGGTCATGCATCAAAAATAAAAATAAAATCTGATATACATTACCAAAATATCACAATACCCACCATGAATAATCACCCATAACTTGGTATTTCCCAAGGGTGGTCCAAAAAACATACCAAATTGGATTTGGAAGCATTCCTGACTCAACCAAATGGTTTGATGGGATATTTTCCAGTCATAAAATTGTCACTATAATGTTCAAATTTGGTTCATGTTTGTTTTATTGGGCTATACAGACCAACCTCCTGTCACCAAACTATATTGGTTTCTCATTATATAATCCAACATAACACCCAAGGGAACTCACACTATTTCATTTTGGATCAACATACCATCAATGGTAAATATAGTAAAATATCAAATTAAAAATTCCAACCACACTACTCATTGTAACTAAAGCACAATTATGATGTATGGTGATAAATAACCCACTCATGAGAAAAAACATGAGTCTCAAAGATAGTCCTAACTCAATATTACTAGGATACCTAGAATATAATGATAGTGACTCAAGTACTTAGGTCTCAAATAAGAAACCTAGGCCATGGTACCATTTATAACGAATCATCCTAAGGCTTCCATCTCAACCTACACCCAGCCCACCCCACCATTGGATTAAAGTAAAATCTCAATCCCTATGTTCAGGAAATTAGTGCATGGGTATAAATAATTATCTTTGGGAATTATTTAACCATAATTATCAGTATAAAATAAAAAAACAACAAAGATGATAAATAAACTATTTTAAATATGGCATTACAAATAAATATCCAAAATAGACAAACAAATAAAATAAATTCAAGAAAAAAGTAGATATCGATAAAAATATCAAGGTAAAAATGATAATAAGATATCATAAAATAAAATAAGAGTAAATGAACCTTAATAGCTCCAATAACACCAAAAGTGACACTCAGTCACTCATCACATCCCACTCTTCCATCCATGGATGAACCCGAACCAATGAACTAAAGAAGATTTTGGTATTATAAACCTATAATAGATATATATAGGAATGATCTAAACAACCAAATAGGATTCCACCAACAGATACTAGGGAAGTCACTTTAGTAATATTGTTCATAAAGTGAATTTTTGAACATAAGATAAAAATAATTTTTTTACATGCATATAAAATGGGTGCCATCACATGATTGTTGAAAATTTACACATATAAAGAATGTGATTTTTCCATTAATTACATAAAAATATTATATGGATTATTTTTTGAGCTAGATACTGAGACAGTTTGTGATTACAAATCCCTATGAGCCTAGAATTGATATTTGAGAAATACTAAAAATATTAATATCACACACATGCAATTTTCATAAAAAAGTGTAATAACTCATGAACAGAGGCTCGGGTCAAAAATATGAGGTTGTAACTAAGTTTGTATCATAGAATTTACCCTAGGTTCAAAAGAATCGTTGTCACTATCAGGTGTGTTGGTAATTTTCTATCATGGGTAAAAATAATAAAATTAATTAATTAATTTTATTTATTGTTTATTTTGACATAGTGACCTAGCATACTCTATTTAAACATGAATATGCCTAAATACCTAGGGTAAAATGCCTAACATTGGGATTCATATAAGGTATTGGAGAAGATACATTGGAGTATCATTGGTGGATGACATCAGATCATATCGATATTAAGGATCTTTGTGCCATTGGAGATCATGGATCTCACAAATGATGATAATGAAAGACCATTATTCATTAATGATTGATCCAAAATCTTAGTCGTATGTTGGATTTATGTGATTACATATTTTTAATTTATCTATATCGAACATGGATCAATTACATGAACAAGAATTGATTCAGGCATCGATGGTTGATTTATTTGTGGTAGATTTTTTTTCATTGATTATTACCTCTTCATTCATCTAATTATTTGAAATAGGATTGAGGATGAAATGGACAAAGTCCAAGGTTCATTCTATATGATTTTTGTTATATATTTCTACCTCATTTCTTTACATGTTCATCTTGGGAAATTTCTTTGGCCAATGGTTTGACGAATACCTGGTATATAATCATTGCACAATTGTTCTTCGGTGCAACAGATCAATTCCATGGAGTGTGATTCATAATAGATCGAATATTTATGTTCTTCCTCGTACGATGTATGGTGGAGATGTAATGGCTTGAAGGTTCCATTTTTCGAGTGGATTTCAAGCCCGAATTTAAGTCTCTAGATATGGGAAGGTCATACAAGATCAGATATATGATTCCCATCTAGAATCATGATGGCGTCAGTATAATAACCCTTCTCTTTATTTTACACTTAAACCTAATTTATTACATAAAATATTCAATTTATACAAGATAGAATATCTAGAGGTCTAGTGTATTTAGGTATTAGTAACATTACATAACAACTTAGAATATAAAACACAACATCTTTAATGAATTTTTTTTACAAGACCACAATATTCCTTCATACATAGCATTGCATGGGATAACCTAAGGACATGCATAAGAAAAGGGTGAGCTATAAACCACATTAAGGGAGTAAACAAGGCATAACATGAAGAATATATTACATCTTAGCCAATAAGCATATCAATGGAGAATAATAAAAACATGAACATACAGGCATGATATAGCATGATTATCATAACATGGAAATGTGGCAACAACATTTAACATGATTTTAGCATGAGCTAAGTCTCATTGCACATGGATCATGAGTAAAAAATCATTTCACTTGAATTATAATGAGTAAACCATCATTTAACTTGACGTATCATGATACTAGTCTTTACCCGATGCATTGGAGTGCTATTAGGGCACACCCTTCTTAATCATTTCATTTCATGCATAAGTGTGCCACATAGATCATACAACATGGATTCATTGAACATCATCATGTATTCCATGATAAACGAATGTGGAATACATACATGATAATCTATAATCAATAAGTAAATTTTTATAAAGGTTAATACCCTTGATAGAGAAATTTTCATGGTATTCACTACACAATGACATTGGCTTGGAAAATTATGGTGCAATTTCGGTAGCATAACAATGTGACATAAGACTTCATAAAAATGGTTGATGAGATAGAAATGGGTTTCTCATAATATATACATTAAATATAAATTAAGGGGGGTAATATATATACATGTTCCAACATAAGTAATGTAATTTATATTAATAAAACAAAATAATTGCTTGAATATAAATTAGGAGAGAGAAATCCCTTATGAAAATTTGTCATGGTAATAGGTGTACATGGGAGGAATTAATGAGAGAGAAAGGGGTCTATCATCATTAAAAAATAAGGAGGGAATTATGAGAGAGGTGAAAAATCATACCCTAGAATTTTTAATTGAAAATAAAATCATATAACAATATAAGGAAATTTGGACAGAAATGAGAAAGGATGAAATCCCTTATGGAATTTCGACATGGTCACAGGTGTACTTGGAAGGAGTTAATGAGATAGAAAGGGGTCTATAATCATTAAAATACAAGGAGATAAGTATATGGGAGGTTAAAAATCATACCCCAACATTTTTAATTGAAAATAAAAGGATATAACAATATTAAGAGATTTGGTAAAAAAGGAGAAAGGAAGAAATCCCTTACTTGGAAGTGTGATCCCAAAGGCCTGGTAGAGGATTGAGAGAGGCTTCTTGGGAGCTTGGGGCTCCCTGGTATGATTCTATAGAGAGGATAGAATGGTTTTTATTCGAGCTCCAAAGACTTATAGTGAAGATTAAGTGGGAGCTTGGGTGGGTTTATATAGGAAAAAAGAGGGATTTCTTTTTTATTTAGGTTTTGGACACCACACATTAAACTAATCAAAACAACAAACCAACTCATGGTTTTTTCTGATGGTTTTTTAAAAAGGGGGTGGAAAACATTATTTTATAAGTTACATGGCCTAAATTCTTAAAATATTTTTATTTATTATATGGAGTTGAGTCACACTATCAAGGAAAACATTTTAAAAGGTTAAAATATTTTATAAGCCTTGGAGGGTCCACTAAATCTTTGTAAAATAAATCAAACAAACCTAAAATCACATTATTTTAATGGTAACACATATATTGGATGAAAAAAACCATTTATATTATTTTATTACATCACTATTAGGTCATTATGATGTCATAAAACACGTTACATAATTAAATAGTATTTAATTTTTACCCAAAAATCAACTGTCTCAAAAAATTATGAAAAATTCACCGTTGGATAATTTAGATGTATATATTTCAAAAATAATATTCATTTTATCTAAATAATTTTCGAAATATGTGAATTTTTAATTTTAAAAAAACCTATATTTATCAAGAATCCATAGGTTTTGACAAAAACGGCTTTCACAGCATAATAAAAATTAAAATTTTATTTCTAAAAATTTGATGATAATTTATATTTAAAAATTAGTTTATTAATAATATTTTATTAAAATATTATATAGTTAAAAATGCATTAATTAATCAAAATATATTTCTTAATTGAATTCTAACTAAAAATATTATTTGTTCTTTAAAAACTACTTACAAAGTAATAATAATAAAATAAATTTATATCATTTATTCTATATAAAAATAATGCACATAATCATATCTATAGTGTCTTGTCAAATAAACCCTTATAACACCCATATAATACCTAAGGGTAAGGTGTGCGATGGTGAGAGACTCTTGGAGTGGCTCGAATAACATCGCTCAGGTGGTAATCTCTATCAAATTCTGCTTCCCTCATAGGTGGTTCTATTCAAACTTAACGTGTGGAAGCTCATCTTGGGTTTGGTCAAGAGAAAATCCCAGTGATGTTACCTCCTTTCTGAGCTCTAAAAAATGGGCTTCATATGGAGAAATTCTACTGGATGAGGTCATCCCTTCCTTTGTCTGAGTAAATTGGATTTGTTAACACCCTATATTTATACTAATCATGTGATCACTATTCAACGACTATATTAGCAATGGTAACAATTATTAACAGTATTTTGAAATCCAAAAACATAAAACCAAGGAAGTTCATATTTTATATAACCATTTTATATAATAAAACATTTAATTGGATCAAGAATAATTTTCATTGATAAAAGTTTTGGCCATTACAATATTCCCCCTTAAGAAAATTCACCCTCAAAATTTCATTTTCCCACACTAGAACAGATGTGGGTAACTATGTTTCATCACTTCCTCTGATTCCCATGTTTCTTCTTCAAACTTGTGGTTTTGCCACAACACCTTAACGAGGGACATTGTCTTATTTCTTAGAACTTTTTCCGTACGATCCAAGATCTTCACTGGATTCTATTCATAAGAGAGGTAATTTTAAAATGGTACCACATCTGGATTGAGTACATGTGAACATCTAGGTATGTACTTACTCAAGAGTGATACATGGAATACATCATGTATTTGAGACAGGTTTGGTGGGAGTGCTAGTCGATAGGCCACTACTCCAATGCGATCAAGGATCTCAAAAGGGCTAATGTACCTTGGATTAAGATATACCTTCTTCCCAAATCTCATAACTCTCTTACATGGTGATATTTTGACGGATACCATGTCTCCAACATCAAATTATAGGTCTCATCAATGATTATCAGCATAGCTCTTTTGTCGAATCTGAGTAGCATTAATGTGTTGTTGGATGGTCTTAACCTTCTCCACCATTTCTTCGACAATTTTGTAACCTTAGAGTTTTCTCTCTCCAAATTTATCCCAACATGCTGGTGTTCTACACCTCTTCCCATAAAGGAATTCAGAAGGATCCATTTCGATGCTTGAGTGGAAATTTTTGTTGTAATAGAACTGAACTAGAGGAATATGTTGATCCCATCCACCTTTTAAGTCCATTGAGCGTGCTCTAAACATGTCCTTAAGTGTTTGGATAGTCTGCTCAGATTGGCCATCATCTTGAGGATGATAAGTCATATTGAAGTTTAGCTCAGTATCCAAAGCATGTTGAAGACTCTTCCAAAACATAGAGGTGAATCTTATATCTCAATCGAATACAATCGATAGTGGTACACCATGAAGCCTTACCACTTATTTGATATATATCTATGCCAGTTGATCTAATGAGAAATCATCTAGAATTATAATAAATTGTGTAGTCTTTGTAAGATGATTCACAATAACCCAGATATCATTGTTTCCTTTGGATGTCTTCATAAGTTCGATGAAAAATTCCATGGTGATTTTCCCCTATTTCCATACTGGTATGGGTAATGGTTACATCATCCCCTTATACTTATGCCTCTCAGCCTTCACTTTCTAACATACCAGGCACTTTGATGTATACTCAATGATCTCCTTCTTCATGTTATCCCACCAATAATTATCTCATAGATCTTGATACATCTTTTTGTTTCCTGAGTGAATGGAGAAATTTGAACTATATGCATCATCCAAAAGTTCTTTCTTTAACTCTATATTTGATGGAACACATAGTCTTGTCTCAAATCTCACAATTCCTTATTCATTAACATTGAACTCTGAGGATTTCCCTTTTCAAATAGTTTCCAATTTCATTTGAATTCCCACATCATCCTTTTGAGCATCCTTTAACCTTTCCAAAAGAGACGGTTTAGAAATCATTTCTGAAAGGATTGATGATGTTCTTTTCTTTATGATTCCCATGTCTATCTTCATCAAATCTAAGAATATTGGATCCTTTTCAATTCTCATCAATGATATAATTGTTGGTTCCTTTCTACTTAGATCATATGCCACCTTGTTCTCTTTCCCAGGGTGGTAATGGATTGAGAAATCATAGTCTTTGATTAGCTCTAGATATCTTCTTTGGCGCATATTCAACTCTTTCTATGTGAATATATACTTGAGGATTTTGTGATCTGTTATATTTCACACTTCTCCCCAAAGAGTTAATGTCACAAAATTTTTAAAACGAATATTACTGCAGCCAACTCCAGATAATGTGTTTCATAGTTTTCTCATGAAATTTCAATTGCCTTGAATCATAGGTAATTAATTTTTCATTTTTCATCAACACACATCCCATTCCCTTCTTCAAAGCATCACTAAATACCACAAAAAGTTCTCCACTTGTGGGTAGTGAGAGCACGAGCGCAGTGATAAGCCTACTATTCAACTCCTTGAAGCTCTCTTCACATTCATCGTGCCAAGAAAGCTTTACTCCCTTATATGTTATCTTGGTAAGAGGGTTTGACAATTGTGAGAAATTTCTCAAAAATTGGCGATAATATCCAGCTAACCCCTGGAATCTATGGATATGCGTTACTGATGATGGCCTCAACCATCCCTCAATTGTAGCTTTCTTGGAGTGATCCACAGCTATCCCATTTCTTGTGATGATATGACCCAATAATGAGACTTCCTTTAACCATAACTCACACTTTTTGTACTTTGAATACAGATTCTATTTTTTCAAGGTCTCTAGTATAGTTCTTAGATGCTCCTCATGATCCTACATGATTTTGGAGTATATTATAATATCTTCTATAATGAATACAAAACATTTGTTGAGGTAATCTCTAAAGACTCTATTCATCAAGTCCATGAATATTGTTGGATCATTAGTGAGTCCAAAAAGCATTACTATGAATTTTTAGTGCCTGTATCTTGTACAAAAAGTTGTCTTGGGGATATCTCCCTTCTTCACCCTTACTTGGTAATATACCAACCGAAAATCAACCTTGGAGAAGTATTTTTCTCCACATAGCTGATTGAACAAGTCATCAATTCCTGGAAAAGGATACTTGTTATCTATCATGATTTTGTTGAGCTCACGATAATCAATGAAAAGGTGCAGTGACTCATCCTTCTTCTTAAATAAGAGGACTGGTGCGCCCCATGGTGAAGCACTTGGGCGTATAAACCCTTTATCTAGATTCTTCTATAGTTGTTTCTTTAGCTTCTCAAGCTCCAAAACATCCCTTATATATGGAGTCTTGGATATTGGAAATGCCCCAGATATGAGATCAATTGAGAATTCAACATCTCTTCTAGGAGGAAGGCCAGAAAATTCATCGAGAAACACTTCGGAAAATTCCATAACAATAGGAATGTATTCAAAGATGGTTGCTTCCTTGGACTCAATCATCTAATCTAGATATACATGTTCATAGGGTGGTAATATTCATGTTATAGGAGATGATGCTAAAGAAGATTCATCCTCCTCCTTGCACTTGTACAGAATCAGGGGTCGATTCTCTATATGGAGAGTGATTTCCCTCTCACAAAAATTTATGTTGTCTCTATATAAGGAAATCCGACCCATACCAATAATTTCATAAAATTACACCAAAGGGATTATGATGTGGTTCATTGGGAAGTTTAATCCACAAAATATGATAGGGGAGGAGTTATATTCATGGGATGCAATGATTTCCCAATTTATTGTTCTCAGTGACATATTTACTTCCATAACATTTGGAGGTGTTGGGATTGTTCTACTAAACTTTCAGGATATAAAAGAATTCCTAGAACCAGAATCAAAAATTGCATTCGCTATTATTGAATGAATAAATACCATACCTATCACCACTTCATTTTTGGGGTTCACTTCGGTGGTAGTGATGGAAAAAAGATTTCCCTTACTGCCTTGGAGGTTATTGGTTTCCTTCGAAAACCCTTGTCTTAGGTAACTAGATTGCAAAGTGCCCCAGTTCATTGAAGTTGAAGAAATAAACAATGCATCGATGGTTGAATGGAGCGTTCCTCTCGTCTATCGCAGCTGTTGATTTTTCTGGCAGTTAATGTCCAGGTTCCCTTCTCTTCCACACATAAATCATTTACTCATCCCCTTCATGCAATTTTCAGGGTGCTTCTTTCAACACCTTTGGCAAGTGGGGTTCTGGATTTTCTTAGCACCATTGGAATGAAGTCCACCTTAGGCTTATTATCCCCATGATACCTATAAGATTCGATGATCTCCATTTCGACTTTGAGGGCACATCTAACAATTTCCTCATAGCTCTCTAAGTGACAGATCACTAGGGAATTCTGTAGGCTAGGTTTCATCCCAACAAAGAAGTGGTCAACATTACATTTGGGGGTAATGACAAAGCCGAAGGCGTATCGTGCAAGACTTGTGAAGTTTTCCTCCTATGATCCGATGGATTCGTCGTCTTTTTGCATGAGGTAAAGGAAATACTTATCCATATTAAGTCATAGGGTGTGAGGAAAATATTAATCGAAAAACATTTTTTGAAAATCCTCCCATTCCAATGCCTCGATATCCCCCTCAATCTTTGTATTTTTTATCAATGTACACCATTGATCTGCTTCACCCTCCATACAATAAGAAGTCATAAGTACCTTCTCTTGTTCAGAACATTGAAGGATGGATAAGATCTTCTCAGTGGAGTTGATCCATTGTTCGATGATTGAGGGATCAGATGATCCATTAAAAGTAGGAGGCATTTGTCTCATAAAGATCTCGATTGTGACTTATTCTTTCTTAGGTGGGGTTTAATGTTACTCTTGACCCATGTTTCTATTAAAAACTAGAGTTATATGAAAGAGTATCATGAAAAAGTTTGTAATTCCCACTCCCATCAGATTGGGCATCTCATTAGAACAGTCATCATATTGATCTTCGCATCGGTTGTTAGCCCGAGTCCTTATATTACTAGCCATTGGCTGGAATAAAAGGAAATTTAGGGGTAACATATATGGGTAATCCAAATACAAAAATGGATAAATTATAAATTACTTTTATTTCCTTAACTTATGAATTTATAGGCTTCAATCTATGTTATCCATGATCTACTTCCCAACATATATTCTTAGGGGCATTTTTTATTCCCTTAATAATGGTTCATACTAAGATTATGATTTTTCAAAATCATATCCTCCGGGAGTGTTGTAACCAAGAGTGCAACAAGGATCGTTGTCATGCACTAGTTCCTATTTGAGTCTATATCAGAGCAGTGTTTTCGGGTTTTACCCCTAGATACATATGTTCTAGAGCCACCTCTACCTACTCGTATCCAGACAGGGATGTATTTTCTTGATAAACCACTTACTCAATACTCACCAAAATTTAGGGATGATTTTATTATACTTAGTCTTATACCTATGTCTTTAACTAGGTTTTTCTAATCCTAATCCCAAAAATAAATAAACATATCCTCGGATACCAACTATAAAAACCCTGATCTTTTTTCACACTTAAACATAATTTATTACATAAAATATTCACTTGATACAAGATAGAAGATCGAGATTTCTACTGTATTTGGGGCTTAAAACATTATATAACAACTTAGAATATAAAAAACAACATCTTTATTAAAAACATATTTTACATGACCACAACATTCTTTAGTATTTAGCATTGCATGGGAGAACCTGAAAACATGCATAAGAAAAGGGTGAGCTATAAATCCCAATAACGGAGTAAAAAAGGCATAACATGAAAAATATAGTACATGTTAGGAAATATTAATATCAATGGATTATAAGAGAAACATGAACATAAAGTCATGATATAGCTTGATTATCATAACATGGAAATGTAGAAACATCATTTAACATGATTTTAGCATAATCCAAGGATCATTGCACATGTATCATGAGTAAGACCTCATTACGCTTGAATTGGCCTGATTAAACCCTCATTTAACTTGATGTATCATGATACTAGTCTTTACCCAATGCGTTGGATCGCTATCAGGGTGCACCTTCTTGATCATTTTATTTCATATATAAGTGTGCCAAATAGATCATATGACATAAATTCATTAAACATCATCATTTATTCCATGATAAAGGAATGTGTAATTCAAACATGAAACTCTATAATCAATAAGTAAATGTTCATAAAGTTGAATACCCTTGATAGAGAAATGGGAATGGTATTCACTACCCAATGTCTTTGGCTTGGAAAATTATGGTGCAATTTCGGCAGCATAACGGTGTGACATAAGAATTCATAAAAATGGTTGATGAGAGAGAAAGGGGTGTCTCATAATATATACATTAAATGTAAAGTAAGGGGTCATATAGATACATGTACCAATATATGTAATGGAATTTATATTCATAAAACAAAAGAATTTATTGAATGTAAATGAGGAGAGAGAAATCTCTTACGGAATTTCAGCATGGTAATGGGTGTACATGGAAGGAATTAATGGGATAGAAAGAGATCTCTCATAATTCAAAAATAAGGAGGGAATTTATGGATAGGTGCAAAATCATACCCCAAAATTTGTAATTGAAAATAAAAGTACATAACAAAATAAGGAAATTTGGACAAAAATGAGAAAGGAAGAAATCTCTTACAGAATTTCAGCATGGTAAAGGGTGTACTTGAGAAGAGTTAATGAGAGAGAAACGAGTATCTCATCATTAAAAAATAAGTAGGGTAGTATAGGGGAGGTTTGAAATCATATCCCAACATTTTTAATTGAAAATAAAAGGGTATAACAACATTAATAAATTTGGACAAAAAGGAGAAAGGCAGAAATCCCTTACTTGGAAGTGTGATCCCAAAGGCTTGGGAGAGGATTGAGAGAGGCTTCTTAGAATATTGGGGCTCCTTTGTAGGATTATAGAGAGATGAGGTAAGGGTTTGTTCAAGCTCCAAAAGCTTTGAGTGAAGAGGAAGTGGTAGTTTGGGTGGGTTTATATAGGAAAAGAGAGGGAATACTGTATTATTTAGGTTTTGGTCACCATACAATAAACTAATAAAAACCGCAAACCAACCCATGGTTTTTTCTAAAGGGGATTGGAAAACATTATTTTATAATCAAAATATCTTAACTTCATAAAATATTAGGCTTTATTATGTAGAGGTTAGTTTCACTCTCAAGGAAAACATTTTAAATTGATAAAATATTTTATAAGCCTTGGAGGGTTCACTAAAGCTTGTAAAATAAATAAATAAAACCTAAAATTATTTTATTTTAATGTTAACACATATATTGGCCGAAAATAAAATTTATAGTATTTTATTACATCACTATTAGGTCATTATGATGTTATAAAACACATTATATAATTAAACAATATTTAATTTTTACCCAAAAATTCAACTCTTTCAGAAAATTATGAAAAATTAACCATTGGATAATTTCAACATCCTAATTCCAAAAATAATATTCATTTTATCTAAATAATTTTCTAAATATGTGAATTTTTACTTTTAAAATAAAAACTGACATTTATCAAAAATTCATGGGTTTTAACAAAAATAGCTTTCAAACCTTAATAAAAATTACAATTTTATTCCTAAAAATTATACGATAATTTATATTTAAAAATTAATTTATTAATAATATTTTATTAAAATATTATTTAATTCAAAAATCAATTAATTCTTCAAAAATATATTTCTTAATTGAATAATAACTAAAAATACTATTTGTGCTTTAAAAACTACTTACCAAGTAACAATAATAAACTGAATATATATTATTTATTCTATACCAAAATAATGAACATAGTCCTAGTTCTATGGTATTGTTACATAACCCCTTATAACACATGAATAAGACCTAAGGGTAAGGCGTGTGATGGTGATAGACTCTTGGGGTGGCTCATATAACATCGCTCGGGTTGTAATCTCTATCAACTTCCACTTCTCCCGTAGGTGGTTCTATTCAAGTTTAATGTATTGAAGCTCTAATTGGTCTTGGTCTTGAGCGAAGCCCCATTATTCTACCTCTTTTACAAGCTCCGACAAATGGGTTTTGTATGGAGCAACTCTACTAGATGAGGTCATCGCTTTCTTTGTCTGAGTAAATTGGATTTGTTAAAGACCTATATTTATAATAATCATGTGATCACTATTCAATGACTATATTAGCAAATATAACAATTATTAACAGTATTTTGAAATCCAAAAACATAAAACCAAGGAAGTTCATATTTTATAGAACCATTTTACATAATAATACATTTAATTAGATCAAGAGGAATTTTCATCTATAAAAGTTTGGGTTGTTACAGTTAGCATTGATAGTGATGTAGAGAAGAACCCAAGTGTTATGGAATTTTCTAGGTTACATGGAATGTAATACTAGATCACATATTGTGTGGGTCTATGGCTATAGTGATAAGGTTTTTATTGAGAATAAAATTTCACACATGGTGTGACACTTTTCGCATGTCATGTGACCCATGCTGGTGGATCCACATGTATCTCAGAGGATACATGGGAATGAGTAGGATGTGGTACATGGACATGGTTTGAGTACACAGTTAGATCTATTTACATGGATATGGACAGGTGTATACTGGAACGACCATGTGTACATGGGTTGGTACATAGGCATGGCCAGAAGTACATGGTAATGAGCAAGTCGCACGAGAAGATTTCAATATAGACATTAACATGTCATGTACCCACATAGGACACGCCATGTTTATTTATGTACACATGTCCTATGAGATGGAAGCACACAGGAAGACTATGGGTTGGCTAGACATGTTGTGTACCCCTATTACACACTGTGTACCCCCTTTAAGGGTGTTTGGATCCCATCATTTCTTCAGTTTTGACTAGTATTAGTTGAGTGTGTCCCCTTGTTCTATCCCATTGAGGGTACAGTATGGAAATATGTCCATAACTCTAGATTGTGATTCCCTCTAGAGGGTGAGTGTCAAATTGATTTTGTGGTTTCCCTCCATGAGATTAGAGTGTGATCCTCTATCATTCCTTCTTATATCCAAAGTGGGGTTCATGGTGTCGGAGTAACCACCTTATAGAGGGAATTGATCCCCATATAAGAAGGTTGTTTTAGTAGGGTTCATGGTATCATTGTAATATAATACCCTATATATCAATTTGATCTAGATTTTGGTTTTGGGTATCCCCCAATGGCCATGGGTGTGATCCTCTATCTGTGTATCGATATATTTATAGACTAGTGATTTTTATTGGGTGGGGCCCAATGATCATGACCTATTTATTGAGGTCCACTGATGATATCACAAATCATGGAGTGGGATATCATATAATGATAATTTCCTAGTGTCTTTAAGTAAAATCTTGTGACTGACATTTTTGTTGAGACTTCCTGGAGGCGCATCACCCTTCCTAAGTATATTTGGGTTTTTATTTGATTTCTGTATTCTTTTTATGAGATGAATTCTCTTGATTATTTTAGTTTAGTGTTTTAGCGGTGTTCTACTGGATATTGTTATACTCACCCATGCAAGGGATCTGACCGCATGTGTCATGTCTTATGAATATAACGGCCCTTTTGAAGGTGTCTTAGGAGGATAGGGAGTAGGTGGAGCATAATTTAGGCTAGATAAACTAAGGTGTTTTATGGGTGTTTGAATTTGATAGTGGTCCCATAGTTATAATCAGGTTATACTTTCTATAGTTTTTTTGGGCTTGTATTTGGACCCATTATCACTTTCAGTAAATTTTTGATGTACTTTGATTGGGGGGTTATAGAAGTATGCATGCATTGGTTTTAGTTGTTTTAAATTTTAGATTTGTATGGGCTCATAGATGTGTGTGTGTGTAGGTACTATAGGCTAATGTCTCTCATGTGTGGGATATCCCTACCTAGTGTTAGTCACGAGCCCCTGACCTATTGGAGGTAGGCTTGGGTTTGTCTCGACTTAGACCCTAGTGGGTCTGGTCATTACATAATGGTAACAGACGAGTTGATTCCACCTTAGGAATGAAGTTTGTGAGATTGTTTTGGGATTTGTGGAAATGGTGTTAATGTTTTTTGAGTTGAAATTTCATGACAGAGACTCCGGTGTTGATGCAGCAGTAGACATATCCATTCAATAGGACTCTAAAAACCTGATTGTTGACTTGGTATATATAGACACTGATTTTTGGGGAATCATTGGTACATGCATCATATAGGAATGGGTTGTGGTTTCCATGTACTTATTGAGTTATATTCTCATATATACTCTTTGATCATTGTATATCTTGTTTTTTTTTCTGACGTCTCTACAGAGAAAGCCTGAAATTATTCCACTTCATGATCACAAGGATGATCCACTGGGTGAATAGGCTTTAGTATAGGGAAATGTATAGTATATAGAACCATTGGGTGGTTTACCAGCTATACAACCACCCATTGAGTAGAAATTAGCACCATAAGTACTAGATGAGGATGCACATAGGCTGAGTGTGTTGTATTAGTTTATGAGTTAGAGACCTCTAATGTTTTGGTGTGATCCAGACCCTAGGTGGATGATGAAAAAATATAGGTAGTCACTCATGTTTTCCTCCTTATTAGGATGCTTGAAGATCATATGGAAGTCCTAGTGGAGAGTCTTATTCATGGATTTGTTTGGAAATGGTGGAGTCTAGTGACTATTTCACATGAAAAGATATATCTCTCCTAGTTAGAATTCAAGCATCTCTTTAGGGAGGAGTTTCATTTGACCATATTGTAGTCAGTGTGCATCCATGAGCTTTTGCATCTATATTAGGGAAGTATGACCATAGAGGGGGTATTCATAGAGGTTTTTTTATCTCTCATGGTACTCTATGAATATGGTTCAAGATCCATTGTTCATAAAATGGACCTTTGAGTAGGGATTACACTAGGATATTATATCTCCAGTTATATCTCTTTGAATTCCCACCTATGATGGAGTGGTTGATTAGGCCTTAGTAGTAGAGATATTCTGGGTAGAGTAGACATTGATATTGGGTGTTGATAGTCAGAACCTGGGTGCTCAAACCTTGGAAGAGGTATTTGATATAATTTTAAAGGATTCAGGCATGTAATATGCTTTAGGGCATGATCTTAAGATATAGGATCAGTGGTATAGGGCTCTCAGGATGGCTTGAGTCATCTAGGAGGGAGAGGTTTTGTTTCTCCTATAACGGTCAGGGACATCTTGAACTGAATTGTCTAAACTATCATACAGCTAATTGATAGATGGTCTAGGGACCACCCACACATATATATAGGGGTAGGTAGATAAATAGTAAGCAGTTGTAGGTTTTACCTATTTCCACACCACCCCTAAGTGGTCCACACTAGGCTCTGAGATCTGATGTTCAGGGATGAGGACAACTGCAGGGTATGAAAGCCTATGACCCCAAGGATATAAGGATGATATGAGTTATGATCTATATATTTTCTACCTTAGCTAAAGTATTTATAGAAATATGTTCAATTCATTTCATTCATTCCACTTCTTTTATTCAAGACTTATAGATTCTGGTTGAGCCTTTGGCTTGACCCTTGTCTTCAAACACTCCGACATGAGGTGACTCGGTGATTTCTCACTTTTGTTGATAGTGCGATAAAATTCATGGATGTGAGATCTTATTTTGGGATCCATTTTTTGTATTGATGGTACCAGATGAAATCATCTTATGTATGGACTATCTATCCACAGTTCATGCCCAAATTTACTATTTTATGCAGAGGATGAGATGGTTCGGCATTGATGGCATGAGGTTTTCCTTTTTGTGTGAAAAGGAAACCCTCCTAGAGTAAGATGGTCTTAAAAATAGGAGACTATAGGATATAACTCAATAGTTTTCTACCATGACTCTTTGATTAATGGATTCTAGGGTGTACCAATTTATTACGGTGGTGGTGGAGGACAAGGACATATTTCACAACTGCAAATATTGCCTCTATCAATGCTATAAAAGTCCATTTATAGCGCCAAAAGAAGTGATGTTAATCGAGGAACTGATAATAGGGGGTCCCTTTTATCAGCGCTAAAAAAACACCGATAAAGACCCCTTTTATCAGCACTAAAAAAAGTGCTGATAAAAGTGTTCTTTTATCAGCGCTAAAAAAAGTGTTGATAAATGGGTCCATTATCAGCACTTTTTTTAGTGCTGATAAAAGTTAAAAAACATTAAAAAAAATTGAAAAAAAATTCTTCAATTTGGGTAGGGGTTTCAATAGTGCTTGAATCCCCCTTCAACAGCACCCCCACCCCACCCCAGCCCGCACACCCCAGCAACCACCCCAGCCCAGACTTTAACAGTGCTTATCCCCATTTCCACCCTCGCGTGCACCCTACCTCCCCTTGGATTCGAACCCAGAACCTCTTGCCTATGTGCCTAAACCTTTACCACTCCACCATAATGCTTTGCTCTTCATTTAATAATATATCTATTTATTTATATTTATATTTAGTTATATTTAATTGTATATTAATATATATTTATAATATTATATTTAAATACATTTATAAAATATGCTTTTTTGTGTGTTTTTATAAATAAATAAATACATATATACTACACACACAGATATATATATTATATGTGTATTTGTAAGTATAACTATACATATTTATATATATATATATAAATATCATATATTAATATGTATATACATATGTTTAGAATATATAGATAATATATATCAGTTTGTCAATATAGATGCACACAAATATATATACATACACGTACACAAATATATATATATATATACACAAATATATAAATAAAGGCATTGATAAATACCATATTTTTAGTAGTGAGTTATGGTCGTTTGATGTTTGAGTTATGTTTTCAACTTATTTTAGATCTTTTATTTATTTTTTATTTTTTTGTGTCTTCAAATTGTTATTAAATAGTTATTATTCGATGATAATTTAAAAATTATTAATTAATAATTTTTTAAGATATTTTATATGTTATTTTCACTACATATCTTATATATTAAGTGAAAATGTTTACTTATACTTATCTAAAATATATTTAAAATATATATATTATATTTATATCAATATAAATATACTTTTATATATATATCAATATATTATTTTTTATGAAATATAAATTTTTTAACATATACACTTTATCAGTGCTAGAAAATAAAAGCACTGATAAAGCCCCCCCCCTCCTTATCAAGGCTACTAAAAAAGAATTGATAAAGGGGACCCCTTTAACAGCGCTAAAAAAAGCGTTGATAAAGCGGGTGCATTTATCAGCACAAAAAAATCACTGATAAAGGGGAACTTTTAAGAGCACTTTTTAACACTGTTAAAATTACCCTTTATCAGCCCTTTTTTTAGCTCTGATAAAGGCACCCCCTTTATCGGAACTTTTTTAGCGCTGTTAAAGGGTGGCACTGCATAAACCCAGCTTTGTGGTAGTGTTTCTTGATGACATTTTGGGATTACCTCCCATCAAGAGTTAGAATTATATATTGAATTACACCCTGGGATGGCACCGATAACTGTTTCAGCATATTGGATGGCTCTCATAAAGATTTTTGAGATGTGGGTGCAACTACCTAACTTTTAAAATAATGGATTCATGAGACCCAAAGTCCCCCCCAAGGAAGCCCTACTATTGTTCACCAAGAATGCCAATAGGATCTTAAAGTCAATTTTGGATTACTAGTTCATAAACCAGGTGAATATGAAGAAAAAATATCCACTGTTGAGGATTAATGACTACTTTAATTACTTAATAGTGTATCAATGGTTCTTGATGATTGACCTCAGATCTGGCTACCACCGGCTATGAGTACAGGACATGGATATACCAAATACAACATTCAGATGTCACTACAATCACTATGAGTAATTAGTGATGCATTTCTTCATGATAAACTCCCTAGAAGTGTTCATGGGACTCATGAAATGGATCCTCCATCCCTTCTTAGATCGGGTTATAGTGTTCTTCATCGATCATATCCTAATGTTCTAGACATCCAAGTAGGAGAATGAAAGACACTTTAGGATGGTCCTAGAAACACTCTGAGAGCACTAGATTTATGGAAAACTATGTAAGTTTTAGTTTTGGATTTGAGAGTGCCACTTCCCAGGAAAAAACATCTCAGAGGTAGGATTGGCAGGGGATATGGTAAATTTTGTGGAAATTATATCTTGGGATCCACCCAAGAGTTCTACTAAGGTGTGAAGTTTACTTGGTTTGGCAGGGTACTATCATAGGTTTGTACCTAATTTCTCTATAGTTGTAGCACCTTAGACATATTTAATCTGAAATGGGTATCATTTCATGTGGATATAAAAGTTCCAATGGTGTTTTTAGAAATTGAGGTTGAGGTTTATGAGATCCCCCCCCCCCATCTTGTAATTTCTAGAGGAGGGTGTTGAGTACATAGTGTTCTTTGAGGCCTTAGGGACCAAACTTGGTTTTTTTCTAATTCATAGGTATGTAGTGATTGCCTACAGGTCAAGTAAATTGAGACCACATGAGTGGAAATATGTGATCCATGATATTGAGGTTGAATTAATAGTACTCACTTGAAGATATAGTGATGCTACCTTATGATAAAATAGTTTGTCATCTAATATTACCATAAGATTCTAAAGTATATTTTCTCTCAGAATGATCTTAAATTGAGATAGAGATGGTGTCTAAAGTTCCTCTGGTAATATGAATTTGAGAGAGTCTATACTCCTAGGAAGGGGAATATGGTGTAAAAAACTCCTAGCTATATATCTTGTTCTCAATCATTGGATGAGGCATTAGAGTAGTTAAACTTATTATAGTTGTCCTTAGTTTACAAGTATAGTGCTTCAGATCTTCACTCTATGGTTTTTACCCCATGACTTTTACATCATGTTAGGAAATCACAACATGGAGATACTGACATTGAGAACTTACGTACTCAAATATCCAATGGACATTCCCCTGATGGGATTTTTAAACGTGGGTACAATTTTAGCTATTTTATAGGATGCATGATGGTACTATTAATGTTATAGGATGAGTTGATGAGTGAGTTTCATACATTCCCTTTGGTAGTATATCCAAGTTTGAAGAAGATGTAACAGGACCTCCGATGTCATTTTTGGTGTTCAGACATGAAGATATGTGTTTAAGAGTTTGTCTCTTGATTCCACACTTGTCAGCAAGTGAAGTTTGAGAACTGAGTTCCAGTGGGTTTAGCCATACCCCTCAAAGTTCCAGATTATAAGTGGGATGAGATATCCATGGACTTCATGATGGGGTTACCATATATGTCCATAGGAAATGATGCTATCTAGGTGATCATAGACCAACTTAACAAATTGGTCCACTTCCTAGACATTCTAGAGAAATGTTCAGTAAATATCATAAGATTCTTATACGTGAAAGAGATAGTTTGAATATATTAAGTTCACTCACAATCATTTCAGACTATGATTCTCACTTCACATCATGATTATGGAGAGGATATCAAGAATCCTTTGGGACTCATTTGTGTTTGAGCATGGTGCTTCAACCCCAGAACAATGGCTAGACTTATCGAACCATTCAGGTCTTGGAGGAAATTTTGTAGGATTACATGTTGGACTTATCCATAGTTGGGAGGATCTCCTACCCTTGGTGAATTTTTCATAAAATAATAGCTACCATTCTACTTTCAGTATTGAGACATTCAAGGTCTTGTATAGGTAACCATATAGGTCACCACTTCGTTGAATTGATCTAGGTGAGTCAGCACTCATGGTCCCAAAGTTTGTGAAACTAACTATAGAGAAGGTTCAGATTATCCAAGTGTGGATTAGGACTACATAGATCCTTCATAAGTACTATGTGGACTAAAGATAGAGTCCTTTGGAGTTTAAGGAGGTAGACCATGTGTTCCTAAGGGTATCACCTTGGTGTTTATTATGGAGATTTTTCTAGGGAATTATGTTATCTCTGAGGTTCATTGGCCCTTTCTAGATACTATGTAGAGTTGGTTAGGTAGAATACCTCTTGTCTCGACCATCGTAGTTAAACCAAGTACATGATGTCTTTTACGTGTTTCAGCTAAGGAGGTACGTGCATGATTCATCACATGTTATCGACTGGGATAATATGGAAATCAAGGATGGTGATACCTTTGTTTAGTACCTAGTAGAGATCATGGATTAGTAGGATAGGATCCTCCATGATTGATCAATTCCTCTATTTCATGTCCATTTCCAACATGGGAATCTTCAAGAGTACACTTAGGAGTATGAGACCTAGATGTGAGCTCAATACCCTCATATTTTTTTAGTAGGGTTTTTTATTATCTGGATTAAAGTACCTAAGGTTGGGAGAATGTAAAAACTCTAATTTTTTCATGTATTTATTCAGAATATTATATGGTTTATTTTTAGAGAAGGGTTTTAAGACGGTACAAAATTCTGAGGCCCGGTGATCCCGGAATTGATGTTTGAAAAATATATAAATTATTAATATCATGCACATGTAGTTTTCCTTAAATGGTGTGATAACTTCTGAAAAGAGGATTAGATTTAAAATATAAGGCATACATTGAGTTTAGAGCATCGTATTTACCCTAGAAAAGATATAATCATTGTTGGCATCAAGTGTTTCGGTAAAGTGTTATTATGGTTGAAAATAATAATGTATATTAATTTTATTTATTTATTTTTAAGTAGTGACCTAACATCCTCTATGTAAACATGGATATTACTAAATACCTATGGTTAACCACATAACCTAGGAATTGAGAGGATTCATTGGAGAGGAGCTGTTGGAGGATCATTAGCAAATGACAACAGATTAGATCGAGATTGATGATATTTCCACCATCGAAGATCATGTATATTACCAACTACAACAACGTCAAAACATTGTTCATCAACAATTCATCCAAAATCTAGGTAGTATGTTTGAATTATGTTATTCCATCCATTTATTGTATCTCGGTCAAACATGGATCAATTCCATGAATAAAAATTGATTCGTTCATTGACAGTTGATTTATTTAGAGTAGATTTATTTTTTCAAGGATTATTCCCTTCATTCATCTAATTCTTCGACATTGGATTGAGATAAAAATGAAAAAAGTTTGAGGTTCACTCCTAATGTTTTTAGTTTATGGATTTCTCTTCTATTTCTTCTCATATTCATCGCAGAAAATTTCTTTGGCTTGTGGTATGATGAATACTAGGTATATGATCATTTTACGATCATTATTAAATGAAAAAGATCAATATTGTGGGTGCCATTCAAAATTGAGGATTTTATCAAGCATCGATGACAATATCATATGATCATAGGTAGATCAGAATGGTCTGGCAGTTTCTGTTCTTCCCTATTGGATGTGTGGTGATGATGTTGTGGCTCAACGGTTGCATTTTCCCAGCGTATTTGAAGCTTAAATTGAGATATATGGTGATGGTAAGGTCAAATAACCATATATATGTGATTCTTAGATGTAATCATGATGGAGGTAGTAGATATGAAGATTCATATAAGAACCCAAGGGTTTTGGAATTTTCTAGGTTACACTGTGTGTAATATGAGATCACGTGTTGTGTAGGGCTCTGGATGTGTCTCTTGGGTTTCCATAGAGAAGGAAATATCACAAGCCATGTAAAAATTTTCACATGCCAGGTAAAACATACCACACATCGTGTGACCCATGTTGGAATCTTGGAATGAATGACATAATATACATGGTAATGGGTAGGCTAGGGTACATGGACACAATCAGAGTACTTGGGAAGAGCCATGTACTCAGATATGGTGAGGTGTACATGGGCATAGTTAGGTGTTCATGGGTAGGTACATAGGCAGAGCCAAAAGTACATGTGAACAAGAAGGTGGCATGAGAAGAATGTGTTAGGTCAACAAGGTTGAATACCCTGAGAGGGGGGGTGAATCAGGGTATGACTAATTTAAAATTAACACCCGTTCTGATCTTGTTTCGCTGTTAAGAAAAACACTCTTCTCTCTTTCCTGTTTCACAAAGTAAACAGAAAGTAAAGCATGCACTGGACACAACGATTTTACTTGGTTCACCGCAAAGGGCTATGTCCAAGGAGAATACGCCGACAAGTTGCCGGTCGTACCAATTCAACTAAACTTCACTAGCTGTGGATTACAAAGTTCAGGCTAGATCACTTCTATGCCCAGGCTCACTGCCTATACAATGTTTAGGGTCAGCTCACTGCTTTCCCAAGGGTCACTCCCTGTTTCTCTCTCTATGGCTCACTGCCGGTGGAGAGGATCACCTTATTCCTCTTCCTAAGCTCACTGCTCTGTGAAGGGATTCACTCACAGTTTATAGACCTGTAGGTCTCTTCATTTCCATTAAGGAATGCATCTTTCTCTGTATGTAGATGCTCTGTTGAAGTTCAACTTTCATCCTACTGATGAATACCTCTTTGCCTCTGAACACTGGTAAAACTGCCTTTGGAAAGACCTCTGCAAAGCACTCAACTTCACTAGGCTCCCAATTTCGCAAAGCTCAACAAGCCTTCGCGAAGCTCCTGCCTTTTCGCGAAGCTCTCTCACGAAGCTCTCTCGTGAATCTCTCTCGCGAAGAACTCCCGCGAAGCTCAACTCATTGCAAAGAAACTTCTCTCGCGAAGCTCACTGAGCCAACGCGGAGCACACACCTTTCGCGGAGCTATAATAGCCGCCGCGAACCTCCTCTTTCGCGAAGCACACTCCCTTCGCGAACCACCTCTGCGAACCGAGAGCAATGGATTTTCTCTGAAAATTCTCTCTACTTCGCTCGAAGGGGCCGGCCTCTATTTATAGGCGATTCCACCGACCCTCGAACTTTCCGCGCGAAGTCAACGCCACGTCACCTCAAATCGCGAAGCTCCAAAGTTTCCGCCGGAATTCTGTCCAAATCGCGAAGCTCCACGGAAATTTTCCATTCACAGAGCTTGACGTAGTTGCGAAGAATCACCGTCAACATACCTTCGCAACTTCGCCACGAAGATCCCTCGCGAAGCCCAACATTCCTCCGCTCCTTCGCCGCGAAGCTCCCTCGCAAATCCCTTCACCGCCGCGATGTGCTTGAGCCTCTGTCGTTCGTGAAGATTGACGTAATCACGAAGCATCACCGCCTCCATTCTTCTAGTCTTTGCGATTTCCAAACCATGCATCCTATCTTCGAGAAATTCATGCCTTTTCCATATTAATTTATTCTATTCATGGAAATCCTCTTTTCGCGATGCTCACCAAACTCCAAATTTTGGACCCCAAAAATTTGGCAAACACTGGGAAACGACGCCACCTTGTACTGCTCTTTTGTACCGCCTCCAGATCGTCCTTTCCTTGGTCATCATTCTTTGTCAACAAGGATTGTCAACAACTTCTCGAGAACTCGAAAAATATCCTTGAAAACCTACTTTGTCAACAAATACAATCAACCCAAAAAATACTGCAATGTTACCTTGAGGGATTTTTGCCCAACAATCTCCCCCTTTGGGTTTGTTGACAACTCTTCACAACTCTGCTCAGGATGATTTTCTACACTTTGATACCTCACTGAGTCTTCTTCCAGCCGCTACCACCATTCACCTCTTGCGATTCTGATAGCGTTCAAGGATTCACTTAACACGTACTCTAAGCCCACATGAGCAATGATCGGGGTGAGAAACAAGAGTAGTATGAAAAGTTCATCAATGAATCACTTCATGTCAGACCCCAGTTGTTGATTCCACCCTGATACCAATTCTTAAATTGATACCAATTGTTGAACCACACTGATACCAATTGGTGAATTCTTAAGTTGATACCAATTGTTGATAGCTGGACACCTTCACTTTCCATTCCAACACCACTGTTCTTCTTTTATCACGACCCTCAGCTATCGTGATATCTCTGCTTTGATCGATCACTTCTAGCATCGTCAGATTTCATACTCTCCCCCTTTCTCATTGCTCCCCCTTTCTGGATGCTCCACCTGTCAGCTTCTCCCCGTATCAATTATGATTTATCAAATCTCCACACTGTCTCCTAGTCACTATTTTCTCCCCTTTTAACAAACACTATTTTCTCCCCCTTTGTCAACGAACCCAAAGGTCACGCCTTTGTATTCTGTAACATAGTATAGAACACATATCAGCACATTAGGGAAAAACACGTCATACCTCGGGGAGAGGGGGGGCCCCAAATCCACACTATTTCAAGTGCGGGGAATCGACTGAACTCCCAGAGCCAATCGATGCCTCTCAAAAGCTTCCTTGGGTAAGGCCTTTGTCAGAATGTCTGCAACCTGTAGCTTTGTAGGCACGTACTCCAACTTCACGATTCCCTGCTCAACCTTCTCCTTGATAAAATGATACTTAATCTCAATGTGCTTTGTCCTTGAATGATGGACGGGATTTTTGCTAAGATTTATAGCACTTGAGTTGTCGCACTGGATTCCGATCGGAGACTTCACTTCAACTCCCATATCTTCAAGCTGCTGCTTCATCCACAATAACTGTGTGCATGCTTGAGTGGCCGCAATATACTCAGCTTCAGCGATGCTCAATGAAATTCAATCTTGCTTCTTGCTAAGCCAAGAAATACACAAGCCACCAAGATAGAAAGCACCACCTGACGTTGATTTCCTATCATCCGCTGAACCGGCCCAGTCTGCATCAGTATATCCCAATAACTCTGTCTGAGATTTGTCATTGTATGTCAAGCCGAATTCCACCGTGCCCTTGATATACCGAAGTATTCTTTTCACTGTGAGCATGTGACTTTCCTTGGGATTACTCTGATACCTCGCTGCTTTGCATGTGGAGAAAACAATATCAGGCCTTGTTGCGGTTAAGTACAACAGACTTTCAATGATTTTCCTGTATTCTGTGATATTAACTGCCTTGCCATATTCATCTTTCGATAATTTCATCCGGGTGGAAACCGGAGTCTTCATCTCCTTGGAATTTTCCATTCCAAACCTTCTCAGGACCTCCTTGGAATATTTAGATTGAGAAATGAATGTTCCATTCCTTCCTTGTGTCACCTGTAGACCAAGGAAAAATGTTAGATCTCCAATCATTGACATTTCAAACTCATTTTTTATGAATTCAGAAAACTGTCTGCACTGAGCTTCATCTAATCCGCCAAATATTATGTCATCAACATAAACCAACACCATCATCCTTTGGTTACTGTCATTACTGAAATAGAGATTGTAATCAACTCCTCCACGCTGAAAACCAAGCTTCTTCAAGTACTGATCAAGCCTTGAGTACCATGCTCTTGGTGCTTGTTTCAGCCCATACAATGCCTTCTTCAGCCTGCAAACTTTGTTCTCATCCTCATGAATGAGAAAACCATCTGGATGCTCAATGTACACCTCTTCTTCCAGAACCCCATTCAAAAATAAGGATTTGACATCCATCTGGAACACTTTGAACTTTCTTTGCACTGCTATGGCCAAAAATAATCTGATTGTCTCCAGCCTTGCAACCGGTGCAAATGTCTCATCAACATCTATTCCCTCTATCTGGGAGTATCCCTTGCACACTAGTCGTGCTTTGTTCCGAATCACTGTGCCATCTTCATTCATCTTGTTGCGATAGACCCATTTAGTCCCGATGACATTCTTGTCTGCTGGCCTCGAAACAATCTCCCATGTCTGGTTCTTCTCAATCTGATCAAGCTCTTCGTTCATAGCCTGAACCCAGTTTTCATCTTCAGCTGCATCGGAAAAACATTTCGGATCCACTTGAGACAAAAAAATGATGTTTTCTGTGATGATTTCATTTTTCGAGTCTGAACTGGAGTTGTTTGATCACCAATGATATTCTGCCTATCAATTTCAGCTCGACTCTTTGGCTTCCTCGTAGACACAGACTTGACACTTTCTTCTTCATCATCAGTATCTTCTTCTAAGTCAGCTTCTTCCACTTCTGCTCCCCCTGGGTTGCTTACCTCATCATCACTTTCATTCAGGAACTGTTCACTGGATCGTTGGGTATTCTGTTCATTTTCAACTATAGTGACATCATTGCTCTCAATGATTTTTCCCAGACTTTTGTTGAAACATTTATACGCTTTGCTTTTCCCAGAGTAGCCAAGGAATATCCCCTCATCTCCTCGTGCCTCAAACTTCCTGTGATTTTCTTTGTTGAGGATGAAACACTTACTTCCAAAGATTTGAAAGTATTTCAACATTTGCTTCTTTCCGTACCACAGTTCATAAGGAGTCTTTCCTTGCTTCGGACACAACAGAGACCTGTTTGAAACATAGACCGATGTCAGCACTGCTTCCTTCCAAAATTTCTCTGGTAGGTCTTTGTCAATAAGCATCGTTCTGGTCATGTTGTTTATGATCTGATTTCTCCTTTCAACCACACCATTCTGTTGGGGAGTTCTTACTGATGAAACTTGATGCCTTATCCCGTGTTTCTCGAGATACTCTTCCACTTGACTGTTTGTGAATTCTGTACCGTTATCTGTACGAAACTTCAAAATTTTCTGCTCAAGCATCCTTTCTGATTCCCTCCTATACTGTTTTATGCAACTAAACACCTCTGTCTTATGGGTAATGACAAATACCCATGCCATTTTTCTGTAATCATCAATGAACAGAACATAGTACCTTTTCCCATTTATAGCTCGTGGTGAGATAGGTCCACATACATCAGCATGAACCAGTTTGAGCACTCTAGTTGATTTCTATTCCTTTGGCCTATATGTCTTTCTGATGATCTTCCATTGTTGACAAGCATCACATGTATGAGTGCGATCACGTGATAGTTTGGGAAGGTCTCTAGCAGCATCACACTTTACCAGATCTTCCATAGATGGTTGGAATAGATGACCAAGTCGCTTATGCCACAACTGGTTTTCTTCTTCTCTGGATAAAAAGCACGAATCTTCTTCCCCACCTACAAGGTAGAGATTTCCCTTTGACCTTTTTCCCTACAGAACAGCTACTCCATCTTTTCCTTTCACAACACACATCTTCTCGGTAAATCGGATAGAGTGCCCAGAGTCACATAGTTGACTGACACTGAGTAAGTTATGACTGAGACCCTCTACTACCAAGACATCAGCACGTCTCATCTCTTTGCCCCCAAACTTGGCTTTCCCTGAGCCAACAATCTTCAGGCCTTCATCATTTCCAAATTTGACAACTCCTTCTTTGTCATATTTGATGCTTGTAACAAGATCCTTATTACCTGTCATGTGGGATGTGAAACCACTGTCAAGGATCCAAACACCAGATCGATCTGATGCCTTAAGGGAAATCTCCGCCACCACGGCCTTCTCATTTTTCTTCTTTTTTGTCCATACTTTTTCTTTAACACTCGGCATGGATTGAGACTTCTGTTATTTCTCAGAGTGTGATGGACCAGCCTCATCTTGCAAAGCCGCAAATCTATTCTGCGTTTTTAACTCACCTGTTGGTTTATTGACCTGCTGCTTGTGAATTTTTTGATTCTGATTTGGCACATTTCTCTGAATGGTCGAGGTACAGTACCTAGCCATGTTCCCAAATCCTCCGCACCAAAAATAGTGACCTTCAAAATATGTTCTGGAAAACCGTTCTCTGTTTGTCTACCATCTTTATTCTTGTTCCCTTCTATATCTCTTGGCTATGGAACACACATACTGTGAATTTCCCATTTTCCCACAGCAATAAAACCTGATATAGGATACATTCCTTCGTGATACTTCAGCACTATGATTTTCCCTTTGGGATCTATAAATATTCTGATTCTGTTTTGTGCCCAAATCAACCTTCAAATTCGGAACGGGTGCTTGCGGTCTGACATTAACTGCCACCCATTTTTGTTTCTTATCAAGCCCTGAATCAACCTTATCATTTTAGCTTTCTTTTTGCTTCACTCCTGCTGAACTACGAGCCTCCTCTTTCATCTTTTCTGTCTTCTGAATGGCATGCTTTTCTGATATCACATTGGGGGTCAAGAGTTTTTCTTGATCCTTCATTTTTCGTCGTAGACTGACCACTTCTTCTTCAAGCTCTTTGATACGTCTGACCTGCTCCTTTCCTGTGTTAGTCAAACAATCAATTTCCTTCTTTTGTTCCTCAATTTTAAACTTATGCTCAACAATATTTTCTGAGCTCTCTGGTGTTAAGGATTTTAGTCTTTCAATTTCTTCTAACAGTTCTGACTTTTCTTCATCCTGTTGTTACATATAGAGTTTGGCATCACGAACCACTTTATTGGATTTCTTTGTTTTGGCTCTCCAAACATCTATCTCTTCAAGAGCTGCTTCCAATTCGGCTTCCATATCAACTCTTCCTTCAACTTCTTCTTCCTCTTCTCCAATGTCAGTTTCTTCCTTTTCTTGAGAACTACCGACGACCGGTACCATAGCATTTTGTCTATGATCTTTAAAATTTTCAAACTCCTCAACCTCTTCATCCTCAGACTCATCTGAACTATCTATTTCTTGTGAAAGAAGATTCTTCCTCTTGAAGAAATTTCTCTTGAACTGTTTCTTCCCTTTCACATAGGCTGAAGATTTCTTCTTGGGAATTTGAACTTCATCTTCATCGTTATCTTCTTGAAACTTTTTGGGGCACCTTGCAGCAAGATGACCAACTTTTCCACATCTAAAGCAAGCAAGTGGAAGCTTCCCTTTGAACTTTCCTTTTCCTCTTTGAAGATTTGAGGAGAGGAATGACATTACCTCATTTGTCTCTTCTTCTTCCTGAGAATCTTCAATGTTAAACTTCTTCATGGCGTTAAATGCCACTTCATTGGACTTCCCCTTTTCCACAGCCTCATTATCATCGTTCCTCATTTCATATGCAACCAAGGTACTGTGCAAGTTGTCCAGTGTCAGCTCTTTTGGATCTTTATCTTCTAGTACTGAAACTTTCGGATTGAACCGAGGTGGAAGTTTCCTCAAGATGCGCTTTACGATCTTTATGTCTTCAATGACTTCTCCAAGACCTCGCATATCTTCCACAACAGTGTTTACCCTGTCAAAGAATGCGTCAACAGACTCATTCAGGTTCATTTTCATATCTTCATATTTGTTCCACAACACCTGCAGCTTTTCCTCTCTGACCTTTGTATCCCCTTCATATATATTCAAAAGATTTTCCCACATGGAATGTGACGTTTTACATGACATCACCTTTATATATATGGGATTGGAGAGGGCTCCCCCTAAGGCATTTATTTCTTTGGAATCAACATCCAACTCTTTGTGCTCAGCTTCTGATAATGCACCACTAGTAATATCAGATGTGATACCATGCATAGCTGCTGAAAACACATCCATTCCCAAAGATCGGAAATAGTGTTGCATTCGATTCTTCCATATCTGAAAATTACATCCGTCGAAGATCGGAATCCCTCTAGGATTAGTGACCTCCATTTGAGAGAAGAAAAACTGTCAACATTTCCCTCTGATACCAATTGTTAGGTCCACAAGGCTGAATACCCTGAGAGGGGTGGGTGAATCAGGGTATGACTAATTTAAAATTAACGCCCGTTCTGATCTTGTTTCGCTGTTAAGCAAAACAATCTTCTCTCTTTCCTGTTGCACAAATTAAACAGAAAGTAAAGCATGCACAAGACACCGCGATTTTACTTGGTTCACCGCAAAGGGCAACGTCCAAGGAGCATACACCGACAAGTTACCGGTCGTACCAATTCCACTAAACTTCACTAGCTGTGGATTACAAAGTTCGGGCTAGATCACTTCTATGCCCAGGCTCACTGCCTATACAATGTTTAGGGTCAGCTCACTGCTTTCCCAAGGGTCACTCCCTGTTTCTCTCTCTCTGGCTCACTACTGGTGAAGAGGATCACCTTCTTCCTCTTCCTAAGCTCACTGCTCTGTGAAGGGATTCACTCACAGTTTATAGACCTGTAGGTCTCTTCATTTCCATTAAGTAATGCATCTTTCTCTGTATGTAGATGCTCTGTTGAAGTTCAACTTTCATCCTATTGATGAATACCTCTTTGCCTCTGAACACTGGGAAAACTACCTTTGGAAAGACCTCCGCAAAGCACTCAACTTCGCTAGGCTCCCAATTTCGCGAAGCTCAACAAGCCTTCATGAAGCTCCTGCCTTTTCACGAAGCTCTCTTGCGAAGCTCTCTCGCGAAGCTCTCTCGCGAAGCTCTCTCGCGAAGAACTCCCGCGAAGCTCAACTCGTTGCAAAGCAACTTCTCTCGCGAAGCTCACTGAGCCAATGCGGAGCACACACCTTTCGCGGAGCTACAATAGCCACTGCGAAGCTCCTCTTTCGCGAAGCACACTCCCTTCGTGAACCACCTCTGCGAACCGAGAGCAATGGATTTTCTCTGAAAATTCTCTCTACTTCGATCAAAGGGGTCGGACTCTATTTATAGGCGATTACACCGACCCTCGAACTTTCCGTGTGAAGTCAACGCCACGTCACCTCAAATCGCGAAGCTCCAAAGTTTCCGCCGGAATTCTGTCCAAATCGCGAAGCTCCACGACAATTTTCCGTTCGCGGAGCTTGACGTAGTGACGAAGAATCACCGTCAACATACCTTCGTGACTTCGCCGCGAAGCTCCCTCGCGAAGACCAACATTACTCCGCGCCTTCACCATGAAGCTCCCTCGTAAATCCCTTCACCACCGCGATGTGCTTGAGCCTCTGCCATTCGCGAAGCTTGACGTAATCGCGAAGCATCACCGCCTCCATTCTTCTGGTCTTTGCGATTTCCAAACCATGCATCCTATCTTCGCGAAATTCATGCCTTTTCCATATTAATTTATGCTCTTCATGGAAATCCTCTTTTCGCGATGCTCACCAAACTCCAAATTTTGGACCCCGAAAATTTGGCAAACACTGGGAAACGACGCCACCTTGTACTGCTCTTTTGTACCGCCTCCAGATCGTCCTTTCCTTTGTCATCGTTCTTTGTCAACAAGGATTGTCAACAACTTCTCGAGAACTCGACAAATATCCATGAAAACCTGCTTTGTCAACAAACACAATCAACCCAAAAAATACTACAATGTTACCTTGAGGGATTTTTGCCCAACAGAATGTTAGCTCAACCTCTGCACACCAAGTACCCACATAGGACACATCATGTATTTTGAGGTCTACATACCATGTGTGACAGAATCACAAGGGTATATTAGGGGTTAGCTAGACAGATTGTGTACCCCCAGTACATGTTTTGTACCCCTTTTAGGTTTTTTGAATCCCTTTATTTATTTAGATTGGACTAGTTTTAGTTAAGGGTGTTCTCCTGGTCCATCCCCTAAAGGGTACAATGCAACATTGTTCCCAAAGCTCTGGATTGTGATCTTCTCTAAAGGAAGAGTGTCGGATAAAGTTTTTGTTTTCCCTGCATGATACCAAAGTATAATCCTCTATCATTTCTTCTTATACCCTAGGTGGGGTTCAATTAATTAGCATGCACTACTTGAATTTCATCTATTTGTGACGGGCTATTTACGACGGGATCCCATCACAACAACTCTTTTGCGACGGGGTCCCGCCGCAATTAGCTCGTTGGAGAAAACAGCGTCACAACTGGTATTTTTTACGACGGGCCCGTCGTAAAAAAATTATTTACAATGTAAAGTGGTCCCGTCACAAATAGCTCTCCGATTAAATACATTATATATACAAAAACCTGTTGCGACGGTAAATTCAACCGTAGCAAAAACTTTTAAAATATATATATATATATATATATAATCTATTTGAGACGGGACCCCATCGCAAAAGACCCCGTCGTAAATACTTAATAAAATAAAAAATAATAATATAATTATGATTAATGAAAAAATAATATTAATATTATTAAAAAAATTAAAATTCTCAATATTTGCAAATAAATATAGAAAAATCATGAAATATTATTATTATTATTATTATTATTATTATTAAAATAAACAAATATTAAAAAATATAATACTAATAATAAATAATAAATAAAAAAATATTAAAAATAATAAAAAAAATATAATATTATTCTATTTATTACTATCTATTACTAATTATTACTAATTATTACTATTTATTACTATTTATTACTAATTATTACTATTTATTTCTATTTATTTCAATTTATTACTATTTATTACTATTTATTAGTATTTATTAGTATTTATTACTATTTATTACTAATTATTACAAATTATTACTAATTTTTACTAATTTTTACTAATTATTACTAATTATTACTATTCTAGACTAATTATTACTAATTATTACTATTTATTACTATTTATTACTATTTATTAGTATTTATTACTATTTATTACTATTTATTACTATTTATTACTATTTATTACTATTTATTACTATTTATTACAAATTATTACTATTTATTACTAATTATTACTATTTATTACTATTTATTTCTATTTTTTACTATTTTTTACTATTTATTAGTATTTATTAATATTTATTTGTATTTATTAGTATTTATTACTATTTATTAGTATTTATTACTAATTATTTGTATTTATTACTAATTATTAGTATTTATTAGTATTTATTAGTATTTATTACTATTTATTAGTATTTATTACTATTTATTAGTATTTATTACTATTTATTAGTATTTATTACTATTTATTAGTATTTATTAGTATTTATTAGTATTTATTACTAATTATTACTAATTATTAGTATTTATTACTTATCATTACTAATTAATACTATTTATTACTATTTATTAGTATTTATTACTAATTATTACTTATTAATACTATTTATTACTAATTGTAATTATTTATTACTATTTTTTCTAGTTATTACTATTAATTTCTAATTATTACTAATTAGTGTTAATTACTATTAATTACTGCAAAATACAGCTACTAATTACTAATTACCGCTAATTATTTATATACATTACTAATTGTCGTTAATAATTAGTAATTATTAATAATTACTAAGAATTGGTACTAATAATTTAATTTTATTATTACAAAAAAATACTGATTACAAAATAATTTAAAACTAAATTAATTACAACTAATCACAATAATTAAAATTAATATAAAGAAATGAAATAAATACTAAATTAAATAAAACATAAATACCTTTAAACTTGATCTCTTATAATTGTAGGCAGCTTCACAACTTTTTCGTAAAAACACCTAACGCTCAAAAAAAAATTCACTTTAAAATTAGAGTTTACAGAAGTAGAGGAATAAGTGATTCAAGAGGAGAGAAAAAACTGATGGGAGTATATATAGGTTAGATTAGTTGTGATGGGACCATTTGCGATGGGATTCCCATTGCAAATAGTACATTTATCGACGGGGTCCGTCACAAAGAACTTCGGCTGCATTAATTACAGTTGGCGGTTAAAATATTTATTGCGACGGGGCCCGTCGCAAAAGGTAACCTGTCGACACACAATTTGCGACGGGACAACATCCCGACACAAATAGGTTTTTACCGCCGTCGGTTATTTACGACGGGGCCCGTCGCAAATACCCTCCGAGGGTCAAACTATTTGCGACGGGGGATCCTCTGTCGCAATTAGTTCTTACCGTCTCTCGGTATTTGTGACGGGCAGCACCTACCCGTCGCAAATAAGTGGTTATTTGTGATGAGTTGATTGTTCTGTCACAAAAAACAGTTTTTCCCATAGTGATGACCTCCTTGAATAAGGAATTGATCCCCGATCTAGCATTCCATTTTAGTAGGGTTGTTAGTATCATTGTAATATGATCCCCCGCGTAGAGGGTTGATTCAGATTTGGGTTTGTGGTGTCCCCCAGTGGTCATGGATATGATCCCCTATCTATGTATTAAGATCGTCAAAGACCAGTTAGCTTTCTTGGGTGATTACAAATGATAAATACCTATTGGTCGAGTCTCATCGGTGATAGCATCACTCATGGAGTTTTTTCTCCAAGAACAATCATTTCCTAATAGCTTTGAGCAGAATCCTATAGTTGGAAGTTTGGTCGACACCGCTTGGAGGTGCGGCGTCCTTCCTAAGTATATCTGGGTTTTTATTTAATTTCTATATTCTTTTTATGAGCTAACTACACATGGATATTTATAATTGGTTTTTTTAGGGTGTCCTATTAGGTATTGTTATACTCTCCCATGTATGAGCTCTATCCTCACATGTCTTGTCTTATGCAGATGACAGTCCTTTTGATAGTTTCCTAGTAGGACAGGGAGCAGGTGCATCATAGTTTGGACAAGAAAAATAGGGGTGCTTTTCAAGTGGTTTCATTTGATAGTGGTCCCCTCCTTATAACCTGGTTAGACTCTCTGTAGTTTTTGGCTAGGATTGTATTTGACCCCATTATTTCATTCAGTACATTATTGATATACTCTTATTGTTGGATTATAGAAGTATGCATGCATTGGTTTCAGTTATTTTAAATTTCATCATTTTATGGGATTGTAGATTTGTGTGTGTGTGTGTGTACAGGTACATTAGTCTAATTCCTTCCATGTGTGGGATATGACTACTCATCACTGGTCGCCAGCCTCTGGCCTATTGGAAGTGGGCTTGGGGTAGTCACAACATTGACACCGGCGGGTCGAGTCATGACAATACACAAACACCCTTTTTACTAAAAAATAATGGATGATTAAACATTTCAATAAGGTAGTTATAATAAGGAAATTAGGCCTTTAAATCCACAAAAAATTACCAAATCACCTTTTATCCCTCTTTCCAATCCTTTCATGAAAACTACTTTTTCATAAATAATCTCAAGGAAAACTCATTTCTTAAAAACCATTTATGAAATACCAAAAACATATTTTTTTAAAATACACATTCAAACCTTTTTAACACAAACCATTTGAAACTAAACCAACACACTCAAACTGTTCACAATTCACATATAAGAACCCAAGAATCTAGGAAATACAATCCAGGAAAAAACCGAACTATGGTGTCGATAATAAAATAAAATAGGGTAATGAAATCAATCAATGATCCCATAAAGCAACGTGAGAAGTACTTAGCATCATGGGAATCATGTCTAGGATCTAGTAATAAAGACTTAAACAACTAATAATGAACCTAGACTAGTAGTACCGTATCGATCCATATCCTTAGTAGTCTTGTGGACTATCCAAAAATAAACACTCTAGAAGCTCCTTCACTATACTACTAACAAAAAGTGTTTTAGATTAATGACCTACAATAATCATGACCTAACCACCAGGGTATAGTCAAGAAAAACTCCTTACGCAACCCATTATTTTACACTAGGTATTAATCTCATATAAGTCACCCACTATCTACCTAGGGCTCCTATAATAAGTAAAATATTGGTGTGAACAAATAGAACTTCACATATATCAAATATAAAACATTTGAAATAACTCACACCTCACCTTATACACCCTTATAAGGGACAGTCCAAAAAACATATATTCATAAGAAACACGTGAATTTTAATCAATATAATAAACCCCATCATGGGATCAAAAACCTCCATGGGCCTAAAAATAGTCAACAAGGCTCAAAACAGGTCTCAAATATTTATAAATCCACTTTAATAGAATTCCCAACTTCACTTTCACAACATTTCATGGGAAGCCAAACTATTTCTATTTTCTTTGGAAACCACACTTCAAACACCCTTTGAAACCCATTTATCAAAATACACTTTTAAATCCAATTTGGAAATCCAACCATTTTCATAAAACTACTTTATGAAGAAACACCCCTTTTTGAAAGTAACCCAATTTAGTGCCAAGTACCCTTTGAAAAATCCACACCTACTAATTCATAAATTATTTAAATATAATATGAGACCCCATGGTCTCAAAACCATTTAAAAAGAAATAATTTAAACACAAATTTTATTTCTAAAACATTGCTTTAAAACATTACACACATGCTTCAAAGAAAAATCGGTGTCAATCACCCCTTTAAAACATTTAAATTTCTTTATAAGGGACACTATAAAATTTTAACAGACACTTGTCATGTGACCTAGGTCTGTACCTTGTTTTTAAACTCTTTTTAGTCCATTTAAAACCCAATAGGGATTTTTTTTGTTCAAATATAATTCCATAATAAACTACTTAAAACACTTTCATCCTTTTAAAAGATCCTCTCGAGCATTTTCACAAGTTCATAGCATGATACATGTATATTATAAGCTTAAAATCCTTTTTAAAATGCTTCTAAAATTATAATATATAATTTTAAAATTCATTTTCAATTTATAACTTACATTACAAGGGAATCATATAGAAACATCTGACTGATTCCAATAAGATTCATTTAAATCAGTCACCTTTGATAGTGAACACCCAAGCAAGATAATAAATGAACTCCTGAACCCTATACAACCAAAGGTCCCATAATTATAACCTAAATAAACTCTAATATAAAACCAAACTATGGTTTGGTTCTCTGGTAATGATATAAATTAAGAGGTAGGGAAAGTGGAAGAAAAGATAATAGTAATAGGGAATAAATAATGTCTTACCACATGGATTCCACTTTAAGATATGAGGGATAGTGATTGAAATTCATGGACGAGGAATAAAATGAGTTCCTCCATGAATTAAGCGTGCTCTCACAAATTATAATAGAAAATAGGGGTTCCAAACCCCTTAAAATAAACATGGGAAAAATGTTCTAGTCACCCTTTAATGAAATCTGAGCTAGCTGCATGGTTCAACTGCACAATTTTCCAAACTATACTCTAACCATGTGTAAGAAACTACCTAGACTAAAACCACTTGTGTATATATTCATAAAGATTGTAAATGGTGGGAAAAATCATGATCTAACCATTTAAAATGAAACTTTAAAATTACTGAGCTAACTCACATGCTTTGTCACATGGTTTAACAAACCTCATGAAAGATATGTTCCCTTACCCAAACCACCTAAAATTATTACATGGTTTCTCAAAGGCTTTACATGTTTTTCACTAAACCATTAACTAACCATATAGGACAAACAATTTGAATTAAAAATTAATTGTATGTATGGTATGAAAAGGTCCACATAAGGTTCATCACACGATTTACCCTAAATTGTTCACAACAAACAGTGCACCAAAAAAATATTTCATGAAATTACAAAAATTAAAATCCAAAACTCCGAAAAATTTATATTACACAAAAATGGAATAACCTAATACCAAATATAAGGTCATAGTTACATGTTGGTGTGATGGGTACTTTTTTTCAAAAATAGATCCCATTTTCAAATCTATTTTGAAGTCCAATTTCAAAATCCATTTCCTTACAATTTTCTCAAGACATAAAATTCTAAATTATCTCAAAATCAAAATATCCATGATAAATTTCATGTAAAATTGACTTATAAAACCATTTCACACACACATTATGCCACTACATGAGTTTTCTTTTAAAAAATAGGTTTTTATAAAAAATACACACATCTTATAAACCATTTCCCTTTGGTTGATAAGTAAACACATCATAATCACAATCAATAAATCAAACCCCTCATATCCAAATTAATATAATCACCCCTTATAATATATTCAAGAAAATATTGATTATATTATAAACTTCTTCAATTAATAATAGATTTTGAAGAGGCATCATGTCAAACAACACTACCATAGGCACATCTATCATTACCCTAGCATGCCATAGTCATTATGCATGTACAACTCATTAGATCCCAGATAATCCCTATTACTCATCCTAAGACTCATATATCCCACATGGTATTCTTGATCAAAACTAACATATCAGTCATCTTAGGGTGCCTAATATTGAAAATAAACACCCCATGGAAACTTGGGTTTCAACCAATTTCATGTTGGCTAGGTATGTGCTTGGTTTACCTACCAAGTTCCAAAAATATTACTCCATCTCTAACTAATTTGATCTCATCCTCATGTAAGATCGGATACCACTTTGTATTGCCCAGTCCCAAATCACCTGAATAAAACCTGATTGGTAGTCTATAAATGACCTTAGGAACACCTCCTCATATACTAGAGGCTATTGACTAATGGAAATTTATTATCATATTCATGGGTAGACTATACCCTCCAAATAAACCCCAGGTTCATACCCAAATTCTACCAAAAATTTGACATAACCCATCCATATGAAATATATACCAAAAATACCTGTAGACATGAAATAGTTATCCACATAGGCCCCCAGAGTTCAAAAGTTATAAATACATCTGTATGATTAATCAACTATAAAATAGCGTCATTAGATAACATTCCATAATATATTAAATATTACAATGTTTCACTTTCCTCTATACATGTTTAATAATAAGTAAAATTAAATAATAAGCCTCCAACCCAAATCACATAATCATCATGTCATGTCCTCACCTTCTATAACCTTCTGATTAAACCACATTTCTAGCTCTAACAGATACTTGTGTCCTGAGAGAAAATAAGAAACTTTACCCACATTCATTTCAAACTATATAATGTACGTGGGTAGGGGTTGAGTCCAAAAACCTAGTAGGAATCCCCAATGACTCAAAAATAAAAATTTCCAATGTGATCAAGAGGATGTGCATGAAATGTATATAATAAGGTGAAATTGTATCTATCAAATACACCCAGTCAAAAATATAACACATAGTCCATATAAAATCACACAAGTCAGATCATCATTTTCTAAATAGGCCACCAGGACACTTAATCATACATTCTCCAGCACCATACCAGAAGGAAGATAATCACCATGTACTATAACCTGACACATACCCGAAGATATAGGGTTGGGTTTCCAACTAATTTATTAACCCATAATCAAATAAGTAAGATAGTGTGTTCTTAAGTCCCAACCCATCTCTATTTGTTCAAGGGAGGTCACATGTCAAGCACCAACCATGTCCTAGCCCAAACCTAAAGATTATAGGTAAATAATCTTCCAAACCTTGACCCACTACCCATAAAAGTAGGGAATGGTCATATTTCCACAAGCCTCGACCCATGCCTTCTCACTCAACAGAGGTTCTTTATCCATTCCTCGCATCACATCATGACTTAGCCTTTACATGGGTAGTCCTTGGAAAATATCGATCACCAATATAAAGTTACACTATCTTAACCCAAGAATACTCAAAGAAATGTCTTAATTATTGAGTCCCAATACTTTTCACTCAAGGAAAGCTTAGGCCTCAAGATCCCTCTACCCATTAGGATTCTTTTCTAATTACAACATGTGAAACACATGTAATTCCTATAGCTCATCATAAAAATCACCATCTTATCACCGTGGAAATAATCCATAAAAACTTATTTCTGTGTCATGGACACATCTACACACCCATATAAACCCTCCATGGGGAAATTCAGTAACATCTAGATCAACATGTTACTTGGATACAAATAATAATATCTCACAAGTCTACCCACAAAGAAACCTTTATAATTCATCAATATTCATCAACATAATATATATTCAATCATAAATTCAAAGAACAATATGCACACAGTCTCTGAAAAATAGGGTATCTCCCTCATGAAGTCAAACATAACAAAACCATCTCAATCAATTCCTTTTAACATCCTTGAAAAAACAAGTCAAAATCCTCTTTTAAACTATTTAAAAATTCATCACATGATTATATACTAACACCAGTCCCTTGGCCCAAATCCCATAAACAACATTAAAAAACACCACATATGTTTTGAAATACCATTTTAAAACCTGTTCTTAAATAACTTATTTCCTTTTTAAATTCCTTTAAGAAAAAAACCATTTTTAAAATAAATTTTAAAAATAAAATTTGTTTTAATTTTTTAAAATGAACACACAGATCCAAATGATCCATAAATCGGGACACCAATGCCTATTCGACTAAGTCTCTACTATAAAACTATTTAGAAATATATACAGTCCATGTTAGTTATGAAGAAAACATGATCCCATTCCAACCTTATGGAAAAATCAAACAAATCATGAAACATGTAGGTAGATAATACTAATTAAGGAAAATTAATATAAAATCACTAATTGAAGAATATACTAAGAAAAGTTAATGACAACCATGTTAAACAAGGTCATTTTTTCTATATCAAAATTCGACCATAATGACCAAGGCATGTCTAAGCATCACCTAAACTCTCAGAAACTAGTCCCCTCAATATATATCATTAAATTAATTAATTAATACCATTTTAGAAAAAATTATAAAGTATTTAAAGATTTATTCCTCTTAGGACATCCTCTAAAAGTATCACATGAAATCCCAATCAAGCTTGAAGATTTCACCATTCCCCATTGGAATCATTTCACAAAACCTAGATGAAAAACTATAATTAAAAGTAAATAAACAGAGAAGAATAAGGGTTAAAAGAGGAATAACCAACCTTAAATAGGTGTAATAAAATGCCTTATAATAACCCATATCCTAGAGAGGGAAGAAGGAGATGGGAGTTAGATATTTCCTCTATTTTCATATCTTATTAAGAGGAAAACCTTATGGGATTTATAATTTAGAACCCTCATCACTTTTAGAAAACATTTGGCACCAGTTCAGGATTACCCCTTCACGCCTTGAACGCATCCCATGATCATTCATTCAAGGAATAAATGAATCGTTTCACATGTTTAATGTCCTATAGATTCACTTTCAAGGATCTAATCCACTTTCCAACTACTTTTACATTCTTATAAACAAATAACAAATCCATCAATCTTCAAACCATATCTAAAAACACATTTTAAGGACATAAAAACACTCAGAATCACAATTTGAGTTCTGGTTCTAAAAAACCCCTTAAAGAACCAAAAAAATAAAATTCCCTCAATAATGCACAACCTTTAATGACTTGGGTCATTAAAAATAGGAATTCTAAATTAATATAAATAATAAATAATTACATAAAGTTAAAGAGGGAAGGAGATAGATTAGGACATCTCAAATTCATCAAATTATCCCATAAAAATTTAAAATTGAATTTTAGATTGAATATGATGCTAGAAAAATGATAAAAAATACCTCCATTTAAAAAAAATCTAGGAGAATACATGATATCTTATCACCTACAACCATTTACCCAATGTAATACTAGGATATATACTCTAATTCCACCTCCACTAAGTACCCAGTACCCTTCTCCATGTACCAAAAGTAACATACAAGTGTGATTCCAATAGGCTACAACATTAAACCCTATTCTGTTATCCTTACTTTACTTAAAGATCAAAAAACCAACTCAAAAAAGAGTCCAAAATAAATATAAAAACCTTAAAATTAAATTAACCACAACCTTAATGACTAAGGTCATTACACAACTAGCATTTTTTATATTAATTTTTACTTATCTTTTATACCAAGGTTCTATGTTATGGAGAATGTATAATGTTTTATCTAGTGTTTCATTATATTTTAGATAAATCTGTGTGATTTATAAATGAAAATATTAATATATTTTGTTTTAGATTTACATTAGAATTTATTTTTTAATTGTTCTAATAAAAAATTTTATAGGGGTTAACACATAACCTTTTTAGTAGATAAAAATTTCACAATGTTCCAAAATGTTTTTTAGAGAGTCGTATAACATGTTTTAACATGTGTAACATTTTCCATATCATGTTTTATTGATTTTTTATTATTGTATCATGTTCTATAGACTACAATTAGTAAATTCACATTTTATAGATTCAATTATCATTCGATCTATGTTATTTTATCAAACAATCATTAAATTCATGTTTTGTGGGTTTTAAATGTGTTTTATGCCATGGATTATTGATTATTCTTATTATGTTAAACCAAAACAATATAATTTACCAATATAAATGCATTTAACATAGCCTATTATAATTTTTTAATGAATATTCTAGTGATTCCCCACCTTTCCATAAGAATAAAACCCCTTGGTATCACTAGGATAAACAGATTGAGTATGAATCCCTAAACCAAACTAATAATACTCTAGCAATAACCAAACTCTTAAATAATAAGAAGAAAATTTATTACCCCTGATACCTGGTCAATCACTATCCCTATAATAATAATCTCCCTTCCTCTTCATTCCACAACCAAATACAACTACTCATACTGAAAACATCTTAACTTCTAAATGATCCTTCTCGGAAATAAGAGCCATGTTTACTAATTTTGTAAAATTAGGTAAACAAAAGTGACACATCTTTGACAGATTCTAAAAACCTCATCCCATACTCAAATTTATGATACTTGAAATCCTTTTTCTCCCCCAATATTGGATAAAAATAAAGAAATTATTAAACCTAGTGGTATAATTGTGAATGAACATGTTTCCTTACTTTATCTCTATAAACTCTTCACCCTTATCTATAATCAATGTAAGGGGATAGAACTAGTTGAACAAGATAACCTAAAAAATATAACAACAATAGCTCCAATATAATTTTTGTCTTGACCAAAATATCCCACCAACATCGGGCTAGTCCATGAAGCATGAAAATAACAAGCTTCACCTTCTTCCCCTCTAGAGAAATGATTAGATCAAAGATATGATCCAAACCATACAACTACTCATTATCTCCACAAAGACTAAAATCCTCTTTATATATAAGAGGATGTTGTTCCTAAAAATGTTGAATCACACCAGACACCACAACCACTTCATGGGGTGGTCTTGCCTAAATATTGTGGATCATATTCAATAAAATCTCCATGGTCTTCTTCTCTAATAGAGTTTCATACTCATCCATTAAAGGGAAAAGGTCATCTTACCCTTCTATATATTCCTCTTAATAAAAATTCTTCTCAATATCATTCTAATGTGGCTCATCAAATTTCTTCCTTATTTCAATAATTATATAAAATATATAAATAAAACACATCACACATCACTTATCACACAAGGACACAATCTAATTAGTCAAATAAAACTAATCACATCACACCACCCAAACCACTTCAAAAATTATTTTTAATTCATATTTTAATAATAATATATTTAGGAAAATGCCAATTATTTTTTCATAACTCAATTATTTAGCTAAAAAATAGATCACTAGTCAATCCTAAACACATGTATAAACACATATGACATGATCCAATTTATTAGAAATATATATGAATACCCCACTACTCACTCTCACTAGATTGAAAAACATGTCCCAAAAAAATTAGTAATAAAAAAATCATATACACAAGAGGTAAATTAGACTTTTATTATGGTTATGCTAGGAAATCACACACACACAGGTTTAATACCAAGTCCTAACTCCTAATATCTAACCTAAAATCAATAAATATCGATACCTAGGAAAAGAACTATTAAAATTCCATTTTATAATGTCCCATCATTTCATAACTATTCCATGTAGGTGAAATTAAACATGGACTCAAGTGCATTACATGATCTCCAAAGGATGGTGACTAACGTTGAGAGTTTAAGAATGCTGCTTGGGGAGAAATTTTCCCTCTAATGGTTCATTATATCAATAAAAAAATATTAATTATAATAAGTCATGTAAATAGATATACAAACTCTAAATATATCCTAACATCGTCCCCCAAATGCACATATATGTCATATTTCAAAAATAACTCATAGGTAGGACTCAAGTACTATATTATAAACAATAAAAATGAAAATGAATATAAATATAAGTGTGAAAACCCTTCTACACAATCCCAAAAGCATCTAAAAAAGTCACTATTATGTATCATGACATCATTACCCTACTAAAAAGACCAATTTTCATTAACTAAATAATTTTTCAAATAATCTATAATCACACGAGGTGTGTACATATAGTGAGTGAGAATAAATTCCTTGTAAATACTATGATAACCCCTAGTATCAAATATATTTTCGTGTTTTCATATTTAAATAGTGTAAATATTTAAATGATTTAAGAATATCATTTTGAGTGATTTAAATAATGTATTTGGTGATAACTATGATGAAAAACTATTATACTTGCTTTGTCCACTTCCAATAACCATAGTTCTTGGTAACCAAACACATGGCTTATCATCATCTTATATTCCACACATGGCTTTACATTATGTCATATTCCACACTTGACATCACATATTTCCTTGGAATAACACAAGGTCAAGCTAAAGACATAACTATCACAGTAATAACTCTTTTTTTATCCAAAATCAAGGATCCTTGAAAATGAAAAAATTAATGGAAGTTTTTACAATCACAAAATATTTATTTAGAAAAAACCCAATAACCACTTAATTTTTAGCAAAACACATCAAATTCAACCCAATTTTATACCACTCAAAGAACACAAACACTTAGAGAAATCAGATATAAACACCAATAACACTAATCATAATGTTATACTCAAACACATAATATCCAAAAAAACAATTACATACCAAAAAATCGTCATTTTTAGACACCTTAACCATTTCCATAATCAATCAAAAATAAGAAACCATATCCCCATCTGAATTCATTTTTCACCACTTTAAAGGTAATTTATAGAATACACACACAAAAATTACTTAAACATCATTTTCAACCCCTATAATTTCATCATTAATTATTATTTTCATTATCACATAAATTTCACACTTTAATTAGATACTATCCACTTTAATTATTATTATTTAATAGGAATTTTTATAATTCTAGTACTCAAAATATTTCTATAACACAAAAGTCATTAAAAATTATAGAAAATAAATTTAAAATAATAGAACTAATTTTCCATATAAAACAAGTCAAAATAAATTATTAAACTACACAAAAATACACAATAAATATACAATCACATGTTAGACAGAAATAGAAGACAAGGGACCACAAAAGTCTCACTTGTTGTGTAACATCCCAAATTTTTTATCAATATTTTTTTATATGATTTTATTTTGAAATCAGATATATAAATGTTAAATGAATTTAAAATATTTTATTATTAATGATATAAATATATAATTTTTATTCCTATTCGAATATATTTTTTATTAAAATTTTAATTTAAGTATAGTGGAATTTTTTCAATAACAATTTTTATCAAATTGTTTTATAAAATAAATTATATTGCATTAAAAATTATTTGTACAAAAATAGTTTTATTTTATAACAGAAATAACTTTATGAATAGATTTATTTTCGTATTATTATTTAAATGGAAATTAATTCAATTTTATCTAATTACTAACAAAGTATGGAACATTTTTTCATAGTCACAAAATTATAACATATTATTGTCGAATGTAATATAATTTTATGTGCATAATATTATAAATAAATGGTTAGCTATAATTTTTACACAAAAAAATTATTTTATAATGACTTTTCAATTTAAGTAATGTTTTTTTTATGTTTATATAATTGATATTATATTTTATGTGCATGTTTTTTCACATTAAAAATTACCTTATAAAAATGTTAAATAACATGATTTATAATAAAATAAAATTTTGTAATATTTATTATTTTTATTTGATAATGAAATTCCCTATATGTATAGTGGATTATTAATATTATCAAAAAATGGTCATTAATATTTGAAAATTTTCCTTTTAGAAAATTAAAATGGTTATTGACTTGTGATTGGAATCATAGGGTATAATGTTTGTTGAACTAAAACTATTTCTCAATTATGTATTGAAAATATAAATTTTTCTTATTTATAATAAAAAAATAATTAAATTTATATATTTTACATGTATAAATAAAAAATTATCAATAATATAATAATTAATTGAAATGAATAAATATAAATGTAACCATTCATAATAAAATAAATAGTTTTTATTCTTAATAAATTGTTTTTCCATGTATTATATGATTTTATTAAAAATTTCGATTTCCATTTTTTAGAATTTTAATTTTATAAAAAAAATTATTTGAATAAACATGACAAAATTATATTCGGATGGCTTTTTGGGATTTTCATTTTACATTTAGTTAAGTATTTCCAAGATTTGATCCTATTTTGTATTATTTTTAATGTAAAATAACCCTAATGTGTTTATTCATAAACCAATTAAATTTTTGGTAATCAATAGAATTTGTAATCTTCCATCTAATGATAAAATAATAAACACTTTATTCTAAAATATCCCTCCTCATTAGAAATATAAACACCCCCCTACCCACTTCTCCTCACTTAAAAAATTATTTTGATTATAAAAACTCTTCCCAAATAAATCTATTCACTTTCCTTGACACATCCCTAAGACTCTGGTGTGTCTTAAATCCCTTCATCTAAAGGCATTAGGATCAATGCAAAGGATGTGACTCAAAACGTATGGTAAGGGTTTTTAATCTTCTTTATCCTTTGTTATTTTTGGTTATTTGCCTTAAAATTATTATAAAAATACAATTATATTTATAGCGTGATTCCATTCACATGGTATTGGAATCCTTTTTATCCCTAAATTATGTGATATCACCCATTACCTCTCTTTGGACTCTTTTTCAAAACCCTTTTCTATATCGAAATAACAGTTTCTTAATTATCTCTCTTTTAATTTCTCATTTGAGTTTGATTTTCTGTAAAATCCTTTAAAAATTATATAATTATATGATTTTATATATGCCACACCTAACTTTTTAAATTAATTTTTATTTACTATTTCTTGGCTTCTGTTTCTCTCATTGTGGATCGGTTTTTGCGCAGGTCTAAATTTTTTGATATATAATAATTTTAGTGGGTTTCAGACCCATGCGCGGTCACCGCACGGTGGGCGGTAGCCGCACAGTCATCCCAAGTTCCTACGCAAACATCTAAGGTTTAGAATAAATAATGATTTATGTAGATAAAGTGGGTTGAATGTTTAAATTTTAATAATAATAATTTTATTATTTAATTAATAATATTATTATTAATAAGGTGTTATTATTGTTATTATTATTTTTATTATTGTTTTATTATTTTTATTTTTATTTTATTATTTTTGGTTTTATTATTATAATTATTATTGTTATAATAAATTATAAAAAAAATAACATTAATCTACCCACATCGCCCCCCCCCCCAAATCCCCCTTGATTTGATGTGCAGCGGTGTTGCACTCCGTCCCCAGTCCCCATCGACCATCACCCCTGGCTCTCGGTCGCCCCCTATAGGACCCGACCTCCGTCCCTCTACCTCTTGCGCCCTGTTTAGGTTCTAGATGGCCAGCCCCCTCAGGCCCTCATCCTGCATCTATCCCACACTCATCCTCCACCCTCGTCCCTCGGCTAGCCTCACATCACCCCTATAATTTCCTCCCTCACATCCCCCCATGAACGACTACCCTGACAGTAGCACCCCACCTCGCCTCTCCCCCCCCCCTCAGTGCACTAGGCCTCTGCACTCCATCCTCCTTTCTTCGGCCAGCAGTGCCTCTGACCTCCAGCCGACCAGCCCTTTCCTTCTCCTCTGCTATGGTAGCAGCTGCGACCCCGGCCTCCACCTCCTTTGTGTCGTGCATCCGAACAGTCCACCTCCTTCCGCCTCTGACTCTAACATCCTCTCAATCCACCCCCCCCCCCCCCACTCCCCCCTTCTTTAGTATATTTCTTTTCATCTTTTGGTGTTTTTATTTAATTTATAAAAACCCTAATCGTAGGGTTTTTTGGTGTTTTTTTATCAGTTTTAGGGTATGCGAAGGGACCACAAACCTTAGTTATTCTTTCCGCTGAAGCAACGTCATAGTTGTACGCCACTAAGGTAGGTGTTTCTGGCTTTTTTCTTTTCAACATAACCCATAGACACTTGCGTGTTTCGAATTAATCTCTATATGTCATTTGCACCACCATTAATATTATAGTTAATGTATTATTTTTTGGGGGTTAGTTAAAATTGTTAGAAAAGAATGGTTTGGAATCAAATATTTGATTATGTATAGTTTGTTTTGTGCACAAACACTTTTTAATAAATTATATTTTCGTCTAATTAACTTATCATGTTCTATAATTAAATTTTTTGGTGCGAATTTAGTTTTGAGAAATTTTGACATGCCTTCGACTTATTTTTGGTACTAGATTTACCTTCCATGGAGTGCATTCTTAGTGAAAACCTATTTTTGGAGATTTGTTAGTTTTCATGGAATGTTAAATTGGTTCTTTTGGTTGTGCAATTGGTGTGGATTTTGTTTTGAAAGGTGTGAAAGTGATTTTGAAGTGTTTGAGTATGCAATTGGTGTTAAAAATTCAATTTGCATGTGAAATTGGTGAAATTGTGATGTAAGACTTTGTTGCCTTCTTCTGGAATTTTTTATCAATTTAGTAAATGATTTATTTAATTTTGTTTGAAATGTGAGTCGAGGGTGAAAGTTATTTCAGTGTGTGTTTGATTTTCGTTAGAAAGTGAGTGTTAACTTTGTGAAAATGGTTCTTATTTTCTAAATGTTGTCGGGTCCCTTTTTGTGATTTCTGGGAATGGTTCTGAGGTTGTTTCACTTGGTTTGACCCGTTTGAATTTGAAACATGTTTTGGCATGACTTTAAAAAGGGGCTAAGTCCCATTGTTTTGTTGTGAAGTGTTTGGGTGTGTGTTTGGAATATAAGGGCCCATTGGGTATTGAATATATGAAAATGGTGTTTAGTGTTGTTTTGGAAATGGTTCGTAAATGTTTTTGGTATTGGAAACCATTGGCCCATTTGGTATTTTAAACATGTTGATTAAAAGGCCCATTTGGAAATTTTAACCCAAGGGTAATGTTTGAAATAACCTATAAAGGAGATTGTGTTTTGGATAAAGTGTATGCCTGGTTGGAAACTTTGAACATTTTATGAAATGGTTTAAATGTTAAATGGTATGGAAGCCTGACTAGCACCTTCTTGTGATATGATATGTATGTATATTAATATGGGGCACCTTTATAGGAGGTATATACCTTAGGGGTTATCATTTTTTGGTGTTCGTGTTTGAGGTAGGAAAGTGCAGTGAGATAAGTCATGTGTGCGAGGGTCTCCTACTTACATAGTAATATTATAACCACCATGGGTTCTTGGGATTCTTTTAGATGATCGAGTGATAGTTGCTGACCAACCCTGATTAGACAGGTTGGTATACCCTAAATTTGTTGTTAGGTTAGGTGGTTTTTCCCCTGGATTGGTCAGTTTAGGGTGGCCAGTTGGTTATAGACTTAAGATCTTTTCCATACGCTGACAGCTGGTTCCAAAATCGAGTACGTCCAGGGGTCTTCTAGGGATGTTTAGGACCATCCATGGTTAATTATTTTCATTGATTGTTTTCTTTCCATTTTACTAGTTTATTTCCATCTTCCACTATATACCTATTTTACTTTATCCCATCTTTGTTATATTTTGTTTTGGGATGGTTATAAAATAACAAATGATTTTGGAAATGTTATACAGTGTGTGTTGTATTTTTAAATGAGAAAAACATGTATCTTGTTTTAAAATGTGAAAACCCTACTTCTATATTTGTATTTGAAACTTGTGTTAGTGGATTGTTTTGAGAAATAAGACATTGGATTCTGTGTCTTATCTTGGAAAACCTACTGAGAATTTTTCATTCTCGTGCCTATTTTATCATTTCAGTTGCAGGTTTCCTTTTCTCGGGTTTTCTTGGATGAGTTTCTCATTATTGGAGAAAGGTCCGGTCTTTGGTTGGGAGGTGACCTAGAAGGTCACGTGGAGGTATGTTGAGATGTTCTGTTTATTTCTTTTCCACTGCTAGAGTTTAGTTTTATTGTTTTTTTATTCTTGTTTATTTATTTATCTTTTATGGTCCAAATCATTCTTAACAATTATATTTTGATGCTCGACACTGGTTTCCAGCCCGTTGGGATTGGGAATGCCCCTTAGGCCATGCCTCGAACCAGCTCGGGTGACCGGTTTACGGTCGAATCGGGTTATTTTATGACAAAATGGTATCAGAGGAGGCCCTTGTTATTTGGGGTGTCCAGTATATAGATATTAGGACTGTCGGGACTCGGGAGGTAGGTACGGGAAGGGCGTCATGAACCCTTTCTTGTCCCAAACCTCGAGTCTCTAGGGGTAGTTTGGGAATTGAGTTCTTGTCTCATTCTGGTTTGTTTTAGATTGAGGGATGAAAATAGAGGTAGTATGATGTTACGTCGTGATTTCACATGGTGTAGTGACCCATGTGGAGTCCAAATACACAGTTTACATTCCTTCTAGTTGTTGAAACTTACTTGGGGCATAGCCCACTACCATGTTTCCAGGTTAAGCATGACTACAAGTCCCTCACTCCAATATTTAGATACAAGTTGAGTGTCATCTTGGTTCTGGGTGGTTTAAGTGCACTTTTAAAAATGAAAAAGGGTTTTTTAAATGAAAATGATTTATTTTAAATGGATTTAAATTCAGGAAATGGGTTTTAAAACTAAATTATCTTGGTCTAAAAATCTGGTGTTTTCTTAGAACTGGTAGAGAAATGGTTTGTGTGAAACCTCTGATACTCTTTATGAACGTTTTCACATGTGTTGAGATGCATGGTAAGTGTGTGTTGGTGTGTATGGATGAAAGTGGATGAAGACATGTGCAACAGTTCATGGGATTACTGGGGTGTGTACTTGGAATTAAAGGCTTGAACTTGTTTTTTAAAGTGATTTTAAAAAGGGAAATGATTTTGGAAATTGAGTTTGGTTTGAAAATTGGGCTTGGTATTTGGATAGTGGCCTTTAAAGAAGGCGATTTTGAAATCTAAAATGAAAAGGGGATTTTAAAAAATGAATTTTGGGTTGTTTTTGTATTTGTTTGGTCTTTGAGCCGATCATTTTAACTTAGGATGATATATTTAATTATACCATGATTTGATATCGATTTCGGCTTTGTGATTTATATGTTGTTCAAAAAATGCCACCTAGAAAGGTCCCTAGGGTTTCTGATAAGCGATGCCCAGTTTTTGGTCCTTCTTGGAAATTACCTATCCTTCATGGTGATCAGGGTTTGTTAGAGGTAGTAGAGTGGCTTGAAGAGGTCTAGCGCATATTCAGGGTATTGGGAACTCATGAAGCTGTCAGAGTGCATGCCGTTTTGAGTCTGTTCGAAGTTCCATATCTAGACGAATGGTAGTTATTCTCCCCACCATCACTGCAAGTTGGGATGATGTGAGATGTCTTTAAATCCTTCTTCATTTGATGGTCCATACATGAAGAGGTGAAGACGAAGAAAAGGGAAGAGATCATGTATATTCAACAAGGCCAATGGACAGTGAAGGAATATGCTTACCATTTCAATGAAGTTGTGTCCTTTTCATCGGAGGTAGTGTCGCAGTATTTGGTGAAGACTTCTCTCTTCATTGGGGGAATTTGTCCAGAGATCAAGGAGCAGGTCCTCCCTTCTAAGTACCATCATTTTAAGAAGTTGGTGGATGAGACGTTCCTAGATGAATTGGTTTCTAGAGCGTAGATGGTTGTAAATCTAGTGGATATAGTTTATTATGAAGGTTCCATATATGGTGAGTAGAGGGTTCTAGATGGATTTGTTTTTGAAGAGTCTTCTACATTGGTTCTAGATTCAAGTTCGTTGAACCATTCAATGGTGTGTCACAAGTGTGGCCAGTTCGAGCACATGAAGTTTTCATGTCGCATCCCTCCGATGACGTGTCATCATTGCAGCTGTATAGTTTATTTTGAGAATTTTTTTAAGAATCATCACCTGAAAAAGTTTTTGTGCCCGAAGGAATTCTAGTGCCAAACTGTGAGGCAGGAGATGCTTCATCCATCAGAGCTCCAGCCATAGGTCTTGGGGTAAATCTCGCGTGCAGTCAGGAGTTGTCGGGAGTGTGAAGCCTCAGTTCGAGTTATCTATTCCATATTGGTAGTAGAACATTTAAAGTCTTTCCATTATTGTTTTTATTCTATTAAAGTTTTGAATTTGTTGTAAGTTCATTTTTTATCGTGAAGTTTTGATGGACTCATTCTATTATAATCCAAGCCCTCCTATTTATGTGGGCGTAGTTTTATGAATCCTGTTTTTTCTTAAAAGTGTTTTTGGCCTTTATCTGGGTTTATGTAAGTACCTGTGGATGAATCGATGTTTTTAGTTATGCTCGGGTTCACTGCTTGGGGTGAGTTCTGTTCAAAGGTCTTTCTCTAATGTTGGGGGTTTTTGGTCTGGTTTGAGAGTTCCAAGTTTCAGTGGAGGTGTTGTTTTCTCATGCTATAGAAGTTAATTTGGATCGCTTGGGAGTTCCTGCGATGGCCCCCCTCTCAGGGTGATATGTTTGGGTGTTAAATTTCTACACTAGTTGAGTTATTATGGTGGAGATAACCCTCTCATGTTATCTTGTTCTCTTGTACTTTGGTTTCTTTCGGTTTTAATCAGGTATGGATTCTTGTTTTTTCTATTGTTTGGTTGTGTGACATTCTGGGGGTAGAAAGTGTCTGTGGTGGGGAGAATTGTCACACCTGAATTTTTAAATTAATTTTTATTTTACAATTTTTCATCTTCATGTTCTATCGTAGAGGCTCAGTTTGAGCGTAGATCTAATTTTTTTGGCATTTAATAATTTTAGTGGGTTTCAGACCCGTGCGTGGTCACTTCACGGTCAGCAGTAGCTGCGCGGTCAGCCCGGTTGCCTGCAAAAATGTCTAATCTATAGAATAACTAAATATTTATGTAGATGCAGTGAGTTGAATGTTTAAATTGTAATAATAATAATGTTATTATTTAATTAATAATATTATTATTAATAAGGTGTTATTATTTTCATCATTATTTTTATTATTTTTATTATTTTTATTTTTGGTTTTATTATTATCATTATTATTTTTATAATAAATTGAAAAAAACTAACCCTAATCTACCCACAGCCCCCCCCCCCCATACCCCTTGACTTGTTGTGCAGCAGCACTACACTCTGTCCCCATCGCCCTTCACCCATGGATCCTGTCACCCCTTACAAGACCCTACCTATGGCCCTCCGCCTCCCGCACCCCGTTCAGTTTCCAACCAGCCATCGCCCTCTAGAAATCCACCTGAATCTGTACCATGATCAACCTCTACCCTCATCCCCCATCCATCCTCGCCTCTTCCCTCACCTCGCCCCTTGTGTTTCCTCCCTCACAGCCCTTCGTGCGTGACCGCCCTGATAGTGGCACCCTGCCTTACCTCTCACCCCCTCATTGCACCATGCATCCATACTTTGTCCTCCTCGCTCCATCCATCGACGCCTCTGACCTCCATATGGCCAGCCCTTTTTTTATCCTCCTCTCTGGCAGCAACTGTGACCTTGACCTCCACCTCTTTCATGTTGTGCACTCGACCAGGCCACCTCCTCTGGCCTCCTACTCTTGCCTCCTATCAATCCAACCCCCTACCCCCCCCCCCCCCCCACTGCTCTGGTATATTTCTTTTCATCTTTTTGAGTTTTTATTTAAGTTGGAAAAACCTAATCGTATGGTTTGTTAGTGTGTTTTTCTCAGTTTTAGGGTGTGTGAAGGGACCGCAAACCTTGGTTATTCCTTCCATTGAAGCAGTGTCATGGTTTCACGCCACAAAGGTAGGTGCTTCTGACTGTTTTCTTTCACTTGGTGTTTTACTTGCGTGTTTTGAATTAATATTTATATATCTTTCCCACATAACCCGCATAACCCTTTTTCCATACGCTAAAAGCTGGTTCCAAAACCGAGTACATCTGGGGGTCTTCTAGGGGTGTTTTGGATCACCCATGGTTACTTAATTATTTTTATTGCTTGTTTTCTTTTCATTATACTAGTTTATTTCCATCTTTCATTGTATACTTGTTTTACTTTATCCCAGATTTGGTATATTTTGTTTTGGGTTGGTTAAAAAATGAAAAATGATATTGGAAATGGTATAAAGTGTGTGTTGGGTTTTTAAATGAGAAAAACATGTTGCTTGTTTTAAAATGTAAAAACCCTACTTCTATATTTTTATTTCAAACTTGTGTTAGTGGATTGTTTTGGGAAATAATACATTGGATTATATGGCTTATCTTGGTAATTGTACTGATCATTTTTAATGCTCATGCCTATTTTATCATTTCAGTTGCAAGTTTCCTTTGCTCAAGTTTTCTTGGTTGAGTTTCTCATTATTGGAGTAAGTTTGGTCTTTGGTTGGGAGGTTACCTAAAAGGTCACATGGAGGTATGTTGAGCTGTTCTGTTTATTTCTTGTATACTTCTAGAGTTCAATTTTATTTTTTTTATTCTAGTTTATTTATTTATCTTTTATGGGCCAAATCATTCCCAACGGTTAAATTTTGATACCTGGCACTGGTTGTCGGCCCGTGGGGATCGGGAATTCCCCTCGGGCCATGTCACGAACTGGATCGGGTGACCAGTTCAGGATCGAACTAGGTTGGTTCATGGAAATATAAATTTTATTATCATCTTATTATCTATTCTTGATGATATATTAAAATTTCTCTCTCAATAAATGCTTTTTCATAATCCATTAATTGGTCAAATTATGGATTCGAGAAATGGATTCTTTTCATTTCAATTATCCTCTAACCAAACTAAATAAAACTTGTAATATTTAAATGTAACCCTAAAATATCCTTTTAATTGTGATATTTTTTTATGAAACTCAAATGTTTATCGGGTATTCTCTTCTTCTAAACTCTTTTAAAAAACGTCACACACTTGTGATGGTTTTACTCTACATAAGTGAATGACGATGTTTTCTTAGACTTATGTCTTTCATGGGTACTATTAAAAATTGAATTCATGATGGATTATAACATTAATATTCATGTTATATCTTTTTATGAATTGGGAATGGTAAAATATCCATGATAATAATGAAATTAAAATTTAACAATCATAGTCATTTTTAACTAGGAAAAACAAGATTACCAAGGAATATTCATGTAATTTTTAACTATATACTAATATATCCAACAACAAAAATTATTAAATGATATGAATCATTTACCTTTAAACATTTTTGAGAATATAGAACCATTTTAAAATGACCATTGACCTCTACAATTCCACCTAATCATTTTTGAAATGATGAACTGAACTACCTAAAAAACAAATGTGAACAATGATAATTATTATATGAATGAAACATGATAATAAATAAATTAAAAGTAATAATAACATTGAAAAAAATGAAAAATGTTCTTATGTGATTAAATAATTATTATAATTTGATTATATAATAAGTTAGTGGATACAAGATGCAAGTTGGGACATGAGGTAAAGGTTTCTTTCCCAATATCAATTCTTTTCAAGAATGATTCTTATATTTTCAATATTCTATTTAATGTTTCACATCCAAGTTTATAAATATATAATTTATTTTATTCCATTATGATGGATGAATTAATGGCCTTCATTTTTTCCTTTTGTAATTATAGTCCATGCCCTATGTTGTTTGTAAGGGATATTTCTCATTCTTTCTCATTCATAAGGTTATGTTCTCTATCACTCTCCATCTCACATTATAAATATGATTTAATTATATTCGTTATTCACCCTTATCATTAATTTTTTTGGGGATATGCATGTCTTTATATTTCCCTTCTTATCATTCCAATAAATCAAACCCTACATATTTATAAAGAAATTATTGTATTCTTATTATCTTCATATTTAAGATTCATCTATTTTAAATATATTGATTTTTTATGTTTGCATTATTGTGACCTTTTATTTTTAAAATATTATTTTTAAATTACTTTTCTCCATTTTTATTTTTTTAAAGTGATTCATTTTTTTTATTTAAGGAAAACATAAGTAAAAGTTATAAAAGAACATGAGAGTTGGTGTGTTGGTTGAGGTAAGAGGATTAAGTTCCATTAATGGTTGATGGTGTTTCACTAGATGTGTAGGATTGACCATATAGATAAATAATCATTACGTGTTGATCAATCAGCTGGAATGTGCTATGTCTTTCTGAGGGCGGAAAGCTTTAATGGTGGGGAGAATTGTCACACCCGGTTTTTCATGTCTTTATTTTGATCTGGTTCATTGGAAATCCCAATCCTTTTCATGGGTCTTGGGTGAGATGAAAGTTGATTTTTAAAGTTTCATCTATGTCTAATCACCCTAATTTGGGTTCCCCATTGCTTTTTTAGGAGTTTTTGGAGAAAGAGTGGTTATTTCTTGATTTGGGCCAACCGTGAGCCCATTTCCAGATCTAAAAACATATTTGTTTCTTTTATAACTCATTCGTTTTTTATCGTATTTGACTAATTCCACTTCCTAGTAGTCATGACCTGACATATTAAAACTACCACATCTATTTTGACCCCTTAAAAATTCATAAGCATGGTGAATCAGGCTTACTTATTTAGGTATTGGGCCAGCCTATGGGCCCATTTCTAGTTTTAAAACAAATAATTTGTTTCCTTCATATCTAATTCAATTTTTAATATTGTCCAGTGATTCCACCTAACACTTGAATCCAATACCCCTACCCTCATCCCCGTTATCGATTTTACCTCTTTGGAGCTCATATGAGTCACAGATTAGGGAAAACTACTCAATGTATCTGAAATCATCCAGAATTTCAAAGGTAAATTATTTCATCCATAAATAATTACATTCATACTCTTTTTCCAACAAATCATCTTTCCCTGGTTATTCCAGACCTTAGTAGACTCTCCTAGAAGTTTCAAGCCATTCTCTTTCTTCTATGGGTGCAGATCTAATGGAAGACGAAGAGTTTTCAAGTTGTCAAGGTGAGATTCCTACTCTTTTATCCTCCCTCTTCCTCATCCTTAAATTATTTGTTGGTTTTCTATTCTCCCCTAGTCTTTCTAGACCTAGGTTCATGTTATACCATCATTTTTGAAAGAGGTTATATTCATTTAGGTCTGGTATTCATAGTTTTAGGGTTTATAAACCTGTGGCGGGTGATTTCAGGTGTGTGTTTCCATTACTCCAAGGGTTTGATGTAGGATATCCCTTGAACATGCCTTTACCATTTAAGTTTCATCGTTTTCTTATTTTTCACCACTGATACCATTTTATCATCAACCATCCCAAGTCGACCCGGAACCGGTCACAAGGGCCAGCCCGCGACAAGTCCCATGAGGCGTTCCCGATCCTCCCGGGATGGTAACAAGCACCAAGGGCATCAATATAGTACACAAGGGAAATATTTCTCCCATATATAAACAATGAAACAAATAGCAGAAAGAAACGGACAGCCCAAAATACATTTATATAAAAACTGAACTGAACATTATTTTTACAAGAAACTGAAAGTAAAACAAAACAAACAACTCATCAGACCAAACCTGATAACCAACTAACTCTATGTGACCCCTCTGGTCACTCTCTAATATAATGATCACACGTCTCCCAAGGTGATCGAACTCAAATTATTTGTTTTAAAACTAGAAATGGTCCCATGGGCTTGCCCAATACCTAAATAAGTAACCCCAATTCACCATTCTTAGGAATTTATAAGGGGTAAAAAGGGATATGGTAGTTTTAATATGTCAGTTTAGGACAAGTGGGAAGTGGAATGAGTAAAAATGATAAAAAAACTAATGAGTTATAAAAGAAAAAAAATTGTTTTTATATCTATAAATGGGCTCACGGTTGGCCCAAATCATGAAATAACCAACTTTCTACAAAAACTCCTAAACAAGAAATGGGGAACCCAAATTAGGGGGATTAGACATATATGAAACTTCAAAACTCATCTTTCATCTCACCCAAGACCCATGAAAAGGATCGGGAATTCCAACGAACCAAATCAAAACAAAGACATGAAAAACTGGATGTGGCCATTCTCCCACCCGTTAAAGCTTTCCACCCCCGGAAAGACATAGCACATTCCATCTGGTTGATCAACACCTAAGGATTGTTTATCTATATGTTCAAGAATACTAATCCAGTGAAACACCATCAACCATTAATGTAACTTAATCCTCTTACCTCAACCAACACACTAACTCTCAACCACTACTTGAGAATCAACTGAAAGATCGAGTCACTACCACCACAACCAAACCAAGAACCCGGTTGTTGGGCCTTCTACCAATGAACCCAACAATCACCCAAACCAAAGAGAACTCACAGAAACCAAATATTCTAGTGGATTATGGAATGGAATCCCCACCATTCATAAACAACTAGCACAAGATAAGTTCTTAGGAGGAAAAAACCAATGAGACCTGTGGTGGGTCTCCCCACCATTTGAACCCAACTTGCAACGAACAAACAAGAATTCAAAAGTAACTAGAATTGGTCATCACTTATAAAATACCACCAAAACTCTCTCGCAACAACCTATAAACCCATGTTAATAAGGTTACAATAAGAACATATAAACCACCCACTCCGGAATGGAGGGGACAAGAACTGGGCCAAAAAATTCGGCACTAATCTGGACCCCCACCACTCGGGGAGGGGAGATAAGGGGACCCAATAATTAGGCTATTGAAACCACAAAAGAAACAAAGGATCTACCTAACTCTCTCCACCTATGAACAGGTAACCCCAAGACTGCACCCTATTTTAATAGGTGGTCCACATAGGGACATTGATCGAAAACCCACATCCATGAAGGCATAACCATAGAAACTGTGTGTGGGGTAAGTCCACCACAATTTTTTCAAAAAATATAAATTCACATAAATGTGGAACCACAATAGAGACATAGAAACTACCATACCACAATGGTGGAGGCAGGAGCCTGGTCAAGCTCCCCACACCTATGGAGATTTCTTGACTGTGTGAAAAGAATCACTCCGAGGCCTATGGATGGAGCCCTAATTATTGAAACATATGTTGCACAATATTCATGGTGCTAAGGATCACAACACTCAAAAAAACTCACATTCTCAACAAAACACCTTCATCTAAAGTAGTGACTTGATCTTTCGGTTGATTCTCGGGAAGTGGTTGAGAGTTGGTGTGTTGGTTCAGGTAAGAGGATTAAGTTTCATTAATGGTTGATGGTGGTTCACTGGATTAGTTGTCTTGACCATATAGATAAATAATACTTAGGATTTGATCATTCAGCTAGAATGTGCTATGTCTTTCTGGGGGCGGAAAGCTTTAATAGTGGGGAGAATTGTCACACCTGGTTTTTCATGTCTTTGTTTTGATCTGGTTCATTGGAAATCCTGATCCTTTTCATGGGTCTTGGGTGAGATGAATGTTGATTTTTTAAGTTTAATCTATTTCTAATCACCCTAATTTAGGTTCCCCATTTCTTGTTTAGGAGTTTTTGGAGAAAGGGTGGTTATTTCATGATTTGGGCCAACCATGAGCCCATTTCCATATATAAAAACTTATTTTTTTCTTTTATAACTCATTAATTTTTTTTATCATTTTTGACTCATTAAACTTCCCACTTGTCCTAATCTGACACATTAAAACTACCATATCCCTCTTGACCCATTATAAATTCATAATCATGGTGAATTGGGGTTACTTATTTAGGTATTGGGACAGCCCATGGGCCCATTTCCAGTTTTAAAAAAAATAAATTGTTTCTTTTATATATAATTCAATTTTTAATATTGTTCGGTGATTCCACCTCCCAGTAGAATCCAATACCCCTACCCTCATCCCCATTATTGATTTTACCTCTTTGGATATCATATGTGTCGGGGATTAGGGAAAACTTCTCAATGTATCTCAAATCATCCAGAATCGCAAAGGTATATTATTTCCTCCATAAATAGTTCCATTCTTACTCTTTTTCCAACAAATAATATTTACCTGGTTCTTCAAGACCTTATGAGACTCTCCAAGAAGTTTCAAGCCATTACCTTTCCTCTATGGGTGCAGATCTAATGGAAGATGGAGAGTTTTCTAGTTGGAAAGGTGAGATTCTTACTCTTTTCTCCTCCCTCTTCCCCATCATTTCATTATTTCTTCATTTTCTATTCTCCCCTAGTTTTTCTAGACCTAGGGTTATTTTATACCATCATTTTTTATGGAGGTTATATTCATTTAGGTCTGGTATTCATTGTTTTAGGGTTTATAAACCCGTGATGAGTGATTTCGGGTGTGTGTTTCCATTACGCCAAGGATTTGAGGTAGGATATCACTTGAAAATGCCTTTATCATTTATGTTTCATCATTTTCTTATTTTTCACCACTGGTGCCATTTTTACATGAACCATCCTGAGGCGACCCGGAACCGATCACAAGGGCTAGCCCATGACAACTCCCGAGAGGCATTCCAAATCCTCCCGGGATGGCAACAAGCACCAATGGCATCAATAGAGTACACAAGGGAAATATTTCTCCCATATATGAACAATCAAACAAACATCGGAAAGAAATGGACAGCCCAAAATACATTTATATAAAAACTAAACTGAACATTATTTATACAAGAAACTGAAAGTACAACTAAACAAACAACTCATCTGACCAAACCCGATAACCAACTAACTCAATGTGACCCTTCTGGTAACTCTCCAATATAATGATCACACATTGCCCAAGGTGATCGAACTCAAATTAATTTTTTTAAAACTGGAAATGGGCCCATTGGATGGCCCAATACCTAAATAAGTAACCCCAATTCACCATTCTTATGAATTTATAATGGGTCAAAAGGGGTATGGTAGTTTTAATATGTCAGTTTAAGATAAGAGGTAAGTGGAATGAGTCAAAAATGATAAAAAAATGAATGAGTTATAAAATAAAAAAAATATGTTTTTATATCTGTAAATGGGCTCACGGTTGGCCCAAATCATGAAATAACCTCCCTTTCTCCAAAAACTCCTAAACAAGCAATGGGGAACCCAAATTAGAGTGATTAGACATATATGAAACTTCAAAACTCAACTTTCATCTCACCCAAGACCCATAAAAAGGGTTGGGATTTCCAATGAACCAGATCAAAACAAAGACCTGAAAAACCGGATGTGACAATTCCCCCCACCACTAAAGCTTTCTGCCCCGAGAAAGACATAGCACATTTAAGCTGATTGATCAACACCTAAGGATTATTTATCTATATGGTAAAGCCTACTAATCTAGTGAAACACCATCAACCATTAATGGAACTTAATCCTCTTACCTCAACCAACACACCAACTCTCAACCACTTCCTGAGAATCAACTGAAAGATCGAGTCACTACCTTCAAAACCAAACCAAGAACCTGGTTATTGGGCCTTCTAACAATGAACCCAACAATCACCCAAACCAAAGAGAACTAACAGAAACCAAATATTCAAGTTGATTATGGAATGGAATCCCCACTATTAATAAACAACTATCATGAGATAATTTCTTAGGAGGAAAAAAAACCTACGGGACCCATGGTGGGTCTCCCCACCCTTAGAACCCAACTTTCAATGAACAAACAAGATTTCAACATTAACTAGAATTGGGAATCACTTATACAAGACCACCAAAACTCTCCCACAACAACCTACAAACCCATGTTAATTGGGTTACAACATGAACATCTAAACCACCCACTCTAGAATGGAGGGGACAAGAATTGGGCCAACACTTTCGGCACTGATATAGACCCCCACCACTCGGGGAGGGGAGAGAATGGGACCCAATAATTAGGCTACTAAAACCACAAAATAAACAAAGGAACTACCCAACACTCTCCACCTATGAACAGGTAACCCCAAGACCGCACCCTATTTTCACAGGCGGTCCACACAGGGACATTGATCGAAAACCTACATCCATGAAGGAATAACCATAGACACTGTGTGAGGGGTAGGTCCACCACGATCATTTAAAAAAGGAAATTTACATAAATGAGGAACCACAATAGAGACATAGAAACTATCATACCACAATGGTGGAGTTAGGAGCCTGGTCAAGCTCCCTATACCTATGGAGATTTCTTGACTGCGTGAAAAGCTTCAGTTTGAGGCCTATGGATAGAGCCCTAATTCATAAATAATATGTTTCACCATATTTAGGGATCATAAAACTCAAAAAAAAACTCACATTCTCAGCAAAACACCATCATCTAAAGTAGTGACTCAATTTTCGGTTGATTCTCATGAAGTGGTTGAGAGTTGGTGTGTAGGTTGAGGTAAGAGGATTAAGTTCCATTAATGGTTGATGGTGGTTAAATGTATTAGTATACTTGACCATATATATAAATAATCCTTAGGATTTAATCAATCAGCTGGAATGTGCTATGTCTTTCTTGGGGCAGAAAGCTTTAATGATGGGGAGAATTGTCACACTCGGTTTTTCATGTCTTTGTTTCGATCTGGTTCATTAGAAATCTTGGTCCATTTCATGGGTATTGGGTGAGATGAATGTTTATTTTTGAAGTTTCATCTATGTTAAATCACCCTAATTTGGGTTCTCCAATTCTTGTTTAGGAGTTCTTGGAGAAAGGGTGGTTATTTCATGATTTGGGCCAACTGTGAGCTCATTTCTAGATATAAAAACATATTTTGTTTCTTTTATAAATCATTCATTTTTTATAATTTTTGACTCATTCCAATTCCCTATTTTCCTAAAATTAAATATTATAACTACCATATCCCTTTTTACCCTTTATAAATTTATAATCATGGTGAATTGAGGTTACTTATTTAGGTATTGGGCCAGCCCATGAGCTCATTTCCATTTTTAAAACAATAATTTGTTTCTTTTATATCCAATTAAATTTTTAATATTTTTCAGTGATTATACCTCTCAATCGAATCCAATACCCCTACCCTCACCCCAATTATCGATATTACCTCTTTGGAGCTCATATGAGTCACAGATTAGGGAAAACTTCTCAATGTCTCTCAAATCGTCCAGAATCGCGAAGGTAAATTCTTTCATCCATTAATCATTCCATTCGTAATATTTTTACAAAAAATCATTTTTAATGGTTATTACAAACCTTAGGAGACTCTACAAGTTATTTCAAGCCATTACCTTTCCTCTATGGTTGCAGATCTAATGTAAGATGAAGAGTTTTCTAGTTGGCAAGGTGAGATTCCTACTCTTTTCTCCTCCTTGTTCCTCATCCTTTCATTATTTATTGGTTTTCTATTCTACCATAGTCTTTATAGACCTATGTTTATTTTATACCATGGTTTTTGATAGATTTTATATTCATTTAGGTCTAGTATTCATAGTTTTAGGGTTTATAAATCCACAGTGGGTGATTTCGGGTGCGTGTTTCCATTATTCCAAGGATTTGAGGTAGGATATCCCTTGCACAAGATGTTATCTCTTAAGATTAATCATTTTCATATTTTTTTCATCTGATATATATATTTATTATTATTATTCGGCATTTTTATAATTTTCTTTGTGTGCAAAATGGTTGTTTAATCCTTGTTTTGTGAACGGTGGTGTTGTTTTGTCATAAAAGTGCACACGAAGTGTATGTTTAAATGTTCAACTATCTTTAAAAACTATTTTGTGAGGTTTTGAACCTGGTTTATGGTATTTTGGATATGTTAAATTATATTTTATAAAATATTTCATGCAATTGGTGTTTTATTCTTTGTCAAGTTCTTTAAATAAATTGATTTTTTTAAAAAGGGCATGTCATGTGTTCGTTAAATTGCCTGGTTGGATTTTATATGTTATGTTTGATTTAAAACTTATTATTTTTGGATTTATAAATTAATTTAAATAATTATAATTTTTATTTTGGGTCCTCATATGGATTTCCAATTGGTATTTGGTTTTACAAACAAATGGGTTTTGGTTTACAACATGTTTTGGCCCGAGTTGTCAGAAAATGGACAGTTTCACATCCTTATAAAAATGGTTGTGCTTTGAATATGTAACCTGAATGTATTAAGGGATTTATGAATGTTTTTTCTGATGTAAATTCCATGTATACACATCCTTAATAAAATTTAAATGCATACCTTGGTCAGAGGATAGTTTTGAGAAAAGATTATAGGCATGTTTGGCATTTTTTTTGTAAAAATGGTTTCAATGTGTATTTCATGTTATATCTTTTGGGGAAATTTTATGGTCCATGAAAATGATTTATTAATTGGTTTTGGGGTTTAAAAATATGTTTTGTTATGTTATTTATGGGTTTGTGGACTTAAAAAGATCATTTTTGAATGGATTTTATGTGCAAGGCCTCGTTGTACTCCTTGAAATTGTTTTACTAATCTTTATAGTGGTTTATTGATTCGTAAAATAAATGTGAAGCATGTTTGTGGGCTGTTTGTGTGTTTATGTTTTGGTAATGTAATTTTTATGTGGAATTTTTATTATATAATATGTGTAACTTTATTGATCACTAAAGGTAATCCCGGGTGTCTAGGTGGGCGAGTGTGTACTAGTATGCTAGTGATTCTGTGGGTTTTGGCCCCTGTTTCACATAGCAAGTTTGACGATGAAAAAACTAACTAAAATATGATGATGATGTTGTTGGGGGGCCACTATGTTATGGTTATTCTCCCTAGTAGTGGCTCATGTTCACAATAACAGATATTTATTATGGTTCCTTTCACCGAGATACGAGGTACTTGGAGCTCACAACTAATTAGTGCCTAGGGGTGTTACCGTGACTTGTGCTCATTGGATATTTTGTACTCACCATCGGTATAAGGTGTGTTTGGTTGGTAAATTCATTAGTGTGTGTTATTTATTTAAGTGTAAATTCTTTTAAGCATCCCTCTTGAAAACTATTTTCATTTTGAAGTTGCACCTCTTTGAAAATTGTTACTAGCATTCTTGTTTATAAAACATGCACATTTTTGTCTGGTAATTTTTTATATAGAATGGGACCTCATTTGAAAAACATACCTTTATATATTGTATTTAAAACTTTAAATTTATGTTTCTTTTATTTTAAAGGATGTGAAATGGGAATAGAATATCAGGATAACCTACAGAGTTTTAATACTCACGCCTATAGTCTTCTTCTGTTTTTAGCACCTGTGCAGGTTTTAGATTGAGTTCGATCACCTTGGGTGATCTGTGATAATTATGTTGGAGAGTGACCAGAAGGGTCACATGGAGTTAGTTGGTTATCAGTTTTGGTCAGATGAGTTGTTTGTTTAGTTTTACTTTCAGTTTCTTGTACAAATAATGTTCAGTTCAGTTTTTATATAAATGTATTTTGGGCTGTTTGTTTCTTTCTACTATTTTTTTGATTGTTTATATATGGGATAAATCTTTCCCTTGTGTACTCTATTGATTCCCTTTGTTCTGTTTTCCATCCCGGGAGGATCGAGAATGCCTCTCGGGACTTGTCGCAGGCTGGCCCTTGTGACCGGTTCAAGTTCGACTCGGGCTGGTTCATGACAACTAACGTTCCAAAGTATAGGTGAGTATAAAACTCATTAGTATATCAATAATTACTTCCCTACTCATTCCACTAGGACATAAGTGTTATAAATGTTATTATAAAATAGTTTTTATAAACTATTTTCCAAAAAAAAATTACACCTAAATATAAACAAGTTCCCAAACTATTTGCAAAAAAAGTGTACAGGTGCACATAAAACCAATTTACGGAAATATAAAATTTAATAAAAATAATAATAAAGCGTCAAAAACCATTTCTAAATATCCTTTTTGGCATACACGAACCATTCCACACACCCATGTAGTGAACCATGCCAGTTACGTTATGATTGTTCCATACTCATGAGCGGTTTCTCATCGATCTACCAAGTCGTCACTGGGTAATTTTATCCTATGTGCCAATAACTATTTGGAACTTATACCAATTTCATATTTCAAACAATTCCTACTTATGGAACATGAACACACACACCACATATGCCCAAATATCATACCAAAGCAACCCTTTCTATAAAATCACCTTTTTATGGAAAACTATTTTTCATTAAAACCATTACAATGCCTAATAATTTCAATAAAATGTATTTTTATTGAAACACCATACCCAATAAAACCATTTATAAGTTCAATCAAATCTACCATTTAAATTTTCCATTTTTAATTCAAGAAACTAAAATAATTTTCACAACAATTTATTGAGATTTCACAAATCTAACAAAAACAATAAATCATCACTAAAGTGATTTATTCCATGTATAAAACCAAGATTTCACAATAAGTATTATCCAATTTACACAATTTTAAACTAATATAATCAATTATAGAAATATTAGTTGATAGTGAAGCCACCTACCCCGAAAGGTTTTGACGAAACTCGACAATGGACGGAGAACGCACAAGAAGTCAGGCCGATTCTCCAAGAACAGCCTTAGATCTCTTGTCCTAGAAAGATCACGACTAAATATTGAATTATTTGGAATAAAAAAACATAGATATACCCATGATATTTTTATATCTTATAAATAAAGGATATTTGATAACTATATCTAAGAATATCTATGAAAACGTGACAAAACGGAAAGAAAGGTGAGATACCTCAAGAATCAGATCAAGATTTCAAGAAATGGATTAGATCTCCTTAGCTATCATGAAAAACACTATATATAGATTTATTTGATGTCAAAAATATTATATCTTCCCAAATCAGGTGTATATCTAAGAAAACAAGAAGATATAAGAAGGAGATCTTAAAAAACGAGACAAAATGATGAAGATCGGGCACTTACAGTCAAAATCGAGGATGAAATAACCAAGGGAGGGCTCCAGGTTGGCTCCAAATCATGAAGTAAAGGCTATAAAACCTTCTAGGGAGATAAATATATAATTAAGGGTGTTTTTAATCCAAAAAGAAATAATTAGAGAAAAAATGAGCAAGTTTCTAGAAAATAGGATATAGTTTTGACCTCTGCGCACGGTTTAACCGCACGGTTTGGGTCAACCATGTACAGACTGTGCAGCCTTCATTTTGGTCCCAAAACTCTTTCCAAGTCTACCAAAATCTCAAAAAATTTACCCTTACCCTTTATATGAAAACACATTTTTTATGGAAACACTCCTTTTTAATGGAAACACCCCCTTTTTATGAAACACCCCTTTTTTAGGGAAACACCTGGTTTTATGGAAACACCAAATTTTATGGAAACACCCTCCTTTATGAAAACACTCACTTTTATGGAAACACATCCCTTTATGGAAACACCATACTTTATGGAAACACCATCCTTTATGGAAACACCCTATTTTAAGGAAACACCCTCTTTTACGGAAATACCCTCTTTTATATATCAAACTCATTCAAAGCCACACCATTTCAATAAAACACCCTGTTTACATAAAAAACACAAGGAAAGGTTTACATACCCGAAACCAGGGGTAATACAATATCTATGTCTCATTCATAAATTTTTACCCCTTAATGATCATTTGACCTCACCCTTTTCTTATGATTCCCCATTTCCCTTGGAATTTATATGAATGTTTTATATAAGAGAGTTACATGTGTTGATAATTTTTATTGAAGAAACGTACAATTTTTTTAGTGTCAAGATAAATATGTACCTAATTCTCAATGGAACAAAAAATTTTATTTTATTATTTAGTTTAAATTCATTGGTTGAATATAAATTATGTGTTTTAAGCACTGTATCCAGAAGTGTAGGTCTGGGGTGTCTCACGTTGTAAAAAGTGTTTCAGAAATGAATCATAATTAAAGTAACTATTTTAAATATAAGGTAGGAAAACTATAAGATATCTTAGTGTTGAGAAATATTGTAGTGGGAGAGGAAATATTTAACTAAGGTAAGTTTTTTATAAGATGTTATCTTCCAATGGTTTTGTGCAGTGGTCATACTACCAAAACGTGTTCGGTGAAAGTTATGTAGTGGGTCCCCATGGTACTATAACAAAAGAATGGGTAACATTTCAATATTAAATAGGATTCATTGGTATGGTGAATGTTATTCATTCAATCAGTAGTCACCACGCTTCAATGGTGGGATGTACACAAAGATTTGAATTCAATGCAATCAGATGACTAACTAGGACCTATTATAATTAGGTGGGACTACCTATACCTATGAAATTTTATGACTAATCACACCTAATAGTTAATATAGTATATTTCCCATTGTATAATGTTGTCCCACTATATAAAAATATTTAAGAATATTTCCATAGTACATCAAGGTTCTCATTATAGCGGGTAACTATAATAACTTTTTCAATGTGACAAAAAATCTATGCCATTATCGCATTAAATTCATGTAGAAGAACAATAATTATTTGATAAAGTTTTTATAAATATTTAAATTAATGAATATACAGGTAACATAAAGTATAAAATAGTTTTTTTTAGGGAACCAACTCTAACATGCTGAAGGGAAATGTACTAGAGCTATGAAAGATAGATGCAAATTAGAATATAGAAAACATGTTCACCAAGAATTTAGTTTATGAAATTAGGAGGAAATATTATTCCATAGTGGTACTAGGGTGAATATAAGTGAAATTACTAAGGGATTATGTGGTCACCAAGATATTGGGTTGAATCAAGGCTGACCAACATTTTCTGATTAAGTTCAAATTAAATTTATTTCTTTATTTAAGTTGATTAAACCTTTTTCATTAGTTAAGATATAAGTATATTTATAAATATCCCTATACAAAAATATTTTTACAAGGATAGGCCTCAAGTTGATAACCTAATCCTTGTCATATTTACTCTTGTCAAGTCATAGCTTTTTATACTAATAATCATTTTCTAAAATTACAAAGTGGGGTTGCAAGTTATTATGTTAACCCACATTTATCATCCCACAAAAAAAGTCTACCAACTTTATAAAGTCCTCGGAATTTTGATTATAAGGACTCCCATCAATTTATAATGTCTCCAATCTTGAACAGGTCTTTGAATTCCCCTTGTAGTTCCATTGAAATTTCTTATACATTGGCCTTGTTCTACTTCTGGTAAATGTAATTTCGGATATATCAAATTATTTATTTCAGTCACCTGATTTTTGTGACCTTATTCAACTTCTTAAAAACTTAAATATTCGGTATTCTCAATATTTTTTGACCCAACTAAATTTTTCTTGAAGATAATTAGTCCAAAAATTATTCCCACAATTATTTATTATACATTAGAAACTTTATCTAGATGATCTTTCTTCATTTTACAGGAAAAACATCCTCCAAAAATTAAGGAATAATGCGAGCTCCAAATCTGAAGTTCTAACTAAACTTTAAAATTTTTTACTACCTTAAAATTTTTCAAATAAATCTTAGTCAACATTATTCATAATAAATTTATCACATTTTTTCATTAATGAACTCTTAAAAACTTTCTCCAATCTTGTCTAGAGCTATGAATGTTTAAATTATATTTGCATCATCACAATGTTTGAATTTAAAACATTTTTATAAATCACCTCAAACCTCCAAATGGTGTACAAATATGTACTTTTATCTATCTAATACAACATTATATTGTTATATCTTTGTTAAAACTTTTTAGTTTTCTCCATTCACTACAAAATTTTATTGTTCAATGACTAGAAAAATTTAGTACATTTCTCCATCTAGTTCAATTGTGTATATTTCTCTATATAGTAAAACTTTAAATTTTTCTCCTATTAAAATTTACATTAATCAATATAATGGTTTTAAAAAAATCATCTTGTCATCTTCACATTTCTCATTCCAATATTCATCACTTTTATATTTTTGTTTTTCTCCATATTGTTCTCATCTGTCTAATGATATTCTAAAATTTCATCTAGTGGACTCACAAATATTTTCTAGGTCTTGTAGACTCAAAAATCTTAGACTTTGTTCAAACTCTATCTATATTTAAAAATTATGAATAAAATATTCTTGAATCATGGTAACATTTTAATAATCATGATGTTATAAACTCTATGTATTAGCAAATCATCATCTAACATCCATAAAAAAATTCATAGGATACTCTTTAGAAAACTTCATAGTAAATTTATTCAACTTACACATTGAATCTTCAATAATATATTGATAATAAATAAAATACATTCATTATCACCATAAAAAAGATCTTAAATCTCCCACTTTTTATTTTTTTTCAATACCAAATTATTCTTAAATTCAATGAGTTTTATATCCTACTTATTGACAATAAATTCAAAGATTCTCCTATGATGGATATTATTTTTTCTTCTCCCCTTTAATGATCTAAATTTTAATCCCTCTTATTGAAATCCTCATTTTTTTCAATCAAAATTACTTTCATACATCCAATTCAGAAAAAAAATAAAAAATTCTCAAGAATAAAACAGAAGGATTTACACCTTTACAATTTTTTTAAATTTTTATTAATAAAAAAATCCCCCTAAATATGAGAATTTATTTTTATGAGTGGGTAGGATAAAAATATCAACATACCACAAGATGATATAATTTTCAATTATCTAGATTTTCTATATCTGTAACTTCTTTATCATTATCTGTATATTCATTCTAAATGGACTCAGTACATATCTTCTATAAATCTTCATTTCTTATTAATCATCATTTTCTTTTTTTGATCAATTTTCTGAACACAGTCAATTTCTTCTTGTGAAAATTATTCACCAATAATTATTTGAATTTCTTATCCTTCTATACTCTCTTCTAATCATCAATGTGCATGGCTGCATCATTTGAACACCTATGTTTGATAATTCATTATCACATGAGTCATTTTAAATATTAATAACCATATTATTCTGATCAGGAGTGAGTCTCCATGAATTGTATTCTCCTTCTGATGGGAGCATCATCATAACACTCTTTTATTCTAAAAAACACCATCACCAAGATTAGATGGGATCCACTATTTTCAATCTGCATATTTTACCCCATGAAGATCATAAAAAATTATCAGAATGATGTACTATATATGTTAATGTCATTCCAAAATTCTATATCTAATACTCAGTTAGATTCTTTAATCGACCATCCCATGTTTCTCATATATTTCAGATATTCTAGTTCTCATGTTCTTATGATACTTAACAATCTATATTTTTTTTACCATATATTCTTTCTGTTAGTGTGAAATTTTTTCTGATAGACTCATTTGTCTCTTTCTGATGGAAATGTATATTCTTGAATATGTTTATAGTGTTTTTGTCCAGTGTTTTTTCCTCCTTAAAGACATATGAAATCCCTAGAATACACCACTTCCAATATCTACATAATTTTATTCATTTCCCATAAACCTTTCTCATATTTCAATTAATCATGTAGCATAATGATATTGAAAGACCATTTTTTGATTATCTAACTAAAATACTTTGTTTGTTATACTCATCCCAATAAATTTATTTCAATTTTTTCAAACACATGATTTTCAAATAGATATTACACAAGATTCATAGTATCTCATCTTCTTTATTACAACTATATAGTACCGAAATCTCTAATAAAAAATTCGCATCCATTACATCTCCTTATAGAAATATTATATAGGATTCATCTTCTCACAACCCACACTCACCTTCCAATTCAAGAAACACCTGTAAGCATGATCTTCTTCTAACAATGAGGATCATATTCTAACATAAATACATCCATAGAATCTTCTACCTATAAACCCTTAGGTAATAATGTACTTCATGGATCGTCTATTCAGTTTGTAAAATTTTACATCATAGTTTAAAAGCATTCATGTTTCCTTTAAAACCATATCTAGGGCGTCACTATTTATTGAACATAGTATTTTTATAACCTTGTCTTCTCTATTTTTCTACATTCTAAAACACCTCAAATGTTCTTCTGAAAAAATTTCAATTCATCTTCTATATTTCATTCATAATCATTCATGCATGTTTCACTTTCACTATACACGTTTCTTGATCATTTTTTTCTTCCATTAATGTAGCTATCAAGGAGTTGATTCATATGTTGTATTAGTTTGGGTAAGCTTATAATTCAAACATTCAAATCCTATATGGTTTTTATTCCTTCTAGTGTCTTTGTAGATCTTATCAATATCTAGTAACCTCATATGTATGTACTTCCAGCTTCATTAAATATTTTCATTCTGATACATTATGGTAGCCTTCTCATTTTGATTCTCTCACTATCCAGAATTATTTCATTCATTACTTTCAAGAAACTCAATTTTGTTTTGATTTTATTTCCATTGTATCCATTCTTTTTTTAACCTAGTCAATATATAGGACTTCATGATCGTCCATTTCATATGTGGTTCTTCCGAACTAACATTTATTGATTTTATCTTCCCGCAAGTTAAATTATACTTCTTTTCACCCACAACATAATGTTTGTATGAAATATATATAAGATACCATGTCCATTCAAGTTAAAATTCCATAATGAATTTGAATATTTGAGTTAGTGGATGATCTAAATTTTAAAACACGGTTTAGAATAGAATTACAAGATTTGGGACATCTTAAAGAGATTTTTTTTCATCACAGAATGGGTCTCGGAAATTAGTTGGGTGTTGGATCAAATATCAAAGACTTCAAGATTTAGATAGAGTTTTTTTATGAGGTTTTAGACTATCCATAGTTGGTGGTACATGGTTTATAGGAACCCATGAGGCGCCATAAAGCATAGTTATTTTTAAGTTATTTTGTTTTGAGCATGGATTTCATTCATGGTGAGAGCATGATTAAGGTAAAACCATGATAGGTTGTAGAGGAAGTTGTGTGTCTTGGTTGGGGTGGTAGTATTAGTACACGGTTTTACATAGTTTAAAAAAATCATGTGTAATTTTGTTGAGGCATTTTTCATGGTCAACGCAAGGTTTGGAAAACCATGTCGACCAACCATACAATGTAGACTACCTTGGACGGTAAAGGATTCATGGCTAGAATGTGGTTTTCAATATAATTCAACCAAACATTATGGATCATTAAACAAGGATTTTTATTGTTTTGACCCTAAGGTTTTTAAGAGGGGATCTCCCTCTTTTCTTCCTCCTGCTTGTGCACACAACCCATCCACCATATCCCCTTATTTCTAAAATTCCCTTCAATGTGGTGTTTTTCTTGGAATTTCAATGTGATTTGAGGTAAAACCCTCCCTCCAGTGATCTCTATGTGCCTCCTCTATCTCCCAGTTCTAATTTTGAGATTTATGATTAGGGTTTTCTTATTTTTATTTCACTTAATCATTTTTGAAATATTTTTTCATGATGTGGATTTCATTATTCTTAGAATGAGGGTGTCCCAAGATGTCGTCTATGTGTGTTTGTTCAGTAATTCAACAATGTATGTCATCATTATGAATTTTCATAGGGTTTTTCTAATTTTAAATTAAATTTTCAATTGATTATGCATTATTTATAAGGGATTTCACTCGACATAGGGTTGGGAATGTGAGACAAACATATGGGTTATCATTAGATGTGGTCTTGGCATGGCGATGGTGTTTGATGATAATTTGGGATTTATGGATTTTGGTAAAAAATGATTAATTAATTATAAAGGGTTATAATTAATTTTGTGTGTGACTTATTGTGGAAGAGGTTCCTAGGAATATAAAAAATGTTCAGTCGGTCTAAGGAATGTTTGGGTGAGTTCAGGCAGTGAGTTATGAGTAGATTTAATATTGTAAAATATTTCGTTTAATGTAGGTGGTCTCACATACACACCTTATGGTTTATTCATTTGATTATATGAATTATGGATTATTTCCCCACCACATTATGGTGATCATCCCCCATGTTAAATAAATTGTTAGATTAATTAAATATTCTACTAATTTTATAATTAATTAAATTATTAGTCTAGTTTACGTAAATAGATAAGGGTGGACTACACAAGGTGTCCAGGGCCACTATACTACCTTGACACCAACTAGTTACCTTATCCACCAATGTTCAGATACATAAATGGTAAAATTATGATTCCATGAGAAATATATACCCCTTGAGATGTAGGACTAAGATTGATATAACCTATTTACCCTTGAGTAGGTGTTTGTGGCCACCTCCCATGGAGGTGTGGAATGACATGGGATATATGACCCTATTCTGATAAATGAGGACTTGTGAGATATGATTAGACCTATATGGGAAAATATAAGGTAAATTAGAATTAGGTTGGGTGAGCGGACTGGCCTTGTGAGATCTTAATGGCCGAGATGGGCCATAGGTCATCCCCTTGACTAATTCTAATATGGAATACCTTATGCAGTTCACATGGTTAGGTTATTCTAATGATTATTCCTTATGACACAATGTCCTTTGAATATAGGATGTTAAACCAAGGCTTGGATTGAGACATAAGACCCATGATATGGTTCTTATGTTATGTTATGACCTAAAGTACCTCAAAGGATGCCCTAGTGAATGATTGAACTAGAGTGGGTGTGTATAGATTGGGAAGAGATAGTAGTGGGTGTCACCATAGAACTAGTATTGAACATGTAAGCATGTGGGGATACAGATTTTGGTGATGAGTTTAGGTTTTTGACCAGTCATTTACTTTTACTCATCCCTTCATTCATTTATTGTGGATACAGGTATGGTTCCCAAACATTCTTCCCCAAACCCAACCTATGGGCCTAATGTGGTGATGGTATGGTGTCTGTGCCAAGAGTTTCCTCCAAGGATCTAGCTTATAATCCTTATATGACATGATGGTGACATGGTGGGTACCTATAGGTGCTTCCTGGTATCTTTATTTAAGTCTTATTTGACATTGATATGATACATCTTGGATGAATTTATGTCATCGTGGATTACCGGTGTGTATCCTAGGATCTGATTGTTACTCCATGTAAAGAATGCCCGAGATGTAGGGATTAGACCTTGGGTATATAAGGGATGCCTCATATTCCAAGGATCCTTGGGATTCCAATCATATATAGGATCTATACATTTATATAGATATCTTGACTTAACATACACGGATATTATATCTTTTCAGATGAATATTCAACATGTTACAAAAGTACATGTTTGAGGACTGTAATAGTTTAGTATATTTGGAAACTTGGAACACAATATTATATCCTATTGAATGATATTCAATGTTTCCTAAAAAGATATTCCCAATTAGTACTCTTCAGAGACATACCCTAAATAAAACTTTTGTTTATAACCACGGGAAAGGAAACATAAGAACGGGTGGGATCATATGATCAGTAAGGGAAAACATAAGACATATATGAGAATATAATGGTATGAGAACATGAGAATAAAATTTTGAAATCATACCCTTAATATAAAAGATAATAATATTGATTATAATAAATATTGGCAATTTATAATACATGAATTATAAGATAATCAAGGAACATGATCCATGAGAGAATAACATTGGAATATGATAGGGAATTTCTGACCTATGCCTAAGCATAGAAAATCCTTTCCATATTAGTCAAGTATCACTTATATATCTATCATATAATTTAATGAAATAGGTTAAATATTTGTTCCAACCTTGTATTAATGAACCGATTTTACTTCCCATTTAAACCTTGTATTACTAAACTGGGTTCACTCCCCATTCCAACCCTGTATTGTTGAACTAGGTTCAAATCTTGATCCAACCCTCTTTTACTAAACCAGGTTCACTTTTTGTTATATCCCTATATTACTAAACTAGATTCTCTTCCCATTCTAACCATGTATAACTGAATTGGGTTCACTTCTCGTTACATCCCTATATTACAAAACCGAGTTCACTTCCCATTCAATTCCTATCAATATAATGAGATATAAATATTTACCAAATGAATTTTAGGGATATATAGGTATCACCCATCACAAAAAAGTCATACATATGTGTGACACAATATCATAAACACTCATCATATCATAACCCATGAAATGAAATGGGTATCATAAATATTTTCTCATATCATAACCCATGAAATAAAATTGGTATCATAAATATTCAATCATATCACAACCTATGTAAACAGATAGGTTCTGTAATAATTTCATCATAGAATAACTTGTGAAAAGAAGTGGGTTTTATGAGAATTTTATCATGGTATAACCCATCAAAGTGAAATGGGGTTCATAAAAAAATTATCATCATAGACATAAATCATTCAAAGGAAGAATAATAATGGTTTCCTTGGATCATATCCCCTATAAATCATAAACTATATCAAAGGATTTCATCTTATATGGAGAAGTATTTTTAAATATCACTTGGAACATTTCTTAAGGAAAATATCATTTCTTTGAAAATCAATTTTTTAAACATAAAACATTTTTTAAATCCGTTTCTTTAAGAACAACCTTCAAAACTTATAAAGGAATCTTTAAAATCATTAAAAACATTCTTGAGGAAAATATTATTTCCTCTTTGAAAAACTTTTTTAAAATATAAATCATTTTAAATCATTTTTCCTTGAAAATAACTTTCAAAACTTATAAATTCTTCTTTGAAAATCATTTAAAATACTTTTTAAACATGAAACATTTTTGAAATTATTTTCTTTGAAAATAACCATTTAAAACTTATAAAAGAAAATTTGAAAATAATTTCAAACACTTTTAAAAACATAAAAAAAAATTAAAAAAAACCTTTCATTGAAAATGATATTAAAATATCATTTCAATATTTTTTTTAAAAAACACTTTTAGAAACATGGTTTTGGAATAAAATGGATTTCTGACGAAGAGAGAAATAATGTCATATTTTCATTAAAAATTTAACTAAGTTAAGTAACAGAGTGGAAAATGGTACCATTACATGTAGATATCATGAATAACCATAAAAGAATAAAATTAATTAGAATTATTGTTATATGGATCATAATATTTAATCAATGTAAGTATAATCATAAACAATCCCAATAAACGATGAAATTGTAGCAATAAATTCTTACCACTTTGGTAACTTTGAATCATAATCCCTATGTAATAATAACATTACATGAAACATAAAATCATGAAAATAATTATATTCATGATATAACATGTAAAATGAGTAGTTTATACATCTCATAAAATATTATACATGCATAACAGAACATGTGTCTCAAAGAAGGCCAATTGAGACAAAATTCCCTTACCGATTTGGTCAATATTAAACCATAAACCCCATGAAAGAGATATACTCATATGGATATTTAAATACAAATAAATTTTATTATAATCATCATAAAATAAATTCATGGGTATCATATACTCCACATATAATAAATAGGTGGTGAATATATAATGTGTCTCACAAAAGTAAAAAGTGAGACGAAAATAACTTACCTTAAGTCTTGACTTCCTTCGTACATATAATACCTCATCTATAACAAATATAAGTTTATTATAAATATATAAAATAAAAATATTCAAATATATCCTACCATATATGATTATTTATGACTTCGTGTTACCCTTTTATTAACAATCTCGTGTTAAAGTTACATTTCAGGTAATAACCGCTTTGTTTTTCAAATAAGTTTTGAGTTGTAATTTATGGTCCGCTTACTTTGATCATGATTTCATAATTTAAAAAATTTAAAACATTATATAAATAAAATATATATTCTTTATATATTTATTTATATTAACTCATAAAATTTAGTTAGAGGAAATAAAAAACACCATTTATAGAGACGGTAGGATGTACGTATACATGAACGTTGTTTCAGTTTTCTTATCGTATTGAAAGAAATAAAATTAATTGATATATATATATAATAATTACATTATTTTTATTATTTCATGTATATAAAATATTTTTATTAAACTAATCCTTAATACATTCCATGTATAGCGTGAACGAGTCACGTTACTTCGCGACACAGTAGTTCGTCACACACACGAACAAAGTTATCATATACCCACAAAATGGAAATCTGGAAGGTATGTGTGATATAATAATTATATAGTCATAATAAAATCATAAATATAATATATAAATAGTATGTCCATTACTATTCTCAAACTTTAAAGGAGGTAATGTAAAAATGAACAACAACGGTTCACGAGGTGGTAGTCTGCCGTACACACGAACGATGATTTCATAACCCATTTGATTGAAGTGTGTGTGTTTCTAGGCCATAAAATTAAAATAAAAACATATAATTATATTTATTATACTATGGTTATTATAAACTCTTGATATAAAAATAATTTAATAGGTTTTAGAAAGAAATAAAACAAAAATGTTTGTTGTTGAATGTTACCACTTTTTTGGGTATCTTCTTTTGGTTTTCACCAAATGCTTTCCTTGGTTGTACGTATGAGAAAAGTGAGCATTATAAGATGAGAGTATGTAAGTTTATATGTAATTTAGGAAGGTATTTTTTTATAAAAATGGATTTATATGTGTAAATAATTGGGGATAGTGAGTGCCTTTTAAAGTTGAGGACGAGTGACATTCTTGTAAATACTCAAAAGAATTCACTATTTGGAGGACAACATTACCTAAAATGGATCCAAAACTGAAAATTAAATGCTTTTATGGATTATATGGTCGGTTCACACCTCCCTTAAACATTTATACACAATTTTTGAAAATATCATTCCTTAACTTCTATGTTTCATCATTTCATCATTTTGATTTTTTATTACGTTAACTAGTTTTCTAACATAAGTAATATATTATTTAAAACTAATTTAGAGTGATAATTACTAGATAATATGTAATAAATAACTGTAAATATTATATCTAATTTATAAATTATAAAATAATATGTTTTTAGGATATTAACTTAAATACAAGTTCATGTAATGCTCAAGAACACTGCTTTAACTGCAACTATGCTAATCTTGTTTTTTCTATTTAACAGACAATATATAATAGAAACCCTGGTCCAGGAAATTTGTTAATAATTATAAATAAATTTAAATAATATATTATTTTTAATAATCATAAATCAATTAATAAAATATCATTTATTATAAAATGACACTAATGTCAATTTTGAAATTCTTCATTTAATTTAAATCAAAAAAATGTCAATAGAATAATGTAAATAAAATACATTATGTTCACATATATATAAAATTTTATATTCATATACAATAATAATTTAACATAATAATTAATTCAATTTACTTCACATTTAATGTTTTTAGTATTATTTGATTTTTTTAATTATTAAATAAATAATTTATACATTGGCATTTCTTAAGAATTTAATATAATTATATCATATCTAAAAAATTAAAATAAATTATAATGATAGAAAAATAATTTATCTTAAAAAATATTTTATATAACTGAACCTATGGGATTTTTACCCTATTCCAAATCTTTATATAAATTAAAAAAAGAAAGGTATATTTTTTGTCTTTTTCATTACTTAACTTATCATATGGTTTAATTTCATGTAATAGTATCCCAATAACTCATAAAATTAGATAATAAGGTTTCTAAATATTTCCACAAAATTATATTTGGACATGTATGTGTCATTCTTACACCTTATATACTAAGTTAAACTACTAAGTAAACTCATTTTCTCTTTAATCATTGTAATTAATTTTGACGGTTTTCGCTAATCATTATGGTAAAAAATTATGTTTAACTTATTAGATAATATAAATTATACTGATTCTAAATATAGAATCGTTTTTGTCAATTTAAATTCACATAATTGGAAAAAATCAATTTCAAATAAATCCCAAAAACGTGATGAGAAAGCGGGGTTTTAAAGTGAAAATGTTCAAAAGTTTACAATATTTTTATATAAGAATTCCTTATAAAAACGAGTAAAATGAATTAAATTGTAATAATAGACTTCTAATTGAACTATTTTGACTTTAAAACCAATTCAAAATATAGTTTAACATTATAAATTATTTAAATGAAAATATTATTTTTAATTAAAATGTAGTACTTTCGCTATTCATAAAAAAAAATGAAACTTCTCAAAAAAAATATGAAAAATTCACCCTAAGATAATTTTTATATTCCTATTTAAAAAATTAAATTTATTTTTTCAAATAAATTTTCTAAAAGTGGTAAATTTTAATTTTAAATTATGTACGCTAAGAACAATTAACCCATATTTTAGAAAAGATATTATTTTTCAAAAATCATTTCCTTTTCATTTAAATGATTCTTATTTTATTTGTAATCAATAGAAAAATAATTAACATGTGAAGACTATATATTTTCATAAGTTAATTAATTCTATTAATTTTTTCCATTCCAATTCATAGGTGATAACTATCACATTAAGTAATATTATTAATAATATATTGTAGTTTGGTAAAACTCAGTATTTTGTATAACACATGAAAAACTTAGTGTTGTGTGTAATTTAAGATAAAATCAGTGTTGTGTGAATCACAATATTAACCTTTTTCATATAAATCAATATTAACTTGTTTTTTAATTCAATACAAACCATCATATAATTTTTATTTAAATGAAAATTAATAATTGTTAAGAACTCGGGGTGTTACATTCTACCCCCCTTAAAATGAATTTCCCCTTAAAAATTTGTCTTGGTCATCAAAGTATTTATAGTTTAAATTTATCTATATATAAACCCACATCATAAAAAAATTCTAAAACATAAATTAAAAATGGAAAGTTAGAAACATAACGATTACCCAGAGTAACAAATAACAAGGCTTCCACACAGGAGAACATTGTTGGGAAGTGAAGATTTGGACATTAAAAAAAGAATAAATAATTATATAAGGTGATAGAGATCACTAATCACAAGAAATTGGGAGATCTAAATAAAGTTAACTATCATAAATCCATAAATTTGTGATGATCTAAGGGAAAATTTTATTCATTTGAAATGAAGGTACTAGGATAACATTTTTTATTCACGATCCTTTTCCTAATGTTGAAGAATATACTTACTTGATTTCATTCTATTTGATAAGCACAAATAGATCATAAGATCCATATATATAATAATAATTCATTCCATCTATCATTCATTATCATCAAAGAAAAATGGTTAGCACCATTTATCCAACATACATAAATCTTCATATTATGAAGCATTAATATCTAAAAAATCATTCAAAGTTAGACATAAACCATTTCATAAATGGGTATCCTTTTTTCCCTTATAAAATATGAAAATCCAAAACATTATAAATAAGGTCACTAAATTTATCAAAATCATCTTAACATTTATCCGCCATAATTCATAAAGCACCTCTTGATCGTAAAATACTAAACATGTGAATACCTTCATCTTGTATTCTCGTGAAGCATGGTATTAACATGAATTACAATAAATCATCATTGAAAACATGCATGATTATTCATTCCTTAGATAAAAACAATAAATTGCTTAATATATTCCTTAAATCCAAAAATATTCTAAACTCTATCCGTGATAGCATAAACCACTTTTTCAACAAGTCACTAATCGGTTCCAAGGTAATCAGTATTATATAATTTAATTTATCCAAATAAATCATCTATTCATCCTAGAATTATTATCTCAACATTAGGGATATATTATGGGTTATATTTCCCTTAAACATGTGTTTTAAATGAATATCAACTTATTATTAATTCACTTTTCTAGTTCATCAGCCTCATTCAACATATCCTTTCAAATCCTTAATGAAAAACTTATATTGAACAATACTTATATATTTCATGATTTATATAACATAATATTTGAATTAAAATACATAAATACTTCATTCATCCTACTTTCTTCTCAAACAATAAACTAAGAATCATTTTCTTATTCCTTAACACTTCTCTCTTTTCACATTTCAGTTATAGTCTATTCATCTTTAGCAATATAACCATTACTCGTACCACCTTGATTATTTTCTTCACAAGATTTCCCCCAAGGACATTGATTTTTATATTTCTCATAGTTTTCACCTTTAAATAATTCATCTATTGATAATACCTTAGGAAGACCAATACTCCCATCCATTACATTAACCAAATTATTTATTTTTCCTTTGTAGTTACTTGCTTTGTGTCCTTCTTTTCCACAGTCAAAACATCTTCATATTCCTCTAAGACATCCACTTGGGGATTTCTTCCCACATTCTCAAAAAAGTAGGAAACTAAATCTTCTTTCCTCCATGGTCTCCATTACCTGAACTCTCAATGAACTACTTCCTTTTACTGTTTATTGATTCAGAGAGTTGGTTAAGATATACATTGTTAATCATGTTCCATGAAAACTGGTTAGGCACAATCATAACATCCTTCACTCCAATAATCATACCATTTAACTGATGATTAGGAAATTTTCCATCACATTCAATGCTAACCCCATTCCTTTTTTTAAATATTTAGGCACATATTCCTCTTCATTGAAACAAAATAAGGTAGAAAAATATAGAGGAATCGAAAATAGAGATAAAGGACAGACATAACACATTTAGGCCATTTTAGACCGAGTGTTCATATTGCGATGAGCAGAGTGTCTACCCCACCCATGAGGATGACTCCCTCTTCTCCTAGTTTGTTCCCGCATTTATGGTTCCCCTAAATCATCAAGAAATAGAGCATCGTCAGCATCTGGCATCTCATCAGGTCCATATACACGAACATCACTTTGAACCTCTTCCTCGCTACTACCTAATGCAAGCAGCTCAAAAGAATTATGAGTACATACCTTTAAAATATGTTTGTATTTCATGCTCTCGACATTGTCACTTTTAGGAGACTTCAATACTGAAGTCACCGTGATAGTCAATTATTAGCACCCATCCTCCTTTGGATTGAGAGTCTGAGGAACATTGTTTTTTAGGATCCTGTCAACTTTCAGAATTCCATCAGTGGTAGTTGAGTACTTTCCCGTGCAGTGGATAGGAGTAGTAGCATTTTGAAAATACATCCTAATTTTTTCTGATCTAGTTTTAGGGTCTTTCACCCTCATATTAGTTTTGTCATTGGTAAGATGATTTGTGCTTATGCACTGGGTAGATGTAGCATCTTGAGAGCCAGAAGGGACCTGCCAGCACTTACCAGGCCCTGAATTATGTGGGTCTTCCATTCTCAAATCAGGTGTGTACTTAATGGGGTTTATCTCTTTATACAGAGGAGACAATGAAGATCTTTCATTCTCAAAATGAGCCATTACCTGTCCCAAGGCATTCGGGATTGAGGATGAAGTTGCTTCTTCTTTTGATTCCATTAATATTGTAGGATTCAAGTGTTATCTAGGATCATTGAATGATTTAGAAATATATTTGCTGCAATTTATAAAAGGACCATGTTTACTTTTGTGTTTAAGAGTAGTGATAACCTTTTTGGATGAGTCCACTTATAATTTGGTCTTCCCCTTATGACTATAAGAAACCAAATTATGCTCTTTCCAGAAATTGAAGTCCACCTCATTTTGAGTAGAAATTTCCTTGTATTCTAGGATATCATCTGATTCATCACCCTCATCGTCATATGTGATGTATTTAGTCAAGTAATCCTTGAATGAAAAACCAGTGTGGAGACCATCCTCCAATATATCATCCCAAGACATGTTGGATTTATCAACTTGCAAAACAGGTGGAACCAACCTATTTCTATTTCTAGGCAAGTTAGTGGGAAAATTCTTATCATCTGTACAACCATTATTTAGGGAAAAGTCAGAAATAGGTGCACTGGTATCTTGAGAATTTTCTAAGTTGACATGTGCATTAATCTACCCATTGATGGGACTAATATTACTTGAAATATGAACCTAAGAAGCATCAACAGTTTCATCATGCTGGATTTTTTCTTTACTATACCTTATACAACTTGAGGAACTGTGGCCTTTTTTGATAGTTTGGACATAGGAGTTCACTTCTACAATTATCCCTTGAGTGAAAAATTAAATGAAAATTATCAAAAATGGGGGATTCTCATCATATTCCATTCTGATAGTTATTTCATCCTTAGGTGTGGATAGCACAACTCAGTCAATAAGTGTTGATCTTAGATAAGATTCAATTAACCAAGTGAAGTAACCCTAGATGACCAACTCAGTGGTGGTATCCGTCCTTATGGGAGTTCCTATTGCATCAAAAATATCAAAAATAATTTCTGGGTTCCATAAAACCCAATTTAATCCGTGTACTTTGATCCAGATTGGTGCACAAGTTTCTTTGAAATCATTGAAGTTGAAACTTAAGTTCCATTCATGAAAATGTAGAATACCTGGTTGAAGGTTAATTAATCCAGAACTCCACACTCAGTTTTTCAATTTCGTAGAGCGTAATAGTAGATGGAATAAATCTTTCCCAATATAAATTCATTTGAAGTCTAAAAACTCCCAAATGTTGGCTACTCGATCAACTAGATCTATCACCTTCCAAGGCATCATGCCTTTCGATAATGAGAAATAAGAGATGAATGAAAACTTACATATTTTGATCCTTTATAAAATAGCCTCATCTAAATATGAAACATGAGCAGTCACCCCTTTCCAAACTATCCTTTTCGAATACCTAGGTTTAAGGGTGATGAACGATCCACCTGCGAAACCAAAAAAGCAAGAGAGACTCTTTACCTCTTCTCGGTCCTTAGGTTTCTTCAATGTAGATGAGGTTTTACGACCGTGATTTGAGGTATACAATTACATGTTAAAACTCCTCTAGTGATCAAAGGATCCACCATTTCCAATATTCACTAGAGAAACCCTCTCCCTTTCTCACATCCTCTCCTTTAACCCAATTCCTTTTCGTTCCTACCATTGACAAAAACCAGAAAGCATAGTGTGAGAAACACTTATCCAAGTGTAAAACCATATAATCATGAAAAATCAATTATATTATGTCTAAATCATGAAAAAATATTTTAAATATATGAAACCTTATTCTTAACCTAATTGATCCATAATTATTTATTTAAATCCTTTATGATGGTTTATAATGTTTTTTTTTAATTTCCAAAGAATATCCCCCAGGACCATTGACGTGCCCCAATTCTCGATTGATTCTAGAACAATATGGTGTTTGAAGTTTCATTACCCCTAGGTAAATATGTTCCAGAGCCACATCCACATGTAGTATATCGATAGGGATGTAATTTCTTGTAAACCACTCACTCTATCCTTTACCAAAATTTTAGGACATTTTCGTATACATTAAATCATCCTTATACTTATCCTTACAGACATCCCAAGACATATCCTTATAAATATTCCTAGGGATATCACTAATGATTTCTCATCCTAGCTTCTAAATCTTGATTAAAACATTCCTTTGATACCAACTATAGTGACCCATGCTTAACATACATGGATATTACATCTTTTTAGATGAATATTCAACACATTATAAAATTACATGCTCGAGGACCATAATAGTTTAGTGTATTTTAAAACTAAAAACAAAATATTATAATCTAGATAAGTATCTTCAATTTACCCCCCAAATATCTTCCCATTTAGTAGTCTTTATAGACATAATTACATAAAACCTTTCTTTATAATCAGGAGAAAGGAAACATAAGAACTGGTGGACTTAGATTCTCAGTAAGGGTAATCCTAAGAGATACATGGGAATATAATGGTATGAGAACATGATAATAGTATTTTAAAACCATAACCTATATATCAAAGATCATAATCATGATTGGAATAAATATTGGCAGTTCATAAGACATGAATCATAAGATAATCAATGAACATGATCCATAAGAGCATAACAAGGGAATAAGATATGGAATTTTTGGCTTACTCCTAATCATAGAAAATAATTTCCATATTAGTCAAGGATTTATACCAATACCATCCTGGTAGACAAAGTCCTTTACTGAAATGGGTTCATTCCCTGTTCTAGCCTTGTATTACTGAACTGAGTTTACTTCTCGTTCTTTCCCTATATTTCTCAACCGGGTTAACTCCCCGTTCCAGCCCTGTATTACTAAACTAGGTTCACTTCCCATTACAATCATGTATTACTAAACTGGGTTCACTTTAAATTATAGACCTATATTATTGAAACAATTTCACTTATCATTCTATCCGAGTATTACTAAATCGGGGTCACTTCCCATTTCGGTCCTATATTACTGAACTGGGTTCACTTCTCATTACAGTCTTGTCTATATCAAAGGATATAATTATTTATCCAATACATTATAGGGAGATATAGGTACCACCCATCACATAATTAATTCATACATATGTGTTCCACAAGATCATAAACATTCATCATATCATAAACCATGAAATGAAATGGGTATCATAAACATTTCCTCATAACATAACCCAGGAAATTAAATGGGTATCTGTTTCCTCACGGATTTCGGGGATGACCTCCTGGACGGGAGATTCAAACATTCCGATCGGTTTCTAGCGGGTTTGTTCGTAGAACCGGAAACATCCAATGATTCCACATCCGTTTGGACCTACTTTCCAAAGGCAGGCGCTCATTAGCTTGTGGACTGATGAGGCTTAAGAATTTGCATTGGTTGAGAGGATGGGAGGTCGGACTCATCACACCTTTTTGAGGGGAATTATTGTCTACTCTGGGACTCTCTTTATAGATTTAAGTTATGTTCGTGAATCCTTATTACATTACCAAGTATAAAATGTGCTTTCCTTTAGTTTTAACAATCAATGATTAAATATGCAAGAAATTTAGAGAATCTTTTCTATGTATTCGAGGTTCTTCATCAATAGAGAATCATCTCTATCTGTTTAGAGATTCTTGGTCAATGGTATCCATCAAAACATTTATATAAAAGTCTCTTGGTCATTATGATGACCAGGCTGGTTTTAAAGCCACTCAGTGGGGCACTTGAAGTTTATCATCATTTAGAAGGACAGGGATTATTTCAAAGTTGGGATCGAACCCAAAAAATGGGCTACCTACGTATCCTTTGTTTTGGAAAAGGAATCAGAACCCACGTAGTTCGAGTAATGGAGTATGATGTTTATGATTGATGGCTCAAAGAAGAATGTCATAATTACTTTTACACTCTAAGCTCACGTGATTCATGCTCGGTGTGAGAAACAAGAGGTATTGGTAAAAATTAGACAATTGTGCCATGAAAGATGCAATCATAAGAATTTGTTTGGGGCTTATGTATGTATGACTTCCCAAATAGATGAAGGTTTAGGATTTACTTTTAGGGAGAAAATCCATGAACAGGGTCCATAAAGTTATATGTGCTTCATGGAGATTTGAATACTCTAATCTTGGGGCTTACTCCTAAGGAGGATGCCCAAGTTAGGAGGGGACTTATGATTGGGTTTTACTCCTGAAAAGGAAACCCAAATCAAGGGTAAATTAGGACTGGTTAAGAGAAATTTAAGGGGGCTTGGGGTTTACTCCTGAAAAGGAAACCCAAGATTATGACTGGGACTTACTCCTAAAAAGGAGGCCCAGGTTAGGGGACTTGGGGCTTACTCCTGAAAAGGAATCCCAAGATTATGACTGAGTCTTATTCCTGAAAAGGAGACCCAGGTTAGGGATTAAGGTTTGGGGATTACTCCTGAGGAGGATTCCCAAGTTTGGGAACTTTAAGAATTTGGGGCTTACTCCTAAAGAAGGATGCCCAAGTTAAAGGATTCTATCATCTTAAAGGATGAGGTTAAATTAATGAACTCTCCATAATTAGTGACATAAGGATATTTAAATCACTAGGTTTTGAGAGATATTCCACAGAATTCCTTTCAGATAAGGAAGTCAAATCAAGAAATCATGCCATAAATGGCTTTGAAGAGTGTCTTGAAGACTGAATCTTGAAAAGGAAAGGTGAAATGGATTAAGAGGGGTAAAATGGGCAATATGGTCACCCAAAAAGATAGGGGCGCGCAAGTCTTGAAAGGCGCGCAAGTCTTCCGTGGGCGCGCAAGTATTGGTCGCGCAGGTATACCTGCGCGACACATGGTGTACTTGCGCGATTTTCAACCAGCATTGAAATACTTGAGCGAATCTTTTTTAAACCCTTTAGAATCCTCTTGAGGTTCTTCCAGAAAAGGGACGCGTAAGTTATATTCAAGGAAATAAGTCGGCGCGCAAGTGTTTGATAAGTTTCAACACTTAGGCCTTCCTTCTTCTCTTTAGATCTTCCGTTCTAGGTAAGAAATTACCTTAGAAGTGTTCCAGAAGCTTTGAGAAGAGACTTGGGCGTCGGAAGCTTCAATCCGAGTTTCTGGAAAAAAGATCTCCCGAATGGGGGGCCCACAGGGTCTATTTATAGGCAGGAGAAGACCCCGGGTGGTTACCGGGAGGTTACCACTTAGGTCGCGCAAGTCACTTGCGCGACCAAGAGCGTTGCGCAAGTGTACTTGCGCGATAGTGATATAACTTGCGCGGTGCAGTTGCTGTTGATCCTTTGTTCATGCCTTTGTCGATTTTTGATGTTTTCTTCAAAGGTTGAATCACTTTGAGCTCAGATATTCCCTTTTCTGATCTTTAGATTCTGTGACGAAAGGAGCATCAACAAAAGTCCCCCCTCAGAGTTGGATCCGGAGAGAAATGAGGATTTGACTCTGAGGAAATCGAATCCATTCAAAGGAAAAAGGGGGGGCGCGCAAGTCTTCAGTGTGCAGAGGGCGGCGCGCAAGTTTTCGTCGCGCAAGCCTTAAGCGCTCTGGGTACGGCGCGCAGATAGGCTTCCTGGCCTATAAATACACGGCCTCACCTCCGTACAAGTATCCGGATTTCCGGACTTCATACCTTCTCAAGCTCTCGCCGCGCAGGTCACCTAAGCCGCGCAAGTCTCTTTTCCACTGTTCCCTCGTTGTCGCGCTCCTGTAAAGGTATTCGTACTTGCGCGGTTTTATACTTGCGCGTCAAAAACTAGCGCGGCACACGAAATACTTGCGCGCCATTGTTTAGATTTGCGCGACTTAATGCCTTGGCCATTTTTTCCGAATTCTTTCACAAATTTTATGAAAAATAAACCCATTTAAGAGTTAAATTTGTTCAAATTTTTGTGCAGATTCAATGGCTCCTAAGGGAATTGGAACGGCTGATGAACTGGCTAGAAAGCGGATTGATGACATGATGAACATTATTGGCCATGATTACTATGATATCTGTGACAGCACTTTCCCAGATTTGGATAAGTACTTGAAGAAATATCATCTTAATTTCCCACAGAGCATCTACCTGTCTCTGTGTGGTCATGGTCATCTGCAAGGAGTCAGTGTTCCAAATGCAAACAATTATACACCTGAGATGCAGCTGCACTGCTACTTCTCTATTTTGGTTATGCTGTGCATTAAGAGTAACAACAATGGTGTGAACTTTCAAATTATTCCTCCATGTCATTTCCTTGCAGATATGAAAATGGCAAACCCATGGGCTGAAATTTTTTCCACTAATGGTTGGTGGAGAGAAGACAAACATGGTATTAGAGCAATATTTGAAAAGAGTACTCTCTCCAAATGGCTCTTTACTTCCAATGCTCCATTCTCAAATCCATGTATCCATCTTCCAAGTCTCTTGGATAGAAACAGAGTCACTGTTTGATCAGCAGAAAATTTTCTCAAACTTCACTCAAGAACATCCTTTTACAATCATTCCAAGAAGAGCTGGTATCACTGCATCTCTTATTGTATCCAGTTGAATGAATGAATTCCAAGTGGTTGCTAATGAAGCTCGGGATGCCGTAAATCAAATGAAGTGTTATGTTGAAAGCCTCTTGTAATTCTCGAAAAAGAGAAGAGACTTCAGTCTGTGGATGTCCTTCTAACTCTTGTGTATCAATGAAAAACACTTTTGTCTTCAATCATTTGTACCTGCATTCTTTTCACTACCTGCTTCAAATTTACTTAAGCCAATGGGCCCAGTAAGTATAGTTTTATTTTTACTAGGATTATTACAAATAATCCTACAAACTTTGAACCTTTTAATTGCTCAATATTACCTAAATCATAAAAAAAATGTATATTTAGTGAGCTGGAACTTGACTTTTATTCAGAGTTCCTTTGTCTTTTGTGTGGGCAGTTTAAAGTCATGCACGCCGGACATAAAAGGGGCTAATGTTTAAGGTCTAAATAGATTTGACCAAAATGGATTAAAATGAATTCAATTCCTTGACAATTTATCTGAAAAAATATTACCATACTCAAGTATGAGAGAAAATATGTAAACTATGGCTTAAGAATATTTGAATCTGGGGAATGATATGAAAAAGAGATAAAAGGAATTAGAAGAAGTAGTTTCCAAGAATGAAGTTACTATTATTTAACAAAACCTGTTAGGGGGTTGAAATATGCAGGGCCACCTATGGGCATTGGCTGCATGGTCAAATAAATAGCATCTTTCGGCTGACAAGTCTGTTATGCGGACTGTTTATGCAAGGCCACCTATGGGCACGTGCTGCATAGTCAGGAAAAAGAACTCCCAGAAATTTACTTTCTTAGTGCTAAAAGCCAGTGAAAGTTTATGGAGATTCAAATTTTCTAAAGTATAGAGTTTGTTGTATGGAAAGAGGTACTTGAATATGGAGAAGATATTTCCGAACAAGAATATCGAAGAACTGGATGAATATCACTCCTACGAAGGTCTGACCCAAACGTAGGGAAGAAGAATAAACCATAGACTTGAATACTTTCAGATCATGAAAAAGGATATGGGACAAATATGTTAAGGATGGCTATTTTTTGCGGATCCCTACATACTGTCGTTTAAGACAAATAAGGACAAAAGAGGCATTCTTACCAAGAATGAAGTTATTATTATTTAACAAAACTCGTTAAGGGGTTGAAATATGCAGGGCCACCTATGGGCATTGGCTGCATGGTCAAATAAATAGCATCTTTCAGCTGACAAGTCTGTTATGTGGACTGTTTATGCAAGGCCACCTATGGGCACGTGCTGCATAGTCAGGCAAAAGAATTCTCAGAAGTTTGACATTTTTGTGATTAGAAGTCATGAAAAGGGTTATGAAGATCTGAAAATATTTAAGGTTAGGATTATAACACATAAAAATGGGTATTTTCCAACGTATATAGAGATACATAGGTCAATAAAAACCATAATCATGTTGTGGCTGGGTCCTGAATTGAAATTTTGGACTTCACTACGTATCTCATAAGAATGAGAATCAAGCCATACGTAGTTCTTGAAATGAAGTTTAACGTCGTGCAGGACGAAAGTATGAGAAATCTTAGTTTAGGGTCATAGAATTCGGACCATAATAATGAATACACAGTGTTTGTTTTCATGAGGACTTTTCAGCTAAGGGACTGAAAGTGAAATTTGGGGTTAGGCCCAAAAGACTTGGGGCTGGATTCGAGGGATACTCGAACGTTCCTACGTATCCCATAAGGATGGGAATCAATCCCACGTAGTTCTAGAACTACCCTTTGTACAAATTTGGTTCGTACATGTGAAGGGTGAAAGGGGACTTTAGTGAAATGATGGTTTAACCTAAGATAAAAAGTTTAGGCATTACCATGTATGCATGTAGTCTTTTGAAAATGAAAACCATGATTGAAAAATCAATGTCAATAATAGTTCTCTCTCAAGTGAGGAAATCGAAGAATATTGTAGTTTATTGTCGTACCGGACAAAATTGTTGTATAGTTTAACGTCATATAACAAGGACGAAAGTGAATCAATGTAAAGATATTGATTCCAGGGGCGGTTTCACGAATCAACATCATATGAGATGGTGGTGAACAGATGTGAAGAGATTGTTTTTGGGCTTGAACCTTGGGAGGTTGCCTACATACCCAGCCTGGAGGGCAAGGATCAAAGTCCGTGTAGTTCAATTAAAGAATGAATTAATGATCAAGTTGTTCTTGTGGACAATGATCTAAAAACAAGAGGTAATAACAACCTTAACGATGCACAGTTTAATTTCATTTAGGACATAAAAAAGGGACTATGCAGTTTAAAGTCTTGAAGTTAGGACTATTGGTGCTGCACAGTTTAGTGTCATGTAGCAGGGACAAAATAATAGTTTAATGTGATGTAGGACATATCAAGGACTTTCTGTACAGTTTAGTGTCATGTAGTTAGGACGATGGGGACAATACAGTTTAACGTCATATTGGATGAAAGGGGGATTGTGCAGTTTATTGTCATGCAGTAAGGACAAAAGAGTGTACCATTTTAACGTCATGTCGGACGAAAGTGCGAATAGTTTAAGGTCATATGCATGGACCGTGGATGGTGCAGTTTAATGTCATGCTGGAACTTTGATGATTATATAGTTTAACGTCTTTCCGGACGTGAGGGACTTTTATAAAGTTTAGCGTCATGTAGTTAGGACGTCACAGTTTAACGTCTTGCTGGACATAAGGGATTTGCAAATAGTTTATGGTCATATACATGGACTAGGGATGATGTAGTTTAAGGTCATGCTGGACGTTTTAGGGAACTTTTTCACAGTTTAATGTCGTGTGGGACGAAGTTGCAGTTTAAAGTCATACTGGACCATTGCTGTATAGTTTAACGTCATATAGCAAGGACGAACTGGTGCTGTACAGTTTAAAGTCATGTAGCTAGGACTAAGGTGAACCAATATGAGGATATCAGTTCTGGGGACTTTTTACAGTTTAACGTCATGCTGGACGATGAAAGTGCCACACAGTTTAATGTCATGTTGCTAGGACACAATATAGTTTAATGTCATCTTGGACAAATAAGGAACTTCTCTACAGTTTAATGTCATGTAGATAGGACATAATACAGTTTAGTGTCTTGTAGGACAAATAAGGAACTTCTCTACAGTTTAATGTCATGTAGATAGGACATAATACAGTTTAGTGTCTTGTAGGACAAACATGAACCAATGTGATTGTTTTGGATCTGGGAACAATATTTTGTGTTTATACAAAATACTTCTTCAGAAATCGGGCATTAGTTGGAGTCGTGATGTGTTCTCCATCCATTGAGATTAGAGAATACGCTCCATTGTAGTAGACCTTATGTATTGAATAAGGTCCTTCCCATTTTGGTTCAAGCTTGGGAGGCTTCTTTCCTGGTATCATTGGTGCTCTGAGAACCAATACCAATTCTCCCTGAATGAATGAACGAAGACGAAATTTTTTGTTAAAAGCTTGTGCTATTCGATTCTGATAGATTTCCAAGGGGTGCAAAGTGCACAATCTTTTCTCATCTAACTGTTCCAATTCATTCAACCGCTTTTGGGATTGCTCATCTGTAGATAACAGATCAGAAATGGCTATTCTGAGTGAGGGCAATTGAAATTCAATTGGCAAGACTGCATCTGTTCCATATACCAATGAATATGGAGTTGACCGCATTGCATTGCGAGTGGTAGTCTGATAAGCCCATAAAGCATGAAAGAGTTTATCAGGCCATGACCTCTTATCTTTATCCACCATATTTTTCAGTATATTTGAAAGAGTCTTGTTGAAGGCTTCTATCTGGCCATTAGCCGCCGCATGATATCGAGATGAATGGTTGGACTTAATGTTGTATTCTTGATACAATTTCTTTACCTCAGAAGAACGGAATTTGGTGCCGTTGTCCGTCAATATGGTATGAGGGACACCAAATCTAGTAATGATGTTAGACTTGATGAAGCTAACAATGCATTTAGAACTGACTTCTTTGAGAGGTACTTCCTCTGCCCATTTGGAAAAGAAATCAGTAGCAGTAATAATGTACTTAAACTGCTTGGCCGTAGCTGAAGGGTAAGGTCTCACCACATCCATTCCCCATGTGGAAAATGGCCATGAGTATTTAGCTGTATGAAGCAACTCTGGAGGTTTATGAATGAAGTTGGCATATACTTGGCATGAATGACACTTCTTTGTAAAATTAACACAATCTTGTATCATTGAAGGCCAAAAGTATCCAAGCCTTTGAATTTGATCAGACAGTCTATGTCCAGACTGGTGGGCACCACAGACTCATGCATGCACTTCTTTTATGACAGCCATTGTCTCTTCACCATCAATACATCTGAAGAGAACTCCATCAAAACCACGTTTGTAGAGAATTTTCTCGAGGTGGTTTGGGCTATCATAAAGAGTAAAATTGACCACATGTCGCCGAATTTGTTCTTTCTCGGCTCTATCAGGTGGAAGTGTTCCATTTTGAAGTTATTCCCTGATAGGTGACATCCATCCTATAGTATGACCATACGGTTCAGGAATGGGACTAATTTCATTAATTTCCTCTGTTCTGACTTGAACATAAGGTGAAATTGCATGACGGTGGGCAATACAGATGGTTGTCTCGTCCTGATTTGGATCTGCTAAAGATGTGGCTATATTATCCAGTGCATCAGCTTGAGCATTTTGTGATCTTGGGATATAAGAAAATGTCGGTTCTGAAGGGAATTCCGACATTAACTCTCTGACGTAATCATACAAAGGGATTAATTCTTCTTTTCTGATGGCATAATCCCCATTGACTTGTTTGATTACCAGGTCTGAATCACCTTTTACCTTTAAGTGATTCACTTGTGCTTGAAGTGCTAATTCCAAGCCTGTAATGAGAGCTTGGTATTCAGCTTCATTATTGGTACCACCTTCCCACAACAAAAAGGAATAAGGTAACACTGCCTTATCTGGAGAAATGAGCACAATTCCTAAACCAACTTTGTTAAATTTAGGATTTTCCATTTTCTTCCATGTTGGACTTCTAGAAGCACCATCAAAATACATTTCCCATGTTTGAGGACTCTCTTGAATAGAGAAAACTTCCTCATCAGGGAGTTCGATATCTGAATACGTGTCTTCCACTGAAGGATGTTCAGACAGGAAATCAGCCAGATCTTGGCCCTTAATTGCCTTTTGAGACATATACTGAATGTCGAACTGCTGTAGAATAACCGCCCACCTTTCCAGACGTCCTGTAAGCATTGGACGACTAAGGATGAATTTCAGTGGATTATTACGAGATACCAATTGGACCTCGTGATGTTTCAGGTAGTGTCTCGGTTTCTGAACTGCAAAGATTAATGCTAGGCAGCACTTTTCAATACTTGAATACCGGGTTTCTGCTTCAAACATAGTTCTACTGAGATAGTAGAGACTATTTTCATTCCCAGCATCATTCTTTTGAGCGAGAAAGGCACCCAATGATCGCTCTAAAGCTGTCACATAGAGGATAAGCGGTCTACCCTCAACAGGTGGCATGAGTACTGGTGGAATCAAGAGGTATTTCTTGAGAACATCAAATGCTTCTTGACATTCTTCAGTCCACTGGTAAGTGACTCCTTTCTTCAATAATTTGGTAAAGGGTAAACTTTTGCCTGCCAAATTAGCGATGAAACGCCGAATGTGGGCTAAGTGTCCTTGAAGTCCTCTTAATTCTTTCAAATTATGAGGAGGTGACATACCAAGGATTGATTTGGTCTTCTCAGGATCGACTTCAATACCACGATGATGTACAATAAAGCCGAGGAATTTTCCTGAGGTTACCCCAAAAGCACATTTTAAGGGGTTCATCTTTAAATTATGTTGTCGAAGCTTGTGGAATATGACTTCCAAATCAGCCAAGTGATTAGAAAGTTGTTTAGATTTAACCACCAAATCATCTACATAGAATTCAACAAACTTCCCTAAAAGAGGTTTGAAGATATGATGCATGGCGCGTTGATATGTTGCACATGCATTCTTTAAACCAAAGGGCATCACCCGGTAACAAAACACACCTTGAGGAGCTCTGAAGGTTGTATATTCCTCATCTTCTGGGGCCATTCAGATCTGATTATATCCATAATATCCATCCATGAAAGAAAGTACTTCATAGCCAGCCGTCGCATCAATTAAGAGTTCTGTAATCAGAACTGGGAAATCATCTTTAGGACAATACCGATTAAGATCTCTGAAATCGATGCAAACCCTAATTTGTCTGTTCTTCTTCTTTACAGGGACAATATTAGCCAACCACTTGGGATATTGAACTTCTCTGATGAAGTTGGCTTTGATCAGCTTATCCACTTCAGCTTCAATTTTGGAAGCATAGGTTGGGTGTGTTCTTCTCGCGGCTTGTTTAAAACCTCGATGTTCTTTTGGTAAACCCAAATGATGAGTAGAAACATCAGGATCAAGCCCAGGAATTTCTGTATAATTCCAAGAAAAAATATCTTTATTTTTCTTTAGAAAAGAAATATACATCTCTTTCTCTTCAAGGGTCATGGCCACACTAATTAAAGTGGGGCGTGGATCTTTCTCTGTACCCAGATTTACTTCTCTGAGTTCATCCACAGTGGTAGAGATTCCCTCTTCAAATGCTGGAGGAGCATCTCTAAGATCTTCCTCTTCTTCTTCATCATGTGTTATTTCTTCCATTTCTACTTGCAAAGTAGATGAAAAAACGAAATTCTCATGATCATAAGAGATGTCAAAATTTTCACATTTTGAAGAAGAAGCTTCCATTTCCGACCCTATTGATGATAAAGGGTCTTCTTTGGGAATCAAAGAGGAGATGATGGATCGAGAATCGACATAATTATTCACCTCTGGTGTTGCTATAACTTCTTATGGAATGATTAGCGAAGTATAGACTTGTTGGACTTCATCACCACTTATGCTTTCATCACTGCTTGGTAGGTTACCAATTTCTCCCATGTTGTCTGGCTCGATCGCCGTAATTGACATTATGGATCTTTCCATAAGAGTATTTTGATTTGGGCCTATTTTGTCAATTTGACTGATAGGTAACACATAATTTGTACTCATATGTGAAAATGGATTTATTGGAATTTTCTCCAAACCATATGGAGCATTAACTTTGGTAATTTCCTTCATTGTAGATTTTTCTCTTCCCTTCATGTGATAAAATTCCGCCTCAATGTATTGAGACTCACATGTCTTGAACGGGGCCTTATCACCATAAAATGTTCCAACTTGACCATCAAAACAGTATTTGAGACATTGATGGTATGATGAAGGAATAGTTGCATGCTGATGTAGCTAGGGTCTTCCAAGAAAGATATTGAAAGCTGAGTCTTGATCAAAAATCATGAAATCCGAATTGGATACAAGATCTCCAAACTGAGTTCTGAGTGTAACTTCTCCCAGTGGTTCTTGTTCATTTTTATCATATCCTTGTAACATCATGGTAGAAGGAGATAAATCAGATTCCGTGAGGCCCAATCGACGAAGTGTACGAATGGGCATGAGGTTGACTCCTGAACCATTGTCAATGAAAGTTCTTCGAACATCTACACCATTGACTTTTCCAGATAAGTACAAAGGTTTTATGTGCCCATGCACAACATCATCTTCATCTTTATCAGTAAAAGATATCACTGCATGGCATTCTGCAGGATTATTCTCTATGTGATAGATTTCAGCTGCAGCAATTTCAGCTTCAAACTCCTAAGGACTTGACAAAGCTTCGATGAGTGCTTCCCGAAGATCTTTTGACAGATTCAAAGCATCCAAAATTGATAACATGGCTGGTACTTGGGCCAAGTGTTTCAATATATCATACTTTTGATCTAGAGGTCTGTGTTTCCCAATAGGAATATGTGGTTTAGCAGGTACCTTGGAAGCAGATGCTTTGGAAGCTGATGCATCTTGTATTGAAGTTGGCAACATCCTTGGTTTTGGAATATTAGACTGATTAGATCCATTTACTTGCTGATATAAAGAAGATGGAACCTTTAATCGGTCTTCCAAAATAACTGTGCCAAAACTGAGTTGGCCATTGGCAGAAGAACTTGCTTGTTCTTTTTGAGCTTGCTGAAGGGCTCTACCACGGGTTTCTGCTGCATATACAGTGCTAGCAGGGGTAAAATTAGAGTAGTGGATTCGGAAAGATCCACGTCTTTCCCTGTATCCTGAACCTCTAGAACCTCCTCGTATTCCCTTATTTGATACAGGGAATTCAGGCTCATCAAGACTGGAATATGGATCTGTTAATTGAATCATATTAACAGAACCAAAGATTAACTCTTCGTCTCATAAAGACTCTGCCTGGTTAGCCTATTTAGGCTGTGACATTTGGTGGGACGGTGCCCGTGGCTTTGAAGTAGATGGCATGAAATCTGCCAGAGTCAAAGACAATTTAGGCTTTGATACATACTCATCTTCTCCTGATTCCTCTTTCTTCTTTGAATTGCGCTGCCCTTTTGAGGATTTATCTTTTGATGGAGGCTTTACTGCAGCTTTTGTAGGAGACACAATTGGCTTCTTCAATTGTGTTCACAAAATGGAATAGGTCCGATTGATTGTCTTTCTGACCATCCAATCATCATATTTTTTCGCAGTTTTACTTTTGACTTCCTGCCACTCGCCTCCTTCCTCTGGATCTCTAGCAGTAATACACGATACATGAGCTGAAGAACCCTTCAATTTGACTTGTCCCAAGTCGACCATCTTTTGCAGGAGGTCTTTAAAGACAAAACACTCCTGGATGGGATGCCCCAACATTTGATGAAAGGGACAATAATTGGGACGGTCTTCATCTCCTTCCTTGATTGGCCTCTTGGGCACTGGTAATTGAACCAAATTATTTTCCAGAGCTGAAATGAAGTAACCAGGAACTTTCTCACTTCAGAAAGAGTATGTTTTAATCTTCATATCCTCAAATTGTTTTCGTTGTTTATCTTTTTGATCATTTGGACGAAACAGCCTTTGTTGTTGGCGTTCAGGAGGTGGAGCTCTTCGAGAAGATGAAGGTTTTGAAGTAGAAATAGGTACATGTGCTTGTTTAAGCATAACTGTAGCAGTTTTCGCTTTACCCATTCTCCTTCCTGGAGCTGATGGAATTATACGAGATTTAACCTTAGCCTATATAAGGGAATCTTCAATCTGTTGAGCGATTGAAGTAAGGTCTCGAAACCCTCCTGTGTATTTCACAGGGATCAATGGCGTGCGTAATTCGTCATGCAAATTTGCCACACAGATTGGAAACAATTCCTCCTGAGGGAGTGCTAAACTCAAGGAATATGTTAATCCCTTCCAACGAGCAATGAAATCAGAGACTCTTTCATTCTCCCTTTGCTTGCAGTTTGTAAGATCGAAAACTGTCGTTTTTGGAAAAGTTGAGCTAAACTGAAGAAGGAATTTTTGACGAAGATCTTCCAATCCGATGACTGACCGGGATTGCAAGCTTGTATACCAGACAAAACCTGGTCCTTGCAAGGTTCGCACGAAGCATCTGAGTTTCACTGCTTCTTGCTGCTCTGGAGTTCCCATCATAGGATCACAACAAGACACGTAATGCGTCAAATGTTGTTCAGGGTCGCCTGATCCATTGAAAGTAGGGAAAACAGGGTTTCCAAAACTGGATGGAGGAGAAATTGAATCTACCCATTTAGGGTAAACTTTCTTTTCAGGTTGAACTTGCGCCTGTTTCCCTTCCATAGTTTCTAACCGAGCTGTTAATGACTCAATAGTAGTTATTAACTTTTGAGAAACATCAGGTTGAACTTGGTTTTGGGTAGGTGCGATGAATGGAGCTTAGACAGACATGGTGGTTGGTGCTGCAACTGATGGTAGTGCTGCCAACCGTTGTTGCGTTTGACCCGTAGGATTAGACCTCTGAGGGTGTACTGATAAAGGAGGATATTCCTGATCCATCTCAGTAGTTACAACAAATTCCTTTGGCTGTCGGACTTCAGCATCCTTAAGAAGAAGACTACTCTGAAGTAGTTCTGCATTCAACCTTCTTAATTCTTTCATTTCTTCCTCCTGTTGTGTAAACCTTTACTCTAATGAGAGCGATTGACCTCCTTCAGAGGAAGGGTGAGAAGTAACCGGATTCTTTCCTTTCCCCTTATTGGATCCTTTTCGGAGAGGGGGAAGTGGGTTACTTGAAGGAATACTCAGATTTTGGGTAAGCCTTTGATTACGTGTGCGCACACCTTCTTCATTTAGGTCTGTGTGCGCAACTTCTTGAGCGGGAACCTCTTTGTCTGATCCCTCTGGTTGAGCTTCATCTGGTGAATCAGCAGCAACGGCATTGATGACATTAATGGATGTATATTGCATGGAATCCTTTCTATCAGCATTTCTGTGATATTGTCTTCTTCCATGTCCATGATGAGACATGGCATTCCGTTGACTTGATCCCTCAGGAACTTCTTGGAGAACCATCACTTGGAGAGAATCTCCTGATATCTTGGCTCTTTGTTCCTCTTGAGACTTATTCCCTAATCGAGAGAATACTGACTTTCTCTGGGGGAGGGATTGAGGATTTGAAAAAGTCCCCAGTCCGGTGGATTGGGGATGTTCCTGCTGCTTCCGCTCAACTTCTCGAATCCCATTTGTTGACTCTGAGGGTTGGGTTAGAGAAGTCCCCAGTCTGACAAGCTGGGGTGTCTCTTGACATGCTATGTCTGAGATCTTCTTAAAATCTCTCTTGATCTTGCGAATCTTAGTTCGGAAATTAGCTGGATGCATTAACCTGTATCCACTTTTATCACCTGGTTCAACAGACCGTTGGATGATTTCCGAAACTTCTGTCATTTGATGATGTGTTTGCTCCAGACGAGAGGCTTGTGCAATATTCTCGCCTGCTCGATGTAGGAGTAATTCAAAAACTTGTTCTCTATATACTTGATTTTGAGAGGAACTAGTTGAAGCCTGTTCTTGAGAAAGCTTTTGATTATGAACAAAGCCCATTGACTGTGGCCGGCCATGGGCAATAACATTGCATGAGACCATTTTCGGCGGGCTTTGCTGACTGGAAACCACTGTGAAATGTAATGCTCAGTGAACACCCCATCCTCTGATATGAACATCAAATGTAGCATTGGAAATTAACTGACGCAATTTTCCTAGTGCGCCAAGGCATGAACGTTGAAGGGTTCTTTGTTTCTTTTCAGCCTTCGGATACCGAGATACTGATAGAGATGCCAAATCAATCTGGCGTTGTAACCCTTCTATTATCTTAATATGATTTTTATAATCACCGTAAGATAATACTTTCTTCTTCAATTGACAAAGAGTCTTCCATATGTTGAGACGAATATCATGGATTCCATCATCCGTCAACATCTTTGGAATGTCGTACTGGGAGTCAGCCAAAGGCCAAAACATGACTGGTACTTCACCTTTTGCCAGTTTTTTCCTCATGTTCAGCATTTCCTCTTTATCATTAAATGAAGATTCTTCTACCTGTCTGGACCAGAGTTGGTGTTTCCTTGTTGCTTCCTCGGATTCAACAAGATTGGTAGAGAGATCACTATTCATGCTGGAAGATGAATGACCCAGGGATGGTTCGGAGAATAACCTGAACCCCAGGCTATCTTCTGATGGAGAAAGAGTTTCACCTGCCGATATTAAAGCATCAGACATGACTAGTTTTATGTTTGCAAGTGCCTCGAGATAGGAGGGCTTTCTCGTCACTACATTGCCTTCTGAAGAATTTTCGAGACAACGTGAATCACTACTGCGGAGAGGACTTTCGCAGCGAAGTTCATCACCATGAGGAGGACCGTCATGATTGGTTACAGCAAAAGATGAAATCTCTTGCTCCTTGGTCTTCTGACCACACAGAGGGTTCCTATGGCTCTCATCTGAAGAAGAAACTTCAAGATTGACCAAACTTTCATGAAGCAAGCCTTCATGAGGAAGTGTCTGTTGAAGACCTTCAAAATTAATGTTCCCGTTATTGAGAACTGAGGGAGTAGAATCTTGAATTCCGACAGATAAATGTCTGAGGGCTTCAAGAACTCCAGCATCGAGCAAGGCCTTGTTGCAGATTGGCCTTTAATCTCCTGACTGTGCTGGGCGGATTTTTTCTTAGATGCCTTCTTACTCACTTTAGAAACCACTTGTTGACGAAAGTGGTTACTCTGAGTAGGTGTATGTGCCTGATCAGGAAAGATGGTCAGGTTAGGCTGACGATCTCCACTCAAATCAGGTGTATGTGCCTGACTTGGTTGTCCATTTGATATGGGGGAGTATGCCCCATAACCCTCTTGGACTGGAACAGATGTGTGTGTTTGTTCCGGAGTGAATCGTTGATGTGTCACTCCATTGCTAGGGATAGATTTATGTGTCTGTCCCTGAGATGATGCTGAAGCTGTTATGATATCCTGGCAAGCATCCAGAATATGAGCAGGAATTTTCTTATGCTCTTTCACCATTGACAAAATATGTTTGGTCACTTCAGTCGCCGGAACGGGGATATACGTCCATTCCGGGCTTGGAGTAGGTGTATGTGCCTGCTCCTGTCCTCCTTTTCCTGTCAGTGAATCCTGACAGTACTCAAGTGTGGAGGCAGAGAGTTGAGTCTGCCACCTGTTTGTCGTCGGGGCTTTCCGACTGACTTCTCCGTGCGCTACCAAGCGAGACTGTTGGTAGGCTTGATTAGTATTAGCAGGTGTATGTGCCTGCTGATTACACTTCGCCAAACGCGGTTGACGAGATCCATCATATGTAGTCAGACGATCCTGCTGACTAAATGGTGATGTATAAGCAGCTATATGTTCCTGCCTATGGTACTTCGCCGGAATTGCCTGGCGGGATTGGCGTGATGCTGCCAGACGAGTCTGCTGGACAGCGGAATTAAAACAGACAGGTGTGTATGCCTGCTCGTTTTTTTCCACCAAGTTAGGTTGGTGGACTTCTCCGGAGATGGCAGGGATGACAACCTGCCTATTGTTAACCGAATTCCGTCTCTGGCGGTTCATCTTGCCTGCTCGAGTTCGAGGAACCTGAGTTGAATGCCTGGAGTCGGTACCCTCATCATGTTGAGGGCGCACTACCGCACGAGTCTGGCGGCGATTGTTGATGGGAGACCTTGGGAAGGAATCCTGTCTTTTTGAATTAAGGTCCTGCGGGACCTTCTCATTCACTTCCTCAGAGTAAGGGAGTGAATGGAAATTTAGTTCCGGGGATAACGACCCGAAACGGTTGGAGACGGTAGTCAGCACCGCCTGCTTCTTGATCGCTGGCCGTCGTTGTCCGGATGACCAGGTAGAGTTGTTAACTTGGAGGGCTTGACGAGCGGCCTCCAGAGTTGGTATAGTACCGTTGCGACGGTACTCCTTAACCAGTGCATTAGAAACCCAGTGTTGAAGACGCTGAGTTGGTGATGTCATCCTCAGAGCGGACGACGTTCCAGCAGGAGTAGCAGCATTGGTTTTCACAGCAACAGACCTCATAGTAGAGGTGTTCACAGCAGCAGCATTCATAGAGGTGAATTTAAGGAAAGCCATTTTGCAGAAGATCTTGAGAAAAGAGTGCCTGTTCCATATAACAGACATAATCAAGATGAATCCGGCCACTGCATCTTTTGGATGAGCATATGTCAATGATTGCTTTTTTGGCCCAAGGGGCCTAACAAATAAGAAGAACATCACTTTAACTTGGTTAAGGATTCACGTCGGGTTCACCATTTTTGTTTCCTCGCGGATTTCGGGGATGACCTCCTGGACGGGAGATTCAAACATTCCGATCGGTTTCTAGCGGGTTTGTTCGTAGAATCGGAAACATCCAATGATTCCACATCCGTTTGGACCTACTTTCCAAAGGCAGGCGCTCATTAGCTTGTGGACTGATGAGGCTTAGGAATTTGCATTGGTCGAGAGGATGGGAGGTCGGACTCATCACACCTTTTTTAGGGGAATTATTGTTTACTCCGGGACTCTCTTTATAGATTTAAGTTATGTTCGTGAATCCTTATTACATTACCAAGTATAAAATGCGCTTTCCTTTAGTTTTAACAATCAATGATTAAATATGCAAGAAATTTAGAGAATCTTTTATATGTATTCGAGGTTCTTCATCAATAGAGAATCATCTATATCTGTTTAGAGATTCTTGGTCAATGGTATCCTTCAAAACATTTATATAAAAGTCTCTTGGTCATTATGATGACCAGGCTGGTTTTAAAGCCACTCAGTGGGGCACTTGAAGTTTATCGTCATTCAGAAGGACATGGATTATTTCAAAGTTGGGATCCAACCCAAAAAATGGGCTACCTACGTATCCTTTGTTTTGGAAAAGGAATCAGAACCCACGTAGTTCGAGTAATGGAGTATGATGTTTATGATTGATGGCTCAAAGAAGAATGTCATAATTACTTTTACACTCTAAGCTCACGTGAGTCATGCTCGGTGTGAGAAACAAGAGGTATTGGTAAAAATTAGACAATTGTGCCATGAAAGATGCAATCATAAGAATTTGTTTGGGGCTTATGTATGTATGACTGCCCAGATAGATGAAGGTTTAGGATTTACTTTTAGGGAGAAAATCCATGAACAGGGTCCATAAAGTTATATGTGCTTCATGAAGATTTGAATACTCTAATCTTGGGGCTTACTCCTAAGGAGGATGCCCAAGTTAGGAGGGGACTTATGATAGGGTTTTACTCCTGAAAATGAAACCCAAATCAAGGGTAAATTAGGACTGGTTAAGAGAAATTTAAGGGGGCTTGGGGTTTACTCCTGAAAAGGAAACCCAAGATTATGACTGGGACTTACTCCTAAAAAGGAGGCCCAGGTTAGGGGACTTGGGGCTTACTCCTGAAAAGGAAGCCCAAGATTATGACTGAGTCTTATTCCTGAAAAGGAGAGCTAGGTTAGGGATTAAGGTTTGGGGCTTACTCCTGAGGAGGATGCCCAAGTTTGGGAAATTTAAGAATTTGGGGCTTACTCCTAAAGAAGGATGCCCAAGTTAAAGGATTCTATCATCTTAAAGGATGAGGTTAAATGAATGAACTCTCCATAATTAGTGACATAAGGATATTTAAATCACTAGGTTTTGAGAGATATTCCACAGAATTCCTTTCAAATAAGGAAGTCAAATCAAGAAATCATGCCATAAATGGCTTTGAAGAGTGTCTTGAAGACTGAATCTTGAAAAGGAAAGGTGAAATGGCTTAAGAGGGGTAAAATGGGCAAGATGGGTACCCAAAAAGATAGGGGCGCGCAAGTCTTGAAAGGCGTGCAAGTCTTCCATGGGCGCGCAAGTATTGGTCGCGCAGGTATACATGCGCGATACATGGTGTACTTGCGTGATTTTCAACTAGCATTGAAATACTTGAGCGACTCTTTTTTAAACCCTTTAGAATCCTCTTGAGGTTCTTCCAGAAAAGGGACGTGCAAGTTATATTGAAGGAAATAAGTCGGCGCGCAAGTGTTTGATAAGTTTCAACACTTAGGCCTTCCTTATTCTCTTTAGATCTTCCGTTCTAGGTAAGAAATTACCTTAGAAGTGTTCCGGAAGCTTTGAGAAGATACTTGGGTGTCGGGAGCTTCAATCCGAGTTTCTGGAAAAAAGATCTCCCGAATGGGGGGCCCAGAGGGTCTATTTATAGGCAAGAGAAGACCCCGGGCGGTTACCGGGCGGTTACCACTTAGGTCGCGCAAGTCACTTGCGCGACCAAGAGCGTCGCGCAAGTGTACTTGTGCGACAGTGATATAACTTGCGCGGTGCAGTTTCTGTTGATCCTTTGTTCATGCCTTTGTCGATTTTTGATGTTTTCTTCAAAGGTTGAATCACTTTGAGCTCAGATATTCCCTTTTCCGATCTTTAGATTCTGTGACGAAAGGAGCGTCAAAAGTATCATAAATATTTAATCATATCATAACCTATAGAAAATAAAAAAGTTACATAATCATTTATACATATAATAACCTGTTAAAAGAAGTGGGTTTCATATTCATTTTATCATGGTATAACCAGTGGAGGAGAAATGTATTTCATAAAAAACTTATCATCATAAACACAAACCATTCAAATAAAGAATAATAATGGTTTCCCTGGATCATATACCCTGTAAATAATAAAATATATAAAAATATTTCATCTTAGAATGAGAAGGATTTTGAAAGTTCACTTGGAACATTTCTTAAGGAAAACAACATTTCTTTGAAAATTACTTTCTAAAACATAATAAAATTCAAAATCCTTTTCTTTAAAAAAAACCTTGAAAACTTATAATGGAAGCTTTAAAAATCATTAAAAAATTTCTTGAAGAAAATATCCTTTCTAATTTTAAAAACAATTTTTAAAACTTAAAACATTCTAAAAACATTTTTCCTTGAAGATAACTTTGAAAACTTACAAATGAAGATTTTAAAATCATTTAATACACTTTTTAAACAGAAAACGTTTCTGAAAAAAATCCTTGAAAATAACCATTGAAAACTTATAAAGAAAGATTTGAAAATAATTATAAACACTTTTTAAAACATAAAAAATTTTAAAAATAATTTTACTTTAAAATGATCTTAAAATATCATTTAAAAAATAATTTTTTTTATAAACATGGTTTTGGAGTAAAATATATTTCCGACCAAAGAAATAAATAAAGTCGAATTTTCATAAAAAAATTAATTAATTTACATAAGTAAAAAAGAGTGGTAAAATGGAACCATTACATTAATATATCATGGAAAAACATAGAATAATAAAATTCATGATAATTTTTTGGAGATGAATCATAATATTTCATCAATGAAATTATAATCATAAACAATCTCGATAAACGGTGAGATTGTTGAAATAAACTCTTACCACTTTGGTAACTTTGAATCATAATACACATGAAAGAATAACATTAAATGAATATTAGAATATATTTAAAATAAGTATATTCATGATATAATATGTCATAGGGGAAGTATATACACCTTGAAAATATTATAGGTGCATAACATAACATGTGTCTCAAAGAAGGAAAATTGAGATGAAATTCCCTTATCGATTTGGTAACTTTTAAACTATAGACCCCATGAAAAAGAGATCATAAAATGAATATGTAAATACCAAAAAAATTTAATAGAATCATCATAACATAAATTCATGTGTATTATATACACAAAATAGAAGAAATAGGTGGTGAATATAGAATGTCTCTCACAATAGTAAAATATGAGACAGAAATCCCTTACCTTAATCCTTGAGTTCCTTCATACACGTTCAAACATCATGTATAATAAATATAATTTTATTATACATATATAAAAACCATATTAATATATATACTACCATATAATATTTTCTTATGACTTTATGTTTCCCATTTATTAACAATCCCACGTTAAAGTTAGGTTTCAGGTAATACCCACTTTGTTTTTTGTATAAGTTTAGACTTATTATTTCTGGTTTGAATACTTCGATAATGATTTAATAATTTAAAAAAAAATTAAAATTATATAAATATAATATATATATTTTATATATTTATTTATAGTAACCCATAAAATCTAGTTATTGGAATCAAAATACACTGTTCATGGAGACGGTAGATTGTACGTATGCATGAATGATGTTTCTATTTTTTTATTATATTGAAATAAAGAAAGGTAACTGATATATATATATATATTATCATTCCAGTAGAATTATTATTTCATTTATGTCACATATTTTTATTAAACCCATCCTTAATACATTCCATGTATAGTGTGAATGATTTACATTGATTCGCGAGATGGCAGTCCGTCGTACACATGAACGAAGTTATCATATTCCCACAAAATAGAAAGAATGAATGTATGTCTAATATAATAATTAAATAATAATAATAACATTTTAAATAAAACATATAACATATATAAAAATTATCTCATCATTATCCCCAAACATGAAAGGTGATAATGGAAAAATAAATGACATTAGTTCGCAAGGCGTTAGTCTGCCGTACACATGAACTATGATTTCGTCACCCATTTTTTGTAAGTGTGTGTTGTTTTAGGTCATAAATTTAATATAAAAATATCTAATTATATTAATGATAATTATTTTATTACATAATAATTATATAAACATAATTTAATGGATTTGAGGAAGAAATGAAACAAAAACGTTCATTAATGAATGTTCCCTCTTCTTTGAGTATCTTCATTTGGTTTGCACCAAATTCATTCCATTGTTGGATTTTTCACAAACTAAGTCATATAATATGATGGTATGAAAGTGGGAAGGTTATTTGGGTAGGTATATTTTGAGACAAATGGCTTTATATGTGTGAATAATTATGGAGAGTGAGTTTCTTTTTATAGTTTAGAAGGAGTAGTATTCTTGTAAATACTCAAAAGTATCCACTATTGGGAGGTCAAACATACCTAAAGTAGCTGAAAAACTGATAATTAAAGGTTTTTAGGGATTATATTGTAGATAAAAACCTCAAAAACACATTTATACACATTTTTTAAAATTACATACCTTAACTTCTAAGTTTCTTATTTTACCATTTTGGTTTTTCATTATGTTAACTTGTTTTCTAACCTAAGTAAATGATTATTTATGAATGATTTAGAGTGATAATTATTAGATAATTTATAATAACTAATTTAAAAAGTATAAATATGTCGTGTGTTGGAGATTAAATTTAACACAAGCTTATGCAATTCTCCAAAACACTGATTTTACCATAACCGTACCAATTGAGTTTTTTCTATTTAAAGGAAAATATAGTAATTATAACAGAAAAATTGGTCCTTTAATGGAACAAATTTTATATTTATAATTATTTAAAAATAACTTGACATAATATATAATTTTTAGTAATTTTAAATCAAATAATAAAATAAAATTTATTATAAAATGAGACTAATGTCAATTTTAAAATTATTCATTTAATTGAAATTAAAAAATATAAAAAATAAAAATTTAAAACAAATAAATTATTTACAAAACTATAATACATGATATATTTGTCTAAAATAATAACTTAAAACAATTATTCATTCAATTTACTTCACTTTTAATTTTTTTAGTATCATTTGATTTATTTAATTATTAATGAAATAATTCCTACATTGGAAATTATTAAGAATATAATGTCATTATATCATCTATAAAAAATTAAAAAGTTTTCATAATACAACAACTCATTTATATTCCAAAAATAATATTTATAACCAAACCTATGAATATTTTTTCCTATTCCAAATCTTTATATAAATTAAAAGGAAGAAATGTGCATTTTTTGTCTTTTTCTTTGCTTAACATATTATATGGGTCACTTTTATGGAACAGTATTCCAATATATCATAAAATTAGATCCTAAGGTCATAAAGGTATAAATATATTCTGAAAAGTGGTTTTGGATAAGTTTTGGATCATTCTTACACCTTATATTCTTAGTTAAACCACTAAGTAAACTCATTTTTTCTTTAATCATTATTGTTTTCACTAATAATTATGGTTAAAAATTAAGTTTAATTTATTAGATAATATAAATTATTATGATTAAAAATATTAGATCCTTTTTTCCAAATTCAATTCATATAATTATAAAAAATTAATTTAAAATAAATCTCATATATGTGGTGAGAAAGCAGGTTTTTAAAATGAAAGTGTTCAAAAGTTTACAATGTTTTTATATAAAAATTCAATATGAAAATTATTAAAATAACCTACATGGGATTAATAGATGTATAAATTAACTATTTTGACTTTAAAACCAATTCATGGTATATTTTAACATTGTTATTTATTTAAACAAAAATATATTTTTCAATTAAAATTCTTTATTTTCACTATTCATCAAAAAATAAAACTTCTCTGAAAAATACCAAATAGTCATCCTAATAAAATTTTTATATTAAACTTTCAAAAATGATGTTTATTTTTTCAAATAAATTTTCTAAAAGTGGTAATATTTAATTTTAAATTATGTGTTCCAAGCATGATTAACCCGTCTTTTAGATAAGATAATGTTTTTTAGAAAAAAAAATATTTTTCTTTTAAATGATTATTATGTAATTTATAATCAATATATAACTAATAAAAATGTGAAAAATATATATTTTCATAATTTACTTAATTCTATTCATTCCCTCACTTCCAACAGCTAGGCTATTACTATCGTATTAAATAATAATATTAATAGTATATTGAAGTTCGGTAAAACTTGGTATTTTGTATAACACAAGGCAAACATAGTTTTGTGTGTACCACAAGATAAAATAAATATTGTGTGTAGCACAATATTAACATGGTGTTTCATATAAATCAATCTTTACATGGTGTATCATGTAATGAAAACCATCAAAAAAATTAATTTATTCAAAAAACAACAATTCATAAAAAAATCAATGTGTTACAGTTCAGACTTAGGGATTGTGATCACTATCATTTTTATGATATTTATAGCCCATTACAAGGATATGTCCAGTAAAAATAGATGATAATAATTTATCTTTATGTGATTCTTAGAATGCATGTGATCAAGATATGTGTCATGGTGACTTGGGGGATAACATTGATGTAGTGATTTTATAGAGTTCCTAGGAATTTTCCTTGATCCATTCCTTATACTTGGAGTTTAGAGGGATGCCCAAGATGAATAGGATATAGTTTTCAAGTTATTCATGAAAATTTTTTGTCATTGAGCATGGGTATTTGGGATTCCTAGGTTATACCTCGGTATCCTATATTTATATGGTTGGAACAATATCATGATGTTCTCAGAGTCACCCCACCATCGGCTGAGGTGCATATGTTTGAATAAGATCATGGACCTATGGATCAACAATGGTATGGTTTTGGTACATGGGTTGGCTAAGTCCATAGGACAAGTTCAAAAACATTATGGCATCAGGATGAAGTAGGTATTATTTGTTATTTTAGTTATTATTTAGTAGTTTTTTTTATTTATTTTTGAGCATGTCACATGCACATATCACTACATTACTGGTTATGTACAGGACAACATTTTTGGTTCCCTACTGAATTTTGAACCCACACCCTACTCGGGCTGCCATTTCTCTTGGTACCTGAGCTGTAGTGACTCTTTTTTTACCTTGTAATACTTTGGAATATATCAAGGAATATTTTCAGAGCCATATGTTGATATAGAGAATTATTTCAAGGCCCGATGATACCGATATCAATATTATAAAAATATAAAATGTATTTATAACATATGCAAGGATTTTTCCTCAAATAGTGGAATAAATCACAAATGGATTCTTATGTTAGAAATCTGAGACCACTTTTGATTTTGGAATATGAGTTCTACCCAAGGCGCGAGCTAAGGTTGGTCGGAACCGAATGTCTAGTGGCGGAATACATTGGCGGTGCATTTATATAAAATAAATAATTAAATTTATTTATCTTAGTTTAAATTTATATGGCCCAAAATACTCTATATAATTACTTCTATATAAATTATTCGAGGTTATTCACATAACCCTGGGAGCTTTGAGAGGATCTCTAAGTGTTCTTCATTCGTGGATCGGATCAGAGGATGACAAGTGACTAGATCGAGGTGGATCAAGAGGCAATGAATACAATGGGACTTTTCCTTCCATGGAAAATGAATTCTTAACCAATGATCGGTCCAAATCAAGGTAGGTATCATCAATTATGGTTTCCAAACTTTTCATTAAAAGATTTCGAATGGATTTAATTATCTTATTTTGATCTATTAATATTTTTTCCTTCGTGTGAGACCATTTAAAAATTGAATTTTGGATTTAAATTTATTTATTACGTATTTTTATCACCTATTATCCACACATATCATTGTTTGGCCAATATCGTATCATATGATGATGGTTACACCTTTTTTCTTAAGCTTTTCCCACACCCTTTCTTTGTGTTCTTCATCATTGGACCATGGGGTCATGATTAGACTTTTTTTGGGCTGGTTTGAATGTAATAAAACCCCCAAATTCATGATTTTTGTTCACATAATGAACAAACTAGTGTTTTTTATATGGATCAGTATGGATTACTGGTGATACTTTGTAGATATGAGATCCATGATTGACGATGAGAGATAGGAGGTTCATGAGACACGTGAGGGATTTAGCGGATGATGAGATTCCATTTCCCTTCCATTGGAGACCGATAAATAATGGTCGTAGGTGTTTTTATATAATCTAGTTTGGTCAAATGGTGATATATTTGATGGAAAGTCCTAATCTAAAAAGAACATTAAATGAAGTTGGGATCTAGAAAATTACTGACTACACATCGTGTATCATAGAAGAACACACAGCATGTAACCCCCCTTGTAGCAGTGCTAGGGTTTGGGGTGCAGTTAAGGATCACACATCATATAATTGGTCCCACACATCATGTGACCCTCCCCAGGTGGTAAAGTCATGTGTCAGTTGGCACACACTCAGGACCCCATGTAGGAGGACATGTCGTGTGCTTTGGGGGTACATGGGAATGGGCCGGTACTTGGGCACGACCATGTGCACGAGCACAAACTGAAGTACATGAACATGTTCAAAAGCACATGAGTAGATCTGATCATCTTAGGCACACCATTTACCACCTATAAAAGTCGTGTACGATGACATGGATTCCAATCCTTGTCTAGAAGAGAACACAGAAAGGTGATGAGGCATGGTTTTGGGGTCAGGTACATTGATGGAAGATGGTCTATAGGGGGTGAATAGACCTTTATTATAATTATTAGAGTTATTGAAAATAATTTTAGAATTTTTTGGTTTAAATTTATAAAAAATATTAAATTAATAAGAATAGTGGATGTGTGAAGTGTGTACGTAGAAAATTAAATAGAATAACACAAAGAATTATTATAATAGTTTTAATCTTAATGATAATAATCTATTCTTCACACCACAACCGATGAAGTATGGAACCCAGTATGAAAGATATAGATAGTGACTTTTACATGAGAGCAATCTAAACCCAGACATTTACACCGGGTTGAATCCCAACCCAGGACTTTGTGAGGATCATCCCCAAACCTAATAACACACAATATTTTGTAGGAGTTGATAGAATCCCATGATCTTTTTATAATTATAATCCCCAACCTAAGTGTTCTACTTTCTTATTAGGTAAGCATAAGTAGGGAATACCTTTTAAAGTTATTATAACCTATAAGATAAAAGATTAAGTGTAAACCTATACTTAGACTAAAAAACCTAGAACAAATAATACAATTGGATTGAAGAAAAAGGATTGTTATTGATGAAAAAATTGATGTAGGACCTTCCAAAAGATGTAGACAATTTACTTCATGAATTCCAATAAAGTTATGGTTCAACTCTTCAAGGTGATATGGATGTTGAAGAAGAATTGTTCCTCCCTTGAGATTTTATCACAAAAGATGTAAAAAGTTGAGTACAGGATCACTTAAAGGTTCACATAAGAAGAAAAATTTGAATTTATTTGAGTATTATCATATTTAATCGTAGTATATGTTCCAATAATACTCAATTACTTTAAATAAATCTATAAAATCTAACAAATCATTCTCCAATTGGGTAAATAAATTCAAATTAAAATTAAAAAATTATTCTACAGAGAGAAAATTATCATCCAGAAAAATCATAATAATAAATATTTTAATTCAAAGGCTAATGACCAATTCAAACTAATTTTAATTAACCATTAAATATTTAAAATAGTATCCATAATAATGTTTGAAAAAAATTCCATTAATATTGTAAGATAATTTGAGTGTTTAATTTCAAACATTAAAAGACTTTATAATTTAATACAACATGTAATAATATAAATATTAGATTATACTGCATTAAATACTATGAAATAATTTTGAATAAGTTTGGAGACATGAAATATTTAATTATAAAATAATAACATAATAAATCAATTCAAAATAAAAACAAATATTAGAAATATGTTTTGTAAGTTTATGCAATAATAAAGAATAAATTAATATATATATTTTAAAATTGATTAAAATAAATTTCAAAAATGTAAAGGTTTTCAAACTAATTTAAATACAATGTTTGAATAAGTTTAAATAAGTCAATAATTCAAACCGCATCCATAAATCTCATTCAATTAATATCATAAATAATATAAGCATATTAAATCTATATAAATATCTTATGTATAAATAAATAAAATAAAAAATATTATTAAAAAGAATTTAATACATTAAAAATAATTTCAAATCATTTAACCATATTAATAAATAACTTATAAAAAATTAAAATCATTAATTTAAGAACTAATAAATATTTTCTAAAAATGAGGTAGTTTTTTTTCCAAAAAATGAAAAAAAAAATATTAAAAAAATATTAAAAAATGATTAAAGCACTTTAAAATTATTCACATAGACTAAAAACGATGAATAAATAATTTTAGAACAAATAAAATAATAAAAATAATTATTATAAACAAGTTTTATTTAAAATATAGAAATATACCAAAAACAAAGCATGAAAATATTTTCGAACGGTGACATATTTTTTATAAATTGTGGTAGCATAAAATTAAGTGGTGGTGTCAAGAAAATGATAGTGGTTATATAAAATAAAAATTACCTTATGGTAGAAAAAATACATGGTGGTAACAAAAATGGTACCTAAAGGTAGAATACACAATTTACCCAGTAGTAGCAAGCATCTGCTACTGCTATTGTTAATAAAGGTCTACCATCATAGTGGATTAGTGGTACTACAGGTACCAATGGATGGAACTACTATTGCATGAGGTGAAGACAGATACTAGTGGAAGAAGCTTACCAGAGGGAAAAGATGAATAGTTCGTCATTTTATATTGGATATTTATCAACATAAACTTCAAAAAATTTGTTATCCCATACAAATGATAGAATTAGAGAAAGGTCCATAAGACTTAAACGAATATAATTACGATTTATTTTCAAAACATCAAAAATATATTCAATATGACTTATATATCAAGATATATCATCAAAAATATTAAAATATATAAACTACTATAGAAAAAATAACTAGAAAGTTACAATACTTTATCCATTCTTTAATGTATCTAAATTACATTTTATACCTTTAATGTAGTTTAATGAAATATATACAAAATTATTAGATTTAAAATGAAAAAATGGTGTGTGATTCAAATATATATCAAAATATATGTCATTTAAATAAAAATCATTTTGAATTTGGGTAATTCCAGAATTCCAAAATTGTTTCATGAGAATTAGGCAATTTTTAGATCATTAAAAAAACAATTTCATACATTCATTTAGTTTAAATAAATTTAAATAAAAATGTTATCTATATAAAAAAGTAAGATTTTCAATAATAAGGGATATATAATTCATGTTACAATAGAATAACTAAAGAAAATATTACAACATATTAAACTGAAAATTTGTGTTGAAACCAAAATCAAACAGTATGTTCTGACAAAAATGTAAACATTATATAGATTGATTTAGACTTTGACGTAGTTGAATAAAAGATATATAAACTTATTATATTTCATATGAAATGGTAATTATAAAAATATAATTTCTATAACTCAAGATATAATAAAAATACTATGATATTTTAAAAATAGATTTTCATATAAAATAATAAGAGGGTTTGAAATATTCAAAAACATAAAAAGTTAGCATATGAAAATATTAAAAATGCATGAGATAAATTGTAATAAAATAATAATTATAATCAAGGTTATAAAATAATATTTAATTTAATCAAACAAAACAAAAATTCATGGAAGTGTCACATGTCATGTGCACCCCCATACATGTTGTGTATTCCCTCCAGAAACTTCTTCATCTTGTATATCCTTATTCAGGACTCATATTTTGGCCCATGGGTAGTCAATCCTAGGTGTATTTATACATATATCATGATATTGTCCTTATTTGTAGAATATTAGATATCATTAATGATGTTTTGCACGTGATTCTTCTTTAGGAAATTGATGCACACCAATCATAGGGTGTGGAAAAAGCAATCTAATTTTCCTAATGCATCACAGAGGTTGATCAAGGTTGTCTTACTTGAGGAGAGTTGTAGTCGATTCAATCACTAATTTTTAATTCACTTAATATAATTATTTTTTGTTTTCATATTATTTATGAAAAATATGGTAATCGGGTTTTTATGGGAAACAAGAAATTAAAATAATGCAATGTATAATTGAAATGTAAATGTAGATGCAGATGCAGACGGAATGAAATTAGGGAAGAAATTTCTTGGTCCTAGGTTTGATAATGTGGGTTCATTTGCTATTTATTTTTCGTTTAAATTCAATTTGATAATTTTTTTGATGAAACACCATTAACGAATTACTTTCCACTAATTTATTGAGTGGGTGATTTTATCAGGACTTCGGTGCACCAAACCACACCACCTCCAATAGTCCAATAGGATAACACTTCAACCAAGAATGAAATTCCTAAAATACTCAGATCCATTTTATGTCGTTTCAACCCTCAGAAAACCCCAAATCCACTATATAAACTGTTTTTCATAGAGAAGGGAGAGAAAATTTTTAATTAATGAAAAGATCTGTAATTGGAAATAATTTCATGGTGGACGAAGGTCACACCCATGAAATACTCTTTCATCCACCACAAATATAATAAAAATATGTTTAATTGAAGTGAAATAACAAAGAACAATTAGAAACCTCCCCCAGGTCTAAGTCATGGGTTAGTCACTTTCCATTTCAAATTGAAAAGTGATCATGGCAGAAGGAGGAGAGAAATATTGATATTAATATTGGAATATAAAAAGGGAATGAAGAAGAAAGGGAAACACTTTAATAAAAAATATGATGAATGTGTAACATGGGAAAAGAAAAATGAAATAAAAAATAAAATAAAAAATTACTAAGTCATGGTTGTCATCCGAGCTTCCCTCTCTAATCGATTGGATGGTATGGGATGACTTTGAAATGAGGCACTTGCCTCATTTTATAGTCTAAATCTTTCCATTAAAAGATTTCATGTTTTATCCCCTTTAGATGGCAGATTTTGGAAATGGGGTATTAATAAAAGTTTTTTATAAATTTCTTTCATGTATCTACTACAAATTTTAGTATGTTTAGACCTATGTAGAGAGAGTTATGTCCATTTTACTCCAAGAATTTATTCTTCTGAGGAAGACTCTCCATATTCCAAATTTCTAGTTTCTTGTGCATTAATAGCCTTGAAAACGGCTGATTCCTACATAGATGCCTTCATGAAAGTTGTTAATAAATTTATTTTGCATCTACCTTAAAATTTTAATATTAATTGGGCTATAAAATAATGATATATGGATCCAATATCCAAAATATTTAGATATGTGAATAGTTTTCTAGGCCCAACTTGTAAGTTGGTTTTGTTCTTCCTTATGGTGGATCTAGTTTTGGGTCCAAAAAATTGAAATGAATCACAAGATTTATAGAATATTAAAAAGAAATAATTTTACTATTTATATAAGTACATAAAATGTTGTTGCCTAAATATAGAAATAATTTTAAAAAGTTAAAATCCAAAAAATGTCATTTTTCTGATTAAGCTCAAAATACCACTAAAATCCTAAAATGTGATAGTTTCCCTTAAAATAATGCTTTTTGGGATTATAAACATTTAAATTCAAAGTAAAATTATTTAAAATATTAGTTTTTTCAATTTCCTCACACTTCAACCATACTTGTCCCCAAACATAATATCTCAACATTGAAAATCATAGGGAACCAATGTTACCAATATTCAAATTCCAAAGAAATAAAATTAAACAGTATTCAATTTAAAATAAAATTATAAAATATTAGATAAAATATCAATTCAATTTCAAAATTTTCAAAGAAATATACAATTCCTTTATTTTACTTTTACCCTCTGAAAAAAATGATGGAACTTCTCCTTATATTCATTCAACCTCCTCAATTAATTATTATTAAACATGCTAAATCATGATCTACCTCACAATAGATTATTTTCTCTCATCACTCATGATAAAATTCATGTAGAGTTATGATCGTATCATTAGAACATGATCTTCATCTATTGTATTGTAAATGAACTTCTCTCTCTACTTTATAAAGACAAAAGTCACATAAAATCATAAGGGATTTCATTAATGGTCCAAATAACTCTTAGGCTTACGTTTGGTAGTAATTGATGTTTGAAAGTTAAGGCTCGAGGAGGAGGTTTATCTCATAATTAAAATGCATGATATCAAAAATAAATGTGTCATAAAATTCTCCCCTTCAAATTAAAAACTCCCACTTCCCCAAACTCAAAGTAACTTTTATAATCATATAATACATAATGAATAATTTGTGAACCCTCTTGAATATTTTTTTATTTTATACTTTTTTTACCTTTTAAAGAATCTTTTAGTTTTTTTTATTTTATTAAAATTTATGATTATAATAAACCTCACATCCAACACCTAACAATGTATGATAAAAATCATAGTTCTAGTGATGGTGATTTTTGGTTTTCCCAAATCACAACCCATTTTTCTCATTTTTTGGTTCTTTTTTTCATTTTATATATTTTTTAATTCAATAGTGGAAAACAATAAGTATCATGAATGAAATAAAAACCTTAATTTCTTCCCACAATAATCACCCCCACACTTCTTCTTTATAATGCACTTCGTCCCTTCCACCATGACTCCCTTCACCCCCAGACATAAACATTAAAATATCATAAAAATACCAAGAGTAGGGTGGATAAAAATTGCTTGAATCATGGATCATCTCTATAGAAGTAGTTCATCGTATCTATGCATTAAAGAAGTATTTATTTAAAGGTGTTATTTTAAGGATAAGTGGTTTATAAAAATATGTCTCAATAATTTTAAATGTGTTTTTTCATATTCATTTCTTTGACAAGTTCAAATATAATTTCTAGTAGGTTAAATGTAAAGACCCGGAAATTTCAAAGAAATTTTTTTTCTTAATTACTTTGGAATTTTACGAGGCTGTGGCTTCTGACGAAACATAATTCCAAGGCCCGGTGTGCCCGGAATCAAGTTCCGAAGTTTAGCTCGGGTACGTTCAGTGAACGAATGAGCGGGTTTTTCTAACTTTTGAACCGGTGCTCGGAATCGAAATCTGAGGGCACAGATGGAACCGCAGCGCCGGTAATTGCTTAAGAAAACCTTTTCTGAAGGTGCGTTTTCTCGGGAGGAGTTGTTTAAAATTTGAGGTGTAAGTGAAGAATAAAATAAAATTTGTAATCCAATTTTATTTTTCTTCTAAGTAGATTTATCCTTTGTGTGGAAGTTGGGTTGGTAACTTCCCTTGGGAGAATAAAGGAGAGGTGGGGCCCACATGAGCCCCCACCTTTTCACATTTCCCATAACCCCTTGAAACTCCTCCTTAATGTTGTGACTTTACCTCCTCTCTTTTAATGAATGCCAACACACTCTCTAATCAATTAATTGAACACATTAATTAATTGAATTAGTTTTGAATTTTAAAAGTGTTGGCATGTGTGAATAAATTAAGACAAAGTCTTAATTTATTTTGGTTGATGGGTTGTGTGGGGAAATGGAGGAGATAGAATTCGTCTTCTTCGTTGGAGAACGCGAAGAACGTCAAGAACCCGACGAAGAACGCCGTCACCGCAAGGAGTGAATGACGTTCCATTCTTCTTCCCTCTCTACAGCCGGTGAGAGACGCCTTCATCGAAGAACGACGACGCGCCACATCCTTCATCGGGAGAACACCGATGATGCTTTCGGAGCCTCGATCTGTGATGTCGTCTTCCGCGACGCCGTCTTCCGCGATGTCCTTCCGCCATGACGACCCTCATTTGACGACCTCATCGAGGTAGGGGTTTAATCTTCGGTCAAGTTTTATTTAACGAAATTCGTTGATAATTGTTGGCCGCTTGCTATCATTATAACGGGAGGAGGTCGGACCGCACAAACACGGCCGACCATCCTCCCCCCTTGTTGTCATACTCGTTGCGGTTTGAACGAAGGTGACGCGGTGACATCGCACCGCGCGGAAACAAAGAAGAACGGGGGAAGAAGCGTGGCGCTATCGCGCCACGCCGTGGAGGCCGAATAAAGCCGCGGCGCCATCGCGCCGCGCCGGAAAACCACGAAGAGGCCGCGAATTGTTTATTTGACGTGCGGATCGACGGGCGATGACGGAACGGGCTGCAGAGGCGTTTTGAAGACTTATTAGTGAGGAGCAGGTCCCGAGAGGACCGCTGGCGAAGACGGCAGGCAAAATGGACCACCGGAGCGTGTCCGATGTTCCGCGGAAGACCCTGCTGGCACGCCCGCCGGCACGGCGGCGTCCCGGTGCACCACCAAAAGGGACCGCCGCGGCTTCAGCCGTAGTGGTAGGTGATTGGTCCTACCACCGCGCGGGACCAGGGAAGACCGGGGGTCGTAACCCCCGGCTATCAAATGGAGCGGCCCCCACGTGGGGGTCGTAGATCAATTAAGGGGGCCAGCCCCCCCCCCCTTCGCAATGGCACGACCAAGCTGGTTGTGCGGGGCGCGCTCGCGCCGGGCCAACCGGCTGCCCGGGCCGGGCCGCGCCGCGCCCAAATGGGCTGGACCCAGACTCGGGTCGGGTCGACCCGGTTCGGGCCACCCCAGGGGGTCTCAGGCCGGGTCGGTCCGGGCCCAAAACCCCCTAAAACCGGACATGTTCGTTATTTTGTCCATAACTTTGGCTACGGACCTCCTATTGATGAACTTTCAGTTGCGATGCGATCCTTGAATCGAGACGGTCGTTTAGGTATATTACACTCAAGGTTTTAGAGAACAATGGGTATGGCCGGGTTGGTTCGAACCTGAAACCAACCGGGCCCTCGGACCGGAAACGCTTATAACTTGAGCTCCGGACATCCGATTGACGTGACGTCAACTTTGTTGGATTCCTCTTGATAAGACGGAACTTTTTGAATACTTCACCTAATGTTTGGACGCAATTGGAGTATGGCTGGGTTGGATTGTACCCGAAATCCAACTGGGCCCCTGGAACGGAAAAGCCGATAACTTTCAGACCAGACGACCGTTTGACGAACCGTCAGCGGTGTTGGTGATCACGTCGAGAAACGGTCACTATGAGTATCTCTTATGTGAGTTCGGGGTATAGTTGAGATATGGTCAGGTTGGTTCGTACATGAAACCTACCAGGCCCCTGGGACGAAAAGGCTAATAACTCACAGACCGGGCGTCCGATTGACGCGCTGTCTATTGCGTTGAGACCCCTATGGCGAGGCAGTCCTTTGAGATACTTCTTCTTGGTACTTTGAGATACTTGGAGTATCAACCTGTAGCTCGTGGAGCGGACCCTCCCGAAGACGATCGTACGGAGTACGGAGACCATGTAGCTGGCTGAGACCTAATGACTGCTTGACCTACTCGATTTGGAGTGAGTCGACTAGGCCAGTGGACGGAGTACTACTATGTTTGGGTGAAGCCCCACGGCGGACGGAGCACCTGGTAGCAGGCATCAAACCCATGGTACTCAACAGAAGGAGTACCTCTGCAGGCTATTAGGGGGGTGCACTACTGTGTTTGGGTGGCAGACCACGGTGGGAAGCACTACTATGTCTGGGTGGCTGACCCGCGGTACTAGACAGGAGGAGTACCTCAGTAGTCTTAGGTTAGTGACAATTACCTTGGAGTCGTGACAGGATCACTGTGCTCGTCAGAGACAGGGCTTTTCAGCAGTTACGGTTTCGATAATGAAAATCCTGGTTTGAGTTGAGTCTATGGCCTTTGTGTTTACCTCATGAATGAGATGGGTCACTTGATAACTTAGGTATATTTATGGGCATATACCTAGGTAGTGGTTATCCGTTGATTTCATAACCTTTGTGTTTCCTCATGATTGAGATGGGTTACTTGATAACTTAGTTATATTTCTGGGCATATACCTAAGTAGAGGTTATCTGTCGAGATCTTTCTTTGTGGTTATCCTTGTTGGATTTAGTGAGACCTTGAGGGTCTCGGGGTTCCTACTGAGTATCGTTATACTCACCCCTGCACGGGCTATGCCTGCAACTTGTTGTGTTGGTTGCAGACGACGGGCAGCACTGACAGGGGCTGAGTGTTCGAGGGCTGGACGGTACCCGGAGGCGGACCTCACGACAAGTCAGTATCTGAAGGTGGACTTCACGACGAGACGATACTCAGAGGAGGTTGACGGGCGAGAGCGTTTTGGAGGCTATCTGTACCTACCCTTCAGGGAGGATCCGTGGTGGATGATCCAGGAGTTGCGCTATCTGTACCTACCCTTCAGGTAGGATCCAAGGTGGACGACCTAGGAGCTGCTTCTATTCTTCCAGCTGCTTGTCTTTTATATTGTACTTTTGTTCAGTTGTAGTTGTACTTTCGGTTGGGTTTGTATTCTGGCCCATTTACTTTTCAGCACTTCTTTTGTACTTAGTGTATTACTTCCGCTTGTACTCTGTGGTGTTTTGGTTACTTTTATAAAGGCAATGTCTTCCCAGTTATCGGGATTTACGCCTTTGGTTCTAGTCGCCAGCCCTTGGCCTATGGAAGGCGGGCTTGGGGTAGTCACAGCATGGGCCCCGAGGACGGGTTGTGACAAATTGGTATCAAAGGAGTCAGTTCCACCACAGAACTTATAACTCTGATATTCCCTTTCTGTGAAGAAATAGTGTTAAGGGTACCGAGTGTGGTTTTCAGTTCAGGGAGTCCAGTGTTGGTGCGGCGGCCGACGTATCCATACACTAGGACCCTGACTTCCACTACTAGAAAAACAGGTATTTGCGACGGGATCCCGTCGCAAATGTCTTTTTGCGACGGGGTCCCGTCGCAAATAGCCCGTTGCTGAAAACGGCGTCGCAACAACACTTATTTGTGACGGGCCCGTCGCTAAAGCCTTTTTTTGCGACGGTCATTCTCCCCGTCGCAAATAGTATTCCGTATTTTTGTAAAAAACATTTAAAATAGTTTTCGCGACGGCACCGTCGCAAAAACTATTTTTTCAAAAAAATAAAAAACTATTAATAATACTAGTATTTGCGACGGGCATAGTATCCCGTCGCAAATACTATTTTTTTTAAAAAAATAAAAACTATTAATAATACTAGTATTTGCGACGGGCATAGTATCCCGTCGCAAATACTATAAAAAAAATAAAAAAAAATATTAATAAATTATTTTAATTAATATAATAATAGAATTATAATTCACAAATAAAAAAATTAATTATTTTAATTAATATAATAATAATAGAATTATAATTCAAAAATAAAAAATAATAGAATATTAATAAATGATTTAATTAATATAATAATATTAGAATTATAATTCATAAATAAAAAAAATTAATAAGTTATTTTAATTAATATAAAAATAATAGAATTATTTTACATTCAAATATTAAAATAATTCAAGTATTACAAAAAATATAATTAAATTATAATATTATAAAATTTTAATATATATATATATATTTTAATATTATAAAATATAAATAATTTTATTATTCATATTAATATTGTTATTTAAAAATATAATATTATTAATATTTTATAATGAGACAAAAACTAAGAATAGAAAAAAAAAATTTGATTTCCCAAATTTTATAACATAAATACAAACTCTAATTTGAAGGAGGGGGGAGGTGGGGGATCTGGAGATGGTGGTGGAGGAAACTCCATCCCTAAAGCATGAGTCAGTCGGCGCATGTACTCCATCTGATCCTGATGCTGCTGCTGCCACCGACTCGTCTGCTCCTCGTACAACTGTTGCTGGCGTCGACGCTCCTCCTCATGCTACTGACGCATCTGCTCCTGCTCCTGTCGGAGACTCTCTATCTGTGTAGTCTGAGATCGCAACTGATCCTCATACTGTGTAGTAGAAGAAGATGCACGAGCTCCTCTCGAGCTGGACGCCGACATCGCAGCACTGCCATAATAATCTCCGGGAGTCAGTCGAGAGCCGATACCAACTACCCGGCCCTTCTCGAAGGCATACTGGGTGGCCTGCATCCATGCCGCCTCATCAAACTGACGGGCAGTGGTCTGATCTGATGACTCGGCCTGACTCTCAGGCCGGGCCTGTGATGTTGTGGCCTCATATGACTCCTATAGTTGCAATTTAAAATTAAAATTGTGAATATATTATATGCAGTTAATTTTTAAACTTGAAAACAAATAATACTGACCACGATGTGATGCTGACGATCACCTCTGAGCTCCCCAGTAGCAGGATCACTATACATCCTCCGATATACGTCGTACTCTGTAATATCGGGGTGCTCGACACCCTATAAGAATAAAAAATAAACTATTAATATTTATAGTTATATAAAATATTTATAAATAATGTACGTACCAGATGCTGTCTATGAGTACTGAAAGAACGACTCCCAGCTCAATGAGTCACCTCCTGTCTCCCCCGATTCTGCCTCCCCACCGATGATCTCCTCTGAAAGGCACCACTCAACCAGTGCGCACATAATCCATCCCATACATGGGATGAAATATACTCTGGTCGGTGTGCTCTATATGACTCCTCAAAATCTGACACTCCTGCTTTCTTCATCGCAGCTTTTCTTAAATTGTGCAAAAACTGACGAAGGCGATCACGCATGGCCACCTCCCATGCCTCGTAGATGGCGTCACGCATGGTATCCTCGATCGGATACCATAAACCCTACAAATAAATCAAAATATCAAGTTAGAAATGAAATAATTTTCAAAATAAAAATTATTTATTTACGTACGTACCAACCAATGGCCGAACATGGCCTGCTGCACATCAATGGAAATCTGCTCCCATGTGGTCCACGGCTGAGAGAAATAGTTGCGCAAAATAGCGCTGCCCTGTCCGACTGCTATATGCGGAAAACTGAAAAAATAATAAACATTTATTATGTGAATAGATTAATGAAATCTTAGTCAAATCCACAGGTTATCACACAGGTTATCACACCTCCGTGTGCGTGGATCAAACCCAAGACGTGGACGTCGCTCGGGGACGGGGTCAGGAATCATCAATCGTGCAAGACCGCGCCCCCTCCACGTACTCCCTGGAGCGCCTGTAGGCTGAGGGTCATCTGTCAGCAACGCATCCGCATCAAAAGTCAGGTCAGTATCCGCCAACTCACGAAATGTGGCCTCGTCCATCTGAAACAGAAAATGTTAATGTTAGCAAATAATTGATAATTACTATTATATATACATATATACATATATACATATTATGATTGTATATAAATACCATGGAATGCTATCAGTGTTCATCTTCATCATCATCTTCATATATGTCAATGTCATCTTCATATTCCTCCTCAACATCATCGATATCCATTCGAGTTACATTTGCTTCATCTCTTACCATTTCAAATTCATATGTGACATCATTAACATCATCGTCATCACCGACTCTTAAATGTGGGGTGTCGTCATCGATACTCATGTCTCTTTGTAAAAAAGATTGATTTTAAGTACTCTCTTGAAAAACTTCAATTCTTTGCACATCAGTGAAAGCACATTCACTTTGACTAAACTGATTGTCTCGAATTTTGATTTTTATTATACTCCACCAATCAGTCAAGTCTCTTGATGTTGCACAGTACTTTGCATAATAAACTTGATATGCCTGTTGAGCCAATAAGAATGGTTCATTGACTGCGAGAACACTTTTACATTTAATATCGATGATTCCATGAGTCGGATGAACATGCACGCCTCTCTCTGTATCCAACCACCGACATTTGAACATGGTTATGTAATGTTGTCCAAGATAACAGAGTTCAATGATTTTATCAAGTATGCCATAAAAGTCAACTTCATTTTCTCGATGATGAGATCCTCTCAAGCTAACTCCACTGTTCATTGTTTTTTTCGATTCCCCATATGCATGTGTGTGGAATCGAAATCCATTCACCACATATGCATTATAAGTTTTAACAAGTTTGGAAGGTGGGTTACTCAATACACACAGCCGTTTGTCAATTTTATCAGCATGTCGAGACACCTGAAAATTTGTGAAATAATTATCAATATAGTAAACTATACATTGAATGAGTTTCTAAAAGATAAAGAATTTATGTTACCAGTTTTTGAAACCACTGAGAGAAATTTTTCAGTCGACGTTCTTCGAGAGCAACTGCTGTAATTTGTGGAATTTGTTTCTTGATATGATTATCATACAACCTATAAAAACCAAATTTATTTACTGTAACATAAATGATAGAATAAGTGATATAAACACTTACAGTACAACTGATGTCATCTCTTCACAGTTGAGCAGAACATACGTATGAGCTCTTTGATGTTCATCATCTGAAAGCCAGCGTTCATAAACTCCACCAAAACCAAGCTCTGACTGGTTGAAAATAGATAATTGATTGTCGATTTGTCACGCCCGGACTTTTGAGGTATGCGTTTAAATTTTAAATTTTTATTTCATAAGTTTATTTTGTCAGTTTGATTTTATTGCTTTGTTGAGCGTGGGCTGAGTCGTTAGGGAATAATTGCAGAGGCGCTGATAAGCGCGCACTTACGTCACGTCGATCGTCATGCAGTGCCGATGCTCGGACGATGAATTCTGGAAGGAACTTTCATGGTTTTAGTTATTATTATAACATGTTTATTATATTATTGTCAATGTTATATTACTATCATTGTTATTATTATGATAGTATTATTGATGATATATTGTATATTATTAAGTCATTAGCATTACTATTATAATATTAGTATCATTATTTTATTATGATTAATATAATACTATTATTATTAACTTTATAATTGTTTTGATAATGTTAGTATTATTGATAATATATATATGTTGTATTATCATTATTACTAATACTATATTATCATTATTATTATTATTATTTATTTATTTTATATATAACTTTTATAATGTAATTGTTATTATTGTCTTTAAATTTTTTTTTTATTGACTATTATAATTATTGTTATTTGCTTTTAATTTTATTATAAATTTTGTAATTTGTTATTATTACTTGTGTTTATTTTGTTTATTACTTTTTTATTTTTATTTTTATTTTTTTCTCTCTCCTGTAACAAATTCTGTTACACCGTTTCGGTTTTCTTTTTTTTTCTCTTTTCTTTTTTTTTCTCCCTTCCTCCTTTTTCCCCTCGGCCTCCCGCGCACCCGGCCTCACCCCTCCTTCACGCGGCGTGCACACATCCCCCTCCGCCCAGCTCCTCCGCCTTGCGCCGACCCCGCGCCGCCGTCCCGGCTTCCCCGACACCGTCCTGGTTTCCCCTCCGGAGGCAAACCCCCCCCCCCCCCCCCCCCCCGCCTGCACTGTTTCCCGCCGTCCAGCGCTGCACCTCCTTTCCTCCCTGCCAGCCGGACTCCCCATCGCCCTTCCTCTCTTCTAGCCGGACTGACCAGCCGCCGCAGCCCTACCTCTCGCCGGACTGCCGCCGCAACCTCCTCCCTCCTTCGGACAGCCCTTCGGCCGACCTGCTGCTTCCCTTGCACCCCAGCCGGCGCAACCCCCTGTCTCCTCTCCTTCTCTTCCTCCTTTCTTCTTCTTCTTCTCTTCTTCCTCCTCTCTTCTTCTTCTTCCCTTTCTTTCCTTCCTCTTCTTCCCGTTCCGGCACCCCTGTTCGGCGCCTCCTCCTTCCGCAGGTCTGTTTTCCTTTTGTTTTATTTATTTTATTTTATTATTCTAAGTTATCCTGTTTTCCTTTTATTTTATTTATTTTATTTTATTATTTTAAGTTATCCGGTTTTCCTTTTATTTTATTTATTCTATTTTATTATTTTAAGTTATCTAATAAGATATTTTGTTTTCTTGTGTTAATATTATTAATATGTTAGTTATTATATCATTTAATATGTTAGTATTATAATTATGTAAATGATAATATTATTATTATAATATTATTATTATTATTATTATGTTAGTAATACTATTATTATTATACTACTATTGTTATTATTATTATTATTATTATTAATATGCTATTACTATTATTAATATTAATGTTATTGTTATTATTATTATGTATAATTATTATTATTACTATTATTACTATCGTTATTATATTATTATTATTATTCTATTATATTATAACTAAGTTTAGTAACGATTTTCTGTTTTAGGGCCCCTTGACGGCTTCCTACAGTGACCATTGATCGTCGGGAATTCGGTGCCGCGTCGTTTCACGCACCCGTTTGAGGTAGGTGGTTCCGCACTCAAGTATGGGTTTATAATCCTTTGCTTGCACTCCTAGTTAATCAAATGTTTTACCCCCTGTTTCCATACTATGAATTTTTATCCCTTTATTAAAAGTAATGTCGTGTGTTTATTACTTGGACCTAGTTAAAACTTTGAATGTCTTTCTTTCTCTCTATTTTCAAATAGTCATCAGCAAGTTTTAAAAGTATTGTTTTGGTTTACCTGATTGAAGAAAAGAAAGAAAGATGTTGTTTATTTTCAAACTGTGCTACTGGTTTTATTTAGCGTACTTGCAATACATACTATGTTTTGAAATGCTATGGTGTGCGTGTGGTATTTTCAAAAGAAAGAATATCAGTGTGCGGGTGATATGGCAGGTGTTTTCTGAATTGGGTGAGCACAAGGAGGGAAGCCTGGGTATTAGGTGGGTGGACTAGGACTAGTGAGCTGGTAGTCCGGAGATGACTCGACCCGGTTTCACTGGCAGGTTTGACGATTGCAACACTAACTAAACATATGATATCTGAGGGTCGTGGCCTTCTAAGCCACGTGTTCTGAGGGTCGTGGCCTTCTAAGCCACGTTTTCTGAGGGTCGTGGCCATCTAAGCCACGTTTCACTGAGACACGATGTCCTAGGGTCCCACTGTCACTAGTATCCTTAGGGCATTCCCATCCTCTGGTGCTACTTATACTTGTGCGCACACTGATCCGTGATATTTATATCATTTGAATTTCATTCTGGTATGTGACTTGAACCGTCTTTCTTTAAAAGCATTTTGTGAAAAGATTTTATTTATTTTTGCACCTTTTACTTTATACAGCATTGCAAATGGATTTTTTCTTTATACTTGTGCGTGGAATCTTGCTTGGTGATATCCTGCTGGGCGATTGCTCACACCCTACTTACACCTTTGGGTGTAAGTAGATATGTTTACTTCTGATACAGGTAAGGGCCCGGTTTTTGGAGGCAGTGGTTCAGGTTGTTAGCTGGACTGACTACGTGACATTTTGGTGGTGACTTGGAGGCAGTGTTCCCACATTGTGCTGCAGCCCCTAGGTTGGTTGTAGTCACCTTGTTTTTTTTTGTTTTGTGTGAGTTTTGACTACTTTGTCTAAAAACCTGTATTGGTTAGATGGTTGTTGACTGTCACTTCTACTTTTACTTGGTCATTTTGATTGGCTGCTTTACATTTATTCACTCGGGTAAATCGTTCCCAAGGTTTATTTCGATACCCGGGCACTTGTGCCAGCCCGTGGGGATCGGGAACGCCCTTCGGGCCTTGCCGCGGGCCGAGTCGGGCGTCGGTTCGGATGACGATCCGATTCGGTTCGTGACAAAATGTTATCAGAGGGAGGTTGGTTGTGTTGGTGGTTTATGTTATTTGGGTTATACATGAGTTGGGTCTGTCGGGGCTCAGGATTCATGTTGCGAGTATGGTGCCTGGCCAGCACGCCTCGTGACAGATACTGAGTCACCATGGGATGTCAGGGTGCTTGTTTCACTTTCTTTCTGGGTGGGACGTGCAGGCTGCAGACTGTGCGTGGACACCAGATAAGGAAAGTAAAGCTTTTATATGGATTTGTTTTTGCATGATTGGTTTATTGATGAATAATTATCTTGTTGGAAAATTTTATTCCCTTTTTATTGATGGTTTTCTTTCTTGATTGCTGCTCTTTTTCAGTAAGATGCCTCCCCGGAGAGTTCCCCTGCATCCACGGGAGGAAGCCGGAGAGAGTTCTCCCGCGCCGCTTGATCAGAGATTGGTTGAGGCGATGGTCCGAGCCGTTCAGGCTTTATGACAAGGGGCGACTCCTGCCCCCGCCCCTGTTCCAGCTAGAGGGGAAGATTTTGGCTCCAGAAAAGATAGAGCTCAGGAGTTTCTGAGAAGCAAACCTCCTTCTTTCTGAGGTGGTTCAGAACCTCAGGAGGCAGAGGAGTGGCTTGAGAAGATAGAGCGCGTGTTCGATTTCCTTGACACGCTTGAGGAAGTCAGGGTGAAGTGCGCCTCGTTCCAGCTGGAGGGTTCCAGTCGCAAATGGTGGGAATCAGTGGTCCAGGATGGGAAGCATGAGCACATGAGCTGGAAGGATTTCAAGGGTCTCTTCAACGAGCAGTATTGTCCAGAGTTTGTAGCCTATGCTAGATCTCGGGAGTTCATGGAGCTATCGCAGGGGAATCAGACAGTGATGGAGTATGCGAATCGCTTTGCTGAACTGGTACGGTACGCACCTGAGATAGTTTCGAGCGAATTCTTGAAAGCTCGGAAGTTTGAGAAGGGCCTTCGACCAGAAATTCACTCCCAGGTTTTCTTGTTCAAGCTGAAGACTTACGCTGAGGTGGTCGATCGTGCTTGTATGGCCGAGATTGACCAGAAGGGAAAGTCGGGGTTTTCTGGATCAGTGTCAGGGCTTGGCAGTGGCAGTTCATCTGAGAAGAAAAGGAAGCGTGATGAGCAATGGAAGAAGGGTGACGGCAGCTCAGGTCATCCTCCCAGGCAGTTTTCATCTGGGGCTTCTGGTGCAGGGTCTGTTGTGTGCCATCAGTGCGGAAGGGCAGGGCACATCCGACCTGCTTGTCCATACCCTCCCAGACCATGCCATGGATGTGGAGTGGTGGGACATCTACAGCGCTTCTGCAGGACTGCACGCCCTTATCAGAGCGGGGCTGGATCAGTGACTTCTAGAGGGGTATCAGTTCAGTCAGAGCCGACCAGGACGACAGGATCTCGGTTTGGTGGGCGTGGTGGTAGGACCGGATCGTCTTCAGGGCAGAGCCATATCAGGGCAGCGCCTCAGGCGAGCGGTCATTCTCAGGCAGGGACCAGGCAACTGCATGTTGTGGATCAGGCACCAGCGGGATCTGATGCAGGGCCTTCGACGGTTCGAGGTACTATTCTGGTTGCATCTTCTATAGCTGCAGTTTTATTTGATACTGGTGCTTCAGTTTCTTTTATATCTGCTCGTTTTGTGAATCTGCTGAACCTACCATCCGAGCTTTTATCGTGTGCTATGGAGTTGGTAACGCCATTGGGGAAAAAGAGGGAGCAAGGCCTCAAGTGCCGATCGTGCGCACTTTCTGTGTCGGGTGTCGAGATGGAATGGGATTTCTTGGTCCTTGGCATGGACCTATTTGATGTGATCCTCGGTATGGACTGGCTGGTGCGCTTCCAGGCGCACATTGATTGCTATCGACGCCGAGTCAGCTTTACAGCACCAGATGGGACTCCTCATCTTTTTCACGGAGAATGGGATCCTCGGTCGGGACGTGCGGGACCTCCACTCCCTGAGCTTGGAAATCTTGCTTATCAGTTATCGTCGCTCGCGCTGGAGGACGACGGTGGTATTTCACAGGGCGGGTTGCCTCGTGTAGTGGATGAGTTCCCAGAGGTTTTCCCAGATGATTTTTCTGGCTTACCCCCAGAGCGAGACGTGGAGTTCTCGATTGAGTTGGCGCCGGGAACACATCCTATATCTCTTCCCTCAAATCGCATGGCCCCCACCGAATTGAGGGAATTAAAGATACAGCTGGATGATTTGGAATCCAAAGGATTCATTCGCCCGAGCGTCTCTCCTTGGGCCGCACCAGTTTTATTTGCGAAGAAGGCCGATGGAAACCTTCGGATGTGCATTGATTACCGGAAGCTGAACAAGGTAACCATCAAGAATAAATACCCTTTGCCTCGGATTGACGATTTGTTTGACCAGCTGAAGGGGGCAAAGTGGTTCTCCAAGATTGATTTGCGTTCGGGATACCACCAGCTCAGGGTGAGAGAAGCAGATATCCCGAAGACGGCTTTCCGAAGCAGGTACGGTCACTTCGAGTACTTGGTCATGCCTTTCGGACTGACGAATGCTCCTGCAGTTTTTATGGCACTCATGAATAGGGTGTTCCACCAATATCTCGACTCATTTGTCGTGGTATTCGTGGATGACATCCTGGTCTACTCTGGATCTGAGGAGGAGCATGAGCACCACTTGCGCGTTGTTTTGGGCACCTTGCGAGATCACCGCCTGTATGCCAAACTCTCGAAGTGCACTTTCTGGATCAGGGAAGTGAAGTTCCTGGGGCACGTCGTCTCAGAACAAGGGGTTTCAGTGGATCCCGAAAAGATCAGAGCAGTTATGTCTTGGGAGCAGCCGAGAAATGTGTTTGAGATCAGGAGTTTTCTGGTCTTGGCAGGTTATTACAGGCGCTTTGTCCGGGACTTCTCGCGGCTCGCCTCCCCCATGACCGCACTCACCCGGAAAGGGGTGAAGTTTGAATGGAGCCCACAGTGCCAGACATCTTTTGAGGAGCTGAAGCGGCGACTGACCACTGCACCTGTGTTGACCTTGCCAGAGTCAGGAAAGGGCTATGTGGTGTACTGTGATGCGTCAGGTACGGGCCTTGGATGTGTGCTCATGCAGGATGACCATGTGGTGGCTTATGGTTCTCGCCAACTCCGACCGCATGAGAAGAACTATCCGACTCACGACTTAGAGTTGGCGGCAGTGATGCATGCTTTGAAGACGTGGCGCCACTATCTTTTCGGGGAGAAGTTTGTGGTATATTCTGACCACAAGAGCCTGGCATATATTTTCTCTCAGAGGGATCTCAATTTGAGGCAGCGCCGCTGGGTCGAGTACCTGCAGGGTTTTGATTTTGATATTGTCTATACCCCTGGCAAGGGTAATGTGGTAGCTGACGCATTGAGCAGAAAAGTACCAGTGCAGGCGCTGAAGAAGTCCAGCGATGAGTGGACTTTGATGGGGCTCTTCGCCCAGTTGCATTTGGAGAGCAGGGAGCACAGTGGAGGTACTTTCTTGGCTAGCATCCAGTTGAATCCTGCCCTTCTAGAGTTGATTCAGCAGGAGCAGCCTGGTGATGAGTTTTGTCAGCGATCTATGCAGTTTCTTCATGGTGGGGAGACTCCTTCTGATTGGTACTTGTCTTCCCAGAGGGTTCTATGCTTCAAGGGCCGTGTTGTAGTGTCGTCGTCTCTGCGAAAGGTGGTGATGCAGGATAGCCACCAGTCTCAGTGGGCCGTCCACCCTGGTACCACCAAGATGTACTACGATGTTCGCCGGCAGTTCTGGTGGCCAGGTATGAAACGAGACATAGCCGACTTCGTATCCCGATGTTACACTTGCCAGCAAGTGAAAGCAGAACATCAGAGACCATCTGGCCTACTCCAGCCATTACCCATTCCTACCTGGAAGTGGGACGAGGTCGCCATGGACTCCATCATTGGCCTGCCTCGTACACCTCGAGGGAGGAATGCTATCTGGGTGGTGATTGATCGTTTGACTAAGTCTGCTCACTTTATTCCGATCAGAGACACATCGAAGGTAGAGGAACTGGGTCGTTTGTACGTTCAGGAGGTGGTCAGACTTCATGGTGTGCCGTCGGCAGTTGTTTCTGACAGGGACCCCCGTTTTACATCACGATTTTGGGGAGGCCTCCAGAAGGATTTGGGGTCGCAGATTAAGATGAGCACGGCATACCATCCGCAGACCGATGGCCAGACGGAGCGGGCGAATCAGATTCTGGAAGACATGCTCCGGGCCTGTGTGTTAGATTTTGGAGGCTCATGGGATATCCATTTGGGGCTGGTCGAGTTTGCTTACAATAACAGTTACCAGTCTTCCATCAGAATGGCACCCTTTGAGGCGCTCTATGGCCGACCTTGTCGGTCTCCTCTGTGTTGGGCTGAGGTAGGAGAGGCCTCGCTCTTGGGACCGAGTCTTGTACAGGAGACGTCTGAGAAAGTCAAGCTGATTAGGCAGCGGTTGTTGACAGCTCAGAGTCGCCACAAGTCCTATGCAGATCAGAGGCGGTGGGACCTTGAGTTTTCAGTGGGGGACAGAGTGTTCCTAAAAGTGGCCCCTCGCTTGGGTCACCGTCGTTTGGGGAAACAGGGGAAGCTGACACCGAGATATGTCGGACCTTTCGAGATTCTTGAACGGATTGGCAAGGTGGCATACAGGTTAGCTTTTCCCTCGCAGTTGACGTCGATTCACGACGTATTTCATGTCTCCCAACTGAAGAAATACAACCCCGACCCGTCGCATGTGCTGAATTGGGAGGAGCTGGAGATAGAGGCTGACTTGTCAGTGGTCGAGTGACCAGTGCGTATAGTGGATTCTCGGGAAAAGGTGTTGCGTGGGAAGTCCATTCCTCTGGTCCGTGTTCTTTGGCAGCACGGGAATGACGAACACGAGACTTGGGAGCGGAAGTCATGGGTTGAGCAGGAGTACCCATTTCTATTCTCTGATCAGGCTTTGAGCTGACTTTCCGAGGGCGGAAAGTTTTCATGGTGGGGAGAATTGTCACGCCCGGACTTTTGAGGTATGCGTTTAAATTTTAAATTTTTATTTCATAAGTTTATTTTGTCAGTTTGATTTTATTGCTTTGTTGAGCGTGGGCTGAGTCGTTAGGGAATAATTGCAGAGGCGCTGATAAGCGCGCACTTACGTCACGTCGATCGTCATGCAGTGCCGATGCTCGGACGATGAATTCTGGAAGGAACTTTCATGGTTTTAGTTATTATTATAACATGGTTATTTTATTATTGTCAATGTTATATTACTATCATTGTTATTATTATGATAGTATTATTGATGATATATTGTATATTATTAAGTCATTAGCATTACTATTATAATATTAGTATCATTATTTTATTATGATTAATATAATACTATTATTATTAACTTTATAATTGTTTTGATAATGTTAGTATTATTGATAATATATATATGTTGTATTATCATTATTACTAATACTATATTATCATTATTATTATTATTATTTATTTATTTTATATATAACTTTTATAATGTAATTGTTATTATTGTCTTTAAATTTTTTTTTATTGACTATTATAATTATTGTTATTTGCTTTTAATTTTATTATAAATTTTGTAATTTGTTATTATTACTTGTGTTTATTTTGTTTATTACTTTATTATTATTATTTTTATTTTTTTCTCTCTCCTGTAACAAATTCTGTTACACCGTTTCGGTTTTCTTTTTTTTTTCTCTTTTCTTTTTTTTCTCCCTTCCTCCTTTTTCCCCTCGGCCTCCCGCGCACCCGGCCTCACCCCTCCTTCACGCGGCGTGCACACAGCCCCCTCCGCCCAGCTCCTCCGCCTTGCACCGACCCCGCGCCGCCGTCCCGGCTTCCCCGACGCCGTCCTGGTTTCCCCTCCGGCGGCAAACCCCCCCCCCCCCCCCCCCCGCCTGCACTGTTTCCCGCCGTCCAGCGTTGCACCTCCTTTCCTCCCTGCCAGCCGGACTCCCCATCGCCCTTCCTCTCTTCTAGCCGGACTGACCAGCCGCCGCAGCCCTACCTCTCGCCGGACTACCGCCGCAACCTCCTCCCTCCTTCGGACAGCCCTTCGGCCGACCTGCTGCTTCCCTTGCACCCCAGCCGGCGCAACCCCCTGTCTCCTCTCCTTCTCTTCCTCCTTTCTTCTTCTTCTTCTCTTCTTCCTCCTCTCTTCTTCTTCTTCCCTTTCTTTCCTTCCTCTTCTTCCCGTTCCGGCACCCCTGTTCGGCGCCTCCTCCTTCCGTAGGTCTGTTTTCCTTTTGTTTTATTTATTTTATTTTATTATTCTAAGTTATCCTGTTTTCCTTTTATTTTATTATTTTAAGTTATCCGGTTTTCCTTTTATTTTATTTATTCTATTTTATTATTTTAAGTTATCTAATAAGATATTTTGTTTTCTTGTGTTAATATTATTAATATGTTAGTTATTATATCATTTAATATGTTAGTATTATAATTATGTAAATGATAATATTATTATTATAATATTATTATTATTATTATTATTATGTTAGTAATACTATTATTATTATACTACTATTGTTATTATTATTATTATTATTAATATGCTATTACTATTATTAATATTAATGTTATTGTTATTATTATTATGTATAATTATTATTATTACTATTATTACTATCGTTATTATATTATTATTATTATTCTATTATATTATAACTAAGTTTAGTAACGATTTTCTGTTTTAGGGCCCCTTGACGGCTTCCTACAGTGACCATTGATCGTCGGGAATTCGGTGCCGCGTCGTTTCACGCACCCGTTTGAGGTAGGTGGTTCCGCACTCAAGTATGGGTTTATAATCCTTTGCTTGCACTCCTAGTTAATCAAATGTTTTACCCCCTGTTTCCATACTATGAATTTTTATCCCTTTATTAAAAGTAATGTCGTGTGTTTATTACTTGGACCTAGTTAAAACTTTGAATGTCTTTCTTTCTCTCTATTTTCAAATAGTCATCAGCAAGTTTTAAAAGTATTGTTTTGGTTTACCTGATTGAAGAAAAGAAAGAAAGATGTTGTTTATTTTCAAACTGTGCTACTGGTTTTATTTAGCGTACTTGCAATACATACTATGTTTTGAAATGCTATGGTGTGCGTGTGGTATTTTCAAAAGAAAGAATATCAGTGTGCGGGTGATATGGCAGGTGTTTTCTGAATTGGGTGAGCACAAGGAGGGAAGCCTGGGTATTAGGTGGGTGGACTAGGACTAGTGAGCTGGTAGTCCGGAGATGACTCGACCCGGTTTCACTGGCAGGTTTGACGATTGCAACACTAACTAAACATATGATATCTGAGGGTCGTGGCCTTCTAAGCCACGTGTTCTGAGGGTCGTGGCCTTCTAAGCCACGTTTTCTGAGGGTCGTGGCCATCTAAGCCACGTTTCACTGAGACACGATGTCCTAGGGTCCCACTGTCACTAGTATCCTTAGGGCATTCCCATCCTCTGGTGCTACTTATACTTGTGCGCACACTGATCCGTGATATTTATATCATTTGAATTTCATTCTGGTATGTGACTTGAACCGTCTTTCTTTAAAAGCATTTTGTGAAAAGATTTTATTTATTTTTGCACCTTTTACTTTATACAGCATTGCAAATGGATTTTTTCTTTATACTTGTGCGTGGAATCTTGCTTGGTGATATCCTGCTGGGCGATTGCTCACACCCTACTTACACCTTTGGGTGTAAGTAGATCTGTTTACTTCTGATACAGGTAAGGGCCCGGTTTTTGGAGGCAGTGGTTCAGGTTTTTAGCTGGACTGACTACGTGACATTTTGGTGGTGACTTGGAGGCAGTGTTCCCACATTGTGCTGCAGCCCCTAGGTTGGTTGTAGTCACCTTGTTTTTTTTTTTTTTTGTGTGAGTTTTGACTACTTTGTCTAAAAACCTGTATTGGTTAGATGGTTGTTGACTGTCACTTCTACTTTTACTTGGTCATTTTGATTGGCTGCTTTACATTTATTCACTCGGGTAAATCGTTCCCAAGGTTTATTTCGATACCCGGGAACTTGTGCCAGCCCGTGGGGATCGGGAACGCCCTTCGGGCCTTGCCGCGGGCCGAGTCGGGCGTCGGTTCGGATGACGACCCGATTCGGTTCGTGACACGATTTCATCAATATTCCTCTCGTTCCATCCCATTCGGTTGTGTTTTGAAGGATACTCAGATTCAAAATAATGTGAGCAGAAAAAAGATATTTCCTCTTGCAAATAAGCTTCTACAATAGATCCTTCAACAGATGCTTTGTTACGTACTTTTCTTTTCAGTTTTTGCATGCATCTTTCAAATGGGTACATCCATCAAAACTGTACCGGACCTCCACATTTGGCTTCATATGGAAAATGTAACATCAAATGTTCCATTGAGTCGAAGAAAGACGGAGGAAATATTTTTTCCAGTTTACATATAATTACAACAACATCTTTTTCAAGTTTTCCTAGAGCATCATAATCTGCCATAGCCGCACAAATTTCCCGAAAAAAATGAGACATGTCTGTTATGGAATCCCAAATCACAGAATTCAACAGACCTCTTAATCCAATGGGTAGAAGTCTCTCCATTATAACATGACAATCATGACTTTTTAATCCAGTAATATGACCATTCTTTACACATCTACCCAAATTAGAAGCACAGCCATCTGGAAGTCTCAAATCTGCAATCCACTGACAAAATAATAAACGGTTTTCTTTAGACAGTGTATAAGCTGCTTTTGGTTTCAGTAACCTTTCTGTTCTAACATTCTCAAATAGTTCCAATTCTGGACGCCTGCAAATTTGGGCAAGATCTAAACATGCATTTATATTGTCTTTGCTCTTTCTTGGCATATCCAAAACTGTATGAAACAAATTATAAAAATAGTTCTTCTCAATATGCATGACATCTAACATGTGTCGGACCAACAGATCAGGCCAATATGGCAAATCCCAAAATATGCTACGTTTAATCCAATTGTGTTCTTTCCCAAAACCAGAAATTTTCTGTTGATTTATTGTGGGACCAAAAGTGATGGGAGGTAATGAAAATACAACTGATTTTAACTCCGAACCTGATAGAATTTTTGGAGGTCCATCCCTTTCAACTGTTCCTTTTCTGAAATGAGATCTGTTTCTACGAAAAGGATGATCAGCTGGAAGAAATCTGCGATGACAGTCAAAATAACAAGGTTTCTTTCCATGAATGAGCATAAATGCTTTGTTCTCTCCCATACAGTAAGGACATGATTTTTGACCATGTGTACTCCCCCCAGATAACATCCCATAAGCCAGGAAGTCACTTATTGTCCACATCAATGCTGCTCTCAGTATGAAATTTTGTTTCGTTGCAACATCATATGTACTGACACCAGTACTCCACAATAAATTTAATTCATCAATCAATGGCTTCAAATAAACATCAATATTTTTCTTCGGATGTCCTGGAATTAGTAAAGTCAAAAAGATATATGGCTCCTTCATCAACATCCATGGAGGTAAATTGTACGGAGTTAAAAAAACAGGCCAACATGAATATTGACTACCATAAGATCCAAACGGACAGAAACCATCAGTGGAAAGGCTCAGTCGAACATTTCAAGCTTCTAAAGCAAAGGATGGATGCACTCTATCAAAATGTTTCCATGAATCACCATCGGCTGGATGATTCAAGCTTTTATCGGTTGAAATATTCTCTTTATGCCATGACATCATTGTCGCTGTATTCTTAGACATGAATAAACGCTGAAGTCTGGATGTAAGCGGAAAATATCTCAACTGTTTTACAGGAATCAAACCAGACTTCCCGTGTTGTCCTTCTTTATATCTCAGTTGCCCACATGTAGGACAACTATCCAACGACTCATTTTCCCCAGAATATAAAATGCAGTCATTTGAACATGCATGAATCTTCTGACAAGTAAGTCCCAAATTTCGAACCAGCCTCTTACTCTCATAGTAATTTGCAGGTAAAACATTTCCTTCGGGTAACAGTGTTTTCAGCAAAGAAAATATCTGGTCAAAACAGGTGTTTGACATTCCGTTATCTGATTTGATAGCCATAAATTTTGCAACTGCTTCTAATTTGCTCATCTTGCATCCAGGATATAATGCATCCTCAGCAGATTTCAACAACTCATAAAATTCAGACGGTGCCAACTCAGAATTTGAAGCTATATCAGCCGGAGTTTCTGTATGTTGAACAGATGAACCTGCAACATCATGTACTAAATCTTGAAACCGGGATGGATCCGGAATCAAGTTGGTATCACCTGGTCTGGAACTGCGTTCACCGTGTTGATACCAAAAAACATAATCTGGTTGAAAACCAAAACGCAAGAGATGTTCTCTCACTTTGTCAAACGTGTCAAACGTTCTCAATGCACATTTTCTACAAGGGCATTTTATTTTTCCTTCTGAAACAAATTCTGAATTTGATTCCGCAAATGATAAAAAAGTCTCCACACCCTCAACATATACTGGATTTAAACCAGAACCGTTTGGATTTCTACGTTGATTTATCCATATGCAGTCACCTAATAATGATTGTTGACGACCTCGTTGTTCCATATTTCTCTATAAAATATAAAAGCATTACTGGTTTTGAATAATTTGTTAGAAAAAACACTTAAGTAAAGATTGAATATATTGAGAATAAAGCAAAACATGTTACAAATATTGATAATTTTAATATTATATTGATTTTTTATTATTTTAATAATACTAATATAATTTTTTCATAAACATTAATTATATAATAATAACATTATTACATTATTATTATATTTTATTATTAATATTAAAATAACATAATTTTTTATATTATATACAATTCTCCTTTCATCTGTGTGTTTAACATTCTATCTCCACATGTAATATTTGCATTCACTTTCACCTCTCCATTGGCGAGTAGGTTGATAATTTTGAAAAAGAATGCGAATATTACATGTGGAGACAGAAAACACACAGATGAAAAGAGAATTGTATATAATATAGAAAATTATATTATTTTAATATTAATAATAAAATATAAAAATAATGTACTAATTATTGTTAATTATTACTAATTATTACTAATTATTGGTAATTATTACTAATTATTACTAATTATTGGTAATTATTACTAATTATTACTAATTTTTGGTAATTATTACTAATTATTGGCAATTATTACTAATTACTACTAATTATTACTAATTACTGGTAATTATTACTAATTACTGGTAATTATTCCTAATTATTACTAATTGTTACTATTTATTACTAATTATTACTAATTATTACTATTTACTGGTAATTATTCCTAATTATTGGTAATTATTACTAATTATTGGTAATTATTACTAATTATTGGTAATTATTACTAATTGTTACTATTTATTACTAATTATTACTATTCATTCCTATTTACCGGTAATTATTCCTAATTATTGGTAATTATTACTAATTATTGGTAATTATTACTAATTATTGGTAATTATTACTAATTATTGGTAATTATTACTAATTATAGGTAATTATTACTAATTATTGGTAATTATTACTAATTATTAGTAATTAATACTAATTATTGGTAATTATTGATAATTATTGTTAATTATTGGTAATTATTACTAATTATTGGTAATTATTGCTAATTATTGCTAATTATTACTAATTATTGGTAATTATTATTAATTATTGGTAATTATTACTAATTATTGGTAATTAATACTAATTATTTGTAATTAATACTAATTAATACTAATTATTGTTAATTATTACTAATTATTACTAATTATTGGTAATTATTGTTAATTATTACTAATTATTGGTAATTATCCCTAATTATTGGTAATTATTACGAATTATTGGTAATTATTACTAATTATTACTAATTATTACTAATTATTACTAATTATTGGTAATTATTACTAATTATTGGTAATTATTACTAATTATTGGTAATTATTCCTAATTATTGGTAATTATTCCTAATTATTGGTAATTATTACTAATTATTGGTAATTATTACTAATTATTCCAAATTATTGGTAATAATTAATAATTATTGGTAATTATTACTAATTATTACTAATTATTGGTAATTATTACTAATTATTGCTAATTAATACTAATTATTGGTAATTAATACTAATTATTGGTAATTAATACTAATTATTGGTAATTAATACTAATTATTGGTAATTAATACTAAGTATTACTAATTATTGGTAATTACTAGTAATTATTACTAATTACTGGTAATTATTACTAATTACTGGTAATTATTACTAATTACTGGTAATTATTACTAATTACTGGTAATTATTACTAATTACTGGTAATTATTACTAATTACTGGTAATTATTACTAATTACTGGTAATTATTACTAATTACTGGTAATTATTACTAATTATTACTAATTATTACTAATTACTGGTAATTATTACTAATTACTGGTAATTATTCCTAATTATTACTAATTATTACTATTTATTACTAATTATTACTATTTATTACTATTTACCGGTAATTATTCCTAATTATTGGTAATTATTCCTAATTATTGGTAATTATTACTAATTATTGGTAATTATTACTAATTATTGGTAATTATTACTAATTATTGGTAATTATTACTAATTATTGGTAATTATTACTAATTATTGGTAATTATTACTAATTATTGGTAATTAATACTAATTATTGGTAATTAATACTAATTATTGGTAATTAATACTAATTATTGGTAATTAATACTAATTGTTACTAATTATTGGTAATTATTACTAATTATTGGTAATTATTACTAATTATTGGTAATTATTACTAATTATTGGTAATTATTCGTAATTATTGGTAATTATTACTAATTATTGGTAATTATTACTAATTATTCCTAATTATTGGTAATTATTAATAATTATTGGTAATTATTACTAATTATTACTAATTATTGGTAATTATTACTAATTATTGGTAATTAATACTAATTATTGGTAATTAATACTAATTATTGGTAATTAATACTAATTATTGGTAATTAATACTAATTATTGGTAATTAATACTAATTATTACTAATTATTGGTAATTACTGGTAATTATTACTAATTACTGGTAATTATTACTAATTACTGGTAATTATTACTAATTACTGGTAATTATTACTAATTACTGGTAATTATTACTAATTACTGGTAATTATTACTAATTACTGGTAATTATTACTAATTATTACTAATTATTACTAATTACTGGTAATTATTACTAATTACTGGTAATTATTCCTAATTATTACTAATTGTTACTATTTATTACTAATTATTACTATTTATTACTATTTACCGGTAATTATTCCTAATTATTGGTAATTATTACTAATTATTGGTAATTATTACTAATTATTGGTAATTATTACTAATTATTGGTAATTATTACTAATTATTGGTAATTATTACTAATTATTGGTAATTATTACTAATTATTGGTAATTATTACTAATTATTGGTAATTAATACTAATTATTGGTAATTAATACGAATTAGTGGTAATTAATACTAATTATTACTAATTATTGGTAATTATTGGTAATTATTACTAATTATTGGTAATTATTACTAATTATTGGTAATTATTACTAATTATTGGTAATTATTACTAATTATTGGTAATTATTACCAATTATTGGTAATTATTACTAATTATTCCTAATTATTGATAATTATTGGTAATTGTTCCTAATTATTAGTAATTAAATGAATAATTACTAATAATTGGGAATAATTACCAATAATTACAAATAATAACATTATTAGTATATTTTATTATTAATATTAAAATAATATAATTTTCTAATTTATATACAGTTCTCCTTTCATCTGTGCGTTTTCTCTCTCCACATACAAATAATACATGTGAAGACCGCAAACACACAGATGAAAAGAGAACTGTATATATATAAAAAATTATATTATTTTAATATTAATAATAAAATAGACTAATAATGTAATAATGTTATTATCCCTAATTATTGGTATTTATTACTAATTATTAATATTTATTCTTAATTATTAAAAATTATTACTAATTATTCCTAATTACTATTAACTATGAACAATACTAATAATTTAAATTTATTAAGTAATAAAACAATATAAACATAATTAAATTACAACTAATTAAGAATAATTGAAACTAATAAAAAATTAAAAATAAATATTAAATTAAATTGAACATAAATACCTTGAAAATTGATCTGCTCTGATCGTTCTTCAAAACTTTAATATCAGCTCCGGAGAAAAAAATTAAACTGAAGAAAAATTGAACTTTAGAAATATAACTTTGAGAGAAGAAGAAGATGGAATTTGAGAATGTTTTGAAAAAAACGGATGGGGGTATTTATAGGTTAGATTATTTGCGACGGGTCCATTTGCGACGGGATTCCCGTCGCAAATAGTATTATTTGCGACGGGACCCGTCGCAAATACCTTAGCCGACATTTATTACGGTCAACGGGTAAATAGTTATTTGCGACGGGACCCGTCGCAAATAACCACCTGCCGACATACTATTTGCGATGGGGGAATATTCCCGTCGCAAATACCTTTTACCGCCGCCGGTTATTTGCGACGAGAATATTCCCCCGTCGCAAATAGTTTTCCCGCGATTTGGCGCGCAACGCGCGCCAGTTCTTTTGCGACGGGGAAAGAAATCCCGTCGCAAAAGCCTACTTATTTGCGACGGGTAAATACCCCCGTCGCAAATAAGTTTTTAACAGGACTATTTGCGACGGGATTTATTCCCGTCGCAAATAACCCGTCGCAATTGCTCATTTTTCCCGTAGTGTTCTGATTTCCGACTTTGTGCACGAAAACATTGATTACGTGTGTGTTTCCAAAAGTTTTAAAGTCATCTCAAACCAGGTCAGCTCACCAGGTATAAATCGTTGACCGTGTCGCATCTGTTCAGGATGTCTCCACGCAGACAGTCAGTTGGAGTTTTGAGATAGTACACGATGACGGCCCACCGAGCGACGAGGCTCTAGTGTGGGGCCCTTTTTAATATGTTGGAAACCTCGGGTGGGGTACCAGCAGCACCACCACCTGTTGGGCAGCAGATGCCACCAGCCATACTAGTGAACTGTGCACGCTGGCAGAGTGTGTTGCACGAGTTCTAGCAGCAGTGGCCTCCGAGGTTACGAGGCGAGGCAGATTCCTAGACAGCAGAGCACTGGCTGGAGGCGATTGCTAGAGTTTTCCGCCTAGCTGAGACATCAGTAGAGTGGATGGTGGACTTGGCTACTAGTGTTTTCCAGTGAATGACTATGAGTATGGTCTGCATAGTGATGAGGCTTCGGTATTTGGACCGATGCCTGAGATAGTGCCTTCGGGTAGTGTGCCATCTATACATCACTACCTGCTGGTCAGCAGTTACAACTGGCGGTACCGGTATGTGACACATGTAGAATTACTGCCTTACACGTGTTACAACATGAGATACCCTCAAGTTCCGAGGCGAGCCCGACTCACAGGCAGCTGAGGACTGGCTTGAGGAGGTGGCTGAGAGTTTTCTAGTGCATATACAGCTTTGGCATGACGACATTTCAGTAACTGAGAATTCATCGGGGCGTACCAAACCATTCCTGGTACTCGATAAATGTGATTCGATCAGTGCTATAGAGCTCGTACCTCTGAGCGTGGTGTGTTTAAGGACATCTGAGCCAGCACCTTTTCTCTATGCATTCCTACTTATGCTAGGGTGCTAGAAAGAACCTTTGTGGTTGAGAATTCTTTTGCTGAATGGATGCAGTCAGTGAAGGATAGTAGTGGGAAAGCTAGAAACTGGCGCCAGTCTCGGAGACTTGGGTGTGTAAAATGATTCATGTAAAGGAAGTAAAAAAGGACATATGAATCTGTAAGGTGGAAGACATGGAAGAAGAGCTATGAGAGCAGCATGGGGTGGTGAACATTTTGACATGTTGCAACCACCCACCCTTGTAATCCTCACTAGGCTTAGGGAGTTGGAGGGAAGGGGAAAGACTAGCTGCATGCGGTCAAGAAGTGCGACCGAAAGTCTCTAAGGATGATTCAAAGTATGGAATGTGTCTTCTACTAGCTGTCATAACTACAAGACATTGATACGAATCATTCCTTCCTTCCACGAAGCATGTCCCAGGCCTGGAGTTTCCGGTAAGCTGTAGACTTGACCCTCACGTCTGGGGATACCTTTGGGAGGAGACTCGATAATCACACTTATGCCGACAGTGTGATTTGACCCACGAGGCTAGAGTTTCAGTTGGAATATCTTGGTGGCAGCGTCGAGGCCTTACGATGTTGGTCTGAGTATGGATTGGATCCACAGTTCATACACGGATTGATTGTATTAGGCAAAAAGGTTGTGGTTTATCTACAACGTTGGGATGGTGGTTTCCTTGGTCGGAAAAAAGGAAAACCCAAGCAGCATAGGTTGGAATCATGCATAAGAGGGTGCATTCGATCACTTAGGAGATGGACAAACTTACCTTTGTGCCAGGATTCGCTAGATTTGTGGCACCACTTCCAGCAGAGCTGACAGGAGGCCTCTAGAGTTAGAGGATGATGACCACGTCCTTATACGGGTCTCACCACGATGAGGTTTACGGAGATGCAGCCGAGGCGGTGATATATCTCCGAGGTTCAACAGACCTTTCTAGGTCCTCAGTAGGGTAGGCGAGGTGGTTTACCACTTGACCTTTCCACCTCATTTGCATCGGGTGTATAATATCATCCACATACCTCAGCTAAGGACATACGTGCATGACCCTTCACACATCGTCGACCGCAGGGAGTTGGACGTCAATGACGGGGCGACATTCACAGAGGTTCTAGTGGAGAATGAGGATCAACAGAAGCAGGTCCTATGTGGACAGTCAATTCCTCAGGTGCTCTTTCACTGGCAGCTCGGGAACCTCCAGGAGGGCACATTGGAGTGGAAGGCTCAGTTGCATGCTCAGTACCACTTTTGTTTCCCTAGTTTGTGTTATAGCTTTACGGGGAAGTAAAGCCCTGAGGTGGGAGTAATGTAAAGACCCGGAAATTTCAAGGAAATTTTTTTTTCTTAATTTCTTTGGAATTTTAGGAGACTGAAGCTTCTGATGGAACCTAATTCTGAGGCCCGGTGTGCCCGGAATCAAGTTCCGAAGTTTACCTCGGGTACGTTCAGTGAACAAATGAGCGGGTTTTTCTAACTTTTGAACTGGTTCTCGGAATCGAAATCTGAGGGCACCGATGGAACCGCAATGCCGGTAATTGCCGAAGAATACCTTTTCTGAAGGTGCATTTTCTTGGGAAGAGTTGTTTAAAATTTGAGGTGTAAGTGAAGAATAAAATAAAATTTGTAATCCAATTTTATTTTTCTTCTTAGTATATTTATCCTTTGTGTGGAAGTTGGGTTGGTAACTTCCCTTGGGAGAATAAAAAAGAGGTGGGGCCCACACGAGCCCCCACCTTTTCACATTCCCCATAACCCCTTGAAACTCCTCCTTAATGTTGTGACTTTACCCTTTCTCTTTTAATGAATTCCAACACACTCTCTACTCAATTAATTGAACACATTAATTAATTGAATTAGTTTTGAATTTTAAAAGTGTTGGCATGTGTGAATAAATTAAGACAAAGTCTTAATTTATTTTGGTTGATGGGTTGTGTGGGGAAATGGAGGAGATATAACTTGTCTTCTTCGTTGGAGAACGCGAAGAACGTCAAGAACCCGACGAAGAACGTCGTCACCGTAAGGAGTGAATGACGTGTCGTTCTTATTCCCTCTCCGCAGCCGGTGAGAGACGCCTTCATCGAAGAACAATGACGCGCCGCATCCTTCATCGGGCGAACGCCGACGATGCTTTCGGAGTCTCGATCTGTGACGCCGTCTTCCGCGACACCGTCTTCCGCGATGTCCTTTCTCCGCGACGACCCTTGTTTGACGACCTCATCGAGGTAGGGGTTTAATCTTCGCTCAAGTTTTATTTAACGAACTTCATTGATAATTGTTGGACGCTTGCTATCATTATAACAGGAGGAGGTTGGACCGCAAAAACATGACCGACCCTCCTCCCCCCTTGTTGTCATACTCATTGCGGCTTGAACGAAGGTGACGCGGTGCCATCGCACCGTGCGGAAATAAAGAAGAACGGGCGAAGAAGCGTGACGTCGTCGCGTCGTGCCGTGGAGGCCGAACAAAGCAGCGGCACCGTCGGGCCGCGCCGTAAAACCACAAAGTTGCTGCGAATTGTTTATTTGATGTGCGAATCGACGGGCGATGATGGAACGGGCTGTAGAGTCGTTTTGAAGACTTCTCAGTAAAGAGCAGGTCCCAGGAGGACCGCTGGCGAAGACGGCAGGCGAAACGGACCACCGGAGCGCGTCCGGTGTTCTGCGGAAGACCCTGCCAGCGCGCCCCGCCAGCACGGCGGCGCCGGCGTCCGGCTGCCCGGAGGCTACGGCGTCCCGGCGCGCCGCCAAAAGGGACCGCCGCGGCTAAAGCCGCGACGGTAGGCGACCAGTCCCACGGCCGCGCGGGACTGGGGGAGACCGAAGGTTGTAACCCCCGGCTGTCAAAGGGAGCGGCCCCCATGTGGGGGTCGTGGATCAATTAAGGGGGGCAGCCGCCCCCCTCCCCCTTTTCACAACGGCACGACCAAGCTGGCCGTGCGGGGCATGCTCACGCCAGGCCAGGCCGTGCAGGCCGGGCTGGGTCGGTCCGGACCCAAAACCCCCTAAAACCGGACAGGTTCGTTCTTTTGCCCATAACATGGTCTAAGGACCTCTGATTGACGCACCTTCAGTTGAGATGTGATCCTTGAATCGAGACGGTCTTTTTGGTATATTACAATCAAGGTTTTGGAGAACTTTGGGTATGGCCGGGTTGGTTTGAACCTGAAACCAACCGGGCCCTCGAAACGGAAACGCTTATAACTTGTGCTCCGGACGTCCGATTGACATGTTGTTGACTTTGTTGGATTTCTCTTGATGAGATAGAACTTTTGGAATACTTAACCTGATGTTTGGACACAATTGGAGTATGGATGGGTTGGATTGTACCCGAAATCCAACCGGGCCCCTGGAACGGAAAAGCCGATAAATTTCAGACCAGAAGACTGTTTGACGAACCGTCAGTGGCATTGGTGATCACGTCGAGAAACGGTCCCTATGAGTATACCCTATGTGAGTTCAGGGTACAGTTGAGATACGGTCGGGTTGGTTCGTACATGAAACCAACCGGGCCCCTGGGACGAAAAGGCTAATAACTCACAGACCGGGCGTCCGATTGACGCACCGTCTGTTGCGTTGAGACCCCTATGGAGAGGTGGTACTTTGAGATACTTCTTTTTGGGACTTTGAGATACTTGGAGTATCGACCTGTATCTCGTGGAGCGGACCCTCCCGAATATGAGCGTACGGAGTATGGAGACCGTGTAGCTGGCTGAGACCTGACGACTGCTTGACCGACTCGACTTGGAGTGAGTCGACTAGCCCAGTGGATGGAGCACTACTATGTTTGGGTGTAGACCCATGGCGGATGGAGCACCTGGTAGCAGGCAGCAGACCCGCGATACTCAACAGATGGAGTACCTCTGTAGGCTATTAGGGGGGGTGCACTACTATGTTTGGGTGGCAAACCCCGGCGGGAAGCACTACTGTGTTTGGGTGGCTGACCCATGGTACTCGACAGGAGGAGTACCTCAGCAGTCTTAGTTTAGTGAGCATTACCTCAGAGTCATAAAAGGATCACTGTACTCGTCAGATATGGGGCTTTTCAGCCGTTACGGTTTTGATAATGAAAATCCCGGTTTGAGCTGAGTCTATGACCTTTGTGTTTACCTCGTGAATGAGATGGGTCACTTCATAACTTAGGTATATGTATGGGAATATAACTAGGTAGTGGTTATCCGTTGATTTCATAACCTTTGTGTTTCCTCAGGATTGAGATGGGTTACTTGATAACTTAGGTATATGTATGGGCATATACCTAAGTATAGGTTATCTGTTGAGATATTTCTTTGTGGTTATCCTTTTTGGATTTAGTGAGACCTTGAGGGTCTCGGGGTTCTTACTGAGTATCGTTATACTCACCCCAGCACGGGCTATGCCCACACCTCACTGTGTTGGTTGCAGACGACGGGCAGCGCTGACAGAGGCCAAGTGTTCGAGGGTTGGACAGTACCCGAATGTGGATCTCATGACGATTCAGTGTGCGAAGGTGTACTTCACGACAAGACGATACTCGGAGGAGGTTGATGGGCAAGAGCGTTGTGGAGGCTATCTGTACCTACCCTTCAGGTAGGATCCGTGGTGAACGATCCAGGAGCTGCGCTATCTATACCTACCCTTCAAGTAGGATCTGAGGTGGACGACCTAGGAGCTGCTTCTATTCTTCCAGCTGTTTATCTTTTCTGTTGTACTTGCGTTCAGTTGTATCTTTACTTTCGGTTGGGTTTGTATTCTGGCCCATTTACTTTTCATCACGTCTTTTGTACTTAATGTATTACTTCCTCTTGTACTCTGTGGTGTTTTGTTTACTTTTATAAAGGCAATGTCTTCGTAGTTATCAGGATTTACGCCTTTGGTGCTAGTCGCCAGCCCCTGGCCTATGGAAGGCGGTATTGGGGTAGTCACGGAACGGGCCCCGAGGACGGGTTGTGACATTAAATGTGCCAATATCAATCAAGAAATATTCTCAAGAATAAATAGGAATAATTTGGTCTAGAAATTATCTCAATAATGGAAAATATAAAATTCGAAAATACACCAAGGCATGATTAATAATAACAAATAAATTCACATGAATTTCATAAATCAAAGCATGAAAATTTATTTGGAAATTTCATTTACAATAATAAATTAATTTACTTAAATCATGAGTCCTAATTTTAATATCCATATTTCACTTTAATAATTCAATTCTCCATTTTACTCATTCAACCTCATTAACATTGAAATCTAAAACTTGGCATCACAAGATTCCAAATAAACTCATGTCTCATAGATAAGTCAAGTGAGGAAATAATTCAAGCATGGGCATAAATTTTCTAGTTCAAATATCAAAACATATTCTCAAACAAAAATTTAGGGAGTTTAAATGATAAACACTAAAAGTATACTCCCTTTTTGAAATGAATCTTAGTTTGCATCCTCTAATATTTGGGGGATTCCTTGTTCCATCATGGTCCTATAAAATTAAATTACTCAATTAAGCACATGGATTGCACTTAAAAAGTTAAGAGGGAGTGTTCTTCATGTTGGGCTAATTCCTAAGAATGAATTTGAAATATAAATTCCTAGGAAGAATTAAAATATAAATTTTAGTACGATCACCCAAGTGGGCCCTGAATTTTTACTACCGTCAGAATGAAGTTCCAGCTTTTATCTAAAGTCTGATGGTGGTTGAGTATTCATGGATTTGAACCACCACATGTGGTTCTTTCTAGCCTAGATTTATTCTTCTTTATTGAGTAGAATTAATTTTAAAGATAACACCATATATTCCACCTTCATAATGAGGTATAACTTGCATAGTGGGGGTAAGATAAAGTATGTAACTTCATCCTCCTTCATTGATACTTATTTAACATCTTATTATCTATCTAGTGGTTGTTTTAGATGGGTATGAAAATATTCCCATTTAATGTTTTAATCTTCTAAATTTGGTTCTTTAGGTAGATCCACAAGAATATATTTTTTTACTCGCTCTATTAAATGTTTAATGTCTTTAGGGAGATTTAGGTGTTCCTCAACAGGTGAAATTTATTTTTCATCTTCATCCTTCGGGTCATAATAAGATTCAAGTAATTATAAAAATTCAAAATAGCTGGGAGTAATAATCAAATTAGTTTCAAAAAAATGAATGAATTTGTGTTTAAGAGTATCATCTCCCTGAGTTGGTTCTGCTTGAATCTATTCTTTGGTGGGAATTTCCTCTTGGAGTTTTTCATTTATGGGTGGAGGTAGGTGGTCAGGCTCATCCATTTTGAGTTCGGTCTTATCTTATTAGATATCCTCAGTGAAATTTGGGAAAACTAGGGGTACTTATTTCTTGGCCTTACATATTTTGAAGTCAGTTTAGAGTTCATCGATCATGCTCATAAAACCCCAATGTGATAGCTATATCTCTATTCCTTGTTGATTTTTCTTGACCATTATCATAAGAGCATCATCTCTTCATTAGATTTCCTTAGTAGATTTTATTTCTTGTTCTTTCACCTTTGAGTAATCTTCCCATGTAGAATAATTTGAGTTTGAATACATCATGGAAAGAGGTTTTTTTAGATTTTTTTTATAAATAAATAAAAGAAAAATATTTAAAAATATGTGAATTTATAAAAATTGATCCAAATAACTATTTATCTCCCAAACAATAGCACTATATTTGACGCATGTCTGTTGTAGGGCATGGAAAAAATTAATTTTCCTAATGCAGCACAGAGGCTGAACAGGGTCATCTCACTTGAGGAACATTGATGTCGGTTCAACAAATAATTTTTAATTCACTTAATATAATTATTTTTTGTTTTTTTATTATTAATTAAAATGATGTTGATGGTTTTTTTAAGGGAAAAGAGAAAATAAAATAATATAATGCATAATTGAAATATAAATACAAATGTAGATGCAGACATAATGAAATTAAGGATGAACTGTCTTGGTCCTAGGTTTGATAATGTAGGTTCATTAATTATTTATTTTTGTTTAAGTTAAATTTTATAATTCATTTGATGAGAACTCATTAATGAATTAATTTCCTTTTATTTATTGATTTTGTGATTTTAGCATGCCTTCATCACACCAAACCACACATCCTCTAATAATCCAATAGGATAACACCTCAACCGAGAATGTAATTCCTAAAAGACCCAACTCCATTGTATTCCATTTTATCCCTTTAAGAAACCCCAAATCCACCATATGAAGGGTTTTTCCAAGAGAATAGAGGGAAAAATATTTAATAAAAGAAAAGAAATGGAATTAGAAATAATGGCATGGTGGATGATCACCACACCCATGTAATACTCTCACATCCACTATAAATAGAATAAATAGATATCAAATTGTAGAAAAATAAAAAATATCGTTGGGAAACCTCCCCCAAAACTAAGCCTCAGGTTAGTCACTTTCCATTGAAAAGTGAAAAATATCACGATAGAATATGGAAGATGGAAATAGTGATATTAAGATAGGAATATAAAAATGGATGGAAGAATAAAGGAAAAAACTTTAATAAAAATATAATGAATTTGTTACATTGGAAAAGAAAACTGAAATAAAAAATAAAAGAAAGAAAAAAATCCTAAATCATGGATATCGTATGAGCTTCCCTCTCCAATAGATTAGATGGTATGAGATGATTTTAAAAGGTGGTGCTTTCCTCCTTTTATAGGCCATAATTTCCTCCAAATGATTATATGGTTTATCCCCATTAAATGGAATATTTGGGAAATTTTGTATTCATAAAATATGTTCATAAATTTCTTTCACGTCTCTCATCAAAATTTCATTATGTTTGGCCCTGTGTAGAGAGGTTTTTGTCTATTTTTCTCTGAGAATTTATTATGCCTAGGAAGACTCTCTATATTTCAAATCTCTAGTTTCCTATGCATTAATGGCCTTGAAAATGGTTGATTCATTCACGAAAGAATTCATAAAAGTTGTTGGTAAATATATTTATCATATTCCTTCTAAATTTAAGAGTATTTTGGTCATCCAATCATGAGAAATGTACCCAACATCAAAAATCTCCAGATCTGTGAAAATTTTTCAATACCCAACTTGTGAGCTGGTTTAGTGCTTCCAGATGGTGGATTTATTTTTGGGTATAGCAGAATTAAATGAAGACCAGGATGTATATAATCCAAAAAAATAAATAATTTCAAGATTTAGATAAGTATTGAAAATTTTATGTCTTAAATACATAAATAATTTAAAATAGTGAAAATCCAAAACGAGACACTTTTTAATTAATCTCAAAATACCACTAAAATCATAAAATGTGACAGTTTTCCAAAAAAAGTATAGGATTAAAAAAATTGAAATTAAAAGTAAAATTATCTAAACTTTGACATGGAGATCCCCTTTCTCTATCTATTTTTTTCATTATGATCATATATATGTATCTATTGGGTTCTCATTTCCCTCATGCTATAGATTGAGGTGACCTTTTGTTGTATATTTCTATATCCCCCTCTTTAGTTTTCAAGGCATCCTATTGAGTATATATATACTCACCCATGAATGGGTTTTCATGAACATGTCATGTATTATGAAAATGACAGACAGATCGATGGTGACTACACTGGAGCTTATTGATACTTGGGTGGATTAACTTCTTACAATGGTCAGGACATGGAGATCAGGAGATGGGATCTCTAATTTTTCATTTATTCTATTTTTTTAGGTTGGGACTTCATTTTTTGTTGGTCGTGCATTTTTTCCTTTTCACTTTTGTTTATAATGTTGTGCTCTAATTTATTCCCTAGAGGTTATTTTATACATGGTCTACTAAATATGTTACTACCTTTCATTATTCCTGTATAATTTTTCATGGAGATAGTTGGGTGTATGCATTTATGTACACTAGTCAAAGGCCTCCCATTTACATTATGCCTTCTTGATTTTTATTTCTATCTCCTAGCCTATTGGAGGCAGAATTTGAGTCATCATATCTTTGTATTACACCATCCATGCATGGCCTAGTGGGTCGGGTCATGATAGAGTGGTGTCAAAGAAGTTAATTCCTTGGGAGTTTGTTAGGACTTTTCCCCTTATAAGTAATTTTTTGGGATATAGGGAAATTATGTTGAAGTGTCTTGAGGGTGTCTTTCTGGATAGGGAACTCAGTGTTGGTGTGGTGGCCGACATATCCATTCACTAGGACTCTAACCACCTTCTTTTCAACTTGTCATACTGAGATATTAGTTGTAGGGAAAAATGGTACATGAATCATATAGTATTTAGTCATTTGACTATACTTCTTGAGTCATCTCTCCATATACATATATGTTCATCTTATTGTGGTATGTGTTGGTCACTTTCATGATGCCTCCGCAAAGACAACCAGCTAGGTTACCAATTCAATATCATGATGACGATATGATGAGTGATGAGGCCTCAGTTCAGGGGCCATCTCATGAGTTGTTTCCTCTCATTGGGTAGGTAGAATCACCCCCTCTGGTAAAGTAGCAGATAGTGCCAGTAGTTTAGGATGGTGATGCATGTAGGCTTAGCACTCTTTTTAATTTCAATAATTAGTTATTATTGAGGTTACAAGGTGATCCAGATCCCTAGGTATTATAGGATTGTCTTGATTTGGTGATCCAGGTCTTTAGGCTCATTTGGATACTGACTGATCAAATGGTTATGCTGGAAGCTAGTCTTTTCAATGGAGAAACACGGTGATGGTGGAGTATATTCATGTAACATACTAGATTTTTAAATATGTAAATACACTTGTTATATTCTTCAAAAACTCTAGTATTATATTTTTTATTTTCTCTAGAGGATAAGGAGTGGTTTGGGAGATTGTGGGTCTTATTCGAAGCCCGCATCACCAGTTTTTGTAGAGGTGGATTGAGCTGCATGGTAAGCGCACAGTTAGAGCTAACCATGTGACTCAACCAGGCAGGGTTCTTAGTGCATAACATAGGGGTGAACGGTTTTACTAAACCATGATACCTAGGCCACATGGTTCTGAAACTTGTCTCAAAAATGAGACATAGGTCTTTTTGAGGGTCTGCGAATGGTTAGACAAACTGTGCATCTAGCTCGTGTGAGGGATGTCTTGGGGCAGTGTTGGGCATACAATTAGTGTACATTTTGTCCAACTGTATGACCAAACCATTCCCCTATTAAAAATTGGTAAAATTTATGGTTTAATCCACTTAAGTTTATTTTTATCCTTCCCCTATCATTTTTCATGCACTTTAGCACCTCTCTCAAGAGCTCATCCTTAATGGATCTTCCTAGGTTTTGAATTCATCTCTTTTTATGATCACTTTTTGCTTCACAGTCGGGTGAGTTAGATTCTTCTTAGTAAGCTATCCACTCCTATAACTTCCATATTCCGTTTATCTTTCCATATTCTATTCTATTTTGTTGTGGGAACATATGCCCTATTTTAAGTGTTTTTGTCCATTCTTCTAATTTCTCCTATTCTAGCTTGATTTATGGGCCGACACTGGATAAGGAGAGTACTATGAACTTAAGGTATGTGGTATAGTTATTTTCCCTCAAAGTCTAGTTAAATTTTATCATGACCCATTGTGTGGTCCACCAAGCTTCTCAACATCACCTTTTTATTATTTAACTAAATAAATTAAAGGTTATTATTGTGTATAATGGTTCCCTAACTACCTGTGAATCAATATCATGTTGTGTTAAACATGACATGAGAAACCTATTTTGGGTGTTCCCCTCTTTAAAGGCTTAAGATCCTTATGACTTAGCAATGATATTATTAAATATTAATTATTCTGGGTAAATTACCTTGTAATAAATGAAATGGAATTAAAATTTCATAAGAGAAATAATAGGTCATTTGTTTAGGCCTCTATGATTTATGACATAGTTTTAATTGATTTAATTTAATGAATTGTCCAATTTTTAGAAATTCTTTGTGGTATGGTATGAGTTAGTGCTAACCATAACCTTCCCTTATTTTAATTTGAGAGTGAAACAATGGTCCTGACTTAAGGATTCCTTAGACGGGACCATCATGCTTCATAGTTAGAAATGAGAAGGATTACCTTTACATTGGGAGTGATACCTGGATCCTTTTTTAAATTTCCTTTGAAGGGCTCACTAGGAGGATTAGTTTCTTACTCGTGAGTGATACTAGTTCCCTATGGGAGATCCCTTGGATGGGCTTGGTGGGTGATTTTGTTACACCATCCATAGGTGATACTCGGTCCCCTATGTGAGATACCTGGGATGGGATTAGAGGTTCAAGATTTACAACACATTGAGAGTGATACTTGGGATGAATTTATGGATCTCCTTGGAAGGACTCGTAGGATGTTGGGTATTTCTAGTGCTCCTAGTGCGATACTTGTGTTACTTTATATGGTTCACCTAGGATAGGCCCAAAATGTCACTTTGTTAAATTATAGATATACCTTATATAATTATATAAATTCCAATCTATTAAATTAAAGGATGTGTCCTCCAAACCATATAACATACTTGGGTTTGGTCCATACTTGATACTTCTTTGTTGACAGGATCAGTTATTCATCTTTACATATATTCCATAGAACCTTTATATACCCATATTATATCTATAAAATTTTCCTTCCATTCAAAGATATCCATCTTGGGCCAAAGAAGGTAGCGGTGGTTGGGTATCCTTAAGGAACCTAGACTAAAGTGATTTATTATTAATTTATTTCTTCACTTCTATTATTATCAGCACGCTACTCATTTTATATTTCAAAACTAAATTGTTTATAGACATTGTTGGAGGTGGACTACTAATTTTATCCCATGCCCTGTTTAGGATGCCTATGGTACTCTAATAGACTTTATGAATATAGGTATATAAAAAACGAATTATCTAGCTTCTGATGGTTGATTTTCAGTACTAGGATGGAGTATGGGAGCCGAGGATCGAGCCTATGCTCGTGATGCTACCAAAGGCAGCCTTTGGTCTTTTTGTATTTCTTTTAACATGTGGTATATTCAAATTGACTTTATATCATGTGTACTTCATTTTTTATAGATATATTACACCATCATCATCATTTTTATCTATTTATAATACATCTTCTTCTAGTTGGATAGATCGGATGGTTTATTGTTATTCTGCTGTTCTTTATTTATTATTGTTTATGTGGATTATATTTATTTTTTATTATTGTTTTAAACTCTGATCCATCAGGGTATAGTCTCTCCACATACACACCCTAGGGTCTCTTTGCTAGTTGGAAACCTCAAGTGTACGGGGAGGTACACTTGAGGTCATGTGGCCAACCGTCTCGGGGCACCGCTTAGTAGATTCTAGGGTGGGATGCTACAAAGTGGTATCAAATCTATTTTTCCTTTTTTTCTTATGTTTGGGTATTATATGAGAGACTAGGATGTATCGTAATTTGGTAATGATACTATGTCTGTGAGTACTTATCTCATGTAAATAGGAAACCTAAATTACCTGGGTTGGGATATTGTTATTTTAGTTTTTTCCTGTTACAGTTGTTCTGATTTCACTGTTGGGTGATGCGCATGTTTTATGATGTTAATATTATTGATATTATTATTGTGGAATCTTTCCTTGGCCTGGTATGGAAAGGATTTATCATGTCATGCATCATTACAGGAACTTTAGGAAAAATATTCCATGCATTTTTTCTACCATGTTTACTTTCTATGTGCATTGCATGCTATATATAGTTAGTGGCTAGATTATTATATAAGGAAATGTGGTGATGATTATGATAATTATAACATATTTTGATTAATTAAATTTCATAAATTAATATAAATGGTTTTTTCCAATAAATATTGATGATGAAACCTTAATTAACCAATTATACCATGTTTGAGTCATGAACCATTGGTTATGTTGACTAAAAAGTTAGTTTATTTGATTACATGAATGAATATTGTAATTTATGAAGCATGTAACTATATAAATTGGTAATAGTGATTTATCTAATAAAATCACTTTACATGACCTATTACATCTTAATTCCAAATGTAAAGGTTAGGTCATAGTTACTTGTCATACCAATAACAATTTATAAAGAGTATAGATTTTTATGAATTGGAAATGGTGACGTAATTACTGGACTATGATATTTATGTACTTATAAATAAGTAAAAAATTAAATAAACATGAAACTAAAATGAAATGGTTACCGATAAATGGGGATGCAAATTGGAAAGTAAAGGGTGTTTTCCTATACACCTGGTCATTGACACTCCATATACCAAAACCTCTATTGTGTTAAATGAGACCTTGAACCTGACCCAACCTTAGTAATGGGTAGTAGGAATTGACTCTTTTGATCCATTGTGAGCTTTATTATCACCTAGACCTAGATTTAGGAGTTGGTAGAGAGGTGTGACTCATTTATAGGAAGGTTTTGTACCAGTCCTTTCTTATTATATTATTTCCTACCTATTGTAAATATTATTTGAGTTATGTTCTTGGAAATTTTATAGTTATGTCACCATGAAGTCATCAAGTAATACACATAGAGGGTGGTGATGACCATTCTCTAGGGGTGGTGGGCATTGAGACACTATTATTACCTCCTATAGTTTCACAAGAGGTTCATCTTATTCTTCCTCCATAGGTCATTGATGCTCATCTTTCAGATAGCTTCTTCTACTTTATGCAGTCTATACAGGGAGCACCTTGACCTTCCCCTACTATGGTAGAGTTGATGCAGGAATTCCATTAGTAGTAACCTCCCATATTTTTGGTGTATGGAAATCCTCAAGGTGTTTATTCATGGATATATTCCATGTTAACGATCTTCAAGAATATTGAGATGCATCCAATTGCTGAAAGTGCTCAGTTGAAGTATTGTATCACTGATAGGGGGAGGGGTGAATCAGTGATATTATTTTTCTTTTATGTTTCTTTTTAATTGAACCAACCTTCACCTCCTATTAAATATTTCAATTCTCTACTGAGAAACAAATCAACACACATCTAAAGGAACACAAATATTTACAAGGTTCACTATTCAATAAGAATAGCTACGTCCTTGGTATGGTTTGGAAATGATCCAATACCATACAATCCACTAGAAATAAACCCTTGGATTACAATGAGTAGGATGTACCCTTTAACTCGTGTAACATTATAAAACAATACAACTAGTGCATGTACATCCTCTTAGCACAACAGGTTAATACAATTGTCTTGTAACATATCATGTTACTCGCGCCTCTTTTAAATTCACCAAATGTATTCAATTGTAATTAAATTCATCAATTCCTTACCTATAAGAAAGGTAAGAACTGTAAGAACCCAGATCTTTGTTTCAGGTATGATTTTCCTTTTTATGGAGTTTTTGGGAAAAATAAATTTTTTGGAAATTTTTGAATTACACGCCGTGTACTTTCTGAGTACACGCGGTCTACTCTTCTCCGGCTTGAAGCCGTGTGCTGTCCATGCCCGGGCCACACACATGGTGTGTAGGGGTGACGTGGAGGCCGATTTTGGCGGAGTATGGAAAGACCTAGTAAACATCGTGTACTTTTTTTCATTAAACGGACTGGGGTCACACCTAACGCACAGAAACGTCTTCTTCTAGGTTCCATTCATCTGAGAGCGCTAAGGATCCGCGAATCTTCGGTGAGATCCTGCCACTCCATCCGTTCTCCGATTCGAGCACGGTCGATTGCGTTGGAATCACATCGGTGAGTTCTTCCTTCTACTTGAGCCTTGTTTTCCAATTCCTCCTCCTTCTCAAGTTATCATGGTTTATGTCTTTTGGACGTTTTCTCAGATCTACACCGTTCTGAGGAGAATCAGGAATCGTGGTTCAAGTATATCGATCCCCTAGTATCAAGGTAGGTGGTTTGTGCCAATACTATGTGCAATTTCCACCAATTCCCTTGAACAGGAAATTGTGTGTTCCCTATTTTTCCCCTGTTGTTTTCCTTCTTTTCTTGATTGTTGTAGTAGAAGTTTATTCTTGTGAGGAGAGTAATTTTTTTTGTGCTCAGGTTGCTTTGCATGGTTGTTTTTCCTGTTAGGTGTTTTTTCTATTTTTCATGCCTAGTTATAGGATAGTATAACTGTTATACTATTATGATGTTGTGCCTTATAATGATAGCCAAGTAGTTCTTGAGGTTTACTTGGGCGATACACGTGTGCTGAGCACGTTAATTTCACATAGGACTGTGAGAACTTAGTGTAGTAGACTATAGCGAGAATGGATATAAGGACTTCTCAAGAGTGTCTTTTAATACGATTCGAGAGAACAAGGGTAATTGACGATGAGTTCTTCCTCAGAGAGTCTGTAGTTCCTCAACGTGGTCCACAGGGAGAATGAGACGTTGAGTGCTTCCCCAGAGAGCCTTTAGCACGATAAGAGACTACAGGGGAAATTGACAGTGATTGCTTCCTCAGAAAGTATACTCTTAGCTGAACCAGAGGGGTGAGACTGTGTGTTCCTCCTAGAGGGTTGCTAGTACTTGTAGGTTGAACCATAAGGGTTAGGCTGTGAGACCTACCCAGAGGGTTACCTGTTTTCTACTTGTTGTTGGTTGTTTACTTGTTTACTTTATATGCTAGAACTGTGTGCTTTTTTGTTTACTACTTCCTGCACTTTTACTTTCCTTGTATTCATTGACTTTTAGGCATAGATCTTTGGGTGATTTCCTACTGGGACTGTATCTCACACCCTGTTTGGGCCATGCTTTTGGGCCCAAGCAGACTATATTGTTGCAGGTCTAGATAAGCGCAAGCACCCTTCTTCTTTAGGTTCTTGATTGAATTGGTGCTGGAGAGCATGAGATCGAGCCGAGGCTTGCGATGTTGAGGAGTTGCCCATCTATTTTTATTTTTCACTTTGGTTTAGATTTGTATTCATCATTGTGACTTATTTGTCTGTTTTCCTAGACATCTATGTATCATGCATCATTTACTTATATTTTAGCTCCAGTTGTTCACTCATCAGTCTTTTGATGTTTACTCTTGTATGGTTCTCAATTGTTTCTGCTATTGTTGTTATTGTTTCTCTCTTCTGTTGTGTACTCTTCCAATGAGGGCATAGTTTCCCCACTATCACACCCAAGGCACTCACTTCTAGTCGGCAGCCTCTGGCGTTCAGGGAAATGCTCTTGAGTCCATGTGACCAACCGAGTACGGGGCACCTTCGGGTGGCTTCTGGAACCGGGACATTACAAAGTGGTATCAGAGGAGTTCTTTTCTCTTGATTTACTGTTTGGATCCTTAGCCAGGGATAGGATGGATTCGGTACTTGGTATTAAGCTATGCTCGAGAGTAGCTAACGCGTGTATAGGGAAAATCCATACTACCTCGTTTATTGCAGTTTTCTAGTTTTGAGATTTTACAGTTGATATGATTTCACCTAGAGTGATTCAAACGCTTTGTGCTACTATTGTTTTGATATTACGGTTCTATTTCTGTTGCAACCCGATGAGATGAGGGTATTCCATTTCATGCATCATATACGCACTTGTAGAAATCACATGTCATGCATTCTTTCCATGCCATCTAGGGTGCATTAGCGATTGCATGCTGTTGTGATAGACCTTGTGTGGATTATGCATGCTATTGTGATAGATGCTTGATAGAATCTATGCTTCCTTGTTAGAGGATTTTTGTATTCTAATTTGCTTAAATGAATGCCAAGTTTTGATTCGCGGGGAGTATGGGCCCTCACGAATCGGAATATGGCACTTCTTTGACTTTTTTTCTGTGTTTTCTGGGCTTCTGTGCAGTTTCTGAGCTACTGCCCAGAAAAACCCAGAATACACAGCGTGTACTTTTGACTAAACGCTGTGTAGTTTTCAGATCGTGTCATTGACCGTGTGATCAAGGACACACTATTGTAGAAATAACATTAGGAACACGCCGTGTACGGTAGGTGCACGCCATGTAGTTAGGAGCCGTGTACCTGGCTGTGTCACTAACAACACGGGTTGGGGAAGCTCGAGTATAACACGTCGTGTTATGAAGGAACACGTCGTGTAGTCCTATCCAGGTACCCGAACATGTCACGAACAACATGGGTCGGCGTTACCTTCTCTTAGACATGCTGTGTTATTTTCAGAACACGCTGTGTAGTCTTGTTCAGGTACCCAGCTGTGTCGTGAACAACACGGGATGGTGTCACCTTCACCTATACACGTCGTGTTTGTTTGGAACATGCCATGTAAGGTTCAGTTGTGTAGACGGTTGTGTGTTTAACAACACGGGCCACTGAAGCCTTGTCTAATACATGCCGTAGTTTTTCAGAACATGTCGTGTAGTCTCAGGTTAAGTCGGACCGTGTGGGTTAGCCGTGTAAGGAGACTCAGGCAGGGGAACAGTTTCCAAGTACACGTCGTGTGTTGGGCCAACATGCCGTGTAGTTTGAGGTGTTACATGACCTGTAGGGCAGGGGTACACACCCATGTCAGTGGCTTAATAAGACACGCCGTGTAGTTTTTATACACGCCGTGTAGTCGTGTTTTGTAAACTTGTGTGTTTTCCTTTCCTTGTTCTCATTTTGTACACTTTTGTTCTTTATCCTTGTTTTTCTGATCTAAGGTGTGCTTTTGATCCCTCAGAGCTGTGCCTTTGAGACGTCCTCCGGTTGTATGTCTGTCATCAGGTAATGATCAGACGCTAGATATGGCTGATCAGGGACTTCCTGCCGATCCTCCAGTCAGGCCAGGCTTGGCACCGGCTGTCATAACATTTGCAGGCGTCGATGCGCAGTTCAGGGAAGGTTTTATGAGGATAATGCAGACCTTTCCGGGATCACCGCCTCCTGCCTCAACTATGGCAGACTTGATGAGGGTTTTTCAACAGCAGCATCCTCCCACGTTCTCAGGGGAAGGTGGACCTCAGGCTGCAGAGTCATGGATGGAAGTCATTCTGACTATCTTCGAGCATCTGGAGATGCCTCCAGAGAGGCGGGTCAAGCTCGCTACCTGCATGCTCCGAGACTCCTCCAAGAGGTGGTGGGACATGATCTCATAGGCGGGTCATCAGCAGGTTATGGCTTGGGTGGAGTTCCAGCGCATGTTCTACTACTACTTCTACCTGGAGACCTTGAGGGCCGACCAAGCCCGGGAGCTTAGATCAGGGTACTCTTTCTGTCATGGATTATTCCTCTCGTTTCAACGATCTGCCGCGTTTCACACCCCTCCGGGATGGAAGTGGGGTATTTTTATCAAGGAAGATTGAGGATGGACTCAGGCGGGAGATCTTCTCGCAGGTGAATATCTTTTAGTTGACTTCCATCACTTCCATCGTCAACCAGGCACTGATTGCGGAACGCAATATGAGAGACTCCAGAGCTGCGACCCAGGGAAGTTCTGCTTCCAGAGCTAGTTTTCCTCCAGATGAAAACAAGAAGCACTGTAGGGAGTCTACGTGCGGTGATCCGAGGAAGTGAGATGCATCGTCAGGCAGCCAGGTGATATGCTGCCAGTGTGGCCGGTCAGGGCACACGAGGCCGTAGTGCCAGAGGGACCACGTGGAGTTCCAGTGTTGTGGCAATATGGGTCACCTTTAGCATTTATTCCAGGTTTACTCACCAGAAGCTGGTGACCGGGGTTCTTCTGTGACTCCTCGTTCAGGAGGAGCACCACCAGTTTCTCACCAGTCGGGGAACTGGGGTTCTTCCAGCTGTTCGGGCTGAGGTGGAGGTCGAGTTCGTGGCGGTCAGCCACCAGTATCTCAGCACCAGTAAGGTGGATCATCTCAGAGTGGTCATCCAGGGGCACATGGCCGTGGTGCAGGCCAGTCTTATGCCATGGAACAGACCTATCAGGAGAAGGATCCTGACCCTTCTATAGTTTGAGGTACAATTTTAGTAGCCTCATTTTTATCTTCAACTCTTTTCTATACTGATTCTATACATAGCCTTATCTCTATTTATATTGTAGAGATCCCTGAGCTCTGCATATTTTCTTCTGCCGACTCATTGACACTAGACACACCTTTAGGGATGAGGACATCTAGTGTACGTCAGTGTCAAGAGTTCCCTCTCAAGGTTTCAGGGTATCGTTTCGTATGGGACCTCTACGTCCTAGAGATGATAGGATATGATGTCATTCTCGGGATGGACTAGTTGGTTCCCTTCCAGGAAGTCATCAATTTTTATCATCGTAGGGTGATTTTTTTCTCACCAGAGGGTGAGTCTTTTCTTCATAGAGGCAAGTGGGATGTCCGGCCAAGTCGAGCAGGACTCAAGCATCATGGACTAGGAAGGGTGACGACCCAGATTGCTAGTCTTTATCTGGATGATTAGGGGACTTCACAGTTTGACTTTCCTCCAATGGTGTATCGTTTTAGAGATGTCTTTCCAGAGGACTTTTTGGGTTTGCCTCCGGAGCATGAGGTAGAATTTTCTATTGAGCTTGTGCCAGGAGCAGCATCGGTGTCCATTCCTCCTTATAGGATGGCTACACCTGAGTTGTAGGAGCTCAAGAAGCAGTTGGAGGAGTTGCAGGCAAAGGGTTTCATCAAACCCAGTACTTCTCCTTGGGGTTTGCCTATCCTGTTTGCGAAGAAGGCAGACGGTACCCTTTGGCTTTGCATGGATTATCGGAAGCTGAACCAGTTGACATTCAAGAACCGATATCCCTTATTGAGGATTGATGACCTCTTTGATAAACTTCGAGGAGCCTGAGTGTTCTTGAAGATTGACTTGAGGTCCGGTTATCATCATTTGCGCGTTAGACCATCAGATATACCTCTGACATCCTTCAAGAGTAGGTATGGTCTATACAAGTATACAGTCATGTCGTTCGGTCTCACGAACGCGCCTGCAGTTTTCATGGATCTTATGAACCGAGTGTTCCATCCTTACTTGGACTCCTTCGTCGTGGTCTTCGTGGAAGATATCTTGGTGTACTCTCACACTCAACACGACCATGCTACCCATCTTGAGATCATTCTGAGTACACTGAGAGAGCATCAACTTTATGTTAAACTCTCGAAGTGCCACTTCTGGATGAATCAGATTCACTTCTTGGGTCAATTCATCTCAGAGGCAGGAGTATTTGTGGACCCAGAGAAAGTGAGAGATGTAGTTTCCTAGGAGCAGCTGAAGAATTTTTTTGAGGTATGGAGTTTCCTAGGGTTGTTTGGATACTACAGACGCTTTATTCAAGGCTTTTCACGCCTAGAAGCACCTTTGACAAGATTGACCAAGAAGGGGGCGAAGTTCTTATGGTCAGATTCTTGCGATTCATCCTTTCAGGAGCTAAAGGGAAGATTGACGTCAGCACCGATACTAGTCTTTCCATATCCAAGAAAGAGCTACATTGTTTATTGTGATGCTTCAGGTATCATACTAGGCACTGTGCTTATGCAGGGAGATAGAGTCGTTGTGTACGGGTCTCGGCAGTTGAGGCCACATGAGAGGAACTACCCTACGCACAATCTGAAGTTGGAAGTTGTTGTTCATGACTTACGTTGTTAGAGACATTATCATATGGGAGATCACTTTGTGGTCTTCACCGACCACAAGAGTCTCAAGTATATCTTCACTCAGCGTGATCTGAATCTAAGGCATTATAGGTGGGTCGAGTATGTTCAGTCTTTTGATTTTGAGCTTGCCTATACATCGGGAAAGGGAAACGTAGTGGCAGATGCGTTGAGCAGGAGAACTCAGATTCAGGCAGTTCAGGAGGCCAGTAGTGAGTGGCAGCTTATGGCTCTGTTCTCTGAGATGCATCTGGAGGTGCATGACAGATAAGGATAGACTTTCCTATCTTCTGTAGCTGTTACCTCTACACTACTTGATCGGGTACGGATGAGGCAGCTATCAGACTCAAAAGGCTTAGTCCTGCGGGAGAGTGTATCAGGAGAGAACCCTCTTCTTGGATGGACAGTGGGTGAGGATGAGATCTTGAATTTCCAGGGACGCGTATGGGTGCCAGCAGACATACGCGAGGAGTTGATGCAGGATTTTCATTCCTCAGTTTGGGCAGTTCATCCTGGCATCACCAAGATGTATCAGGATCTTCATCGCCAGTACTGGTGTCCAGGAATAAAGAGGGATGTTGCTGGTTTAGTCACGAGGTGTTCTACTTGTCAGCAGGTGAAGGCGGATCATCAGCGACCAGTATGCCTTTTATAGTAGTTACCCATTCCATAGTGGAAGTGGAACGATGTCGCGATGGACTTCATGACCGGATTGCCGAGGTCGCCCCGAGGTAACGATGTTGTTTGGGTTTTCTTCGACAGATGTACGAAGGTTTCTCACTTCTTGCCGATCAGGGAGAACTTCGGTGTCGATGATCTGGGACGACTTTACATCAGATAGATTGTACGTCTGCATGGAGTTCCACACTCCATTGTTTCAGACAGGGATGCGCGTTTCACCTCTCTATTCTGGCAGGGACTTCAGAAGGCATTGGGTACACAGGTACTTTTGAGTACAACATACCATCCCCAGATAGATGGCCAGTCCGATCATACGATCCAGGTGCTAGAGGATATGATCAGAGCTTGCATTCTGGACTTTGGCAGTTCTTGGGAGAACCATATCCCTCTATTGGAGTTCACCTACAACAACAGTTTTCAGGCAACTATTCAGATGGAACCTTACGAGGCTTTTTATGGTAGGCCATGCCGATCAACCTTATGCTGGCTGGAGGTAGGAGAGGCAGCTTTTCTAGGACCTCGTCTTGTTCAGGAGAATTCAGAGCAAATATAGCTGATTCGGAAGAGGATGGCTACAGAATAGTCTCAGCAGAAGTCTTATGCGGATCAGTGGAGACGACCTCTGGAGTTTGAGGTTGGGGATCATTTTTTCCTACGTGCCACACCGAGGTTGGGACACATAAGGATTTGGAGACAGGTTAAGCTTTCACCGCGGTACGTCGGTCCGTTTGAGGTGTTGGAGAGAGTTGGGCTGGTCGCCTATCGGTTGTAGCTACCACAGAGGTATCGGGCCATGCATGATGTCTTCCACGTTTCTCAGCTCCGATGTTACTTTTTAGACTTGTCTCATGTATTTCAACCTGAGGAGGTTGAGCTTGAAGTGGATGCGTCGTTTGTGGAGCATCCCATCCGGATTGTCGATCGTAGTATAAAGGTTCTCCGTGGGCGGTCTGTCCATCTTGTACGGGTGCTATGGAAGCATGGGCGAGTACAGGACGAAACCTGGGAGAGGGAGGCCGATATATGATCACAGTGGTCGGAGCTGTTCGGGGTTTCTTCTTTTACGCCTCGCTAGAGAAATTTGAGGATGAATTTATTTAAGGGGGGAAGTTTGTAAGAACCTGGATCATTGTTTCAGGTATGTTTTTCCTTTTTTTGTAGTTTTTGGGAAAAATAAAGTTTCTGGAAATTTTTGAAGTACATGCCATGTACTTTCTGAGTACACGCCATGTACTCTTCTCCAGCTCGAAGCCGTGTGCTGGTCATGCCCGGGCCACACACACGGTGTGTAGGGGTGACGTGCAGGCCGATTTTGGCGGAGTACGGAAAGACCTAGTACATTCTGTGTACTCTAAAAGTACATGTCGTGTACTTTATTTTTTTTATTAAACAGACTGGGGTTGTGCCTGACGCACCGAAACGTCTTCTTCTAGGTTCCGTTCGTCCGAGAGTTCCAAGGATCCCCGAATCTTTGACGAGCTCCCACCTCTCTGTTCGTTCTCCTATTCGATCACGGTCAATTTCGTTGGAATCGCAGCGGTGACTTCTTCCTTCTTCTTGAGCCTTGTTTTCCAATTCCTCCTCCTCAAGTTATCATGGTTTATGTGTTTCGGACGTTTTCTCAGATCTGCGCTGTTCTGAGGAGAATCAAGCATCATGGTTCAAGTATATTGATCCCCTAGCATCAAGGTAGGTTTTTTGTGCCTTTCTGTAGGAAGTCGTTGAATACTATGTGAAATTTCCACCAATTCCCTTGAACGGGGAATTGTGTGTTCCCTATTTTTCCCCTGCTGTTTGCCTACTTTTCTTGATTACTATAGTAGAGTTTTATGCTTGTGAGGAGAGTAATTTGTTTTTTGCTCAGGTTTCTTTTCATGCTTGTTTTTCTTATTAGGTGTTTTTTCCAATTTCCATGCCTAGTTGTAGGATATTGGAACTGTTATATTGTTATGCTGTTGTGCCTTAGAATGATAGCCAAGTAGTTCTTGAGGTTTATCTGGGCGATACATGAATGTTGAGCATGTTAATTTCATACAGGACTGTGAGAACCTAGTGTAGTAGACCATAGGGAGAATGGACGTAAGGGATTCTCCATAGTGTCTTTTAATACGATGCGAGACCACAGGGGGAATTGATGATGAGTGCTTCCTCAGAGAGTTTGTAGTTTTTCAACGTGGGCCACAGGGGGAATGAGAGGTTGAGTGCTTCCCCAGAGATCCTTTAGAATGATATGATACTATAGGGGGAATTGACGGTGAGTGATTCCTCAGAAAGTCTACTCTTAGCTGAACCAGAGGGGTGAGACTGTGTGTGCCTCCTAGAGGGTTGCTAGTACTTGTAGGTTGAACCATAGGGGTTAGGATTTGAGAGCTACCCAAAGGGTTACCTATTTTCTACTTATTGTTGGTTGTTTACTTGTGTACTTTATATGATAGAACTATGTTCTTTTCTGTTTACTGCTTCCTGCACTTATACTTTCCTTGTATTCATTGACTGTTAGGCACGGATCTTTGGGTGATTGCCTACTGGGATTGTATCTCACACCCTGTTTGGTCCATGCTTTTGGGCCCAAGCAGACTATGTTGTTGCGGGTCTAGATAAGGGAAAGATCCCTTCTTCTTCAGGTTCTTGATTACATTGGAGCTGGAGAGCATGGGACCGAGCTGAGGCTTGTGATGCTGAGAAGTTACTCATCTGTTTTTATTTTTCACTTTGGTTTAGATTTTTATTCAGCATTGTGACTTATTTGGCTGTTTTCCTAGACATCTCTGTATCATGCATCATTTACTAATATTTTAGCTCCATTTTTTTACTCATCAGTCTTCTGTTGTTTACTCTTGTATAGTTGTCTATTGTTTCCACTATTGTTGTTATTGTTTCTCTCTTCCGCTATGTACTCTAACAATGAGGGCATATTTTTCCAACTATCACACCCAAGGCCCTCGCTGCTAGTCGGTAGCCTCTTGCATTTGGGGAAATGCGTTTGAGGCCATGTGACCAACTGGGTATGGGGCACCTTTGAGTGGATTCTGGAATCGGGATGTTACAAGAACTTCCTGAAATTTGATATAAAACCTTAGACTGATTAGCCTAAGTCTGTTTCTCCTAGTACGATTCCTCTGAGTATGATTCACACTGAACCAAATCTTCTCAGTCCAATTTCCTTTCAATAAAATGAAATTGAGTAGAATCAACACCACTTCCATTCTCGAATACAACTGTTAGGCCAAATAGAATTTTAATGATCGACACCACCCAAAAACAATTGTCGAGTAGAATAGAATTGATATTTTCTTCTCTCTAGAAACTCATAGATTCTCTCTCTTCTATAGTGAACAGTGAAAGTATCAAAAAGTAAAAAGTACTTTCTCCTTTTATAGGTGACCTAAAACAGGTTTAGGTAGGAATCATAAAACGTTTTCCACTCACCTAAATTCACCTAAAATTCCATTTCCCTTGAAATCTCGGAATACATTTTGAATTCTTCACCTCTTCTCAATTCTTCTCAAAACTTCTACCATATTCACCCCTTCTTCTTTAGACTCTTATTTCAATTGCTGAGACTGATTTTAATTTTCAGTAATAAATGGGTCTGATCAACTGAGTTTGATTCCTCATGTCGATTACTAAATACAATTCTCAAAAATGATTTGAATCAAAAAAAATTATATGAAAGTGTAGATCCCCCTCGACAAATCATTCAACAATCTTCTTCTCTTTGCTTTTCTCTTGAACCTCTTGAGAAACAATAATTCATTCAAAAACTAGTGATTGAATCATGACTTTCTTCATGAATTTGAATTCATTGAGGATTAGCTTTAGCATCGTCTGATTTCTATTGGAAAGTATCATAACTTTCCATTCATTACAGTAAACTCTTTTCTTCACAGAACTTTTGATAAAATTCAAATAAAAACTTCTTCTTCCCCTTATATCATGATGGATATTGAACCAATTGATATTTCTCATAAAGAGAACATAAAACAATTAAACTCTTAAACCACTTGATGAAGTCATTTAAAAAAAACTAGTGTATGATCCTTTCTAGATATGATCTTTCCTAGATATGATCATTATGAAAAATAATAACCAGCACCATCTCTTACTCTTCAATCAGCATCACCTTTTCAATCATAACCCCCTACTGTAGTGAAATAATAACCACACTTCTATAGTGAAACCATAACCACCTACTAAAGTGAAATCATAACCACCTGTGGCAGTGAAATCGTAACAACCTACTACAGTGAAATCATAACCACCTGCTCTAGTGAAATTGTAACCAACAGCTAAAGTGAAATCATAACCAACTCCTATATAAAAATTTTAAACACCTACTCCAATGAATCATAACCACCTGATTCAATGAAATCGTAACCAACTGCTGCAGTGGAATATTAACCAACTGCTACAATGAAATCGTAACCAATTGTTGTAGTGAAATCGTAACCACCTACTACAGTGAATTGTAATTGAATGCTATAGTGAAATCATAACCAACTTCTATAGTGAAAATAGAAATACTTATTTTACTTCCACCCTAAGTCCAATTATTTTGAAAAATAATCAATATTGTCTCTTTCTCTTCTTATCGGTATGGCTTCTTCAATTGGCACTGCCTCTTCATTCTGGATACAATTGTTTTGAAAAATAATTGGTACCACTTCTTTCTCTCTACCATCTGAATACGATAAATTTGAATATGATTCTTTTTTGATTGAAAACATCCCTTTCACTTTCCCTTTCTTATATCAATCTTTCATCACAAGTTCTCAATACAAATCATGATTTATATGAAATACAAATTAGATAAGCATCATCACAATTACATCGGAAAGTATCACAACATTCCATTCACTCAAGTTTCTTTCTTTCCTTCTCATCCTAAGAACAAACTTTTTGAATACATGAGTCTAATTATCAGAAAACATGGGTTTGATTATTTTCAAAACAAAACCCAAAACAATTGTTTCCACACAAAAAGTGAAGTGACTTTCTTTCTAGAAAACATTCCTTGACAACAAAAGACAACACTTGAATAAAAAACTCCTTCATCATCATCTTGGTCCTATTAATATACCCCTTTGGAGTTTATTGTAAACCAAGTTTCATAAATCACCGAACTTTTTAACCTCAAGAAATAGATTACATATCAATAATTCTAATCCTACGTGAGCTAGCTCATTATAGGAAACAAGAATCATTGATAGTAAATCCATATTGTCCAAAACAAATTCCTTAAAAAATCATTAATATTTACCATCACTTCAATTCATCTTTCCAAGTTACCTATAAAAAATTCATTTTCTACAACCACTCCAACAAACAGTTAGAATAGTTCAATCACAAAATAATGCTAAATTCATAGCTTACCCACAAATCTCTATTTTATGCAAAATATTTATGAAACAATATAATTCTCCCCCTTGAAAAAAAAAATCCAAATGTAAGATGAGAGCGGGGACTAATTCACACACCTCAACATTGAAGAGAAAGATGTTGGACACCCATGTTCAACCTCATTTTTTAGAATGATTCCTTCGATAAAGGTTTTGTGAAAATATCAGCAACTTGTTCTGATGTTGGAACATACTCCAGCTTTAATTCGTTATTCTCAACATGCACTTTGATGAAATGGTATTTGATATCAATATTTTTTTAATGATAATGTTGTACAGGATTATTGGTGAGATTAATTGTACTTTGATTGTCACAACCCAATAGCAAGGGTAACTTCACTTCAACAAGTAAATCTTCTAATTGTGTTTTTATCTACATAAGTTGAGTAATGGATTGAGTAGTAGCAACATACTCAGATTCATCCATACTGAGAGTTACTAAATTTTGTTTCTTTGAATTCCAACTAACACAATTCTTTCCCAATAAGAATACACCACCAGATGTGGATCTTCTATCATCAATATTTCCTTCCCATTCTGCATCTGAATACCCAAAAAATTCAATACAATTTGAGCTATCATATTTGATTACAAAGTTTGTTGTGACTTTGATGTATCTAATAATTCTTTTTCCAGCAAGTAAATGGGATTATTTTGGAGCACTTTGAAATCTTTCACATAAGGGAACAACATACACAATGTCTGGACTTGAGGTAGTCAAATACAATAGACTTCAAATCAGCTTATGATACTCTTTTTTATCAACTTCTTTTCCTTCTCCATATTTACTCACCTTTGTTCCCACTGAAATGGGTTTGGAAATAGGTTTTTAATTTTCCATGACAAACCTCTTGATAAGTTCTTTTTCATAGTTTTCTTGGGAGAGGAAAATGTATTCTTTATTTTATTGTATTTGTAACCCAAGAAAGTATTTCATTTTTCTCAGTATGGACATTTCAAATAAATTCTTCATTTCATTAGAAAATCTTTCACATAAGCCTTTATCATTATCATCAATGATAATATCATCAACATAAACAATTACAATGAGGGAATACTCTTGACTTTATCTGATTTAAAAAAATTTATCTACTCTTCCTTTATTAAAATTAATCTTTCTTAAGAATGTATACAATTTGGAATACCATTCCCTTGGAGATTGTTTTAATCCACAAAATTCATTTTTCAATATGCACACATAACCTTCATCTTTTCCGATAACAAAGACACAAGGTTGTTCAGTATAAACCACTTATTTAAGATCACTATTTAGGAATACAGATTTAACATCCATTTGAAAGATCTTGTAGCCTTGTTGTGTGGAAATAGAAATAAATATTCTTATTGTTTCAATTATTGCCACTCGAGAAAAGGTTTCATCAAAATAAATACCCTCAAAATTTGAATACCCTTTGAAAAAAAATCTTTCTTTGTTTCTTATAACTTAACCTTTTTCATTCAGCTTGTTCTAGAAAACCCATTTTGTGTCAATAATGTTTTTGTTTTTAGGATTGGGTATGAGTTCCCATGTATTATTCTTTTTAATCTGATACAATTCTTCATTCATTCCTTGAACCCATTTCGGATGATCAAAAGCTTCTTTCATATTATTCAGTTCCACTTTTGAATACAAATAAGTATGTGTAATGGAATTGGTTGTTCTTATTATTTAAACCTTCTGATGTTGATCACCAATTATATTCTGTGCTTCCACATGTTTCCTCAGCCTTGGATAAGATTTTCAATTGTCTTCCTCATCACTGGAAATAGCTGAGTCTGATTCTTTATCTTTATTAGGATTATAATCATTTGTATCCTTATTAGAATTATCTTCTTCAAATTGATCAAATTCTTTGTCTTCTTGGACATGTTTATCTTTATCAGATCTTTCTATAACTTTTACATCAATTGTATCAAAAATTATTCCTATTTATTTGTTGAGGCATCTATATCCTCTTCCTTCCAAAGAAAAGCCAAGAAATATTCCATCATCACCTCTCTTCTCAAACTTACCATTGTTTCCAAATTTCTTCTTTATAATACATGGACTTCCAAAAGCCCTCAAGTATTTCAAACATAGATTTTTTTCATAAAAAAATTCATATAGAGTCATACCTGATTAAGGCCTGTAGAAACAATGGTTCTGAATGTAAACTGCATTACTCATGGCTTCTCCAAAAGTGATGAGAAAGTCCATGTTCAAGTAACATGGTTCTTCCCATCTCCATGAGGCTTATATTATTTATTTCAAAAACCCAATTTTGTTGGGGGTGTATGGGGAACTGTATTCATGCTTAATTCCATACTTCTCAAGATGATATTAAAAATATTTACATTTGTATTCACCACCATTATCTGTATGTAACTTCTTCACAGAATACTCACATTCCTTAACTGTTTTTCTTATAAAACTTTTAAACATTTTCAAAGCATCTAATTTGCATTTCATATACATGACACAAGTAATGAGAGTAAAATAATCAATGAAAGTAATGAAAAACTTATATCCATTTTTTTATTGTTTTCCCATTATCCCATATATATCAGATTTTATTAGCTCCAGAGGTTGTTTTGAACAAATATCAACTTTTCTATGCATAGAATTTGTAATATTTCCTTTCTAGCAGATAGTGCAACACCAATTTATTCTTCTTGTAAAATTAGGAATGTCTCAAACACTTTCTCTTTTAGATAACTTGCTCATGTTTCTTGACACATGTTTCCAAGCCTTTTATGCCACAATTGATTCTCTTCCACTATGCTCATGTAATAAGAGTATTGTATTTCACCAACCTGAAACAAATTCCCTTTTTATGTTGTACTCTTGTAATAATCTTTCCATTTACTTCACTCTTCACAAAAAAACCTATATTTTCTAAATATAACCTTGTTACCTTCATCACACAATTGTGAAACACTTAGTAGATTGTGTTTCAGCCCATCAACATGCAAAGTTTTCTTGGATTTAATTTTTTATTTTCCAATGATGGATGACCCAAAACCTTTGATTTTTAAGGACTCATCATTTCCAAAATTCACTGTTCCTTCTTCAAAATCCTTCACATTCTTAAACAATTTCACGTCACCTATCATGTAAGAAGAACACCCACAGTCAAGTATCCAAGGTCATTCTCCTTTCATGTCTTTTAATGCAGTTTCAACAACAAGTGCCTTTTATTCATTCTTTTAATTCTTCACCTTTGAATTTTGAGAATTGAGAATATTTTGATGAGCCAATAACAAAACAAGACATCCTTTTTCAAGGTGTCCAGGTTGTTCACATCATTCAAAAATAGTTTCCAAGGGTTGGAACCTATTTTCAATATTCACTTCATTATTTTTATATTTCATCAATACAACCTTCTCATTTTTCTTTCTTTGAGGAGATTGACCCCCCCTCAATCTCTGCCTTCTATAACTAGTGGAAAAATAGAAATTTTGTTGATTATACCAACACATATTTGTTGTGTTCTCGAATCCACCATAATACCATCAAATCCATATAGAGAGTATTTTCCACTAAAGTTTTTGTATTAATCAGGGTCGTGAATATGTTTCTCAGCCACTTTCTTAATTGATCCACCAACCTTTCTATTATCAACAAGGTTATTCTACTTATTTTTTGCTTTATTGTATTTAGAAGTCTTTGAAACCTTCTTGGATTTACATTGTTTCAAAACATTTTCAGACTTCGGTTTCTATAAGACTTCAGAATTCCCAACATTATTGTTTACAGAAACAACTTCATTCTTCTTATCACCCTTTGAGGGTAACTTTTTTTGAACCTTCTATGGATTCTCTTATTGAGAACATTCACCAGGATCAGTGATAGAGTTTTGAAAACTTTTGTTTCTCAATTCATATTTTGAGAATTTTTTTTGAGAAAGTTCCAACTCTTCTTCTTTTACTTTCAACTTCACATCTAGATGCTCATTATGATTCTTTTCTTATTCAAGAGATTTCTTCAAGTCATCAATTTCTTTCACCGGCTTTAATTTTTCATTATAAAATCATTCTAAATCTTTTTTCAGGAACATTTATCTTCCAAATATTTATTTTTCTTTTTAATCCTTCTAATCTTTTTTAGAAACTCATTCAATTCTTCTTTCAAATAATGTTCAAGTTGATTTTATTCTTCTTCAGAACTACTTCTTCTGAATTATTCATTATTCAATGTTTCAATAAAATTATTTTCAATACCATACTCAATGGATTTTTTGGATTCAGAATCACTCTCTTCTCTTTCATTATATTTGGATAAGAAACTTCTTTTTTATTTGAGTAATTTCTTTTCTTTTCCTTTATCTCTCTTTCTATTCCACGATCTTCTTTTATTTCTTTATTCAATATCACTATCCCCTTCTTTCTTTTTGTGAGGAAAATTAACAAAAAGTGACCAACACCTCCACATTCAAAACATTTCAGGGGAAGTTTTCCTTTGTATTTCTTTGTACCTATTTTCACATTATTAGAAAAAAAGTATAGGATTTCATTGAGATTTTTATATACGTCATTTTTAGAGTCAGAATCACCAACTTCATATTTAATAACAATCTTATTTGACTTTTATTTCTTCATATCTTTGAAATACATTTCTCTATCATCCTTTTTTTACTTTATTGAATTCTATCTTCTCATTTCATAAGTGATAAGAGTGTTATGTAAATCATCAAGAGATAATGTTTCAGGATCTCTATCTTCCAATGAAGAAACTTTTTCAACGAATTTGTCTGGTAGGATTCTCAATATATTTTCAATAATTGTAGAGTAATTAAAATTTTTACCAAGACATCTAACAGTACTCACAATGTCATTCACCCTGGTAAAGAATTATCCAATTGATTCATGCTCACCTATCTTCAAATCTTCATACATCAATCTCCATATTTTTAACTTTTCCTTCTTCACTTTTGTATTGAATTTGTATATGTTTTTCAATTTATCCCATATACCTTTAGATGTGGAAACACCTTTCACACTCAAGAATTCACTTTCAGAAAGTGACAATAATATAGAATTCTTGGCCCTTCCATCATTCTCAAGAAACTTCTTGTCAATAGGTGTAAGTGGAGCACTATCATCAATGGGAGGAAACCCAACAGTTGTAGCTTCAAGAACATCTTGACTGATAGACATAAGATATGGCAGCATTTTATCTTTCCAGATATGATAGTTCCTTCCATCAAAGACTGAAATAGCTTTACTGTTCACATAGTTCACATTCTCCATCAGCAAGCAATAGTGAAGAGAACCTGGCTCTGATACTAATTGAAAGTTCATAGTCAAAGTATTGTATCACTGAGAGGGGGAGAGGATGAATCAGTGATACTATTTTTCTTTTATATTTCTTTTCAATTTAAACAACCTTCATCTTCTATTAAAGATTTCAATTCCCTACTGAGAAAAAAATCAACACACATCCAAAGGAACATAAATATTTACAAGGTTTGCTATTTAATAATAATAGTTATGTCCTTAGTATGCTTTGGAAATGATACAATACCATAAAATCCACTATAAATCAATCATTGGATTAAAATTAGTAGGATGTACCCTTTCACTCATTTATCACTATAAAACAATACAACTAGTTTATGTGAATCCTCTTAGCAAAATAGGTTAATAAAATTTCTTTGTAATATCTCATGTTAACTACGCCTATTTTCAATTCACAATGTATTCAATTGTAATGAAATTCATCAATTACTTACCCAGAAGAATGGTGATAACTTCAAATATTTTGATATAAAACCATAGTCTGATTATCCTAAGTCTGTTTCCCCTAGTACGATTCCTTCAAGTATGATTCACACCGAACCAAATCTTCTTAGTACAATTTTCTTTCAATATAATGCAATAGAGTATAATCAGCACCACTTTAATTCCCAAATACAATTTTCAAGCCAAATAGAATATGAATGAATTGGAACCAACCAAAAATAATTGTCAAGAGAAATAGAATTGATATATTCTTCTCTCTAGAAACCCAGAGATTCTCTCTCCTCTACACTGAATAGTGAAATCATCAAAAATTATAAAGTTCTTTCTCCTTTTATAGGTGACCCAAAACAGGTTTAGGTAGGAATCCCAAAACATTTTCTCACTCGCCTAAATTCACCCAAAATTATATTTCCCCTGAAATCTCAGAATGCATTTTGACTTCTTCACCTCCTCTGGTTTCTTCTCGAAAATTCTACCATCTTCACCTCTTCATCTTCAGACTACCATTTCAATTGTTGAGACTGATTTAAATTGTCATGAATACATGGGTCTGATCAAATGAGTCTAATTCCTCATTTTGATTGTTGAATATGATTATCAAAACCGATTTGAATCAAAATATTATATATAAAAATTCATCTCACACTTGAAAAATCATTTAGAAATATTATTCTCTTTTCTTTTCTCTTGAACCTCTTGATAAACAATACTTTATTCAAAAACTAGTGCTTCAATAATGACTACCTTCATGACTTTGAGTTCATTGAGAATCATTTTTAGCATCGTCTGACTTCTATTGGAAAGTATCGTAACTTTCCACTCATTTCAGTAAACTCTTTTCTTCACACAAATCTTGATCAACTTCAAATACAAACTTCTTATTCCCCTCATATCATTATGGATCTTGACCCAATTGATATTTCTCATGAAGAGAACATATAACAATTAAAATCTTAACCCACTTGATGAATTCATTTAAAAACTAACCAGTGTATGACCATTTTTGGATACGATCATTCCTAGATATGATCATTCTGAAAAAAAAAATCAGCACCATATCTTACTCTTCAATCGGAATCACCTTTTCAATCAGCACCCCCTACTATAGCGAAATTGTAACCACGCTACTATAGTGAAATCGTAACCACCTGATACAGTGAAATTGTAACCACCTATTGTAGTGAAATCATAACCACCTGTTGTAGTGAAATAATAACTAGCTACTATAGTGAAATCATAACTGGTTACTATAATGAAATCATAGGCACCAACTTCAGTGAGATCATAACCACCTGCTACAGTGAAAATTGTAACCAACTGGCTATAGTGAAATTGTAACCAGGTACTACAGTGAAATTGTAATCAACTACTGTAGTGAAATTGTAACCACCTACTATACTGAAATTGTAACCAACTACTGCAGTGAAATCATAACCAGCTGCTATAGTGAAAAAAAGCACCACTTATTTTACTTCCACGCAGAATCCAATTGTTTTGAAAAACAATCGATATTTTCTCATTATCTTCTTATTGGTATGACTTCTTCAATCAGCACAAAATATTTAGTTTGGATATGATTATTTTGAAAAACAATTAGTACCACTTCTTTCTCTCTTCCATCTGAATACAATAAATCTAAATATGATGCGTTTTCGATTGGAAGCATCACTTTCACTCCCCCTTTATTCTATCAATCTTTCATCACAATTTCTCAATAAAACTCATGATTTATATGAAATAAAAATCAACAAATAATCATCACAATTAAATTTAAAAGAATCATAACTTTCCATTCACTCAAGTTTATTTCTTTCTTTCTCATCCTGAGAACAAACTTCTTGAATACATGAGTCCAATTTTCAGAAAACATAGGTTCTATTATTTTAAAAACAAAACCCAAAACAATTGTTTACACAAAAAAAGTGAATTGATTTCCTTTCTTCAAAACTTACCTTGAAAACAAAATACAACACTTGAATACAAAACACCTTCATCGTCATATTGGTCCTAACACTTGCAACCTATGTTCTCCGTGACTCTTCTAAGTGTTGGTCTGATGTCATATCTCAGGATGATTGTCATCAGGGAATGGTTTGGGTGGACTTCTATATTTCCTTCAATGAATTTTTCTTTCCACAAACCTTTAGAATAGACCGCACTATATATTTCATGCATCTACAGTAGGTTTCTATTTATAGTGATGGAGTATTCTCCTCGTTTCATCAAGCTTCAACGTTTTACACCAACACTGACGGATGACAAGTTGACACCTACAAGATAGCTTGAGGATGGGATTACATACACCATATGATCATAGGTTAATCTATTTCAATTGACCACTATTTTATATATTTTTAACTAGGCCCTCATCACTGATTATAACCCAATGGAATTCATGTAATGGTTCATGCCTTCTCAGACCGTTACTTTTATAGTTTTGGTGTTAGAGGTTCTTGGATGAGTCACATAGTTGGACAAGGTGATTTTGGATATTAAATTCTAGAATAATGGTGATTACATGATTCTTGAATCTTACAAATCATGTAAGTATGTTTCATGTCTTGGAAAGGTAGATTCACAGGGTGTTACACTACATATATATTTCCAGGGTTAAATAATAAAAAGGCAATGTGATTTTCATCGAAAGCTAGGATTTTTTGAAAATTGTGACTTACAAGTCATGTAAGTATTACATAATGTCAAAATTCTTGAATTAAAAGTTTTAAATCCTTTTCTCATACAAATTTTCTTTTATTAAACCGCCTCCCTTCTCTCTCGTTTTGGAAGAGCCCGAGGCGCCTCGATGTTCTTCAAACCCTATTCATCCATCTTTGATTTTTTGGTTCTGGTGGTTATTCATTATCAATCCACAGTTGATCCACAGTTTCTCATGGTGAGGTTGTGGTTATCAGGTATTATTCTTCTCCTTGTAGTGTGCATCAAGTAAGAAAAGGTTATTTGATGTAAGGAATCCCTCATTTAACTTTATTATGTATCATGAGGGAGGTGTTAATTTTCTTTATCTATGGGAGATAGTTGTGCTAACTTAATCAAAGATAAAGAATTAGTCAAATTGAAAATTTAAATGGGTAAAGAGTTTTTATTCAAATGTTTTTACATATTTGTTAATATTGTGATATTTTGGATTGAACGAGCTTGATGTCCCACTGAAAATTATGGTCGTTAAGGGATTTTTTTGTGATAGTTGATATCTATTGTTACTATTGTTATTTTATTGTGATTATTCTGATATCACCCTGATATGGGAATTGGATAACCACTTAATTTTTTATAATAAAATAGTTTCCATAGGATTATGGTTTGTGTGATAATTACCCTAAAATAAAGTGGAATGAAATAAAATCCTCTTCATAAATCTGTAAAATGGATTTTGATGTGCTGAGATGTGTGGTCGTGCTTTTGGGGTGGTGATGTGAGTTCGATGTGTGGTTGGGGAATCTTGGGCTAATGGTTTGTTGGACATGATTTTGGGGAATTGAGGTTATTGTTTGTCTATGCTTTTGGGACGATGAGGTGGTTGTTTGGCCATGATTTTGGGGCGGTGAGGTGGTGGTGTGATAGGGATGATGAGTTATATGTCATATGTGGTTTCTTATGCTATATTCTTGGGTAGTGATAGAATAGATAATTGTTTAATAATGTTTGGAAATGACACGGGTTGATTTAGTTAATGGGTTAGAAATGGATGATGAATAATTAAATGGTGGGATTTGTGGTAAAATTTGGTTTTTGATAAATAGTGAAATGAATTGGTTGGATAATAGAATTGGTTGGAAATGTGAAATGGTACTTGTGGCTTGTTGTTTGGTGTTATGAATTTATAGGTGGTAGTAAAACTGGTAATGTTGTTAGTTTTTTAGTGTTTGGTTGTAAACCCATTGGTTGGTCTTGTGTATGGATATATATATATATATATATATATATAATTTTATATTCCTTATGATTTCTATATGCCCCCCACCCACATCAATCACCATGTGTCGACACCCACATAGTCCCACGGGGGGTTCATTTCATGACATTTAGTGAGGGGATGGATCACTGGGTACCCACTCTTTCCAGCTCTCTCTTCTAGGATAGGAAGGTATTGTACAAGTTTTGATGGTCAGAGGTTTGTTACTGCATTATATGGTGGTTGTGATAGCCCAAGTGTTTTGGGGAGAGACGTGATCATTCTTTTGGAGTGGTGGCCCAGGTGTTTTCGGGTGATATGTGACTGTGCTTGTGGGGTGGTGGCCTATGTTTTTTTGGGCGAGGTATGATATGACCATGCGTGTGGGGAATATTATGGTGGGGTCATTCATGGTATGAGGAGGGAATGAGGTATATGTCCTACATGTTCATGATACCCTAAAACTCTAGTTATGATAGTGGTTTTGTTGTGGCCCATGTGTTTTCGAGTGATATGTTATGCAGTGTTGATTGTGGGGTGGTAACCTCAGGTGTCTGTGGGTTTGATATGATGTGATTGTGCTTGTTGGGTTCTATGGTATACAAAGAGATGGGAGTTCCAAGATAAAAAAATGTTGGGGTGTGAGAGTGTCATGCTAGCATGAAAGAAATGTGGGGTACCCTATATCGATATGCTTCTTATTATATTTTATTACTTTGCTTTCATTATTTGGTGAGAATTCCTTTTTGAGTTTGGGTTTTCTTAGTATACTTGTATAGGTGTTGTTTAGTTCTGTTGTTTTCTCCTAGGTTCATTAGTATTATATTCTCACATGTTCATGAGAGACTTTTTTTTCTTACAGGGTATACTTGTATGATCACTCTACATATATATATATATTGTTTTTAGGTTTTTAGGAGTATTATGTGGACTGTTTTATAAATTACTAGCTCAAACCTTTGGATAGTTGTTGTGTTGTTACTTTTACTTTGGAGACTTTTATCTACATCAATTCTATTTATACATGTGTGCGGAATGGTTTTGGTTTCTTTTATATTATGTCTTGGAGTTTTTTCTGGAAGATTCATATTATCTCCCAATCCTACAGTATTATAGAGGGTAATGGATCCCATTTCATGAGATTTTTATTACCTCAGTTCTAGTCTCCAACCCATGGCCTACTTGAGACGGGGCTTAGGGGTCATTATCTATTTCCCCTCATTGCAATATCTTTTGAGGGAGGGGATCATGACAGAGTGATATTAGAGGTGATGGTTGAGAGATTTTCCATTAAGGATTGCATGGTTTGGTATGGAAATAGTTATAGTTGACCTTGGTGCCTAACATAGTCTATAGAGACCGGGTAAGACATGGGATTTCAGGGCTCCCCATGATCCAATGCTTGGACTCAAAGCTTATTTAATGACCAATTGAAGTAAACTAATTTACAGAATAGAGACTTAGGAGAGGTACATGCATCATAATGACTTGTGTTCTTGTTTGAAATGGATTGTATTGGGAAGGTTAAAATCAATAGAAAGAATTAAAATAAATCTTAATAAAATTCCCTACTACCTGATCTCACTACAAAATAAACAGTGTTTAGCGGAGGTTTTGTGGCGGCGGTTCACAAAACCGCCGCTAAACGTTTTCCAAAATACGTTTCGCGGCGGTTTTTAATAAACTGCCGCTAAACCTTTGTTTTTTTTTAAAAAAACCCCGACCCTTCCCTACCCCGACCCCCGTTTCCCCCGACCCCGCATGCTGCAACCCTCGCCCGCAGCCCCCCGCGACCCCCTGGCGATCCGGCGACCTCCTCCGGCGACCCCGCGACCTCCTCCGGCGACCCCACGACCTCCTCCGGCGGTGCCTGCGACTGAAAACCCGCGACCCCCTTCTCCCGACGACCTTTCTCACTTCGACCTCGGCCCCAAAGTGAGTTTTCTCTATTATCACATCCATCTTGATGATTTGTTTCTAATTGAATCTGAGATTCATTATATGGGTCTCTTGGTTAATGGATTTATTTTAGTTTTTGATCCTATTGGTATTTATTTCATTCATTTTTAAAAAAATTATGTGTTTTAGGTAGTAGGATTTAAAGATATCTTTTATTTTATAATCCATACTTGCTATATCATTTTTTTGGATTATATAAGTTGATTAATAGATTGATTTATGATTCTTATAATGGTTTGTTTTTTGAATTATTTGATTAAATGATTTATTAATTTGGAATTCATTTTGAAAATGGATTTTGAATCATGTTTTATTTGAAATTAAGTAGTTTGATTATTGATGTGTGATATTCCCTCCAAATAGTTTGAATTTTTAATTTAAATCCTACATGTATGGGTCATTTGTGAAATTGAAATCCTTTATGTGCGGGAAAATTAATAAATGAAATCCTTCCAATATGGGCTATGATAGATGGGATCATGTGGTACTTAGTAAGGGATATAATAAGAAAATAATTCTAGGATGAATTGTGGCTACCTATCAATGATTTACACTAAAAATATAACTAAATATTGTTTCCATAGTGGATTCACTTATCAGGGTGATTACCTCATTTAAGGGAACATATTTTAGGGATATGTATGTAAATAGTCATTTGAACATAGATTTAAAAGGATCTTAGATAACTTATACCTAATATACCATAGGAGTATTTTCTATTGTTTTCCTTTTCAAAGAGGTTATTTATAAATACATTATGAAATGGTTTAATCACATTTATTTTAAATGGAATATGATGTATCAATTTGATTATTCTTTTTAATATATTCTAAAAGGGTGAATTACCATTTTTTTAATATATATATATATATATATATATATTATTATTTTATTTTCCCTTAATAAGAATAATTGTTTTATTTTTCTAATGTCTCCTTATGAAAAACATGGTGTAATATTTCTAATATTCATTTTCTCACACCATACACTGACCATTGGGTGTTTTCAGGTCCTTTTTTATATAATGTATGTAACGGAAAGGTTCCTCATAGAAGTCATGGGTATCCATGTTAGTAGGGTGTGTGATATTTATGGTTACATGGTGTAATTTTTTTCATCATATCACATGGATAAGGGTTGGGATCTTAAAACCTCCCCACCTTATAACATATCATCACATATCCAAACTTCCCAAGCATCACAGCACCCCTAAGGCCAATTTTAGTTCCACGGACCCACCTATAAACTTCCATCTTCTAATATACTCCTTGAACTCAACCATGTTATAACAACACTCGGACTAAGGAAAAGGTCCTACCTGAAAACATTTTCCCCAACCATGAACCACAATTAAAACCCAATTATCTTTGAGGACGCATCCACCTCAACTATTTATTATCAACATCAAATGAAAATTAAAGGTTTAGGTAATGTTACTATACCACCGCACAAGAGGATATCGATAAGGCACTACACTACCCTCTGGAGAGCCAATCGGAACACCTTTGTTCCAATACTCTCCACAACTCATGGCCCAAAATTCTTAGCACCACCTCACCTAGTTATCAAAATTATAATGGTGACACAAACTCATTGTCGCTGAAGGGATACATAGATTCCAACCACATTCTCTGACCTACATCAATCCAGAACTCAAGGCCCAACAGCCTCACTCCATTTCAAACATCCAAAGCACAACCCAAGCATAACCTTCATCTCAAGGTATTCAACCATCCAAAACCTGATCCAACACCCATCACCAAAACTAATACACTAATATGGTTCCTACCTGAGACCATCCAACTTGAAACTCTAGCCACACCATTAATCTATTACTTTCCTTCCATGGTTCTCAACACCATATTACTTACTTCGTCACCACAATTTTCTAGTTTTGAGAACTTCACTCATCATAAAAGAGGTCAACAGAACCTCAACTCAACCTTCAAAACTTCCCTAACATGTTTTCCAACACACAACATCCATGAAAACTCCACCCAATTCTAGCATTCATTATTTCTGCCAAAACTACCCAGATTTGTCACACTTTCACCATCCATATCTCAACCAAGGACTACTTGTTTCTTCTTCAAAACTCATTCACATTACTAGGATAAACTTATCATTTCAACATTAACTTGAGGTGCCTCGCATCCCACCACATCCATTCCCTTTCTATCCAACTATGTCCTTCCATTCCTGCTAACTCACTCCGTTGGTTCCCAACTTCCCCTATTGGCATGTCGCCCCTCTACCCAAACACGAAGCCTTCTCACTTAAGGTATACCTCCATCACCTACACACACCATATCCAAGTTCCACCTGGCCTTCCCTAAGAACCCCCAAACATGTCCCTTATAGGTTTCTATTTGGAACCTTGATTCCTCCACATCCACTCTACAGTTTTCTCCACATTTCCATGACTAACATAATTCTCTCCACCTTAGGAGGGTCATTATCACTAATTTATTCAAGAAATTCAAACACCATGTCTCATGCTTCCATCACAAGATGAACCCCAAAACTTAAATGTGGCCATTAAGATTTCCCTAGAACAATAAAACAAACATTACCCATTGTGAAAATGGTTTCAGTGAATGTAGTTAACTTGATTTAAAATTCATTATGATCAGTTTCGATCACACATAAATGGGGTGTTGTTTGAGGCAACATAAATGTGTGATCGATGGTGTTATGATAAGTGTGTATCCTGATATTCTTATTGCTCCTCAATGAGGTGTTGACGCTGTCTCCTATGGACCAGACCTGTTCAGTTGGTCTGAAATGGTAAATGTGGTCAATGAATCATCTTTATTATATTATGCATACTTTATGGTCAATGGTTCATCTTTATTATATTATGTTTCTGTAATCTTACACTATCGTATATTTTGTGTAGGCACATTGTGATATACATGGATAAAAGCTGGATCACATTACCGAGGAACACACCTCAATATGTTAAGGGTTTGAATGGGTTTTTAGATTTTGCAATTTCTAATCGATCCGTTGAAGGGAGAATAAGATGTCCATGTCCTAAATGTAAATTTAGAACATGGTTGAAGAGAGATGAAGTTTATGAACATTTAATACTGAAGCAATTCCCTGAGCAATATTTGTGTTGGATTTATCATGGAGAATCAAACAATACAGAAAGATTGAGGACTGATGTTAATCCACAGAATGAGGTCCCAAGTTCTTCGACAATGGAAAATGAAATGAAAAACCTCATAAATGATGCATTCGGCACTGCAAGACACCACTATGAGCATCAAAACATATCAGAACAACCAGAAGAGGGTGCTACAAATTGCAACGTGACAAGTGATGTTTCTGAGACTGTAACACAAGAAGATCAAGATTGTAACATATCATTGGATCCTCTTGATTCTGTGGAGCCAAATGTAAGGGAAAACTTCAGTGAGGAAAATGCATTTCATGATTTAGTTGACGATGGAAATCAAGAGTTGTATAGTGGGTGTTTGAAATATTCAAAGCTTTCATTTCTACTGAAGTTGTACCATATCAAATGTCTATGTGGAATTACAAATAAGGCAATGTCCATGTTATTGGAATTGATTCGTGATGCATTTCCTGAAGAAAAAATCCCAGAATCGTTTTATGATATGAAAAAAGTTGTTAACAAGCTTGGTCTGAATTATACAAAAATACATGCGTGTCCCAATGATTGTATGCTTTACTGGGGAGAGGATTCAAGTAGACAGAATTGTAAGAAATGTTCTTCTTCTAGATGGCAGTCAAAGGGTGATGTTGGAAGTATGACTGAACATAATTTCACGGAGAAGAAGAAAAGGAACACACTTGCAAAAGTTTTGCGTTACTTTCCTTTGAAGCCTCGATTGCAAAGATTATTCATGTCATCAAAAATCGTCGAACACATGAAGTGGCATGCTGTAGATAATAACAATGATGGGTTAATGAGACATCCACGAGATTCCCAATCGTGGAAGACATTTGATTCATTACATCCAGATTTCTCAGCTGATCCTAGGAATGTTCGATTGGGATTGGCTGCCGATGGATTCAACCCATTTGGGACTTTGAGTACGAGTTATAGCATTTGGCCAGTTGTTTTGATCCCTTATAATCTGCCTCCGTGGATGTGTATGCAACAAACATCTTTTATCATTTCGATGATTATTCCTGGAAAACAAATGCCTGAAAATGATATTGATGTATACCTACAGCCTTTGATTGAAGAATTGCAGGAGTTATGGAGCAACGGTGTTGAGACATTTGATGTTTCTTCTAAAACAATGTTTAAAATGCATGCTGCTTTAATGTGGACCATTAGTGACTTCCCTGGGCTTGGGGATTTATCTGGTTGGAACACTTATACGGGTTTGGCTTGTCCCATTTGTAACTTTGATTTCGAGCCCAAATGGCTACCTCACAGTAGAAAATGGTGCTTCTTGTGCCATCGAAGATTTCTTGATGCATCTCATAGATTTCGGCTGAACAAATCAAAATTTAATGGTTGCATTGATCGTAGACCACCTCCAAAGTTGTTAACCGGTTCTGAAATATTGACACAGCTTGAAAATGTTAAAACAGAATTTTGGAAGGTTCATCATTTGAATGATAGCGGAAAACGAGTGCGAAGTGCATCGTCAAGTGAAATCAGAACGCAACAATGGAAGAAAAAAAGTATATTCTTCAAACTTCCGTATTGGGAATTTAATTCTTTGCGCCACAATCTTGATGTGATTCATATTGAGAAGAATGTATGTGATAATTTGATTTTCACATTACTTAATGAGCATGGAAAGTCGAAGGATCATCTCAATGCTTGCAAAGACTTACAAGTAATGAACATAAAATGTGATCTCTGGCCAGATGAGAATGAAAAGTATGCTTCGGCCATTTTTTCATTGAAAAATAGGGATAAAGATACGTTCCTTCAAATTTTAAAGAATGTGAAGGTATCTGATGGGTATTCGAGTAACATCTCGAGGTGTGTTGACTTGAAGAATCATAAGTTATATGGATTGAAAAGTCACGATTCACATGTTTTGTTACAACAGTTACTACCATTGGCATTGCGTACATTATTACCTGAAAAAGTTACTGCTGTTGTACTCCATTTCTGCACATTTTTCAGACAGTTATGTGAGAAAGCTCTACATCCATTTCATCTTGACAACCTACAAGAGAGGTTTGTATTGACCCTTTGTGCAATGGAGATGATCTTCCCTCCATCATTTTTTACTGTCATGATGCATTTAACTGTGCATTTGGTTGACGAAGCTAAATTAGGAGGCCCCGTTCATTATCGATGGATGTATCCAATTGAGAGGTATTTTATTTATATGTTTCCAGTTAAGTAAACATTTTTTGGAATTTAAATAAATGCATAATATTATTATTATTTTTCACAGATATCTTGGGCATTTGAAAGCATACGTGAGAAATAAAGCTCAACCAGAAGGCTCTATTGCTGAAGGCTATTTGGCCGAGGAGTGTCTCACCTTTTGTTCCAGATATTTGGATGATATTGAGACAAGATTTACTCAAGTTGGACGTGTTGACGACACATCAACTCAATCTAAAATGCATCAGAAATCAAAAATATTTCCTGCTATTGGCCGATCAGTTGGGAGTACCTCATACATGACACTAACAGAATTGGAATTATTACAGGCACATAGATATGTGCTGCTGAATAGTGAAATTGCAGATCCATTTATTGGAGAGTTGAGGATACAAAAAAATAGACGAATGAGAAGCCGAACACGAAATGAAAAAGATATAACGAAAGTTGTGAATAAAGAGCTGGTAGAATGGTTTGAACGACGTGTAAGTTTATAAATATTGCAATAAATACAAATATTACTTTAACACATACAATTTGAAAATCTATTAAATTATATTTTTTTTTCAGATCATGAATACTGATACTCGAGCTGACTTTTCAGAAGATTTGAAGTTTCTTGCTAGAGGTCCTATAAAACAAGTTAGAAAGTTCAACGCTTATAATGTGAATGGTTTTAGATTTCATACAGTAGATCGAGAAGTGGGTTTGAAAACACAGAATAGTGGTATTTTTACATTTGCTGAAGTGGAATACTATGGAAAGCTGCATGATATTATTGAATTAAACTACCACGGGCATTTTTCTGTTGTTTTATTCAAATGAAAATGGGTCGATTTTATCAGAGGTGTTAAAAGAGATTCCTTGAAATTTACTTCTGTAAACTTCTCTCGCTTGATGGATGTTGGTGATCGTGAACTGCATGATCCATATATCTTAGCATCGCAGGCAAAAATGGTATATTATGTTAATGATGTTGTGGATGAAGGGTGGAGTGTAGTTACTCACGTAATACAAAGAGATTTGTATGATATGGGTGATGAAGTGGAAGATTTGACCTCTGCAATTGAATTTCATCAACAACATGAAGCAGAATTATTTGTCCATCATGATATTGAAAATATTGGTCTAGCAAGGATGAATGAAGTGGATGAAGCAATGGAGCAGGAAACCGACATGATTGAAGGGGAAAATGATTGTATGTACAATTATTTATTCATTCAGCAACTACTTGTTTCATTTCTGTAGTCATTCATTATCATTGTTATATATATTTTGTTTGTTAATATTGGGCATCTATTATTATTTTTAATTTTTTTTCTGCATAAATTTTTTGAAATATATATTCTGAAATTAATTTTATTTGATTAAATGACAGGAATGCCAAGGAAGAAGCGGTACACTATTCCTTCTTCTTCTGCGACAGATGACGATCCGTCTTTCCCCACGACATCATCTCCCCCTGCACCATCTCTGACACCATCAGTGGATTCCTCATTAGAGGATGATTCATCGCCTCCCCCTACAGGAGCTTCAGTAGTGGGGCAGCGACACGCCCCCTCCAGTTTATCACGGACATTCTGGAGGGTCGCAGTCATAGGTACAAATTTTAATTAAATAAATTTATTGCATTTTGTTTATAGTAATTGTTTTCTCATTGCAGATGAAGACAATGAAACCGTGGAAAAAGACATAAAAAGTTCTGATGTTTGGAACATGCATGGCAAGAAGATAGTGGTTCCATTTGATTCTTATGGGGTCCCGACAGATGACGCCGCAGGTTTACTTGGTCAGATTATAGGTCAGCTGGCAGCGGAGCCCGTTTCCCTGCCTATTTCGTATGATGATTGGAGGCATATGCCTCCAAACTGGAAAAATGAAGTTTATGATTCTCAGATAAAGGTAATTTTATTACTTTATGGTTTAATTGAATGTCATTTTACTAATATATTCAAAATGAATTTCTGTATACAGATGTTCTTCCACTTTACCGTTGCTGATGTGATAGCACGGAAGTGGACATTGAAAAATCTTGGAAAAAATGGAAAGATTTCAAATGGAGGTTGTGGTGTGATGTCAACGATTCTTCGTTGACCATGCAACAGATGTATGAGAATATACCCAGTGGGGTACCGAAAGAACAGTGGAAGGTTTTTGTCGATAGACATCGTGATGAGAAGCGGATGGTATTGAAATATATATTATTATATTATCCTCATTTTACATTTATACATGTACATGAAGAGGAGATAGACATTGAATACAATACTGTTAAATTGAATTTTATTTATTTCCGGATCTCTCAAGAAAGAATGCTTCAAACCGGGCGAAGCAGGTAATCCCGCACACTGCGGGTTCAAAAATCTTTTCAAGAAGCCGAATGTCATTGGTAATCTTTTAATTAGTTTAAATATTTATAAGATAATATTATCTATTTAACATATTTGATTGATGATTTATCTTTATTTAATGCAGTCACAGAGTTTAGGGCATGAAGCATCCCGAACAGAACTGTGACTGGATGTTCATAAAAAAACAGATGGAAGTTTTGTTAATGAACCTGCCAGAGAAGTTGGGGTATGAAGTCAATTATTTATTATAATAACTTCATATCAGTTTTTACTGTGTTAATATATATTGATATTTGATTTATAGGTAAAAATTAAAGAAATATGGGATGCCAATCCTGGGAAATCCTACTCAGTCTCCCAGGATGACCCAGTTGGTCAAGTCCTTGGGAAGGAGCATCCTGGTAGAGTGCGCGGGATGGGTTTGGGACTCGTACCATCTGAGGTCTTTCACATGACATCAGAAATTTCGGCCTCATCTACTCCTAGTTATAGTCATTTCATACCTAAAGATGCTCAGAGAGAGATGTCTGCTCTACAAAACACAGTTCACCAGCAGGGGGATCAGATATCTGCTTTGCATAAAGAGTTGCTTGAAATACGTCAGCATATGAGCAGATATGCCCCCGGTGGTAGTGCACCGGGTAGTGGTGAGCAGGTAAATCACAAAAAAATCAAAATCATTTAGTTTGCAAACTTTTATTGATTTTAATTTTTATTATAAATATGCAACAATATTTAATTTTCAATATAATGTTCTTACAGGTGGCAGCAGGTGGTGGAGATGAAGGTGGAGAGGGTGACGATACAGCATCAGATGATGAGTAGTAGTATTGTTGATGTGTTGAACAAGTATGATAAAAGTTGGTTTGTATATGTAACATTTATGGCACATAGTTGCCACCAAACATTTCCATGTCCTAACATTTTCTTGATTTCTCATGTTTCCTTCTATGCATTTTATTTATTGTGTTCTGGATTCCTCATGTGTTTACAAAAAGATTCTTAATGCAATATGCATGTGATGATACCACATCCAATGAGAATACCATATATGTAACCCATATTCATACCCCTATTGGATCCATATCCAATATGTATCACACTAAAAGACCAATCCCATGACCATAAATGGCTAAGGCATGAAAGGTTAATGATAAAAGGCTCTGTCATGGCCTTAAAATTTTTACACCACTCCAATGGGTCCAGGAATACCAATTTGTTTTTAGTTTAGGCATGGTGGATGTCATTGGATTCAGTGGATGTTGGTTGGAAATTGGTGGTAATACCTTCCTTCTTCTTGGTTAGTTTCCTCTTATTATTCTCTTGGGGATTCAATACAATGATTCCTTTTTGGTCTAGGGTCTGAGTTGGTTTACATTTTGATGATCTTTTGGCACAGTGTAGGTTTATTTGTGGGTTTTTCATGCATTTGTGGTTTATGGTCATTTCTTCTTCACCCTATGGTGTGCTGCGAGTCGAAAAATATTATTTAAGGTAGGGAATCAGTTATTTCTCTTTATTGTGTATCATGCATGGGGGGTTACTCTTGTTCATCTATGGGTTCTAGTTGTGCTGGCTTAATCAAAGATAAATAATTGGCTAATTGAAACTGAAGGGGGAAAATAGGAATGATTCACATGTTTTTACAGCTTTGATATTATTATGATATGATGGATTGTATGGTATTGATACCTTGGTTAAAATTATGGTCATTGGGGGATTTTCTTTCACTGGATGATATGTGTTGTGACTGTTGTGTCTATTGTTATTGTTGTGATATCACCCTAAAAGGGAAATTAACCAACCACTTATATTTTTCTAATGAAATGGATACTCTATGATTATGGATTGTGTTACAACACTCCTAAAATAAAGTATCATGTGATAAAATACCCGTTGATAAATATATAAAATGATCCTTGATGTGTTGTGATGCATGTACATGATTATGGGATGATGATGTGTGGATGTGATATTATGTGGGGCTGATGGGTGAGATGTGGCTGTGGTTTTGGAAAATTTAGGGCAGTGGTGGAGCAGATCCAACATATTTTTTTTCCAGTTCAACATTTAGCGGCGGTTTTCACTGCCGCAGAATAGGCGCATCAAACGCCTGAATTTAGCGGCGGTTAAAACCGCCGCGAATAAAAAAATGTCAGATACCCATATAACCGCCGCTAAATGAAGAGAAACCGCCGCTAAATGACGGATCTACGACACATTTCTAAAACCGCCGCGGAATCGAAAAAACCGCTGCTAATAGATTGCCGACGCCAAACTTAGCAGCGGTTTTTGTAAACCGCTGCCACACAATATAGCGGCGGTTTAAACCGCCGCTAGGACCGGCTTTTGTTGTAGTGTATTAAGAAATATTTGTTTCTTCTTTCATCTATCGATCATATTCATCATCTTTATATAGATCATGAAGTTGAAGTTCAATAGGTTGGTGCAGTTGATCATCGTAGAGTTGATCCAACAGTGGAGGATGAGGCTTAGAAGACACTACCACAAAACGGGGCAAGGCCAGCGCCACACCTTTATCAATGCTAACGAAAAAGCACTGATAAAGGGGGGCACCTTTATCAGCACTAAAAAAGCACTGATAAAGGCACCCCTTTATCAGCGCTTTACTTTAGCGCTGATAAAGGTGCCCCCCTTTATTAGTGCTTTTTCGTTAGCGTTGTTAATGGTACCCCCCTTTATCAGTGCTTTTTCGTTAGCACTAATAAAGGGGGGTATTTAGCAGCGCTTTTTTTAAAAGCGCTGATAAAGGGTCTAATTCCACACAAAAAAATCATTAAAAAAATATATTAATATTTAAATATATAGATATAGTTATATTGATATAAATATAATATATATTTTTTAAATATAATTTTAAATATATTTTAGATAAGTATAAATATACAGTTGCACTTAATATATAAGATATTTAGTGAAAATGGCTTATAAAAAATTAAAAAAATATTTTTAATTAATAATTTTCTAATTATTATGGAGTAATATTCATTTAATAACAATTTTAAGACTAAAACAATAAAAAATAAATATAAGAAAAGATCCAAAATATGTTGAAAACGCAACTCAAACTTCAAACGGTCATAACATTTGATCTAGGTGTCCGTTTGAGCTCTACCACATATCAAATTGAAGCCTGTGATGAGATCTACGTCGTTGTGACCGGGGGGGACCCCGTTTAAGGATTTTTTTAGGCCAAAAAATGCCAAGAAGGCCTCCAAAACTGAGTTTTTAGTCGGGGTACCCCGATTTTTTAACATTTAGTGGATTTTCAGCCTCGTTTAAGGAGGGTATTATTGGTTTTTTTTTGTGGGGACTGAATTTATTCCAAGGTATTACATTCATATTGATATTATTTCTTTTAAATTTTATCATTTTTTATAATGAACTGCTATTTATAATCAAATATATAACAATATATACATATTTTTTATATATTCACACATAAAATTTAATTATAAATATAAATAATAAAATATATTTACATATAAAATATATTAGATTTATCTAAATAATAACTAATATCCATTTTATTTAAAATAAAAATATATGAATATTTATATACCTATATATTAATCTAACTATATATGTATTAATATAACTACATATATATATTAATATTACTATAAATATATATATTAATATCACTATAAATATATATATTAATATCACTATAAATATATATATATTAATATAACTATATATATTAATATAACTATATATATATTAATATAAATATATATTACTATACGAATAAATATAACTATATATATATATATATATAAATAGAGATATATATTAATATAACTATATATATATTAATATAACTATATATATATATTAATATAAATATATATTACTATACGAATAAATATAACTAAATATATATATATAGATATCATGAAATGGAAAACAAATTGAAATAGAGTAGTGGTAAGGACTTAGGCACGCAGGGGGGGTCTCGAGTTCAAAACCTGGTGGAGACAGGGGTGAGTGTGCATCGGGGAATATGGGAGCTACCGCTGATAAAGGGTGGAGGGGGTGTGTGGGGGCACTGGAGGGGGGGTAAAAAAGCACTGTAAAAGGGGGGTCAAGTGCTATAAAGCCCCCCCCCCCCCCCCCCCCGTGATTGGCAGGATTTTTTTAATTTTTTTTAATTTTTTTTAATTTTTTTTAATTTTTTTAATTTTTTTTAATTTTTTAATTTTTTTATTTTTTTTATTTTTATCAGTGCTTTTAAACAAGCACTGATAAAAGGGTCCTTTATCAGTGCTAAAAATAAAGCATTGATAAAGGAAGCGCTGATAAAGGACCCTTTTATCAGCGTTAAAACAAAGTGTTGATAAAGGACTCTTTTATCAGCGCTTTGTTTTAGCGCTGATAAAAGTCCCCTTTTATCAGTGATTTTTTTATCACTGATAAAAGGGTCCTTTATCAGTGATTTTTTGAGCACTGATAAAGGGGACCCCCCTTTATCTTCTCCGGCTTTAACAGCACTTTTTTAGCGCTAATAAAAGGGTTTTTTAGTGCTGATAAAAGGGGTATTTGAAGTAGTTAGAGGTCGTTGCGTGCTTCCCGGCAGCAAGATTTGTGGAAGTACATAGGCATTGCTTCAAATGTGGACATAGAGAGCTGTAGAGAGAAGATCAAGATCACTTTCATTTTGATCTAGGCCCCTATGGAATATTAGATGCCTTTGGAAGTTAGTTAGATGTGAGGAGTTGCACATCAATGGTAGACGCGGTATCTGGGGGAGAGGAAGGAGGAATATGTGTCTTGGGTCGACTTCCATAAAGAGTTCCAAGAAGAGTTTCTTTCATCGGCCATGAAGTAATTAAAGAGGAAGGATATTCATTTTATTTAATAGAGGAGTATGTCAATGAAAGAGTTGGGAATCAAGTTCATGGACCTTCTTCACTTTTCCCCAAATCTTTTTCCAGATGAAGAGTTTTGTGAAAGGCGTCTTGAGTGGGCACTTCATCCTTCTATTTATTATGCACTTACTCCTTTTATGTTTACTATGTATCGAAAAGTTAAGAAGAAGGTGGATTTGATCGAATGGATTCCCTCACAAGGAGGTTTATTATGAGAGGGTAACTAGAATGGTTCCTCAAGGAGCATAGTTGTCAATGGTTGGTCTCAGGCACTGATACCTTAAAGGTTTTGATCTATAGGAGTAGACCATAGAAGGTTCCTTTCTAGCCTTTTAGGGCTAGTGTTTTCCATGATTTTCCTAGGGGATTTTTTCCACTATGTTTTGGTTGTAGGATTCATATTCATCTCTAGAACCAATGCCAAATTATTCCCCAAAATCATTTTGGTGGAGGTGGAAAGGTTCATCATCAGCCTTAGTAATAGTTTCCAATGAGACTATTTCAACCATAGGGGAATCATGGTTATGATCCATTGAGGGGAGATAGAGTAGGTAGAGGCCAGCCTCAGGATTTTATTTATGTTTAGGGACCTCAACTTGATTGTGGTTGTGGAGGTGGTCATCAATAGAGAGGTATAGGGGTTGGACATGGTCATTTGCACATAGTGGAAGAGGCAGTTCTATAGGGTACAAAGATCTTCATAGGTATTATCAGTTTTTTTTCATAATCTTATTTGTGCCTTGTTTGATTTAGGAGATTCTCACTCCTTTTTTCACCCACTCTAGCCCATACACTGGGACTCAATGTAGAGAGGCTACCCATGCCCCTAGAGTTGACTACACCAGTCGGGGGCCATACCAGCTCGTTTGATGTGTGATGGGGTTTTAAACTGATGATGGGGACACATCAATATCATGGGGATATTTTATTTCTAAATATGAAACAATAGGATGTTTTCCTCAACATCGACTAGTATTACTTTGTACATGCTATTATCGACTACTTCTGTAGGTGAGTTGTTTTCTCAGATATGGATTCCCAACGTGTGGTTTTCATTGGTGAGTGGGGTTTTCAGGTATGAATTTAGCATGTAGAGTCCCTTCAATATTTATTAGATGAGTTTTCAGTGGAATCTATAGAGGCTACGATGGTAGAGTTTACCAAGGTAATTGAGGAGTTTTTTTATATTTTTCCTAAATATTTTGTGATGTTACCCCTTCGACATGATGTTGAGTTTGGGATAGACTTGCATCTTGGTGATTCTCTAATTTTTATGGCTCCTTATCAGATGGAACCTTCTTGAGTTTTGGGATTTAAGGATTCGGATATATGATCTGATGCAGAAGGGTTTTATCTATCCTAGTGTGTCATTGTGGGGTGCTCTATGTTGTTCTCCAGGAAGGTGGATGGTAATATGAGGTTGTGTATAGACTACCAGAGGTTGAATTGGGTGGAATTCAAGAACCGTTACCATCTCCTGGGGATAAAAAATCTTTTTGAACAACTGAGAGTGGCGAGTTGGTTTTTTGAGATCAGTTTGAGTTTTGGATATCACCAGTTGAGTGTGAAGGAGGGAGATATCCTAAAGACTACCTTTAGATGAAGGTATAGGTACTTTAAGTTTATGATCATTTAATTCGATGTTATGAATAGACCAGTCATGTTTGTGGCTTATGAAATCCATGTTCCATGATTTTATAGACTAGATATTCATCATATTTTTTGATGATATATTGATATACTCAAAGCCTGAGTAGGAGAATGTCAAGCATCTCAGGTCCATTTTATAGGTTCTTCAATACCACCAGCTCTATGGAAATTTGTCCAAGTGTAAGTTTTGGACACGATTGGTGTATTTCCTTATTCATGTGGTGTCTCATAAGGGTTTTGAAGTATAATCATTAAAGGTCAATAATATTGTTTCTTGTGTGGAACCTAGGAATGTGGAATTGGTTCTCAATTTTCTTGGCCTTTAAATCTATTATAAAAGTTTGGTGCCTGATTTCTCTTGATTTTCATCCCTGTTGACAATATTGACTAGGAAATTCTAGGATTTTGTGTGGAATGATCAATACCAGGCATCATTTGGTTACCTGAAGGTGAAGTTGGTTAGTGCTTCAGTGCTTCAGTTTCCTAAGGAGGGGGTGATATTTGATGTGTTTTATGACTCTTACCATTTGGTCTTCAGATGAGTGTTGATGAAGAAACAAGTGGTGATCTCCTATGGTTCTGGAAAATTACATACCCATGCACATAAATATGCAACCTATGATCTGAAGTTATCATAATTTCTATTTTTGTTGAAGTTATGGAAGAATTACCTCACTTGGGATCACATTTTGGTCTTCAAGGATCACAAGATTTTGAGGTATATATTTTCTTGGTGTGATATAAACTTGTGGTAGGTGAGATAGATGAATTTTCTTCAATATTTTGATTTTTATATCTCCTACAACTTAGGAAAGGGGAATTTTTTTCCTGATGCTTTGAGTAGGAAGTTAGGGAATGGTTTTGTTCGGGAGTTTGGGGATTCTTGGAGAGAAATGGAGGAGTTTGAATCCTTGAATTTAGGTGCAAGGGTGGATGGTGGTAGAGGCTTCTTATTTCATATATTCTCTGATGAATTAGGTAGAGGAGTCTCAGTGGGAAGACTTAGAGGCAGAGTTGATGTGCAATCATGTGGTCCAGGGTGACGCTCTGAAGGTATGGTCAGAGGATGGTCAAAACCAGGTGTTGTTTCATGTGAGTTTGTTTGTTCTAGTATATACTCACTGGGGATTAATTTGTGAGTTTTATAGCTAACCTTTGGTGGTACATCCATAAGTTTCCAAGATGTGCCATGGTTTTTGGATGTAGTATTGGTGTCCTGGGATGAAATGGGTAGTAGCAAAGTTTGTGGAAAAGTGCATGGTTTTCCAGTAGGTAAAGGAATAGAATCATGTTCCTAGTGGTTTGTTATAGCCTTTGGATGTTCCTGAGTGGAAATGGGATTAAATATTTATGTATTCATCATAGGGTTACCCTGAGATCAACTATTTTTTGATGTTATCTATGTGATCCTAGATTGGTTGATGAAATCGTCCCACTTCTTAATGATCAAGGAATCGGTCATAGTGGATGCTTTATCCAAGAGGTATGTGAATGAGGTGGTGTGATTCCATGGATTTATGATTTCCATTGTATATTATTTGGATTCATGTTTTACCACATGAGTTTTGAGGGGATTACATCATTATTTTAGAACTCAGTAATGCCTCATCACTTCTTTCCACCCCCAGATGGATGGGAAGATAGAGCAGAATATTCAAATGTTGGAGGATATGTTGTGAGTGTGTGTCTTGTACATTGGTGGATATTGGGTATTACACTTTCCTTTGGTTGAGTTTTTTTATAAAAATATCTATCACTCTTCCATTGGAATGTCTCTATTTGAGGCTTTGTATGGGACACCATGTTGTTCTCCATTATGTTGGATGAAAGTTGGGGAGGTTGCAGTTCTTGGTCCTAATGTGGTGTAGAGTATGATAGAGAAGGTTCGGCTTGTTCATGAGAGGATTAATGTAGCATAGGACCGACATAAGTCTTATGATAATCATAGGAGGAGGACCTTGGAGTTTGATTTTGGGGACCACATGTTCTTGAATGTTCCCCCTCGACATGGGTATCAGAGGTTTGGTAGGGGAGTAAGTATAATTCCAAGTTTGATGGGGCCTTTAAGGTGTTGGGGTGAGTTGATGATGTGTAATATTGGTTGGTGTTTACACCGTGGTTGGAGAGGATCCATGAAGTCTTCCATATGTCTCAGCTTTGTTATTATCTTCATGATGACTCTCATTTCATTGAATATGGAGAGTTGGATATTGAGGATGATTTGATATTCATGGAGTGGCCAATAGATATCTAGGATCACCAAGAGAAGATGTTGGGTGGATATACCATTCTTTTGGTTTTTGTGTTTTGGAGTCTTGGTGTCCTATAGGATAGTACTTTGGAGTGAGTGACACAGATGAGTGCCCAGTACCCAGAGGTGTTTTAACTTTTTCTTTCTCTGTTTTTCTTTGTGATGTGAAGTTTGGATCCTTTTGTTTTATGAGATGAGTTGTTTTCATGTTTGATGTTTGATAAATTCCTGACATATTAAAATGGGAGGACCCTATTCCTAATCGAGATTCATTAAATTCGATGCAATTAAACCTATGAGAGAGAATTAGTTCCACCCAGAGCAGATAGTATCTTGACATTAAGGATGGTATTTTCTCATTTATGTGTTCAAGAATGTGTGGTTTGTTAGTTTTAGTGTTTTTGGGTTTGGGCTGCATAAAGGTTGAGATGTTTGTGGTGATGTAGTTTTTTGAGAGGAGGTGGTTATGGTTGTGTAGTGATGAGGTTGTATGAGATGTCTTGTGGCAATTTGGTTTGGAGTGTTTGGATGGTGGTAGCACTGAGGTATGATGAGATTCTTGAGAGGTATCTCACAATGTGGTTGTTCATACCCCTTTAATTCTTTTCCTTTTTTTGGATTCTATAGGTCTAGAATCATTTGAGAGATATATAATGTAATGGTATATGCCTTCTTGGTCTATTAATTTTTCAGTTTTGGTGTTGGAGGTTTGTGGATGAGGCTTAGAGTGGACCTCGAGGAGTTTGGCTGTTAAATTCTAGAAGCAGGGTGAATACACGACATGAAAATCTTACACACCATTTAAGTGTGGTTCACAACTTAGGAATGAAGGTTTATGGGGTGTTACACAATTTTTATATTTTTAGGGTTAAATAAAAAAATGTGACATGATTTTTAGAGAAATCTATTATTTTTTGAAATCCATGACTTACACATCATGTTATTATTACAAGATGTGAAAATTTAAAAATTCAAAGTTTTAAATCATGTTGTTGGTTGAATTTTATTTTATTTGGTTTCCCCCCTTCCCTCTAGTTTTAATAGAGCCCTAGGAACCCTAAGTATTTCTTCAAGCCCTTTTACTCCCTCTTTGATTTTTTTTATTCTATTGGTTGTTCATTGTCAATCTGTGGTTGATCCATGGTTTCTCATGGTGCGTTTTTGGTTTGAGGGAATTCTTCTTCACCCTATGGTGTGTAGTGAATCATCAAAGGTCCTTTTAAGTAAGGAATCCCTCATTTATCTTTATTTTGTATCATGTAGGATGGGTTTACTTTTGTTTATCCATGGGAGATGGTTGTGCTGACTTAATCAAAGATAATGAATTGGTTAAATTGAAAATTGAAATGGGTAAAAGGGATTGATTCACATGTTTTTAAATCTTTTATACTATTGTGATATTGTGGATTATATGGGCTTTATTCCCCACAAAAAAATTGTTTTCATTGGGGGAGTTTTTTGCACAGGTTGATATTTGTTGTGACAGTTTTTTGTGATTGTTGTGATATCACCCTAATATGGAAATTGAATAACTACTTATTTTTTGCGGATAAATTTTTTTCCCCAGGAATATGGATTGCATTATAATACCCCTAAAATAAATTGGAATGATATAAAATCCCCTTTTTAAATCTATAAAATGTATTTTGATGTGTTGATATGTGTGGTCATGATTTTGGGGTGATGATGTGTGGTCAATGTGTGGTTGGGGTATGTGGGGATAATGGTTTGTTGGTTGTGCTTTTGGGGTGGTGAGATTTTTTTTAGCTATTATTTTGGGTCGATGAGATGGTTTTTTGGCCATGTTTTTAGGGTGAAAAGGTGGTGGTGTGATGGGGGTGATGAACTATATGTGATATGTGGTTTCCTTTTCTAAATTCCCTAGTAGTAATGGAATAAATAATTGTTTAATAATGTTTTGAAATGACATGGGTTGGTTTCGTTAATGGGTCAGAAATGGTTGATGAATAATTAAATAGTGGGATATGAGTTAAAATGTGGATTTTGATAAATAATTAAATTAATTGGATAGATAATGGAATTAGATGGAAATATGAAATGGGGTTTTTGGCTTATTTTTAGGTGTTATGAATTTATAGATGGCACAAAAAGTGGTAATGTTGTGAGTTGGTTAGTGTTCTGTTGTGAACCCATAGGTTGGGCTTGTGTGAGTGTGTGTGTGTGTGTCTATATATATTTAAGAACCTGGTTTTTTTCTATAAAATACTTTAGAATATTCTTGATGCTATTCCGGGGCAACGTCTTCAGAAGGCGTGCGATTCCGAGCCCCGGTGTGGCCGGAATTAAATTTTCAGTGCGTTCACATTGGGCACACCAAATAAATGGGATAACTCCAAAAAGGTGTTTCGGATCAGAGATCTGAGCGTACAGATGGGTCCGAAATGAGATTTTTACCCTAGTAATGACATAAATCATGTCGGCGTGGGATGTTTGGACCCCTCTCCCGTTAGCGGAACATTAAACGGATAAATTAATTAATTAATTAATTTGTTTAATGGATAAACTCAAGAATATATTAAAAGGTGGCTCGGATTGGAAAACCGATGGCACCATTGAGTTCGGAGCATTTCGTTTACCCTAGAAGGGGTGTAACTTTCATGGGCGCAGGTCTTCTGTGAAAAATGGCCCCATGGGCGTTTTCGTAATTTGGAAGCCTCGGGCGTTGAGTTTAATAACTTTTGAACGGAGCCTCGGATTAAAATTATGATACCTATGTTGTTATTGGGAGGTGATTTTTACCCTAGGGGAGGCTTAACCTCAACCCCGTCGAGAGTTTCGGATGTGGGTTAAATTAAGGATGAAATTAATTAAATTTTAATTAATTAATTTTTATTCCCTACTTAAACCTAACCCATCCCCTCTCCTTGGTTTGAACCTCCTGGCGGATGAAGTCTCAACCAAGGAGCTCCTCCTCTTCTCCTCCTCTCCAAGGCGTTGCAACTTCCGGCGAATTGCACGCGAAGCGTTGGGCTACGCCGAAGAGGTAGGCTCGTGTTTATAGTTTTAATTCCCGCAATCTTCTTCCAATTGAAATACTTGCACTGAATTTCTGTCCGATCATCGAGAAAATACCATACGCGAGTAGGAATAGTTCAAAGCTTTCCGACGCAATTTACGGTTTTGAATTCCGAGCTTTGAGGCGTCCGTTTCTGTCCAACGAAGTTCGGGTGAATTTTGCGGTGATTTTCGGTGGTCCGGGGCGGCGGTAGACGGCGGCGGAGCAGGCTACGGCGGGGGAGGCACGAGGCCACGCGACGGCGGTCGGCCAGGTTTCAGGCGGCCGGGTCTCACAGTCGAGCGGTGGTGCTGGCGAGCAGAGGCGGCGCGCGGCGGGTCTTCGGCAGCAAGCGGCGGCTCCAGGCGGGGCGTCGGCCCGATCAGGGAGGCCGGGCGAGCGGCGTCGGCACTCGGGTGAACAGGGGTCGCAGCGCGCGACCCCGCGGGGAACAACGACCCGCCTTCGGCGGGTCTTCATGCGGCAGGACGACCGACCTTGTGGCCGATCCGCGGGAGGAACGTGGGTCCACAGCCAGCCCGCGCGGCTGAGCTGCGAGCCGGCGCGGGCCGGCCCAGAACGGGTGGACCGGCTGGCCCAGGCCGGTCCAGCCCAAGGGGCTTTGTCCCCTCGACTTCGGACACCCGTATCTTTCACTACAGGTGTCCATTTTGCTTTCCGTCTATAGCAGCATACTCCAGGCATCAAGACGAACTTTTTGAGATGGTCTTGGGAATTTTATTTCCCGAGACGAGGGGTCTCGGAGAGGCGACACGCCTTTAAGTGAATTGACGTTTTTCTCGGGGGTTCTTGTTTGGACGGAGCAGGCACATCCGATGTCTGAATTGAGCGTTGGCAGCTTTTTTGGGACCCTAATGCCGAGGCGAACCTTTCCAGGGTGGTTTCGGGCATTGAAACTAAAGTTGAGACGTGGGCCCCACGGGCCGTCTTTCGAGCTGCGTGCAGCGCTTTACCACTTTCTCATCGGATGTCCGTTTGGGGCGTGCAAGCAGTCATTTCTGGGTGTTTTTCCGAGGGCATTGCAATGGCGCAATCCGCCCACTTTAATTCAGCACACTGGTGCGGGCCCCGCGAGGGCCGTTTTGGGAGTTGGTGGTGATTTCCAGCTTTATCACCGGGTGTCCGTTTTGGACAAGTGAATAGTCAATCTTGTGTACTTTTTCGAGAGTATCGCAACGGTGCAATCCGTTCGTTGTGCTTCGGAACCAGGGTGTGGGTCCCACGTAGAACCGCTCATGTGTGGTACGACGAAATGCATCTTTTTCTCCAGATATCCGTTGCACTCAAGTGAGCAGTCCTTTTGACGTGTTTTCTCGAGGGGATCACAATGGTGCGATGCACCCGACTGTTTTCGAGGCCGATGCTCGGGATCACGGGACATCGTTCGGGCGTAAAGTGGTGCTGGCAACTTTTTTGTTGGATATCCGTTGGAGGCGAGTAAATAGCCTATCTCGCATGTTTTTCCGCGAGGATTACAATGGTACGATCTGTTTGGATGTACGGAGACTCTTTAGGGAACTCATTTAAATGTGGAAGCATGAAAGGTGTATTGGTGGAGGTTCTTCTTGCGGTGTTTTCCGAGAACCCTTGGTGTGTGATCGCGTGCACTCCCATGTGAGTGAAGTAATGCTTGAAGAGATGTAGTTGGTCATGCCTGAGTCGTTAAGGTGGCAAGTAAGAGTTGTTACATTTACGCCCTTTGTGTTTACGTTGGGTGTTGTGTGCATGGTAGCCTTTGGGCTGGAAACGTGGTATACTCTCGGAGTATATGAGAAATCTTGGAGGTACATGTGGTTTTTTTGTGCTTGAGAATGTTTGTGCTTGGTTGGGAGATGAGTTGGGGCCACACATCGTGTGGGCCCCATGTGTGTGTCGTGTTTTACTTTACGTACCTTTGACCTCTCGCGACATAGAGGGTCCTCCTGTTCATGATGGTTTAGACTATTAGGGTTGAGTGGTTTCCCTTGGTTTTGTTCTGGAGTTGGTTGGTTGCACGATACCCACTCTAAGTTCTATTATCCAGTGTTGTACCATCCAATAGGGATGGCTAGAGCAGTTCCGGGTTTACCCTCCAGCAGAGACTGGGCAGTGGGTTGCTCACTGACTTCTGGGTTTTACCCTCCAGTAGAGACTAGGCAGTGGGTCACCCGATGACCTCTTAGGGTTTACCCTCTAGTGGAGACTGGGAAGTGGGACACCTGATGACACTTGAGGGTTTACCCTCCAACAGAGACTGGGCAGTGGGTCACCAGATGACCTCTTAGGGTTTACCCTCCAGCAGAGACTGGGTAGTGGGTCACCCGACGACCTCTTAGGGTTTACCCTCTAGTAGAGACTGGGTAGTGGGTCACCCGAAGACTCTTGAGGGTCTACCCTCCAGCAGAGATAGGCAGTGGGTCACCCGTCGTCTTATTCCAGGTCTACCCTCCAGTAGGGCTGGGCAGTGGGTCGCCTGTCAACTTATTCCATGTCTACCCTCCAGTAGGGCTGGGCAGTGGGTCGCCTATCGACTTATTCTAGGTTTACCCTCCAGTAGGGCTGGGAAGTGGGTCGTCTGATGATGTATTAGGGTTTAACCTCCAACAGGGTTGGGCAGTGGGTCACCCGATATATTATTATGATTTACTCTCCAGTAGGGATGGGTAGTGGGTCACCCGTTGGCTTTTTAGACTCAGTCCTTTCCACTAGGCTAGTCTGTGGCTTTTCTCCATGACTACCGGAATGGGACCCTTGGTTGTATGGGTTAGGGTTGTGATGGCTTGAATTTTAGAAGACCTCTCGACTGTAGGGTAGTGACGAGGTGTGGCTCGACTTTCCCCAGAACTCTCAAGTACAAGGGGCTCTTTCCCCACCAAGATGCATCCTTGCAACACGACCTAAAACTGTGCAGGCAAGTCAGTGCTGACCAAAGCGGATAGTATCAAGGTACGGTGATTTGAGCCCCTTGACTTGCAATTCAGGGCTGACATGTGGGATGTTGGGCATCGATGATGTTTACTTCTGGGACTGTTGGCTGCTCACTTTCTTGGGCTGAGCTACGGAATGGAGATCCCCTTACGATCTTGTTCGGGCTTCTTTACAGAGCATATATATATATGTATATACCTTGTTCCAGTACCCACTCCTTGGGTTTTGGTTACTCTCCATCTAGGAGAGGCGAAGAAGCGCGGGGTACGCTACATGCTTTCTATGTCTAGCTTCTCGTGGTTGGACGAGTCTACTCTCCTTCTATAGGTAGCGAAAACTCGACGGGAAGTTCATCTTCTCACCGTTTCCATATCCTTGTGTCTGGATGAGGCTACCTCCTTTCTCTTGTTGGGTTGAGCTGGACTCTCTACTGTACTCTTTACTATACTCTCGGTTGTACTCCTTTACTTTTCCTATTTGATCTAATGCTCACCCTTCAGTACCTCCTTTTTTTCTCCCTCGAGCCTTCGGGGTATCCTACTGAGTATTTTTATACTCACCTTCTAGGTCTTTGCCCGCACTTGGTGTGCCCTTGCAGATGATGTACATGTTGGTCGTGATGACATAGGAGCTTAGTATTTTGGGAGATTGGACCATGTACGGTGGTCGTAGTTGGGTTCCAGGTGTGGGACGCTCCCAACTGTTTTACTTTTGTTTACCTATTGTCGGGTTGTGGCACTTTTCTGGTTGGGCGTGTGTTTTTCCCCTTTTCTTTTCAGCTTTTACTTGGTACTATTTAGAGGTCGATGCACATTTGTGGTTTATTTATAGCATTTTACCTTTACTTTACTTGTCTTTTATTTTACTCTACACTTCTGCATTGAGTGTGTTTTGTGTGTGTGTATAGGTACTTAGGCAAAGGCCTCCTTGAGTTGTTGTGACTTCGGTGCTGGTCTCCAGCCCCTGGCCTATGGTGGTGGGCTTGGGGTAGTTTCAGCTTGAGCCCAGGTAGGGTCAGGTCATGACAATATACACTTGTATAATCATTGTGATTTCTATATGCACCCCACCCACATCAAGCACTATGTGCTGACACCCACATAGTCACACAAGGGGGTGATTTTCCTGATATCTAGTGAGGGGTATGGTTGGTTGGGTACCCACTCTTTCTTGGTCTATCTTCCAGTCAAGGTAGATATTTCATAGGATGTGATGGATGGAGATATGTTAGTGCATTATATGGTGGTTGTGATAGCGCAGGTGTTTTTAGGTGATATGTGACAATTCCTGTGGGGTAGTGGCCTAGGTGTTTTTGGGTGAGATGTGACCGTGCCTGGGGGTGGTGGCCCTGTTGTTTTTAGGTGAGGTATGATATAACCATTCTTGTGGGTAATCTTCTGGTGGTGGTCATGCGTGGTAGGAGGAGGGAACGAGGTTGATGTCCTACATTTTCATGATACCCTACTACTCTATTTATAGTTGTGTCTGTGTTATGGCCAAGGTGTTTTCGGGAAAGTTGTTATATAGTTGTGCTTGTGGGAATACAATCCCAAGTGAATGCGGCTGTGATGTGATGTGACCATGCTTGTGGGGCGGTGTGGTATATGGAAGAGATTGCATTTCTAAGATGTACAATGTTGGGGTGTGAGATCGGCATACCAGTTGGAAAGTGGTGTGGGGTAACTTATATCAATATTCTTCTTATTATATGATATTACTTGTATTTCATTATTTGGTGAGTGTGCCTTGGTGAGGTTGGGTTTGGTTAGTATAACTGTATATTTTTTGTTTAGTTTTTTTTATTTCTCATGGGTGCATTAGTATTCTCATTTCACATGTGCATGAGATACTTTGGTTTTCCTACTAAGTATACTTGTATGCTCACCTGATATATATAAACTATTTTTAGGTTTTCAATAGGATTATATGGACCGTGTTGGAAATTACTAGATCGAACCTTTGGATAGTTTTTGTGTCGCAGCTTTAGCTTTGATTTTTGATATTTAATTTGGAGACTTTTATCTATATCAATTCTATTTATACATGCATGTGGTATATTTTTTGTTTATTTTATATTATTTATTATATTTTTTTATGGATGATTCATATTATATCTCAATCCTACATTATTATAGAGGGTAATGCCTCTTATTTCATGATATTTTTATACCCTTGGTGATAATCGAAAACTCAAAGCCTACTGGTGGTGGACCTCAGGGGTCATTATCTCTCTCTCATCCTCACATTGTCTTTGGATGGAGGGGTCGTGAGAAACCATTAGTTTGATTCAGGTTAGTTTGGTATCTAGGCAGTGAGGTGGTTTTTCTAGTGGAAAGAAACATCACTTCAAGTCTACTCATGGCAGCACCAGCGAGATGACACATATCGATAGCTTTGTGGTGTTTCACTAGTGTGATAGGACGGGCCATAAGAATCCCACTGTATGAGGAACCCAATATAGTTTTGAGATTATGTTAGGATGGGTAACCTATAGAATTTCTACCAAACTTTCCATCTAGTTCTTAGTAAGACATAATTGTACCAACACCGCATTCTAATACTGGACCAGTAGCTCCATGTCAGACTATGATCTGGTATAATACTACTCTATTATGAAAATAATGTGGTCATATATGAGGTAGTCGGACTTTAGAGGTTTAGTGACAACAGATCATACCTTCCCAGGTTAGTCAGATTACATCTCAACATTGTGGATTGGACCACATATATGCAGTTCAACCTAAACCTGAGTAGAATAGTCGAGTGCCTTCTATAGCATGAGGTGTTATTCTAGTAGAATCTACTTTAGTTTCTTCCTTATTTTATGTAGGTTCTTCACACTCTTTTATATCTATAGTAATTATGGAAAGTATTGTCCTAGAGATGGAGTAATTATGTGGTGTTATGACTCTTAACATGCCATTAGGGGTCGATCAGAGATTATATGACAATGTAAGGAGTTTCCCCTTGATATAGGTGGGTACTAATTCTTATGGAATTTATTTTTCCTTAAGATGACCAGATTTTACATCATACTCGAAATTTACAAGCTTGCACCTTACAATGCCCATGTTGATTTCTATTATTGGAGGGTGTCCTTTACATCACCTTAGGGCATCACGTATATTCATAAGGGGGAATGGGATATCTAGAAAAGTTCATATAGACTCAAGCATCATGGACCGAGTGGGGTGAAAGTACATATGTACAGTATCTTTATGAGTGATCAGTGAATACATAGAACGGAATTCCCTCCTATGGTAGATCGTTTCAGATATGTCTTTCATTAAGAATTCTCTAGTTTACTTCCTATGAGATAAGTAGAGTTCACCATTGACCTAGTTCTAGGAGTGACATTAGTGTTCATTCCTCCCTATAAAATAGAACCTACAAATCTTTATAAACTCATGAAACAATTGGAAGACTTATATTCAAGGGTTTTATATGACCCAATACTTCACTGTGGGATTCACTAGTCTTTTTCTCCAAGAAAGATCATGGTAACCTCATATTGTGTGTATATTACTATCGTTTTAACTAGATAATGATGAAGAACAAGTATCCACTACCTCGTATAGATGTAATCTTCAACTATATCTAAGGAGTGATGGTTTCTACAAGATTGATATGAGGTCAGAATACCATCAAGTGCATGTGATATTATCAGATATACCACATAGGGTGTTCTAGAGAAGATACAGATTGTATGAGTATTTGGTTATTCTGTTCATCCTTATGAATGCACTGGTAGTTTTTATGGCTTTGATGAATCAAGTTTTCCACCCATATCTAGATTTATTTGTGGTATTCTTTTTGGAAGACATCATATTGTATTCTCATATTCTACATGACCAAGTCAAACATATTAATATCATTATGAATACATTTAAAGAGCACAAGCTATAAGCTAATATCACTAAATTCCACTTTTGGATAGATAAGGTTTACTTCCTAGGTCTTATCATCTCAGAACTAGGATTATTTATTGACCTAGAGAATGTGAGAATCTTAGTTTCCTAGAAGCATCCCAAAATGTCTTTGAAATATGTAGTTTTTTGGGCTATTTGGTTATTATAGGTGTTTCATTTTGGAATTATCACACCTAAAGTTCCTATTATAGGCTTGAATAAAAATGGTTTAAAGTTCTTCTGGCCCGAAACTTGTGAGATAGCCATTCAATAGTTGAAAGGGAGATTGAATTTAGCACTCATCCTAATTCTTATATAGTTATTCAAAAGTTATACCAATTACTATGATTCTTTAGGGTTTAGGATAATAGAAGTTTTGATATAGAGTGATTGGGTTGTAGCATACAGCCCCCTAGTTGAGGCCTCACAAGAAGAATTACCCTATGCATGACCTTGATCTAGCAGTTGTGATTCATGCTTTATGTTATTGGATACACTATCTATTAGGTGATCAATTAATTTTTTATGAAGATCAAAAAAGTATAAAATAAGTTTCCACACAACCTGAACTGAATATTTGGAAGTGCATGTGGGTAGATTACCTACAATATTTCAACTTTAGGCTCTCTTTTACACCTATAAAGGGTAATGTTGTACCCAATGCACTAAGATATAAGACTCAGACATAGGCCATTCAGGAGGGCAGTAGTGAATGGAAGTTGATGGCTCTATTTTCCAAGATTCACCAAGAGGTTTAGGAATGTCATGGGAAACCTATTTTAGTAGATTTAGTAGTGAAATAATCCCTTCTAGAATGGGTTCAGATGAGATAGATTTCAGATCCTATGGGCCTCATTCTGAGGGAGAGTGTCTCTAGTGATAACCCACTACCTAGTTGGGTTGTTGATGACAATGATATCATGTACTTCCACAAGCATGTGTGGGTTCCTACTAACATACAAGAATACTTTATGTGGGAAAATTATGCTTCTATCTGTGAAGTACACAATTTACTTACCAAGATATACCTAGACACATGTTGTCGGTATTGGTGGTCAGGTATGAAGAGGCAGATTGTAGGTTTCATCACAAGGTGTTCCACCTGTCAGCGAGTGATGGTGGAGCACCAGTGACCTTTTGGACTTCTACAGCCTCTATACATTCCTAAGTGTAAATGGAATGATGTAACTATATATTTTTCAATGATATTGCTGATATCCCCTCAAGGAAGTGATGTGTTATAGGTGATTATCGATAGGTTGACCTAGGTCTTCCACTTCCTACCTATCCAATAGACCTTCTCAGTTGATAAGCTTGGGAGGATTTATGTTCAAGAGATTATGCACCTTCACAATGTTCATCATTATATCAAGTCATATAGAGATGTATGGTTTATGTTTTGGTTCTGGAAGGGGTGACAGAAAGAATTAGGTCGACAGGTTATTTTGAGTATAACATATCACCCTCATACGGATGAGAAATCTGAGAGGACGATACAGGTGTTATAGGACATGCTCTGATCATGTGTCCTTGATTTTGGAGGTTCATGGGAGAAACATATACCTATCATTGATTTTTTCTACAATAACATCTTTTAGGAAATGACTCATATGGATCTATATGAGGCTTTTTACAGTTGGCCATTCCATTCACCTCTATGATATTTAGAGGCAGGTGAGGTAGAACTACTGGGTCCTCATCTCATTCAAGAGACTTTAGATCAAGTACGACTGATTCAAAAATGTATGAATATAGCTCAGATCAAGAAGAAGTCTTACATTGATTTTCATCGTTGACCTTTAGAGTTTTAGGTGGGACATAAGATCTTTTGATGAGTATCTCCTAGACTATGTCATAAATAGATTTGGATACCGAGAAAGCTATATCATCGTTATGGTGTTCCTTTAAATGTCATGGAGAGAGTTGGGATAGTAACATATCAGTAGAAGTTACCTTAGAGGTAAAATTACAGGAATGACGTATTCCATGTATCACATCTTTTCCATTATCATTCTAACCCTTATCATTAATTTTATCCCAAGTACATTGAGATATAGGTAGATGATTCCTTTGAGGAGCATCCAATACACATCATAGATCAAAGCATAAAGGATCTCAAAGGAAGGTCAGTTCCTCTAGTCTTGGTGCTATGGTCGCACAACCATATATAGGATGACACCTAAGAGAGACAGGATGATGTACATGCTCGGTGGCTAGAACTTTTCTCAAAAAATGTTATACCACCCATGGAAAGGCAACTTGAAGATGATTTGTTTTAAGTAGGGGAGGTTGTAATGTATAATGTTTTTGAAGAGGTATGAAAACCTATGATATAGTTAAAAACTAATAATTATATGTTGTTAATGTTCTATAGAATCTAAGAATTGGTTTAGGAGATTCTGAGGCTCGTTTGGATCCTAGATATCTAGTTTTTAAAGAGGCATATTAAGTCGCATAGTTAGCACATGGTTGGTGCTAATCGTGTGACTCAACCATGTGGGATTCTCATTACATAGAAGAGGGATATCTTGGGGCAGTTTTGGGTGCATGGATAGTGAATAGTTTAGATAGATTTTTTATTTTATCATACATGATATAGATAGATTTTTTATTGGATGTACATGTTTATAAAAATTGTGTGCCTAGCCTATGAGAGGAATATCTTGGGGCAGTGTTGGGTGCATGGATAGTACATAGTTTATCCAATCATGCAGAAAAACCATGTGCTTCTTTAAAATCAGGAAAAATTAGGGTTTTCCCCTTACTCCCCTTAAGTTTATTTATCTCCTTCACCTCTCATTTTTTATGCATATCATGCCCTCTCGCATGAGTTCCACTTTTGTGGCTCTCCCCAATATTTTAATCCATTTATATTTCTAGTCTCCATTTGCTTTGCCCTCAGGTGCATTGGATTCCTCTTAGTAAGCTCTCCTCTCCTATTACTTACTTATTCTAATTATATTCCCATGTTTTGCACCATTTTAGTGTGAGGTCATATGCCCTATTTTTAGGGTTTTTGTCCATTCTTTTGATTTTCCTCGTTATAGCTCGATTCAAGGGTTGACGCTGGATGAGGAGAGTACTACAAGATTAAGTTAGGTGGTCTAGTTATTTTCCCTCAATTTATATTTTTATTTTATCATGAACCATTGTTCCATGTGATAGAATTCTTATAATCATCTTTATATTATTTAATTAATTAAATTAAATGTTATTCTTATGTATAACGGGACCCTATCTACCTGTTAATCAATTCTGTGAGGCATTTACCTTGACATGAGACACCACTTTTGGGTGTGACCCTATTTAAAGGATTAATATCCTTATGTGATAGCAATGATATTATTAAATATCAATTTTATTGTATGAATTTCCTTGTAATAAACGAAATGGAATGTGAATTTCATAATAGAAATGATAATACATGTGTTTAGGCCCCTATGCTTTTTGTCATAGTTTTAATTTCTTGAATGTAATGAATAGGTAAATTATTAGAAATTACTTGGGGGTATGGTATGAATGAGTGCTAAAAATAACATTCCCTTATTTTAATCTGATATTGATAAAAGGGTCCTAACTTAAGGACACATTATACGAGATCATCAGGCTTCATAATTAGAAATGGTAATAATTACCTTTACTCTTGGAGAGATACTTGGATCCTTTTTTTACAGATTATCTTGGATGGACTCACTGGGTGGATTTGATACTTACCTATGAGTGATCTCACATACATATGGAAGATACCTTGTATGGGCTCATTGGGATATATGGTTACACCATCCATGGGTGATACATAATCCCCTATGTGAGATACCTAGGATGGGTTCAAATTTTCATTACTTACTCCATGCCAAGAGTGATACTTGGGATTACTTTATGGATCACCTTGGATGGACTCTTATGGTGTTGGGTATTTTTAGTTATCCTAGTGTAATACTTAGTTTCCTTTATATGTTTCACCTTGGATAGGCCCAGGATTCCACTTAATTAAATTCTAGAGATGCCTTATATAATTATAGAAATATAAATCTATTAAATTAATGGATGTGTCCACCAAGACAAATAACATACTTTGGTTCAATCCATACTTGATAATGCCTTGTTGACGAGCACATCTATTCATCTTTTCATGCATGATATAGAACCTTTATATGATCATATTATATCTATTAAGTTTTCTTCCAATCATAGATATATATCTTGGCCTAAAGTAGGTAGTGTCATTCATGTGTCCTTAAGGAACCCAGTTTCAAGTGATTTATTATTTATATATTCCTTTACTTCTATTATTATTGATATACTGCTCATTTTATATGCACAAACTAGATTGTTATAGACATCATTATTGGTGGCCTACTGAGTTTATCACACACCCTATTTGGGCCACCTATGGTACCTGAATAGACTTTATGACTATAGGTATAGAAAAAGGAAAGAAACTAGCTTCTGATGCTTGATTTTCAGTACTAGGATAGAGTATGGGAGTATAGGACTGATCCTATTCTCATGATGCTAGTAGATGCATCCTTTGGTCTTTTTCTATTTCTATTTAGCATGTGGTATATGCATGTTTCCCATGTATATTGTGTACCTCATTTTTTGTACAGCTATATGACATCATCATTGTCATTTTGTATCTATTTATGATCCACCTTCTACCTATTAGATATATCAAATGGTTTATTCTTATTCCATTATTGGTTATTCATTACTATTTATGCAACTTATATTTATTATTTACCTTTGTTTTAAACTCTAATCCATGAGGGCATAATCTCCCCATGGACATTCCCTAGTCCATCACTATTAATTGGAATCCTCTAATATATGGAAATGTGTGTTTGAGGTCATGTTGGAAATTGTCTAGGGGAACCACTTTTTGGTTTCTTGGGTGGGACACTACAAGTCACACAAACTCATGATGAGATGACACTCACTTTGATAGAATTCCAACAGCTATTTCATAAGGAGTATTACCCTTTGTTCTTGTGCTCAATTTGGATCCAAAAGCTTCTTGAGCTATAGCAGGGTAGTATGATAGTTTTTTATTTTTCCATGAGGTTTAAAAAACCTTATACAATACTCCCTTGATATGTTATGAGATGTATTATTCTTGGTGAGGAATTTTGATAAGTAACTCCACAAATAAATTCAAGCAAGTGTGGTCTCCTTATGCTTTCTGACTTATGATGTAGTGCTAGAGTCGGTTCTAGTGATTGAGAGCTTCCTAGAAGAGGTACACTGGGAAGTTATAGTCACTGATGGGAATAATGTGGTTGATCCATCTACAGTATGTATCAGGAATCAGACATCGAGGTTTTGGTAGAGGGGGCTTTCTCATTCTCAAAACAAAAATGAATGGATTTCCAAATCAAGGATCATGTAGAGGATCCAGTCATCCCATAGAGGTGAAATGTTATGATTTAAATGGTAAAGGTCACTTGGTTCATGATTTCCCAATCCATTGTGTAGAGAAGGATAGGCTGACAATGGATATACCCCCATGGTAGAGGTAGCACCGTAATAAAGGATCTCCTAGATGTGGCCAGGGATTCCCCTTAGAGTGGTAGTGCTGGAAGATGAGTAATAATTTCTCTAAAGGGATAAGCAGGTGGTGGTGTAAGACACTATGAGCTACCAACACCACCACTACTAGGTGGTCCACGGTAGGCTTAGGTAACTAGTGATCGGGTCCATGGATAGTTGCGGGGCATCCAAATCTATGACGAGTCTGCACATGAGATGAAATAAGGTATGATATTTGTTTATTCTACTCTTTAGTAACTACTTGTAGACACATCTGTGACTCATTATTTCCTCACCTTATTTATGGTGTGAGAGATGGAGCATCCAGTTGAGACTTTATCCCAATAGCTACATCTTTAAGTTCCTACAGGAAGTGATTCTTTGATATCACATTTTGTAGGTCATATGAGATAGAACTTGGTGGTGAGAGTTTTACATGGGATCTATTGGTCAATATGATGAGACCTTATGATGTCCTCTTGGTTTTGAATTAGTTTTCTATAGTCTAGGCTTATATTGGCTATTATTACAGATGTTTTAGATGTATTTATAAATATGGGATGATATTATCCATTGTGTGTGAGAGAGATATCATGACTGAGTGAGTGGTTTTTATGGGAAAGAATCTAAATATCATCACCCATCAGTTGGTGAGTTTAATCCTTGGTGGAGTGGGATATTCAGGCGTTTGTATTACTTCAGTAGTGGAGGGTTGTATGGATATCTTCCCTAATGATGTTTTAGGACTAACTTCATGAATAGTGATAGAATTATTCATTTTATTTCACCCTAGGACCATGCCAATATCTTCATTATTATATTAGATGGACCATATCGAGCTGTGGGAGATGAGGGTGTAGTTGGAGGACCTTCGAGAGAAGGGTTTTATAAAACCCAGTGTGTACCCTAGGTATCTCCAGTTTTTTTCATGAAAAATGATGATTTTATCTTAAGGGATTTTTTATTATCATTTCTTGAACTGGGTAATGATAAATAGAAATTACACATTCCCAAGTATTGATGACCTTTTTGACTAGTTGGGAGGTGCAAGTTGGTTCTCAAAAAACGATCTCAGGTCTAGCTACCACCAACTGAGGGTTCACAATGTTTATGTTATGAATATAGCATTTTGATGTTTCTATAGACACAATGAGTTCTTAGTGATTCCTTTTGGTGTGTAAAATTCCCCCACTATGTTTATAGATTTTTTAAACTTGATCTTCCAACCATACTTGGACTGATTTGTGGTTGTCTTCATTGATGACATGCTAATTTTCTCTATGTCAGAAGATGAGAATGCAGAGCATAAGATGGTGGTTCTATAATTACCCCAAGATAACCATATTTATGGTATGATTTTGAAGTTATAGTTTTGGATCTATGAGGTTCACTTTTTTGGGAATGTCATTTCTAATCATGGTTTAGCTGTGGACCCATTGAAGTTTGATGTAGTGTTTTCTTGACAGCCACCATAGAGCATGACAGAGGTATAAAGATTTCTTTTCTTGGCCAGGTACTACAAGAGGTTTGTGGTTGACTTCTCTAGGATTGAAACTCCTTTGAACACCCTAACAAGAAAAGGGAATATGTTTACTTAAACTGAGCAGTGTTAGGGAGCCTTCAAGCGATTGAGGCTAAGATTGACCAATTATCCTGTATTGACACCACTAGAGGAGAGTGTAGAGTACATTATATTTTAAGATTACTTTGGAGCTGGGATAGGTTTCATGTTGATGAAGATGCTGGTAGTGATCTCGTATAGTTTGAGAAATTTGATACCCCGTGAGAAGAACTATGTGACTCAAAACCTATATTTAGAAGTGGTGGTCTTTTCTCTGAATATGTAGATGAATTATCTTCTTGGTGAGTTTCTTTTTTAGTCAGACCACTAGTGTCTCGGGTACATATTAACTCATAGAGATCATAACCTGAGACAGAGGTGTTTGTTAGAGTTACTAAAGGACTATGACTTCAAGATAGTCTATACTCCTGGGAATGGAAATATGGTGTATGATGCCCTTATAAGGAAGTCTCATTCTCTCTTGGTGGAGAAGAATTATGAGAAGTTGTATTCTTTTAAGGTGACCCTGGTGAAGGATAGGGGTGAATATTTTCTTCATTATATGGTGTCAACTCCTCCACTCCTCTAGCGTGTGAGGGAGGATTAATTGGGAGACATTTACTGTGAGGTTCTATGTGACCAGATATCCTCAAGTGATAAACTAGATGTATTCTCTCAAGGAGGGGATAACAACATCTTTTTCTATGGATAGATGGTGGTTCTGATCATGTGGTAAGAGTAGGTAATGAGGGAGTTTTACACTTCCCCCATTAGTTGTACATCCAAGTGTGGAAAATATGTACAAGGACCTTAAACGGTATTTTTGGTGGGTAATCATGAGGTGGAGTGTAGCCAAGTTCATCTCTCAGTACATCACATGTCAACAAGTGAAGGATGAGCACCAGGTTCTTAAGGATTTGACATAGCCTCTTGAGATCCTAGAGTGAAAATGGGATGGTATATCCATGGAATTTGTGATAGGTATTTTGAGAATAGCGCAAGTCTATATTTCTATCTATGTGATAATTGAATGACTTACCAAGTCAACACACTTCCTTACTATCAGGGATAAATGTTCAATGAAGATCTTAGGTCAGTTGTATGTTTAAGAGATTTTCTGAATCCATGAGGTAACCTCAATGATTGTATCTTACCATGATGCATTGTTTATATCATGATTATGTAGAGGCGTGTAGGAAGCCTTCAAGACCCTTGTGAGGATGAGTACAATGTTTCACCCATAGGAAGATGATAAGACCGAGTAGACTATCCAAGTGTTGGAGGATATGTTGATGGATTTTGTGTTGAACTTTTTCTAGATCTTGGAATATCACTTTCCATTGGTAGTGTTTTCTTATAATAACATATATCACTCTATTATTGGCATGACACCATACAAGGACCTATATGGGAGACCCTTCAGGTCACCCTTATGCTAGTATGAGATTAGTAAGACTTATCTTATTGGGATATAGATAGTTTAGGTGATGATAGAGATTGTTCATGTGATCCATGAGCATATAAGGACAACCTAGAGCTGATAGAAATATTATGAAGACTAACATCATAGGCCCTTGGATTTCAAGAAGGGATGCCATTTTTCCTAAGAGTCTCCCCATTAAAAGTATTATGGTGATTTGGCCAAGGAAAAAAGATAACAATGAGGTTCATTAGGCTGTTTGAGATCATATGGAGGGTTGGTGACATTTATTACTACTTGATCCTTCCCTTGTAGTTATATTGTGTGAAAAATGTCTTCTATGTGTTGAAACTGAGGAGATACATGCATGATCATATGAAAATTATTTACTGGGGTGATCTGGACATCAAGGATGTATCCACCTTTATGGAGTACCTGGTGGGGATCAAGGATCGGTGGGAGAGGATCCCCTAAGGATGGATCATTCCATTGGTTCATGTGTTTCGGTAGTACATGAGAATACAGAAGAGCTCCTATGAGTGAGAGATCCAGATACAGTCTCATTACCCCCACCTTTTTTTATCTTGTGCTATTCAGGGTGAAAATACTTGAAGGAGGGGAGAATGTAGTGACTCTATTTTTTATTATAATATTTCAAAATATATTAAGGAATATTTTTAGATCCAGGTGATTATACAATGTGAGATTATGAGGTCTGGTGACCCCAATATCGCATTATAAAAATATTAAATATATTAATATCACATGCACGTGATTTTTATGAAATATTGGAATAACCCACAAATGGACTCTTGGATTAGAAATATGAGACCACTATTGATTTCATAATATAGGTAAGGTTGGTCGATGTCAGACATTCGATGGATCCAGTCATTAGAAATTCATTTAATTAAAATAAATAATTAAATTTATTTATTTTATTTATTTTATTTTAAATGTTCACAACCTAAAATCCTCTATATAATTTATTATATAGAAATTTTATAAGATTAGCTTCATAACCCTTATAGCTTTGAGAGGATATTTGATCATTCTTTTTCGGTGGATCAGATTAGAGAATAACAGGTGACTAGATCAAGGTGGATCGAGAGGTAGTGAACGTAGTGGGACTTATCCTTTATTAGAAAATGAATTATTCACAAAATATTGATCCAAATCAAGGTAGGGCTCATAAATTTTGGTTTCCTCCCTTCTAATTGAAATATTGATCATTGATTTAATTATCTTTTTTTGATCTTTTATTATTTAATCCTTCACATGATCCCATTTAAAAAAATTGTTTATTTCAATTTATTTATTATGTCATGTTATCACCGATAATCCATACAAATATTTTATTGTTAAATATTTCATTGGCTAACAATGGTTACACCTTTGTTCTTATGATTTTCCCCCACCCGTTCTTTACGTTCTTCATTTTTGGACCATGGGATCACAGTTCGACATTGATGGGGTGGGTTCAAGCATGATCAAACTCCTAGATTCATGATGGTTGTGCACATGATGAATAGACCGGTGTTTTGTGGATGGATATGGATGTATTATAAGTAATACTTCATAGATTTGGGATCCATGAGTGGCAACGAGTGATAGAAGGTGCACAAGATGCATGATGGCTTCGACAGGTGATTGGATTATATTTTTCAGGAATCAGAATCTAGGAAACAATGGCTAGATGAGTTTTTATTCTATCTTTGGTGGCCAAACAGTAAGATTCGTGGTGGGAAGGATGGATCTATAAAAGTTATGAAGTGAAGTCAGGATCTGTAAAATTAATGACTACACATTGTGCATCCTACAAGAACACATGGTGTGTATCCCCCTTGTTGTGATGTTATGGTTTTGGGTAGAGTTAAGGATCACACATCATGTGGTTGGGCCCACATGCCATGTAACCCTCCCTAGGTGACCTATTTGTGTGCCATCAAGTATACACCCAGAACCCCGTATGGGAGAACATGTCATGTACTCCAAGAGTACATGAGCATGGGTCAGTACCTGGGCATGATCAGGTACATGAGCATAGACCAAAGTACACGGGCACATCCGGGAGCACACGAGCATGCCTCGAGAAGATGAGGCACATAATGTACAACCTATACATGCCATGTATGATGACATAGATTCCAAGATGTGTCCATAGGAGAACATAGAACAATGACAAGGAAGGGTCACATGCTATGTGGACCCCCATACATGTCATGTATTCCCTAAAAAAACTTCTTTGTCTCATATATCCTTCTCTGAGACTTTGATTTTTCCTTGTTAGTATCCTATTATGAGTTTTTTTCACATAGAACATGATGGTGGACTTCATTGTGTCATATGAGATATGATATGAGATGTTCCAAGTGTGATGCCTCTTTTGGTGATGCTTGATGATGGCAGTGATCAGGGCATGATTATCAAAGAGATGTCAGGGTTGGAAATCCCTTATCACACTAGGGTATGGGTCACCCATACTCTTTATACAAATAGAGATGGTACTCCACTATACTAGGAATAGGTCCTCTACCTATGGTGTGGTACTCCCTCATCATCGAGATCTAATGGAATATGAATCCTCTACAAGATTTTTGGATCCCTTGGATATGGAGAATAGTAGCGAGGAGTGGAACCCTTCACACAGATTGTGGTGAGGTTTTGTTTGATGTTGGGAATCAGTGATGGACATTTGGAGCTGAAGGTAAACTCATCAACTTTGGTTGGGATGTGAGATAGAGATAACCTTTCTCTATCTAATGGGTTTCTTTATGAGTATATATATATATATATATATATATATATATTAGTTACTCATTTCCCTCTTACTAAGGGTTGGGATAACCTTTTTTATCTTTATATTACTTTCTATTTAGATTTTGGGGTTTCCTAATGGGTATGTATATACTCACCACTACATGAGATTTTCCTACACTTGTTGTATATTATGAAGATGATGGAATGAATGGTGGTGACTTTGGTGGATCTTAGGGATACTTAGGTTCATTAACCACATATAATGGTTGGGACTTGGAGATCTAGAGATAAGCTTTCTCAGTTTTCATTTATTACATTTTTTGTTAGGTTAAGACTTCATTTCTAGTTGGGTGTGTATTTCTCCCTTTTGTATTATTTTTATACTATTTTACTCTGATGTATTCCCTAGAGGTTATTTCATGCATGGTTTACTCTAAATTTTACTATTTTTATTATTTCTCTACAATGTTGCATGTAAATGGTTGGGAGTGTTCATATAGGTACACTAGGAAAAGGCCTCTCATTTACATTATGCCTTCTCAGCACTTTTCTCCAACCCTAACCTATTGTAGGTGGGATTGGGGTTATCAAAACTCAGTCTTCTACTGTCCAAGTGAGCCCCAGTGGGTTGGGTCATGACATGAGAAAACTCTCACATAGTTGTAGGTATATTTTAGGCTATATCATGAAGTTTTGATCATGTTGGGGTAGCTCAGATGATATATGAAGCTTAGAATGTGGTGTGGATCAGTTTATAGTTAGATCTGGTGCCTTTTTTATTTTATTTATTTTGTTATAGTATGTATATTTTACTAGCCTAGTGGGCATTCAGCTGTTTTATGTGTGGCGTGGTTGTTTTTGGCCTTTACTGCATTTAATTTACTATCAATCTTGTTTATATTTTTCTACTTCTTATTTCAGTTTATGTAATGTTGTATATGATGTTTTCTTTATTTTATCTATAATTGTGCGCACTGATATAGGGTTTATATCCCCCATAACACCACCTTAGACCCTTTCTACTAGTCAGAAGCCTCTAACATTTGGGGAGGTGCACCTGAGGTCCGGTGGCAGTTTGGTCTAGCTATTATTCATAGATTGTTCCAAGATGGGGCATTATAAAGTGGTATTGGAGCTTCTTTTTATCTTTGTCTTACTATTTTTGGAGATAGTATATAGGATATATGGGAATGTTTTGGAGCTTTTGATGGAACCTAGACAGGTGTGTCATGAACACCTTTTTTAGTGTATGTCCATATTATAATGGGTATAGGATTAATGTCCTTGATTGATGTTATTATGGTTTTTGTGGTTTTCAACCAATGTGACACGCATGAGGTTTCAAATTTTTGGTTGATGAGTTATTGGGTTTTTTCTCCAATCCCATTATAAAGAGAAAATTTATTGGATTAGCTCTTGGTCAGTAGAGGCAAGAAGTGTCTCATGTATCATAGCATACATGTAATGATTCACATGACAGGAAGGGACCTAATAGTTTGATTTTTATCACTAATGATTTTGGATCAGATGTTTAAAGTGTCAATAACTTCTCATATGGCATTTACTGTATAAGTACATTGTGGCATTCTACTCAGATAGGCCGACTTTTATATGTATTTTATTCTAATGGAAGGTCATGTTCATTTATGGTAAGACACATATTGATGATGATGATGGTACATACCCATGTGTTCAGGATGTGTATTAAACCTTGTTGTTTAGTAAGTAATGTGATTCCATATTGGGAAACCCCTAGTTTGGAATGTAATTCCATGTAAATGAACCATGTAACTCCGGTTACTTGATATGGATCATCTTGGATGATTTTGTTGGTTATAGAAGTGACAAATGATGAGGTTTCAATTATAAAGGGATTAGTCCCATAGGTAGATGTCGGTGAGAATCAGTTCCTGATGGTTGATGGTCTTGGAATTTTATGTCGAGTTGTGTTGGATGATACCCTAGAGTGAGTGTTTGGTATGTGAGTTTCTATGTGATTTTTGAGATAATACCAAAGAGGTTTTTTCCATAATATGTGACCTTCTATGAGACATGACTTGTTGGGTTGGGTGGGATACCCTAGTAACCCTTGATATATGACTTGGATATTAGTGGTTCGGGGCTTAATGATGTTCGAAGGAAACCTTGAGAGGGGTTAGCCTAGTTTTTTTTGTGCCTTAGGGGTGAAAATAATGGGTGATGGTTTTAGGTTTTTTGATCAATACATAAGAGGCACTATCGAGGTTGTGGTTTAGGCATAGTGATGCATTAGTACCCACATTATGTGATAAGAACCTTGAGTGATAGTGATTTGGACATGAGGAACTTATATCACGTTGGTATCGAAGGGGATTTCAAGAGTAGGACTAGTTGAGTTCATGACCCAATTGACTTAGGATGTGCTTAGTAGTGTGGAAAAATATTGTAAAAAACTCGTGTATTTGGAATGAATCCTATTATAGAGTGGTCGTGTGATGAATCATGGATCAGTTAAATTGTCTAATTTTAAAGTGGAGTACCCATGGTGATCTTGGTTGGCAAGAATTCACATGTAGTAGGATAATAATTAGTATTATTGGATGGTGATCCTTGATATAGGTGATATTTAGGGTTCCTATTTAGATGAGAACATCTATGATGCTTTTGGTTGCATGAAACTGACATGCAAGAGGCATGGTCGGCTATTAAATTAGAATTTTGAGCCTATTATAGTTTTTTATATGGATCATGAGATTATGGTTTGGATTTTTGTGTTTGGAAGGTATGGGAATGTGTGAACTTTTTTTAAATAAAATAATATGATTCACATTGTTGCATGTTGGACTTATTGAGGTTTAGATCGGTGATAGTTTGGTATAATCCAAGGGCTGATGGAAATTGATGAGATGTTATGGGCATGATTTCCCAAATATTATTATGAAATAAGAAATATTCCTCTATGGTAGAGGAGACATTGATAAATGGATCAAGGGTTGTGGTATGGATGACCTAGGGTTTTTAGACTGGTGATGCATGAGAAAAAATAAGCACGGCTCGAGAGGAGTGACAAGCATGTGTTTTTTAGATCCTATTGATGTTTCTATCAAGGAGAAATATATGGGAATATGTATGGTTTTTAGTGTATTATCAATAATTTTAGGGAGATTACCTCTTTATAGATTTAATATTGTTATATGTAGTGGGTTTTGTTCCTAGAAGCTGGCAACATGCGTTAATTTATGTTGTGATAGTGCTCGAGTATGAGTGGGTTTGACTGTGTCTACACATTGTGACTGGTAATGGATATGAAATGGGTGGTAGTGATTGGGATTTCATCTATTTATGCAATGAAAAGGTCACTCCTGAGGTGGGAAGTGTGACATCATTCATGGAAATATGACCCTTGTGTGAGAAAGTTCATTGGAATATGTGATCATTCATTGAACAACCATTATGGAATTTTGATTCTAGTGGGTAAATGGATCCAAGTACATATAGATTCTTCATCAAATGTTGGGAATGAAATAATATATATTGTTATGTGGAATTTGATCATTGTCATCAGGACTTAGGTGGTTGATGAGTATCCAAAGGTGATCAATTTGGTGGTTCATCGATGCTACAATATGGAACAACAATGGAAATGGATATGGATGGTTCAATAGTGAAATGTCACTGGAATTTGGGTACGAGATTTAGTGAGTGTGTTTTGTTGATCATAGGTTTCATTGAGGATTAAATTCATCATGATCAAGTATTTGATAATGCATTGGTATTTGGAGATGATGATTCTCAAGAAGGGTTGGTCAGAGGAGGTCTGATCAGTGTTTTTCTATGAGATAAAATATGGTGAGCCTAGAACTGCATCGGGAACATTTTTTAGATATGATGGGTATATTTTGAAAACTTTGTTTGGGAACTTCTAAGGGAAGTTTTTGTTTTTTGGTCCCTCGTTTATAGGCATTAAGACCCATTGGTTTTGGTTCAGAATTAAGAATAGGGAGTATTTTTGGTGTTTTCAAATGGTGTCTGGTGTTTTTGGGTGTGGTAATCTATGAACTATGTTTGATGCATCGTTGGAGTGGATGTATGAATTTTTAATAGTTTTGGTCAAAAATCTCTCAAAGAATCCACTCGGTGTTTTTGGGTGTGTTTTTGTTTGTTGACAAAGATAGATGACCGTGAATAAGTTTGGTTGGTGTTTGCCGAAGAAGGTATTTAAGGGGGAATAGTTTCCTGGTGTTTGCCAAATTTTTGGGCCTCAAAATTAAAATTTTGGTTTTTGGAAAAGGATTATTTCCATAGATCATATTTCATGGACCATGAAGGATCATTTGTAGACCATGTAAGAGATACATGGAATGGCGATGGAAAATCCTAAAAAGAATGATTTTTCATAGCACCTCTATGAAGATCACAAATCATAGTACATGGACCAAGCAGGGAAAATGGTTTGTAGGAGGCAAGTAGTTCATGGAAGATAGGAGGTTCACAGGATGGTTCATAATTTGTGGAAGTGAGGTAGTGATTTTTGTAGCCGCGAAGGGATTTTTTCACAAAACAGTTCGACCGCCGTAGAGGAGAAAAGGCTCTATGTGGACCATATGGGGAAAAAGGTTCACAGAGGAGCTCAGTATACAGTGAAGGATGTACCACATTGAAGTTTCAAGTAAAATAGATTAGCATATCTTTCAGATCTATTTTACTATATAAGGATATATAATACCATCATTACTAAGAGAACTTTTCATTAGAAAATATATTCACTCTGGGAAGAAATTCGGCTAAAACCTAAAGAGTTTGCAGAGAGTCTATGAAGAAGAAGAGGTTCACGATGTGGATTCCATGGAAGGGGAAGGAGTTCGCATGAACGGTTCATGAAGGGGTTTTATAGGTCACTATATCCCGCAAAGGAATGAGGATCTATGGAGAAGAGGTGGTATGTAGTACATAAAACGATCTGTGGAGGATAGGTAGTCCACGGAAGAAGAACTCATCCATGAAGCAGGGATGGATCATGGAAGCAGAAGCAGTCTATGAAGGAGAGGTGGTCCATGAAGCATACGTTTTATGTGGTGTAGCACAGTTCTCAGAGGAATAAGGTTTTTTATGAAGGGACATAAATATTATTTGAAGGAAATTTATGCTAATTAATAGTATGCAAAAAGTGGATTTCATCTATGGGTGAAAAAGGGACTTCAACATAGCATCTATCTATAGTTGAAGATTTGTGCTTTTATGAAAATGAGGGGACCTACAATTCCACAAATTTTGAGTGGATCCCTTCCAACATAAGTGATAAAAAGAAGAGGAAGACAATGATCCTTTCCACTGGTAGTGAGCTAGAGAAAGAGATATGGGGAGTGGCCCTTGGTAATGTATTGAGAAACCCCTAAATCTTATAAAGGTAGTGAACATGGGCATAGAAGTAATTTATTCAGAACCTTTTAATTTAGCAGTGAGATTTAGTGGATTTTGTACATAAACACATTTCCATTGTATGCTCCTTGGATGAAGCCTAGTGAGGTTGAACCAAGTAAAAATTGTTGTTTCTCATGCATGATTTCATTTCTATTCATATATTTTTTCTAGAATAAGAGAGAAGAGTATTTTTTTAACAATTAAACATCACATGCTATGTGGAAAAATCTTTTGAACATTTATGAGGGAGACTCAAAATTTAGAGAAGCAAATCTATAGGTTCTATGGAACAAATATGAGGATATCAGAATTCACCCTAATGAGTCTTTTGATACATTATTTGATCGGGGGAATATTGTCGTGGAAGACATGCATGGTCTCATAGAAATTATTGAAGATATAAATATTGTCAAGAACATCTTGAGAAAACTTCTACCTTGGTTTAATCCAAAGTTTTCTTTATTAGAATATAAATATACAAAAGAGCTAACATTGGATAACTTGCATAGTAATCTTATTTCATATGAAATGAGAAATGATAATAACAATGCTGTGGAATATGGGAAGTCCAAAGAAGTGAAATTTAAGGTCATGAAGAATCTCTATATTGAATATAGTCCAGAGGAAGATAATATAGATGATTCAATGTCATTTCTCTCTACAAATATGCAAAGAGGAAGAGGAAATTTTAAATGTAAACTTCTACTTGCATGCTTTCAATGGGGAAAGATTGGAAATTTTGCAGAAAAGTTTCCAAAAAAGTTTAAAGAGACGATGAAGACAATGATGAAATTATCCAGAATAAGTATTCATACATTGTAAAAGGTAGGATAAGTTAAAACATAAATTTATTCAAAAAGAAGAATCAAACTTCAAAAGAAGATGAAATTTCAGAAGAAAATGATGTAGAATAGTTATAAGACTATAAGGATCATAAAGCAGATGCTATGGTGGAATTTGTGGAAAATTCCCAAATAAAGAAAGAATGTAATAGTGATGAGGGAGAAATATAAGGAGGAATTGACCTTAAGGATGAATTAGAAGCAACTCTTGAAGAGATAGATGTTTTGAGATCTAAAAAAAAGAAATAAAAAAAATATTTCATGATTCCAAACTTTATATAAAGAATTAGGAAGAAGAGAAGTATGATTTGAATGAAGAAATTGAAAAATTGAAGTCTTCAATGATATAAAGATCGGAATAGGTGGCTGATTGCAAACTAAAAATTGAAGAAAAAAAGGGAGATCAATAGTTTGACTAATACTGGAAAATATCAAATCAAATGTATTGAAGATCTTGAAGAGAAAGTTGTCAGTATGCAAACAAAAGTGAAAGATCGGGAGAAACTATTGATTACAACAAATCAGGAAACGCATGAAATGGAAAAAGAAAAATTAGAATTTAGAGTCCCATTAAAGAATATAAATGAGTTTCAGGAAGGGAAAATTATTGATCAGAATGATACTGCTAGTATGGGACTTGATCACAAAGATAAAGTAGTAATGGTTGAAGTTAGACCACAAGCTCCCACTCCAAGTTTGAATATTGATTTGGGTATGAATCAGAATCAGAATACTCAGAGATCTCAATGGAGAAATAGTAGTGAACTATTTCTACATAAGAATGCACCTCACATTAAGATGTTATTGTTGTGGAAAGATGAGACACTCAAAAAATGATTGTTCTATAGAAAAAAGGTATCAAAGGGAACAAGACCAGTTGAGGTGGAAATATAGGGATCAATATTCTAGGACATCATTTGATGGTCATTGTTTCATGTGTGTAGGATTCGAGCATATGGAAAGATATTTCTCATCAACAATACAGAGAAATGTGCCGAAGTAGAATGAATTTATCCATAAGAAGTAGCTAAAGGTAACAAAAAATGATCTAAAAATGAAAAATCGGTTGGCAGCTCTGAAAGATGAAGTTGTTCCATCAAACTTTGAGGAAGATCAAGATTATCAATATGTACCAAGTATGAATTCAAAAACATATATGAAAAAGAAAGAGACAGTTGAACAAGATTTGGTTATATATATTTATTTTAAAGCATCAAATCTTACTAGAATATGGATTATTGATAGTGGATACACCTCTCATATGATAGGTAATAAAGATATTGTGACCAGAATTAGGTTCCATATGGAAGGTATCATAATATTTGGTAATGAAGAAGTCTTAAAAATTGTTGCCACAGGAAATTCCAAGTTTGAGGTAAATGACAGGATAAATGATGATATCTTAGTTGTTGAAGGTATTAGTCAAAACTTTCTTAGTGCTAGCCAAATGTGTGACTTAGGGCATTCCATAATATTTTCAAAGAAATTTTTTGTCATCAAGGAAAAATATGGTGAAGTTTTTCTGTAGGGAAAGCATATGAAATGAAATATCTATCTTGTGAGTGGATAAGAAGATATGTTCTTTCTATACAAGGAATAGGAAAACAAGTTATGGCATAAAAATCTTGGCCACTTGATCCAAACAAACTTGGAAGATCTGGTGAAATATGATGCTTCTCATGACCTACCTAAGTTATCATGTGATTATACTCATACATGTGATGCTTTTCAACAAGGGAAGATCATTCAAAAGACATATAAAGAAAAAGAGAAAAGGTAAAAAAGAGTGATTGAGCTAGTGCATATTGATTTGTGTGAACCTATTTCACCAAGATATATTGATGGGAGGAGATACTATGTTCTCTTCATTGATGATTTTAGGATAATTTCTTGGGTATAAATCATCACTCACAAGTCTGAGGTGTTCAGTTGCATTACAAGATATCGACGGTAAATTGAAAAGATGTTAGGTTGGAAAATCTATAATATTAGAATAGATAATTGAACCAAGTTCATGAATATCCAAGTGGAGGATTATCTTGAGAAACATGGGATAAGGCACCAAGTTTCAGCGGTAATAAATACATAGCAGAATAAAGTATTTTAGAGAATAAATAGAATTATCAACAACATGGCTAGAACAATGCTCACTGATAAAGACCTACCAAATAATTTTTAGAAATAACCAGTGATAAAATTATTCTACACATAAAACAAAGATTTATTTTTTCCAAAAGAAGAGAAGACTCTATATGAGATATGGTATGGATAGAATCCAACACTGAAGTACTTTTATGTCTTTGGAAGTAATTGTTTCATTATCAATAAGGAAAAACACATAAAGTTTGAATCTCATGTATATTAAGGGATATTTCTTGGCTACTCAAAGAAAATTAAAGCATATAAATGCTTTAATAAGAATCTTGAAAAATTTATTGAAAGCCATGATGTAACTATAAAGGAGAATGAGAAAAGTCTTCATCAAATAAATGATTGTTCTTAAAAGGATAGTGATGAAGAGATTAGTAGATTATGGGATGTTTCGGTTCTAGAGGATGATTTATAAGAAGATTCAGATAACGTAAAGGATGAATAGAATTCAGTATCTACATAAAGAAAGAAGATAAGTGTTGAAATTGATAGATAGAACATAATTTGTGATCAGACAGCACCAATGCAGATAAGAGGGATGAAGACTCTACAGAAAGCATATTACTTATCATAGGTAGAGCCTAAATGTTTTGATTAAGTAGCTAGATATGATAATTGGGTTTAGGATATGAATGAAGAGCTTGACCAAATTGAGAATAATCGGACATGGGAGATTATTTTGAGGCCAATAGATAAGAATTCCATTGGGACTAAATGGGTATTTTACAACAAAATGAAGGAATATGGTGAATTAATTCGAAACAAATCATGACTAGTGTGAAAAGGGTACTCCCAAATAGAGGGTATCAATGTTGATGAAACATTTTCACCTATTACAAAGATAGAGACAATCCATTTATTTTTTGTCATAACAATGAAAAGAAAGCTCAAGGTTTTCCAGATGGATGTCAAGTTATAATTTCTGAATGGGGTTCTAGAAGAAGAATTTTTTATTGAATAGCTATATGTCTTTATCATTCATGAAGATAAGAACATAGTTTCTCAACTAAAGAAGGATTTATATGGTTTGAAGCAAGAACCAAGAGCAAGGTATTCAAGACTATATCAATTTCTGAAAAACCTCTGTTTCCAGTCTAGTGGAGTTGATTACAATCTATATGTCAACAATGACAATAATAAAAGGATTATGGTGCTAGTGTATGTTGATGAAATAATCTTTAGTGGATCATATGAAGTGCAGTGCAGAGAGATTTTTTAATTCATGAAAATTGTGTTCAAAATGTAAATGATTGGTGAAATGATGTTTTTCCTTGGTTTTCAGGTAACACAAGTAAAGAATGGCACATTAATTTCTCCATATAATTCTTCCAAGGAAGTTTTGAGAAGATTTGGATTGGATAATTACAAGTAGATGACAAATCTGGTGGCTACCTAGATGAAATTGTCATGGTATGATGAAGCCAAAGCATTTAATGTCACCGAATACAGAAAAATCATTGGAATCCTATTGTAATTAATAGTGACACAACCAGATATTGTTTTTTTCACATGTAAATAAGTTTGATATCAAAGCAATCTGTAATGACCCAGATTTCCCTGGGCCATTACTTTGTGAAAATCCAGTTCTTGGGGGTCGTTGTGGTTTGTTTCAGGAGTTTTTAAAAAATACTGTTTCACCAAATAGTTTCACCAAAACGGTGGCACTGTGATAGTGGAACACCAAGACGGTGGCACCATAATAGTGGAACCGTAATGGTGGCACACCAAAATGGTGGCATCGTGATGTTACACACTGAAACGGTGGCACTGTGATGGTGGCACACTAAAATAGTGGAACTGAAATGGTGGCACTGTAATAGTGGCACACCGAAACAGTGGCACTGTAACAGTGGAACTGAAATGGTGGCACACAAAAATAGTGGCATAGTGAGGGTGGTACATCGAAATGGTGTCTCATCCTTTTCCAAATTTCCAGTTTCCCTAGTTTTTCTAGCTTCTCCCCTCTTACATTTTATTTGATGTAAAAAGAGTTTAAATACCTATTTGGGTATTTTTAAGGGCGTTTAAAAGGATATTAAGTTTATATTTAATATCCTAACACTCTGGGGACTTGGAGATTTTCAAACCACATGATCTTGATCACGATCCCATGTTAATGGCCTTTGGAACCATTTCCTTCCATTGATATGGGATCTATATTTTTCTAAACTTTGATGGTATTATCCTCTTTTATCTTAATGTGCCTAGAGCATTCTTCTCTAGATGATTCGTGTGCCTATTCTAGATCACTTTACTTCTCAGTTTTCGTCAAGTTTCCTACTTATCGCATGATCCCCTATTTTGGCGTAAAGAGGAGTTTTGGCCTCTTGATGTTTCAAGTAGGGATTATTCTGTCTCTCTTTATTTGAGAATCATACGGGGTGGGTATAGTAATGTTTCTTGAGGATTTCTAAATCCTTTTATTTAACAAGTAATAAATAAGGGGTGGAAAATATGATGATTAAAAGATAAGAGGACTCATTATGATGATAGTCATGGGATTTAAGATGAATGAATGTTGAGCGGTGTTTTATTTTATTCTCCTTTTTTTCCTATTATGAATTGTTGTGGCTGTAAGGCCTTCTGAAAATCATGTTCATTGGTGGTCCTTGTTTTCACACCGATGATTCTATTTATTTTTTATTGATACTCTATTGAATGGTCATGACATGAAAACCTACTTAAATTATGTATATTTGGTTAAATAAATGGATTCCCTAGGATCAAACATGTTCTGTGATTAACCCTATTATTTAAAGTATAATTAAAGAAACCATCTTTATAAATCTGAATATTCTTGCCTTAATGGTGTGGTTGTGTGCTCTGTGTGGTTGGGTTTTTTAATTCAGGGAGGGGGGAGGTTGTGTGAAGTTACATTTGGTAACCTTTTTACGGGTATGTGGGTGGACATAAGGAATGACCTTTTGAATGGGGAAGTGTATGTTTATGCAATGGAGATACTGTTTGGTGGTGTTCTGTTGTGAGATTTGTGTATGGGGTGGTACAGGAGGTGTGATGGAATCTTAGGTTGAGAGATTTATTGATTGTGGAATGGATAAACTTATAGGAAATGGTACTACCTTTGGGTTATGTTGTGGTCGTCAAACTTATTGTGCAGTGGGACTGCTTCTGGGCAGTGGTTGGGCAGCTGGGATACATGACTTGGTTGTGTCGTGACTTCATGTTTATGGGTGTGCTGGGTGTGGTGTTTTTGTGCAGTGGGGATGTCGATTTTATTTATTATGGAATTATTGAGTGGTATAACATTGAAGAATGATAGTTGGTAGTGGTTGAATTAGTGGATAGGAATAACGATGGGTGTAGAGGGATTGTAGGTTGGTTGCTCTCTATTGTTTTTATGAATGGGTGTTAAAATGGAAATGATTTACCCTGGCCCCTCTTCCCTTGTTCAATTTTGGTAGTACCGAAGAATAAAGTGGGTTGGTTGTTGTGTGTTTAGTTAATCAGGCTCTTCGCCTTCTAAAAATGGTTTTAGATGTTGTGCTTGTTAGTTTCCCTTAGTTCTAGAATAAGTTAAAGTTAACCCCTTAATTAATGAATGGAAAGTAGTTAAATGAAAAGGGGTTATTCTTGTGTTCTATTGTGGTTGTTTGTGTGGTTGTGCATGTAGGGGTAGCAGCAAAGGTGGTTTATGTGGGATGGTTGCTTGTTTGGAAACCTGTAGGTTGGGATGAGTGTTTTTTTACCTATATATATAAACATGTAGTTCCTTATGATTTCTATATGACCCCCCCCCCTGTTGAGAACCGTGTTCCTAACACCCCCATTTCATCGGGGAGGGTTTCTTTCCCAACATATTGGTGGGAGGATGGATGGATGGTTACTAACCTTATTCCTCACACCCTCTTCTGGTTCTTACCACTCGATCATATCTAGGTAGGACGTAATGGATTGGGGTTTACTATAGCCCAATATCCTTTGGGCTGGTTGTAGTGTGGGTGATAGTCCTAGGTTTTTTCGGTCTGGGTTTATTTCCCAGGTGTCTTTGGGATGAGCCCTAGGTGTTTTTGGGTGAGAAGTGTGGTTGGTGTAACCCAGGTGTCTACAAGTGGGACATGTGTGGTTAGGCACCTAGGTGTATGGGGGAAGGTTTTTGAAGTGGGACTATGTTTTCTAAGAGTGGTAGCATCAATACGTTGGCCATTAGGAATGAATAGATAACTAGTGGGAAAGTGGTGTGAGGTACCCAAATGTCAATGTGATTATACTACAACATTAATTTACTTGCATTATTTGGTGAGTATGCCTTAGTGAGGCCAGGATGGTTAGTACTTTTTAGTAGTTGTTTTGAGGTTCTATTATTCTCTCACAGGGGCATTAGTATGTTCCCCCACTTGTTCACCGGTGGCTTTATTTTTCCTACTGGGTATACTTGTATACTCACCCTATGTTTGTAAAACTGTTTTAGGTTTCCAAGAGGACTTTGAGGATCATGTTGGACTTTACTATCTCAGAAATTGGGATAGTTGTTGTGTTTCTTCTAAGTCTATTTCTTTTGGTACTTTCTTTAGTGATTTTGTTGTACTTTTTTTTAGTTTACATTTAAATCATGCATGGTTTGGATTTTGGTTTCCTTTATATAAAAGTTTGGTGTTGTTTGGGATTTTACCTTATTATATCCCGATATTGTTTTCATTAAAAAGGGTAATGTCTTCCATTTTTTGTGAGATTCTATACCCTTGGTACTAATCGACACTTCAGGGCCTATTGAAGGCAGGACTCAGGGGTCATTATCTCTCCTTCATCTTGAAGAAGGAAGGTTGTGGCACTTTGTTGTCCCTTTCCTCATCTTGTGGAAGGTAGGTCATGATAGAATGGTATCAGAGGTTGATGGTTGAGGGATATGATAAAGTTCATAGTTAGGAACAGTGAGGATTGCATGGGATGGTAGGGAAATAGTGTTATGCAATCTTGGTGTGTGAAATAGGCCAGGGAATACCGACTAGGACACATGATTTTAGGGCCACCATTGATCTGATGTAGGGACTCCAAACCTACTAAACAACCAAGTAATGCTACACTTATTTTCATGGTAGAGACCCTAGGAAAGGTACATGCATTGTAATTACTTATGTACTTATGTGTCTTGGGTGTTTTGTGAATTTAATTTAAATAAATAATTAAAATAAATTTTAAAAGAAAATTTCATACTACCCGAGCTTAAGAGTTCTCTATTTACCTTTTCAGCTATGGAACTCGAACATCACCCACGTGTGGTAAAAGTAGTTGAGGCCCAACATGCTGACCTAGCTGATCAGCGAAGGGTTGATCAAGAGGAGTATGATGAGTTTTAATAATAGACCCTTCATGATTTCCAGTGGTAGACCTTGGGAAAGTATGAAGGAAGCATTTCAAACTCATAGATAGAGGGATATCTTGAGGAGATAACAATCACCTTTACCGTTATTCGTGCTCTAATTGAGTATTTGGTTCCTCTGGTAGTGAACCAGATACAAGGAACAATGCATCAGTGGTGGACGCTTTACCTTAGGGAGATGGAGGAGACCAATGTCTCATGGGATGACTTTGAGAAAGAGTTTCGGGCAGAGTTTCTTTCCTCGAAGATGAAGGCCTAGAATTGGTAGGAGATTCTCTCCCTCTATTAGAGGGTTATGTTGATTAAGGAACTGGGGATCAAGTTCAAGGATATCCTATGCTTTGATCTGGATCTCTTTCCGGATGAGGAGTCGCAGGCGAGATGCTTGGAGGAGGCACTCCGACCTTATCTTCCATATGTCTCCACTCCTTTTACCCTAACGGAATACTTGTAAGTTTAGAATAAGGAAGGATTAGTGGAGATAATGAACTTGTTGGGAGGTATTGCATGAGAGGGGAGCCAGCCGAGTTCGTCAAAGGGGAAGGTAGTCAGCAGTAGGTCTCTGGTGTTAGGGCCTTCTAGGTTTCATCCAGCAAGAAGTAGGCCTCAGTAGTTCTAGTTCCAATATCCTGGCCCTCACCCTTTCCCCATGGGCCTAGGACCGGGTTGATTTATATTTGTAGGTCATGTTCATCTTCGTAGCCAATTCCTAGTTTGATCTTAGTATAGTGGGGGTGGGCAGGTTCAACGCCTACCTCAGCAGTAGCAGTTACAGGTTAGAACTTTCCAACAACAGGGGCAGCGGGCTCCCACTCCATCGAGGGTATATATTGTTGGAGAAGGCTGACCTCAGGGTTCTCCTCAAAAACCCCAACCAGGGCGTGTTTGGGGAGGAAGTCGATGGAAGAGGGGTAGAGGAGTTGGGTGTAGGTAGTTTCACACCGCTATGGCAGTAGTTCTAGTGGGCTCGGAGGTTGTTCAAGGTATGATCAGTCTGTTTAGTAATATTTCATGTGATTTGTTTGATTCAAGAGCTTTTCACTCCATTGTTTCACCCAGTCTAGCCCATGCTCTGGGACTAGATGTAGAGAGGCTTCACGTTCCCCTGGTGTTGAGTACACCAGTTACAGGTCAGACTGGTTTTTTTATGTTTTCTGAGGATGCAGACTAATGTTGGGTCCACATCAGTCCAATAGGGATATTCTTATACTACAGATGTATCAATATGATGTCATCCTTGGTTTTGATTGGTTGTTATTTTTTCATGTCGTTATCGATTACTTCCATAGGAGAGTCGTGTTTTCAGATACAGATGGCCAGTGTGTGCCTTTTGTTGGCCAGTACAGTCATCTGGAGGGTAGCCAGTGTGTGGACCCTCTTCTTTCTATGTTATCCAAGATATTATAAGGGTCAACGAGTGTTGAGATGTTGGAGGTTCTGAGAGTTTTTGGTGAGTTCATGGATGTCTTCTCCAAAGAGGTTGTGACTCTACCCCTTCGATGTGATGTTGAGTTCAGAATAGACTTGCAACCCGATGCTCGTCTGATTTCAATGGATCCATATCGAATGGTGCCTTTTGAGTTGTTGTAGTTGTGGATACAGATTAAAGACCTGATGAAAAGGGGTTTTATCCAGCCGAGTGTGTCTTTGTGGGGTGCTTCAGACTAGTTCATGAAGAAGGAATATAGTGACCTAAGGCTGTGTATAGACTACCAGATACTGAATCAAGTAACGATCAAGAACTGTTATCCTTCCCCAAGAATAGATTATCTTTTCAACCAATTAAGGGGAGTAGTTTGGTTCTACAAGATCTATTTGCGGTTTGGATATCACTATTTGAGGGTAAAGGAGGGTGGCATCCTGAAGAATACTTTCAGGTGTAGGTATGGACACTTCGAGTTCGTGGTCATGTCGTTCAATGTTACAAATGCACCATCAATGTTCATGGGGCTCATGAACTCTATATTCCAAAAGTTATTGGACTGATTCTTCATCATGTTCATTGAAGATATTCTGATTTACTCAAATTCATAGGAGGAGCACACTGAGCACATCAGGATAGTCTTGAAGGTCCTCCGGAACCACTAGATCTATGGGAAGTTGTCCAAGTGAAAGTTTTGGACATGAGAGGTGCACTTCCTTGGACATGTGGTGTCTCAGAAAGGGATATCAGTAGACCCATCAAAGGTCTAGGTGGTTGTTTCTTGGGTAGCACCCAAGAACATGGAATAGGTTTGCAGCTTCCTGGGTCTATCGGGCTATTACTAGAGGTTCGTACACGACTTCTCTTGAGTTGAGGTTCTGTTGAAATATTTGACTATAAATGACCAGGCCTTCATGTGGATTGAGAAGTGTCAGGAAGCTATCAGCTATATGAAGGGGAAGTTGGTCAGTTCTCCAGTTCTTAGGTTACCAAAGTAAGGGGTGATGTTCGAAGTGTTCTATGATGCTTCTGGTCTAGGATTGGGATGTGTGTTGATGCAGCAGTAGGGAGTGATCTATTATGGGTCTAGGAAGTTATGTCTACGTGAATGTAACTATGTCACCCATGATCTGGATATTGTAGCATTCATATTCATGCTGAATTAGTGGTGATATTACCTTATCTAGGAGTGCTTTGTGGTCTTCACAGATCACAAGAGCTTGAGGTATATCTTCTCCCAGCAAGACCTAAACTTGTGGAAGTGAAGGTGGATGGAGTTCCTCTAGTACTACGACTTCGATATCTCTTACACCTCAACAAAGGGGAATGTGGTGGCCAATTCCTTAAGTAGGAATCCACAGAAAGAGTTAGTTTGGGAATCCACGTATACTTAGAATGCAATAGAGTAGTTATATTCTTTGTGTCTGGATGCGAGAGTGGATGGCGGAAGAGGGTATCTATTTCAGATGACAGTTCAGTCTTCCTTGGTGTGGAAGGTGGATGAGTCTCAGTGGGGAGACTCAGAGACTGAAGTGATGTGTGATCGCGTTGTCCGGGGTGATGCTCTGAAGTGATGGTTAGAGGATAGTCATAATTGAATGTTGTTCCATGGGAAACTATTTTTCCCAGTGGAAATGTGTGAGGGAATTCTCTGTGAGTTCCATAGATCATCTATGGAAGTGCATCCAAGAGTTTCTAAAATGTAACAATGCTTAAGGGAACAGTTTTGGTTTCCCTGGATGAATCGGGTAGTGGTGGAGTTTATAGCAAGGTGCTTAGTGTTTTAGCAGGTAAAGCCTGAGTACCATGTTCCTGACAGTCTATCGTAGCCCTTATATGTTCCTGAGTGTAATTGGGATGACATCTTGATGGATTTTGTTATAGGATTACCTAGAACTCGGGGAGGATGTGATGCTCTTTGGGTAGTAGTGGATTGGTTGATGAAATCGGCTCACTTCTTAGTGATCAAAAATTCAAGCATAACGGATGCCTTAGAAAAAAGGTATATGGATGAGGTGGTGCATATGCATGGAGATACAAGATCCGTTATCTCATATCGAGATACAAGTTTTACGTTGTGATTTTGGAGGGTATTTCAGCATGCCTTTGACACTCAGTTACACCTCAACACTACTTTCTACCCTCAGATGGATGGAAAGACAGAGAGGACCATCCAGACATTGGAGGACATGTTACAGGCATGTGTTTTGGACTATAGTGGATCTTGGGTGTGAAAATTCCCCCTGTTAGAGTTTTCATACAATAATAGTTATCACTCTTCCATTGGTATGGATCCATTCTAAGCTCTATATGAGAGGTCATGTCATTCAACCTTGTGTTGGACGGAAGTTGGGGAGGTAGCTATTCTTGGTTCGAAAATGGTGTACAGTACGATAGAGAAGGTGAATCTTGTCTGTGATAGGATGAAGGTGGCACAGGACTGACATAAGTCATATTCCAATTATAGGATGAGGCCTTTGGAGTTTAAGGTTGGGGACCAAGTATTATTGAAGGTTTCCTCTTGATGTGGGCAGTGTATATTTGGCATAGGGAGAAAGCTTTCTCCCTGGTTCATCGAACCTTTTGATGTGTTGGGATGAGTTGGTGAGGTGGAATATCAGTAGGAATTTACATCGTGGTTGGAGAGGATTCAAGACATCTTCCATGTCTATTAGCTTCGTCAGTATCTACACGATGAATCCAACTTCATTGAATGGGGAGAGTTGGATATCAAGGACGATGCGATGTTTATGGAGTTACTAGTAATAATCAAGGATTGTGAGTAAAGGTGATTCTAGGATGTACTATTCCTTTGGTTCGTGTGTTATAGAGGATTGGTGGCCTCAAGGAGAGTACCTGGGAGTGGGGGGCATAGATGTGTTCCCAATACCCAAAGTTGTTCTAAGTTTTGTTTCTGTGTTTTACTTTTGTGATTCATTTTATGATGTAATTCTTGACCTTGTTCATTGTTAGAAATTTTTTTCCCTTTTTCTCTATTTTTGTGTGGAATTTCCCAACATGTGGAGAGGGGAGGACCTAATCCCTAATCAAGACGCATTTATGTGTATGTGATTAAACCTATGCGAGCGAGTTAGTGCCACCCAGCACAGATAGTATCTTGACATGGAGGAAGGAATTCCCCAATATATATGCCCGAGTAGTGGGGCCTTAGTGTTTTGTATAGTTGTTCAGGAGATAGATATCAATGAGGTGTTCTTGGATTTTAGGGTTTTCAATCTAGTTTTCAAACAATGTAGTGTGGTTTATCCCTAAGTGGTATCTTATGGGGTAGTTGTTCGGACCCCTCTTTTTCTGAGTTTGGTTTTCAATTCTCAGGGATGAGAATATTTTGAGAGGTATCTGATGTAATTCCTTGAATTTCTATAGGTTATTCCTTTTTGAAATCTAGTGCTTGTGGTGTTCTTGGGGGTTATAGTGGTTTGTTTCAGGAGTTTTCCAAAAATCTAGTTTCACCAAATAGTTTCACCAAAATGGTGGCACCATGATGGTGGCACACCGAAACAGTGGCACCGTGATAGCGGCACATTAAAATGGTGACACTATAACGATGTCACACAAAAAAGGTTAAACAAAAAATAGTGGTACTATAACGGTGGCACCAAAATGGTGGCACACCGAAACACTAGCACTGTGACAGTGGCATACCGAAAATGTGTCTCACCCTTTTCCAAATTTCCAGTTTCTTGATTTTTTCTAGTTTCACCCCTATTGCATTTTATTTGATGTAAACTGAGTTTAAATCCTTGTATGGTAATTTTTAAGGGTGTTTCAAAGGATATTGAGTTTATATTTAATATCATAATGCTTCGGGGGATTCGAGATATTCAAACTATGTGATATTGACCATGATCCCACGTTAATGTCCTTTGGAACTGTTTCCTTCCATTGATATAGGATATGGATTTTTCTAAAAGTTGAGGGTCCTCTCCTCTTTCCTATTAGTGCTCCTAGAGCCTTACTCTCTAGAAGAGTCATGTTCCTGTTCTAGAGCCCTTTCCTACTCATTTTTCTTAGAGTTTCCAAATTCTCTCATGATCCCCAATTTTGGCACCAAGAGGAGTTCTGGTCGCATGATGTTTCAAGTAGGTATTCTTCTGTATCTCTTTGGTTTTACATCATCCGGAGTCGGTGTAGTAATGTTTCTTGAGGATGGATGAATACTTTTCTTTAACAATTAATAAATAAGGGGTAGGGAATATAGTGATAAAAAGATAATAGGACCCATTATGATGACAAGAAGGGGATTGAATATGAATTAATGTTGAGAACTGTTTTATTTTATTCTCCTTGTTTTCCAGTTATGAATTGTTGTGGCTATAAGGCCTTCTGAAAATCATGGCCATTTATGGTCCTTATTTGTTTACTAGTGATTCTCTTTATTTTATTTTTTTGATACTTTGTTGAATGGTTGTAACATAAAAACCTTCTTAAATCACATATACTTGGTTAAATAAATGGATGCCTAAGGATCAAACATGGTATGTGATCACCCATGTTATTTAAAGTGGAATTAAATAACCCCTCTTGATAAATCTTAATATACTTGGCTTAATTTTGTGGTTATGTGGTGTGTTTGGTTGGGTTTTATACTTCAGGGGGGGTTGTGTGAAGTTGTTGTTGGTAACCTTGTTACAGGTATGGGGGTGGATAGAAGGATGGCCTTATAAATGGGGAAGGGTATGTTTGTGTAGTGGGGCCACTATTTGGTGGTGTTTTTCTATGGGATTTGTGTATGGGGTGGTATAGGAGGTGTGTTGGAATATCAGGTTGAGATATTTATTTATTGTGGAATGGATAAAATTGTAGGTCGTAGGACTACCTTTGGGTTATGTTGTGGTGTAAAACTTGTTGTGCACTAGGACTGTTTCTGGATAGTGGTTGGGAAGTAGGGCTGCAGGACTAGGTTGTTTCATGACTTCATGTTTATGGGTGTGTTGGGTGTGGTGTTGTTGTGTAGTGGGGCTGTCAGTTTTGGTTTTGAGGGAATGATTGAGAAGGATAACTTTGAAGAAAGGAAATTGACAGTGGTTTAATGGGTGTCTAGGAAGAACAAGGGGTGTGTAGAGGGACTTCAGGTTGGTTATTACCTATTGTTTTTATGAATTGGTGTTAAAATGGAAATTCTTTACCTTGGTCCCTCTTCCCTTGTTCAATGTTGGAAGTATTGAAGAACGAAGTGGGTTGGTTGTTGTGGGTTTAGTTAACCAGGATCTTTGCCTTCTGAAAACAGTTGTAGATGTTGTGATTGTTAGATTCCTCAAGTAGTGCTGGAATAAATTAAAGTGAACCCATTAATTAAAGAATGGGAAGTGGTTAAATGAAAAGGGGTTGGTCTTGTGTTCTATTGTGGTTTTTTGTGTTGTTTTTCATGTAGGGGTAGCAACAAAGGTTGTTTGTGTGGGCTGGTTTCTTGTTTGTACACCCATAGATTGGGCTGACTGTTTGTTTACCTATATTTATAAACTTGTAGTTCCTTGTGATTTCTATATGCACCCCACCCTTGTAGAGCACCATGTTTTGAACACCCCCATTTCATGGGGGAGGGTGTCTTTACAAACATCCATGTGGAAGGATGGATGGATGGTTACTAACTTTCTTCCTCACACCCTCTTCCGGTTCTTACCGCTCAAGCACATTTGGGAAGGCTGTAATGGATTGAGGTTTACTATATACCATGATCTTTTAGGTAAGTTTTAGTTTGGGTGAGAGGCATAGGTTTTTTCACACCAGGTTTGTTTCCTAGGTGTCTTCAGGATGAGGCCCTGGTGTTTATGGGTGAGAGTTGTTGTTATTGTGACCCAGGTGTTTGTGGGCGGGACATGTGTGGTTTGGGACCCAGGTGTGTGTGGGCAGGTTGTGGTAATGGGACTGCATTTTGGAAAAGTGGTAGCATGAAAATGTTATCCTTTAGGAATGAATAGATAACTAGTGGGAAAGTGGTGCAGAGTACCCAAATGTCGATGTTCTTATACTACAACTTTACTTGACTTGCGTTATTTGGTGAGTGTGCCTTGGTGAGGTTGGGCGAGTTATTAATCCATGGTAGGTGCTTTAAGGTTCAACTATTCTCTCACATAGGCACTAGTATGTTCCCCCACTTGTTCATGGGTGAATTTAGTTTTCCTATTGGATATACTTGTATACTCACCCTACGTTTGTAAAACAATTTTCAGGTTTCCAGGAGGACTTTGAGGATCGTTTTGGACTTTACTAGCTTGGTTGTTGGGATAGTTGTTGTGTTGTATCTTAGTCGATTTATTTTGTTACTTTCTTTGGTGCTTTGTTTATAATTTTTCTCAGTTTACATTTAAATCATGCATCGGTTGGATTTTGGTTTCCTTTATATAAATGTTTGGTATTGTTTGGGATTTTATCGTCTTATCTCCCAATCCTATTTTCATTAAAAACAATAATGTCTTCCATTTTGTGTGAGATTATATACCATTGGTTCTATTTTCCACTTTGGGGCCTATTGAAGGCGGGAATCGAGGGTCATTATATCTCCTTCATCTTGAAGAAGGAAAGGTGTGACACTTTGTTGTCTCTTCCCTCATCTTGAGGAAGGTGGGTCATGACCCAATCCCAAGGAAATATACTTGATTATAGTGAAAAGAATACTTTAATATAATAAAGGAACTGTGGATTTTAGCTTTCTATACAATTTAAAATCACATCAAGAGTTAATGGGCTATACAGATGCAGATTGGGATGGATCAGTGGACGATAGAAAATCAATGTTAGGTGGCACATTCTATCTTGGTATATTGTATATTTCTTGGCTAATAAATAAATAAGATTACATTTCATTGAGAACCATAGAAGCTAAGTATATTGTGGAAACTCAAACGTGCATGTAACTATTGTGGATGAAGTAGTAGCTTGATGATATTGGAGTTCAAGTGAAGTCTCCAATAAGAATCCATTGTGATAATTCAAGTGCTATAAATATTATTAAAAATCCAGTTTTTTGCTCAAGGACAAAGAACATTAAAATCAAATATCATTTTATCAAGGAGAAGGTGGATAAAGGGCTTGTGAAGTTGGATTATGTTCCTACAGAACAACAAGTTGCATATATTCTAACAAATGCATTACCCAAAGAAACATTTGAAAGGCATCGAATGGATCTAGGAGATCAGTCGACTCCCTGTTCTTGAAAAAGTGTGTATGTGGGACCCACTCTCCCTAAGGTATGATTTTTTCCCTAATGTGATAATTTGTATTATCTACCCTATGGAAGACCACAAAGAAGTGACCTTCAGGTTTGTTGAAAAAAGGGGAGAAATTATAGCTATTAAAGGGGAGAAAATAACATAATCAAGACATGGGGAGAAGTTGTTAAGTGGAGCAGTGAGATAGTGGTGTTGAGGCTGTTAGGGGGAGAAGTGATGTAGGTTGGTATTAAATCTAATGATGCTAAAGTTGATTGATCAAATATTATATATCACAACAGTTAAGGTTCATGATGAAAGCAGAGGAGTGGTTTTTGGGATGGAATGAAGTGATTCATTGATGAAATTTACATTATAATCTTGTTTATCATGTCAATAATTTCTAATGTGGGATTATAGTATGTGTTGACTAAATATTTTACCATTATCTTAATTGAAAGAATAGAATGTGGGTAGAAGATATAATAATCTTTAACGATGTATTAAAATATGAAGAGTTATCAACAAACCCAAAGGGGAATATTATTGGGAAAAATCACTCAAGTTACCCTCTAAGTGTTTTTGGGTGTGTGTTTTTTTGTTTACAAAGCCATATGACTGCAAATAATTATGGTTGGTGTTTGTCAAATTAGTTGTTTAAAGTGGCACAATTTCCTAGTGTTTAGAAAATTTTTGGGCCTCAAAATCGAGTGTTTGGTTTTTGGAAAAGGAGGATTTCCCCAAATCATGGTTTGTGAACCACAAAGGATAGTTTTTGGACCACGTAGTAGGTACAAATAATAGAGAGGAAAAATTGAAAAAGGAAGGATTCTACATAGGAACGCTTTGCGGACCTCAAAGCGCAGTACGCAGACGATGTTGGGAAAATGGTTCATGGGAGGCAAGTCGTTTTCAGAAGGTTGTAGGTTTGTGGGATGTCTCATCCTTTGAGAAAGTGAGTTGGTGATTTTTTATGACATTAAGGGATTCGTTCATGGAAGATATCAATCACCATAGGGGAGCAAAGGCATTACACAGACCACGCATAGAAAAACGGTTCACAAATAAGCTCAGTACATAGTTAAGGCAATACTGCATCAAATTTTTAAGTAAAATGGATTAGTGTATTTTTTGGATCTATTTTATAATAAAAGGATCAATAATACCATCATTACTGAGAGTGTTTTTCATTAGAAAACATCTTCTCTCCAGGAAGAAATTTGGCTAAGCCCAAAAGATTTTGCGAGGACCCCGTGAAGAAGAATAGGTTTGCGAGGTGGATTCCACCAAATGGGAAGGAGTTCGCATGAATGATTCTCAAAGGGGTTTTGTGGGGGAAATGTAGCCCACAAATAAAGAAGGATTGGTGGAGTAGATTCAGTCAATGGGGTATAAAATGGTCCACGAAGGAGAGGCAGTCCGCGGAAGAATAACTCATCCACAAAGCAAGGACAGTTCATGAAAGAAGAAGTAGTCTATAGAGGAGATGTGGTTTGCAAAGCATACACACTATGTAGTGAAGCGCAGTTCTTAGAGGAATAAGGTTGTTTTTAAAGGGACCAAAATAGTTCGTGAAAGAAATTTCTGCTAACTAATAGTACTCAAAAAAGTAGACTTCATCTGCAGTTGAAAAGGGGACTTCAACAGAGAATCTATCTATAGCTGAGGATGTGTGTTTTCATGCAAATGAAGGGAACTACAACTCCATAAAATGTGAGTGGATCCCTTACAAGATTAGTGAAAAATGGAAGAGAAATATGGTGATCCTTTCCACCAGTAGTGAGCTAGAGAAAGAGACATAGGGAGAGACCCTTGGTAATGCAGTGATCATACCCTAAATCTTGTAAAGGTAGTGAGCCTGGGCATAGAAGTGATCTATCCCAGACCTTGTAATTTGGAAGTGAGTTTTCATGAACCATCCCCCAGGCCTCGTGCCAGGAATACCCCAAGACTTCCTTCCATAGTCCAAGGGGTAGCTACTAGCACTGAGTAGGCATATCCCAAAAAGGTAAGTCATTTACCTTTAAATCTGTACACATGCACAAACCTCAAACTTTGGAAATTAAACACAAAGTAAACCAAAACTCTTACTGATACAACTAATGAGAGTACAATACAAACAGAAAGTAAAAAGGGGTTGGAATACAATTACAAAACCAAAACAAAAAGTATAAATTCCATGGTCCATCCACTCGAGACCCCACCTAAAGGGTAGGTGAAGGGTAGTTTCTTGTAGTTGTAGAAGTATGCTCATCCATCCCCACCTAGTCCCAAACCACCAAGGTCTCCATCAGAGCATCGATCACTTGTATGACACGTGTGGGAAAAGACCATGCAAAGGTGAGTAACACAATACTCAGTAGGTACCCCAACCCACAAAGGAAAGATCACAAAGTAAGACCACACATTAAGACCACACAAAAAATACCACACAGCATAGACAGATCAAACCAGGTATAACTTTAAGTATAGAAAGTAAGATTATCAGTTGTAGAGTTGATTATTCTTGTACTACTGAGGGACTCATCTATGATGAGCCCCTGAGGTTTGCTCGCTCGGCTGCTGGACCACTGAGATCCACTCATATGTTGGACCACTGAGGTCCACTCATCTGCTGAACCACTGAGGTACACTCGTATACCAGACCACTGAGGTACACTCGTCTGCCGAACCACTTAGGTATGCTCTTCTATAGGACCATTGAGGTCCGCTCATCTCCTGAACCGCTGAGGTACACTCCTCTACTGAACCACTTAGGTACGCTCATCTGCTAAAACATTGAGGTAGACTCTTCTGATGAACCATTGAGGTATGCTCATCTACTGAACCACCTAGGTATGCTTGTTTTCTAAACAACTGAGGTACGCTCGTCTACTGAACCACTGAGGTATGCTCGTCTGTTGAACCACAAAAGTACGCTCGTCTAATGAACCACTAAGGTACACTCCTTTGTTGAACTAATAAGGTATGATCATATGTCGAACCATTGAGGTACTCCTGTCTACTGAACAACTAAGGTACACTCATCATAGCCTTCGAGTCACAACCAGCAGGAGGATTCCCACTCTTCAGTGCACTTGATTCTGGGAGAATCTACTCCTCAATACATCATTAATATCTTGAATATCATGGAATCTCACTTAGAGTATTCCCAAAGGACCGTCCTATCTCAAGTCTCCCAATGGCACAGACGACACATCAATTGGACACCCGCTGTGAAAGATATTGGCATTTTAGTAAATAGGGGCCGGTTGCGTCTGGACCCAGTCAGACTTGGTCAAACCGACCTGACCAACCTGACCCGGGGGTCCTACGTGGCCCAGCCCATTTTAACCAACTCGACCCAACCCAGTTGGGTCTGGGCCGACCTTGTCCGGCTTGGCCCATTGGGATTTGTTGGTCCCAGCCCGGTTCAGCTGTGGGTCCAGCCCGTCGAGTCACCCAGTGACCCGGTCCGCATTCTCCGGCCCGGTTAGACTCAATTGGACTAGTTATGACCAATTGGGCTACCTAGCAGCCCAGTTTTCCATCCAGTCCATCCTGCACTAGCGGGCCGGTTCTCCTCCCACGTGGGGCTACCCAACAGCCCAGTTCTCTTCACTAGCCCAACTCGTAATAGCGGGCCAGTTTTCTCCAGCCTGAACATCCAAACGGCATCAGGTTCATGTTTCACATGGTCGGTCGACTCTCCTCCACACACGTTCCTGCGGACCATGTGCCTGCATCAACCCGTGGTCCAGAGATGGGTCTCTCAAATCGACGCGGTTCCCTACTGGTGTAGAGTTCCTTCGCTACCTGTCAGCGGCCTCCTCCGCCTGACGCAGCGCCTGACTAGAATTTCCATCTTACACCACTGCAGCCCCTACTAGTATAGGCATCCTTAAGAGCAGCACACTGCCACCACGATCCTCCACCATCATCATCGCACCTCCACTGGATCGTCACGATGGCGAGTCCACTTTTTGGGATCATTGCGCTAAGGAACGGGCGCACAACGATCCATTGTTCATAACCCTATGAAGAACACAAAGAAATTAGGGTAAATTGGGTGGATAAATACACAAAACTAATTTGAGGAACGAACCTCTTCCATCGTTCATCGCGGTGTTGATCTTCTCCCATTAGAATGATTGAACAGAGCAAATAAAATTAATTCAAATTAAACATGGATCAGTTCTCCAAGAATATCCCACATGAACAATAAATATATGGGTTAACTTGTTCGTGAGTTAACCTACATTAATTGTTTAAATGAAAGAACTGGGGGAAACAATTCACATAGAAAGGTATCAAACCCCTACCTTGGATAGTATTTTTCATAGAGGAAGAATGGGATCGCGTGCCTCTGTTCTTCATTCTTGATCTATAACCCACCATCACTAGCGATTCTTTTAAGGGTAGAATAAAGTGTGTTTGTCATTCATCATCACCACCCTCCAAAACCTCACATAAATTCTCAGTATTGTGCCAACAATCCTTCATTTCTTGTTAGGCTAATAATTGACGAAACACAAATTAGTGTTTCTATTATGCTGCATTGCAACGTCATTACACTGACACATTAATGAGGTTCTTTAATGGGGTTCAATGTCTCATTCTCGCTACATTGCATCGCTGATGTGACATTTCTTAGCGATGAATAAAACAAACAAAATAACTTTTTAAGTTATTTTATTCTTTTCATCTATTTTTTTTGAAAATTAGCTTTTTTGGTAGACCCGCATCAGTCAATGTTAGGCCCTTATTAAGAAGAATATCTCATTACAAACTCAATAGTGGTCTCATATTTTTAATCCAAGTTACCTTTTATGAGTTATGAGGATTTGAAAATAAAATAACTTTTATTTAAATTATTTTATTTATGGTTATGTTCCAAAAACCAACTTTTATAGCCAGCTCACACCATCCAATGTTAGGATCTGCCTAAGGGAAGCATACCCTCACGAACTCAACGGTACTCTCAGATTTCTAATCTGAGTTACCGTTTATGAGTTATAAGGATCGGAAAATAAAATAATATTTATTCAATTATTTTATTTATGGCTAAAAACTACTTTCCATTTTTGGCCCACATTAGCCAATGTTAGGCTCTACCTAAGGAAATCATACCCTCATGAGATCAATAGTGGTCTTGGATTTTCAATCTGAGTCACCATTCATGAGTTATAAGGATTTGAAAAAAAATAAAATTATTTTATTAAATTATTTTATTTACTCATGCCATTTTCGGTTTTTCTCACTAGAGGCCCACGCTGACTAAAATTAAGTCACACTAAGGGTAAACCCTCCATACTGAATGCAACAATGCCCTCTGATTTTAGATCTGAGCACCCGTTTAATAGTTATTCCACTTTTTCAAGAAAACTACTCATAGATGATATTTCAAACTTAACATTTTTCGATGGATCATTTCAGGCATCCTAGGCCATAGAATCGCATGTCATCTTAGTTATTGGTCTTGAAATAATCCCAATTAATTTTCAAAAAAAATAATTGAATTATAGAGTATTTAATTACTCCCCCCCTTTAGGTATTTATGTACTCGTAAGCCAAAATATGGGCTAATCAAATAAAAGGGGGTACTGAACATGAATCTGGGCCTCCCACTCCCACATGCTCTCCTGTAGATTCTCATACTACCAACGAACATGCACTAGAGGAATCGACTGTCCACAAAGTATCATCTCTTTTCAATCCTCTATCTCAACTAGTTACTCCGCAAAAGTTTCCCCATCGTCAAATCTTCAACACGTAGAGGCATCTCGAGCCCTCTACTAAACTCTGCCCGTATGTAGTTAGGATGTGGTTCAACTCAGTGATTCGGTCAGTAATTACCCATATGGTATCATGTCTCCTAGACGAACGTGGTAAATCCATCACGAAGTCCATCGATATCTCATCCCACTTCCACTTTAGTACCTCGAGGGGTTGTGTCAAACCTTTTGAAACCGTGTGCACAGCCCTCGATTACTGACAAGTGAGGCATCTCGAAAAAAACTCCTCCACTGCCTTCTTCATCCCCATCCACTAGTACTAATGTCGGAGGTCCTGATACATCTTCTCCACGCCTGGATGTACTGAAAAATGGGATGTATGTAACTCCCTCAATGCCCCATCCCACAATGTCATTAGTACTATGGTGAGTCCTCTAAAAAGGATGACATGATCCCCACCTTTAAAATATCCATCAGGGACATGCCGTGTAGACATCTGGGCATGTGTAGTCTTGCTGCTGGAATCTCTGAGTTGCACCTCCCCAAATCTTTGTAAGAGTGTAGGGGAAACTACAATCAACTGAAGAAAATCAGTCTTCTATCTATCCACAAAGTATATCTAAAGTGATTCCAAATGCTCTGAGGCCACATTCAGTAGCTGTGAAATCAATCTCTTGTTGAGAACATCTTCCACCACGTTCCCCTTCCCACGAGTATAAACTATCTCAAAGTCATATTCCTGGAGTAAATCTAGCCAACGGTGTTGTATTAGGTTCAGATCATTCTAAGAAATGATATACTTGAGACTATTGTGGTTAGAGTAGACGATAAATCGTTCTCCCATAAGATAGTGTCGCCACATCTTCAGTGTGAAGACTACCACTGCCAACTCAAGGTCATGATTTGCATAGTTCTCCTCATGCGATCTCAATTTTCATGATCCATAATCAATTACTACTTTCCCTTGCATCAGGACACAACTAAGCCTAGTTCCTGATGCATCACAGTACACCACGTAGTCGGTGCCCTCCTCTGGAAACCTCAAGATAGGAGCACTCTTCGAGCTCTGCCTCAGCAGTTGAAAGCTCTATAAGAATCCCTCTATCTACACGAAGTGTTTTCCCTTCTTCATCAATGCCATCATGGGTGCTTCTACTCTGGAGAAGTTGGGTACAAACCTCTTATAGTACCCATCCAACCCAAGGAAACTTCACACCTCGGTAACGCTCTTGGGTGGTTCCCAAGAAAGCACCACCTTTATCTTCACTGGATCCACCAGAACCCCAGAATTTGGGATGATATGTCCCTAGAAATGGACTTTGTGTATCCAGAAATCACACTTTAAGAGATTTCCGTAAATTTGGTGCTCTCGGAGTGTGTCCAGGACCATTCTTAGGTGCATCACGTACTCCTCCTCATACACTGAATACACTAATATATCATCAAAGAAGACCACTAAAAACTAGTCTAAGTATGGATGGAAGATCCTATTCATGAGTCCCATGAGCACTATTGGGGTGTTCATCACTCCAAATGGCATCACTAAGTAATCTTAGTGGCCATAGCGACATCTAAAATCTGTCTTCGAGATTTCCACATATCGTACTCGAAGATGGTGATAGCCTGATCTGAGGTCTATCTTCGAGAACCATCTCACTCCCTTAAGAAAATTTAAGAGGTCATAAATCATTAGTAGAGGACACATGTTCTTAACAGTCACCTAGTTCAGGCACCGTAAGTCCACACACAACCTCAATCTTCTATATACCTTCTTGTAAAACAACATCGGGGCTGCCCATGGTGAAACGTTGGGCCTTACAAACCCCTTTATCTTCAAGTCCTCCAATTGTACCCTCATCTCTCGGAGCTCTATAGGAGCCATCCGATATGAAGGTGTAGATATTGGTGTTGTCCTAGGGTACATATCAATGCATAATTCTACCTCTCTACAAGGAGGTAATCCTAGAACATCGTCTATAAATATGTCCTCGTACTCATCTACAACGGTAGGGAAATGAAAACTCAAAACATCCATTGCTAGGAGAGTAAGGATGGTCGCAAGCAGCTACCCCCTTCCTTTGTCCCCTATCTCTCTGAGCCTAGTGTGGACCACATTGGAGTGGTGGTTGTAACATGCTGAAAAGTATACCACCTTGTTCTACTTTCCCAACTCCAATACTACACCTTCCACCCTACAGATTGATTTTTCCTATCATTGTCTCTGCCTCAGTGGCCCATCCACCATTTCACTGTCAGCATGATGGGCTGGACAATCTCTAGTGAGATGTCCCATGTCATCTCTTTAAAATAATTACCTCTTTCTAGGCCGACTGGACTAACCCTATGATCCTTGAGCTGTAGATACCCTATATTGAGACCTCTTCTCAGAATGTCTCACACATCCAAATCTCTGAGACTGATACTGATTTCCTAATTTCTCACTGCTGACATCCACTAGATGTATATTCTCATCCAAAGGACTTTCAATCAAAAAGGTTCTATCTATCACACTAGTATAAGTAGGAATGCACTGAGGAATAGTTCTGGCTTGGATGTCCCTAAAAACATCTCGCTCAGAGTTCTAAGCCCAAAATCACTGGTTGTATCATATTTATTGAGTACCTAGAAAGGTCGGTATGCCCTGATTAATACTCAACTATTGACATCTCATCTTACCGAAGCTTTAGAAATACCTGGGCATGCATAGCCCTTAGTTTTTATGGCAAGATCCCCTTATCTAAGGAAGGTTCTCAAGATATGACCATGTAAAATTCACCTCATTGTAAGATTGGGTAATCTAAATCCCATCATCACCTTGCTGATCCACATAGGAGTCTCACTTCCAGGACCTCCATCTAATCTAATGGTTCCCTGAATAGATGTAAAACTCAGTCACCACCTCAAACCAGTCCTTAGCCACCTATGATTCAGACTCGCCTTGAAACCTAAGGGGTCTCTATCACTAAAACTCATGTAAGGAACTGAGACTACGTGCGTCCTCTACCAGTAGCACTGATAGTAACTACTAACCAATGGGCGGTGGTAAACCTAGGACACCACCCAAAGGTGACATCTCGGGTAATGGTCCATGTACCAAAGCCTCATCATTTTATGGTCAATCCTCTTGGTCACACACTGGAATCCTGGCTCGATGTCTATGTGAAGGCATCTTGAAAGAGATCAAGATGAATCATGATTAATAGTGTAACACCCCACCCCTACCTCATTGGTTGGAGGAGGCGGCGAGGGATACTTGGCCTTAAGCGGTGTTCCTAAGATGCCAAAGGCTGGAAATGAATATTGAGGGCTTCAAGATCAAGTTGGGGAACGATTTTCCCTTAAGACAAAACCAACCAAACCATCCACTAACAGCCACTATATGATGCATGCCAATTCAATTACCCAACCATGCATTCCCAAAAGACAACCAAGTTTTTTCACAAACACAACTCAAAGCCATTACAACTAGACATGTCCACACAATATCACAGTGCACTGTGGAAACTAAACCACCAAACACCACAAGCCATGACACCACCACAGCTCCACACCAAGATCCAAGATCCAAGCTCCACCAAGGGATCACAATTCTCCACTAAAGGAGGCCAATGCCTTACCTTTTCCCACATCACGGTACACGATATTTGCAAAGACACCATAGTGCCAAAGAAGGGGGTGAGTACTAAAACTCAGTAGGATTTCCCTAAATGGATTCCCTACATACGCAACTAAGATAAAACCATTAGCACATTTAAATAAGCAGTTTATATAAAATAAATCACAAGTGAAACCATTTTCATAAGCCAAACATTCCCTTACAAAGCCATCACACCCCAAACCAAGCAACCAAGGGAAGCCAACCAAACATGCCAAATCCATCTTATCATTTTCACATTATCACAACCATTCCATATTTCAAAGCAATGCATAACAAACAACCAAAACGACCAAACAACCAAACGGTGGAGCTTCCGTCCAACTAGTTTACCCATTCACACTTAGTGGCACTTCCCATCCACTTACCATTGATAGTGGCCCTTCCATCCACTATCCATCCCCTTTTTATAGTGGTACTTCCCGCCACTTCCACACAACCTTCCAAACAAGTCAAGCCAAGTATATAACCCAACAAGGTCACAACCACATGCAATAAACTAATTCCATTGAATATCAATTCACTTCAATAAATCACTCATTTATTGAAAAGCATTTTCCATTCCAAACAACATTTCAATAAAACAACCCCTTTTATTGAAAACCATTTTCCATAAATCATTTTCACAAATCAACCATAGCATCCAATTTTAAAATCTCCATTTTAAAATCCACAACCATAGAATTTCACCACAAAATCCTATTTTTCCCAAAAATCCCCAAAACATCACCCAAGGGATTTCCAATCAATTTCACACATCAAAACATAATTAATTTCAAGCACAACAAATTAATTGTAACCAAAACCATTAGCCCTAACCAAGTGGAGTCGAAAGAGAAGCCACCTACCTTTAGGGTTCCCAAGGAATCAACCCACGAACAACTATGCCTCAAATCCGGGAAACGCACCACCGAAACCTCTCTAGATCCCCTTACCTAACATTCATAAGCCTTAAAACATCATCCAAGGCAACCAAAACCCTAGATCTACACACAAAAAGTGTAGATCTATAAAACCAAGAAAGAGGGAAGAGAAGATCTAGAGGAAAACACAAGAGAAACAAGAGGAGAGACTTACCCGGGAGAAACCACCTTCAAACCGCCTTGAAACCCCATTGAAACGCTTCCAAACCGAGTGGAAGAGCACCCTTAACCCATGAGAACCCAAAATCCCGAGTAAGGCTTGAGTGGGATGAATATTGGAGTGAAATAGGTTAAGCTCGAGGGAGATCGGAACTTATAACCCTATTTTTAAGTGGTTGCACGGTTAGTCCACGCTGTTTGGAAAACCGTGCGCATGCTACTACCTCAGGAGCAAGGGTCTACACGGTTTCCTCGCACGGTTTGGAAAACCGTGCACAGGCCGTGTGAAGCCTACTGTCACCCCTTGCACGGTTTCCTGGGGAATCCGCATGGTTTCCACTAACTGTGGACCCCTTTAAAAGCCTCCAAAACCATCCAAAACCATTACAAACTCTCCCAACCACTTCCCAACTCATCCCATGAACTTTAAACACATAAAAATGCATAAAAAAGGCCACATACCTCAAACTGGGGGTGATAAAAATATATTTTACCTAGTGAGATGACTCTGACTTTGAAATATCATGATAAAACATTCAAAGATGCATGCAACCAGTGTTTTCTTGTACTGAGTTGGAAGGAAGAATTCAGGTTCCTAGTTTATGGATATGTCAGTTGTTGCGCCAACACCGGACTCCCTGGCCTAAAAGCCGAACTCGAAACACTTAACATTGTTTCCCCCAAACTAAACTCAAAGACATTGGGTTATTAAGGTAGAACTGACCTCCTCTTATACTACTCTGTCACGACACATCCCACAAGGCCCATGTCATGACTACCCCAAGCCTTCCTTCCATAGGCTAGGGGTTGGCGACTAGCACTGAGTAGGCATATCCCAAAAAATGAAGGCATTTTCCTTTAAACCTGTACACATTCACAAAGCTCAACCTGCGAAAAGTAAAAACAAAGTAAACCAAAACTGTCACTGAGAAAACTAATAAGAGTACAATACAAACTGAAATTACAAAAGGGGCCAGCATATAAGTCCAAAACTGAAAAGGAAAGTACAAATTCCATGGTCTATCCACTTGAGATCCCACCTGAAGGTTTGGTGAAGAGTAGATGCATGTAGCCATAGAAGTATGCTCTTTCGTCCTGCCTCACTGAGAACCACCTGGTCCTGAACCACCAAGGTCTTTGACAAAGCGTTAATCACCTTCATGGGATATGACACGTATGGGAAAATCTCATACAGGGGTGAGTAACACAATACTCAGTAGGGACCCCAAACCACAAAGAAAAGATCACAAAGAAAGACCACACAGCAAGACCACACAGAAAAGACCACATAACATAGAAAGATCACACCAAGTATAACTTCAAGTATAGAAATTAAAATTATAATTAGTATATATGATTCTTCTTATACTGCTGAGGGACTCATACCTGATGATCCACTAAGGTCTACTTGCTCAGCTGTTGGACCACTGAGATCCACTCGTCTGATGGACCACTAAGGTCTGCTCGTCTGCTACACCACTGAGGTACGCTTGTCTGCTGGACCACTGAGGTCCACTCATCTACTACACCACTAAGGTATGCTCCTCTGATTAACCACTAAGGTATGCTCATGTGTTTAACCACTGAGGTACACTCGTCTGTTGAACCACTAAGCTACGCTCGTCTGCTGAATCACTCATGTACCCTCGTCGGCTGAACCACTGAGGTATGCTTGTTTGTTAAACCACTGAGGTACGCTCATCTTCTGAAACACTCAGGTGTGCTTTTCTGCTGAACCATTGAGGTATGCTCGTCTGTTGAACCACTAAGGTGTGCCCGTCATAGACTTTGAGTCATAGCTAGTCGTAGGATTCCCGATCTTCAGTGTGCTTGATTCGAGGATAATCTACTCCTAAAGACATCAGTTGTATCTTGACTATCATGGAATCTCACTTAGAGTATTCCCAAAGGTTTTATCACAAAGCTCCCAATTATAAAGACCTCATGTAAATCGTATACTCAGTCTGAATGATATTGGAATTTTAGTAAACAGGGGTCGGTTGCGTTCGGACCTAGTCTGACTTGGTTGGACCAACCAGACCTATTTAGGTTGACTCGACTAGACCTAGTTGGGTTTGGGTTGACTCATTCTAGCCTGGACCATTGGGATTTGTTGGACCTGGTCCTATTTGGTCATGGGTCCATCCTGCCAGGTCGCCCAGCGACTCGGTCCACGTTCTCTGGCCCGACCAACTCAGTCGGACCGGTTCTGACCAGTAAGGCTTCCCAGTGGCCCAGTTTTTCATCTAGCCCAGCCTGTACTAGTGGACTAGTTCTTCTCCCACTCGGTCCACCAAGTGGTCCAGTTCGCTTCAGCCCGGATGCCTGAACGGCGTCCGGTTCATGCCGCATACGGCCGGCTGAGGCCGGCCGCCTCCCCTCCACACACAGTTCTGTGGAACAGGTGCCTGCATCAACCCACATCCCAATCGTGGGTCTCTCAAACTGATGTGGCTCCCTACTAGTGTCGCGGCCTCCTGGGCTGATGTGGCGCCCGATCGGCATGGCCACCCTGCATCGTCGCGGCCCATGTTGGTCATGGCCTCGACCGCCAAAACGCGCCACTAGGGCGTGAAACCTCTGAACCACCACGGTCCGCTGGCCATGGCCACCGCCACGATCCACTTCCATCATCTTCACACCTCTATTGGATCATCATGATGGTGGGTCCACATTTTGGGATCATTGCGCCAAGGAACGGGCGAGCAAGGATCCGTTGTTCATAACCCCATGAAGAACATAAAGAAAGTGAGGTAAAAGGGGGGGATAAATTCACACAATGGATTTGAGTAATGAACCTTCCCCATCATTCATCACAGCATTGATCCACTCTCATTAGAATGATTTAATGGAGAAAATAAAATTAATTCAATTTAAATTTGGATCAGTTCTCCAAGAATATATCGCACAAACGATCGATCCTCAGGTTAAACTATTTGTGATTTAACCTGCTTTCATCGTTTAAATAGAAGAACTAGGGGGAAACAATTCACACAGAAAATTATCAAACCCCTACATGGGATAGGAATTTTGATCAAGGAAGAATAGGATCACGTGCCTCCATTCGTCATTCTTGATTCACAGCCCACCATCGCTAGTGATTTTTCAAAGGGTGGAAGAAAGTGTGTTCTTCATTCATCGTCACCACCCACAAAATCCTCAAAGAAATTCTCAATATTATGCCAAAAATCTTGCATTTCTTGTTAGGCTATTAATTGACTAAATGAAAATCAGCATTTCTATTGTGATGTGTTGCAGCATCATTAAATTAACTCATTAATGAGGTTATTTAATGAGGTTTATCATTATCTCATCATTGTACCGCAGCGCTGACGTACCATTTCTTAATGATAAAGAAAACAAAAAAAATAGATTTTAAAGTTATTTTATTTTTTTCTTCGAAAGATTCCTAAAATTAACTTTTTCAGTCGACCCGCACTGGTCGATGTTAGGCCCTTCTTAAGGAGAACATATCATTACAAACTCAATAGTGGTCTTGAATTTTTAATTCAAGTTACCATTTGTGAGTTATGAGGATTCAAAAAGAAAATAACTTTTATTTAAATTATTTTATTTATGGTTACATCCCAAAAACCAACTTTCACAGCCGGCTCGTGCTAGCTGATGTTAGGATCTGCCTAAGGGAATCATACCCTCACAAACTCAATGGTACTCTTGGATTTCCAATCCAAGTTACCATTTATGAGTTATAAGGATTTGAAAATAAAATAATCTTTATTCAGTTATTTTATTTATGTCCCAAAACTCCTTTCCATAGTCGGCTCACGTCAGCCAATGTTAGGATCTTCCTAAGGAAATCATACCCTCATGAGCTCAACAGTGGTCTCAGATTTTCAATACGAGTCACCCCTTGTGAGTCATAAAGATTTGAAATAAAATGATTTTATTTTATTATTTTATTTTATTTATGGTTATGCCATTTTCAATTTTTCTCACAAGAGGTATGTGCTGACTAAACTTAAGTTGCATATAAGGTAAACCTGCCATACTAAATGCAACGGTGCCCTCAAATTTCAGATCTAGGAACCCATTTAAGATATATTCCACCTTTTCAGGAAAACTGCTCATGTGCACTATTTAAAACATAACATTTTTTGACGGATCATTTCGGGAGCTCCGGGCCTCAGAATCACACGTTATCACAGCACCTGGTCTCGAAATAATAACATTTAATTTTGAAAACAAATTCATTGAATTATGGGGTATTACATGATACTTAGTGGATTTTTTACATCAACACATTATCATTGTGTGCTCCTTGGATGTATACTAGTGAGGGTGAACCAAGTAAAAATAATTGTGTCTCATGCATGATTTCATTTCTATTCATATATTACTACGAGAAAAAGAGAGAAGAGTGTTTTGTTTAACAATGAAACAATATCTGAAGAGGAAATTTTTTTAATCCATCATACCCTAATTCACCCCCCCCCCCCTCAGGGTATTTAACCTTATTGATCTAACAAATAGAAAATTATAATGGTTGAGATGCTAAATTATCAGAATTAGAAGTTAAAAATTAATTTTATGGGGGGAGGCATGTCTGAGGTCACGTAGAAGTTTGTTCCAGCTAATGTTCATAGAGTGAGTTGATTTGGGGTGTTATAAAGTAGTATCGGGGTTTATTTTTGTTTTCTTGATAAAGGCTATGAGTGTTGTCTAATGGTTTAGATATGCGAGTGTATTAATTTTGAGGTTTCAATTAGGAAGTGCATTTAGCATTTTGAGTGTGGACATAGTCATTTTGTGGTGATTGGATAACAGGGATAGATTGATAAATACATATGTATGACCACCTTGAATTTTCAAGAATGAGATTTTTTATGGAGGGAAGATTTTAAGATCTTATGTCTATATGGACTGAAATTATAGAAGGAATTTAAATTTTCAATTGGTTCATGGGCCAAATTTTGAATTGGGGTTCATAATGGAATTATAAGAGTTGGAACATCTTTAAGTGATGTTTTTAGTTATGGGATCTGTCTTAGAAGGTAGTTGGGTGCACAATCAAGTATCGGATGATTTAGGATGAATTTGGAGTTTTTTGAAGATGTTTTGGCTATTCACGGTTTAGAGTGAATGGTTTAGAGGAAATTATACAAAACCCTAAATATTAGATCATTTTTAGTTCTTTTATTCTGAGAAAAAATTACATGCATAGTTATAGAGCAGTTAAAGTCAACCCATGAAAAGTTTTAGAGGAAATACTGCTACTTGGTTGGGTTTGGAGGCTTGACAAACAATATGTGCATGGTTATAGAAAAACCATGAACAATGTTATAAAGGAATTTTTAATAGTTGGTGAATCTTTTGGAAAACCCAGTGAACTAACCATATAAGGTGTACAACCTTGGACATTGAAGGCTGCATGGATGGCGCACTGTTTAGAAAACTACATGTCTCATTAAAAGAGGCTTTATGGTTTTACCCTAGGGGTCTAAAGAGGGGATCCTCATCTTTTCCTCCTCCATATCTTATGAACATTGTATCCATTATCTCCCCTTCATCCCTTCTCCAATCCCCTTTAAGGGGTTATTTTATTGGAATTTAATAGTTATTTGAGGTAAATATCTCCTTTTGGTGATCTCCTCTTGCCACCTCTCTCTCTATTGTAATTTTGATATCTTTTTTTAGAGTTTTTGGTTATGATTCCACCAGATCATGGTGTAATATAACATTGATTATGGGGATTTCGTTCTTCCTTGGATGAGGGAATCATGATATACCATCTACATACATTTATGTGGTGATTCAACAAGGTATGTTGTTGTCATATATTTTCTTAGGGTTTTTCTTAATTTTAAAATAAATTTCCCAGTGATTTGGAATTTTTTGTTGGTTATTTTTCTAATAATAGGTCCATGAATATGACAAAAACCTATAAGATTCTTTTGGATGTGGTTTCGAGAAGGTGATTATGTTTGGTGATAATTTGGGCATTATTCCTTTTAGTAAAAATAGATTAATTAGATATAGAGTGTTATAATTAATTATGTGTGTGACTTGGTGTGGTGTATATTCTTGAGAACATAGATAGTGTCCAATTGATCCAAGGAAAGTTTGGGTGAGGTTAGACAGTGATTTTTTGGGTGGTGTAAAAGTGTAAAATCTTCAGTTTGAGGTAGGTGGTCTCATGTACACACCCTATGATTTATGCATTCTATTTTATGCATTGTAGATTATGGCCTCACCACATTAGTTTGATCATCTACTAAGTTAAATAAATTTTTAGATGAATTATATCATATACTAATTTGATAATTAATTAAATCATTAGTCTAATTAAAGAAAATGGTTAAGGGTTGATTGAATATGGTACCCAAGGCCCCTGTAGGCTTAAAAAATATCAGTTTCCTTGGCCACCAATGGTCAGAGACTTAAATGGTCAAATAATGATTACTTGAGACATATATACCCCTTTATAAGTGGAACTAGGGTTTATATGACTTAGTGACCCATGAGTAGGTGCTTGTGGTCACCTCCCTATGAAGGTATGGCATGGACAGGGATGGGCGACCCTAGTGGGATAAGTAAGAAACAGTTAGATGTGATTGGGACTAGGTGTAAAAACCTTAGGGATAATAGAATTAGGCTAGGTGAGTAGACCGACATAGTGTGATCTTGGTGACTGATATGGGTCATGGTCTATCCCCTTGACTGTTAAAAATTTAGAATACCTTATGCATCCATAAAGACCAAGTTATTATGATGATGATGACTTAGGATGTGACATCCTCTGATTATTGGGTATTGACCCAATTCTTGGATTGAGACCAAGGGCCCATGCCAAGGTTCCTCTATTATGTTGTGACCTAGGAGACCATAGTGAATTCCCTAGTGACTGGTCGACCATGAGTTGGTGTGCATGGCTTAGGTAGATATGGTAACGCTTATCACCTTAGAACCTACACCGAACTTGTAAGCCTATGGGGTTCTAGATTGTAGTGATTATTTTGAATGTTCAACCAACCCATTACTTTTAATTATACCTATAAACATTTATTATGTATGTAGTTATGGTGCCCATATGTGCTTCTTAGGACCCAAACAATGGGCCATATGTGACAATGGTATTTTGTGGACACCAAAAGGTGTCTTCTAGGATCCCATTTATGCGACTTATATGATATGATGGTGACATGGTGAATTCCCATAGGTTCTTCCTAGGATTTATAATTATAAATTATGTGACACTGATATGAAACATATTAGATGCATTGAAATTATTGTAGATTCCCAATTTGTATCCTAGTATTCTTCTATTGATCCACATAAAGAATGCACGGGGTGTCGGGATTAAACCTCAGGTTTATATTGGATTCCCTAGACACCACAGGTCACTATTATGCCAATCATGTCTAGGATCCAGCCATATAGGCTTGGGGTTATGATCACTATTATTATGATGAGATGACTTGGTCATTCTTATGATCTGAACAGTTGGGCCTGATGATATTACTTATTTCTGATGGGATTCCTAGGATCCATTCATGTGGCATGGTAACTTGGGGGATGACTTGTATTTAGTGATTTCCCGTAGTGCTTGGGAATCTTTCTTAATCCATTCATTATACTTGGAGTTTTGAGATATTCCCAGGATGCTTGGGATCTGGTCATTGATCTATTAATGTAGATTATCGGTCATTGAGTCTGAGTATGATGGATGTTTAGGTCACACCCTGGGGCCTAGTGTTTATATGGTTGGTATGATATCACAATGTGCTTAGAGACACCCTAGAACTAGCCTAATTTGGTGTGGTTAGTCAGGGTCATGCACATAAGGATTGTTAATAGTATTTTGGGGGTACATGGGCTGGAATGATCAATGCGACGAGCTTAGAGGCATTCTATAATTAGGCCAAATAATGTATCTTTGATTATTTTAGTTATTGTTCAACAATTTATTTATTTATATATTTTTGATCAAGTCGCATGCACATATTACTGAATTTTTAGTTATATATGGGACCACATTGGTGGTTCCCTACTGAGTGTTGTGATAAAACCCTACTCAAGACGCCATTGACCTTTGGGTACTTGACTAGACTCTTGCTTGGTTACAGGCATAAGTTGGGCTAGATCCCAGAGTTTAGAATGAGATGGGGAATCTCAAATGGGATATAGATCTTAGGATATAGTCTGGATCAGAGTTAGGAAATTTCCAATGTCTTTGTTATTTTATTTCTTTTATACTGGTGTGTATATGTGATAGGTTTGGTGGGTGGTTAGCTTTTGTATGCATGGAATAACTATTTGAGACTTTATTTCATTTCATATATTATTAGTCTTGTTTATATTTATTTCCTTCCACTTTAATTTTTTTAAATTTTATGGATGATGTTTGTTTTATTTTATATGTGGTTGTACACTCTGATACAAGGGTATAGTCTCCCCACAGTACCACATTAAACCCCTGCTACTAGTTGGCAGCCTTTGGAATTTGGGGAGGCATGCCTAAGGTCATGTGGGGGGACCATTCCAGCTATAGTTCGCTGATTTAACCAGGTTGGGGCATTACAATAGATATTTCACAAACTACCTTTTAGTTTTTAACAACCGAATTTTTTCCTTCCAATTATTTCAAGTATTTTTTATACCTTATAAATCCTTTCTTCTTTTTGGATTGTGTCGAGATTTCATGTAGTATATTGTTTTTGGTATTTTTAACATGTCACATATATTCAACTTGTGAACCAGTGTATAAGAAACTTATTATGATCATGATAATCCTCAATGAAAAATATTTTTCTTTCAATGTATGACATTATTATTCTATGAATCTATCTTCACTACCTTTTGATAATCACAACACTTTATATGTGTTGTATAACAAAAAAATTATTATTTTTTAAATATTTATAATATGAATTATACTTTTATCCATAAGTTATGATCACATTAAGATTTTCCTTATGAATCTATATTCAGTCTTCACTGGAAATACACATCTTCTATTAGCCTCTATCCACAACACTTATATTAAGATCACTTGTTTCCTTTTGGTCACAATGAGTATGCATTCATGAAAATATTGTATACTTCCACTATATATGCATGCATATAATATTTTACTTGATTTATAGGGGAAATTCCCCCTGAATTACATCACCTTAAATTTCCTTTTTTATTGAACATAATTATGTCTTATTAAGAAATAAGTTAGATCTTACTTTCCTCATTAGTTAAAGTAATAGGGGTGAGAATATTTTCCTAACCTGGAAACTTCCTTCACTTCAAATTTGTTTTTCCTCAATCAATCCACCTTTTTTTTCAAATACTTTTCTTGAGATGCATGGATTCCTTGTTCTTTCTTTTGTTCTTTACCTTGTGTGGATAAATCTTCTTATCTTTCATTAACAAGGCATACTAATTTTTATGTTCCTTTGTTTCTATCTCCCTCACTTACTTCAATTGATTAATCCATACAACTACACACACCTTCAAAGTATATTCAACTTTTTCCTTGTGCTAAGATTTATTTATAGTAACCTTTATTTATTATTATGGTTTATTTGGTTAATTTACCAATTTATCCTATATTTATAACCATGTCAATAATTTTTTAGTAGTATGGAAAATTTTCTTACATCTTCCACATAGATTCTTTTCTTTCATTAAGTTATCTTTTTGTAGTGACTCCTGGTAATACTTAGCTAAATGTTTCTTAACCTTCTTTTGACTCCCCATTAGTGAATACCTTTTAATTTTTTCACCAACTGAATAATTATGCCAATAATCAATGGACTAGTTTCCAAACATTCCACGACACCAATTTTGAAAAATCTTTCTTTCAATTTAATAATTATGCCAATTTACAATGACTCTTCTTTAGTTGTTCTGAATTTTTTCTAGTAGAGACTAATTTTGAAAAATAATTCTTTTAGATATTAACTTTATTCTTCTATACATCTTAGGGGGAACTTTTTCCATTCTATTTTTATATATCCACCTTTACCGAAGCGGTGGGTTTCTCTAAAACTCTATTCATCTATCATTATCCAAAAATACAACCTACATTGTTCAAATTATAGGAGTCAATGCAGAAAAATTCATCAAATCATGGGGTTTCCTTTTTCTTTAATTTATTAGAATATGATACTTCTAATTATTTAACAATTTTCATACCATTGTATTGAGTCTTTCTAGAAGTAAGACTTTCCTTGAAAACATCAAAAATGTATCTTTAATAAACTTTATGTAAAGATTCACCTTAAGTAGATTCCAATTTTTTTAATTTTATTTCCAACTCAAGACACTTTAAATTCAAAGTATTCTTTTGGTTTTTAAAAAACTCCAATTTCTCTTCACATTCATTATTCATCTTTATAAATTTTTCTTCATGCATCTTACATTCTTCTTACAAATTATTATCAGGACTTTTATCATATGGGATTTGATCTGAATCTAATATTTTTTTATATTTATAATTTCTTCCAATGCATGGAATATTTCATTCACATATTTCTTTACAAAAACATTCACCCAAAAAAATTACAATGAATTTTCTCTAATTTTGAACTTTCCTTGAGAATGTAATACCTTTTCTTCCATGACTTCAATGAGTTTAGTAAGAGATTTACATTATATGAACATATTTCCTAATTCATTCTTTGTATCAACAATTTATGATTCTAGTTGTGATTTTTTCTCCTAAATTCTCTTTATATATGCAAGTATATATGTAATCACATAAATAAGGACATATTTTATGTAATATTTTATTTTAACGTTATAATCTTCAATAGAACCGACATACTCTTGCTCACCACATCTAGAACCACTTTATTCTAGGGGATTAACTATAGTGTATTTTTTAATATAACTTCCACACACTTTAACATTTAATAGTGAGGATCCTCCTTACACTAATCTCATGAGGCTAACTTTCTTAACTTATGAGTCTCCTTCTTTATCCAGTTTTTCATCTTCCAGTTTTTTAGTGTCTTGGTTGATACTCTAATGTTTCCATAACCCATATTATCATATGTCAACATTATCTTATGTAGAATCCTGACTTGGGATTCACTTAACCGATGCTCTGGGTTGGAGGGCCACTAGGCCTAAGGTGTTCCTCCCCATACACCAAAGGCTACTAGCTAGAAGTGAGGGTCTAATTATGTGATGTTGTGGAGACTATACCCTCTAGATATAATAATAATAATGGTCAACATAGTCATAAAAATAGTACTATGGAATAATTTAATCAAACTCAGTGGAAGAAAGATAATATAAAAAGTAGTAATAAAAAAGCCAAAATAAACTGGATATACATATCAGGTAATATCCATATGTCATAATAGTCATACAAAAGATATGTGCAAGATCATATGTGGTTGATCATATAAGTACGTACATAAAATACCTAAAATAAAATCTATCTTGATGTAAAAGAACACCTTGATCCATATTCCAGCCATCCCATACACTCTAGATACATCCCTTCTCACTAATTTCCATCCCATAAGCCTGGTCCCTTACCTAAACTCAAATCCATAAAGTCAGCACATGTGCTGAGTGGCCCATGTAGGGTGTAAGTATGAACTTAGGAGGACACTACCAACATGAACCTATCTTACATCCATATTTATACCAGTGTATGAAAATGTAAATAAATATCATCAAATCACACATAAACTAACCTAATTCACATGTTCTCAACATCTATAAGGGATAACTTACCTGATTTGGCCAATGATGGAAATGAATGATGTATCCATTATCGGTTATACCCAGTGAAACCTTGGTCTCCCATCCATATACATGTCACATGGCACCTCATTCCAACCAAATACCACTTTTACTGCATGTTGAGTAAAACTAAAATCCCAACAACATTCACATATTCATATAACCAATCCATTAAACTTCCAATTAAACATATCATCATCCCAACATCCTAAGGCACAACGATATAAATTGTTCTATAATCCCAGCCCATTATCCCAACATACATAATGAGCCTCATCCCCCAACCGATGGTCTCAAATCTGATCAACCATCGCTTTCAACAGTGATTGCCTCCTCCATAACTGATGGTCATCACCATCCCCTAACCCAAAAATTCTACATAGGCCTCCACCCACATATATTGGTCAACACCACCTCAGTAATCCCTTTTCTTATGTTCAAACGAATCCAACCACACTATTGTCTAAAAATGATGAGTGTTAATCACCATTATTCCAAATCCCCATCATCTAGCATAACTTCATTGCCACATTTGAACTTCATCACCCAATAGTAAAAAATTTCATCACCATCCACCTCAACTGAATGAACCTCTTTTCCTCAACCCCGATGATCAACATCACCTTAAGTATCTCGGGCCAATCCCATCACATTCCCAAGAAAATCAAATAGTCATATTCTCAATTCAATTCAATTAAACAACCATCACATCCTTCCAAACCAAATTAGAAACCTCATTTCACATATTTCATGCCCTAACTAAATCAAATGCATTTAAAAAGACCTTTAAATACCCATTGGAACCTTCCAATAATAATATAAACTAAAAAAATAAACAAAAGGTCACCCTCAGACCACCCCACTCATGAATATTTAATTATGAATCCCATATCACATGTATAAGTGAGGATAAATATTAGAACCACCAAAATTATACTCGTAGGTGTTCACTCATCAAAGAATGGCCTCTAATTAGATCTAATTAGAAAGAAAATAAAGAATCTAAAAAAACCTAGAAAACTATCATATGGGTTTGAATGGAAATATAATTCCAAATAGTAAAAGAAAAGAAGAATATAAGCAATAGGACTCAAATCCATACCACTAACTATCAAACAAAACTGACGACACTTGAATCAGATATTGAATGGAGAATAATCCACAAAGCCTAACATGAGGGGTGAATAGAGGAGCCCCCCATTCTATGCATGAAAATGATAAGTAAATAAAGGGATACGGAATATTAAAAAAGTTTGGGTTAGTTTGCTAATTTAACCATTTTTAATGAGGTGCATAGTTTAGTCGCATGGTTTTTCAAAAAACTACACCAACCATGTGCCCTGACTAACTAAGTAGCACTAAGCGTGTGGGCTAGGTGCATGGTTTAAAAAACCATGCACTGGCCATGGGGATCACCAATGAAATTTATCATAGGTTCCTCGTATGATTATGTGCCTTTAAGTGCATGGTTACTCAAAATGTATAACACACCATACAGGGATGCACAGTTGAGGTACACGGTAAGCACTAACTGTGTGCTAACCATGTCTCTCCCCTATTATTTCTAAAAAACATGTTCTAGAGATGTAACACACTTGAATCCATAAAAATCCCCCAAGGCAGTTATTAGGCATTAAACCTATTCTAAAAACAGAAAATTAATGTGTTGTAACTCTCATAATTTCATTCTGAATCTTAAAATGAAAGTTGGGCCATCCACCAACCAAAAATTTAAATTCCCTCAGAATTTTTTACCCACTCAGAAACCCAGGATGTTACAACCTCCCCACCTTATGATAGATTATCCCCAATCTATGTGTTCTCATGTTGAGATGATACCAAAATTACCCATCTCATAACCATTACCCTGAACTTCAATGGTCACTTGATCATGGATAATTACTCTTGTGGCTCTACCCACATTAGGAATCACTTACTCGGTCATTTCCTAACCTAATTACGATATTAAAATGGTTCCCCTAACCATCCATAGACATGCACGTACCCCATGTAATATGATCATTCCTAAACTTTATCAGATGATCAATTCATGCCTACATCACACATGATGGCCACATGATCTTGCATCACAACTGATGTCAAAAATTTCTTTCATAATATATATGTCATGACCAAAAAATACCTTGATCCCACATATTAACCAGCACTTTGTTAATTAAACTATACCACATTCACCTCATGTAATACTGTCAAATATACTAAAAACAAAAAGGAAAAAACCCATGATCACAACATACCTCTAACCATCATCAGATCACTAGCCTGCTCTAATCCTGCCAGATCAACTACATGCACCTAAACTAAATCCAAACTATTAGAAACTTTTCCCCCCTATGGAGCTTCACCCGCTACCAGCCATTGACCCCACTATTGTGCCTCTTTGTCTCTTAAATAGCCTACTCATATAGTGGTATCCCGGCTACCAACTCCTGGAACCACTCTCAATACTACCTCCACTAATAAAAAGTTATCCTTTAACAACACTAAAAATGGACTTTAAGTGCTAGAGAATTTTTTACTACTGGAGAGAAATTAAAATCCTGATTATTTTTTTAGCACTTATAGAATCAATGATAAAGGTGTCCTTTATCAGTGCTTTTAGAATCACTGATAAAGGGGAATACTATGGTGTGATGTAACATCACACTACAACACTAGTGCATTGTGCTGTAACAACACACCACAACACCAAAAACACCACAAAATTATAAAAAACAAGGATGAATAAATAATTTAAATGAAGAGAAAACAATATAGTCTCGTTTTCTTGGTTTTGGTGATGTGATGTGCATCTTAAACTAAAATGAAACTTACATATTGAAAAAAAACACTTGGATTCATACCGGTCACACCATGAATTAAAGTGAGGTGAGACTGATTCTTAAACATCTCAAATCACTTATGGATCATTTTCCTAAATTATAAAAAAAATCGAGTGTTTTTTCTCAATTTTAAGTATGTCGCTTTTCTTTTTTACTAAAATGTCATTTTAAACTAGAAACACACACTTTGAATCATACTAGTCACATCATATATCGGTTTGATGTGATAGAAATTCCTACACATCACAAATGACTTATTAATATTTCTATTAAATTATAAAGACAATCTGAGCATGTTTTCTTAGTTTTTAATGAGTGACACATTTTGAACTAAAATGTTGATTTTAAACTGATAACGGACACATTGAGTCATAACAGACACATTGTGTATCATATTGAGTTGAGTATGATTCCTACACATCAAAAATGACTTATGAGTCATTTTCTTAAAGTATTAAAACAATATGAATGTGTTTTCTTGGTTTTGAGTAGGTGAGTTTTCCTTTTACTAAAATTGAATTAAATTTTAATTAAAAAGACACACTTGGAGTCATATCCGTCACACCTTGTATTAGATAGAGGTTAGGATAATTCCTACACGTCTAAAATAAATTATGCATCATTCTAATAAAGTATTAAAACAATATGAATGTGTTTATTTAGTTTTGAGTATGTCAATTGTCTTTTTTTACTAAAATGTCATTTTAAACTAGAAACACGCACTTTGACTCATACCGCTCACATCGTGTATCAGTTTGATATGATACTGATTACTAAAAATCATAAATGAATTATGAATCAATGTTATAAATTATAAATAAAATATGAGTGTGTTTGCTTAGTTTTTAGTGAGTGACATTTTTTGAACTAAACTATCGATTTTATACTAATAATGGACGCGTTGAGTCATACTGGTAACATCATGTATCAGATTGAGTTGAGGATAATTAATAAATATCAAAAATGACTTATGGATCATTTATCTAAAGTATCAAAACAATATGAATGTTTTTTCTTAGTTTGGAGTAGGTAAGTTGTCCTTTTTATTAAAATTGATGTCATTTTTAAATAAAAAGACACGCTTGGATTCATACCGGTCACACCATGTGTAAGATTGAGGTACAAATGATTCCTATACGTCTCAAATGAATTATGGATCATTTTACTAAAGTATAAAAATAATATGAATGAATTTTCTTGGTTTTTAGTACATCACTTGTCCTTTTAACTAAAATTGATGTCATTTTTAAATAAAAAGATGCAATTGGAGTCATATTGGTCACACCGTGCGTTGGATTGAGATACGACTGATTCTTAAACATATAAAATAAATTATGGATAATTTTTATAAATTATCAAAACAATACAAATGGGTTTTCTCAGTTTTTGAGTATGTTGATTATTTTTTTACTAAAATGTCATTTTAAACTAGAAATACACACTTTGACCGATACTGATCACATAATGTATTGGTTTGAAGTGAAACTGATTCCTTTACATAAAAATGAATTATGAATCTATACCCTAAATTATCAAGAAAATAAAAGCATGTTTGCTTTATTTTCAGTGAGTGGCATTTTTTGAACTAAACTATTGATTTCAAATTGATAACAGACACATTGAGTCATAGTGGTCAAACCGTGTGTCAAATTTAGGTGCGGAAAATTCCTACACATCTCAATTGACTTATGGATCATTTACCTAAAGTATCAAAATAATCAGGATATGTTTGATCAATTTTCAGTGTGTCAATTGTATTTTTTACTAAAATTAATGTCAATTTAAAATAAAAATAAGCACTTCGAGTCATACCAATCACACCATGTGTCAGATTGATATGTGGATGCTTCACATCCTAAAGTCTCAAAACAATCCAAACTACTAATGTTACTATGTTTCAATTTTATTTCTATGTCAAACTGGAAACACTTCATATTGACTTGGTGTTCTTAGCCAAAAAACCTTTCTCATTGTTAAAATTCAGAAGAGCAGAGGCTTTCAAAAATAAGAAAGGTTTTTTAGAAAATAACATCGAATCAATATGTAGTGTTGCAAGTTCAACAAATAAAAGCAATGAATATGGAAATGTGGTTTTGTTGGTTGAAATAATCATTTTATCTCTTTTGTGGATTGTTTAAAATAGTTGAAAGCAAAATATGAGTTCCTATAAGATCTGTGAAAAAAACGAAATATGTATTAGATAAAATGATAAGGAAATAAACTTAAAAATAATAGGTAAAATTATGACAAAATTAATTAAATAAGTAGTAGGAATTCACCTTTTCCTGATGGTTGTATTCATTCTTGATTCATTTCTTTATTGATGTTATCTCAGCTATAGGCACTAAGTCCAATCCCTCACAAGCATGAGAAGCTTTGAAAAAACCACCCCAACGTGAACTAAAGAATCCACCTATACAAGAAAAAAAATTATATGAGTAATACTTAAAATAAATAAATTAAACATAAATATAAAATAATACATTAATTCTTTTGATAATGAATTTACTATGCAAACATTATTGAACATTGGGATATGTCAGTGGTAAATAATGAATGATGATAAAAATGCACAAATAGATCTTTCTAAATAATCAATCAATGAGCGAGGAGGATGAGACGAAAATAAGATAAATTGTATTGAATCTTTGAATCATATGAGAGAAATAATGATATCCTATTGGGTTCATAAAATATTCATTTTTATAATAAATAAATAAATACACATAAAATATTCATTATCAAAGGTGAATGCATCCCATTTATGAGAATTACATGGATGGTAATCAGAGATTCCTAAGGGTGGAACCAAAAAAAATGTTAAAGAATGATCTATTTTTAGATGGATTAAAGTAAAACAAACATTGTGTTTATTAGATGTGTGATGAAATAAATGAAGTTATTTTTAAGAAGTATTAATGGTTGGGTTATCATTACAAATATGGCTATATTTTTATCAACTGTAAGAAATACAAGAAAGGCTGAAATCAATGAATAAAATTTCATTGGTGATCAGAAAGTTTTGTTGAAAACTAGAATGAGTAAGACTCTACAAAAAACTTCATTTGTTTCCCAAGTAGAGCCTAAATCATTTGGATACACTGACAAGGATGATAATTGGATCAAATGTATTCATGAGGTATTGATCTGAATAAGAACAATGTGACGTGAGGAGCTTGATCCAAATCAAAACAATGAAGACATCTTATGGATCAAGTTGTTGCATATATTGTTCCAAAAATTATCCATTAGCTTAGAAATACATGAGTTTTTTAGTTAATTTTTTGTCCTAATTCTATAAAACTCTTAAAATAAAAGGTTATGGTCTTGTATTGTAATGAAATATTTTTTTATGTCATGTAATTGAGATGGAAACATCTATGGGGAATCATATTTCCAATAGATGGACATAAAAATGGATTTAAGATAATGTTAGTAAACCATAAAATTCAATAGAATTAAGAATATATAGAGAACATATAATATCATTAAATTATTAAATCCAAACTAATAAAGTTTACTTGAAGTGGGTTTCTAAAGGTGTAATGATTTTATCCATGAAAAATAAATTTTATTTCAACAAAATAGATTCTATTAAAACTTATTTACTAAATTTACATCAATCAATGTTAATATTTTATTCTATCAAAATTAATTAAATATAGTGGTATAAGATTTATTCTTGAATGTTTTAAAATATTCCTTAAACTTAAATAATAGAAAACATTTCTCATTAAATAAGTTATTTTTCAAAAAAAATATCAAATTTAGAAAAAAAAATGGTCAATCCTAAAGGATTGGGAACAATAAATTATATAAACAATTTACTCTTCTCAATAACCACGTAATGAAACATTATTTTTTTTCTTAAAACACCATGATGCCGAAGTTTTTCATAGAAAACGACTTATTCCAATTGTTTATTTTTTGACTATATTTCAACAACCAAAATCAAAATATCAATAACATTTTATCTCAAAATCATTTTTTCCCATATAATATAGTCAAAGCATTATAGATCCTTAAACCTATTTGATTTTTCTTTTTATAGTATTTAAGTCATATTATTTAAATTCAAATTAAAATATTTAAAAAATAAAAACATTAAACATTTAATTTTTTCAAGAAGTAGTTAAATAAATAAGACAAAAAATAAAACATATATAATTTTTTTTCTCATCTAATTTTATAGATTCATCATAATTATTTGATTGTTACATTTCATAAGTGAACCCTAAATCTATCACAGGCCTCATGAAATAGTTCACAGTCATCCTAAATAAATCCATTAATTTTACACCATATTTCAGTGCTCATTATCCTAGGAAAAAAATTCTTGAAATAATCATTATATAGTTGTTCCCATGTGTCAGATATTTCATCATCGATTTTTTGTAAACAACTTCTAGAATTACCTATCAAATAGAATGGGATAGCCCTTTATTTCAGTTCCTCATAACTCAATCCTCTCAGTTCTAATTGTTGCACAACATAATATAAGACCCCAATGATGTCAGATATTTGATCATCCAAGTGATTTTCAATGTAATATTCCAAACCAATGACAACACTAACCACTATATGGATGAATTTTTAAAAATTTGATGATTGAAAAGAGGTAGATGTCATGAATATAGGTATTAGGATCCTATTATACCTCATAATAACATGAACCAACATTGGGTTTGATATATTTCAAATCGCACACTTCCAATGTTGTCCTAAGGATACCCACATGATATTGGGGAAGATGTTACGTCAATATATCTAAAAAATAATGAATTTTGGGGTGTTTTATTATAGGATAGTGTAACTAGACTTGTTGGGACAAACGGATGTGGGATGATAAGGTTCAATGGATAACCGATGGAAATTAGAGACATCAAAAAACCTAGATTTAATTCAAGTTGTGGTTGTGTTAAACCCTTGAATCACTCGAGACTTGGATTTGTGTCTTAGAATGGTTAGAGCCTTGATTTTATACTAGATTAGAGCTTGGATTCAACAATAAGGATCACCGGTAATAGGTCACTTCCATGGAGAGCTTCGGATATCACGAACTGGTTCATGATGGTTAGGGTTCTTAAAATAGATCGTGACACTTTTATCAGCGCTTCAAAAAAGTGTTGATAAAGATACCTTTTATCAGCGCTAAATTAATAAGCATTGATAAAATGAATCTTTATCAGCTCTTTTTTAGCATTGATAAATCTCTATTTTTATCAGTGCTAAAAAAGAACTGATAAATACATATAATATTTTTTTAAATAATGATTTTTAAAAATAGTATAATTATTCTATATAATTATAATACTTATAATAATGCTTTTTATAAAATAATAATTTTATAATTATTTGAATATATAATTATTTGTTTATAATTATATAAATACTTTTTAAAAAATAATATCTATATCATTATATATATTTATATAATTATATATATATAGACATAGTAAATATATTCATTATTTAAATTAATTTATTATAATTTTATAATTATTTATTTATAATTATATAAATACTTTTTAAAAAATATTATTTATTCATTTATAATTATAAATGTATAAAAATAGTAAATATACATTTATAAATATTTTTATTTATAAATATTTTTTTACAAATGTATTTTTAACATTATTAATGAATATTTAATCTTAAGTTCATGCATGTTAAAAATGAGTAAAATTGATTATTTAAAAATGAGTACAATATTGAAAAATTGGATTAGTTTGATTAATACAAATCATTAAAAATGGATATATATTTAAATAAAGATAAATAAATATTTAAAATATTAAAACATAGTAAATAAATATATATATAAAATAAATAATATAAATTGATTAAATTCCAAAAAAAAGTGTGTGTGTGCGTGTGCATATAAAAATGAATTAATTACATATATATGAAATCAATATAATACATTTGAACTATGTTATAAATTAAAAAATCAAACAACATTTAATTATGTCCATTACTCGATGCAATTAGTAAATATTTTTAATTCAAATTAATTTTTAATTATAATCCATTATTCACTAAATATATTATTATTTAATGTAAATCATAAATAATATTTTTTATTATATAAATCATATTTATATACCTTAATATATATCTATATATTTAATACATACTATTTATTGACATTATCAATAATCATCTAATTAATAAAATGTTTAATATTTTTCTCAATTTACTTATTTTTAATTTTCATTTTTCATTTATCTATATATTTAATACATACTATTTATTAGTATTTATAATTTATATATATCATAATTTATTTATTTATTTATATCAATAATTAATTAATTAATAACATTTTTAATATATTTTTTAATAATCTCATTTCTTATTTTTTATTTATTTCATTATTTCATTTTATTTATTCGGACCTTTATCGGTGCTAAAAAAGTACTGATAAAGTGTTAAATTTATCAATGCTTTTTTTAGAACTGATAAAGATGCAATTTATTAATGCTAATAAATATTAGCACTGTTAAATGCATGTTTTGTAGTAGAGCTCAAATCCTTGAGTCTGATTTGATACCTAACTCCTAGCTACTCAATAAGTCTTTCAATAGAACCTATCTAGGTGTATCATTTGTCTGCACACTCAGAACTCCTTTAGAATCCACTCACATTGTTTTGAACATAACCTGGCTTCCCACGCTGGAAGCACACCATCGATGACCCATTCCTTGGTGGCCTACCTGAATCTTTGACCTGATTTCCTTACTGAGACTCTTCACAGCCTTGATTTTAGCTACCTAAAGCACCACTAACCATCTCACCCTAAGTCTTCACTCATATCTAATAAGTCTTATTTATCAGGTTCCCCTTACCTATCAATTCTTGGTTTGACGCCTCTAAGAAAAATTCAACCTGAAAATATTTACCTAAACCCTGATGGCATTCCACATTCCATCCTCAAATCACCTCACTTAGGAAATGTCTTCCCCTACCATAGAGGACACAAAAAATGATAGGTATGTGTAACTCCTAGCATAATCCATGATGGATTTATTCCTTTACTATAAATTCATGAACTCATGGGCTTTATCTTCCCTCAAAGCCTTTAGAAATAAGTACATTAAAAAACTAGTCTCGAAGTCCTTCCATATTACCCCCCTCATGCCTACCTGCATATACCTATACATACCAACATTTTTTCATCTGTCCCTTGAGAATATACTTATCCAGCTTCTCCCTCCACCCTAGGGGTGTCTCATTCTGATCGAATATGGTCTGAATAGAATCAATCCAGTTTTTTTCTTCCTGCAGTCCACCCTCACCCTAAAATAAGGTGGGTGCTACGACTAAAACTTGCATATCTGATACTCCATTGATGGATCAGCTCCTTGGGCTCCCCATTCAATACTATGTATGACCCATACTAATCTCTCCCTAAGACTCTCATCTATCCACGACCCAAACTCTTCCATCTTTTGTGGCTATCCTGCATGCCTTGGAGCATCTACCTGTGTCCCATGATCACCCTAGCCCTCATAGACTCTTCCTATACCTTCCTTGTTAGCACCATATCTCCTACCTCCTGACACTCCATCAGAATCTATCTAGGTGGAATCTTGCTAAAGACCAAATTCCATGGTCAATAACAAAAATAACTATCTATAAATCACAAATAGGTAAATCCATAATAGGAATCACATATTACCACCCTTACACTTCCCTAATGCACCCATATCACATATCATCTATCCTTATAACCCCTTGACTAACCATATCAAATTCAGACATCACGTACCAAGAAAACCATAAATCACTATCCTAAGATGTCTAAGTAGAATTCCACCAATAAGCTATATAGGAAAACACTATTTAGGTTCTTGTTGAAACTTTAAACAGATCACCCTGTTCCATTATTCCTACCTAACCATATCAGAGTCATGCCCATACATATACCATACACACGAAGGATCACATATCAATATCATCAGGAACCACATACCTGGGATGGCTAAGTAGAATTCCACCAAGAATCTATGTAGGAAAATGTTATTTAACTTGTTGCAAACACTTTAAATGTCCCAACCCCTCTTCTCATGTTCTAAGTTCCAAGAAATTATCACAAACACATACATATGTCATGTTAACCTAATTTCTTATCATGATGCATGAATAATCCTCCCTTGACATACTGGTCCAAGGGTTATAACCTCATAAACCAACAAAATCACACCCAAGTGAACCACTCGAGGTGGAAATCAATCAAGTATAAAAGTGAAAGAATAAAATCAATTTTCCACCCCAGAAACTCAGTATTTCCCCCATACATGAGGTTACAAGAACCCAAACATGATCTCTTTACCCAGTTCTGTCTAGATCATAGTCTTTGATCTACCATATCCCAAATATTAGGTCATTTTTAAAAGAAAAATTTGATACCACTTAGAAACCAGTCGAACACTAGGCTCTGATACCACTTGTATCACCCCAACCCAAGATCCACTTAACCATTTCTCCAATAAGGAGGGAAACTGGTCCATAGGCATACATTACCACATTCCAAAGTCTTATTACTAAAATAAAGGGTCTAATTAGTTGATGTTGGGGAGGCTATACCCTCTAGTGATAATAATAATAATAATAATAATAATAATAATAATAATAATACTAATAATAATACTAATAATGGTCAACATAGTCCTAAAAACATCAATGTAAAAACATATAATCAAACTCAACAGAAGCATGATAATATAAATAGTGGAAATAACCCTCCAAAAGTAACTAGATATACATATAAGATAATATCCACATTTCATAATAGTCATACAAAAGGGACATGAATGATTTCCTATGGATGATCATATAAGTATGTACACAAAAAACCTAAAATAAACTCTAGACCAACACAAAAGAGCCCCTAGTTCATCTTACATCCATCTTATGCACTCTCGGGGCATCCCTGTTCACAAAGATCCATCACACGGCCCTGAACCCTTACCTAATATCAAATAAATAAATTTTGAATGCATCCTAAGGGGCCCATGCTAGGTGTGAGTATGAACCTAGTAGGATACCACAAAAAAGTTCCTATCAAACATCCATAATTATACCAGTGTATGAAAATATAAATAAATAGTATCAAATCACACATAAACTAACTTGCTTCGCTTGTGATCAATTGCCACAAGGGAGAATTTAACTACTTCGACCGATGTTCGGATGGTATGTTGAATCCATGGTCAGTTATACCTATAGAAACCTCAGTATCCCATTTGTATACATGTCACTTGACACCTTATGCCAACCAAATACCATTTTTACAACATGTTGAGTAAAACCGGCATCCCGGCGGCATGTCCATAATCATATAACCAGTCCCTCAGACTTCATCTTGAACATCCACCATCGGCTCATCAACCCAATGTCCTAAGTCATGGTAATATTTTTCCTTCCATAATCTTTTTACATCATCCCAAACATACATAGAGAGCCTTATCTCCCAATCGATGGTCTTAAATCCCATCAAATGTGGATTTCTACGATGATTGCCTCCTCCATAACTAGTGGTAATCACCTCCTCTAGGCCATAAATTCTATGTAGGCCTCCACCCATATCAAGTGGTCAACACCACCTTACTGAGTCATTATCCTATGTGTACACATCTCCAACGGTGCTATTAGACAACAATGGTGAGCAAAAGTCACCATCATTCCTAAGCCACACTATCCTATGGAATTTCATCACCATATGTGAAACTCATCGCCCAACTATCGAATGGGTCATAACCATACACCTCAACTTTACAAACATTATTGCCTCAATCCTGGTGATCAACATCAGCCCAAGTATCTTGGGCCAATCCCATCACATTACCATGGAACTTACACATCCATAAGCTCAATTCAATTAAATTGAACAACCAACACATCCTTCCAAACCAACACAAAAACATCTTTTCACATATTTTATTCCCTACCCAACTCAAACATGTTTAAACAGACATGGAAATTCCCTTCGACACATTTCAATAATAATATAAACTAAAAACAATAAATAAAAGATTGCCCTCAGACCACCCCACTCATTCATATTTAATTATGCATCCCATAGAACATGTATAAACGATGATAAATCTAGGAACCACCTACCTTATAATTTTAGGTATTCACACATCAAAGATTGACCTCTAATTTGATTTGTATCGAAAGAAAATGAAGAATCTAATAAACACTCAAGAAATAGAGAATATTATCTCATATGGAAATAGAATTCAAAATGGTGAAAGAAAAGTATAATAGAAGATATAGGACTTTAATCATTACCACTTAATATCCAATACAATTGAAAGTGCTTGAATCGGAGCATGAGCGTATAAGAATCCTCAAACCCTAGTGTGAGGGAAGAATGGAGGAGCTCCCCCTATTGTGGTTGATAATGAGGAGGAAAAAAGGATAATAAATAAAAATAGAGGAAACTAAAGGTTTATAATTTCACCCTTTTTAATGAGGTGCGTTATTTGGCCACACATTTTGTCCAAACCATGTTCTAACCATGCGCATCCACTGCCTAAGTAGCACTAAGCGTGTGACCTAGGCACACAGTTTGACAAATCGTGCACAGCTTATGTGGATCACCTCGGCAATTTACTATAGTTACCTTTTATGGATGTAAACCCCCATGTGCATGGTTTCTAAAACAATTTGAAACAACATAAAGGGCTGCAAATTTGTGGTTCATGGTTTTCCCAAACCATGCGCTAACTGTACGTCTCACCTTTTCTTTCTAAAAACTGGATTCTCAAGGACCGATGCGCCTGAAACCAAAATAAACCCTCAAGGATATTTTAGGGAATTAAACCTCATAAAAACAACATATTTATACACTATAACTCTCATAAATTAATTTTTAATCCTAAAATTAAAGTTAGCTTGTCTACCAACCAAAAATTTTAATTTCCTTGGAATTTACAACCCGCTCAGAAACTCGGGATGTTATAGCTTAGGAATAACTTCCATATATTCTGGAGAGAATATTTCTTCAACTTATAGAAATATAAACTTCATATAAATAAATTAATAATATCTATGAACAAAAACTTTTATATCTAAATAGGTGGAACCTACGCACTGTTACTGATTCAAATTCCTAGGGATCGTGCAATAACCTTGAGAGGGGGGTGAATCAGGGGTGACCAACTTTTACCAATTAAGTACAACTTAAATTTATTTCTTTTTTTAATTTGATTGAACAATTTTCATTGGTTATGATGTAAGTATCTTTATAAATTTCTCTATACACTGTTATTTTTATAAGGTTTTTCCTCAATGTGAGAACCTACTCCTTACCATGTTGACTCCATTGTGTCACATAATCTTCCAATAATAATCATTTTGTAAAATTATAAAGTAGTGAGAGAAGTTATTATCTTAACCCACATTGTGCATCCCACACATTAAGCCTATTGACTTTAAAAATTATCCTTACTCTTGATTATACTAATCCTATTGGTTTACAAAGTCTCCAATATTGAACAGGTCTTCGATTACACATAGTACTTTCATTGAACTTCCTTGCATGTCGTCCTTGTTCTGATTACAATAAATGTAATTATAGAGATCTCAAATTTCTTCTTTTATTGACCTTACTCAACTTCTTCATAACATTAATTTTTGGTATTCTCATCTATCTTTGAACCAAATAAATCTTTCTTAAAGGTAATTGGACAACAACTTCTCAAAAATATTTTCTCTACATCAAAAACTTTCTCTGAATTAGCCTGGTCTTTTTTATAGGCACAACTTATTCTAAAAAGTAATTAATAAAAATGGGGTCTAAATTTTAATTTCCTACTCAACTAAAAATTCTTTTGAAAACCTTAAAAGTTTATAAATAAATCAGAGTCAACATTCTTCATAATAACTTTCCCAAATTTAATTTTAACAAACTCTTTAAATATTCCTTAAAGCTCATCTTGATTTATGAACATTGAAAGTATAGATCAACATAATCACAAAGTTTTACATTATAAAGTTTTTTTAAAGATCCTCAAACCTTATTCCAGTATAAAAAATTTCTCTATGAATTCATAAATTGAACTTTATACATCTCAACTTTATAACTTGAACACTGTACTATTGAAATTATTAATTAAAACTTTGTATGGATCAACTTTATAACTCACAATTAATACATCTCAACTCTCTAAATTTAACTTTGTACATATTTGATACAATATTACTCAACTTCATCCAGTGATCACTATATTTTTCTCTATTTTATAGTACAACTATGTAATTTTCTCCATCGAACATAATTGTGTACTTTTATCCATTCGATACAACTTTGTATTGTTCTCTATCCAGTGAAATTTTTTAATTCTCTCCATCTGGTACAACTTTGTATTATTCTCCTTTAAACCTTTACATTTCTTCATCAAATTATTTTATAAAATATCTCCCGATAATCTTTATATTTCTCAATCTAGTAATCATCACTTTTCTTCATCTGATTTTCTCCATCTGATTCTAATCTATTTGATGATATTGCAAAATTTATTCCAATCGACTCGTAAATATTTTCTATGCCCATTGAACTCACAAATATTGGAATTTATACAAACTCTGTCTATCCAAAGACTTCATGAATAAAAATATCTTGAATCATGAGAACCATTTAGTAATCATGAGGTTAGAAACTTTTAGGATTAGTAAAGGATCACTTAACATCCTTAGGAAAATTCATAGGAAACCCTTTAGAAAACTTCATAGGAAACTCCTTGGAAAAATATATAGGAAATTTCTTAAACTTACTCATTTAATTTTCAATAATCTATTGACAACAAAATAGAACTTTCATTATCATAATCCAATGGATCTTCAAGAAGGATATGGAGACATTGTGTTATGTGGAAATGAGGGTTTATTTTGCCTTAGTGTTGGTGTGTTTCCAAGAACTCATTGAAGTAGTATTCAAGTGGGAAATTTTTATAAATAATTTATGGTCTAAGTACTAATTATTTTATCGAAAGGTGGAAAATTGGAATATAGATCTTTCTTGTGGAACAATGTAGCGATAACAAAAATCTTCAATGAGGGAAGACAGGTCAGAAGATGCTATATTTTGATGGTTGTGTGTGGTGGTGAAACTGTTGTTAGGTGTTCTGTGGAAGTTACAAAGAGTTCCCTCATGGTTTTTAAAAAAAGGACTAGGTAAATATTCACTATTCATTAGGAGTCAGTTGTAGGGTGCATTTTCTACAGTCAATAGACAGTCACTATGGCTCAATTGTAATGAACTGGCTCAACTAACTATAAAATCAGTAGTTGGACTTGTCTCCACATGGCCTCAAGTAAACCTCCCCATATGCCAGAGGCTACTGACTAGAATAAATATTTCAATGATGGTATAGTGGTGAGACTATACCCTCATGATCAGAGTAGCACATCAGTATAAGAGATAAATAAATAAATCATTTGCAGAAGTAGTATAAATAAAGGACAGAGTAGAGGAAGATAAATATAATAACTGAGTAAAAGGTGGATATCACCAAATACACAACTATGAATGCATGTAAAAAATATAAAGCAGGAACATATGTCAGGTAAATGTTATACAATACATGAAGAAAGAAAAATAATGAAAAGCCTCGAGGGTGATCTACATGAGCACCCTGAGTACTGGCTCATTCCTATGCTCCTAAACTACCATGTCCATGAACAACATAATAAATAATCCATAGACCTATGAACATTATATCTTCTTGAGAACCCTAGTGCAATGGAAGCCTGAGAAGGGTGTGAGATATACTTAGTAGGACACCACCAAAGGTGTCTAAATCATAATCCAATCTTTGAAAATAAAAGATGACAGTGTGAAGATATAATAAATAGATAAAAGATGAATAAATAAATAAATAAACATAACAAGTTGGGCTCAGGTTCCTCAAGGACACCTGGTTGACCATACCTACTCCGACCTAAGCCGAAATGCCTATAAGTATAATATATGTACATATTATAGATATGTATACATATATATGCACTATAGATGTAGTGATGTTTATAGACATATATATGGATATGTAGTATTAGCCAGGACCTGAGGCATGGCTTAGGAATCCATGCATAATACTACTCACACTAACAATAATAATCTCATAATAATGAATAAGGGTTTTCATGCCCGGTGATCATAATCAATGTAGTCCTCAATGCCAAGTATCATAGATAATGTGGGATTCCATGTTGATTGTCATGAAAAAAGATGGGGATGGTCATACTCAAACTCTTAATCAAGGGGGCATGGAACATAATTCTCATTAACCCAAGTGATTTAGACTTCATGCCAACATCCTCAACCAAGGGGGTGTGACACGCCATGGACAATGACCCTACTCAAGGTCCCTTTTATCATTAAGCAGTATAAATTAATTTTTTTCCCTATGATCCCTTATCCTGATATTCTATAAAGAGGTAACTGGTATCTCTCAAGGTGCATTGGATCCTTTTAATTTAATTCATTTAACATTTAAAATTAATCCATGTTCTCATACACATTGTTATTACATTCCACTTATAAATAAAAAGAGGGGACGTGCTCATAAACATGCCATAATAGAAGTCATGTACATTTAAATAGGGTCACACCCACTTACCATTTTAATAAAGACCATTCATTTCATTAATTGGTTTATTCCATCATCAGAAATATGAGGGCCAAGTGATCTATCCATAATAGTTAGCATCATATGAGAAAAAGGTATAATATAACTCATGCTAACATACAAACCACTTAAAAATCGTCAAGTTAATTTAATATGAGAATGTTGAAACTTCTTATGTAGTGGTTCAGTCACTATAAGATAATATAGTGGAGTGTCACATCCTAATACTTTCTAATTAATCAACATGTATACATTTTATAATATAGAGCACCTCAATGAGTGGTTTTATTAAAAAAATATTCATTAAATGCATACATGGAATTAAACTTTAAGGGTGTTTGAAACTTAAGCTTGATGACCATCAACCAGGCCAATTTAATTTACAAGGGCTGCTAGTTTTAGTTCATTAGGTTTTACAAAACAAATTTCATATTTAAGAGGCGTTTCATGGAAATACCAGTGCGTGGCACAATGAAGCACTTTATAAACTAAAAAAAATTGATGGAGAATCTATATACCACCTACCTTATACCATGTATGGTCCAATCATCCAATATTGAGGGTTGATTTGGTCTAGATTGAGAAAAAATGAAGAAAAGGACAAACACCCTAAAAATTGGGTGAATTAGCTCACACTAAAATAACATATAAGATGAGAATATAAATAAAGAAAAGAGGAAGTAGGATTTTTCTACTCACTGATACACTTCTAATGTGATGAGTGGCACTAAAAATAGTCACCATTTTGAAGTAGATCTCTCCATACCTAGGTGAGGAGAGGAGGATCTCTTAGTGGGATGCTACGTGCGAAGGAGGAGAATAAAAATAGGAGAGAAAATAAATAAGGAGGGAGTTAAAAAAAGGTTAATTTTACCATCTTTAAATTAGTTTCATAATTTGGACACATGGTTGGACAAACTGTGCACCAAAATTTCTTAAGCCACTACCCAAGATAGAGGATCGTACAGTTGATGGGCATGGTTTGGGAAAACATGTGCAAAGTGTGTATTTACACTCTTTCAAGGGACCTGCATAAATTTCACGGTCGTTCACCTTCTCTCACATGGTTATAACAAACCATTCGATACATATAGATCCACTTGATAAGTTTCCTGGTTTCTTATGGTGTTTTGCACATTTTTAGACAAACCGTGGACCCTTACCAATTCTTCCTGGTTGCGAGTTTTCAGATCTCGTCACTCCTGAAACTCATTAAAACACCCAAGGCACCCCTAGAGGTTTAAACCAATTTTAAAAACAATACATGTGAGTGTTACAACTCTAAAAATTTTGTTATAAATCTTGTTTTACAATTTTATCCATCCACTAAACTGAAAATTCAAGTTCCTTCAAAAAAATCATCTGGTCCAAAACACGGGTCATTACAACCTCCCCGCCATATAACTTATCATCCCTAAGAATACTTTGGGAAAAAACTAAAACATCAATCAACCTACTTAGTTCATGAAGTTTTGTTCAAACTTGTGCATTTAATTTCTAACTCCAAATGCATCTCCAAGAACCACTTGAGAATTCAGTACATGAGCCAAGGAAACTCAAAACAATGCTCATATTCCAAATTAAAGCATTGAGATGGTGCTTGTCTAAGCCCATAATATTGGATACATGATCAAATATTCATATCCTTAAACACCCATCCTATGTTTATCCCCACCATCGATTCTAAAATTTTTAATATCAACTCTGATCCACAGTATTTCAAGTATCAGAATTTCTTATTTAAGCATGATCATAGCGTTTTAACGATATTTACATCATGATCCTTAGCTTAAAGATATTCCAAAAATGGTTATATACTGACTATATTTATTCCATAAGGAGGAAATGGGTAAAGCCACTCCTGACCAACTATTCTCAAAATTCTCAACTTAAATGGCCATCATATTTCAATAACCAGATCTCGATACCTTTAAAATATGGTACCCTATTATTTTCTCTAATCATGTTCACTGAATATCGTAACTAGATTCTGATGAAATCTCTATCCAAAATGTCCATTATGTTTTCATCTCCCAGCACAAATGTGGATGTAAACCCAATCCAACACACTTGGATCTTTTCCCTTACAAACATCTAATCCAAACCTGATTGAATTCTGGGTAACCTCAAAATAATAAAATGGAGTCTAAGGATCTCATTATTTGTAGTGTATACACAAGTTTTACAAGTGATATGTCAGTTTATAGTCAAACATCCGCATATCAAAATGCCAACTGATCCTAACGATAATAAAGATAAGATCCTGATGGTCTCCTTGACTCCATCGAAAGAGTTACTATGCGGGAACCCAAGTATCACTCGGGACTAACCACGCCTCTATAATGACCATGCTTCTAAATTTCAACTCCCATGGATTCTATTTATCAATCCCAATGACATTTAAATTTAGTGTGGCGCATAACTGACACTCCCTCAGTGTACCCGAATGATTTCAAGATATGGGAAATGATCATTATTAATCTGAGAGTACACTAAAATGATTTGAACGATTTCCAAAAAGGATTCAAGACACTCCTTATACATCACAATGAAGTTCTTAGTACAACTCAAAACTCACCATATCCAACTATCGAAAGCAAGATAAGTCAAACCACTATCAATCAACTTATTTTAAATGATCTCAACTGTACATACTGATGCATCACCAACTTGATCATGATTCCTTTACCACCCAAGGAATCCTATTCATATTTAACAACAACCACTGATGTCCCTTCCATACTAACAGAATTTTCAAAGGTTGCATACATAACCAACCACACCATCATCTTGTTTCCTTACAAGCGTCGAAACATTTGAAAGCTTACCAACCTCATGGGATTTCAAAATTAGTACCAACCATCTTCAAATGGTCCTACTTAGTTGAGTTCCTTCTACTTGGAATGACACACATTTTCTATGATCGATGTGATCCTCCCCACCTTAGGAGTGTCCTTATCATTGGATTTACTAAAAAAGGGGAAATCATCCCATGACACATGCTCCATTGGCCACTAAACAAGGGTTATGAAAGTGGCTAACATGATTTATCAAGAATTAAATTAGAATAGAGAACATCCATCTACTTACAAGAACACTAGAAAAAACTACTTTAGGCATATGCATGACACTCCTCCTGAGTGACATCCATGTGCTCTATAGCATTTGGTGTAAAAGACAAAAAAACTGACCAGCATGTCAAACACCTAATCCTCCTTAGAACGTCATCCCAAGCATTGGGACGAGAAAATATTTCCTTTATCTCCCAGGTCTCTCTACTCTAGAGGTAACCCATAAATAAAATGTTATCACTCAAGCTTAAATGAGTAACACTAAACTCAAATGGTTTGTTGTAAAATTTTACCGACTTGACAGGTACCACATGTATCGACGCATACTACCCTGAGACTCATTTTCACAATGGTGCATCTTTTTATACTATACATAGGATTATCAGACCAATGAATCCATTATGTGATGGCCCAAAAAAATAGTATTATGCTCATTATCTTATATGACCGTTAATCTAGCTGATGACGTATTGTGTCATCCAACACTAAAGAACAAGAAGAAAGGGTCACACAACCTACTATGTAAAGACCCGTAAATTTCAAGGAATTTTTTTTTTCTTAATTTTCTTTGGAATTTTACAAGAACGCAGTTTCTGACGGTGCCTGATTCCGAGGCCGGGTGTGCCCGGAATCATTTTCTGAAGTTTGGCTCGGGTACGTTCAGTGAACGGACGAGCGGGTTTTTCTAACTTTTGAACCGGTGCCCGGAATCGAATTCTGAGGGCACCGATGAAATCGCAGCGCCGGTATTTGCTTAGAAACGGCTCTTCCGGAGTTGCGTTTTCTCAGACGTGGTTTTTAAATTTTGCGGCTTTAAGTCAGAAATAAAATAAAGTTTGTGCGACGACTTTATTTTATTTCACTTAAGCTGCTTGGAAGCCACTTGAAGCCACTTAAAGGCGGCTTGAACTGAGTTGAACTGGATAGGATGCTATCCAGAAATATCCTACCCCCTTGGTAGGATATTTGTGAGGCAGGGCCCGCACGAGCCCCGCCGTTTCTTTCGCTAAGTAACGCACCCGCGAAAACCCGTCAAAGTAACTGAAAAGTCAACCGACGCGTTTTCTTTAATTCTTAACAGACCATTTAATTGGGCGGTTTATTTCGTGAATTAAATGGGCTGTTTCGCTCGTTGAATTAATTCAACGAACTGATGGGTCGTTACTTACGCTTTTGCGTTTGTTGGCATGTTTATAAAATAAGACCAACCTAAAAATCCTTTGAAAGGATTTGAGAGAATCTTGTTTCTTTGGCTTCCCGCGAAGAACGCGAAGAACGCGAAGAACGCGAAGAACGCGAAGAACGCGAAGAACGCTGGCGACCAGAATTCGACGACGCACACCGAGATCTGCGACGTCGACGAGCTTTACCCGCGACGTTCTTCGGCGACGCCTCTTCTTCCGCGGCCGATCCTCGTTCGGCAACTAAGGTGAGAATCGGATCGTTAATTCTCCCTTTTTAATTTTCATAACAACGGATTTAATTAATTAAACCGTTTGATCTTGATCCGGAGATTGGCGACGCGACGCCGGATACCGCGACGACGCGACGATCCCCCTTCTTCCGCGACGAGCAATCCCGCGACGATCCCTCGATCGGCAACGACGACGACAAGGTAAGGGTTGATTTGAAATATTTTCCTTTCCCGTGATTTTATTTCTTTTAAAATGAGGAACCGATCACGGAACAATTTTAAATTTATTTAAAATTGTTGATTTGGTCGTTTCTTGTTTCTCCCGTGGTTTATGACTAACGCGGAGGGTGCGGGTCTAACAAACAAGACCCGGCAACCCTCCGCCGATCTTCCTTTTTGTGCGGATTTGGCGGGCGACGGCAAAAGCACGACGCAAGGGCCTTTGGTTGATCCCGCAGTAAAGAACGGAACCCGGGAGGAACAACGGCGCAGACGAGAAGGAAAACGGGTCACCGGAGCGACTCCGGCGGCCTGCGGAAGCCGGAGGTGGCGCGGGTCGCTGGCGCGGCGGCGCCGGCGGCCGGAGGCGGCGGCACCCCGCGGGTGTCCAGCGCGACACCCCGCGGGTGCCGCGGGTGTCCAGCGCGACACCCCGCGGGTGTCCAGCGCGACACCCCCGCGGGTGTCCAGCGGCACCCCGCGGGTGTCCAGCGCGACACCCCGCGGGTGTCCAGCGCGACACCCCCGCGGGTGTCCAGCGGCACCCCGCGGGTGTCCAGCGCGACACCCCGCGGGTGTCCAGCGGCACCCCGCGGGTGTCCAGCGCGACACCCCGCGGGTGTCCAGCGGCACCCCGCGGGTGTCCAGCGCGACACCCCGCGGGTGTCCAGCGGCACCCCGCGGGTGTCCAGCGCGACACCCCGCGGGTGCCGCGGGGTTGTCACGCGGCACCCCGCGGGTGTCCAGCGCGACACCCCGCGGGTGCCGCGGGGTGGTCACGCGGCACCCCGCGGGTGTCCAGGGCGACACCCCGCGGGTGCCGCGGGGTTGTCACGCGGCACCCCGCGGGTGTCTGGCCGACACCCCGCGGGTGCCGCGGGGGTGTCACGCGGGGCGGCGGCTTTCCCCCCGCGTCGGCCGCTCGGCCGCTCGGCCGAGCCGAGCCGGACCGGCCCTGGCCGGGCCGGGCCGGGCCAACTGAGTCGGACCCGACCCGGTTCGGGCCAACCAGGGGGGGTCGGGCCGGGTCGGCCCGGGCCCGGACCCCCCGTCTTCGGACGGACTTCGTTCAAATGGCCGTATCTTGAGCTTCGGGCCTCCAAACGACCCGCCGTCAGCGGCAACACGATCCTTGGATCGAGACGGTCGTTTCGGTTTATTATACTCAAGGTTTCGGAAGACTTTGGGTTCGGCCGGGTTGGTTCGTACACGAAACCAACCGGGCCCTCGGAGCGGAAACGCTCATAACTTGAGCTACGGACGTCCGATCGACGTACCGTCAGCTGTGGTAGTTTCCTCTAAGTGAGACGGAACTTTTGGCATACTCCGCCCGGGGATCGGACACAGGCGGAGTACGGTCGGGTTGGTTTTGCCCTAAAAACCAACCGGGCCCCTGGGACGAAAATGCCAATAACTCTCAGACCGGGCGTCCGATTGACGCGCCGTCTGTTGCGTTGAGATCCTGTTGTCGATACGGAACTTTTGGATACATCAACTTCGGACTACGTGTCAGTTGATGTATCAGCCTCTCGACTCGTGGAGCGGACCCTCCTAACGAGCTCGCTATGTGCGGGAACCCTAGTGCTGGCTGTGGCTTCGACGACAGAGCAGAGATCCTCCGTGGACTGCGACGACGACAGAGCAGAGAATCCTCCGTGGACTGCGACGACGGCAGAGCAGAGATCCTTCGTGGACTGCGGCGACGACTGTGCAGAGATCCTCAGTGGACTGCGTCGACTACTGCACTCAGCGATCCTACGTGGAACAGTGCTACCGAACCTGTGTGAGCTGAATCTTCTTTTCACCTTGAGCGGTGGAGCGCTTGGGTGTAGCGGCGGACCCGTGGTTCTTGACAGTGGTGGTGCGCTTGGATGCAGCAGCAGACCCTTGGCGGTGGAGCGCTTGGTTGTAGCGGCGGACCCGCGATACTCTACGGAGTGTGTGCGCTTGGTTGTAGCGACAGACCCGCGACGGTGGAGACGCGCGTGCGGAGTACGGAGACCGTGTAGATGACTGAGACCTGACGACTGCTTGACCGACTCGACTTGGAGTGAGTCGACTAGCCCAGTGGACGGAGCGCCCAGTAGTTGGCAGCAGACCCACGGCGGACGGAGCGCCTGGTAGTTGGCGGCAAACCCGCGGTACTCGACAGGAGGAGTACCTCAGTAGGCTATCTGGGTGAGCGCCCGGTATTTGGCAGCAGACCCTCAGCGGACGGAGTGCCCGGTAGTTGGCAGCAGACCCGCGGTACTCGACAGGAGGAGTACTTCAGCAGTCTTAGGTTAGTGAGCAGTACCTCGGAGTCGTGACAGGACCACTGTACACTTCAGAGATGGGGCTCTTCAACATTTACGGTTTCGATAATGAAAATCCTGGTTGAGCTGAATCTTATGTTACTCTCCTTTGTGGATTGTGTTGAACTATCCTTTGTGGATTTACTGTTTACTCTCCTTGTGGGTTTGAGTCTTGCTTTCCTTTGTGGATTGAGTTGTTCTTGGGCTCGTGAGCAGAGCTAGAATTGGGGACTTAGGTATATGTATGGGCATATACCTAAGTCAAGTCAGATGTTACTTCGTGATTGCATCTTTCTTTTGTGCTATATCCTTTGTGGATTTCGGGAGACCTTCGGGGGTCTCGGGGTCCTTACTGAGTAGCTTATACTCACCCCTGCACGGGCTATGCCCGCACTTCGTGGTGTTGGTTGCAGACGACGGACAGCGCTGATCGCGGTTGGGGCGTGGAGCAGGACAGTACCTGGAGGTGGACCACTGGGCAGGACGTGCTCGGAGCGGACGTGGGACCCGAGGAGCCTGGAGGCTATCTGTACCCACCCTTCAGGTGGGATTGCCAGTGGACGACACGAGGCTGCCGTCTTTTCTTCAGTTGCTGTACTTTACTTTTCAGTTGTACTTTACAGTTGGGCTTGTATTTCCGGCCCCCTTTACTTTTCTGCACTCTGTAGTTACTTTCCGCTTGCTGACTCTGTGGTGCTTGTTTACTTTTCAAAGGCAATGCCTTCCCTTTTTGTTGGGATTTACGCCTTGGTGCTAGTCGCCAGCCCCTGGCCTATGGAAGGCGGGCTTGGGGTAGTCACGGCACGGGCCCCGAGGACGGGTCGTGACAAATTGGTATCAAAGGTGGTCGGTTCTACCGCAGACTCTGATCTTCCTTCTATGTGAAGCAATAGTGTTTAGCGTATTGAGTGTGGTTATCAGTCCAGGGAGTCCAGTGTTGGTGCGGCGGCCGACGTATCCATACACCAGGACCCTGACTTCTGATTTCCGACTTAATGCCCGAAAACATTGATTGCATGTGTGTTTCAAGTTTTCCTTGTGATTACTTGTGTCAGCTCACCAGGTATACTGTTCTGACCGTGGCATACTTGTTTTTTTTCAAGGATGGCACGACGACAGCAGCCAGCTAGGGTTCCTAGAGCAGGGCGCGACGACAGCCCGCCGAGCGACGAGGCCTCGGTACAGGGCCCGTTGACAGCAGAGGCACCGGCGATACCTTTACCCGCCGAGCCCCCGATGCTTCCAGCACTGGCAGCTGACGACGCACGACGCCTCGGAGCTCTGCATGAGTTTCAGAGCCAGCGACCACCCAGGTTCCGTGGGGAGTCGGACCCCCAGGCAGCCGAGGACTGGCTGGAGGCGGTCGTCCGAGTTTTCAGGCTAGTGAGGACACCAGCAGACCTCATGGTGATCCTCGCGGCGAGCCTACTGCACGCAGCAGCCGGACGCTGGTGGAGCCTGATGCTCCAGGTACACGATGAGGCCACCCTCATCTGGACGGACTTCGAGAGCCTCTTCCGCTCAGAGTTCGTCCCGGCCACCCTCCGTGCGGTGCGCATCCAGGAGCTTCTTCAGCTGCGGCAGGGCAGCCTGACGGTCGCTCAGTACGCGGCGAGGTTCACCGACCTTTCTCGGTACTCGACAGACATGGTACGGGACCCCTTCTTTCGGGCCCGGACCTTCGAGCAGGGATTGAGACATGAGATCAGGGCATCGCTGATCTCTCTTAACATACCGACTCAGACAGGAGTACTAGAGCGGGCCCTTCTGATCGAGAGCTTCCTTGCTGAGTCTACACCAGCACAGAGACCCACCGCAGGGCGGCACGTAGCGGAGTCTTCGGTAGCAGGTAGCCGACAGATGACTCAGGGTTCCAGGCAGACCAGACCTACCGGTGGACGACTGCACGACTCAGGCTCAGTTGTGCGAGGGAACCGGGGTGGAGTCAGAGCCAGGCGTGCCGAGAGTGGGCAGTGTTACTCCTGTGGCGGGATTGGTCACATGGCTCGTGATTGTCCGACCCGCCATGCTGATGATCAGCAGTTAAGTGAAGAACCTCCCAGGCAGAGGCAGAGGTTCGACCGTGGCGGTTCGCAGGGAGGAGGCGGACGAGGCAGAGGAGCTGGCCGCGCAGCAGGAGGTGGGAGACGCTTTGAGGCTCTGCCACCACCACCACCAGGAGGTCCGCCCCGACCACATGGAGTAGGTGAACATGCGAGAGCTCAGCTTCAGGCAGCCGAGGCCTTCGATAATGGAGCTCTGGGAGCAGATGGACAGGAGAGGAACTAGCTCCAGACCTGGAGACTTTTGTTCATGTTGCTTCTAGTTTTGTTGATGTATGTTTGTAGATGCTTTGTGTCTTTGTACTTGAGCTGCAGTAATAAAAGACACCCTTTCTTGTGGCATTTACTTCCCTGTCCTCTCTTGTGTTGTTACTAAGAGGTTCCAGTTTTGACTGTTGACTTGACCCTCACTTGTGAGACATCTACTGGAGGAGACCCAGTTACCACACACTGATGCCGACAGTGTGAATCAACCCTTGGAGGCGAGAGTAACGGTCGGATCTCTTGGTAGTAGCGTCGAGGCCTTACGACGTCATCCTTGGTATGGATTAGTATCATCCATCTCGGGATTGACCGTATTAGGCGAAGAATGTGGTTCATCCAGGGGATGAGACCAGGTTTCTCTTATCGGCAAAGAAGAAATCTAGCAGCTCTAGTGGGACCAGAGGTGGTCCGGGCCACGATAGAGAAGGTCCAGGTGAGCACATGGAGCGGAAGGCTCAGATGCATGCTCAGTACCGCCTTTTGTATCCCTAGTTTGTGTTGAAGCTTTACGAGGACGTAAAGCCCTGTGGTGGGAGTAATGTAAAGACCCGTAAATTTCAAGGAATTTTTTTTTTCTTAATTTTCTTTGGAATTTTACAAGAACGCAGTTTCTGACGGTGCCTGATTCCGAGGCCGGGTGTGCCCGGAATCATTTTCTGAAGTTTGGCTCGGGTACGTTCAGTGAACGGACGAGCGGGTTTTTCTAACTTTTGAACCGGTGCCCGGAATCCAATTCTGAGGGCACCGATGAAATCGCAGCGCCGGTATTTGCTTAGAAACGGCTCTTCCGGAGTTGCGTTTTCTCAGACGTGGTTTTTAAATTTTGCGGCTTTAAGTCAGAAATAAAATAAAGTTTGTGCGACGACTTTATTTTATTTCACTTAAGCTGCTTGGAAGCCACTTGAAGCCACTTAAAGGCGGCTTGAACTGAGTTGAACTGGATAGGATGCTATCCAGAAATATCCTACCCCCTTGGTAGGATATTTGTGAGGCAGGGCCCGCACGAGCCCCGCCGTTTCTTTCGCTAAGTAACGCACCCGCGAAAACCCGTCAAAGTAACTGAAAAGTCAACCGACGCGTTTTCTTTAATTCTTAACAGACCATTTAATTGGGCGGTTTATTTCGTGAATTAAATGGGCTGTTTCGCTCGTTGAATTAATTCAACGAACTGATGGGTCGTTACTTACGCTTTTGCGTTTGTTGGCATGTTTATAAAATAAGACCAACCTAAAAATCCTTTGAAAGGATTTGAGAGAATCTTGTTTCTTTGGCTTCCCGCGAAGAACGCGAAGAACGCGAAGAACGCGAAGAACGCGAAGAACGCGAAGAACGCTGGCGACCGGAATTCGACGACGCACACCGAGATCTGCGACGTCGACGAGCTTTACCCGCGACGTTCTTCGGCGACGCCTCTTCTTCCACGGCCGATCCTCGTTCGGCAACTAAGGTGAGAATCGGATCGTTAATTCTCCCTTTTTAATTTTCATGACAACGGATTTAATTAATTAAACCGTTTGATCTTGATCCGGAGATTGGCGACGCGACGCCGGATACCGCGACGACGCGACGATCCCCCTTCTTCCGCGACGAGCAATCCCGCGACGATCCCTCGATCGGCAACGACGACGACAAGGTAAGGGTTGATTTGAAATATTTTCCTTTCCCGTGATTTTATTTCTTTTAAAATGAGGAACCGATCACGGAACAATTTTAAATTTATTTAAAATTGTTGATTTGGTCGTTTCTTGTTTCTCCCGTGGTTTATGACTAACGCGGAGGGTGCGGGTCTAACAAACAAGACCCGGCAACCCTCCGCCGATCTTCCTTTTTGTGCGGATTTGACGGGCGACGGCAAAAGCACGACGCAAGGGCCTTTGGTTGATCCCGCAGTAAAGAACGGAACCCGGGAGGAACAACGGCGCAGACGAGAAGGAAAACGGGTCACCGGAGCGACTCCGGCGGCCTGCGGAAGCCGGAGGTGGCGCGGGTCGCTGGCGCGGCGGCGCCGGCGGCCGGAGGCGGCGGCACCCCGCGGGTGTCCAGCGCGACACCCCGCGGGTGCCGCGGGTGTCCAGCGCGACACCCCGCGGGTGTCCAGCGCGACACCCCCGCGGGTGTCCAGCGGCACCCCGCGGGTGTCCAGCGCGACACCCCGCGGGTGTCCAGCGCGACACCCCCGCGGGTGTCCAGCGGCACCCCGCGGGTGTCCAGCGCGACACCCCGCGGGTGTCCAGCGGCACCCCGCGGGTGTCCAGCGCGACACCCCGCGGGTGTCCAGCGGCACCCCGCGGGTGTCCAGCGCGACACCCCGCGGGTGCCGCGGGTGTCCAGCGCGACACCCCGCGGGTGTCCAGCGCGACACCCCGCGGGTGTCCAGCGGCACCCCGCGGGTGTCCAGCGCGACACCCCGCGGGTGCCGCGGGGTTGTCGCGCGGCACCCCGCGGGTGTCCAGCGCGACACCCCGCGGGTGCCGCGGGGTGGTCACGCGGCACCCCGCGGGTGTCCAGGGCGACACCCCGCGGGTGCCGCGGGGTTGTCACGCGGCACCCCGCGGGTGTCTGGCCGACACCCCGCGGGTGCCGCGGGGGTGTCACGCGGGGCGGCGGCTTTCCCCCCGCGTCGGCCGCTCGGCCGCTCGGCCGAGCCGAGCCGGACCGGCCCTGGCCGGGCCGGGCCGGGCCAACTGAGTCGGACCCGACCCGGTTCGGGCCAACCAGGGGGGGTCGGGCCGGGTCGGCCCGGGCCCGGACCCCCCGTCTTCGGACGGACTTCGTTCAAATGGCTGTATCTTGAGCTTCGGGCCTCCAAACGACCCGCCGTCAGCGGCAACACGATCCTTGGATCGAGACGGTCGTTTCGGTTTATTATACTCAAGGTTTCGGAAGACTTTGGGTTCGGCCGGGTTGGTTCGTACACGAAACCAACCGGGCCCTCGGAGCGGAAACGCTCATAACTTGAGCTACGGACGTCCGATCGACGTACCGTCAGCTGTGGTAGTTTCCTCTAAGTGAGACGGAACTTTTGGCATACTCCGCCCGGGGATCGGACACAGGCGGAGTACGGTCGGGTTGGTTTTGCCCTAAAAACCAACCGGGCCCCTGGGACGAAAATGCCAATAACTCTCAGACCGGGCGTCCGATTGACGCGCCGTCTGTTGCGTTGAGATCCTGTTGTCGATACGGAACTTTTGGATACATCAACTTCGGACTACGTGTCAGTTGATGTATCAGCCTCTCGACTCGTGGAGCGGACCCTCCTAACGAGCTCGCTATGTGCGGGAACCCTAGTGCTGGCTGTGGCTTCGACGACAGAGCAGAGATCCTCCGTGGACTGCGACGACGACAGAGCAGAGAATCCTCCGTGGACTGCGACGACGGCAGAGCAGAGATCCTTCGTGGACTGCGGCGACGACTGTGCAGAGATCCTCAGTGGACTGCGTCGACTACTGCACTCAGCGATCCTACGTGGAACAGTGCTACCGATCCTGTGTGAGCTGAATCTTCTTTTCACCTTGAGCGGTGGAGCGCTTGGGTGTAGCGGCGGACCCGTGGTTCTTGACAGTGGTGGTGCGCTTGGATGCAGCAGCAGACCCTTGGCGGTGGAGCGCTTGGTTGTAGCGGCGGACCCGCGATACTCTACGGAGTGTGTGCGCTTGGTTGTAGCGACAGACCCGCGACGGTGGAGACGCGCGTGCGGAGTACGGAGACCGTGTAGATGACTGAGACCTGACGACTGCTTGACCGACTCGACTTGGAGTGAGTCGACTAGCCCAGTGGACGGAGCGCCCAGTAGTTGGCAGCAGACCCACGGCGGACGGAGCGCCTGGTAGTTGGCGGCAAACCCGCGGTACTCGACAGGAGGAGTACCTCAGTAGGCTATCTGGGTGAGCGCCCGGTATTTGGCAGCAGACCCTCAGCGGACGGAGCGCCCGGTAGTTGGCAGCAGACCCGCGGTACTCGACAGGAGGAGTACTTCAGCAGTCTTAGGTTAGTGAGCAGTACCTCGGAGTCGTGACAGGACCACTGTACACTTCAGAGATGGGGCTCTTCAACATTTACGGTTTCGATAATGAAAATCCTGGTTGAGATGAATCTTATGTTACTCTCCTTTGTGGATTGTGTTGAACTATCCTTTGTGGATTTACTGTTTACTCTCCTTGTGGGTTTGAGTCTTGCTTTCCTTTGTGGATTGAGTTGTTCTTGGGCTCGTGAGCAGAGCTAGAATTGGGGACTTAGGTATATGTATGGGCATATACCTAAGTCAAGTCAGATGTTACTTCGTGATTGCATCTTTCTTTTGTGCTATATCCTTTGTGGATTTCGGGAGACCTTCGGGGGTCTCGGGGTCCTTACTGAGTAGCTTATACTCACCCCTGCACGGGCTATGCCCGCACTTCGTGGTGTTGGTTGCAGACGACGGACAGCGCTGATCGCGGTTGGGGCGTGGAGCAGGACAGTACCTGGAGGTGGACCACTGGGCAGGACGTGCTCGGAGCGGACGTGGGACCCGAGGAGCCTGGAGGCTATCTGTACCCACCCTTCAGGTGGGATTGCCAGTGGACGACACGAGGCTGCCGTCTTTTCTTCAGTTGCTGTACTTTACTTTTCAGTTGTACTTTACAGTTGGGCTTGTATTTCCGGCCCCCTTTACTTTTCTGCACTCTGTAGTTACTTTCCGCTTGCTGACTCTGTGGTGCTTGTTTACTTTTCAAAGGCAATGCCTTCCCTTTTTGTTGGGATTTACGCCTTGGTGCTAGTCGCCAGCCCCTGGCCTATGGAAGGCGGGCTTGGGGTAGTCACGGCACGGGCCCCGAGGACGGGTCGTGACATACTAAATGAATGACCATACCCTAGGAATGTCTATTACACTGAATCTGAGTATTACATTATGCCCATGATCGTATCGAGATTCAAAACCCCATATAAACACTCGTCCAACCTGAGTGTTGTTTTGGAAACTAAGAGTCCTAATAGGGACATGGTCACCTCAAATATGAATTGATTCACAAGAATTTAGCAAATTTTTAAATTTATGAGGGTTCTACCTACCTTGGGCTATATCTTTACTAAAACATAAAGTGTTGAACCACCAAGGGGGTCACACCTGAAAATTCACTAGGCTTAAGGGCTTGTCATTTAAGTTCAATCTATAGAAGAAAGGGCCTATGGATAACGCTTGTAAGAGTTGGTGTACTAGAACCAACTCTTTTTACTTTGATTACATAGATATTTAATGTATTATTACATATAGTTCATTGTTTTGCATGACTATGATGTAATAATGTCCTAGAGTATTTGTTGCATTGATAAGGTCATGGTAGTTCCCCGTTATGATGAGAACCTTGAAATTATATAACAATATTCTTAAATATAGTTATGTGGTTGGATGACATACTATAATGGGACACATAACATGCATAAAATCAGGTGTGAGTACTCTTAAGCAGATGAGGCTTCCTTTCATGAAGTTTGCACTTGGTAATCTCTAAGATAGAAGATTATGAGAACAGTCCCACTAGAAGGAATTCTACATGTTTTAGTGTCATCAGATATTTCTATCTGTAAGTGTGTGTAATGATCCTTAGACTTTAAGATTATCATTAATATGTGTCACGACTCACACACTATGATTTACTGACGAAAACCATCACGCATGAAGTTGGTAGGAATTAGGGTATGTTGGGTGAATCACGAGTGGCATGTTATTAATGGATAAGTTGAGGAAGGATTTTTCCCTTCCATTTATGGAAGTTGATATCTCGACCCTTTGATTGAAATAGAACCATCGTGTGAAATTCCATATCCATGGTGTAACGATGAGTTTATTTCAGGTATTCAAAGAATGACGTATCAAGAATAAAATTTTATGGCGCTATCATGAAACCTACTTGATGAGATATTGAGACAAAGAGATTATATTACACAGTGAGCATTTGTATGTGGATGTCATTGTTGCAACTTTAGGTTCTTTCTCTTGGGTTTCTTGGCCCATTGCTAGACACTACTCTTGGACATTAGGTAAGCTCACCTAATGCCAACGAGAAATAATCCTAGAGGGTCACATACTAAGTGTTTTTAGTGGTCTTGGTTAAATTCTATTTGAATTTAATTAATGAAATAAATATTATTTTCAAGATCGTGGAATAATTTTATTCAAGTTAAAATGATCCCATAAATTAAATAAAATATATTTAACATTTAATAAATATTTTTGTACTAGTTTGTAAATAAAATATTTATTTAAGAGAATAAATTATTTATTTATTTATTCAGGTGTTCAATAAATGGAAGTGGAGTTCGAGCGGACCAATGTCGGTCTGGTAGTAAAATAATTATTTGAAAGAAGGTAAATAATTATTTAACTAGTTGGCACAAGTTAAAATAATAATGACACTGCTATTATTTTGTGATGTGGAATTTTATTTTATAATTCCATTTTGCACAAGCTTGCACACCATGAATAATGATGCGGTATTATTATTATGAGCATGAGTTTTATCTAAGTTCATGAATGTATTTAATTGTTTCTATGCAATTAAATATTGTAACTGAAATTCCATGTATATAAATAGACAAGTAAGCCTATTGTTCCATACACCACACCACATGCCTGGTGAATTGAGAATTTTTTTATCCAAACAATTTCTATCTCGAATCCTCTTATCTCCCCTCTCAAGAATGAGAGACGTTCTTCAAGTCCGAAGAACAAGCGATCAAGAATGACCGACATAAGACACTCGCTTCACCACGCTAGCACCCAGAGAATGAGCAGTGTTGATCGGAGGCCATCAAAGCACATGTGGATCACCACTAGAAGGATTCTAGTTTGGATCCTTACAAGTGCACTTAGATAATCCAGAAGGGTCATTCCGAATGATCGACATCATCAACGAAGAAAAATACCAAGGATCTAGGTATTATTTTTCTTTATGAAATTAATTAAATTAATTATAAACATGATGTGCATGATCCTATCTAAAGGTTTCAGGCCTCTTTCTTATTTATCTAAATATTTGATTATATTCTGTGGAGACTGGCGTTCATCATCGTATTGATCCCGGAATAATCATTGATCATGGTAAAAATCAAAGTTGGGTGCTGTCCCAACCATGCTTCTACTACGCCCAAAACATTCAAGTGGTATCAGAGGGGTTATATCATAGTTTATAATTATTTAAATATTTCATTGATGACTTACACATTTAATAATTTATTTGTTTCAATTCAAGTTAATCATTTTATAAATCTGAATCTCGAGATCTATTCCTCCTCTTTAGTTTCTCATTCATCTAACATAAATGATCTTTTCTTTTAATTTTGATTAAAATAAAATAGAGGATCTCATCCGAAGGTGCCAAATCTTCCTAGACATACAACACCAGAACACATGGCGTGTATTCGGAAGTACACACCGTGTGGTCAAGATTCAATGCAATGGACCGGTCTGCCAAACCAAGATTTGTGTTGGAGTCTTTCTTTGTCTTAAATGGCATCGTGTGTTGACCAAGAACAATTGGCATGCAGTTTTCAGATTACACGCCATGTGGACCAATGGACAAGGCATGTAGTCCCTTCGGGTTAGGGTTGGACCATGTACCCCATACATGGCTAGCCCAGTTGGAGGTCGTGTAATGAGTAACTACACGGTGTGTGGCTAACTGGACACACCGTATACTCCGAAGATTTATAAATTACACTCACATGTCATTTTCCTAAGCGTGTACTTTGGATGGATGGTGAACAATATTACACGTCGTGTAGTTGGAACTACACATTATGTATTAATCCAAATTACGTAGATTTATTAAAATTTATTATTATATTATACAAACCCTTGAGATGTGTACCATCGTGCAGGCGTAAAACGGAGGCACAACACGTGATAGGTGTTTTATATATATGTATTTAATTTAACATTTGTGTAATGTTCATTTCTACTCATTGGGTAGTTATGAATAAGAATTCACCGAGTTTCCTCCAATATACAATTTACGTACAAATATATTTTTAAATGAATTCATTTGTTTAAAATTATGATGGATGATAATCTCAAGGAAATTCAGAAAAGGATTTAAGATAAAAAGATTGATTAATTAAAGATGATAATTAATTGATTTGAGCGTGATTTATCTTAAAAATGAATGATTAAAGAATTGAATGCTAGTTTTATTTATACGTAAATATAGTTTCATGTATGGATGATCATGAGATAGAACAATACCTTTGTATGTGGATGGTTTCTTTTAATTTATTTATTTAAATTAAAATTTGTTGGTATGTGAGCCTTCTCCTCATTAATATATAGGGCCTACATGCCCAAGGTTTCTTTTATGTAAAACCCCTTTTTACCCTTCACATGCATGTGAGTTAAAAAAGGCATATGTAATGGATGGAACTCCCAAGCTAGTGGAGGTGGTTCAAGCTGGAACTGAGATAAAACCAATCCCAGGAGATACAGATGTGGACATGTGGAAGCTGTAAACACAAACCCAAAAGGTTCAAGGTGCTTCTCTGTAGCGGTCTGGAATTACTTCCAGTGGACTATAATTGATACCTATCAGGGCACTCCATGGGCGGCTACACCCCCTGGGTGGGACACACCACCATCCCCAGTGGCATCCATTTCCTCATGAAGCCCTTGGGCGGAGAGTCATGCTTCGTCCAACGCTCACATGTGAGAGTTCCCAAGGATCGGATACATTCCTACCTCCTTTGCCTCTGATACCAACTGTAGAGACCCGAAGCTTGACGTACATGGATATTAAATTACTTTTGAGGAATAATTAGTACATAACAAAAAAATACACACACAAGGATCGTAATAGTTTAGTGTCTTTGGAAACTCGGAACGTAATCTTCTAATCGTGGTGAAAGATCTCCAATATCTCCCATAAAGATCTTCCATTTTTTTTACCTAAAACCTTTCTTTATATACTGGGGAAAAGAAAACATAAAAGGGTGATCTCAAATGCTCAGTAAGGGTAAACAAAATAAATATAAATCTCATCGTATACACAAGCACATAACTTTTGGAAATCTTAACCTGCAAAAGAGATCATAATTTCATAACATGGGATAAATCATGGCAGTGAAATGTAATCACAATAATCATAACTTAAAACATGAAACTTTGTGGCATACACACAAAATCATAGAGAATCATTTCTTGTTAGTCAAGACTCATTGCCAAGACTATCTTAGTGGACAAAGTCTCTTTCTGAACCGAGTCATCCTCGTTTCAGTCCTGTTTCACTGAACCGGTATAACCTACCGTTCCAGCCATGTCTATCTCATGAGATATAAAATCTTTACCCAATGCATTGGAGGGAGATATAGGTCCCACCCATCTCATAATGATACCATTCTTATGCGTGCCACAAAATCATAAATCATACATCATTTCATAACCCATGTAATAAAAATGGGAATCTTAAACATCGTGACATCATAAAACAATTCATATAAGATAAAGGAATTCATAAAAATATAATTCCATCACAACATAATCAAATCAATGTAATAATAGTGGTAAAACAAAACCCTTTATTATCTTAGATGGAAAATAATTTTGATAAAACACTTGAACTCCATTCTTGAGGAAAATATCATTTCTACTTCAAAAACACTTTTCCTTTCTTAACATGTCATAAAATTTTAAACTAAAAGAAGTTGATTAAAAATAAACTTGAAAACATGTAAAGGAAGCTTCTTGGAAATAATTTTTTAAATATCCATTCATGCCGTATAAGTTAAAAAAACATTCTTCCCGTACTTTTTTCAGAAAAGTCAAAAAGTACCTCGTATGAAAAACGACAAAAGATTCCTTTCATATCCTTTACTAAAAACTCACCGAAGGGTAAAATTGGATTTAAAAAATTGTAGGTGGATGGAAATAATATTAAATATTGAGGAAACATGGATTTGGATGGCAAAATACACCCCAGTAAATACTAAAGTATAAACAATCTCGGATAAAAATGAGATTGTGATATTTCCCTTACCTTAGGTCCGATTTGCTTTGTATGTGTCTGAAGCTCCTCTTCTTTGAAACACCTCTTTGAATCCTCCACTTAGGGAACTAAGATTGGTCTTTGAAGAAGACCATGACCTCTAGGATTATTCTAGGGAAGTGGATAAGGGATTTTGGCAGGGGTTGGCCGAGCTTGAGTGCTCAAATTGGTGTGAGGAGGAGGGGGAGCAGGTGCCATTTTATAAGGGAGGAGAGGGGCACCTTAGGAATACCTCAAAATATTATTTTATATTAAAGTTAAAATCGGTTTATAATGGTTCCAAAGGGTCTTATTTCGAAGGTAAAGTGGGGATGGGTCGAAATCCTATCAATCAATAAGATTTAGACAAGTTTAGCTTATTATTTTAACCTTATCAATTATATTTAACTCTAAGTTAAATAATTTAACTTTTACCGTGACTTTTTGTTTTCTTACACTATATGGTTAATACACTTACTATAACATGACAAACGAACCCCAAGTTGTTTATTATTAATATATATATCCTTATCTAAGTCATTTGGCCAAACCTTAGATTTTTAGGAATAAAATAACAATTAATAATATAATATTTGATTTAAAAACTATTTTGTGTCAATTTTGACACTATTTGATATATGATTTTTGTGAAAGTCATAACAGAATTATATGTTCGAACCAAGTTGATTAAATCAACACTAATATATCATAGTAACCTAGAAAATTAGTGGAATTCATAAAAAGTCTCAAATTACATTTATTTTAGCATTTATAACATCAATTATGTTAACATTTCCTTAAAAGGGTAATTACTGCATCATCGTTGTGTCATAAATAAATTAATTTATTTAAAGTCTAAAAATTATAAATAAAATATCATTATTTAGGAAATCTTTTTAGATTTCTAATGAATATTTATAGTCGAATTTATCTTATGTATAACTCCATATTAAAAATGTTTTAGTTATTAAACTTTGATTTTAACTATTTTAACTATTCATTAAATAAAATAATATTAAATGTCATAATCTAATCCAAATGGACCTAAATGGTCATATTATATTCATAAGGTTGTTTTTGGTCGAATTACACTTATCCAATAGAATTAGAACATGTGTTAGGGTAATAGTAATATCATATTTACCCTTAGTTACCCTATTTACTATTAACCGCGGTAAAAAAAAGTAAAAAGTTACTATTCACCAAAAATTATTTTTATCTCATTGAACCACATTTTACTTACTTATATCAACCGTGTCTGTCGGATTTTCGAAATTCCATTCACAGAAGCGGTAAAATTAAGTTTTATGCAAAATTCAGTTTTTAACCTACCACTTAGTGGTTTCACTATTCATCAAAAATTGAAGTTTTTCAGAAAAATGCCAAAATTTCACCCTAAGCTATAATTGATATTCTGAATTCAAAAATGATTTATATTTTACAAAATTCCCAACATATAAATTGCATTAATTAATTTTATAATTAATTTCCACTGTCATAACAAATAGCGTGTTTTTAAGAGATAATAACTATCAAAAGATTGACACTTGTTTATAACTGGTTTAAATGTGAAATTACATCCAATGACCAACATTGTATTAAATTATAAAAATATATTCTAAATATACTTTAAAACCACTCAAATTAATAATTTATCACTATTAATTATTTCGATTAAAAAAGTTTTTTTTAATTAAAATTTAGTAATTTTCACTATTCATCAGAATATGAAAGTTATCCGAAAAGTACCAAAATTTCACCTTAGGATAAATTCGATACTCCGAATCCATAAATGAAGTCCATTTTGAAAAATAAAATTTACAAAATTTCAAAAAGTGGTTATTACTATTCATAACGGCTAGTTTTAATAATATCTTAATAGCATATCGTTGTTTAGCGAAACTTGGTGTCGCGTACAACACACGCTATCGTGGAAGGTCGCGATTGCGTGTAATTCAAGCCAGGTCAAAGATGTGTGTTGTGAAAGCTCATTTTGATGTAGCGTATAACACAAGACATTAATGAAATTAAAAAGAATATTTTTCATAAAATCTCGGGGTGTTACATTCTCCCCTAGGCCAGGGTTAGTTTACCAACCACTAGATAAACTAACCATTAGAAAATCTCATGATCATACCATTTACTTTATTTTATTTCTGTCATTTGCATGGTTTATCGTTATGGATGTGTTGTTACGATCACATAATTAATTAATTAAATAAGCATGCAAGATGAAACTAAAATAAACCAGAATTATGTCTAAATATTATCAAGACATCATTAATCACTTAAGTAAGTTCCAATTAATATTAACAAGCATGTGATAATAATAAATTCACGCATAAGAGATAAAAATCCCTCAAATAAAATATTAAGATAGACCAAGCCTTCTGTCACTTGATTAAGGGAAAAACTCAATAAAACTATGTGTTTGACCAATCCTTGTTGGGACACTTACTTTTATATAGAAAGCCCTTATGAAAGTTTTTGGGTTGACTTAACCATATTACATCAAGAGGAGTATCCCTTGCTAGACTTGGTGTAATATTTGATGCAAGAGTTGAGGAAATCCAAATTCATTATTTCAGGATTGGGGAGTCCACCCAACAGATCAAGGAGCTGCAAGCCCGCAGTTGGAAAATACCTACCTACCAAAATACCTTCTTATAGCTTGACCAACCCTTGTTGGGGTGTTATGTGAAGGGGAATATGGATCCTTGACACTAGAATGTCATGAAAATTTTACATTATGAGTTCAATGGTGAGGGCCATTAAGACTTGATAAAATAGTGGGAGACTTCATAAAAATTATTATTTCTCATAAAATGTAATCAAGGAAGTACTAATGATCTGCTCTTTTAATTGTAGAATAAAAATGACAAGCTCGTCAACCACACTATCCCTACGATCAATTCTGGATAAAGACAACATCCTTGCTGGCAGTAACTTCTAGGAATGGTTTAGATGTCTTCAGGTTATCCTATGCCATGAACGGAAGTCTTACGTTCTAGAGTCATAATTACCTAATCCACATGCCAAGGAGGTGAGTAATGAGGATTTTCTAGTCTATGAGAAACATATGAATGACATGGTTGAAATTCAATATTTGATGTTATCATCAATTTATAGTGAGCTCATAAAGTCTCATGAAAACATAGATGTTTATAGAATGCTAGAGAACCTATGTGGTCTTTACTAGGAGAGAGTAAGACAAGAAAGGTTTGAGATTTCTAAGGCACTCTTTCAGAGTAAGATTAGAGAAGGTGCCCTAGCTGGGCCTCACGTAGTCAAGCCCATTGGCTACATTGAGTGCCTGAATATTCTAGGGTTTAAACTCTTTGAATAACTAGGCATTGATCTCATTCTCGCATCACTCCCTCAGAGCTTCTCTAACTTTGTTTTCAATTTCAATATAAAAAACATTGAGAAGTCTCTATCTGATCTTCTTATCCTCATTCACCAAGTGGACAAAGATATAAAGCCCGAAAAGCCTTATTTCCTTATGGTGAATAAGAGGAAAGGGAAGGCGAAGAGATTTAAGACCAAAGCTTCTTCAAATCCTTCCAAGAAAAGTAAAATCAAAGGGGAGGCAAGGGAATATAAGGCTGTTTGTTTCACATGTGGCAAGAAGGGCCACTAGAAGAAGAACCACACCCAACCTAAGAATCAAGGGAAAGGTTCAGGTGCATTTGTTATCTAATACAATCTATATGTTTCTACAAATTGGGTTTTAGATACAGATCATGGTGCTCACATATGTATCCAAATACAGAAACCAAGTAGATTCAGGAAGATTGATTGAGGGGAGGTAGATCTACAAGTAGCCAACGGATCCAGACTTATTGATGTAATTGTTGGGTACTACCACCTCACATTTACAACGGGGATGATCTTGGTGTTAAAGGGTTTTTTTATGTGCCTTCTGTAACCAAAAAACATAATTTCTGTATCCAGACTAGATATTGATGGATTTGTTTTCAAGTTTGGAAATGAATGTTTCTTCTTTTATAACGATAGAATTTTTTTGGTAGGGAACATTTATACAATGGTCTTTATGTGTTGGATTACACAAACCAAGTAATGGAAATCGATGACAAAGATACTTCACATGACTCATACCACACCCAAATTTGGCATCAACAGCTAGGTCATGTAAACAAGAAATGCTTGAAAAAGTTACATTAAGATGGATATTTAGATTCTTTTGAACTAAAAACACTTTGTATATGTCATGCATGTTTACAAGGAAAAATTACCAAAGCCCCATTTTTTGGGAAAGGTGAAAGGGATAAAGAACTTCTTCAATTGGTTCATATCGATGTGTGTGGAAAATTTCTAGTTAAATCAAGGGGTGAGTACGCATACTTCATAAATTTTACTGATGATTTCAGTAGATATGGATATATCTACTTAATGAGGTATAAGTTGGGTTCCTTTGATAAGTTCATGGAATACAAGAATGAAGTTGAGAACCAGCTAGGTAAGAAGATTAAGAAAGTGTGATAAAACTAAGATGGGTAATAACTTAATCAGAACTTCATTGATTACTTACAAGAGTTTGGGATCCTATCCCAAATCACTCCTCCTTACACACCTCAATGGAATGGTGTAAACGAAAGGAGGAACCACACCTTGTTGGACATGGTGATATCAATTATGAGTCATGCAAATCTTCCATTATCCTTTTGGGGGTATGCGTTACAAACAGCGGCACACATACTAAACCAAGTAGCAACTAAATCAATAAATGGTATTCCATACGAGTTCTGGAGTGGAAGAAAAGCCATGTTATCGAATTTACATGTGTGGGGTAGAAAATCATTTGTTAAGGCCTCTTGAGGTAGAAAACTCACACCCTGAGGCACAAAGTGTACCTTTATAGGATACCCTAAGGAAACAAGATGATATTACCTATACAACCCCTTATATAAAAATGTTATAGTGGAAAGAAATTCCATATTCCATGAGAGGGATAACATCTCCAAAAGAGATAGTGGGATCAAGATAGACTTTGATGAAGTCGAGGGTCAAGGTTTACAAGAGTTGGTACAGGAACAGATTCCACAAAGCCCTGTGGAAGAAGAATTTGTTCTAGAGACACAAGTACTGTGTAAGAGTACAAGTGAGATTATAGAACCAGAATGGTACGGTTTTCTAGTTACCAAGGATGGTGAATCATTATTAGTTGATAATAATGATCCTATAACCTACAAGGAAGTAGTAAGTGGCATAGATGTTGCCAAGTGGTAAGAAGCCATGAATTCTGAAATGGATTCCATGTACCAAAACCAAGTCTGAATTTTGGTAGATCCTCCATTTGATGTAAATACTTTTGGTTGAAAATGGGTATTCAAGAAGAAAATGAACATGGAAGGACAATTCAGTACCTATAAGTCTCGAATGGTTGCAAAATAGTTTAAACAGCATCAAGGAATTGAATATGATGAAACCTTATCACCAATTGAAATTATAAAATATATCAGAATTCTACTTGCCATTTTTGCTTACCATGACTACGAGATTTGGAAAATGGATGTCAAAACAGCATTCCTTAACGGGAACCTTCGGGAATATGTCTACATGACACAACCTGAAGGGTTTGTGACTCCAAAGGATGCCAATAACGTATGTAAGTTGTACAAATCCATTTATGGATTAAAGAAATCATCTAGGTCATGGAACATTCATTTTGATGAATCCATAAAAGAATTTGGTTTTATCAAGAATGAATGTGAGCCTTGTGTCTACAAACGGTTTAGTGAGAGTGCGGTCATTTTCATAATAATATATGTTGATGAAATATTACTTATTGGAAACGAGATACCAATCTTAAAGTCTATTAAGGCATGGTTGAATCAATGCTTCTCCATGAAAGACTTGGGCGAGGCAGCGTATATCCTTGGGATCAAGATCCATCATGATAGATCCAAGAGATTGATGGGCCTATGTCAAAGTACATACATTGATAAGATAATGAATAGATTCAGTATGGAACAATGCTATAGGGGATTGTTGCCAGCATCACATGGAATTCATCTTTATAAGAAAATGTGTCCTCAAACACATGAGGAAAGAAAGATAATGGAAAGGACTCCATACGCATCAGTGATTGGGTCAGTCATGTATGTCATGCTATATACTAGGCTAGATGTCACCTGCATATTGAGTGTGGTAGGAAGATATCAAACTGACCCAGGTGTCCACCATTGGATGTCAGTCAAGACTATCCTAAAGTATCTAAGGCATACTAAGGATATGTTTCTGGTTTATGCAGGAGATGAGGAACTAATCATCATAGGATATGCATATTCTAGTTTCCAGACTGATCAAGATGACATGAAGTTGCAAACAGGATACATCTTCACTTTGAATGAAGGTGTAGGGAGCTGGAAGAGATCAAAGCAGAGTGTGGTCACAGATTCTAAAGTAGAGTCTAAGTATATTGCAGCTTATGAGGCAGCTAAATAAGTAGTTTGGATGTGAAGCTTTGTCCAAGAGCTAGATGTGATACCTAGCAGTAAAGATCTCATCACACTGTACTGTGAAAATATTGTAGTGGTGGATCTCACAAAATATCCAAGGTCACATCAGTGGAAGAATCACATACATAGGAAGTATCATCTCTTGAGGGATTTTTCTCAGAGAGGTGAAGTTGCAATGAGCAGTATTTCTATAAAATACAATGTGGCAGACCCCTTGAATAAAGCCTTGACTCAGTAGAAACATGATCATCATGTGAGGTCTAGCAGACTAAAAGTCGTAGGCAGTTGGCTCTAGTCCAATTAAGAGTTTGTAAGATTTGGTATCCTAGAACCAATCGGTTTTACTTTGATTACATGGATATTTAATGTATTATTACATATTGTTCATTGTTCTGCATGACTATGATGTAATAATTTCATAGAGTATTTTTTACATTGATAAGGTCATGGAAGTTCCCTGCTATGATGAGAACCTTGAAATTCTATAACAATATTCTTAAATATAGTTTTGTGGTTGCATGACATACTATGATGGGACACATAGCATGCAAACTGTTAGTTGTGAGTACTCGTAAGCAAATGAGACTTCCTATCATGAATTTTGCACTTGGTAATCTCCAAGATAGAAGATTATGAGAACAGACCTGCTAGTAGGAATTCCGTATGTTTTAGTGTCATTGGATATTTCTATCTGCGATCATGTGTAATGATCCTTAGAATTTAAGATTGTCATTAATATGTTTCATGACTCGCGTACTTTGATTTACTAACGAAAACTGTCACGCAGGCAGTTGGCGGGAAGTAGGGTACATTGGGTGCGTCACAAGTGGCATGTTATTAATGGATAATTTGAGGAAGGATTTGTCCTTTACATTTATGGATATTGATATCTCATCCCTTTGATTGAAATATAACCATCATGAAAAATTCCATGGCCATGGTGTAACGATGAGTTTATTTCAGGTAGTCAAAGAATGACGTATCAAGCATAAAATTTGATGACACCATCATGAAACCTGCTTGATGAGATATTGTGACAAAGGGATTATATTACATAGTGAGCATTCGTATGTGGATTTCATTGTTGTGACTTTACGTTATTTATCTAGGGTTCCTTGACCTATTGCTAGACAGTACTCTTGGACTTTAGGCAAGCCCGCCTAATGCCAATGAGAAAGAATCCTAGAGGGTCACACACTAAGTGTTTTTGGTGGTCTTGGTTAAATTCTATTTGAATTTAATTAATTAAATAAATAATATTCTTAAGACCGTGGAATAATTTTATTCAATTTAAAATGATCGTATAAATTAAATAAAATATATTGAACATTTAATAAATATTTATTTACTAGTTTGTAAATAAAATATTTATTTAAGAGAATAAATTATTTATTTATTTATTCAGGTGTTCGATAAATGGAAGTGGAGTTTGAGTGGACCTAGGTCATTTCGGTAGTAAAATAATTATTTTCAAGATGGTAAATAATTATTTAACTAGTTGGAATAAGTTAAAATAATAATGATGTTGCTATTATTTTGTGACACGGAATTTTATTTTATAATTCCTTTTTGAACAAGTTGGCGCACCATGAATAATGGCGCAGTATTATTATTATGAGCATGGGTTTTCTTTAAGTTCATAAATTTATTTAATCATTCTTATGAAACTAAATATTTTAACTGAAATTCCATGTATATAAATAGACAAGTATGCCTATTGTGCCATACACCACACCACACACCTGGTGAATTGAGAATTGTTGAGCCAAACAATTTCTCTCTCGAATCCTCTTCTCTCCCCTATCAAGAATGAGATATTTTCTTCAAGGTTAAATAACAAGCGATCATGAACAACCGACACAATACACTCGCTTCACCGTGCTAGCACCCGGAGAACGAGCGGTGTCGATCGGAGGCCATCAGAGCATGTGTGGATCACCGATAGAGGGATTCAAGTTTGGATCCTTAAAAGTGCAACAAGATAATCCAAAAGAGTCATTCCAGATGATCAATATCATCAATGAAGAAAAATACCAAAGATCCAGGTATTATTTTTCTTTATGAGATTAATTAAATTAATTATAAACATGATGTACAAGATCCTCTCTAAATGTTTCCCCCCTCTTTATTATTTATCTAAATCTTTGATTATATTCCATGGAGACTAGCGTTCATCATCGTATTGGTCCTGGAATAATCATTGATCATGGTAAAAATCAAAGTTGGGTGTCATCCCAACCACGCTTCTGTTGCGCCTAGAACCTTCAACGCTCACATTCTCATTTCAAGGAAACTACCCAAGGAAATAATTAAACTACCCTTACATGGGGGTTAAGCCATGGACATATTAAAGGATTCATTTATAAGTCATTACACTAATTTAGGTTTAGTTCATAAAAAATTTCATGGTTTAGATTTAATGAATATCTAATACTATTCATAATGAAAAAGTATTTGGTACTTTATTTAGCTAAAATCACAAGGCACAGAGAAAAATTATATTAAACTTCCTTTTAAACATTGATTTTTAAATAACATCTCATCATATTTAAGAATTTCTTATATAAACTCTATTTTTAAAATCATTTATTTATTCATAAGCTTCCACAATTGGTCTTATTTAAAGAAATTTTCAATTTAAATCTATATATAAAATTCACTTCAGGTTTTAATTGACATTTTAATTAACTAAAGCCTCATAATAATTAATCTCAAAAGTAGATAACACATATATTTTTAATTAGAGATGGGACTATTCAAGTAATATTCAACAATATGAATATATGTAACACCATATAAGAGGTTTTGGACACTTTAAATGATCATCACTATATAATATAAGTATAACCCCATGGGTTTAAACACTAAGGAATGTCAAAATAAAGGCAACTTAAAAGGGTCCCAATCATGAAAGAATAATGGTGACCTACAAGGGTCTCATCAAGTCATCCAATATCAAGTTCTAAAAAACCCTTAATGGGTTAACTCATATGAAACATGCCTCAACTAACCTACTTAGGTCCATTTTTTCATTTAGGAATTTAGCCATATGGGGTTTCATACCCAAGAAATAGAGTTATAAGACTTTATAAGGGAAAATCATTTAAAAGTCAAAATTTAATGTCTTTTATTTTTATATAATAGTCTCTAGGTATATAAATCTCATAAAAAATTGTTTGATTATTTGGGTCACCATTTTCCAATTTATAAAGTGCTCGTACACTTTATAGATTGCAAATTATCTCCCATTTAATGAAAACCAATAATGTTTCAGCCCATGCGACCAATGGTCCATGGCTAAAATAGGTATTAATTAGTTAGTTAAGGTGTATCCATCAATCTATGAGGGAAAACACCATTTAGGTTGATTTTGAGACTTTAATAAACAATTTTATATCATAATTATAATAATGTATGATATCAAAAGTAGTAGATAAAATTAAACATTCTAATAATCACAAAATCATGAGAAAAAATCACGGAAATCCACTACGTAAGCAGGGAAATACCCAAAAATAGTGCATAGATAAACATTCTAATCATAACAATAAAATCATATAAGCATGTTTTACATGAAAACATAAAAAGTAAATCACACATCATATTACTCAAAAAGCGTGAAAATGAAATACCTAAGCAGGTATAGAAATAATCATGTTACGAAAATACCGAAAATGGTATAACAAGAATGATAATGAACACACAAGGAACATAAACTCATCTTGAATAGCCTAGAAAATGCAATCAACATGGCATAGAATATACATGGCATGTAAAACTCTATGTACCTATAATGATGCATGTGATTCTACATCCTTACCATACTAGGCCAAGGGTAAAATGAAATAAATCCCATAAATATGTAAGCAGTGGGATAGTACACCAACCACTCAAGGTGAAATCATAATCAACTATAACAAAGAACATCACGAAAAATAATCTCATCCCCAGCCACTTTGACTTTTCCCCGTGTGTGGGTTGATCACTCCCAGACATGACTATTTACCAAGCACCAACATATTCCTAGTCTCCTATCTACCAGCCCAAAACTGTAAGGAAAATGAAGGAAAACACCTTTGATACCACTTTTTAATGTCTCGTACTGACTGACTATAAAACCAGTAGCCGGATCAGTTACCACATGGCCTCAAGTGCGCCTCCCCATACACTAGAGGATACCGACTAGTAACAAGGGTCCAATGATGGTATATTGAGGATACTATACCCTCATGATCAAAATAGCATAGTGGTATAAGAGATAAATAAATAAGTCTCCTAAAAATGGAAGTGGTATAAATAAAGGATAGAGTAATAGAAGATAAATATAATAAACGAGTAAAAGGTTTCCATAACCAAATACACAACTATGCATGCATGTCCATGTGAAGCTACAAAATCCAAAGAACAAACATATGGAAAGTAAATGTGATACAATATAGGAATAAAGAAAATAGAATAAAAAACTCTAAGGGTGATCTCCACGAGAATCCTAAGTACTTTCTCATTCCTATTCTTCTAAACTCCCATGTAATATGCGCAACACAAGAAATAATCCACGAACCTATGAACATGAGATCTTCTTAGGTACCCTAGTGCAATGGAGGCCCAAACAGGGTATGAGATATACTCAGTTGGTCACTAACAATGGTGTCTAAAGCATAATCCAATCTGTAAATATAAATATGATAGTGCAAAAATATTATAAATAGATATAATATGAATAAAGAAATAAATTTAACAAGTCGGGCTCAGGTTCCTCAAGTACACCTTGCCTACCATACCTACTTCAGCCTAAGATGGAATGCCTCTAAGTATAATATATGTATATATGTAGAGATGTTTACATATATATGCCCTATGGATGTAGTGACTATAACACCTAAATATTTTATGGTATTTATATTCTTAAATAAATTCAATTCATTCGATATTTTACATTGCACAAATGAACCGTGATATACAATTAAATAATAACTTGACCATTGGAATATAAATGCGAACATTAGGAATAGTAATCTGACCAACAGAATAGTAACCATACCTATGAAATTATAAATAAAATTTATGTATCTTATGAGCAAAAATATGATATATTTATATCATGGAATAAGTAAATAAATGTATTAAAAATTATAAATTAAGTGTTGGTATTTTTATGAAATGTAAATGTTTATTTACAATTTTATAATTAATATAATAATTTAAAAGAAAGTTTATTTTCATAAAATAGATTCATAAACTAATATTTTGTTGTCTTATGGTTATAATGTAATATTATTATACCTTCAATAAATTTTAAATGTGTCGTAAAATCATTTATAATATTAAAATCGGTATTTGTTTAATAAATGATGATTTTAATTAAAAATTAAATTTATCATATTTAGAAAACTATTTTGATAAAATGGATTTCATTTTTATTTCTACATGTTAAAAAATGTTTAGGTAAAATTTTTGGGATTTTTCTAAAAAAAATTGATTTTTTTGTGAATAATGAAATACGGTAATTTACAGTATTTAACAAACATGTAAATTTTTGAGTCATGTATGATGTATGGATGATGTAATCACCATAATATTTAAATATACTTATATATTTACTATATTTATTCATATTAATCAACACTATTGATAATCTTGATCCAAAATAATAAACTAATGAATAAAATAATCAACAAACACCCCTCTCCTCCACTATAAATATCACCCCTCACCACCTCTTCTCATCACACCTTATAAGACTTTAAACTTGTCCAATTTATATATAATACTATTCCAAAGACTATCTCCCACATCTAGGTTCCTTTTTTCTCACCAAAATACCAATCCCAAGCCCCTTAAGGACGTTCTCAAGGAGAAGAAATCAAGAGGTAAAATCCTCTTTCGTTCTCTTTTAATTTATTTTAATTTCTATTATTTTCTTATTTTCTTCTTATCTCCTCTATAATAAAAATGAATTATAACCCCATTATATTATATATACTTAAATTTTATTATGATAATGGAATTCCCATCATCAAACCCCTTCTTCTCTCCCTTTTATTCTAAAAATGAAATCATCATCCGTGATGTGTCTATTTACCGCCATCATGGATGATGTGTTTTAATTTTTCATTACCGCCTTCAAGTATGGAAATAAAACCATAATTAAGGTTAAATAATATTTTATTATACACATTCTAATTTATATAATGGTCTAGAACCAGTATATATACATAATATTAATTAATAAAACTAAACTAGTTTGTGATGATGGAAAAAATGCCAAAATAATTTAAATGGTTATCATTAACGTTTTATATAGTGAAAAATCCTAATATATAGAAAAATGATATATAAGACCAATTAATATTCTGTAAGTTCATTAATAACATACAATTTCAATTTTTTACAACTATTCCCATTTTAGATGATCTTTCATACATGTATACAAGTGAACCAATCATGAAAACCAAAGAAATGAACACTCCTGAACGAAAAAATTGAATATTATAACTCATCAAAAAGCCCATAAATGAACTTAATAAAATTATAATAAATAAAATAAATGTTTAATAGGTTCTTAATTAAGTTATTAATTAATCTAATTTCAATATCCAAAACATTAAGTGCAAGTTTAGAACACTTTCAGACACAAGATAAGGGTTTTCTCATATCACTTTTATTTCTATGATATTTTCCTTATTCACCACTTATTCCTTGTGTTTAGTGTATGAATTATTCAATTTCATATATAATATCATGAATTCATTTATATTTAATTTATTCAATGTTTCATTTTATGATTATTAATTTTATGGGTCATATGATTCGATTGACGACAAAGTGGTAAAGGATTCTCTATGAACCCCCATTTTTCCTTTGAGTTACGGTTTCTCTATATTTACCCCTAATTTAAATATTAATTATTCTTATGTAATCATTCTAAATTATGTTTTTATGTTCCAAACATATATACCTAGCTCAATTATTCTTTCTTTTATGGGTAAATACTTGTTTTTTAAGGTTTATTTTCCAATTCATCCTCATAAGAAAGCTCAATTAAAGGGAACTTCTCAATTTTTCACCCATTTTCAAGTGCACTACATAATTTTTTTTAATCCACCATTATTTTTATAAAATACCACATTTTATAATGACAAAATATCTTTGTTAACTTATAGTTTTATACAAATAATTATGCATTTTCCCTTTTAAAATACACATAAATCTTTTTCCTTAAACCGCACTAAAGTGGATCATTTATAAAGTTTCTTAAACACTATTTTTATATGTTTTCACCATAGTTAGACATCATTTATCATGATCTATGCCTATTTTCCATTATGAATATCCAAGTATTATTTCAAATCCATTATTTTATGGAAACTATTAAGATATTCCCTTTGGTTATGTCTTATTCACCACTTATTTCTAATGTGTAATGTATGTATACTTTCATTTTATTTATGATCATCATTCACTGAATATTTCATTAAATATGCATATTTACTATATCATATATATGATTATTGTCTTATTCATATACCATTTTTACATATGGTTTTTTAATTTGAATGTTGTTATTGAATTGAATCTATATATGAATAATGATTTGGACTTGCAGTAACGAGTGGGGTATGGTTATAGATAGGTCATCGATGTATCGACATGTCTCATGAGACAAAAAAGTTGAAAAAAACCCTTCCTTTTTTTTCCATGAAGAATAATATGGGTTTCTACCCACAGAATTAAACCATATTGATGGTATAATGGTTCATGCGCCAAATACATGATGTCTAATGATTAAGAATTTTCTTCATTTAGTATTCAGTTATTACTTTCCATGATATTTTCACTATGAAAAAAAATATGGATGTATTTTCATTCTTAGTTTATTTATGGAATGTATATTTCAGTTATTTACCTTTCCATAATTCCTATGACTTATTTACCATGCTTTACTTATTATTATTTTATGTTTTTTCTATATTCAACCCTTAATAAACATTAGAGATAACCCTTTTATTTTTTTTCTTCCCCAGGTTATGAAGATGAAACCTTTGAATAAGTATTAGGGTAATAGATTCTTTTATTTTGTTATATTATATGTATAATTACCAATATAATAATAGAACAATGTATGTATCTATTTTTTCAAGACTACTAAATGGATCAATTCTTGGTGATGTGATCTCTTGCATCTATTCCATTGTAATAAAATAACCACGAACTCTGGGCTACTGGGGTTGGGGGTTTTTATAGTTGGTATCAGAGACATATTTAGTAAAAATCGTCAAAACTAGATGTTAAATAAACATGGGAATTATAATAACTCCTTGTAGTGAATTTTTGGATCAATAATAATTAGGATTATGATCTAACTTAGTGTGTGTCGTTATTTATTTATGGAACCTAATGGAAATAAATGAATCAATACCCATAGACTATGTAGGGATTTCCTCACTGAGCAAGTCAACACAGTTAGGGTTGGATCTGAGCAGATCAAGGCTATATTAGAATATCTTACTCAGGTTATGAAAAATAACCATACTACATCTATTTTGGATCATTTAATGCAGTGGAATCCCCCATATTTTAGTGGGACTACTAATCTAGTGGTAGCTAACCAGTGGATCAAGTCCCTTGAAAAGATATTTCTAGCATTGGGATGCAATGAAAATGAAAAGGTAATAGTGGTAGTAAATTGTATAAAGGGAGATAATGATAAATGGCGGTATTTTATCCATAATACTAAGGAGGAATATGAAATATAATTCATGGAATGAAGAAATTTTAAAAAACATTCTATGAAAAATATTTCTATCGTGAGCAATGAATTGAAATGGAGAGAAAATTCCTAAGATTAAAGCGAAAGGAAGAAAAGAGTTTTGCATAGTATGAGGCTACAATCACAAGACTATCCAGGTATGTTATAGATTATATATGTTATTCAAAATACATGATTGATCATTTCTTTTAAGCTCTTAATCCAAGTCTCTAAATTGAATGCACTGGATTCTCAAAAAAAATCAACAAATGATGAAATGGTATTAAGTTCCATCAAAATGAAGAAGGAATTTTCTAGATCCTATATGTTCAAGGTAAATCTAGAGAATAATAGGCCTTCTAATAACCATGGAAATTTTGAATCTTCAAAGAATAAGAGGGGAACAAATCAATTCCCATTAGGCAAAAATTGTGGAAAGAATCATCCTAGGAAATGCTTGAAAGGCATGGGAGTTTGTTATAAGTTTAGAGAAAAGGGTCATTGAGAAAATGGATGTAAGGGGAAGAAACAAATCAATTATGTTCAATGCTTCAACTGTATTGAAATGGGGAATTATTCAAATAAATGTCCCAAGAGTCAAGGGAATCTACCAAAAAAGAGGCCAAGGGGAGATTTCCATGATTATGTGATCACCATAGCTGAAGTAGAAGTACCCAATGATGTGGTGGCATGTACAATAATAATATCTTCAAATTTATCCAATGATTTATTTGATTATGGATCATCAAAATATTTTATATATACACAATTTTATAATAAAATTAGATATTTCCATTTTTATTTAATAATGGAGTTATCAATCAAAACCCCTAAGGGAAGGCTCATTGCAACAAAGATGTGTTAGGAAGTTATAATTATGGCATATAAATGTGCTTTATTTTTCGAACTTATCATCATAACTATGGTTTACTTTGATATAATCCTCAGTATGGACTGACTTTCAAAATATGATGTGATACTTTTTTTCAAGAAGAAGGAAATTACGATTTATGGGGAATATATAGAATCCCTTATCTTTAGAGTGGAAACATCATCATCTAATTCTTACCTAGATCCACCCCCAGTAGCTCTACTGAATGAAATTTTTGGGGAGAAATAGAAAACAACATCTAGGTATGAAAAAATTCATCTTCAAATTGATGATTTATTTATTATATAGGAATATATTGATGTAATTCCTAAATAATTACCTGAGCGCCCCCCCCCCCAAGCATGAAGTTGAGTTTACCATTGATTTAATCCCCAATGCAAGACCAATATCAATGAATCCTTATAGAATGGACACTGTGGAATTAGTGGAGTTGAAGGAACAACTAGAATAGTTATGTAATAAGGGATTTATTCACACTAGTGTTTCTCCATGGGGAACCCTTATTCTTTTTGTTAAGAAGAAATGTGGATCCTTGAAGTTGTGCATTGACTATAGAGAAATCAATGTTATTACAATAAATAACAAGTATCCTCTGCCTCTCATTGATGATTTATTTAATAAACTTCATGGAGATTAATATTTTTTTAATATTGAAATACATTCTAGGTATCATCAATTGTGAGTAAAGAAGGAAGATATTCTAAAGATATCATTTCAGATGATCTAAGGTCATTGTGAGTTTATAGTAATGTCATTTGTATTTACTAATGCACCCTTTGTTTTTATGAATCTGATGAATAGAATATTCAATGAATACTTGATTATTTTTTTAGTATTCATTGATGATAGTATGGTGTATTATAAAATATATTAATACCATGAGAATCACTTGAATATTATTCTTAAGACTCTCAGAAGGAAAGAGTTATATGGTAAATTTAGCAAGTGTGAATTCTAGATTCAGGAAATTTCTTTTCCTGACCATATTTTCTCTGAGGATGGAATCTTAGTTGATCCTATGAAGATAGATAAAATCCAATAATGTCATACACCAATGAAAATAACTAAGGTACATAGTTTTATTGGTTTAGCAGGTTACTATCGGCATTTCATTCATAATTTTTCTTGATTGGCTAACCTGTTAACCAATATCAAATGTAAAGTGGTTAAGTTCAAATGGACAAAAGAATGTGCCGAATGTTTTTAAGAATTGAAGAGAAGATTAATCAATCCTCTAATTTTGACTTTACTTTCAAGAAATTATGGGATTGTGATATTTAGTGATGCGTTAAAGAAATTACTGGGTTGTTTCCTTATACAAAATGATAAAGTTGTTACATATTCATAAAGGTAGTTGAAGACTCATGAACAAAATTATCCAACTCATGATCTTGAGTTAGAAGCTATAATATTTTCTCTGAAGATATAGAGAGACTATCTCTATGTTGAAATATTTGAGATATATACAGATCACAGGAGTTTTAAATATATATTTACATAGAAATAACTCAACATGAGGCAAAGGTGTTGGCTTGAGTTGCTCAAAGATTATTATTACTCAATACACTACCACCCAGGAAGAGAAAATAAGGTAGCATATGAATTAAGTAGGAAATATCATGGACTTTAGACTCAAATGAGGATTGAGAAAGATCCTATGTTAATGAATTTAGTAAATACATATATGGGAATTTTTAGGGAAGGAGAAACATCACTCCATTTTCAAATGATTGCTAAACCATCTGTATTGGAGAATATAAAAATTTCTCAATCTGATTATGAGAATTTTCAAAAGAAAATTAAAGCTATTAAAGATGGAAGATTGGAAGAATTCAAGTATGATGATGGAATTATAAAATTTGGAAAGAGGTTATGTGTTCCATCATTACCTGAGATAAAAAAACTATTAGATGATTATCATAGCTAAGATTTTTCTATACACCTAGGTAGTACCAATATGTATGGAGATCTAAAGGAACAATTTTGGTGGAATAATATAAAGTGTAAAATTGATGATTATGTGTCAAGATGTATGGTTTTTCAAAAATTCAAGGCTAAGAAACAACATTATAGAGGATTCAAGAAACCTATGTCTATTCCTATATGGAAGTGGGATGACATTACTATGGATTTTTTCACTAGATTATCAAATACCCCCATAAAGAATGATATGAAATGGGTAATTATTGATCACCTTACAAAATTGGTGTGTTTTCTTTCTATAAGAGAATACTTACCTCTTGAGAACCTAGAAATACTCTGTATTAATGAAGTTTTAATAATTTATGGTGAATCTCTATCGATTGTGGTTGATCAAGATTCTCATTTTACATCAAAATTCTAGAAGATTCTTCATAAGGCTTTGGATAATGAGCTTCATTTAAGTATTACTTATCACCCTCAAAGCAATGGACAATATGAAAGGACTATTAAAACATTATAATACATGTCACGATCATGATCACTTGAATTTAAAGGTATGTGAGATCATTATTTACCTTTGGTAGAATTTTTCTACAATAATAGTTTCCATTCAAGAATTCAAAGGGTGTCATATAAATCATTATATAGAGATATTTTTTACTCCAACTTGTTGAGATGAAGTTAGTGAGAGGAAAATTATAGGCCTAAAAATTATTGGTGAGACAACGATAAAGGTAAAGATTATTTAGGTTCATATTAAAGCATCCCAAAGTAGGTAAAAGAGTTATGTTGACAACCGAAGAAAGGATTTGTATTTTCAAGTTGGAGATCAAGTCTTTATGAAAGTATCTCCCTAAAATGGTTTTATAAGGTTTTGTAAGAAAGGGAAACTAATACCTAGGTACATCAGACCATTTTAAATTTTGGGAAGAATTGGAGTTGTATCTTACCTGTTAGCAATGCCGCCAAGTCTCTCCAAATTTCATGATATGTTCCACATATCATTGTTAAATAAGTATATGTCAGACCCATTGCATGTACTCACCTGTGAATAAATAAAATAAGAACATAATTTTTCTTACTAAAAATATCCTATCAAGATTCTTAACACTAGAGAGAAAGCATTGAGAAATAAAATGACTCGACTGGTAAAGGTTCCTTGGAGAAACCATAAAATGGAACAAGAAAAATGGTAACCTGAGGATGCTATGAAGAAGAACTACCCACATATGTTTAAAAGAAAATATTCACGAAAAAACATTGAGGATGAAATTTTCGAAGGGGGTAAGAATATAACACCCAAATATTTTATGGTATGTATCTTCTTAAATAAATTTAATTCATTTGATAGTTTACATTTCACAAACAAACTGTGATATACAATTAAATAGTAACTTGACTGTTGAAATAGTAATATGACCATTAGTAATAGTAATATTACCAATAAAATAGTAAACCTACCTATGAAATTATAAATAAAAATTGGTTTATCTTATTAATGAAAATATAATATATTTATATCATGAAATAAGTAAATAAATGTATTAAAAAATGATAAATTAAGTGTTAGTATTATTGTGAAACATAAATGTTTATTTACAATTTTATAATTAATATAATAATTTAAAATAAAGTTTATTTTCATAAAATAGATTCATAAATTAATATTTTGTTGTCTTATGATTATAAGATAATTTTATGAGACCAAAATTAATTTTTCAAAGTGTAGTAACATTGATTATAATATTAAAATCTGTATTTTTCAAATAAATGATGATTTTAATTAAAAATTAATTTTCTCATATTTAGGAAATTATTTTCATAAAATGGAGACATTTTTTGAATTCTACACATCAAAAAATGGTTAGGATGAATTTTTGGTATATTTCTAAAATAGTTGAATTTTTGGTGAATAGTGTAATACGGTAATTTATGTTATTTAACACATACATGCATTTTTTCATATATGATGTACGGTTGATGTAAGAACCATAATATATAACTCTCATTCTCTATTTACTGTGTTTATTCATATTAATCAACACTATTGATAGTCTTGATCCAAAATAATAAACGAATGGGTAAAATGATCAAAAAACACCCCTCTCCTCCACTATAAATACCACCCCTCATCACCTCTTCTCCTCACACCTTCTAAGAAATTAATATTATCCAATTTATATTCAATACTCTTAAAAAGTCTCTCCCCCATATCCAGGAGTCTTTGGTCTCACCAAAAGACCAATCCCAAGCCCCTTAAGGAGGTTCTTAAGGAGACGAATTCAAGATGTAAAATCCTCTTTCGTTCTCTTTTAATTTCTTTTACTTTTTATTATTTTCTTATCCTATACTTATCTTTTATATCCAAAAATTCATGATTAATACATTGTATTATATATACTATAATTTTATTATGTTAATAGAGTATCCATCATTAAAACCCTTCTCATCTCCCTTTTATTCTAAAAATGAAAACATTGTTTTTGATGTGTCTATTTATCGCCATCGTGGACGATACGTTTTAATTGTCACCTTCAAGGATGGTCATAAAACCAATATTATGGTTAAATTAGATTTTATTATACATATTATAAATTATATAATGTCCCAAAAATAGTATATATACATAATATCAATTAATAAAACAAAACTAGTTTGTGATGATAAAAAAACACCAAAATAATCTAAACAGTTATCATTAATGTTTTATCTAATGAATCGTCATAATATATGGGAAAATGATATATAAGACCAATAAATATTTTTTAAGTTCATTAATAACATATAATTTCAATTCTGAACAACTATTCCCATTTTACATGATCTTTCATACATGTATACAAGTGAACCAATCATGGAAACCAAGGAAGTGAACTCTCCTAATTGACAAAATTGAATCTTATAACTCATCAAAAATTACATAAATGAACTTAATAAAATTATAATAGATAAAATACATGTTTAATAGGTTCTAAATCAAATTATTAATAAATCTAATTTCATTATCCATGACATTATGTGCAAGTACAGAACACTTTTAGACATAAGGTAAGGGTTTTCTCATCTCACTTTTATTTTTGTAAGATATGCCTTATTCACCTATTATTCCTTGTGTGTGGTGTTTATATTATATATTTTGATATATTATATCATTAATTACTTTATCTATATGATATTAAATGTATTATTATTAATTCTATGGGTCATACGATTCGATTTATGACAAAGTGGTAAGGGATTCTCTCCAAACCCCCATTTTTCCTTAGGGTTATGGTTTCAATATCATTACCCTAATGTAAATATTAATTATTCTTATATAATCATCCTACATTATATTTGTAAATTCTAGACATATGTACCTAGATCAATTCTTCTTTCTTTTATGGGTAAATACATGTTTCTTTAAGGATTCCATTCTAGTTCCTCTCGAAAAGAAATCTTGATTAAAAGGAACATCCCAATTTCTTACCCATGTTCAAGTTCACTCCGTGATTTGTTTTTATCCGCCATTATTTTTCTAAAATCCCTCATTTTATCATCAAAAACTATATTTTTTTTATTTCTGGTTTTATACAAACAACTATGCCTTCTCCTTTTTAAAATACTCTTAAATATTTTTCCTTAAACCGCACTAAAGTGGATCATTTCTAAATTTTCTTAAACACTATTTTTACATATTTTCACTATAGTTGGACATCTTTTAACGTGATCTATTCCTATTTTCCCTTATGATTTTCCAAGTATGATTTAAATCCATTCTTTTATGGACACCATTATAATATTCCCTTTGGTTGTTCCTTATTCACCACTTATTCCTTATGTGTGGTGTATGTATACTTTCATTTTATTTATGATCATCATTCCTTTGAGATTTAATTAAATATTCATATTTCTTATTTCATGGATATGATTATTATCTTATCCTTATACCATTTTTACACACATTTTTTTTCTTTTAATGTTGTTATTGAATTAAATATATGTATGAAGAATGCTTTGGACCTGTAGTGATGAGTGGGGCCCAGTTATAAACAACCTCTCAATGCATCAACAGGTCTCATGAGACAAAACAGTTGGAAAAAAACCCCTTCGTGTTTGTTTCCATGCAGAATTAGATGGGTTTCTACCCACATACTTAAACCATCTTGATGATTTAATGTTTCATGTTCCAAATACATGGCATCCAATGATTAATCATTTTCTTCATTCAGTATTAAATTATTACTTTCCATGAGATTTTCACTATGAAAGAATCAATAGATTAATTTTCATTTTCATTTTCTTGATGGAATATGCATTTCAGTTATTTGCCTCTCTATAATGCATATTCCTTATTGATCATTGTTCACTTATTATTGTTTTATGTTTCTATTGTATGTAACCCTTACTGAATATTCAAGATCACCCTTTTATTTATTTTCCTTCCCTGGGTTATGAAAGTGAAAACTTTGAATATTTTTTAAGTAAGTAGTTTATTTTTCCTTTGTTATGTTCTATGTTTAATTACCAATGTAATAAAGGAACCATGTATGTATCTAGTTTCTTAAGACTACTAAACTGATCGATCCTTTGTGATATGTTGTCTTATATCTATTCTATTGTAATAAAATAACCATCGACTTTGGGATACTAAGTTTGAGGTTGTTTATAGTTTGTATCAGAGGGATGTTTAGTATAAACCTTGGTAACTAGATGTTAAATAAACATGAGAATTATAATAACTTCTTATAGTAAATTTTTGGCTCAATACTCATTAGTATTATGAAATAACTTAGTGTGTTCCATTATTTAGTGATATATCCTAATGGAAGGAAATTTATCAGTACCCATGGACAGTTTAGGGATTTTCCCACTGAGCAAGTCAACATGATTAGTGTTGGAGATGAGTAGATCATGACCATATTAGGACATATTACTCAGGTTATGATGAATAACCATACTACACCTATGTTGGACCATTTCTTTAATAATAATTCCCTATATTTTAGTGGGACTACTAATCAAGTGGTAGCTATGTTGTGGATCAAGTCCCTTGAAAGGATATTTCTATCATTGGGATGAAATGAAAATGAAAAGGTAGTACTAGAAGTATATTGTATCAAGGGAGATATTGATCAATGGTGGTTGTTGATCCAAAATACTAAGGAGGAAGATAAAATACAAGACATGGAATGGATAAATTTTAAAGAAATATTATTCAACAAATATTTCCCTCATGATATATGAATTGAAATGAAGAGAAAATTCCTTCGATTAAAGAAAAAGGAATAAGATAGTGTTGTAGAGTATGAGACTACCTTCACAAGACTAGCTAGGTATGATATAGATTACATATGTGATTCAAAAGACAAGATTAATCATTTATTTGAAGGTATTAATCCAAGTATCCTAAGGGAATTTGATTCTCAAATATTTTCATCATATGATGAAATAGTATTAAGTTCCATTAGAATGAAGAATGAATTTTCTAGATCCTATATGCTTAAGGGAATTCAAGAGAATAAGAGGCCTTCTGATAACCATGGAAAAGGTTAATATTTAAATAATAAGAGAGGAAAAAATCAATTCCCACTATTCAAAAATTATGGAAATAATTATCCTGGGAAACACTTGAAAGGCATGGGAGTTTGTTATAAGTGGGAGAAAAGGTTAATCAAGAAAATGAATGCAATGGGAAGAAACAAATAAATGATGTTCAATGATTCAACTATAATGAAATGGAACATTATTCAAATCAATGTACCAAACATCAAGGTAATCTACCATAGAAGAGGAAAAGGGGAGATGGTCAATCTTATTCAATCACCATAGTTGAAGTAGAAGTACCCAATGACATAGTGGTAGGTAAAATAATCCTATCTTCAAATTACCCAATGGTTTATTTGATTCTTGATAATAGCACTATTTTATATCTACCCAATTTTCCAAGAAAATTAGATATTTCCCATTTTATTTAATAATGGATTTTTCAGTCAAAAACCCTAAGGTAAGTCTCATTGTAACAAAAATGTGTCGGGAAATTTCCATTATGGCATATAAAAATGCTTTATTTGTTGACCTTATCATCATACCTATGGTCAACTTGGATATAATCCTTGGTATGTATTGACTTTCAAAATATTATGTGAGAATTAATTACAAGAAGAAATAAATTATGATTTGTGAGGAAGATGTAGAATCCCTTATCTTTAGAGTAGAAACCTCATCATTTGATTCTTACCTAGATCCACCCCAGTACCTCTACTAAATGAAATTCTTAAGGAGGAAGAGAAAACATCATATAGGGATGAGTAAAGTCATCTTTAAATTGAGAATATACCAATTGTACACGCATACATTGATGTATTTCCTAAGGAATTACCTGGACACCCCGAGAGCGTGAAGTTGAGTTTACCATTGATTTAATCCCAAATGAAATACCAATATCAATGAATCCATACAGAATAGCCACTGTAGAATTAGTGGAGTTGAAGAAACAAATAGAGAAGTTGAGTAATAAGTTATTTATTTTCCCTAGTATTTCTCCACAGGGATCCCATGTTCTCTTTGTTAAGAAGAAAGATAGATCCTTGAGGTTGTGCATTGACTATAGATAAATCAATGTTATTACAATAAATAACAAGTATCATCTTCCTCGCATTGATTATTTATTTGATCAACTTAACAGAGGTCAATATTTTTTGAAGATTGACCTTCGTTCTGGGTGTTATAAATTGTGAGTAAATAATAAATATATTCCAAAACATCTTTTCGGATGAGGTATGAACATTAAGAGTTTATAGTAATTCCATTTTTATTGACTAATGTACCCTCTATTTTTATGGATCTAATGAATAGAATATTCAAGGAATATATTGATTATTTTTTTGTAGTATTAATTGATGATATTATGGTGTATTATAAAATCTATTAAGACCATGAGAATAACTTGTGGATTATTCTTGAGTGTCTCTTAAGGAAAGATTTGTATATTAAATTTAGAAAGTCTGAATTATAGCTTCAGAAAATTTCTTTTCTTAGCCATATTGTCTCTAAGGATAGAATATCAGTTGACCTTGCAGAAACAAAGGAAATCCAATAATGGACTACGCCAATGAACATAACTGAATTACATAGTTTTATTGGTTTATTCGGTTACTATCGGCGTTTAATTTAGAATTTTTTCTGATTGGATAACCCATTAACCAAGCTCACACAAAAAGGGGTTAAGTTTTTATGGGAAAAATAATGTGCAGAATGTTTTGAAGAATTGAAGAGAATATGATTCAATGCTCTAATTTTGACTTTACCATTAGAAAATGATGGGTTTTTGATATTCAGTGATGCATTGAAGAATGGATTGGGTTGTTTACTTGTAAAAAATGATAAATTTATTACATATTCATCAAGGTAGTTGAAGACTTGTGAACAAAATTATCCAACTCATGATCTTGAGTTAACATTCGTAATATTTTATTTGAAGATATGGAGAGACTGTCTCTATAGTGAAAGATGTGAGATATATATAGATCACAAGAGTTTGAAATACATATTTACATAGAAAGAACTCAACATGAGGAAAATACGATAACTTGATTTACTCAAAGATTATGATTTCTCAATACACTACCACCTAGGAAAATCAAATAAGGTAGTAGATGCATTAAGTAAGAAAGATCATGGACTTTTGACCCAAATGAGGATTGAGAAAGATCCTATGTTAATAGATTTATTAAATATGGATATAGAAATTGTTAATGAAGGATAAACATCGCTCCTTTTTCATATAATTGCCAACCCATATTTACTAGATAAGATAAAAAGTTCTCAATCTGATTATGAGAATTTTCAAAAGAAAATTAAAGTTGTTAAGGATGGAATATTGGAAGAATTTATGTATAAGGATGGAATTATGAAATTTGGAAAGAGAGTCACGACCCGACCTCGGGGCCTGTGCCATGACTACCCCAAGCCCGCCTTCCATAGGCCAGGGGCTGGCGACTAGCACCAAGGCGTAAAATCCCGGTAAACAGGGAAGGCATTGCCTTTATGAGTAACAACCACCACAGAGTCAGCAAGCGGAAAGTAACTACAAAGTGCAGAAAAGTAAAGGGGGCCGGAAATACAAGCCCAACTGTAAAGTACAACTGAAAAGGTAAAGAACAGCAACTGAAGAAAAGACGGCGGCCTCGTGTCGTCCACTGGCAATCCCACCTGAAGGGTGGGTATAGATAGCCTCCAGGCTCCTCGGGTCCCACGTCCGCTCCGAGCACGTCCCGCCCAGTGGTCCGCCTCCAGGTACCGTCCTGCTCCACGCCCCAACCGAGATCAGCGCTGTCCGTCGTCTGCATCCAACACAACAAGGTGCGGGCATAGCCCGTGCAGGGGTGAGTATAACTACTCAGTAAGGACCCCGAGACCCCCGAAGGTCTCCCGAAATCCACAAAGGATATAGCACAAAAGAAAGATGCAATCACGAAGTAACATCTGACTCGACTTAGGTATATGCCCATACATATACCTAAGTCCCCAATTCTAGCTCTGCTCACGAGCTCAAGAACAACTCAATCCACAAAGGAAAGCAAGAATCAAATCCACAAAGGAGAGTAAACAGTAAATCCACAAAGGATAGTTCAACACAATCCACAAAGGAGAGTAACATAAGATTCAGCTCAACCAGGTATACTTTTTCAGATGACGTCAAAGATGATCACTGATCCATCTAAGTCGTCGGACCCACGAAGGATCGATAGGTACTAACCCCCGCAAAAGACCCACGTAGGATCGGGCTCACACAGAACCTATAGGCAGTGGCTCACACAGAACCGGTAGTAAGGACCCACATAGGATCAGGCTCACACAGAACCTGTAGCACTGATCCACGTAGGATCGCTGAGTGCAGTAGTCGACGCAGTCCACTGAGGATCTCTGCACAGTCGTCGCCGCAGTCCACGAAGGATCTCTGCTCTGCCGTCGTTGCAGTCCACGGAGGATCTCTGCTCTGCCATCGTCGTAGTCCACAGAGGATCTCTGCTCTGCCGTCGTCGCAGTCCACGGAGGATCTCTGCTCTGTCGTCGAAGTCACAGCCAGCGCTAGGGTTCCCGCACATAGCGAGCTAGTTTAGGAGGGTCCGCTCCACGAGCCGAGAGGCTGATACATCAACTGACACGTAGTCCGAAGTTGATGTATCCAAAAGTTCCGTATCGACAACAGGATCTCAACGCAACAGACGGCGCGTCAATCGGACGCCCGGTCTGAGAGTTATTGGCATTTTCGTCCCAGGGGCCCGGTTGGTTTTTAGGGCAAAACCAACCCGACTGTACTCTGCCTGTATCCGATCCTCGGGCGGAGTATGCCAAAAGTTCCGTCTCACTTAGAGGAAACTACCACAGCTGACGGTACGTCGATCGGACGTCCGTAGCTCAAGTTATGAGCGTTTCCGCTCCGAGGGCCCGGTTGGTTTCGTGTACGAACCAACCCGGCCGAACCCAAAGTCTTCCGAAACCTTGAGTATAATATACCGAAACGACCGTATCGATCCAAGGATCGCGTAGCCGCTGACGGTTCATCAATCGGAGGTCCCAGGCCCAAGATATGGGCAAAAGACCGAAGAAGGCCCGAAAACGGGGGTTCTGGGCCCGGGGCGACCCGGCCCGACCCGGCTAGGCCGGGTCCGGTCCGGCCTGGGCGCGGCCCGGCCGACCGGACCGGCCGGCTCGGCTTCGGCCGAGCGGCCGAAGCAACCGCCGCGAGTTTGACCCGCGGCTTGGAGGAAAACGCGGCCCCGCGGGGGGCCGCCTTTCACGCGGACGCGGCCGGGCCGCCGCGTCCCTCCCCGGTTCCGCGCGGCCGCGGAACCGGCCGTCGCCGCCGCGGCTGAAGCCGCGGCGGAACTCCTCCACGGCGGCGCGCCGGGCGCCGCCGCCTCCGGTCGCCGGCGCCGCCGCGCCGGCGACCCGCGCCGCCGCCGCCTTCCGCGGGCCGCCGGAGTTGCTCCGGTGGCCCGTTTTACCTCCCGTCTGCGCCGTTGCTCCTCCCGGGGGCCGATCTTCACTGCGGGATCAACGGATCGCCCTTGCCGCACGGTTCGTCGTCGTCCGCCAAATCCGCACAACAAAAGATCGGCGGAGGGTTGCCGGGTCTTGTTCGTTAGACCCACACCCTCCGCGTTAGTCATAAACAACGGGAGGAAAAGAAAATAATCAACAACAATTTTAAATAAATTAAAATTGTTCGGAGATCAGGTTCTTTATTTTAAAAGATTAAACACGGGAAAGAATCATCAAGGAAAATAAACCCCTACCTCGCAGCTGTCGTTGCCGAACGAGGGATCGTCGCGGGATTGCTCGTCGCGGAAGAAGGGGGATCGTCGCGTCGTCGCGGTATCCGGCGTCGCGTCGCCAATCTCCGGATCAAGATCAAACGGATTTAATTAACTTAAATCCGTTATTATTGAAATTAAAAAGGGAGAAATAAACGATTCGTTTCTCACCTTAATTGCCGAACGAGGATCGGCCGCGGAAGAAGAGGCGTCGTCGAAGAACGTCGCGGGTAGAGCTCGTCGACGTCGCAGATCACGGTGTGCGTCGTCGAATTCCGGTCGCCGGCGTTCTTCGCGTTCTTCGCGTTCTTCGCGTTCTTCGCGTTCTTCGCGAGGAGGGGAGATGAAGAAACAAAGGTCCTCTCAAATCCTTTCAAAGGATTTTTAGGTTGGTCTTATTTTATAAACATGCCAACAAACGCAAAAGCGTAAGTAACGACCCATCAGTTCGTTGAATTAATTCAACGAGCGAAACAGCCCATTTAATTCACGAAATAAACCGCTCAATTAAATGGTCTGTTAAGAATTTAAGAAAACGCGTCGGTTGACTTTTCAGTTACTTTGACGGGTTTTCGCGGGTGCGTTACTTAGCGAAAGAAACGGCGGGGCTCGTGCGGGCCCCACCTCACAAATATCCTACCAAGGGGGTAGGATATTTCTGGATAGCATCCTATCCAGTTCAACTCAGATCAAGCCTCCTTTAAGTGGCTTCAAGTGGCTTCCAAGCAGCTTAAGTGAAATAAAATAAAGTTGTCGCACAAATTTTATTTTATTTCTGACTTTAAGCCCCAAAATTTTAAAACCACGTCTGAGCAAACGCAACTCCGGAAGAGGCGTTTCTAAGCAAAAATCGGCGCTACGATTTCATCGGTGCCCTCAGAATTCGATTCCGGGCACCGGTTCAAAAGATAGAAAAACCCGCTCGTCCGTTCACTGAACGTACCCGAGCCAAACTTCGGAAATTGATTCCGGGCACACCGGGCCTCGGAATCAGGTGCCGTCTGAAGCTGCGCTCTTGTAAAATTCCAAAGAAAATTAAGAAAAAAATTTCCTTGAAATTTGCGGGTCTTTACAAAGAGGATATGTGTTCTATTAATACCTAAGATAAAAATGTTACTATAATATCGTGCTCATAGATCAAATTTTTTATATACCTAGGTAGTACCAAGATGTATAGAGATCTGAAGGAATATTTTTGGTGGGATAATATGAAGCAGTAAATTGATGACTATAAGATGTCTAGTTTTTCAAAAAGTGAAGGCTGAGAGATGGAATCCTATAGGAGTAATGAAACCTATGGTTTTCCCTATGTGGAAGTGGGATGAAATTACTATGGACTTATTCACTGGATTACCAAATACCCTCAGAAAGAATGATGTGATATGGGTTACTGTTGATTGTCTTACAAAATCAGCACATTTTCTTACTATAAGAGAAGATTTACCTCTTGAGATCCTATTAATAATCTATATTAAAGTAGTTGTAAGACTTCATGGTGCACCTCTATCAATTGTGTATGATTGAGATCCCTTTTTTAGATAAAAATTCTAGAAGATTCTTCAGAATAGTTTTAATACTGAGCTTCATTTGAGTATTTCTTATCTCCCTCAAACCAATGGAAAATTTGAAAGGACTGTTCAAACATTAAAATACATGTTGATATTATGATCACTTGACTTTCAAGGTACGTGGGATCAATATTTAACTTTGGTATAATTTTATTACAATAATAGTTTCCATTCTAGTATTCAAATGGCGCCATATGAAGCATTATATGGAAAGAGATGTCATACTCCAACTTGTTGGGATGAAGTTGGTGAGAGGAAACTTATAGGCTCGGAACTTATTGATAAGACAACGACAAAGGTAAAGACTATTTAGGCTCATATTAAAGCATCCCAAAGTAGGCAAAAGATTTATGGTGACAATTGAAGAAAGGATTTGGAATTTCAAGTGGGAGGTCAAGTTTTTCTGAAATTATCTCCATAGAAGGGTGTCATAAGGTTTGGTAAGAAAGGTTAACTAATACCTAGGTAAATTAGACCATTTGAAATTTTGGAAAGAATTCGAGTTGTAGCTTATCAATTAGCAATGTCATCAAGTATCTCTAATGTTCATGATGTGTTCCACGTATCATTGTTAAATAAGTACATGCCAAACCCAATGCATGTACGTGCCTATGAAGAAATAGAACTAGAACCTGATTTGTCTTACTACGAAGAGCCTATCGAGATTCTTGACACTAGAGATAAAGTATTGATAAATCGAATGACTCGATAGGTAAATGTTCTTTAGAGAAACCATAAAATGGAAGAAGCAACATGGGAACCTGATAATGTTATGAAGAGGAACTACTCATATTTGTTTAGAAGGAAATATTCATGAAAAAAATTCAAGGATGAAATTTTTGAAGGAGGGGAGAATATAACACCCCATGATTTTACAGTATGTATCTTCTTAAATAAAATTCAATTCATTCGATAGTTTACATTGCACAAACAAAGTGTGATATACAATTAAATAGTAACTTGGCTGTTGGAATTGTAAGGTGATCATTAGGAATAGTAATCTAAACAATATAATAGTAACCTTACCTATGAAAGTGTAAATAAAATTTAGGTATCTTATGAATGAAAATATGATATATTTATATCATGGAATAAGAAAATAAATGTATTAAAAATGAAAAATTAGGTGTTCGTATTATTTTGAAACATAAATGTTTATTTAAATTTTTATAATTAATATAATAATTTAAAAGAAACTTTATTTTAATAAAATAAATTCATAAATTAATATATATTTTTCTTATGATTATAAGATAATTTTAGGAGACCTTAATTAATTTTTCAAAATTTCGTAAAATCAGTTATAATATAAAATCTGTATTTTTCATATAAATGGTGATTTTAAATAGAAATTAAATTTTTCATATTTAGAAAATTATTTTCATAAAATAGAGTCAATTTTTGAATTCTAAATGTCAAAAATTGGTTAGGGTGTATTTTTTGGATTTTTCTAAAATAGTTGAATTTATGGTGAATAGTGAAATACATTAATTTATGGTATTTAACAAATACATATATTTTTGAGTCATGTATTATCTATGGATGATGTAAAGACCATAATCTCGAAATATAATTCTCTATTTACTGTATTTATTCATAGGGATTAAAATTGTTTATAGTCTTGAGCCAAAATAATAAACTAATGAGTAAAATAATCAAAAAAACACATCTCTCTCCTCCACTATAAATACCACTCTTCGCCACCTCATCTCCTCACACTTTATAATTCTTGAAGATTGTCCAATTTTTATCCAATTATCTTCCCAAGCCTCTCACCCACATCCAGGATCCTTTGGTCTCATCAAAATACCAACCTCAAGCCCCTTAAGGAGGTTCTCAAGGAGATGGATTCAAGAGGCAAAATCCTCTTTCGTTCTCTTTTAATTTCTTTTAATTTATATTATTTTATCATCCTCTCCTTATCTACTATATACAAACAATAATTATAACTATAATATATTATATATACTTGAATTTTATTTTTCTAATGGAATATCCATCATCAAACCCCTTCTCCTCTCCCTTTTATTCTAAAAATGAAAACATCGTCCGTGATGTGTCTATTTACCGCCATCGTGGATGATGTGTTTTCATTTTTCATTACCACATTAAAGGTTGGTTATAAAACCATTATTAAGGTTAAATAAGATTTTATTATACATATTATAAGTTATATAATTTCCTATAACTAGTATATATACATAATATTAATTAATAAATCAAAACTAGTTCTTGATGATCGAGAAAATGCTAAAATAATCTAAATAATTATCATTAAAATTTTATCTAATGAATTATCATCATATATGAAAAAATGATATATAAGACAAATTAATATTATTTAATTTCATTACTATCATATCATTTCAATTATAGAAAACTATTCCCATTTTACATGATCTTTCATACATGTATATAAGTGAACCAATAATGAAAACCAAGGAAATGAACACTCTCAAACAAAAAAATGAATCTTGTAACTCATAAAAAAGGGAATAAATGAAATTAACAAAATTATACTAAGTAAAATACATGTTTAATAAATTATTAATTAAATTATTAATGAATATAATTTCAATATCCAAGAAATTAAGTGTAAGTGAAGAACACTTTCAGACATTAGGTAAGGGTTTTCTCATCTCACTTTTATTTCTATGTGATATGCCATATTCACTATTTATTCCGTGGTGTAACACCCCGATATTTTATGAGAAATATTATTTTTAATTTTACTGATGTATTGTGTTGTACAATAAACAAAAATTAGTTTGCTCTATACGCAACACCATATTAGCTTGTATTATACACAAACACTATTCTTGGCTTGTGTTGCACGCAAGAGCGACCTTCCTGAATAGAGTGTGTTGTACACAATACCGAGTTTCACTAAACAATGATATATTGTAATTATAAACTATCCATTATGATAGTATTAACCACATTTTTAATTTTATAACATTATCATTCAACTACACATTTTCTAGATCATGGTATGAGAACAAAATAAAATTTTCGAGTAAAATAAGTATTTTTCAAAAAATGCAGTTTTGCCGCCTTTTGATGACGCACCTATTTTAAATCTATTTTTTAATAATTTTATAAGTTAAATTTTACAAAATAAAATTATTCCTGTGAATTATTATATAAAAATTTACATTGGATAAAGTTTTGATATTTTTCTGATAACGTTCAAATTTTGATGAATAGTAAAAAATGCTAAATTTTAATTAAAAACAATTTTTTTCATCAAGATAATTTATATGGTTAAATGATAATATTTAATGGTTTTAAATTATAAATAGAATAAATTTTTACCATTTAATATAATTTATTTCATTATCATTAATTTTACCTTGAATTTATAGGTAAAAACATTTCAATATTTTGTAATGTTTTAAATAAAAACCCATTTTTTTCGACAACGGGATTAATTTTAAATTAATTACTGAAATTTCTATGTTTTGAATTTAGAAAAATGGATTCCATATTTTGAATAATTAGGTCAAAATTATGTTAATAGGCTACTTTTTATTTTTGGGCATTATGAATAGTAACTACGGTAATTTTTATTTACCACAGTTAAAGGTAAATTAGGTAATTAAGGGTAAAAATAATATTATAAAATTACCCTAACACTTGTCTTAATATAATTGTATGATTATATTTCGTCATAAAATATACTTGGGTCTAAATGATATCTATTAGAACCCACTTGTATGTGATTAAGACCTTTAATTTATTTTATCTAAATGAAAGTGAAATATGTCTCACTCAAACTTTAATGATTAAATTATTTTTAATATAAGGTTCTACAGAATATAAATTAAGTTATAAATACTAATTTGAAAGCTAAAATGTTTTTATTTATCATGGTAATTTATTTTTATTTTTTAAGAGATATATAATTAATTTAATATCTTATACATTAATGATGCAGAAATTATTTATTTACTGAAAAATCAATAATATAGTTTTTATTAAACTAATAATACCCATAAAAGGCCCAAAACCTGCCCAAAACTTATTGGTAGTGTACATATAAACCATAAGCATCCAAAGGTCTAACTGTTTATTATTTGGAGCCTTATAAAAGCGATTATGACACTTATATTATTTTATTTTAAATGATGTCAAAGTTGTGAACTTCATAATTTAATAAACATAAAAATTTAAATGTTGGGTGTTTTAGAAGATAAATTCGACTAAAAGTATTATAATTAAATATATTAGATTTATATTCATTATAGTATTTTATATTTAATTTTTATGCAACAAATAAGTATATTAAATAATTATACAAAAATGTTGTAGTAATTATTTTATTAAGAGAAATATCAAATAAATGGTATTAAAAATAATAAAATAAATATTATATGAACTAATTAATATGATCCAAGAATTTTCTAGATTAATATGACATGTTAGAAACCTATTAAATTTTTTTTGAATATATGTTCAGTGTGTATTTTATTTAAATTCAAATAAATGAATAGTGTCAAAATTTACACTATTGGCATTTTATAAAAATAACATATTAATAAATTATTTAAAAATCACAAAAATATTTAAAAATTAAAAATTAAAAATTATATGGTCTAAAAGGTTATAAAGTATCCAATTATGTAAAATTTACAACATATAAGTATGTATTTATTACAATTTAAAATTTAGAATATTATTACCACAAATAAAATTAAATAGATTAAATAAGGATAAATCAAAATGATAAGGTTTAAAATGAACTTAAAACATGTCTAAATTTTATTGGTTGATGATATTAAAACCATATATCATATCATATTCTAATTGAGTCATTTTTTGAGGTTTTTAAGTGGGGTTTGAATTTATTATAAATTAATATTTTTTAGGTTTCCAAAAGTGTCCCTCTTCTCTCTTATAAAAGGGAACCTCCTCCCTCTCCTCCTCACAAAATTTTGAGTCTCCAAGCTCAGCCAACCCCTACCCATTTCACTTCTCCACTTCCCTAGAAATCTACTAGAGGTCATTTTATTCTTCAAAGACCGACTTTTGTGCTTTAATAGGAGGTTAAGAGGAGGTGCGTCGAAGAAGAGGTAATATCCTTTACCGATTCTTTCAAACTTATTTATTCTCCTACATCCTCTATATGAGTTGTTTCATTATTAATTAATAACTCCAGTATCACTTGTATACTGATATTTTATTATGAATATGAAACAACCATATTCTATCTTCTATCCATCCTATGAAAAAAATGAAATCACCACGCGTGCGTATGTACGACGTACCGTCTCCACACCGTGGTGTAATCTTTTATTTCATCACTAACATACTTGGATGGGTATAATGATGGAATAAATAACTATATATTATTATTGTAAAGTGATATTGATTCTGAAATATTATACACCATACACTTCAATACAATTCCACAATCATGGGAATGATGTCATCGCTCGTGCGTACGTATGACCTACTGTCTCCACGATGTGATGTGACTCATTCTACATGATCTTCTTTGAATAATGATTATATAAATTAATTTAATGAATAAATATGATATATATTACACTAATACCATTCTTTAAATTATGTATCTATAACCTAAAAATAGGAATAAGAATTTATTCTACAAAACACACATAAAAACATAAAGCAATGAACACCCAAATAACAAGTAGCAATGAAATATTACTAATAAGAAGATAAGAATATGACCATATATCATATAATAACAATTAATATGATTCTATAATAAGTCAATTACATTATTTAAATCATTATACAGGAGGATTGGATATGTACAAATTATATCAGACCTAAGGTAAGGGAAAATCTCGCAATCTCATTTTTATCTGAGATTGTTTATACTTCAGAATTTATGGGGCATATTTATCATCCACATACATGTTTTCTAAATATTTAATATTATTTCTATCCTCTAACCAGTATTTAAATCTAATTTTACCTATTGGTGATTTTTTTAGTAAAATATATGAAAGGAATCTTTTGTCGTTTTTAGTACGAGATACTTTTTGACTTTTTCAGCCAAAGCACGAGAAGAATGTTTTTTAACTTATATGGAATGAATGGATTTTTATAGAACATTATTTCCATGAATATTACTTTACAAGTTTTTAAGTTTATTTTAAATTAACTTCTTTTAGCTTAAAATTTTATGACATGTTGAGAAAGGAAAAATGTTTTTGAAGTGGAAAGGATATTTTCCTCAAGAATAGAGTTCAAGTGTTTTATCAAAATTATTTTCCATATAAGATAATATAGGGTTATGTTTCTATCCCTATTATTACATTGATTTGATTATGTTATGATGGAATTATTTTTATGAAGTCTTTTTATCTTATATGGATTATGTTATGATGGCATGATGTTTAAGAATCCCATTTTTATTACATGGGTTATGCTATGATGTGTGATTTTTGATTTTGTGGCACACATAAGAATGGTTTCATTATGAGATGGGTGGGACCTATATCTCCCTCCAATACATTTGGAAAAGATTTATATCTCATGAGATAAACATGTCTGGAACGGCAAGTACATTCGGTTCAGTAATACAGTGCTGGAACGGCATGTAAACCCGGTTCAGTAATGGACTTTTTCCACTATGATAGTCTTGGCAGCAATGCCTTGGCTAATATGGAAATCATATCATGTGCTTAATGGTTTTCCACAATTACATGTTTTATTCCCATGATATTTTATCATGATTAATGTTTCTTTATGATATATTCCTTGTGTACTGCAATGTTTTATGTCATTGCTCATGATTTTGATGTTTAAATATTATGTTCATATTTTCACATTCAAATGTTTATGGATTGTTTTATGTTTTCTATGTTTACCCTTACTGAGCATTTAATCTTGTCCTTTATAAGTTTTATTTTCACCAGGATATAAGGAATGGTTTTCGGTAAAAAACAAAAGGGGAAGATCTTTATGGGAGATTTTGAAGATCTTTCACCATGATTAGAATATTATGTTCTGAGTTTCCAAAGACACTAAACTATTACGGTCCTTGGGTGTCTTTTTTTGTTATGTATTAAGTATTATGAAAAAGTAATGTAATGTACATGTACATCAATATTGGGTCTCTACAGTTGGTATCAGAGCGAAGGTTTAGTTAACCTTTGGAAACCAGGATGTGAAAACTTTAGTGAGATCCCTAGATATATTTCTTAGGTATGTCTAGGGATGTCCTTAGGGTTAAGTATGAGTATAGGTTACAGTCCTAGAATTATGATAATGATCATGAATAGCCTAGGATTAAACCTAATATGTTAGATATTGAATGTTCTCCCCTTGCTTATGTTGTTTTCCTAGTATGATTTTTGCCTCTCACACTATTCTTTTTGGGTTTTAGATAATGGATGGAACCCGAAGGAACCGTGTTAATGATCAATGCACTGGGTAATGAAATGATTGTACTTCTGAACAACCAAATGTTATGGTAAATGGAGTGAAAAATATTATTTCTATACTTACACAATCTATGAATTATTCTGGACTTCTAGATGAGCAGAGAAGTGAACAATATTCTATTGAGTCCTTCATGAGGCAACGCCCACCTTCTTTCAGTGGGTCTTTTGATCAACTTGTTGCTGAACAATGGATCAGTACCATTGAAAAGATATTTTTCATACTTCACTATTCATAAAATGAAAAATTCATTTTGGCTATTTACTGTTTAGAAGGTAAAGTAGACCAGTGGTGGACTCTAATTAAGAATACAAGTCCCCAAGGTGAAATTGAATCCATGGAAAGGGACGAGTTCAAGAACTTGTTTTTCAATAAGTAATTACCTAGTATTCTTCGAACAAAGATAGAAAATGAGTTCCTTGAGCTTAATCAAAAGGATGATGAATCTGTTGGTATATACGAGGCGAATTTTACAAGTCTTGCAAGGTATGAATCTGGATTTATCATCCAACCTGAAAGTAAAGTTGATAGATTCTTCAATGGATTAAAACCAATTCTTCGAAGGGCATTAGCTATAAGATACTTCAGTAGCTATGAAGAAATTTTTTGTTGTGCTATCAAGGTAGAACTGAAAGTTGGTGTTACATATCCATCTCATGGTTTTGACAAGAAATAAAAGATGGAGTTCAAGGAAAAATCTCAAAACAATGGTGAAAAAAGACAAATGTTTCATTAAGCTCAAATTGTGGAAAGAAGCCTGGTGGAGATTGTCTTAAAGGGACTAGAAAATGTTTTAAGTGTGGAAAATAAGGTCATCGATCATCTAAGTGTCGAAGTAATGGAAAAAATGTAGCTAATGATTTGAATAGATAAAAGACTACAAAGAACGCACCACCAACACTTCAATGATCCAAGTGCAAGGAAATGGGGAATTATGCTAACCAATGCCCTAATCCAAGGGTTAATGATGATCTACATCAACAGCCTCTTAAGGAAAAGGACAAATGAAAGTCACATGCGATCACTATTGGTGATTTTTAATATGACAACAAAGTGGTGGAATGATTAAGTGTATATGTAACGGGATTCCAAAATAGTGTCGTGGAATCTCATTTATAGTATTATGGAATATTGGAATATCTATGTATTGGTTTTCAATAATTGTATGGTACCAGTAACCATGAAAAGTGATTGAAATATTTTTGGAAAGAAGATGATATGCACATAATGAAGGGATATAGAGAAAATAATATGTTTGATAGTATTAATGAGCTCATGACTGATATAAGGACAAAGTTACATCATGGTTTGAGTATATAGATTTTTTGGGATTCTGTTATGTGAAAAGAGTTAACTTTTGACAGCATTCATGTTTTCACTAAGGTTCTATGGTAATTCATGTTTCTATAAAATACATGATTAAGGTATTCACATGTTTGGAATATGACCAACAAGATATATCTTATGATATATGGGGGATAAATGATGGTAATCACATGCTTTGTATATGACCTCTCTAGTAATATTTTTCTTTATACTGTGAAATTGGACAGAAGTATTTTGGATAAGCCTAAGGATTGGAATGGATCAAGTTATACATCATATAGTATTTTTTTAATGCTTGAACTTTTTGATATTATAATAGTATAGTTTTAGAAAAAGGACAACCTGTAGGACAAACGACAACCCATCGCGTCAGATAAGGATGCGGGAATCAAACCCACAACCAATGTGCGACATGCATTTATCGCCTACCATTGGCCTACAAGAAGTCCCTGGTTTTTAGAAATTATTTGTATTTTATTAAGCGGTATGATAGTCTAAGTCTAAGTCTATTTTTGGAATCATATACGATTAACCTCACCATAGATGGACTTATGTATATTTTATAACTTTTGCTAACATTTTGTTTGGGATAGATGGAATGACCCATTATTCTATCACATGATCTGCTAACACTTAACGAATGACAAATTCAACTTCATTTCTTTAATATATGAAGTAAAAATTGTTCAAGGAATGACCAACAGTGATATTGTACCAAAATCAAGTAAGTATTTCTTCTAATTAAAATTTTTCAACTTTAGGGAAATGATATTGAAAACCAAAAACTTTTTCCTAGTACCCTCATATCCGATGAATCAGATAGTACCTTAGATCATCACAAATTTATGGCTTTGTGATTTTTGGCTTTTTCATAGCCATGTTCTCTACCACTCTTCATCAGAACATGATGGTTAGATTTGTCTTCCATATCTATGTTTTCACCTATGTTCTCCTATGTGGAAACCCAGTGATGAGTTTCTTTGGGAATTCATTATGTTTCTAACGTTCCTTTTTAAAATATAGTTTTAGTGTTCCTTTTTACGATGTGGGTTTCTATGAAAGAAGCTTTCAAGTAGTAAACCATTTATAACCCCGACGAATTTCTTGGGCGAAATTCATTTTAAGGGGGGTAGAATGTAACACCCTGAGATTTTATGAGAAATATTATTTTTAATTTCATTGATGTATCGTGTTGTATGCTACACCAAAATTAGCTTGCGCTATATGAAACACCGTATTAGCTTGTATTATACGCAAACACTATTCTTGGCTTGTGTAGCACGCAAGAGCGACCATCCTGAATAGCGTGTGTTGTATGCAATACCGAGTTTCACTAAACAACGATATATTTTAATTATGAACTAGCCGTTATGAATATTATTAACCAAATTTTTAATTTTATAACATTCTCATTCATATACACATTTTATAGATCATGGTATGATAACAAAATAATTTTTTTGGGTAAAATATGTATTTTTCAAAAAATGCAGTTTTGCCGCCTTTTGATGGCGCACCTATTTTAAATCTAATTTTTAAAAAATTTAGAAGTTCAATTTTAAAAAATAAACCACTTATTGTGAATCAAGATATAAAAATTTACATTGGATAAAGTTTTGATATTTTTCTGATAATGTTCAAAATTTGATGAATAGTAAAAATACGCTAAATTTTAATTAAAAACAACTTTTTCATCAAGATTATTTATATGGTTAAATTATAATATTGAATGGTTTTAAAGTATAAATAGAATATATTTTTACCATTTAATATAATTTATGTCATTATCACTGATTTTACATTGAATTCATAGGTAAAAACATTTCAATCTTTTGCAATGTTTTAAATAAAAACCCATTTTTTTCGACAACGGGATTAATTTTAAATTAATTACTGAAATTTATATGTTTTTAATTTAGAAAAATGGATTCCATATTTGGAATCAGTAGGACCAAATTATTTTAATAGGATAATTTTTAGTTTTGGGCATTATGAATAGTAACTACGATAATTTTTATTTACCACAGTTAAAGGTAAATTAGGTAATTAAGGGTAAAAATAATATTATAAAATTACCCTAACACTTGTCTTAATATAATTGGATGATTATATTTCATCCTAAAATATACTTGGGTCGAAATTATATCTATTAGAACCCAATTTTATGTGATTAAGACCTTTAATTTATTTTATTTAAATGAAAGTGAAATATGTCTCGCTCAAACTTTAATAATTAAATTATTTTTAATATAAGGTTATATAGAATATAAATTAGGTTATAAATACTCATTTGAAATATAAAATATTTTTCTTTATCATGGTAATTTATTTTTAATTTTTAAGAAATATATTATTACCTTAATAGCTTATACATTAATGATGCAGAAATTATTTATTTAGTGAAAAATCAATAATATAGTTTTTATTAAACTAATAATACCCATAAAAGGCTCAAAAACCTGACCAAAACTTATTCTTAGTGTACATATAAACCATAAGAATCCAAATTTATAATTGTTGACCATTTTAAGCCTTATAAAAGCGATTATGACACTTATATTATTTTATTTTAAATGATATCAAAGTTTTCACCTTCATAATTTAATAAACATAACATTTTAAAATTTGGGTGTTTTAGAAGATAAATTCAACTAAAAGTATTATTATGAAATATATTAGATTTATATTCATTATAGTATTTTATTTTTAATTTTTATGCAACAAATAAGTATATTAAAAAATTATACAAAAATGTTGTAGTAATTATTTTATTAAGAGAAATATCAAATAAATGGTTTTAAGAATATTAAAATAAATATTATATGAACTAATTAACATGCTACAAGAATTTTATATATAAATATGACATGTTAGGAACATATTAAATATTTATTTTTGAATATATTCTCTGTGTGTATTTTATTTAAATTCAAATAAATGAAGAGTGTCAAAATTTACACTATTGGTATTTTATAAAAATAACATATTATTAAATTATTTAAAAATAACAAAAATATATAAAAATTACAAATTGAAAATTATATGGTCTAGAAGGATATAAAGTATCCAATTATGGAAAATTAAAAACATATAAGTTTGTATTTATTACAATTTAAAATTTATAATATTATTACCACAAATAAAATTAAATAGATTAAATAAGGATTAATCAAAATGATAAGGTTTAAAATAACCTTAAAACATGTCTAAATTTTATTGGTTGATAATATTACAACTCTATCTCATATCATCTTCTAATTGAGTCATTTTTGGAGGTTTTTAAGTGGGGTTTGAATTTATTATAAATTAATATTTTTTAGGTTTCCAAAAGTGCCCCTATCCTCTCTTATAAAAGGGAACCTCCTCCCTCTCCTCCTAACAACATTTTGAGTCTTCAAGCTCAGAAAAACCCTGCCCATATTACTTCTCCACTTCCCTATAAACCTACTTGAGGTCCTGGTCTTCTTCAAAGACCAACCTTTGTGCCCTAAGAGGAGGTTAAGAGGAGGCGTGTTGAAGAAGAGTTAATATCCTTTACTGATTCTTTCAAACTTATTTCTTCTCCTACATCCTCTATATGAGTTGTTTAATTATTAAGTAATAACTTAAGTATCACTCGTATACTGATATGTTATTACGAATATTAAGCAACAATATTCTATCTTCTATCCATCTTATGAAAAAAATGAAATCACTACGCGTGCGTACGTACGACTTACCGTCTCCATGCCGTGGTGTAATCTTTTTTTTCATCACTAACATACTTGGATGGGTATAAGGATGGAAGAAATAACTATATATAATTATTTTAAATTGATATTTATTATGAAATATTATACACCATACCCTTCAATACAATTCCACGATCATGGGAATGATATCATCGCTCATGCGTACGTACAGCCTACCGTCTCCACGATGTGATGCAACTCGTTCTACATGATCTTCATTGAATAATGATTATATAAATGAATTTAATGAATAAATATGATATATATTACACTAATACCATTCTGTAAATTATGTATCTATAACCTAAAAAGAGGAATAAGAATTTATTCTACAAAACACACATAAGAACATAATGAAATGAACACCCGAATAACAATTAGCAATGAAATATTACTAATAAGAAGATAAAAATATGACCATATATGATATAATGACAATGAATATTATTATGGAATAATTCAATTAAATTATTTAAATTATCATACAGGAGGATCAGATACATACAAAGCATATCAGACCTAAGGTAAGGGAAAATCTCGCAATCTCGTTTTTATCTGAGATTGTTTATACTTCTGAATTTACCGGGGCATATTTATCATCCACATACATGTTTCCGGAATATTTACTATTATTTCTATCCTCCAAACATTGTTTAAATCCAATTTTACATATTGGAGAATTTTTTAGTAAAATATATGAAAGGAATCTTTTGTCATTTTTAGTATGGGATACTTTTTGACTTTTTTGGCCAAAGTACGAGAATAATGTTTTTTTAACTTATACGGCATGAATGGATTTTTATAGAACATTATTTAAATGAATCTTCCTTTACAAGTTTTCAAGTTTATTTTCAATTAACTTCTTTTAGATTAAAATTGTGTGACATGTTGAGAAAGGAAAAATGTTTTTGAAGTAGAAATGATATTTTCCTCAAGAATGGAGTTCAAGTGTTTTATCAAAATTATTTTCCATCTAAGATAATATAGGGTTCTGTTTATATCCCTATTATTACATAGATTTGATTATGTTATGATGGAATTATTTTTATGAATTCCTTTTATCTTATATGGATTATGTTATGATGGCATGATGTTTAAGAATCCCATTTTTATTACATGGGTTATGCTATGATGTATGATTTTTGATTTTTTGGTACACATAAGAATGGTTTCATTATGAGATGGGTGGGACCTAAATATCCCTCCAATGCATTGGGTAAAGATTTATATATAATGAGATAAATATGGTTGGAACGGTAAGTAAATCCGGTTTAGTAATACAGGGATGGAACGACAAGTAAACTCGGTTCAGTAATGGACTTTGTCCACTATGATAATCTTGGCAGCAATGCCTTGGCTACTATGGAAATCATATCATGTAATTAATGGTTTTCCACAATGACATGTTTTATTCCCATGATATTTTATCATGATTAATGTTTCTTTATGATCTATGCCTTATGTACTGCAATATTTTATGTCATTGCTCATGATTTTGATGTTTAAATATTATGTTCATGTTTTCACGTTCAAATGTTTATGGATTGTTTTATGTTTTCCATGTTTACCCTTATTGATCATTTGAGATCACCCTTTATATGTTTTCTTTTCCCCCAAGATATAAGAAATGGTTTTAGGTAAGAAAACAAAAGGGGAAGATTTTTATGGGAGATGTTGAAGATCTTTCCCCATGATTAGAAGATTATGTTCAAAGTTTCCAAAGACACTAAACTATTACGATCCTTGGGTGTCTATTTTTATAATGTATTAAGTATTCCACAAAAGTAATGTAATGTCCATGTACATCAAGATTGGGTCTCTATAGTTGGTATCAGAGCAAAGGTTTAGTTAACCTTTGGAAACTAGGATGCAAAAACTTTAGTGAGATCCCTAGAGATATTTATAAGGTATGTCTCGGGATGTCCTTAAGGTTAAGTATGAGTATAGGTTACAGTCCTAGAATTATGATAATGATCATGAATAGCCTAGTATTAAACCTAAGATGTTAGATATTGAATGTACTCCCATTGATTATGTTGTTTTCCTAGAATGGTTTTTTCCTCTCACATTATTCTTTTTGGGATTTAGATAATGGTTAGAACCCGAAGGAACCGTGTTAATGATCAATGCACTGGGCAGTGAAAATATTGTCCTTCTAAACAACCAAATGTTATGGGAAATGGAGTGAAAAATCTTATTGCTATACTTACACAATCTATGAATCATTCTGGACTTCCAGATGAGCAGATAAGTGAATAATATTCTATTGAGTCCTTCATAAGGCAACATCCACCTTATTTCAGTGGGTCTTTTGATCCACTTGTTGCTGAAAAATGGATCAGTACCATTGAAAAGATATTTTCCGTACTTCGCTGTTCAGAACATGAAAAATTCATTTTGTTTGTTTACCATTTAGAAGGTCAAGCAGACCAGTGGTGGACTCTAATTAAGAATACAAGTCCCAAAGATGAAATTGAATCCATGGAATGGGACGAGTTCAAGAACTTGTTTTTCAATAAGTAGTTCCCTCGTATTCTTTGAACAAAGATGGAAAAGGAGTTCCTTGAGCTTAAGCAAAAGGATGATGAATCTGTTGGTATATACGAGGTGAATTTTACAAGGCTTTAAAGGTATGCATCTGGCTTTATCATCCAACTTGAAAATAAAGTTGATCGATTCTTCAGTGGCTTAAAACCAATTCTTCAAAGGGAATTAGCTATAAGAGACTTCAGTAGCTATGAAGAAATTGTGTGTTGTGATATCAAGGTAGAACTGGAATTTGGTGTTACATATCCATCTCATGCTTTTTACAAGAAACAAAAGATGGAGTTCAAGGAAAAATCTCAAAACAATGGTGAAAAGAAGACAAATGATTCGTTATGCTCAAATTGTGGAAAGAAGCATGATGAAGATTGTCTTAAAGGGATTAGAAATGATTTAAGTTTGGAAAAGAAGGTTATCGAGTAGTTGAGTGTCAAAGTAATGGTAAAAAAGGTAGCTAATGATGTGAATAGAGAAAAGACTATAGTGAATGCACCACCAACACTTCAATGCTGCAAGTGCAAGGAAATAGGGCATTATGATAAACATTTCCCTAATCCAAGGGTAAATGATGATCGAAATCAACAACCTCTTAAGGAAAAGGACAAAGGGAAGTCACATTCTATCACTATTGGTGATTTTGAATATGACAATGAAGTGGTGGAATGATTAAGTGTACATGTAATGGGATTCTAAAATAGTGTCGTGGAATCTCATTTATAGTATTATGGAATATTGGAATATCTATGTATTGGTTTTCAATAATTGTATGGTACCAGTAATAATGAAAAATGATTGAAATGTTTTTGGAAAGAAGATTATATGCACATAATGAATGGATACAGAGAAAATAATATGTTTGATAGTATTAATGAGCTCATGACTGATATAAGGACAAAGTTACATCATGGTTTGAGTATATAGATTTTTTAGGATTTTGGTATGTGGAAAGAGTTAACTTTTGACAGCATTCATGTTTTCACTAAGGTTCTATGGTAATTCATGTTTCAAGAAAATACATGATTAAGGTATTCACATGTTTGGAATATGACCAACAAGATATATCTTATGATATATGGGGGATAAATGATGGTAATAACATGCTTTGTATGTGACCTCTCTAGTAATATTTTTCTTTATACTATGAAATTGGACAGAAGTATTTTAGATGAGCCTAAAGATTGGAATGGATCAAGTTTGACATCATATAGTATTTTTTAAGGATATAAATTTTTGATATTATAGTGGTATAGTTTTAGAAAAAGGACAACCTGTAGGACGGGTGACAATCCGTCGCGTCAGATAAGGATGCGGGAATCGAACCCACAACCAATGTGCGGCAGGACTTTATTGCCTACCACTGGCCTACAGGAAGTCCTCGGTTAGTAGAAATTAGTTTTATTTTATTAAGATGTATGATAGTTGAAGTCTAAGTCAATTTTTGGAATCATATATTATTAACCTCACCATAGATGGACTTATGTATATTTGATAAATTTTGCTAAACTTTTTTTTGAGACAGATGGAATGACCCATCGTTCTATCACATGATCTGCTAACACTTCACGAATAACAAATTCAACTTCATTTATTTAAGATATGAAGTGGAAATTGTTCAAGGAATGACCAATATCGAGATTGTACCAAAATCAAGTAAGTATTTCTTCTAATTCAAATTTTTCAACTTTAGGGAAATGATATTGAAAACCAAAAACATTTTCCAAGTAGCCTCATATCTGATGAATCAGATGGTACCTTAGATCATCACAAATTTATGGCTTTGTGATTGTTGGATTTTTCATAGCCATGTTCTCTACCACTCTTCTTTAGAACATGATGGTTAGATTTCTCTTCCATATCCATGTTTTCACCTATGTTCTCCTATGTGGAAACCCAGTGATCAGTTACTTTGGGTATCCGTTATGTTTCTAACGTTCCTTTTTAAAATAAAGTTTTAGTATTCCTTATTATGATGTGGGTTTCTATGAAATAAACTTTCAAGTAGTAAACCATTTATAACCCCGACGAATTTTGAGGGCGAAATTCATTTTAAGGGGGGTAGAATATAACACCCTGAGATTTTATGAGAAATATTATTTTTAATTTCATTGATGTCTTGTGTTGTATGCTAAAACAAAATTATCTTGAGCTATACTCAACACCGTATTAGCTTGTATTATATGCAAACATTATTCTTGGCTTTTGTTGCACGCAAGAGCGACCTTCTTGAATAGCGTGTGTTGTACGCAATACCGAGTTTCACTAAACAACGATATATTGTAATTATGAACTAGCCGTTATGAATAGTATTAACCACATTTTAAATTTTATAACATTATCATTCATCTATACATTTTCTAGATCATGGTATGAGAACAAAATAAATTTTTCAGGTAAAATAAGTATTTTTTTTTAAATGCAGTTTTGCCGCCTTTTGATGGCGCACCTATTTCAAATCTAATTTTTAACAAGTTTATTAGTTAAATTTTACAAAATAAACTTCTTCTTGTGAATCAGGATATAAAAATTTACATTGGATAAAGTTTTGATATTTTTCTGATAACGTTCAAATTTTGATGAATAGTAAAAATATGCTAAATTTTAATTAAAAACAACTTTTTTCATCAAGATAATTTATATGGTTAAATTATAATATTGAATGGTTTTAAAGTATAAATAGAATATATTTTTACAATTTAATATAATGTATGTCATTATCATTAATTTTACATTGAATTCATAGGTAAAAACATTTCAATCTTTTGCAATGTTTTAAATAAAAACCCGTTTTTTCGACAATGGGATTAATTTTAAATTAATTACTGAAATTTTTATGTTTTTAATTTAGAAAAATAGATTCTATATTTCTAATCAGTAGGTATGAATTATGTTAATATACTTCTTATTATTTTTTGGCATTATGAATAGTAACTACGGTAATTTTTATTTACCACAGTTAAAGGTAAATTAGATAATTAAGGGTAAAAATAATATTATAAAATTACCCTAACACTTGTCTTAATATAATTTTACTATTATATTTAATCCTAAAATATACTTGGGTCCAATTGATATCTATTATAACCCACTTGTATGTAATTAAGACCTTTAATTTATTTTATTTAAATGAAAGTGAAATATGTCTCACTCAAACTTTAATAATTAAATTATTTTTAATATATGGTTATACATAATATAAATTAGTTTATAAATACTAATTTGAAAGCTAAAATGTTTTTCTTTATTATGGTAATTTATTTGTAATTTTTAAGAAATATATAATTATCTTAATAGCTTATACAATAATGATGCAGAAATTATTTATTTAGTTTAAAATCAATAATATAGTTTTTATTAAACTAATAATACCCATAAAAGGCCCAAAAACCTGACCACGATTTATTTTTCATGTGCATATAAACCATAAGTATCCAAATGTCAAATTGTTGACCATTTGGAGCCTTATAAAAGTGATTATGACACTTATTTTATTTTATTTTAAATCATGTCAAAGTTGTCACCTTCATAATTTAATAAACATAACATTTTAAAAGTTGGGTGTTTTAGAAGATAAATTCGACTAAAATTATTATTATGAAATAAATTAGATTTATATTAATTATAGTATTTTATTTTTAATTTTTATACAACAAATAAGTATATTAAATAATTATACAAAAATGTTGTAGTAATTATTTTATTAAGATAAATATCAAATAAATGGATTTGAAAATATTAAAATAAATATTATATGAACTAATTAATATGGTCCACGAATTTTATAGATTAATATGACATGTTAGGAACCTATTAAATATTTTGGTTTGAATATATTCTCTGTTTGTATTTTATTTAAATTCAAATAAATGAATAGTGTCAAAATTTACACTTGGTATTTTATAAAAATAACATATTATTAAATTATTTAAAAATAAGAATAATATTTAAAAATTAAAAATTAAAAATTATATCATAGAGAAGGTTATAAATTATCCAATTATGAGAAACTGGCAACATATAAGTATGTATTTATTACAATTTAAAATTTAGAATATTATTACCACAAATAAAATTAAATAGATTAAATAAGGATAAATCAAAATGATAAGGTTTAACATAAACTTAAACATGTCTAAATTTTATTGGTTGATAATATTACAACCCTATCTCATCTCATCTTATAATTGAGTCATTTTTGGAGGTTTTTAATTGGGAATTGAATTTATGATAAATTAATATTTTTTAGGTTTCCAAAAGTGCTCCTCTCCTCTCTTAAAAAAGGGCACCTCCTTCCTCTCCACCTCACAACATTTTGAGTCTTAAATCTCATCCAACCCCTGCACATTTCACTTTTCCACATCCCTAGAAACCTACTAGAGGTTCTGGTCTTCTTCAAAGACCAAATTTTGTGCCCTAAGAGGAGGTTAAGAGGAGGCGTGTCGAAGAAGAGGTAATATCCTTTACTGATTCTTTCAAACTTATTTCTTCTCCTACATCCTCTATATGAGTTGTTTAATTATTAAGTAATAACTCTAGTATCACTTGTATACTGATATGTTATTATTAATATGAAACAACCATATTCTATCTTCTATCCATCCTATGAAAAAAATGAAATCACCACGCGTGCGTATGCACGACTTACCGTCTCCACGTCGTGGTGTAATCTTTTATTTCATCACTAACATACTTGGATGGGTATAATGATGGAATAAATAACTATATATTATTATTGTAAAGTTATATTGATTCTGAAATATTATACACCATACACTTCAATACAATTCTACAATCATGGGAATGATATCATTGCTCGTGCGTACGTACGGCCTACCGTCTCAATGATGTGATGCGACTCGTTCTACATGATCTTCATTGAATAATGATTATATAAATGAATTGAATGAATAAATATGATATATATTATACTAATAACATTCTGTAAATGATGTATCTATAACCTAAAAAGAGGAATAAGAATTTATTCTACAAAAAACACATAAGAACATAAAGCAATGAACACCTGAATAACAAGTAGAAATTAAATATTACTAATAAGAAGATAATAATATGACAATATATGATATCATAACAATGAATATGATTCTTTAATAATTCAATGACATTATTTAAATCATTATACAGGAGGATAGAATACGTACAAAGCATATCGGACCTAAGGTAAGGGAAAATCTCGCAATCTCATTTTTATCCGAGATTGTTTATACTTCAGAATTTACTAGGGAATATTTATCATCCACATCCATGTTTACTCAATATGTAATATTATTTCTATCCTCTAACCATTGTTTAAATACAATTTTACCTATTGGTGAATTTTTTAGTAAAAGATATGAAAGGAATCTTTTGTCGTTTTCAGTACAAGATAGTTTTTGACTTTTTCAGCCAAAGTACGAGAATAATGTTTTTTTTAACTTATATGGCATGAATGGATTTTTATAGAAAATTATTTCCATGAAGCTTCCTTTACAAATTTTCAAGTTTATTTTCAATTAACTTCTTTTATCTTAAAATTTTATGACATGTTGAGAAAGGAAAAATGTTTTTGAAGTAGAAAGGATATTTTCCACAAGAATGGAGTTCAAGTGTTTTATCAAAATAATTTTCCATCTAAGATAATATAGGGTTCTATTTATATCCCCTTTATTACATTGATTTGATTATGTTATGATGGAATTATTTTTACAAAGTCCTTTTATCTTATATGGATTATGTTATGATGGCATGATGTTTAAGAATCCCATTTTTATTACATGGGTTATGCTATGATGTATGATTTTTGATTTTGTGGCTCACATAAGAATGATTTCATTATGAGATGGGTGGAACCTATATCTCCCTCCAATTCATTGGGTAAAGATTTATATCTCATGAGATAAACATGGCTGGAACAACAAGTAAATCTGGTTCAGTAATACAGGGCTGGAACGACAAGTAAACCTGGTTCAGTAATGGACTTTTTCCACTATGATAGTCTTGGCAGAAATATATTGGCTACTATAGAAATCATATCATGTGCTTAATGGTTTTCCCCAATTATATGTTTTATTCCCATGCTATTTTATCATGATTAATGTTTCTTTATAATCTATGCCTTATGTACTGCAATGTTTTATGTCATTGCTCATGATTTTGATGTTTAAATATTATGTTTATGTTTTCATGTTCAAATGTTTATGGATTGTTTTATGTTTTCCATGTTTACCCTTACTGAGCATTTGAGCTCACCCTTTATATGTTTTCTTTTCCCCAAGATATAAGGAACGTTTTTAGGTAAGAAAATAAAAGGGGAAGATATTTATGGGAGATGTTTAAGATCTTTCACCATGATTAGAAGATTATGTTCCGAGTTTCCAAAGACACTAAACTATTAAGGTCCTTGGGTGTCTGTTTTTGTTATGTATTAAGTATTCCGCAAAAGTAATGTAATGTCCATGTACGTCAAGCTTGGGTATCTACATGTGGTGTATGTATTCTTCTATTTAATATATCATATCATGAATTACTTTATCTTTATGGTATTCAATGTTTCATTTTATGATTATTAATTTTTTGGGTCATACGATTTGATTGATGACAAAGCGGTAAGGGATTATCTCTGATCCCCCATTTTTCCTTTGGGTTACAGTTTCTCTCTCTTTACCCCAATGTAAATATTAATTATTCTTATATAATACTCTTATATTCTTTGTTTATATTCCAAAAATATGTACCTAGATCAATTATTCTTTCTTTTATGGGGAAATACATGTTTTTTATGGTTTCTTTTCCAATTCCTCCTGATAAGAAAGCCCATTTAATGGGAACTTCCCAATTTCTTATCCATTTTCAAGTGCACTCCATAATCTATTTTAATCCACCATTATTTTTCTAAAATCCATCATTTTATCCTGAAAAAATATCTTATTTTATTTCTGGTTTTATACAAATAATCATGCCTTTTCCCTTTTAAAAGAATCTTAAATCTTTTTCTTTAAACCGCACTAAAGTGGATCATTTCTAAAGTTTCTCAAACAATCTTTTTACATGTTTTCACCATAGTTGGACATCATTTATCATGATATGTTCCTATTTTCCCTTATGAATGTAAAAATATGATTTAAATCCATTCTTTCATGGACACCGTTATGATGTCCCCTTTGGTTATGCCTTATTCACCGCTTATTCCTTGTGTGTGGTGTAGTATAATTTTATTTATTTATGATCACAAGTAGTTGAATATTTCACTAAATATCTATATTTATTGATGGTATAATGGTTTATGTTCAACATATATGATGTCCAATGAGTACGTATTTTCTTCATTTAGTATTCAATTATTACTTTCCATGAGATTCTCACTATGAAAAAGTCTATAGATGTAATTTCATTATTAGTTTATTGATGTCATGTGCATTTCAGTTATTTTCTTCACCATAATTCCTATGCCTTATTGATCATGCTTAATTTTTTATTGTTTCATGTTTCAGTTGTATGTAACCCTTACATAGCATTCAAGCTCGCCCTTTTATTTGTTTTCCCTCCCCAGGTTATGAAGATGAAACCTTTGAATAAGTTTCAAGGAAGAAATTTATTTTTACTTTGTAATGTTCTATATTTAATTACCAATGTAATAAGGGAACCATGTATGTATCTATTTTTTTAAGACTACTAAAATGATCAATCTTTGGTGATGTGATCTCTTATATCTATGTCATTGTAATAAAATAACCATCGAATCTGGGCTACTGGGGTTGAGATTGTTACAATGATGTTTATAGCCATATATATTGATACGTAGTATTGGTCGGGACCTGAGGCATAACTCAGGAATCCATGATAATAGTACTCATACTAAAAATAATAATCACATAATAATAAATAAGGGTCATCATGTCTGATGACCATAATCAATGTGGTCTTTCATGCCGAGTATCATAGAGAATGAGGGATTCCATGCTGAGTATCATGAACAATAATGAGGAGGATCAAACACAACCTCTTAATCAAGGGTACATGGAATGCCATGCCTAGAAACCCAAGTGATGTGGACGTCATACCAGCATCCTTGACCAAAGGGGTGTGACATGCCATGGCCAACACCCCTACTTGAGGTCCCTTTTATCATTAAATAGTATAAGGTAACTTGTTTTCCCTATGATCCCTTAGCCTAACATTTTGTAAAGAGGCAACTAGTAACGCTCCAGGCGCATTGGATCCTTTTAATATTATTCATTAATATTTATAAATAGTCCATGTGCTCATCCATGTCATTAGTATATTCCACTTATAAATAAAAAAGAGAGGTCATGTTTATAAACATGTCACAACACAAGTCATGTTAATTTAAATAGGGTCACACCCTACACCCACTTACCATTTAAATATAGGAAATTTATTTCAATAATTGATTCATTCTATCATCAAAAATATAAGGGTCAGGTGAACTGTTCACAATAGTTAGCACTATAAAAGAAAAAGGTATAATGCATGTCATTCTAACATGAATACCAAACACGAATCATCAAGTTCATTTAATAAGAGAAGGTTCTAACCCCTTAGGAAATGGTTCAGTCATTAAGAGATAATATAGTGGAGTGTCACATCCTTCCACATTCCAATTTATCAACCCATCTATATTTTATAAGACATCTCACCTCAATGAGGGGTTTTATTAGAAAATAATTTATTAATTAAAGTTGTGTATATAACCCACCCTTAAGGGTGGTTTAAACTTGAGATCCATGAAAATCAACCATGCCAATTTAATATACAGGGGATACTAGTTTTAGAGTGTTAGGTTCTACAAAATAAATTTCACATTTAAGAGGCGTCGTACAGAAATACCAGCATGTGGAACAACGTCATAATTTATAAACTAGTGAAACTTTGAGGAAAAATTATAAACTACATACCTTATACCATGGACGATACACTCATCCAATATCGAGGTTTGATTTAGTTCGGTTCAAGAGAAAACAAAGAAACAAACAAACACCTTGAAAATATGGTTAAATAGCTCACACCAAAATAACATAGAAGATGAGAAGATAAACAAATAAAGGAGGAAGGAGGAGTCGTAGACTCACCGATACGCTTCCAATGTGACGAACGATGCTCAAAATACTCACTGGTTGGAGGATATCTCTTTATACCTAGGAGAAGAAAGGAGGATCTCTTGGTGGGATATTGTACGTGGAGGGGGAGAAGAAAAAGAGGGGAGAAAGGAAATAAGAAGTCAAGGGGAAATGGTAATTTTACGCCCTTTAAACGAGACACATGGGTTGGCCGCATAGTTGGTCAAACTGTGCGCCTCCGTGCTTGAGAGTTTTTATGGGGAGATTGATATGGTGTGGTGAGTAAGGTGTGAAGAACTTCTTATATTTTGGTACATCATGCTCGAGGGTGTCTTTCCAATCAGAGGAGGCCATTAGAACTTGTCCCACTGTGATCGTAAATGTGTGTCCTTCCAATCAGAGGAGGTCACCAGAACTTATTCCACCACACTCGTAAGTTTTAGTGGTTTAACTTCAGGTGGTTCAAAGTTTAGAGGATTAAAAAAAATCTACAGGGAATATAGCCCCAACTCCTCCTAGAACCTAATAAACAAAGGAAAACACTAAACTAGAACCAAAAGAGTAAAAGTAGAACATGAAAGCAACCAAACTTAATCACCTTTTCTCAAAAAGATAAAATTATTGAATCTCTCACTGAGATGGAGTTAACGCCACAAGCATATCATAAATCTCACTTAAAACGAATAAGAAATCAATCCTTTAAGATTGTGAGGGAAAGAGAGATATTAGGGCATGTCAAATTTATTAAATGATTCAATAAAACAAGGGGAAACGAATTTTAAATCTAATCTCAAGATAGCATAAAGAAAAAAATACCCCCTTTTAAAAAAAACCTAATAGGATATCTAGTACCTAATAAACCACCACAGGGTACCCGATGGAATCCTAGGTAATCCACCCTACCGCCACCTCCACTGGGTACCCGATACCCTTCTTCGGGAAGCAAAAGTTATCTATAGGCGTGATTCCAATAGGTTCCACCATTAAACCCCCTTCCATTCTCCTCTCTTCGGTTGAAGCTCCCAAAACCAACTCAAAATTGATCCAAAATAAATTCAAAAACATTAAAATTAAATTAACCGCACAACTTAATGATCAGGGTCATTACACAACCCTTGTTTTGTGTATTGATGGTCACTTGTGTTTTGTACCAAGGGTCTATGTTATAGAGAATATCTAATGTTTTATTTAATGTTTCATTATATTTTAGATCACTCCATGTGTTTTATACTTGTCCATCTTCATATATGTTATGTTAAATTTACATTGTAATTAATTTTTTAATTATCTAAATAAAAATTTCCTTGGGGGTTCACACATAACAATTTTGGCAATTAGAAATTTTGCAAAGGTCCAAAATGTTTTGCGAACAACCACGTAACATTTTCAAGCACGTGAATCATTGTCCATCTCACATGTTGACGATTTTGGATTGTCATATAATGTTCCAAGGATCGTGGGTAAAAAATTCACATTTTGTTGACACAGTTATCATTCGATCTATGTTATGTGACCAGATGGTCGTTAAATTCATGTTATGTGTAGCTTGTATGGGTTTTGTGCCACATACGCCAGGTGGTACTTATTATGTTGAATTGTAATCGTCTAATATACCGAGACGAATGTACTGAACATGTTATGTAGCGATATTTAAATGACCATTCTTGTTCTGGGTTTTCACTGAACCGTTCACATGGTAAATTTGTGATTAATTTGGTTGTTTTAATCAAAACTAAGTCGGTCAATTTTCTTGTTAGTTGTGAATTTTGTTTCCCTAACTAGAGGTCGAGGATGACTAAAATGCGGATCTAGGGATTCAGAGGGGTCATTGAGGAATCATGTGTTGTGTGTGCAAGAAGAGTGATATCAATGCTTTGGAGATCCAGAGTTCGAAAGAAAATTATAAATAAAGGGAGAAATAAGATGTTCAATATTCGAAGACTAAGAATGAAGAAAAAGGGGTTGTGTTTGAGACTTTAGGTAGTACACGGTGTGAGGGATATGGGTGCTTAATGATCCTTGGGGCCACTTGCCAAGTGGGTTAACTTACATTAATGGCATGGATTAGACCAATATAAAATCATCACATTTTAAATGGGTTTAAACAAATCGAGGAGAAAATTACGGGTTTAAGTGGACCAACCAAAACATACGAGGGTCAACTTGCGAGTCATGAACATATTTTTCTTTTTTCTTTTAACGTTATTTCAATTTAACGTATAATTTTTAGATCAAACACACACACATATATATTAAGTTTGAGAGGAATATATGTATAAAGTAACATTTAGGGGCAATGTCAACAGGGACCAAAAAAGATCCTTAATTGCAGGGAAGGACCTTCCAAATTTTAGATTAAGGTAGAATCGATTTTTATTTAAAAGTTTATAATTTTTTTAGTCACTTGTTGGATTTTACCATGTTTTTTTTAATCTCAAATGACATTAACTACTTGTTTTTGTCTTGGATCTTCATTCTCCCTAACATTTATATGATAAATATTATGTAATTAATATTTATATTAATACTTGCCACGTGGAACCATTTACACGATGGCGATGGGTATCCGTTCCCTCGCCATAAAAGGCAACAAATATTTTGGAACAACCTAGAAGGAAGAAATCCCGTCCGCTTCGCGGAATCCTGCTCTGGTTATTCAACCGACTGGCCTTTACTGTCCCCAGCGATGGCGGAGGGCCCGCCCCAAAGTCCGTCCCCACCGCCTCCATAGCCTCCGCAGGCAAACAGAATCGCAGAGAATGATGGCGCGGAACAGATCGATCGATCGTCGATCGGCTTTTGCAGGTGTGAATCATTTCATATACAACGTATCCATGGTTGACCTCCATCTCTCTCTCTCTCTCTCTCTCTCTCTCTAATCCCTCCAAATCCTCCAGAAAGCAATCAATCGCCGTCACCTTCTCGCAGCATTCAACGCTGACGCTTTTGCGACCACGCGCTCTCTTTTCCGTTCATTCTTTCTTTCTGTGAATCGAAGGCGATGGGGAGACGATTGGATTGGCTGTTAAGGCGGGTTTCCCCCTTTCGCCGCCCCTCCTTCATGATTTGATTCCCCCTCAATTCAATCACCCCCGCCCGTCGTTCTGTAAATCATTCGCGTTTATAAATCTGTTTAATAATTAATAATTAATTAGATTTAATGATAAGTAGTTATAGAATTTTAATTTATTCGTATTCTGGAGTGGGGAGAAGAAGAAGAGTTGTTGTCTTAGATAATTACCCAATTATGTTATATGGTTGAATGTCTTGAATTAACTCAATAAAATTAGCCTTGGTGCAACTTTTAAGAGAAAATTGGAGAATTCCATCTTAAGAGAGATTGTTCTTAGGGTTTTAGAACTTACTGTACTCAAAATACTTGAACAGTGGTTTGATTTCTCTCATTTCTATGGAATTATGTCATATTGACCAAGCCTTGTATATTTGAGATATTGTGTGTGGTTTTTGTTGTATTAATTTTGTATGAATCGTAATCTATCTCATCAATCACACAAATCCTTAATTTTTGTTTTTAACATAGCACCCGATTATACAAGTTAGATTTCTTTTAGGGTTGTTAGTGTCACGACTCGACCCAACGAGCCCCACTCGGGCAGTGACGTGTTAATGGCCATGACCCAATTGCCCAAGGGTCTCATGTTGGAATTTCATGAGAGTCTCTTGTTGAAATTTCAGGATGGCCCTTAGGGACCTCGAACATAATAATCACAATACAGATACCCGCTATAGCTACCTATTCACTAAGCTATCTTGACAAGAAAAGATGCCGCAAGTGTATGTATGTTCTTTTCAATGCAAAAAGTCCAAAACCTCGCACAATATTTACAAAAAAAGTGTGAAACTAAGCAAAAACTAGTTATACATATAATGTGCCACCCAAACGTTGCCTAAAAAGCCAAAAGAGCAAGTCCAATGCAAGGAAACCCTTGTGCAAGTTACGAGGATACTCTCACTACACTCGCTGCAAACACCTATTAAAAACTCCAAAAGACACCACCTAGACTCCACACTCAAAGTGCGATTAGCTCTCATGTTTGGGGGGTTTTCCTTTATCTGGATCACATACAAAAGGATAGACGGTCATTATAACAATCCTGCTCTTTATTACACATTAATATTTGTTTTATTACATTTAATACAACCTAGAAGATCGAGAGGTTTAATATCTTTGAGAAATTAGGTACATTACATAACAACTTAAAACATGAAAAACATCATTATTGAAAACTTCTTTAACACGACCAAAACATTTCTTCGTACTTAACACTGGATGAGGTAACCTGAAAACATACATAAAAAATATGCAAGTTGTAAAGCCCAATAAGGCATAAACAAGACCTAACATGAAGAATATAATACATATAGACAATTGATATATCAATAGAGCATAAATGAAACATGGATAATAAGACATGATATAACATGATAATCATAACATGAGAAATGTGACAACAACTTAAAACACTGCATCATAAACACAGGTCAAGGCTAAACCTGTCAAGACATCATGGTGCACAAAGTCCCATAAAGGAATCAGTTAAACGTCATGTCCCAACGTGTCGTATCATGATACTAACCACTACCCAATGCATTGAAGCGCAATCAGAGCGCACCTTTCATAATCATTTTATTCTCATGCTTAAGTGTGCCACATAAATCATATAACATGAATTCATTCATCATCATAATTTATTCCACGATCAAGAAGTATGAAATACATACATATAATTCCCCAATCAAAGAAGTATATGTGCATAAAGGTGAATGTCCATGATAGAAAATTGAGTATGATATTCACTATACAATTATTTGGCATGGAAAATCACGGTGCAATTTCGGCAGCATATCGACATCACATAAAAAGTCATAAAATGAGTTGATGAGAGCGAAATGAGTCTCTCGTCATTTATACACGAAATGAATAGTAACAGGGACATGAAAAGGCATGCCTCAACATAAGGAATTAGAAATAGAAAACATAACATAATAAAAAAACTTGAAGAAAGAGGAGAAAGGAAAAAAAACCCTTAAAAAATTCGACGTGGTAACATATGTGCATAAAGGTTCATAGGAGGGCTAAATAAGAGTGAAAAATGATCTCGTCATTTATACATAAAATTGACAGTAAGGGGGATATGGAATAACATATACCAACATAATCAAATAGAAATTAAAAGACATAACATTAAAGAAATGTTTGATAAAAGAGAAGAGTAGAAGTTCTCTTATGGAAATTCGGTATAGTAACGACTTAGGTAAGGGTCCAAATGAGAGGATAAATGATCCATCACTCAAGTAATATCAAATGGACAGTAAGATAATGATTATAAATGAATGACAATATAACCAATTGAAATTAAAAGAACTAATTTCAAAGAAGGTGTTTGAATTTGAAAGGAGAAGAGGAAGGTGAGGATCTATTACTTGAATGTGTGACTCCAAAGGTTTGGGAGGAGTTTCTTGAAAGCTTGGGGGCGTCTTGGGAGGACTCAAGGAAGTAGAGGGCAAAGTGTGGTCATGCTCCAAGGAGTTTCGGTGAAGAGAAATGAGAGCTTAGATAAGTTTATATGGGGAAAGATGGAGATATTTCTTTATTATTTTTGGTTTTGGACACTACATAATAAAATATTCAAAACCATAAAGCATCACATGGTTTTTGCCCATGGTTTCTGCCAAAAGGGAGTGATTTACATTATTTTATAAGGTCAAGGGTTGAAGATAATAAAATAATATCCTTGCTTACATGGAGGTGAGTCACTCTCTCAAAGAAATGATTTTAAAATCTTAAAATATATTATAAGTCTTGAAGGATTCATTAAGCCTTTGTAAACCAAATCAAATAAACATTAAATTACATTATTTTAAAAGAAAAGCATATATTTGGCTGAGAATACCTTTTATAGTATTTATTATATCACTATTGGGTTATTATGATGTCATAAAACACACCGTATACTTATACAGTATTTAATTTTTACCAAAAAATTCGACTGTCTCAGAAAATTATGAAAAATTCACTGTTAGATAATTTCAATGTCCTGATTCCAAAAATAATATTCATTTTATCTAAATAATTTTCTAAATATGTGAATTTTCACCTTTAAAATAAGAAAACGACATTTATTGAAAATGATGGGCTTTTGGCAATAACATTTTTTTTGAACCCTTATAAAAATTGCTTTTGATTTCATAAAAATTATATGATCATTTATATTCAATAAAAGTTATTTAATGATAATATTTTATTAAAATATTATTTATTTCAAAAATCTGTTAATTAATTAATTGAATTTGAATATTAACAAAAAATAAAAATTGTGCTTTATTGAATCAAAAATAAAAAACATTTATAAAGTAACAATAATAAGATGAAAATATATTCATTATTCAATACAAAATAATATACATATTCCTATTGATAGGGTCTTGATACACATCCCTTTAATACACACTACTAGAAAAGGGGGCATTGAAGCCCCCCAGACTCGGGCGACCGCCATTGGCGGTCGCTATAGCTAACCAATAGCGACCGCCAATGGCGGTCGCTAACCTACATAAAAAAAACGGGGGGCTTCTGCGCCCCCCCACGCCCCCTCGACCCCGATCTCCCGATCGCCGCCCTAACCCCCTCCCTCCCTCGCCGCCCTCCCTCGCCGCCCTCCCCTCCCCCGCCGCCCGACCTCCCCCGTCGCCCGCCCTCCCCCGCCGCCCGACCTCCCCCGCCGCCCGCCCTCCCCCGCCGCCCGACCTCCCCCGCCGCCCGCCCTCCCCCGCCGCCCGCCCTCCCCCGCCGCCCGCCCTCCCTCGCCGCCTGCCCTCCGGCCGCCGCCCTCCGCCCTCGGGCCTCCCCCCCCCCACCCCGGACGGCACCCGCACCCCGGACAGCCCCCGCTGCGCACTCCGGACCGCCCCCCGCACCCCGGACGCCTCCCCACACCCCGGACAGCCCCCCCCCCCCCCCCCCCCCCCGCGCACTCCGGACCGCCCCCCGGACGCCTCCCCGCACCCCGGACAGCCCCCCCCCCCTGCACTCGGACACCCCCCTCCGAACCCGGACAGCCCCCCCGCACCCCGGACAGCCCCCCCGCACCCCGGACACCCCACCCCGCACCCCCGACAGCCCCCCTGCACCCCAGACAACCCCCCCCCCCCCGCACCCCGAACACCCCTGCCCGCACCCCTGACAGGCCCCCGACACCCCGGACACCCCTCCCCGCACCTCGGACAGCCCCCCCCCCCCCCCGACCCCGGACACCCCCCCCCCTCGCTGCCCGTCCCCCGTCCCCTCACCGCCTCCTCTCCTCCAGCTCCCCGCCGCCGCTGCCCGTCCCCTCCCTTGCCGCACCGCCTTTGGCTCCGGCTCCCCTTCGCTGCCTCCTCTCCCTCGCAGCACCGCCTTCGGCTCCCCTCCCTTTCAGGTTTGTAGCTCAATCAGGTAACATGAGCTTTCAGTTACATTATTATTTTATCAATGGTTCATAAACAAATGGTTAATATTTATTTTGAATATAGTTGATTTGAAAAATGTAAATGTAATAAGTATTGTGTAAATGTTTGTTATACAGATATTATTATGGATAAGAGTTGGATTGATCTTCCAAATCGAACGTCTAGAGAATATTTCAATGGCATTATGCAGTTTATTGACTTCACGAGAGGATTTGAAAGTGACTATATTAGTTGTCCATGTAGAAAATGTGCTAACAGATATCAATTCACACGAGATACTGTGAGGGAGCACCTTTTCTTTAATGGATTTCTGAAAAATTATAAGAGTTGGACTCGTCATGGAGAAGAATATGTTCGTTGTCAAAATACAGATGCAGCTCAGATGGATGTTGATGCAAGGATGACTGATCCAATGCATGAAATGCTTACTGAAATGGTACGTGGGTTTGATCCTGAAGGCATTGACATCCAGAATCTTGAGACCGGTGAGATAAATCTTCGCTCTGGTGCAGATCGTGATTCGAGGAGGTTTTATGAAGTACTTGATGATGCGAAAACAGAATTATATCCTGGATGTACTTCTTACAATAAACTGTCGTTTATCGTGGAGTTGTTGCATTTGAAGACTTTGAATAATTGGTCAGACACATCATTCGACATTCTTTTGGTTTTATTGAAAAAAGTTCTTCCTGTCGACGCTAAGATTCCTGAGTCGTATTACTATGCTCGTAAGTTGACAGAGAACTTAGGTTTTACATATGAGACTATAGATGCATGTGCAAACAACTGTATGTTGTTTAGAAATGAAACTGCTCATTTGGATATTTGTACGGTTTGTGGCGCTTCCAGGTGGAAAGAGAATAGGGGAAATAAGACTCATCAAAGTCAGATTGCGATACAGGGGAAACCGATTTCCGTAAAGCAAATGCGTTACTTTCCCCTTAAACCGAGGTTGAAAAGATTTTTTATGTCATCTAAAGTTTCTAATTTAATGAGATGGCATGCAGAAAGAGTTCATGAAAGTGACATGTTAACCCACCCGACAGACTCTCATGCATGGAAGGATTTTGATAAGAGACATCCCGACTTTGCTAAAGATGTTCGTAATGTCCGATTGGGATTGGCAGCAGATGGTTTCAATCCATTCAAGTCTATGGTTGGTGCAACTCATAGCACATGGCCCGTGGTGTTGGTTCCATATAATCTTCTTCTGTGGCTTTGTATGAAGCAACAATTTATATTACTTTCCACTCTTATTGATGGACCTAAAAGTCTGGGGGATAAGATTGATGTTTACCTTCAGCCATTGATTGATGAGTTGAATGAATTTTGGGGCGATGGTGTGATGACTTATGACTGCGAAACGAATGAAATGTTCAAACTGCATGCTGCTTTATTGTGGACAATCAATGACTTCTCAGCTTATGCAAATTTATCAGGCTGGAGTACGAAAGGGGAATTTGCTTGCCCTTATTGCAATAAAAGTAAAAAATCTGTATGGCTTAAACATTCCAAAAAATGGGCATACATGGGTCACAGGTGTTTTCTCCCTCCCCAGCACAGGTTCAGAAAGGACAGAGTGGCATTTGATGGTTCTAGAGAGTTCAGCCCAGCACCAAAGATCATGACAGGAGTCGAAATGTTATCGCAGATTGAGGAAGAAAACATCCGCACGGTATATGAAATTCAGGATTTGGTGGCTCCTCCAGTACGTAATATTCGTGCTGCGGGTAGGCAGCGCAGTCACAATTGGAAAAAGAAAAGTATTTTTTATAGTCTTCCGTATTGGAAAACTAACATGTTGAGGCATAATTTGGATGTCATGCACATTGAAAAAAATGTTTGTGATAACATATTGTGGACCATTTTAGGTGTCAGTGGAAAGTCAAAGGACCATGTTAATGCACGCCATGATTTGGAAGAAATGGGTTTAAGGAAACAGTTGCATTTACAGTTAGCTGAGGGAAGCAAGGCATATATGCCTGCTGCACAGTATTCGATGACTACAAAGGAGAAATAGACATTTCTTTCCATTTTGAAGATGGTCAAGGTGCCTGATGGTTACTCTTCTAATATTTCAAAGTGTGTGAATCTGACGAGCAAGACATTGCAAGGGTTGAAAAGTCATGACAATCACATATTACTTCAGCAGTTGATTCCAATCGCAATTTGTGATTGTTTATCCCCCAATGTTGTTCAGCCCTTGATTGAGATGAGTAATTTTTTTAGACAGCTTTGTTTAAGAAATCAACGAATGAGTGATTTAAAAAGTTTACAGGACCAAATTGTACTTACGCTTTGTCACTTTGAGAAACTTTCCCCCCCCCCTCATTTTTCGATGTTATGGTCCACTTGACAATGCACCTAACTGATGAAGTAATGGCTGCTGGTCCAGTGCAATTCAGGTGGATGTATCCTATTGAATGGTATTTGAGTACATTGAAAAGATTTGTACGCAACAGAGCTCGTCCAGAGGCATCAATAGCCAATGGTTATTTGATGGATGAGTGTACTACCTTTTGTGCAGAATATCTTACGGATGTTGAAACAAAATTAGATAAGCCCTCTCGGATTCATGATGGTCCAGTTGGAGAAGGAACCACATTTGATATGGACAACATCGAGTGGATACAAGCACATCGATATATCTTGTTCAATACTCCATCAGTTGCACCATTAATGCAGTAAGTATCTTATCAATGTGCTTCTATAACTTTTACATGTTTTGTTTGCATAAGTTGATCTTTTAAACATCGCGTAATCATTTGCAGGAAACACATTAATGAGATAAAAGAAGAGATGCATCATGCGACTGAGTTGCAAATTCAACAATCTCATTATGCGGCATTTCATGATTGGTTCAAGGATTATGTATGTATAAATTGATTTTTATTATGAGTGAAGTATTAAACTAATTATTTCTGCATATATCAGTATTGATTTTTATAAATTATGTAGGTTCGTAAGCTGAGGGAGTTAGGGGACCCCACGCTACCTGAAGTATTTATCCAACTGGCTGAGGGTCCATCTATAACGGCTCATCGTTATAAAGCTATTGATGCTAATGGTTTTCGATTTTGCATTAAAGATGTTGACGACAAACGAGCAACACAAAACAGTGGCATCGGTTGTCCCTTTGTCGATTCTGGTTATTACTATGGTCAATTGATAGACATCATTGAAGTTGTATACACACACGGTTTGAAGTACATATTGTTAAAGTGTAATTGGGTTGATCCAGTGCGTGGATGTAAAGTCGATCAATATCAGTTTTCATTGGTGAATTTTAACTATATGTTATACAGAAATAATGAACGAGTTGAGAATGAACCTTTCATTTTGACATCACAAGCGGAACAAGTATTCTTCGTTACTTTGCCTTCGGATCCAAGTTGGCAAGTTGTTGTCAAAATGTCTCGGCGAGGAGTGTTTTTATTTGAAGAAGATGAACCCGAGACTGTTCCGTTTGTTTACCAACAACTTGATCAACATACCGTAGTTCAACGTGAAGAAGATATTTATTGGGTCAGAGCGGTTGTTGAAGGAGAAACGGTCGATTTGCATGCTTAATGAAAGGTATAATTGTTTTCCCGCTATTCAGTAGAATGTCCTAGGATATCATAAATTATCTAATCATTTTATAAATCCTTATAAGTTTTAATCCTCACTTTTGTAAGTTAATTCAGTCATAAATATTTAGGTTGATTAACTTTCTGATTTTTTAAAATTCATTCACAACTAATTATTCAATCCATTTTTTGTTTGATTAACAGTTGTACAAGTTTGATTTATTAAGAACAATCCAATTTATCTTTTAAACACTTTGGACTCATTACTGATATTTTCTATGACTGCAGACATGTCTGGGGAAGAGGCAGAAGATCCACATCATCCATCTGAGGCATCTACGTCTCAGGGTCGAGGTATGTTTGAATGTCATTGTCTATATTTTTTATGTAATTGATATATATATATATATATATATATATATATAACATTTGTCAATTTATATATAAAATTGTTTTCAACAGGATCAGACTCGGCTGCTTCTTCCTCTCGCAGGAGAGGCCCTGGTCGTGGCATATTATCATGGAATTCCGACACGTCGATAGATGTTTCATTTGATGAGGTATTTCATCCCGTGGGACCGAATGCCCCAACATTTATTCGTCAGCTGGGTCATATCATACGTGACCCACATCGATTTCCATTGACCACGCGTGATTCGGCTTCTATCCCTCAGGACACATTAGATCGTCTATGGAGGGAGGTTCAGGTAAGAAAATAATTTTACTTTATTTTCTATTTATAAAGAATACTAATATGTTTGATTATTTTCTTTATAGCAAAATTTGAAAGTATGCCCTGAAGAGTTTCGGCCCGTGTGTATGAGCAAATGCCGTAAGATGTGGAAATATTATAAAGGCAAAGTGAAGAGGGACCACTGGGTACCAAATGTGGGTGCCCTTGACATTTTGGAAAAAGTCCCGAGAGGTGTCCTCCCGACTCAGTGGCGTGACTTGGTTGCATATTGGTCTACTGAGGGTGTCGCGGTTTGTATATTAATTATTTTTCTGTATATATATTTTCAAGAATATGTGATTTGTTTGAAATTTGAATGAATTGAATGTAGGAGGTGTCAACACGCCATTCGGAGAATCGAGCGTTGCAGGGACCAACTCACAGGCTCGGGACTCGTCACGTGTCTCAGATCCGACATGAGGTATATATTATTCATTTTTTAATTTATTAATTAATATGGTTTGTGTTTATATTCTTTTAATATACAGTTGCGAGGGCAAGGTGCAACAACTGATAAAATGTCGGTGTGGATAAGGACTCGTGATCGCAATGATCCAGAGGTTGCAGCATTGATAGTAAGTGTCTGTACTTACCAATAATTACATAAATCTATATATTAACATATATATATTTATATATATTTAAATATTTCACAGGCTCAATTTGAAGCTGAGTTAGAACATCTGCCAGAGGACCAGCGACAGCTTCCCATGCGACGGGATGAGATCTTTCATCGCATTATTGGTCGGGACGGGCATGACTATAGTTTGACCTATGGAGCAGGGATTCCTCGTTCTGTAGTGTCATGCGCTGCGGTTGTCGGTCCTGCTGTTGCTCATATGACACAGCAGATGTCAGATTTTGAGGCACGGCTGCGCGCTTCCGAGGAGACAAATGCGCAATTGACAGCTGAGGTTAGAGCACTGCGGGAATATGTGCGTCGAGCTGATGGTACAGGGGATCATACGACGCAGGTATATACTGTATTTATTTATTTAATTTAAATTATTTTTGTTATTAAAATATTTATAATGTTTATTTGTTGTAGGCACCTGGCCCACCAGAAGGAGGTAGCAGTGATGACAACGCATGACGCACCATATATTCACGAGATATGTTTTTTGTTTTTACTGGTAGGGTTGACATTGATGTACTGTATTTATTCATTTAAGTAATGCATTATTACCATCCATGGTGGTCTTTTAAATATTTTATACACATATTGAGTTTTTGACGCACCAAAACGGCGTGCGGCGGTCCAATTCGGAGCAAACGTGCTCCGAACGACCTGAAACCGCACAGAAACGATAGAAATATTATTCCTGAGATGCAGGAGGAGGCCGCACGTCCATCGGACGTGCGGTGCGCGCGACACGTCCGATTGTGTCTTTTTCAGCAGCGCAGCGTGCGCTGAAATGACGCGTTGGGGGGTCAAAACCACCCGAACGACCTTAGAATGCCACGAAACCGTACGAAAATATCCGGGGCGTGAATTGTGAAATGGTCGGCCAGACGGCACCTCATTCGGAGGTACCGTGTGACCGTGGCGGCCGGAAACGCGTTTCCGGCGCCACAAAACACCAAAACGGCGTGCGGCGGTCCAATTCGGAGCAAACGTGCTCCGAACGACCTGAAACCGCATGGGAACGATAGAAATATTATTCCTGAGATGCAGGAGGAGGCCGTACGTCCATCGGACGTGCGGTGCGCGCGGCACGTCCGATTGTGTCCTTTTCAGCAGCGCGACGCGCACTAAAATGACGCGTTGGGGGGTCAAAACCACCCGAACGACCTCCGAATGCCACGAAACTGTACGACAACATCCGGGGCGTGAATTGTGAAATGGTCGGCCAGACGGCACCTCATTCGGAGGTGCCGTGTGACCGCGGCGGCCGGAAACGCGTTTCGGGCGCCATTAAACACCAAAACGGCGTGCGGCGGTTCCATTCGGAGCAAACGTGCTCCGAAAGACCTGAAACCGCACGGGAACGATAGAAATATTATTCCTGAGATGCAGGAGGAGGCAGCACGTCCAGCGGACGTGCGGTGCGCGTGGCACATCCGATTGTGTCCTTTTCAGCAGCGCGGCGCGCGCTGAAATGTCGCGTTGGGGGGTCAAAACCACCCGAACGATCTCCGAATGCCACGAAACCGTACGAAAACATCCGGGGCGTGAATTTGGAAATGGTCGGCCAGACGGCACCTCATTCGGAGGTGCCGTTTGACCGCGGCGGCCGGAAACGCGTTTCCGGCGCCCTAAAACACCAAAACGGCGTGCGACGGTCCAATTCGGAGCAAACGTGCTCCGAACGACCTGAAACCGCATGGGAACGATAGAAATATTATTTCTGAGATGCAGGAGGAGGCCGCACGTCCATCGGACGTGCGGTGCGCGCGACACGTCCGATTGTGTCCTTTTCAGCAGCGCGGCGCGCGCTGAAATGGCGCGGTGGGGGGAAAAACCACCCGAACGACCTCCGAATGCCACGAAACCGTATGACAACATCCGGGGCGTGAATTGTGAAATGGTCGGCCAGACAGCACCTCATTCGGAGGTGCCGTTTGACCGCGGCGGCCGGAAACGCGTTTCCGGCGCCATAAAACACCAAAACGGCGTGCGGCGGTCCCATTCGGAGCAAACGTGCTCCGAAAGACCTGAAATGAGATTATTTCTTGAATCGAAGTTTTTAAATTATTATAGCACAATGATTTGATATTATATATATATTATATATATATTAAAACATTTAAAATATATTATATATATATATATTTAAAATATTGTATTTAATAGTATATATATATAAATATATATATATATATATATATTTATATATTCAATTCAATAAAAAAAATTTAATTTTTTTTTTTAGACTAGCGACCGCCATAGGCGGTCGCTATAGGGTGCCCGGCAGAGGGGCTGCAGCGACCGCTTGGCGGTCGCTGAAGGCCGATCTGCCGGCCCGCTATAGCGACCGCCATTGGCGGTCGCTGAAAGCCTCTAGCGACGAGGCAACAGCGACCGCCAATGGCGGTCGCTAAAGGCCGGATTTTCAGTAGTGACACCAGCATACGCCATAAGAGTAAGGCGTGTGATGGTGAGACTTTCATGGGGTCGTTCGTTAAACATTGTTTGAGTCGTGATCTTGATGATGTCGAACTTCTCCCGTAAATGGTTTCGCTCATGCTTAAGTTGTTGGATCTTAGTTTGGGCTTGGTCTAGGGCAAAACTCAGAAATGTTATCTCCCTCAGAAGCTCTGATAAATGAGCTTCATAGGATACGATCCTACTGGTTGAGGCCATCACTTCCTTTGTCTGTGCTAAAAAGATTCGTTAAAACTCTATATTTATACCAATCATGTGTTCAACGACTATATTATCAACAGTAAAGATACTTAACAGTCATTTAAATTCAATTGGATATAACAAAACAAAAGAAGTGCCTGTGTTTTCTATAACCATAAGACATTTAATTAAATCAAAAAGGGGAATTTTATTCATAATAGTTCAGGTCGTTACAATCTTCCCCCTTTAGAAATTTCACCCTCAATTTTTTTCCCACACTAAAACAGATGATCGTAACTCTGCTTTATCACATCCTCTGGTTCCCACGTTGTTTCTTCAAACTCGTGCTTTCGCCACAACACTTGACGGGGGACATTGTCATATTTTGTAAAACTTTTTCTTTACGATCTAAGATTTTCATCGAATGCTTCTCATAAGAAAGACCATTCTCCAATGGTACCACCTCTGGATTGAGTACATTTGATGAGTCTGGTATGCACTTTCTTATGAGGGATACATGGAATACATCATGTACTTGAGACATGTTCGGTGGGAGTGCTAGTCGATAAGTCACTGCTTCAATGTAATCAATGATCTCAAAAGGGCCGATGTACCTTGGACTAAGATTTCCCTTCTTCCCAAATCTCATCACTTTCTTTCATAGAGATATGTGGAGGAATACTATGTCTTCAACATCAAACTTTAGGTCTTGTCGACGATTGTCAGCATATCTCTTCTGTCGACTCTGAGCAGCTTTGATGTGTTGCTGAATGGTTTTAACCTTCTCCATCATTTCTTTGACCATTTCAGGACCTAGATGTTTTCGTTTCCCAACTTTATCCCAACATGTCAGTGTTCTGCACCTCTTCCTATAAAGGGTTTCATAGGGATCCATTTCGATGCTCGAGTGGAAACTGTTAATGTAAGAGAACTCGACCAGAGGAAGATGGTGGTTCCATCCTCCTTTGAAGTTAATTGAGTATGCTCTCAACATGTCCTCAAGTGTTTGGATAGTCTGCTCAAACTGTCCATCAATTTGAGGGTGATAAGTCGTACTAAAGTTTAGCTCAATGTTTGGAGTATGTTGGAGACCTTTCGAAAACATAGAGGTGAATTTTGGATCTTGATCAGACATAATCGATAGTGGTACTCCATGCAGCCTTACCACTTCTCTGATGTATATCCGTGAAATTTGATCTAGTGAGAAATTTCCTCAAATCATAATGAAGTGTGTAGTCTTTGTAAGACGATCCACAACATCTCAGATAACATTGTTTCCCTTAGATGTCTTTGGAAGTCCAATGACAAAGTCTATAGTGATGTTTTCTCATTTCCATGTTGGTATGAGTAATTTTTGCATCATCCCTTTAGACTTCTTCCTTTCGGCCTTCACTTGCTGACATACTAGACACGTTGATGTATAATCAATGATCTCATTCTTTATATTATCCCACCAATAGTGCTCTCGGAAATCTCGAAACATCTTTGTGTTTCTTGGGTGAATGGAGAAAGTCAAACTATGTGCATCATCCAATAGTTCCCTCTTTAACTCGGGATTTGATGGAATATATAGTCTTGACCCAAATCTCACAATTGCTTATTCATTAACAGTAAACTCCAAGGATTTCCCTTTTCTTATAGTTTTCACTTTCTTCTGAATTCTCATATCATCTTTTTTAGCATCCTTTAAACTTTCAAGAAGTGACGATTGAGAAATCATTTGCGAAATGATTGATGATGTCTCTTCCTTTATGATTCTCATGTTCATCCTCTTCAAATCTAAGAAGATCAGATCCTTCTCAATTCTCATTGATGATAGAATTGCTGGATCATTTCTACTTAGAGCATCTGCCATTTTGTTCGCCTTCCCTGGATGGTAGTGGATTGAACAATCGTAATCTTTGATGAGCTCTAACCATCTTCGTTGGCTCATATTCAACTCTTTCTGTGCGAATATATATTTAAAAATTTTGTGATTCGTATATATTTCACATTTCTCCCCGAAGAGATAATGCCGCCGAATTTTCAAAGTGAAGATCACTACTGCCAACTCCAGATCATGTGTGAGATAGTTTTTCCCATTAATTTTCAACTGCCTTGAACCATAGGCTATGACTTTTTCATGTTGCATCAACACACAACCAAATCCCTTCTTCGAAGCATAACTGAAAATTAAAAAAATTTCCCCACTTGAGGGTAGTGTGAACAAAGAGGTAGTGATAAGATTCCTTTTCAACTCCATGAATTTTTCTTCACATTCACCATTCCAAGCAAATTTGACTCCCTTCTGAGTTAGATTGATAAGAGAGTTCAATAATCGTGAGAAATTTCTCACAAATCAGTGATAATATCTAGCTAATCCAAGAAAACTATGGATATCTATCAAAGATGTTGGGCTCAATCATCCTTCAATTACTTTTGTATTTGCAAGATCCACAGATATCCCATTGCTTGTGATGATATGCCCCAAGAATGATAATTTCTTCAACCAGGACTCACACTTGTTGTACTTTGCATAAAGCTTCTCCTTTCGCAAGGTCTTTAGCACAATTCTTAAATACTGCTCATGGTTCTCCTTGGTTTTAGAATATATTAGAATATCATCTATAAAGACTATCATGAATGTCGATATAATCTTTAAAGACTATATTCATCAAGTCCATGAAGATTGCTTGAGCATTAGTGAGTTCAAATGACATCACTATGAACTCATAGTGCCCGTACCTCGTACGAAAAGCAGTCTTGGGGATATCCTCATTCTTCACCCTAACTTGGTAATATCCCGACCGCAGATGCACCTTGGAGAAGTATTGTGCTCCATGTAGCTGATCGAATAATTCATTAATCCGTGACAAAGGATACTTGTTCTTTATCGTGATTTTGTTGAGATCACGATAATCAATGCAAAGACGCATTGACCCATCATTCTTCTTGACGAAGAGGACCGGTGCACCCCATGGTGAAACACTTGGGCGTATAAATCCTTTATCCAGATTATCGTGTAGTTGTTTCTTCAGTTCCTCAAGTTCCAAAATAGCCATCCTATACAGAGTTTTGGATATTGACAATGCCCCATGTATGAGCTTGATTGAAAATTCAACCTCTCAGCTAGGGGGAATACCAGATAATTCATCGGGAAACACACCAGCGTATTCCCTTACAATAGTCATGGCTTCAAGGATGTTGTTTTCTTAGACTCAATCATTTGAGTTAGATACACTTGCTCGTAGAGCAATAATATCCATGCTTGAGATGATGATGCTAAAGAAGATTCATCATCCTCCTTGCACTTGTATAGAATCGGGGGTCGATTCGACAAATGGAAAGTGATTTCCCTCTCGCGGAAATTTATGTTGGCTCTATATAGGGAAAGTCAATTCATGCCTATAATTGCATTAAATTCCACCAAAGGGAGTATGATATGGTTCTTCGGAAAGTTCAACCCACAAACGTTGACATGAGAGGAGTTATATACCTAGGATGCAATAATTTCCCAATTTTCTGTTTTCACCGACATATCTACTTCCATGCTTTGTAGTGGTGTTTGAATAGTTCTACTAAATTTTCATGATATGAAGGTATGAGTAGAACTATGGATTATAACCCTACCTTTCACTTTTTGATCCTGGTTGTACTTTATAGACTTAGGGATGAGTAATTCTAAACTATTAAACACATAAAGAGGGAATCCAATGACATTAAAGGGATAACTTATAAATTATATTTTTCTCCTTAACTTATGAATTTTTAGTCTTCAATCTATGTTATCCATGATCTATTTCCTAACATATATTCTTATGAGATTTTTTTCCTTAATAATGGTTCTTAATGAGCTTATGAATTCACCAAAGCATATCCCTCAAGAGTGCCAGACTAGATGCGTAGTAAGGCTCGTTGTCGTGTACCAGGTTACCCCGAGTCAGGCCCGAAACACCTTGTCAGAGTTGTTATTCCCAGGTACATTCGTGCTAGAACCACACCCACTTATGGTATCCAGACAAGTATGTATTTTCTCTATAGACCACTTATTCTATACTTAACAAAATTTAGGGATGTTTTCTTATACTTAGACTTATCCCTAAGGTTTTTCACTAGGTTTTTCTAATCCTAATCCCAAAAATAACTAAACCTATCCTATGATACCAAATATAACTCTGCTCTTTTTTACACATTAATACATGTTTTATTACAATTAATACAACCCAGAAGATCAAGAGGTTTATTGTCTTTGGGAAATTAGGTACATTACATAACAACTTAAAACATAAAAAAAATCTTTATTGAAAACTCCTTTAACATGACCAAAATGTTCCTTTGTACTTAACACTGCATGAGATAACCTGAGGACATACATAAGAAAGGTGTAAAGACCTGGAATTTTCATGTATTTTTTTTATTAAATGAGAATTTTACGAGTCCGCGAAAATTGACGGCGCGTGATTCTGAGGTCCAGAGTGCCTGGAAAGAATTCATGAACTTTTTTTCAAGTACGTTCAGTAAACGTGCGAGTGAGTTTTTCTAATTTTTGAACCAGTGCTCAGAATTGAAATCTGAGGGCACCGTTGAACTCGCAGCACCGATATTTGCTTAAGGAGACATTCACCTCGACCGCAGTAGGTCGATGGTGAAACATAGTTTTTGGGCTTTTCGTGGGAAAATAAAAATAAAATTATTTAACATTTTATTTTTATTCTTGAAACCTCCCATGTGTGGGTTATGGTGGTGGGGACCACCCGAGCATAAACCCCCAATTTGAATTCCTAGAGGCGAGGACCACCTAACCCCTCTTAATGGGGGAGAAACCTCTCAACTCCCTCTTTAATGAGGATGAGCCTCTTGAACTTCCTCTACATTAATTTTTCCAACTTGTGTGTGTGTGCCAACTTAATTTCTTCTTAAGTTAATTTATATTGGCACCGCTTTTCCTTTGGGTTGGCAAAGGAGAGAGCTCTTGGAGGATTACTTTCTTCGAACGAAGAACGCCAACGAATGACTTATTCTCCAGACGAAGAACACCATCGAAGAACGTTCTTCAGAATCAAGCAAGAGGACGACGCACGAACCGAAAATCGAGGAAAACACTGACGACACCGTTGTCCGTCTATTACCAACGATTCGTCTTCTTCCTCGAGACCTCGTCGACGTCATCAAGCAATCAAACGAGGTAAGGGTTTATTTCTATATGATTATCACTTCCAATGTAATCCCCTTCTAATTCTTTTGCGGGATTGGGAATAGAGATTGATGAGGGTTGTGGGGATGAATGTTTTTAAATATCTTCCATACTCGTTCTTGATTCATGATTACGTTGAGCCGCTTGCTACCGCTATAATGCGGAGAGTGTGGGCCAAACAAATATGTCCCATCCTCTCCGCAAATCTTGTGATGATATGTGGTGTACTTTACGACGGAGGAAGACGGCAACCGGAGCGGGTTTTTGGCACCGATGAGGCATGAGAACGGTGGCCGACACCTCCGCCGCCTGCGACGAAGACGACGACGCCGCCCCGTGGTTTCTGTGCACCGCGACCGAGCTGCCACTCTGCAGCCGAACCCCCGCAGCTGAGCTGCTCCAGCCGAGCCGCCCCGCGCCGCGCCCTCGGGGCACCCAGCGGCCGAGCCGCCCCGCACCGCGCCCTCGCGGCACCCCGCAGCCGAGCCGCTCTGGCCGAGCTGCCCCGCGCCGTGCCCTCTCACCACCCCACGGCTGAGCCGCTCTGGCCGAGCCGCCCCGCGGCCTCATGCCCTCGCAGCACCCCCGCAGCCGAGCCACCCTGCACCCTCGCAGCACCCCTGTGGCCTCACGGCCCTCACGGCCTGCCGGGTCGGACCCAGCAGGCCGGGCCAGACCTAGCGGGCCGGGCCGTCCAGCGGGACGGGCCATACCCAATGGGTCGGGCCGGGTCGGGCTGGGTCAGTCCGACCGAGTCAGACCAGACCCGAACCAGATACGACCCTATACTTTACTTGGGCCATAACTTTGGCACCAGACGTCCAATTGACGAACTGCCAATGACGATGAAAACCTTGGAGCGATACGGTCCCTTTGGTATACCCCACTGGAGATTTGGATAATGATAGGGTACAGTCGGGTTAGATCGAGCACAGATCCAACTGGGCCCTCGGGACTAAAAAGCTAATAACTCACAGACCAGGCGTCCGATTGACGCACCATCTATTGCGTTGAGACCCCTATGATGTGGCAGTCCTTTGAGATACTTCTTCATGGGACTTCGTGGCAGTTGGAGTATCAACTAGTGGCTTGGGGAGCGGATCCTCCTGGAGATGAGTGAGCATAGTGCGGGAACCCAGTAGCTGGCTGTGACGAGAAGACTGACTAGCGACCCTGTGTGGGTCATCTCCTAGCAATCCTGTGTGGGTCAGCTCCTAGCGATCATGTGCGGGTCAGCTCCTAGCGATCATGTGTGGGTCAGATTCCAGCGATCCTGTGTGGGTCAGCTCTTAGAGATTCTGTGTGGGTCAGCAGCAAAGCCTCTTAACGGAGTAAGATGATTTAGTAGCTATAACTAATCATCTCTACTACCGTACCTAAGTTATACCTGGTGTGAGATGAGTCTGTACCTGTGTGGTACTTATCTTCATGGTTTTCCTTCCTTGGTGGAACATTTGAGCATTGGGCTTTTGAGTTGGACCTTGTGTTTCCTCATGATTGAGATGAGCATACTTGATAACTTAGGTATATGTATGAGCATATACCTAAGTCTGGTTGTCACTGGTTTACTTGCTTTGTGGTTTATCTTTGGGGAATTTTGTGAGACCTTGAGGGTCTCGGGATCCCTACTGAGTATCTTCATACTCGCCCCTGCACGGGCTACGCCCACACTTCGTTATGTTTGGTGCAGACAACAGACAACGCTAACTGAGGACGAGAGTACCAGGACTGGACGGTACTCAGAGGTGGACCATACGACGTGTCGGTACACAGAGGAGACGGACGGACGTGGAGTGCTGAGGAGGCGATCTGTACCTACCCTTCAGGTAGGAACCTAGGAGGACGATCTAGTAGTCGTCTTTCTCTTTCTTTAGTTGTATTGTATTTCAGTTGTACTTGTACATTTACTGTTGGGATTGTATTCTGGCCCCTTTTACTTTCAACACTCTTTTGGTTATACAGTTTGCTTTGTGTTCGTATCTTGTTGTGTGCTTGGTTATGTGAGTTTACAGGTTATAAAGGCAATGCCTTCCCAGTTTTAGGGAATACGCCTTTCGGTGCTAGTCGTCAGCCCCTGACCTATGGAATGCGGGCTTGAGGTAGTCACGACACGGGCCCTAGGGGACGGGTCGTGACAAATTGGTATCAAAGGAGTCGGTTCTACCATAGAACATAGGACTCTGATCTTTCTTTTAATGACAATAATGTTAAGTGTAGTGAGTGTGGTTATCAGTTTAGGGAATCTAGTGTTGGTTCGGCGGCCGACGTATCCATACACCAGGACCATGACTTCTAATTTCTGACTCTGTGCACGAAAACATTGATTGCGTGTGTGTTTTCAAAAGTTTTCTTTGTGATCTTTTGAGTTAGCTCACCAGGTATAACTTATTGACCTTGGTGCACCTGTATCTTTTCAGGATGTCTCCACGCAGACAGCTAACTAGGGTTCTGAGAGTAGTACGCACTGATAGCCCACCGAGCGACGAGGCCTCAGTGCAGGGACCTCTTCCAGTAGAGACACCAACAGAGGCACCAGCGGTACCATTACCTGTTGGTCCACCGATGCCACCAGCCCTAGCAGCAGAGAGTGCACGCCGCTTGAGCGCGTTGCACGAGTTCCAGCGCCAGAGGCCACCCAGGTTCAGGGGAGAGACGGACCCGCAGACAGCCGAGAATTGGTTGGAGGCTGTAGTGAGAGTCTTCCGACTGGTAGGGACACCAGCCGATCTCATGGTGATCCTTGTCGCCAGCCTTCTACAGACAGCAGCAGGTAGATGGTGGAGCTTGATTCTCCAGGTTCACGACGAGGCGACACTCCTCTGGGAAGACTTCGAGAGCCTGTTTCGGGCAGAGTTTGTTCTAGCGACACTTCGCGCAGTGTGCATATAGGAGCTACTTCATCTGCAGCAGGGCAGCATGATTGTAGCTCAGTACTTAGTGAGGTTCACTGACCTCTCACACTACTCCACATATATAGTGCGAGACCCATTCTTCAGAGCCCGGACCTTCGAGCAGTGACTCAGGCGAGAGATCAGGGCTTTGATGATCTCACTCAGCATCCCGACGCAGGCGAGGGTGTTAGAGTGAACCCTTTTAGTGGAGAGTTTCCTTGCTGAGCAGTCACCAGTAGCGAGACCCACCACCAGTCGTCACGTAGCGGAGTCTTCTACAGCTGGCAGCAGACAGATGTCGCAGAGGTTTAAAAGGACCAGATCTTCAGGTGGGCGACTGCAGGATTTAGGGTCGGTTGTGCGGGGCACCCGAGATAGAGCCAGTCATGCTAGGAGCGGGCAGTGTTACGCATGCTGCGGGCATGGTCACATGACTCATGACTGTCCGACCCGCCGTACGGATGGTCAAAGGACCGTCCAAGCAGAGATAGAGATTCGACCGAGGAGGTCCGCAGGGAGCAGGTGGAGGTGGAAGAGGAGCTGGCCGTGCAACTAGCGGTGGGTGACGATTCGAGATGTTACCGCCACCACCACCACAAGGTCCACCCCGACCGCAGGGAGCAGGTGGACAGGGGCGAGCTCAGCTCCAGGCAGCTGAGGCCTACGATCACGGCGCTCCGAAGATGATAAAAGGTATGATCTCTGTCTACTCCACCTTAGCTGCAGTACTTATAGACACAGGTTCCAGTCATTATTTTATTGCCACTGCCCTCGTTTGGAGCTCGGAGATTCCGACAGAGCCATTGGCTCGATCCTTACGGCTAAAGACTTTTACGGGAGCAGATTCGATGATTACGCACTGGTGCCGGTAGTGCGAGCTTACTCTAGGAGGCGAGAGCTTCAACTGAGATCTTCTCGTAGCGGTGTCGAGACCTTACAACGTCATCTTGGGTATGGACTGGTTATCTACAGTCCATGCTCAGATTGATTGTATTAGGCGCAAAGTGCGGTGTGTCCGCACGGATGAGACCAGGTTTACCTTCATCGGCGAGAAGGGAGCCTTTGCAGCACATGACACTTACTTGGAGGAGGGTGCAACCGATCACTCATCAGTTGGCTAGCCTTACCCTCAGAGCGGTTGATTTGGAGAGTCCCAGTTATCCTATAGTGGTGGACCAGTACGCGGATGTCTTCACTGATGATGTTTCGGGTCTACCTCCTTGCAGAGAGGTGGATTTTTACATTGACTTGTACCCCAGGATGACACTGATATCTACACCAGCGTATCGGATGGCTCCCACGGAGCTTCGTGAGCTACGGGTACAACTAGAGGACTTGCAGGGGAAGGGATTCATCCAGCCCAGTGTTTCCCCTTGGGCAGCCCCGATTCTGTTCGCCAAGAAGGCGGATGGGAGCTTGAGACTGTTTGTTGACTATCGGCGCCTGAATTAGGTGACTGTGAAGAACAAATACCCACTTCTGAGGATTGACGACCTCTTTGATCAGCTGAAGGGAGCTCGGTGGTTCTCGAAGATAGACCTCAGATCAGGCTATCACCAGCTCAGAGTGCGAGACGAGGATGCGCAGAAGATGACTTTCAGATGTCGGTACGACCACTACGAGTTCTTGGTTATGCCATTCGGCGTAACCAATGCTCCAGCAGTGTTCATGGGACTCATGAACAAGATCTTTCAGCCATACCTTGATCACTTTGTAGTAGTATTCATCGACGACATTCTGATCTATTCGGCTACTGAGGAGGAGCATGCCTATCATTTGCAGGTAGTTCTGGACACACTTTGAGAGCACCAAATTTATGGTAAGCTCTCGAAGTGCCAGTTTTGGATCCGAGAGGTTCACTTTCTGGGACATGTCATATTGGAGGCTGGAGTTGTAGTTGATTTAACAAAGATTGAGGCGGTACTTTCTTGGGAGCCACCCAGGAGTGTGACAGAGGTATGAAGTTTCTTGGGTTTGTTCGGTTACTACCGGAGTTTTGTACCAAATTTCTCCAGAGTTGTAGCACCTCTATTAGTGTTGACGAAGAAGGGGAAACCCTTCATGTTGTCGGAGAGATGATAGCAGAGTTTTCAGGAGTTGAGACAGAGGTTGAATAGTGCACCCATCTTGAGGCTACCAGAGGAGGGCGTAGGGTACGTAGTCTACTGCGACGCATCAGGGACCGAACTCGGATGTGTCCTCATGCAGGAGCCAGCAGTTATTGCATATGGTTCTCGATAGTTGAGACAACATGAGCATAACTACGCTATCCATGACTTGGAGTTAGCAGCAGTGGTCTTCACCTTGAAAATGTGGCGACATTACTTGTTGGACGAGCGTTTTACAGTGTACTCTGATCACAAGAGTCTAAGGTATATCTTCTCTTATAAGGATCTGAACCTGAGACAACGACATTGGCTTGAGTTCCTCCAATACTATGACTTCGAGATGGTCTATACTCCTGGGAAGAGGAACGTTGTAGCAGATGCACTCAGCAGGAGGTCTGATATACAACTGCTAGGCAAGGCGACGGAGAAGCTGGCTGCTTTGCAGATATCCTTTGTGGATAGAGATGGAGCAACTTTTTTTCAGTCTCTTGTAGTAACTCCCCCACTTTTTCAGCGAGTCAGGGAGGTGTAGCGTGGGGATGCTGACTGTGAGACATGACGTGCTCAGATATCCACAGGACATACACCTGATAGATTTTCTGAAGGTAGAGATCACGTCATCCTCTTCAGAGGACGTACCATGATACTGATGTCACTTCAGGAGAAAGTGTTGAGGGGTTCCACACATCCCCTCTAGTGGTACATCCAGGAGTGACGAAGATGTACCAGGATCTCCGACGACAGCACTGGTGGCCAGGAATGAAGAAAGCAATTGCAGAGTTGGTCTCTCGATGCCTCACTTGTCAGCAAGTGAAGGCAGAGCATCAGGTACCAGCATGCTTGGTTCAACCTTTAGAGGTCTCAGAGTGGAAGTGGTATGAGATATTTATGGACTTCGTGACAGGACTTCCACGTACATCCAGGGGACATGACTCGATTTGGGTGATCGTCGACCGACTCACCAAGTTGACCCACTTCCTACCGACCAGAGAGCAGAGTTCAGTAGAGAGCTTGGGACGCCTCTATGTGCAGGAGATTGTGCGGCTACATGGAGTACCCTTGACGATTGTCTCCGATCGTGATGCATGTTTTACTTCCCGGCTATGGAAGGGGTTGCAGGAGGCTTTCGGGACGCAACTTCTTTTGAGCACCGCCTTCCATCCTTAGACGGATGGTCAGACTGAGCGGACTATTCAAACCCTCGAGGAAATGTTGTGTTCTTGTGTCCTCGATTTCAGTCGCATTTGGGAGGACCACTTGTCTTTGGTGGAGTTTGCATACAACAACAATTATAACTCCACCATTGGGATGACACATTTTGAGGCATTGTATGGGCGACCTTGTAGATCACCTTTGTGCTGGACTGACCCAGGAGAGTCAGCACTAGTGAGACTAGAGATGGTATGAGCTACCACAAAGAAGGTGCAGATCATCCAGGAGCGGATGAAGACTGCAAATAGCACGCATAAGTCTTATGCCGATAGGAGAAAAAGACCTCTAGAGTTCGAGGATGGTGACCATGTCTTTCTACGGGTCACACCTCGACGAGGTTTGCAGAGATTTGGCTGATGCGACAAGTTATCTCCGAGGTTCATCAGACCTTTTCAGGTCCTCACCAGAGTTGGCGAGGTGTCTTACCGCTTATTTCTTCCAGCTCAGTTGCACCAGGTGCATGACGTCTTCCACATATCCCAGCTGAGGAGATACATGCATGACCCTTCTCACATCATCGACCATGGCGAGATGGACGTCGATGATGGGGAGACTTTTATGGAGGTTCCAGTAGAGATTGAGGATCGACAGGAGCAGCTCCTTCGTGGACGGTCGATACCTCTGGTGCGCGTTCGCTGGTAGCACGAGAACCTCCAGGAGAGCACATGTGAGCGGGAGGCTCAGATGCGTGCTCAGTACCCCCACTTGTTTACCTAGTTTGAGTTGTGTCTTACGGGGATGTAAAGCCCTGAGGTGGGGAGAATGTAAAGACCTGAAATTTCTATGTAATTTTTTTTATTAAATGAGAATTTTACGAGTCCGCGAAAATTGACGGCGTGTGATTCCGGGGCTCGGAGTGCCCAGAATGAATTCCTAAACTTTTGTTTGGGTATGTTCACTAAACGTGTGAGTGAGTTTTTCTAACTTTTGAACCGGTGCTCGGAATTGAAATCTGAGGGCACCGTTGAACTCGCAGCGCCGATACTCGCTTAAGGAGACCTTCACATCGACCGCAATAGGTCGAGGGTGAAAGATAGTTTTTGGGATTTTCGTGGGAAAATAAAAATAAAATTATTTAACATTTTATTTTTATTCTTGAAACCTCCCATGTGTTGGTTATGGTGGTGGGGACCACCCGAGCATAAACCCCCAATTTGAATTCCTAGAGGCGGGGACCACCCGACCCCTCTTAATGGGGGAGAAACCTCTCAACTCCCTCTTTAATGAGGATAAGCCTCTTGAACTTCCTCTACATTTATTTTTCCAACTTGTGTATGTGTGCCAAATTAATTTCATTTTATGTTAAATTATTTTGGAACCACTTTTCCTTTGGGTTGGCAAAGGAGAGAGCTCTTAGAGGATTACTTTCTTCGAACGAAGAACGCCAACGAAGGAATTCTTCTCCGGACGAAGAACGCCATCAATGAACGTTCTTCAGAATCAAGCAAGAGGATGAAACATGAACCGACAATCGAGGAAAACATCGACGACACCAACGTCCGTCTATTCCCAACGATTCGTCTTCTTCCTCGCGACCTCGTCGACGTCATCAAGCAATCAAACGAGGTAGGAGTTTATTTCTATATGATTATCACTTCCCATGTACCCCCTTCTAATTCTTTTGTAGGATTGGGAATAGAGATTGATGAGGGTTGTGGGGATTGATGTTTTTAGATATCTTCTATACTCGTTCTTGATTCATGATTACGTTGAGCGGCTTGCTACCGCTCTAATGCGGAGAGTGCGGGCCAAAATTTTTTGGCCCGTCCTCTCCGCAATTCTTGTGATGATATGTGGTGTACTTTGCGATGGAGGAAGACGGCAACCAGAGTGGGTTTTTGGCACCGATGAGGCACGAGAACGGCGGTCGGCACCTCCGCTGGCTGCGAAGAAGGCGATGGTGCAACGACGCCGCCCCACGGCCACCGCCGCCCTGCGGCCTCCGCGCCCCGCAGCCGAGCCACCGCCCCACGTCCAAACCCCCGCGGCTGAGCTGCCGCCCCGCGGCCGAACCCCTGCATCTGAGTCGCTCCAGCCGAGCCGCCCCGCGTTGCGCCATCGCGGCACCCCGCGGCGGAGCCGCTATGGCTAAGACGCCCCATGCGGCGCCCTCGCGGCACCCCACGACCGAGCCGCCCCGCCCCACGCCCTTGTGGGACCCCGCGACCGAGCCACCCCGCGGCCTCATGCCCTCGCGGACTCCCCGCGGCCGAGCCGCCCTCGCGGCCTGCCGGGCCGGACCCAGTAGGTCGGGCCGCCTTGCGGGCCGGGCCATACCCAGTCGGTCGAGCCGTCCGGCGGGCCGGGCCAGACCCAACGGGTCGGGCCGGGTCGACCCGAACCAGGTCGACCCAAGCCAGGTCGGGCCGGGTCGGTCCGACCGAGTCAGACCAGACCTGAACCAGATACGACCCTATACTTTACTTGGGCCATAACTTTGGCACCGGAAGTCCGCTTGACGAACCGCCAACGGTGATGAAAACCTTGGAGTGATACAGTCCCTTTGGTATACCCCACTGGAGATTTGGATAAGGATGGGGTATGGTGGGGTTGGATCGAACACGAATCCAACCGGGCCCTCGGGACTAAAAGACTAATAACTCACAGACCGGACGTCTTATTGACACACCATCTGTTGTGTTGAGACCCCTATGACGTGACGGTTCTTTGAGATACTTCTTCGTGGGATTTCGTGGCAGTTGGAGTATCGACCAGTGGCTTGGGGAGCGGATCCTCCTAGAGACGAGCGAGCATTGTGCGGGAACCCCGTAGCTGGCTGTGACAAGAAGACTGACTAGCTACCCTGTGTGGGTCAGCTCCTAGCGGTCATGTGTGGGTCAGCTCCTAGCAGTCCTGTGTGGGTCGGCTCCTAGCGATCCTGTGTGGTTCGGCTCCTAGCGATCCTGTGTGGGTCGGCTCCTAACGATCCTGTGTGGGTCAGCTCCTAGAGATTCTGTGTGGGTCAGCAGCAGAGCCTCTTAACGAAGTAAGATGATTTTGTAGCTATAAATAATCATCTCTTCTACCGTACCTAAGTTATAACTGGTGTGAGCTGAGTCTGTACCTGTGTGGTACTTAACTTCATGATTTTCCTTCCTTGGTGGAACATTTGAGCCTTGGGCTCTTAAGTTGGACGTTGTGTTTCCTCATGATTGAGATGGACATACTTGATAACTTAGGTATATGTATGGACATATACCTAAGTCGGGTTGTCATTGGTTTACTTGCTTTGTGGTTTATCCTTGGAGAATTTTGTGAGACCTTGAGGGTCTCAGGGTCCCTAATGAGTATCGTTATACTCACCCCTTCACGGGCTATGCCCGTACTTCATTGTGTTTGGTGCTGATGATGGACAACGCTGACTGAGGATGAGAGTATCAGGACTGGACGGTACCCTGAGGTGGACCATACGGCGTGTCGGTACACAGAGGAGACATGCGGACATGGAGTACTGAGGAGGCGATATGTACCTACCCTTCAGGTAGGAACCTCGGAGGACGATCCAGTAGTTGTCTTTCTCTTTCTTCAGTTGTATTGTATTTCAGTTGTACTTGTACCTTTACTGTTGAGCTTGTATTCTGGCCCCTTTTACTTTCAGCACTCTTTTGGTTATACAGTTTGCTTGTGTTCGTATCTTGCTGTGTGCTTGGTTACGTGAGTTTACAGGTTATAAAGGCAATGCCTTCCCAATTTTAGGGAATACGCCTTTCGGTGCTAGTCGCCAGCCCCTGGCCTATAGAAGGCGGGCTTGGGGTAGTCACGACACGGGCCCCGGGGGACGGGTCGTGACAAAAGGGGAGAGCTATAAAGCCCCGTAAGGGATAAACAAGGCATAACATAAAGAATACAATACATGTTACCCAATAAACACATAAATGGAGTATAAAAGAAACATGGATAATAGGACATGATATATTATGATAATCATAACATAAGAAATGCGACAACAACTTAAAACACTGCATCATAAACATAGGTCAAGATTAAACCTGCCAAAACATCATGGTGGAAAAAGTCCCATAAATGAATCAGGTAAACCTTTTGTCCTAGTGTGACGTATCATGATATTAACCATTACTCAATGCATTAGAGTGCTACCAAAACACACCCTTAATAATCGTTTCATTCTCATGATTAAGTGTGCCACATATATCATATAATATGGATTCATTCATCTTCACAATTTATTCCACGATCAAGGAGTGTGGAATACATACATATAATTCCCCAATCAAAGAAGTATTTGTGCATAAAGGTGAATACCCATGATAAAAAAAATGAGTATGGTATTCACTATACAATTATTTTGGCATGGAAAATCACGGTGCAAATTCGACAGCATAATAATATCACATAGATATTCATAAAATGGGTTGATGAGAGCGAAATGGATCTCTCATCATTTATACATAAAATGGACAGTAATAGGGACATGAAAATACATGACCCAACATAATGAATTGAAAATAAAAGGTGTAACATAATAAAAAAACTCGAAGAAAGAGGAGAAATGAAATAACCCTTACAAAATTTCAGCATGGTAACGAATGTGCATAAAGGTTCATAGGAGGGATAAATGAGATTGAAAGAGGCCCTCATAATTTATACATAAAATTAACAGTAAGGGGGATATTGAATAACATATCTGAACATAATAAAATAGAAATTAAAAGAAATAACATTAAAGGAATGCTTGATAAAAGAAGAGAGTGAAAGATCCCTTACGAAAATTCGGCATAGTAACAGCTTAGGTAAGAGTCCGAATGAGGAAGGATAAATGACCCCTCACTCAAATAACATCAAATGGATAGTAAGATAATGATCATAAATAAATGAAAATATGACCAATTTAAATTAAAAGAACTAATTTCAAAGAAGGTGCTTGAATTTGAAAGGAGGAGAGGAAGGTGAGGATCTCTTACTTGAATGTGTGACTCCAATGGTTTGGGAGAGGCTTCTTGAAATATTGGAGGAACCTTAGGAGGACTCTAGGGAGTAGAGGGCAGAGTGTGGTCATGTTTCAAGGAGTTTGAGTGAAGAAAAATGAGAGTTTGAGTGAGTTTATATTGGGAAAGAGGTAGATTTCTTTATTATTTTGGTTTTGGGCACGACATAATAAAATATACAAAACCACAAAACATATCATTGTTTTTGCCCATGGTTTCTGCCAAAGGGGTGGTTTACATAATTTTATAAGGTTAAGGGAAGAAGATAATAAAATAACGCTCTTTCTTATGTGGAGGTGAGTCACACTCTCAAAGAAATGATTTTAAAATATTAAAATATATTATAAGTCTTAGAGGATTCATTAAGCCTTTATAAATTAAATCAAATAAACATAAAATTACATCATTTTGAAGGAAAAACATATATTTGGACGATAATACATTTTATAGTACTTATCACATCACTATTGGGTCATTATGATGTCATAAAACACATCGTATATTTATATGGTATTTATTTTTTTTCCAAAAATTCGACTGTATCAGAAAATTATGAAAAAATAACCGTTAGATAATATTGACGTCATGATTCCAAAAATAATATCCATTTTATCTAAATAATTTTCTAAATATAAGAATTTTCACTTTTAAAATAAAAACTGACATTTAAATGACGGGTTTTTGACAATAACGTTTTTTGAACCCTTATAAAAATTACATTTGATTTCATAAAAATTATATGATCATTTATATTAAATAAAATTTATTTAATGATAATATTTTATTAAAATATTATTTATTTTAAAAAATCATTAATTAATTAATTAAATTTGAATATTAACCAAAAATACAATTTCTTCTTTATGGAATCAAAAATAAAAAATCATTTATAAAAAAAATAATAGGATGAAAATATATTCATTATTCTATAAAAAATAATGTACGTATTCCTATTGCTAGGGTCTTGATACATATCCATTTAATACACCAGCATACACCCTAAGAGTAAGGTGCACGATGGTGGGGCTTTCATGAGGTTGTTTGGTGAACATGGTTTGTGCTATGATCTTGATGAGGCTGAACTTCTCCCATAAACTATTTCACTCATGTTTAAGTTTTTGGATATCATCTTGGTCTTGGTCTAGGGAAAAACCCAAAAATGTTATCTCTCTCAGAAGCTCCGATAAATGGGCTTCATAGGGTACACTCATACTGGTTGAGACCATCACTCCCTTTGTCTGTGTCAAAATAATTTTCTAAAACCCTATATATACTATTCATGTGTTCAATGATTATATTATCAATGGTAAAGATAATTAAAAATAATTTAAATCCAATTGGATATATTAAAACAAAATAAGTGCATGTGTTTTCTATAACCATAAGTCATTTAATTAAATCAAAAAGGGGAATTTTATTCATAATAGTTCAGGTCGTTCTAGTCATTGATGGTTTTGAGGTGGAATATAAGCAATAGGTGGATGACCTAAAGATATTTTTCATCGGATTCAAAGAATGATATATGAAGAACTTAATGACAACCCCAAAAATTATTAGAGTTTATCTTTCATATTTAATTTGTAATCAATTTAAATAATAATTACCATAAATACGATAATTCCTTATAATCAATTCGGTTTCCATTCTTGTTGTATTGTCATTGTGGTGGAAAATCCAAACATAGATTCCTCTAGTTGTATTCACATGAGCTGTATGAATCTCCAAACAACACTCTCAGTATTACAGGTGCTTGTGCAAAGCACCAAGTGCTTCACATTGTTCAGTGATGATTGCAATGAGAGTTTTCTCTTATTCTTTCTTGTTCTTAAGAGAGAGGAATGAAGATATTCTCTCCTGGGTTTGAGATAATTTCTAGAGTCTATTTGTTCTGCATGTCACACCTCGATCGTACTTTTCCCTATTAATTTTCTTTATTTATTTATTTATAGCCATCTTCTTGAATTTCAGATTGAAATTCCTTGATTTTTTTTATTATTTAAGATTTATATGCAAGGCCCAAGGTTGGCCCATGGTTGACATTAACCGTGTGACCAACCTTGCAAATCCCACAATCCCTTAACAATGGAAATTTGCATAGTTGACATACAGTTTGTCTGATAGTGCGATTGTCCAGCAGTGCCCAATAGGAGTGCACGGTTGACACACAATTTGACACATCGTATGACCAAACCATACAAACTACCAAGTAATTTTAAAATGTGGAATAACCTATATACCCCTACCTGTTTATAACCTCCAACCCCTCCCTCTTCTCTATATCACACGACCCAACCGAGGCACACCAAGGGTGGCCTCCTCCTCCCTTGCGATTTTGAGGGTTCTTCAATTTCTCTGGGTTTGTCTTAGTGGAACTCTAGGTTGGTTGTGACTCTAATCTCATTTATGTTTGGTTCCTAGGGTGTGGGGATTTCTTTTCAGACCTTCCCCTCTCCATTCTTAATGGATTCACAACATCTGTACTGACTTAGGTTGGTGTTTCCAGTCGTTTTTTCATTTTCATAACAATCAATATCATTCTTGTGTTTTCTAAATCTTTTTCCTTGAAGGTTATACATGCTATAAACAAATTCAAGTCCCTAAGAGATTTCCTTAAAAAGAATTGGTATTTTAAAGGAACACTTCCAATTTTCTAATTTATATTTCATGGGGGTTTTGTTTGGGAGTTCATTTTTAAATATACTTGCATGTGTGTTTTGAATTGTTTCTAGGTTTTTTATAAACTATACATGTTTATGGTGACTGTGTAATTATTTGTTGATGTTGTGCCTTATTATTTTATGGTTCTTATGAGTTATGTTGGTTTTAAAAAGTGGTTTTCTCCACAGTTCCAAAGGTGTTTTAAAATGTCACTTGATATCAAAATGGTTTTCAAACAGGTTTTTAAAGTGTAATTTCAAAAGGATGATTTAAAGGACCATTTCAGACCTTAAAAAGGAGTTTTGAATAATATTGGTTTTTCAAATGACTTTCGAAAAGAATTTTTGAAATGATAACACTAGTTTAGAAACTCAAGGCTCTTTTGGCACTTTATTTGAGTGGGATTCCTTCCAAAATTCATGACAACCTCACCTAAATCCCCATAGACTAATGTTTGAAATGAATTTGATGATGGATGTGATTATTGTTGTTATTTATATGAGTCGTATTAGGGGATTTAGTGATAAGTGTGTGGGTGTGGGTAGGTTGAGGTTTAACATGGGAATGGTTTTCCATGTCTTCTATTACTGGTGTGTGCCGAATATGATACATTTCCTTCCCCATCGTCTATTACTAATATAAGGATCATAGGCGTCTTAGTGAGATATTGAGAGATAGTTACTATTTAGTTATGATGAGACTGACTATATCCACCTTGGTATATGGCATGCCTTGGCCTTGGGGGAGTGCCACCGGTGAGGCTAGGTTTGAACAACCGGTTGGTTATAGACTAGGAATGCATCGATAAACTGATAGATGGTTCCACCCATGTACTTTTGGGATCATCTCACCAGATGTTTAAGAGTTGTCCATGATTTTATATACCCAACCACTTTCTTATTTTTATAACACAGTGGTTTCAGTTCTGTTTTTCATTTATTTTATGACATTGTTCCACTTGTGATATTTTCCTTATTATATAGTTTGTTTTAATTCTACTATGGTATCTAATATATCTTTAGAATTTAATTTTTCATTTTACTTTCTGGTTTAGTTATTTAGTTAATGACATTTTGATTATCTTGAGTTCCTCCTTGAGCTGTTTTACAGAAATGGTATTAAAATGGGTGTTTCTATGGCCAAGTTTTAAATGGATTTTTAAAGGATGTTCTTAAGTTTTCTTAAAGCATTTTTGGGGTTTTAAACGAGGATTTGGAAACATATATGAGTTATCTTTCTCAAAATAATGAAAAAACTATATTTAATTACTGTATTTCAAATTGGTATTTATGGAATGTTTTGAAAAATGAAAGCCTGAAATATTTGATGAAATCCTACTGGGTTATTTGTGCTCACACCCTACTTACACCACTAAGTATCTATAGACCGAGTGACTTTCTTATAGGTTTTGGTTCTGGTTTTAGATTGCTCCTAGAGCGGACATGTTGTGTTAGAGCGTGACCTTGGAGTCACGAGGATATTGTACCTGATTTGGGTTTTCTTTTATGCCCTAGATGTTTTGGATAAGGAAGACTTATTTGTATATGGTTTTTGTCTATCACATTATTACTTTAGTTTTGGATGTTTATTTTCCCATGCCTCATTTTTCTTGTTCTTATTTTGTAACTGTTTATTTTCTGTATGTGTGGATGTCCAATGTGTAGATGCACCATGAATGATTCTTGATGGAATTCCTTTATGTGTTGAATATTATTTATCTGGATGAAATCATTCCCGATGAGTTTATTATGATGACCCGACACTTTTTGTCTACCTTTGGGGACTGAGGACGTCCATCGGGACTTGCCACGGGACGACTCTAGTGCCCGGATCAGGGTTGGCCTGAGTTTGTTCATGAAAAAATGGTATCAGAGCTAGATTCTTAAGAGAGCCCATGTTCTTGAATCACCTTTATTATTTGCAAAGTCTTATAGGTAGGAGATAAGATCATCTAAGCTCATGAGGTAGCTTGTGGGTATGTTCCTGATCTCCACCTCTTGTGACAAAACCTTAATTACCATGGTATATAGGGATTTGAGTCTTTATTCTGAGCTATATTTCTGATTATTCTTATTGGAATTTGATTTAAATTGGTAGTGTTTTGATTTTTGTGAGTGTTTCATAAGTTTTTTTGAAGTTTTTCATGATTTAGGGTGAAAATGGGACAGGAACCGAAGGCACATGATTTTCCCACACGACCTGAAAAACCATATAGTTCCCGTGTGCATGGTTTTGTGAACCTCCCAATGACCCATCACATGATTGGTGCATGGTCTTCCAAACATGTAGTTATACCGTGCATAACCAAAAACCCCTTAATTTTTTTATCTTGAATCCTTTTTCTTTCGAATTGATTTTAGTTTTTTGTTATTGTTGTTTGAGATGGATTATAGAGATTTTTATAGTATGTTAATGTTATTTGGTTGAATTTCATTAATATTTTGTTATGGAAAAATTCTTTTAAAAAGGTTAAAGGTAGGTTTTAGTGGTTGATAAAGAAGTTTTCTAATAGGATTTTAAAACAAAATGGATGTTTTGAAATGTGAGATAGATTTTGAAAAGAAGGTGTGGTTTACAACTTGTTTTCAAGTGAAATTCCATGATTTTAGGGTGGTTTAAGGGAAAACATTTTAAGTTTAATTAAAATGGTTCTTTTTTCCAAATAGTTTTGATATTTAATTGTATGGGTCCTTTGGATTATGATTAGTTTGAATATTAATGTCTTGATTTGAGTTTTAGGTTTTTTTAGATCACACCTCCTCCCAAGGAATCATAAATTTTTTGTATCTTGGGATTTTCCTAAGACTAGTGTCCCTTAGGACTCAGATGTGGTTCTTCTAGTTTTCGGATCTACTCAGACTTTAAGTAGAGTGGTAGAGCTGACCACCTCTCAGTTTTTGATCATCTTCTTTCATGACCAAGGACCTTAAGAGGCTATGGAGTGGTTAGAGAAAATTGAATGATTCTTCAATTCATTGAAAACTCCAAATGACTCACAAGTGAAGATCATCTTGGACTTGTTTAAAGGAACATGCATAGAATGGTGGAAGACTATTTCCCCTTCAACTGAAAATTTGCATGCCTAGGGAATTATTTAATACTACATTTATCCACTGGAATTTTCCTAAGTAGGTGAAATTGGAGAGGGAAACAAAGCTTATGAACCTCTAACAAGGTGATCAAACAATAGAGTCTGTTTCTCATTTAAACCAGTTGATCCCCTTATCTCTTGAGTTGTTGTTTGAGGAATCACTGAAGGTTTCTATTTTTATAAAGGGTCTTCGGCCTGAACTCGATTTAATATTTCCTTCATTTAATTTGGCTCAGATTAAGGATGTGGTCAGTAAGGCCATGATTATGGAAGTGGTATCTAGGGGACAACATAGTGGGGGTGGTGACCATGTTTATTTTAGCATCAATTAAGGTTCAACGTCTTGCGAGAAGTAGAAGCAAGATGAAATCGGTTCAAGGAATAAGAGTGATTGGGGAGGAAGTTCTTTTTATAGTGTCATTCCTTCAATAAAGATAAAGTCTCTCATGTTCCATTAGTTTGGGAATTTTTTTCCCTATTATTTTAAATCCCCAAAGACCTGTTATATCTGTGGTTTCTTGGTCCATACTCCAAAGTTCTTTAAATTTAGGCATCGACAAAATAAGGAACCTTTTCCATAGTGTAGAGATTGGTGGGATTCCAACCGATCACTTTTTTGGTGCTCTCTCATTGTTCTCCCTTACTTATTTGAGTTTTCCTAGTTTCTTGATATGTATTCGTTCCTTCGATATTCTTCCTTTTGTGTTCTTTTAGAGAATTTTGTATTTGTTTTGATGGAATTTTGGATAGGGCGTCATAATTAGTGATCTATTTCAGCTTACATAGTTTAGTTAGTTGAGTAGTTCTTAGTATTTCTTTCCATAGTTGAGAAGTGAGGTGGTGCTGTTGGTGGTTTTCTAGGAGCGTTGGTGTTGTTCGATCTACCATGATAAGTGGAAGCCTTATATGGTAGGGAAGCCTATTAAAGGTCTCATTTTTTAAAATTTTCACTTTTGAATTGTTCCTATTGATTGTCTTCTTTGAGCCTTTATTCCTGGGTTATGGGTCAAACTATGATTTGTTTTCCCTTTTGTATATCTTCTCTAATCTTGGGAGGTATCAGGTCATCTTCAATGCTTTGGATTCTGTGTCATTTTCTGGGACTTTGGTGACTTTCTAGGGGTAGAAAGTGTTATGGTGGAGAGAATAGTCAAATATCAACCTTCAATTTCTATATTATTATCTTTATTTATTTATTTGCATCCTTTTCCTTAAGTTCAGTTTTGAAATTACTTCAAATTTTAAATTTTATATTTTCAGTGAAGGACACACATTTGACGCACATTTAGCACTAATTGTGCAACTAACCATGCAAAACTTGAAATCCTTTGAAAATGGAGATTTTCACAGTTGATACATGATTTATCTAACCTTGAGGACTAACTACACATTTACCTAAGAGTTTCCAGTAGGGAATGCATGACCGGCACATGGTTTGAAAAACCGTGCATCCAAACCATACGAATTGCCCAAAAATTTTAAAATGCGGAATGACCTATCTACCCCTCCCTATTTTTAACCTCTAAGACCCTCCCTTTCATCCATATCACTTGACCCAGCCAAGGCTCCCCACATGTGGCCTCTTTCCTTTTTTCCCTTGCAATTTTTAGGCTTCTCCTTCGATTTAGATATTTCTTAAGGTTTGATCCATTTTCCTCTTCGCCTTCCCTTTCCTTCTTGTTTTCTTCCTTTCCTCTCACTGTGGGTTGGTTTTGGATGAACCCTAGGTGGGATGTGGCTATAATATCCTGTGGATTTGGTTACTAGGATGTATATATTTCTTTTCAAACCTCCCCCTCTGTTCGTAAAGGATTCACATTGTTTTCGCTAACCTAGGTAGTTATTTCCATGCTTTTCACTTTTTCTTAACAATCCATGTCATGTTTTCATTTTATAATTTTTTTCCTTTAAGGTTATACATGATATAAACAAATTAAGGTTCCTTAAATATTTCATTAAAGAAATTGGTATTTTAAAGGAATACTTTTAATTTTCTAATTGTTTTTTCATGGGTCATAAGGGGATCTTACTTGGGAATTAATTTTTAAATGAACTTTTATGAATGTTTTGAATTGTTTCTAATTTTTTTCAATTGTACATGTTTATAATGATTGTGTATTTATTTTATGTGGTTGTTCCTTATTTCTTTATAGTTGTTATGGGTTCTATTGGTTTTAAAAAGAGGTTTTCTCCTTGGTGTCAAAGGTGTTTTCAAAGGCCACTTGATATCAAAATGGTTTTCAAAGGGGTTGTAAAAAGTAATTTATAAAGGATTATCTAAAGGACCACTTGTCACCTTGAGAAGGATTTTTTAATAATACTGGGTTTTTAAATGCTTTTTAAAATGTGTTTTCAAGTAAATAACATTAGTTTAAAAACTGAAGGCCACATTAACACTTTATATGAGTGATATTCCTTCCAAAATGCACAACACCCTCACCTAAAGCCTCATAAACCTATTTTTAAAATAAATTTGACAAAAAATGTGATTATTTTTTCTATTTATATGAATTGGAATGGAGGATTTAGTGAGGAATGTGTGGGTGAGGGTTATTTGAGGTTTGACTTGGGAATGGTTTTCCCCATATTCTATTATTGGTCTATGACCAATATGGAACACATCTTTCCTCACCCTATATTGATAATATCATGGGGATCCTAAGCATTTTAGTGAGAGATTGAGAGATGATTACTATAGTCATGATGAGATCGACTAAACACTCCTTGGTGTAGGACATGCCTTGGCCTTAGGGGAGCACCACCAATGAGGCTAGGTTAGAGAAACCAATTGGTTATAGACTAGTAATGCATCAATAGGACAAAATATGGTTCCACTTGAGTATGTATAGGCCCTTTTCACTAGATTTTTAGGAGTTGACCATGATTTTATACACCCTACTACTTTCCTATTTTTATTATATAGGAGTTTTAATTCAGTTTTTCATTTATCTTATGAAAATATTGTATTTGTGTTATTTTTCATCCTATATAGTTTCCATTATTTTAATCTTTCAATGATTTATAATGTCTTTACATTTTAATTTTTCATTTTACTCTCTTGATTAGTTATTTAGTTAATGTATTTATGATTATCTTTTGAGTTCCTTCTTGAGGAGTTTTATAGAAATGGTTTTAAAAAAGGTGTTTCTAGGTGAATATTTTAAGTGAAATTTTAAAGGGATTTCTTATGTTTTCTTAAAGCATGTTTTTGGTTTTAAAAGTGGATTTGAAAACATATAGGAGTTTACTTTCTCGAAATGATGAAAACCCTTTCTTTAATTATTATATTTCAAACTAGTATTTCTGAAATGTTTTGAAAAAGGAAATCATAGAATCTTTAGTGACATCCTACTGGGTTGTTTATGCTTACACCCTACTTTATCCACTTGGATTCTATAGGTCAAGTGGATTTCTTATAGGTTCAGGTTCTGATTTTGAATCACCAGTGGAGCTGGCTTGTTGTGTTGGAGCATCACCTTGGAGTCATGAGGCGATGGTACACAGTAATTTGGTTTTTATTTTATATCCTATATGATAGCCAAGTATGGATTCTTTGTATCTAATTTCTATCTATCGCATTTATACTTTTGAGTTAGATATTTATTTTAACTGTTCCATATTTTTCATGTTCTTATTTTATAACTGTTTATTTTTTTAATGCATGGACGTCTAATGTATAAACTCACCATTCTAGATTCTTGGTGTTTTTTTTTCATTTTTAATATTATTTATCTAGGAGAAATAATTCCTAATGAGTTTATTTTGATTCCTTCACACATGTTGCTAGATCGCGGGGATCGAGAATGCCCTTCGGTCCTTTCCACATCCCGACATGGGTACCCAGATCAGTGGTGTCTCAAGTTGGTTCATGAAAAAATGGTATCAGATAAAGGTTCTTTAGAGGGTCTAAGTTCCTAAAGTGCCCTTATTATTTGAGAAGTTTGGTATATGGTAGATAGGATCATCGATGCTAATGTGATAGTTTTTGGGTAGGTGAAGGATCACCACCTCTCATGAAAAATCATGAGCTACCATGGGATTTTGGGATGTGTGTCTTGATTCTGAAATTTATTTATGATTCTTCTTATTTCATTTTGATTTGAATTGATGGTGTTTTTATTTTTATGGGTGTTTCATAATTTGTATTGAAGTTTTTTGAGATTTGGGGTGAAAATGGGATGAGAACTAGAGGTGTATGGTTTTCCTTCAGGACTTGAAAAATTATACGGTGCCCATGAATGTGGTTATGTGAAGCTCCCAGTAGCTTGCTACATGGTTGTCTCATAGTTTGTCAAACCATGCAGCCAAACTATGAATAGTCACTAACCCCTATAAAAATTATGTTCACGACTCCATTTTATTTTGGTTTCTTTTGGTTTGGTGTTATTATTGTTTGAGATGGATTATAGAGGGTTTAAGGTATGTTAATATTATTTGGTTGGATTTCATTAATACTTTTTAATGAAAAAATTATTTTGAAAAGGGTAAAGATTGGTTTTAGAGATTGATAAAGAAGTTTTCTAATAGGACTTTAAAAAAATGGATGTTTTGAAATTTGAAGTGAATTTAAAAAAGAATGTGATTTAAAACTTATTTTAATGTGAAATTCCCTGATTTTATAGGCTGTTTAAGGGTGAAATTTTGAACATTAGTTAAAATGGTTCTTTTTTAAAGTGGTGTTGAGATTTAATTGTATGGGTCCTTTTGATTATAACGAATTGGAATTTTAATGTCTTTATTTGAGTTTCTTATTTTGTTTCTTTATTTAGATCATGCCTATTAGAAAGTTCTCTAGGAATTATTGAAAATCTATATCTTGGGATGTTCCTCATCTTAGTGTCTCTCTAGACTCAGATGTGTTTTTTCTAGTTGTCAACCCTAACCAAACACTAGTTAGAGTGGTAGAGTTGGCCTCTTCTCTATTTTCACTTGTTTTTTATGGTAAACAAGAGCCTCAAGAGGTTGTGGACTGGTTATAGAAAATTTATGGAGTCTTAAATTCATTGAAAACTCAAGAGGCCTCACGAGTGAAGACTGTCTCAGACTTGTTTGAAGGACCAAGTCTAGAATGGTGGAGGATTTCCATTCTCCTTCATCTGTGGAGTAACATGTTTAGGGGATTTTTAAGACCACATTCATCCAGTCTCATTTTCTTGAGATTGTGAACGTGGAGAGGGAAATGGATATTATGAACCTCTATTGGGGTGATCAAATAGTAAAGGAGTATATCACCCATTTTAACCAATTGATCTCCCTCTCTCTAGAGTTGTTGTTCAAGGACTCACTGAAGGTTCCATTTTTTCTAAAGGGTCTTCACCCCGAATTTGGTTCAATTTCCCCCCATTTAATACTGATTCACTTATGGATGTGTTCAGTAAGGATATGATGGTGGAAGTGGTCTTTAGGATCTAGCCCAGTAGGGATGGTGACCCTATTCCTTTCGACATTGGTGAAGGTTCAAAATCTTGTGAAATGAAAAAGAAGGATGAACCCATGTCAATGAATCAAAGTGACTTGGGTTTTTTTTCCAGTTTCATTCCAACAATAAGGAGGTGGTATCTCGTGTGCCATTAGTGTGGATAGTTTTGGGCATTCTAAGTCCTCTTGTTTGAACTTTACGAAGACCTACCATATCTGTGGCCACTTGGACCATCTCCAAAAGTTATATTAATGTGGGAATTAGCAAAATAAGGAACCTTTGTCTTAACACGAAGCTTATTGGGAGTCCAACCAATCTCATTCTAGATTCTATCTCATTCTTATCCCTTGATTCATTGAGTTTTCCATGTTTATTGATATATTCCATGGGTATTATTCCTTTTGTGTTGTTTTGGATAAGTTTGTATTTTTTTGATGGAATTATGGATAGTGTGTTGGAATTAGTGATCCATTATGGATTCCACAGTTTAGTGAGGTGAGTAGTTCTTAGTGGGGGTTTCCCAAGTTGAGAAGTGAGGTGGTGCTTATAGTGCCTTTCTAGGATTGATGGCCTTGTTTGACCTTCTATGATATGTGGAGTATTTATATTGTGGGAAGACCTATTAAAGGTCACAACTTTTAAACCTTTCCCTTTTTAACCATTCCACTTGATTGTATTATTTGACCCTTTATGACCTAGTTATGAGTTTGGCTATGGTTTGTTTTCCCTTTTTGGATATCATCTCCAATCTAGAGATGTGTTAGGTCATCTTCCATGGTTTAGAATCTGTGTCATTCGATGGGATTTTAGTGACTTTATGGGGGTAGAAAGTATTATAATGAGGAGAATTGTCACATTCTGACCATCACATTCCCTATTATTTTCTTCGTTAATTTATTTGTATCTTTTCCCTTAAGCTATGGGTAGAATTTTTTTGAAAATTCTAAATTCAAAGGTTTTAGTGCAAGGGGCACGGTTTGTGCATGGTTATCATTAACTGTGCGACCAACCATGAAAAAACCAGAATCCATTGATAGTGGGAATTTCTATAGTTGGGACATATTTTTTATAATTGTGCGGTCCAAACATGAGGTTTCTTGGGGGTGTCGAGTAGGGGACACACAGTTTGGAAAACCGTGTGGTCTACCCAAAGATTTTAAAATTTGGAATGGTCTATCTACCTCTCACCATTTTTAACCACCAAACCCAGTGACCCAAGCTAAACATATCTTTCTTTTACATAATTTCCATAATATAAATATTATACATCACAAAATAATCTCATAATCCCATGAATGGATGGTTTATTGTCTTTTAGGACCAGTTATATAGGAAACTTATTTTATGATACCTGTGAACATTTTTTGACATTCAAATTTCACTATATCCACTTATAGACATCTCTTAGGTTATGCTAATCTTTATAACCTGGGGAAAGAAAACATAAGAAATGGATGATCTTGAACACTCAATAAGGGAATACTTATCAACATATTATCAAAGGTTAAATCATAATCATATGAGAAAACATGATCATAGGAGGAATATCTTACTAAAAGAACATGTAATAACACGAGTTTTTCACAAGTCATGATTTAAGGACATGTAATCTCAATGAAAAACCTATAACATGTCAAAAGAGTGTTAAATCGGGAGATAATAAACATGATCCATAGATTATAATCATAGGTATATGGCATAGAAATGTAACAGGACCATGAAATCTATCATAATAATGAAGATTGGAACAAAAATAAGTCTGGATAAATTATAACGTTGTGAACAAACAAAATGTTCATGCTTCAAGTTGTGAACATATAAATTTTCCGCACTTCATGTTGTGAACAAAAGAAATTACTATGCTTCATGTTGTGAAAAAAAATTCCCATGCTTCATGTTGTAATTTTTTCCCCATGTTTCATGTTGTGAACAAACAAAATGTTAACGCTTCATCTTGTGAACAAAAAAAATGTTCTAGCTTCTTGTTGTGAACAACCAAAATGTCCATGCTTAAAATACATGTATCTTGAGACTTAAATCATTAATTAATGAATTGCAGGGCTATATAAGACCCCCACCTATCATCATCAATACATATGAGTTCCACTTAAAATTAAACCATTCATCTAATCATAAATAACCCATAGAGATAAATTGAGTTTTATAACTTTTCTCGATGTAATCTCATTAAAAAACCTTATCATTTGATACAAAAAAATCACATGATAGGAATATTTAAAAAGAGTACATATATGGTGATTTATGAACCATTAATACATTAAGGAAGAATTTTTTGAAAATGGAAGAGAAATAACAAAAAAATGATTTTTATTTAAAAGAGTTTCTTAATATCATCATAAAAAGATGTGATTTTCAAGTCACTTTACAAATACAATTTTTTTTAAAATGAAGAGAAAAAATATTAAAACATTTATTCAAAACAAATTACAATAGAAATCATGAAAATAAATAAATCATATGACAAAATTTAAAATAGAAGTGAATAATAGATGATAATTGAAAGGAAAATCCTTTGAAATATATGAAAACACATTTATTGAAAACCCACATCATTAAAATAATAATGAAACATTTGTTTTAAAAATGAATATAGGGGAAATAAAAGGTTCATTGGAGATAAAAACAATTTGAGTTTTCACTAGGTAAAGGAGAACATTTATGAGAAGAAAAAACATGTATATGGAAGAAAAATTCATTACAATAAATTAGAATTACTCTTAAAAAAATGAATTTTCATGAAATGGTAGAGTCATTAAGGAGGAATAATTTAGTGTGAAATATTATTTCCCCCCAAAAAAGTGGAAATACAACATAAAATCATCATACATTGGAATATCTCAATCTTGAAAGATAGTAGTCAAAGAGGTGTCATTATAACCCAAGGAAAATATTTGAGTCACAAATAACCTTACAATTTCAGGAACATTTTACTCAAAAACTATTAAAAGAGAGGAAATGTAACATTTATTTATGTTTTTCAGGTAATCTTTTGTTTATATTTTGTTTATCGTCCTTGTTTGGGTGTGTTTGCAGGCTTCTCAAGGATGAAGAGTCTTTTTTAGTGAAAATGATCTAAATTTCAGGGATGTATGTTTATTTGAATTAATGGAGTCAAGTTATAAATGTGTCAAAGACTATGCAGGGTTCCTCCAAAGTTTGGTGAACACTCAGAGTGGGGTCTTTTAGTTTTTTCAACATAAATCCTTCAGTTTTTTAGATAGATGGGAAATTTTACACCGTGTAATGTTTTCCAGGAAGATGTTGTGAAACAGGTTCAGGGATTAAAGGGTTTACACACCATGTATGGGGTTCACATCGCGTACTATCAAAAAACAAGTTTTTAATAAAAAGGCGACATGTTTTTTAGAAAACTTGATCTTCATGGATTACACAACGTGTAATGGGATTACAATCCATGTAATCATCATGAATTGGGATTTTAGGGTGTTTCATAGCTGCTTTTCATTTCATTCGTTTTCATCTCTTCTCCCTCTCAACCTAGAAGATATTAGGGGAAATTTTGGAGACCTATGACCCTTCAAGTCATTTCATTTGGTGATTGATCATTGTTATAGTTGTAGTGTTTTTCTCTAGGAAAGTGTTCCTTATAGTTCTTCTTTGGATTTGGTTTTGGCTACAATTGTGTTTGAATTTGTGATCAGATAGTGTTTTCTATCGATCCTTTTCAGTTTCTTAGCGTTCCATGTCTTTCGAAGGATGATCTCATGGCTTGCAATCACCATTTTCGATGGAAGCTTAGTTTATACCATTTTTAGGTAGGTGTTTCTATATAATGGGTTAATTTTATGAATTTATTATCATTCTTGTAAATTTCCTTTTGGTTGTTCATTTCATTGAAGTGATATGTGTTTTCAAAGGATTGATTTGAAAGGAAAATGTTTTTAAAGATGTTTTATTTCAAAATAGATTTACTTGATTTGGAAATGGATTTTCAAACACTAAAGAGGATTGGCTAGGATTTTAATTCTTTTTATAAAATTATGAGAATGGTTTTGAAAATGTATTTCTAAAATTGGCACATTGGGGACCTTGAGTGCATCGGGAAAGAGACATGAGTAGCCTTTGTGTGTGTAACATCACTAGGAGGTAACCTTTTGGATATCAATGGACTGTGGTAGGAATCAATATTAGTTGGATCCAACTTTATGATTGTTTTGGATCTTGAGTGTCTAATATGTATTATCCCATAGTCTAGGGACCAATATGTGGTTCTTTTTCATTTATGGTTATTTATCACATGGTTTTTTTTACCATTGATCGTTGCTCATAGGTTTTTATATGAGGTTGTATCATATAGATTTGTATCATAGGTGTAACACCCCGTTACCATTTTCAGGTATTCCTAAACCCCTCTTTCAGTTGATCTTTGGTTGGGTTTTGTTTGGAGTTGTTTTGGGTGATTTTATGAAAATTCTAGAGGTTTCTGGGCTAGGGAACGGTTTGTGCATGGCCAACACATAGTTTGAAAAACTATACGCCAATACCATGTTTTGGATAGTAGGCTCCACACGATCTACGCACGGTTTTCCCTAATCGTGCACAATTTCCCAAGAAACAGTGAAAACGGGTTTTTCAAGATCTGAATTTTTTATTAAAATTTCTTGAGACCCCTTTTTAGGTCCCAGTTGGACCTCCTTCGACCCAAACACGTTTCTCCTTTCCTTGGAGCTCCGAATAAGGATTCTTGGACCCTCAAACCCCTTCTTAGAACGATTCAAAGCTAGGAGAACATCAGTCGATCTCCTTCTAATTAGTTTCCTCCTCCCATTATCTTCCTCCCATAGTCTCTCTATTTTTCCTTAGGGTTCCATGGATCTTGGTATTTATTTTTGGATCCAATACCCTTTTTGGGGATCTTAAACCTAAGTTTTATTCCTATTTGTTTGATCTTCATTATTCATGGATAAATCCCGATTATGGTTTGGCATTGTGAGATCCATTGTTTTCAGTAGGTGGTTTTGTTACGATGACCAATTTTTATTGAACCTAATTGCTTTGTTTAAATTTCAATTGTTTGAATTTAAATTAATTTTTTTAGATTTAGATTGAATATATTTTAATCCTTTTTTTGGAAAAACCCAATTATGATGAATTAGGGTTTTTGAGGAAAAATGGGTTTTTGGATTGGAATTGGAATTTGGTGAGATTTAAATTGTTTAACTTAAATTCTAGTTTGATGGTAATTGAAGCAATTAAAATGTTGATTTTAATTGAAGAAAAACTTATTTGATGGAAAGTTTGTGAAAACCCCCGATTCAAGTGAATTGGGGGTTTGTGATGAAAATGACAGAATTGTTTGATTTGGTTTCAAATCCCTGTTTTGTGAAAAATGGATTAAAATGTTTTGATGGAAACCTTAGGGTCTCATCTTAGTGAAAATGTATGCCTTTTTTAATAAAAACCCATTATGGATTTTAAAAAGAAAATTGTCATATTTAAAATAACGAATGTGATGAATTTCATTTTATGTTATAAAATGAATTTCCCAGAATTGATTTTTACTTGAGCACATGCAAGACTTAGGTAGTTAGTGAGTTATTTTGGGTGGCACTTTATGATTCTACAATGTTCTAAAACATCATATCAGCACATCCCATTCCTTAGGTGATGGTAATTAGACCCATTTACCATAGGCCTAAAGGGGTGTGTGTACATACTTTGCTGTATTCACAATGTTGGATCCCTATAGCCTAGAACTATCACACATATTTGTCCCATGACCATGTTTCTCACTTGTTTTCATTTTTTGAATGCGTATATATTCCATTATTATAAATTGTTTTACATGCCTTGAGAATTTATATAAACTATTTATATAAAGTGTTTATTTAGACCATTTGTGAGAATTGTTGTTTATGAAAAGTATCCTTTGATTAAAGGAAAATTACATATTTTGAAATGTTTTCCATAATTTGAAATGTATAGCATGATTTTCTAAAGGTATTCCATCTTTCAAACTATAGAGTATTATTTTTTTAAATATTTTTTGTTAATGCCAAACCTGTTTGTTTTAAAATTGAAATCACATTTTGTTTAAATTTATATTGGAATCTATTATGGAATCTTTGGGTGAAATACTACTAGGCTTTGGATCACACCCTTCTTGTACCATCAGGTTTTTGTAGATTATCTCCTTCTAAGTTTGAGAAAAGTAAAAAATATATCTTGGAGGTGGATCCTAATACTGAACTTTGGTCTTTGTGAGTTGTGTACTTAGGGACTTTGGGCTGTTTTTCCCTACTTGTACCATATTGTGTATGTAGATTATCACCTTTTAGGTTCAATCCAAGGAAAAAGATCTCTTAGAGGTGGATCAAACTGTTAAAATTTGGTCATGGTGAGTTGTGTCCTTAGGGACTTTGGGATGTTTTCCTCTTTTTGTACTTGGGTTGTCATACTTTGGTGTTTGTTCCTGTTTAACTTATGGTACTTTACTCCTAGTGGAGTTTTCCTTTGATATACATACTGTATTATTTTATTTTATTTATCCATTGTTAGTGGAAAAATAATTCCCAATTTCAGTTTTTTTGATGATAGGTTCTAGTCACCGACTCGTGGGGACTAGGAATTCCCTTCGGGCTATTTTAGAACTGACTCAGTTATCAGGTTACCAGGGTACCCAGGTTGGTTCGTGACAAAGTGGTATCAAATGGAGGTTGAGCTTTTGTCTTGAAGTTAGTATACATTGTGAAATATTTTCAAGACTTAGGAGGTAGTTGTGATTGATTTCCTGTCCATCTCTCACTACAATGAACCTTAAGTCGCCAGGGGTGGTAAGGGAAATATGTCTCGTGGTTTAGTTCTAGTCTTTTCTCTATTTTGATTTAGATAGCTTGAAATAAAAATCTTGTGTATCCTATCTGTTGGGATTAATTTCCCTTGTTACTCATTTTGAGAATTGCCTAATGTCTTCCTTGTTTTCTGATGATGTCTAGTAGCATCATGACTCTGAGAAGACGTGCGAATCAGACCTAGGAGGAAGTTGTTGCTAAACCTCAGCAAGTAAATCCTATTGTGGATATGAATCTAACTGAGGTGATCATGCACATTATCCAAGCTCTGGGACAGGCACCACCTCCAGTTCTCGTTTAGGATCCCATTGTGGAACCTTAAAAGGGATGTTCTAAATATTAGTTCTCAAGAGTTACTTCACCAGAAATCAACACCGTTTAAGGGATCAATAACCCTCAAGAGGATGGGGAGTGGTTGAATAGTTTGGAATGCTTATTTATATTTTTGGACACACCCGATGAGATCAAAATGAAGTGTGCCACTTTCTTATTAGAAGGACCGAGAATAATATGGTGGGACACTATGGTGACAGTGAAGAAACATTAGGGATTAGAGTGGAAAGTATTGAAATCTCTTTTCCTCAAAAAGTTCTATCCAGATTCGATGCTGTTGGCCAAGTCTACATAGATTTTCAGACTTGATCAGGCTGACAGGTCTGTGACAGAGTATGCAAATTGTTTTGTTGAGCTTCTGAACTTTTCACTTGATATAGTATTGAATGAGAGGATGAAGGCTTGAAGGTTAGAGTTGGGAATTCATCAATATATTCATTCTCATGTTTTATTGTTGAATCTTCCCTCTTATGCTGATGTACTGACTAGAGAACTGATGGTTGAGATGGACCTGGCAGATAAGTTAGCGTTATCGGGAGTCTCCCTTTCTCCTAGTGACAGTGTGATTTCTTTTAAGGAAAAGTGAAATCATAATGATTCTCATGGAATTTCTCGACGAAAGGGTTTTCTAGACCTCATGTAGTGTCACGAACCATCCTATAGGTCCCAGATGTGACTACCCCAAGCCCGCCTTCCATAGGATAGGGGTTGGTGACTAGATCCTGAAGGCTTTTTCCCGAATAGGGAAGGCATTGACTTAGAGATATGAACACACTCAAAAGGGGAAACTGAAGTAAACAACTAAAAAAAGTAAGGTACAACCATGAGAGTAAAGTACAATCACAAGTACAACTGTAGACTGAAAGTAAAAGGGGTCCGGAATACAAGCCCAACAGAAAAGTACAAGTAATACTAAAAAGAGAAAACAACTCCTAGATCATCCATCGAGGATCCCACATGAAGGGTAGGTATAGCTCGTCTCCACAACACTCCATGTCAGCTTGTCTCCTCTGTGTACCAACTGGTCCTGGTTCCCTTAGGTCTCATCCCAACTAATCGTCATCTGCACAAGACACAACAAGGTGCGGGTGAAGCCCGTGTAGGGGTGAGTATAACAATACCCAGTAGGGGACCCTGAGACCCCGGAAGGTCTCTCAGTAATAAATAATGGAAAACATACCAAGATATACTTTAAAGGTAAAATCACAAGCAAGATCTAAATCATGAAGCACAAAGCAAAAGAGACAGCTCACTCAAATGGTAACTTCAAGGTTAGTGGGATAGGGATGACTAGTCATACAGCCAGATCATCCTATCCATAGTAACTCTAGTGCTGACCTATATTAGTCACTGGTGCAGACCCGTATTGGTCACTGGTGCAGACCCGTCTTGGTCACTGGTGCAGACCCGTATTGGTCGCTGGTGCAGACCCGTATTGGTCGCTGGTGCATACCCGTATTGGTCGCTGGTGTAGACCCGTATTGGTCGCTGGTGTAGACCTGTATTGGTCACTCGTGCAAACCTGTATTGGTCGCTCTTCTTCTTCATGTCACAGCCAGCCGCTGGATTCCCACTCATAGCCTGCTGGATTCTCGGAGAATCTCTGCTCAAGCCATAGGTCATATTTCAACATGTAAGAAGTCCCAAAAAAAGCATACCCAAGGGACCACCCCGTCATAGGGGTCCCAACATGAAAAATGGAACATCGATTGGACGTCTGGTCTGTGAGATATGGATACTTTTGTAAGAAGGGACCGATTGGATTCAAGTCTGATCCAACCCATGTCACACATAAAACTCCATAAAAACTCAATTAGAGTATCTCCAAAGGACCGCCTTGTCACAAGGGTCCTTATTCCATAGACGGTGCGTCATTCGGACACCCGGTCTATTAGTTACACCCCTTTCTGTGAAATGGGGGTGATCGCACCTCAGTTTGGCCCGACTCGGTCAGCCCCGCAAGAATATTCCTAACACAATGCTTCCCAAAAGGGGTTTCAATTCCATTGAAGACATGTTAAACGGACACCCAGTTCGTCAGTTACGAGCGTTTCTTTATTCGGGTACCGGTTGGGTTTGGGCCCAGTCTGACTCGGTCAGACCGACCTGACGCAACGGGTCTGAGGGTCTACCTGACCCCTCTTGGGTCCATCCCACTAAGGGGCGGCCCAACTTTCTCGTGGGCTCGGGCCATGGTTGGGCCGGCCCATCGGGTGGGGATCGGCCCACCCGCGCTAGCCCGTTGGGCTGCGGGTCCGGCTCAGACAACTGGGCGGGCCTGGCCTGGTCAGCCGACCTATGTCCGGCTCAGTCCGCTTGAAGGTGGACTGTTGAGTCCCACTGGCCCCATGATTGTGGGGCTATTTCGGTTTGCCAGTGGGGCGCTGCCCCATTGGGATTCAATGGCCGGTCATTCGGCCGACCAACTTCCACCAACACGGGGCCGCACCACCCTCCTTCTACTTCCGACGGTGCCTGCGGGTGACACCCTTTTTGTCCTGCACGGCCGGCTTGGGCCGGCCGCCTTCAGCCACCGTGGCACGCTGTCGCGTGCTGCCTTCTACCACCTATGGTCGGTTTCCGCGGGTCTCCTCCGTCCACCACCAACATGGTGCGCCTGCGGTTTTCTTCCGCGGGCCACCAAACGTGCTCTGATGTTCTGTTCTTGGTGGCATCTGCACCTACGGCTCTCCCGGGGTTCCATCGTCAAAATGTGACCTGCTATTTCATGTTTCCTCAACTTGAGGAAACTGTCCCTGAATAATGCAACATGAGCGAAGTAGCGGAGGGTCCGAGCCTTGTTCATTTGGCCCACGCCCTCCGCGTTAATGTGATAGCAAGTGGGAGAGGATTTAATTCACTAAAGACAACATCAAAATAAACCACATACCTAGAAGAGATGTTCAATGATGACGATTGATGGAACCTGCTTTGTCGTTGTTGTCAGTTCATGATTCGGTGGCAATCGTCATTGCTCGTTGAAACTGGTCTCGTATTCCAAGTAGTTGGCGTCATGATACTTCGTCAGAGCTTCATCGCTTGGTGAAGCCATGAAAACACTCCACCCCGAGCTCTATATAAATAGGAGAGGGGGAGGGTGAGTAACACACGTGGAATTAATGAAGTTCATTTAATTGAGGAACCTTCCTAATTCCAATGGCGCAGTTACAAGAATAAAGGGGAGTCAAGCAATTTAATGTCTTGACGTGTCGTTGGTCCTGCCACCACCACTCATCTGCTGAAGAAAAGAAAGGAAATAAAATAAAATAACATGTTATTTTATTAATCTTTCAAACGTCTGCAAAATTAACCTTTTCACCCAAACTACTGCGGTCTAAGTGAAGCCTTCATTAAGAGAATCCTGGCACTGTGGATTCAACGGTGCCCTCGGATTTTTAATCTGAGCACTGGTTCAGAATATAGAAAATTCCACCCGCAAGTTTACTGAACGTACTCAAAAAAAAGTTCAGAAAAATTATTAACAGTCACCCTCGATCTGCATTGGTCGAGATTAGGCTCTGCCTAAGGGAAACACGTCCCAATGAACTCAATGGTACTCTCATATTTTCAATCTGTGTTACCATTTAGAAGTTATGTATTTTAACAATAAAATAATTGTTAGTTAATTATTTTATTTATGGCCAAAAACTAACTTCATTAGTTGGCCCGCACCTGCCAATGTTTGTATCTTCCTAAAGAAATCATACCATCAAAGCTCAATAGTGGTCTCATATTTTTAATTAAAGTCACCGTTCGTGAGTTATAAGTATTTGAAAAATAAAATAACTTTAATTATTTTATTAATAGTTATGCTATTTTTAGGTTTTCTCACCATAGGTCTGCACCAACTAAACATAAGTAGCGCCTAGGGTAAACCCACTATCTTGAACGCAATGGTGCCCTCAGATTTCTGATCCAGTCACTCGTTTAAGAGTCATTACACTTTTTCAGGAAATCCACTCACACACACTATTTTAAAACTTAGCATTTTTCAACGGATCATTCCAGGAACTCTGGGCCTTGGAATCACGCACCATCAGATTTCGCGGTCTCAAAATAATTCTATATAATTAAAAAAAAAATTACAAAAATTCTAGGACAGTAAATTCTCCCTACCTTAGGGATTTACATCCTCGAAATCCAAAACAAAGAAAAATCAAACTAATGAGGGTATTGAGCGCAAATCTGAGCCTCCTACTCCCATGTGTTCTCCTGGAGGTTCCTAGGCTGCCACCTAACTCACACCAGAGGGATTAATCCTCCATGAAGGAATCACTTCAGTCGATACTCTATCTCCATCAAAAACTCTATAAAAGTCACCCCATCTCCAAAGTCCAACTCGCCCTAGTCGATAACGTGCGATGGATCATGTGCGCTCTCTTCAGCTGTGACAGATGGAAAACATTATTCACCCGGTGCATCTGCTGGGGAAGAGATAGATAGTACGCCACCTCACCCACTCTTCTGGGAATCTAGAAGGGTCTGATGAACCTTGGAGACAACTTTCTGCCCCATCCAAACCTCTACAATCTTCGTCGAGGTGAGACCTATAGGAAGACATGGTCTCCCTCCTTGGAATCCAAGGGTCTCCATCCCCTGTCGACATAAGACTTCTGTCAGCTCTGTCCAGTCTTCACTTTCTAGTAAGTGAGGCATCGTGATACAAACTCTGCCACTGCTTCCTCCATCTCTGGCCACCAGTACTAATGCCGGAGGTCCTAGTACATCTTCACCACTCTAGGATGTACCGTTAAAGGGGATGTATGGAACTCACTCAACAACTCTTACCAAAGCATCACCGGTAACATGGTGCGTCCTCTCAAGAGAACGACGTGCTCCCTACCTTCAGAAAATCTTTCAGGAGACTGTCCTGAGGATAATTAAGCACGTTGGGCCTAACAGTCAATGCCCCTAAGCTGTGTCTCCCAAACTCGCTAAAGAATTGGGAGAGTGACATTCATATATTAGAGGTAAGCTCCTCCATATTTATCTACGAAGGATATTCGCAACGCGACTAGCTTCTCTGACGCCTCACTCAACAGCTATAGACCAGACCTCCTGCTGAGTGCGTCTACTACCACCTTCCCCTTCCCAAGAGTATAGACTATCTCAAAGTCATAGTCCTAGAGGAACTATATCCATCATCACTTTATCAAGTTTAGGCCCTTCCGAGAGAAGATATACTTGAGACTTTTGTGACTAGAGTAAACAGTAAATCGTTCGCCCATCAAGTAGTGCCACCACATCTTCAGTGCAAAGACCACTGCTACTAACTCCAGGTCAGGGGTAGCTTAGTTATGCTTGTGCTGTCTCTACAGCCTTGAGCTGTAGGCAATCACTACCCACTCCTATATCAAGAAATAACCTAGTCTCTTCCCTGATGTGTCATAGTAGACTATATACCCAACACCCTCTTCTAGTGGCCTCAAGATGGGGGCACTCATCAATCTCTGTCTCAGCTCCTGAAAGCTCTGCTGACACTTCTCCATCCATAGGAAAGGCTCCCCCTTATTTTTCAAGGCTGACAAGGATGCCTCTACCCTGGAGAAGTCTGGTACAAATCTCCTGTAGTACCCAGCCCAAGCATAAGTCCCTCTCCCTTCGAGGAGGTATTCCTAGAAACATATTTTTAAAAGATGTCCCCACACTCCGCCACTACTATTGGGAACTAAAAACTCAAAACTTCTACTAAAATGAGGGTAAGTTTGGCTGACTCAGGAGTGATCAGTTTCACCCTCCTATGCATGAGTTTATCCTATGGTGACTGGGTTTCCTTTTTCTCCGACCAAGGAATACCCCATTCCAACACTATAGATATACTAAATCCTTTTTTCTTAAAACAGTCAATCTGAGTATGAACTGTGGGTGTCCAGTCCATACCCAAACTAACGTCGTAAGGCCTCGATACTACCACCAAGAGGTTCCAACCAAAACTCTCGCCTCAAGGGTCAGATCACACTATCAACATAAGTGTGATTATCGAGTCTCCTCCCAAAGGTATCTCCAGATGTGAGGGTCAATTCATCGGTTTAATCGAAAACTCTAGGTCTTGAACAAGATTAGTGGCAAGAAGGAATGATTGGTACCTATGTATATTAATACGAAAACTAGTAGTAGACACATATCGTACCTCGAATCATTCTTGGAGCCCTTGGGTCACACTCCTTGACCGCATGCAGCTACTCCTTTCCCCTGTCCTCCAGCTCCTTGATCTTGGTGGGGAACATATTGGGGTGGTGGTTGTAACATGTCAAAATGTATACCACCTAATGCTACTCTACTAGATCCACTTCCACGTCTTCTGCCCTGAAGACTCATCTATCCCTATCACTTCCTCTTCCCAAAACATTTTACATGACCAAGTCTCTGAGACTGGCGTCAGTTTCCTACTTTCCCATTGATAACATTCACTGGATATATCCACTCATCCAAAGAATATTCAACCAAAAAGGTTCTCTCTAGCACCCTAACATAAGTAGGAATGCATAGATAAATAATGCTGGCTCAGATGTCCCTAAACACACCTCTCTCGGAGGTCTGATCCTTGAATCACTGACCGTACTGTATTCATCGAGAACCTGGGATGCTCGGTACACCTCGATGAATACTCAGCAACTGACATGTTATTCTTTTGAAGCTGTAGAAGCTCTAGGGAACACTCACCCCTTAGCTTTTTATGTAAAGATATCCCATTCTATGAGGAAGGTTCTCAATATTATCCATAGAAAAGTCACCTCTTCGCAAGATCAGGGTAATCTAAACTCTGTCATCATCCTGCTAAGCCATGTAGAAGGCTCTCTACCAAGACCGCCATCTAATCAAATAGTGCCCTGGCTAGATGAAAACTCAGCTACCTCCTCAAGACAGTCCTTAGCTGCCTATGAGTCTGGCTCTCCTCGGAACCTGAGGGGTATCTGATGTTGAAACACGTGTAAGGCACTAAGCCTACATCTGTCCTCTACCGGTACCGCCGATTGTAACTGCTGACCAACGGGCAGTGATATAGCTGGAACACCACCCGAAGGTACCATCTCGGGAAAAAGTCCATGTACTGAAGCCTCATCACCATGCGGACCATCCTCATAGTCACACACTGATAAAGACTAGAAGCAAGGATCACCATATGATCTATTGGTGTCCCAACTAGGCAGAAAACTCTAGCCACAACCTCCAGCCAGTCCTCAGCTACCTGGGGATCTGTCTCACCTATAAAACTCAAAGGACTCTTCTATTGGAACTTGTGAAACACACTCAGTTGGTGTGAACGGTCTACTGGTAGCATCTATTGTTGATATAGATATGATTTCTCGGTGATGATCCACATAGGATTGATCGGTACAGATCCACATAGGATTGGAAGGTACTAACCCCCTTCAAGTCCCACCCATGATCTGACCCACATAGGATTAGTATGTCGCTGATCTACGACGGGCCTATCTAAGGCCGATTCTCTCAGGTCAAACACTGATGATCCACACAGGGTCTCTAGAATGTTGATCCACACATGGTCTCTAGAATACTGATCTACACAGGGTCGCTCTGTGGGCCGTCATCGTGTACTCTCTCGGGAATCCTAGATGGATGTCTACACGACGGTATCCTGATAATGAATAGGTGAGCCAAAATCATTAATTTATACCTAGAGAGATGACTCCAAAGAAACCAAGGAAAACACATTTCCAAACACACACAATTATTGGTTTCATGCACCGAGTTAGAAATCAGAATTCATGGTCATGGTGTATGGATACATCGGCCGTTACACTAACACTGGACTCCCTAAACTGAAAACCACAATCAAAACACTTAACATTATTGATATATTGAAAATATTAGAGTCCTATTTCTTCGGTAGAACCGAATCCCATGATACCACTTAGTCACGACCCATCCCACAGGGCCTGGACGTGACTACCCCAAGCCCGCCTTCCATAGGCCAGGGGTTGGTGACTAGCACTTGAAGGCTTTTTCCCGAACAGATAAGGAATTTCCTTAGAGATCTGAACACACTCAAAAGGGGAAACTGAAGTAAACAACCAACAAAAGTAAGGTATAACCACGAGAGTAAAGTATAACCACAAGTACAACTATAGACTGAAAGTAAAAGGGGGTCAGAATACAAGCCCAAATAAAAAGTACATGTACATATGAAAAGAGAAAACAACTCCTGGATCATCCACCGAGGATCCTACCTGAAGGGTAGGTACAAATCATCTCGACAACAGTCCACATTAGCCCGTCTCCTCCATGTACCACCTGGTCCTAGTTCCCTCAAGTATCAGCCCAACTACTTGCCGTCTACACAGGACACATCAAGGTGTAGGAAAATTTTGTGTAGGGGTGAGTATAAAAATACCCACTAGGGGACCCCGAGACCCACGAAGGTCTATCATTAATACACAAAGGAAAACATCCCAAGATATACCTCAAAGGTAAAATCACAATCTAGATCAAAATCATGAAGCATAAAGAAAAAGAGACAGCTCACTCTAACAGTAACTTCAAGGTTACTAGGATAGGGATGACTAGTCATACAACCTGATCATCCTATCCATATTAACTCTGGTGCTAACCTGTATTGGTCGCTAGTGCAGACCCGTATTGGTCGCTGGTGCAGACCCGTATTGATCACTGGTGCAGGCCCGTATTGGTCACTCTTCTTATTCATGTCACAGTCAGCCACTAGATTCTTGCTCATAACCCACTTGATTATGGGAGAACCGTTCCTCAAGTCGTCGGTCATTTTCAACTAGTACAAAGTCCCACAAAAATCATACCCAAGGGACCACCCCTTCAAAGGGGTCCCAAAGTGACAGATGACGCATCGATTGGACGCCCAATATGTGAGATATGTTCACTTTTGTAAAAAGGGTCCAGTTGAATTCAAGTATGATCAAACCCAGGTCACATGAAAACTCCATCAAAACTCAATTAGAGTATCTCCAAAGGACCGCCTTGTCATAAGGGTCCTTATGCCACAGACTGCGCGTCGTTCGGACCCCCCGGTTTGTTAGTTTCACCCCTTTTCCTGAAATGGGGGTGATCGCACCTTGGTTCAGCCCAACTTGGTCAGGCCCGTTGGAATATGCCAAAGGGACCACTTCCCAAATGGGGTCCCAATTCCACTAACAGCATGTCAAAAGGACACCCGGTTTGTTAGTTACATGCATTTCTTTATTCGGGTATCAGTTGGGTCTGGGCCTGATACGAATCGGTTAGACCGGCCCAACACAACGGGTACCAGGGTCTACCTGACCCTACTTAGGTCCAGACCACTGGGGGTCAGCCCAGTTCACTGGGTCCGGCTCGGTCTGTCCGAAGGCGGAACGTTGAGTCCCGCTGGCCCCGTGGTTGTGAGGCCGTTTCGGCCTGCCGGTGGGGCACTGATCGACCGCAATTCAATGGTCAGTAGTTCGGCCGGCTGGCTTCCGCCAACACGGCATGGCGTGGGGCCGCACCGCCCCTTACTGCCATGACCCGCTGGCCGCGGCTGCTCCGTGCCGCCCTCCTTCTGCTGCCACTGGCGCCTGCGGGCTCCACCCTTTTTGTCCCGCATGGCCGGCTCGGGCCGGCCGCCTTCGACATGCCATCACGTGCTTCCTTCCACCGCCTATGGCCGGTTTCCTTGGGTCTCCTCCGACCACTGCCGGCCACCACCATCGACGATTTTCTTCTGCGGTCCACCAACCGTGCTCCGGTGGTCCGTTTTTGGTGCCATCTGTGCCTACGTCTCTCCTGGGGTGCCGTCGTCAAAAAGTGACCTGCTAATTCGTGTTACCGTCAACTTGAGGAAACCGTGCCTGAAGAATGCAACATGAGAGAAGCGGTAGAGGGTCCAGACCTTTTTCGTTTGGCCAGGGCCCTCTATGTTAATGTGATAGCAAGCGGGAGAGGATTTAATTCACCAAAGAAAAATTAAAATAAACCCTCTACCTGGAAGAGACGTTCACTGATGAAGATCAACAAAAACTCCTTCATCATTTTTGTCATTTCGTGATTCGGTGGTGCTCATCACCGCTCGCTGAAACTGGTCTTGTCTTCCAAGTGGTTGGCATCGTGGTACGTTTCCAGAGCTTCATCGCTTGGTGAAGCCGTACCAACACTCCACCCCGAGCTCCATATAAATAGGAGAGGGGGAGGGTGAGTAATGCACGTGGAACTAATGGGGTTCATTTAATTAAGGAACATTCCTAATTCCAATGGTGAGGTTACAAGAATAAAGGGGAGTCAATCCATTTAATGGTTTGACGTGTCGTTGGTCCTGCCACTGCTGCTCATCTGCTGGAGAAAATAAAAGAAATAAAATAAAATAACATGTTATTTTATTAATCTTTCAAAAGTCCAAAAAATTAACTTTTTCACCCAAACTACTACGGTCAAAGTGAAGCCTCCCTTAAGAGAATCCTGGCACTACAGATTCAATAGTGCCCTCAGATTTTTAATCTGAGCACCGGTTCAGAAGATAGAAAATACCACCCGCGCGTTTACAGAACATACCTAAAAAAAAGTTCAGAAAAATTATTAACAGTTACTCTCGACCCGCACCAGTCGAGGTTAGGCTATGACTAAGGGAAACACGTCCCAAGGACTTCAGTGGTACTCTCATATTTTTAATTTGACTTACCATTTAGAAGTTATGGATTTTAACAATAAAATAAATGTTACTTAATTATTTTATTTACAGCCAAAAACTAACTTCCATAGTTGGCCTGCATCGGCCAATGTTAGTATCTTCCTAAAGAAAGTATACCCTCAAGAGATCATCAGTGGTCTTATATTTTTAATCCGAGTCATCGTTCGTGAGTTATAAGCATTTGAAAAATAAAATAACGTTATTTAATTATTTTATTTATGGTTATGCCATTTTCAAGTTTTCTCATCAGAGGCCTATTCCAACTAAACTTAAGTTGCACCTAGGGTAAACCCGCTATCCTGAATGCAACGGTGCCCTCAGATTTCTGATCCGGGCAACCATTTAATAGTTATTCTACTTTTTTAGGAAAACCACTAAAGTGCATTATTTTAAACTTAACATTTTTCGACGGATCATTCCGGGTACTCCAGTCCTCAGAATCACACGCCGCCAGATTTCATGGTCTCAAAATAATTCCATATAATTAAAAAAATATATACAAAAATTCCGGGACATTACATGAAGTACCAGGCATATGCCCTTTGGTTTGTTACTAGTATGGAAATCCATAGCATTCTAAGAAGTTTTTCACTGAGACACCTAAGAATTGTGGCTCCTGTGGGTATTCAAGGCACTTACAATGGTTTTTCCATATTTATTCTATTCTTTGTAGTGGGGCATGATCATCATCTCCTCTTAAAACTATGGGGAAATCAAATGCTTCACATGAAAAAGGGTTCTAGCCATATGAATCCTGAACAATGCTTCTTCATGTAGTGAAAGAGTCTCCAGAGGAAGCAGAAACGGGTCTAGCGATTGTGAGAGGTACCATCACCATATCTTCGTCATTAGTTACCAATTTATTTGATACCATTGCATCTCATTCAGTTATTTCAACCTGTCTTATTAATCTACTTAATCTTCTTATGGATCTTTTATCTTGTTTAATGGATATTACTACACCCATTGGTATGAAGAGAGAGCAGGGTCTCCGTAGTCTCGCTTGTGTTTTCTCTCTATCAAATGTTGAGTTATCTTGGACCTTTTTGGTTCTTGGAATGAAATATGTTGACATCATCTTCGGAATGGATTGACTCATAGACAATAAAGCCCAGATTTATTGTTATCTTCGATGAGTCTCCTTCACTATGCCTAGTGGTGTGTCTCTCGTTTTTTGAGGAGAATGAGTCCCAATGTCAAGCAGGGTTGGACCTTCTTATCCAGAGTTGGGGAAAGTAATATCAGTGTTTTATTTTGATCTGGAGTGGTAAACTTTGAGTGGTGATCTCTCTCCAGTCATCGTTGAGTTTCTCGATGTGTTTTCTTCTGAATTATCTGGTTTTCCATCAGTAAGATAGGTTGACTTTTCCATTGACTTGATGCCTAGTACTCAACCTGTTTTTATTCCCTCTTATCGCATGTAAATAGTTGAATTGAAAGAGTTTAAGTATCTATTGGATGATCTTCTTGAAAAAGACTTTATACATTCGAGCGTGTCACCGTGGGTGGTGCTGGTTCTCTTTTCCAATAAATTGGATGGTTCACTCCACCTTTACATTGATTACCAAAATCCGAGTCGAGTAATGGTAAATAACAAGTATCCATCTCTATAGATTGATTATTTGTTTGATTAGTTAAAATGGGTGAAGTGGATCTCGAAGATTGAACTTCTCTCAGGTTACAGTTGAGGATAAAATAATTTGACATTTAGAAAACCGCCTTTCAGAGCAGTTATGACCATTATGAGTACCTTGTCATGCCCTTTGGTATAACCAATTCTCCTATAGTTTTCTTGGATTTAATGAATAAGATTTTATATGAGTATATCTATACCTTTTTGGTTGTGTTTGTGGATGATATCCTTGTGTACTCTAAATCCAAGTAGGACCATGTGCATTATCTAAGAATAGTCCCGAGTTTGTTGAGAAATCACTAACTCTATGCCAAGCTTTCAAAGTGTGATTTCTAGATTCGGGAAGTGAATTTCTTGGGACATGTGGTGTTAAAACATGGTATTTTAGTTGATCCTGAAAAGGTGAAAGTAGTTATGACATGGGAACAACCATGAGATGTCTTCGAGATTCAGAGATTCTTAGGTTTAGTTGGATATTATCACTTCTTAATGAAAGACTTCACAAAGCTGGCCTCTCTGATGACCGCTCTTACTCAGAAGGGAGTGAAGTTTGTTTGGAATGGGAAATTTCAGGGTTCTTTTGTTGAGCTATAATTATTTTTGACTACTGCACCAATTTTGACTCTTCTAGAGGCTGGGCAGGGCTACGTGGTATTTTTTGATGCATTGGGTTTAGGATGGGGCTGCGTTCTTATACAAGGTGATCATGTTGTTGCTTATGGATCTTGTCATCTTAGGCAACACGAGAAGAACTATCCGACCCATGACCTTGAACTTGCATCTCTGATGCACGCTCTTAAGAGTTAGTGGCATTACCTATATGGTGAAAGGTTTACCTTGTTTTTTGACCACAAAAGTGTAAGAACTTGGGTTTTTGGAATGAGTCAAAATCCTGACCCTGTATGAATTTTTGACTTGTTTCTGAGAAAACTGGGAAAATCTGGGAAATTTTGGAAATTTCCAGATTACACACCCTGTACTCCAAAGTAAACGTCGTGTATGGGTTTGGCATGTACTGGATGCATGCTCTCCAAGTACATTCCATGTGATGACCGTGTAAGAATTTCCTACTACATAGTGTGTAGTTTTTCTTGACACGTCGTGTATGTTTCCTTCCACGTATCAGATGAGTCCTAGACGCGTGTCAACCCGTGTGGTGCGTCTAAGACATGTGGCTACCTACGATTAAGTCGGAGTACAGACAAGGCTATTACATGGTGTATAGTCCTTTATACATGCTATGTATTTTTATTTTTTATTCACTTAAATGAAAGAGAATCAACTCTTATTTTGGAAAACACCTTCTTTATCCCCAACTTCGGAATAGGTCCGTTCTGAAATTCTAAAGAACTTTTCCTACCCTATAATCATCATCCGATGTCCGTTCTTAAATATGTTGGTGGCTACGGGATCCCATTGAGAAGGCTAAACCCACAAACCCTTTTTCGTTCCAGTTTCTTTGCCGCACACACCGAAAATTCCATCCGAGCAGAGTTACTGGGATTTGATGGAAACATAGATCGACAAAGGTAATCTTCAAATTAGAGCTTGATATAGGATGTGCCTACATCTATGAGTCTCAAGTAGGTGGTTTATACATTCTTTCATGTTTTTTTTGGACTTTTGGGTGATGCAGCCTTTGGTGCGTATTTGGGAATTTTGAGCGAGACCCTATTCTGTCTGCTATTGCATCTTAAATTTCTTATTAGACCTATGGGATGCCTTTGGATATGCCCTTTTACCTATTTTTCTTGAGTAGGTCCAGGTTAGGGGTCATTGCTCAATTGGGACATTTTGGCCGGGTATGTCAAAATGCATTAAAATGAATTGTTTTGATTAAACTACTGAGTTAAATTTGTTAAGTGATGATATGAATTGTTAGAGGTTTCTAAGACCTTGGTCCCGGTATGAGACATCACATAGCTAGTGAAATTCAACTATTTAGTTTGTTTTTCATGTTTAAAGTATTTATTTTGATTATATATATATGATGTGTGATATTTCATATGCTGGAACCTTCAGGTTGCGCTGGGCATAGCCTAGTTATTGTTGAGTGATACTGATATTAGGTTGGGCTTGGCCTGGGTTACATTGGGTGGTTCTGACCATGGGATTGAGCATCATAGACATCGAATTGAGGCAATGTGACTGTCAGGTTGGGCATGGCCTAGGTTACTTGGATGGGGAGGCCATCGGACTTGAGCGATATGGTCATAGGGGAACGAGGTGTCAGAGATATTGTGGATTCAGAACTTATTTTGGTGATTACCACTCACCCCGAACTTTGAGTAGTGTGGACAAATAGAGGATCCATGATGAGTTGGCTTTGACCACTCATGTAGGTAGAGACCCCCATTAGTTGCGGTTTAGGTTATATTGGTTTGGGGGTACTTTCCATAGGAAGCTACATGGAAGGGAGGAGCCTTCAGGGGATAGCGTTGAGGCTATCGGGCTGGGGGTAGAGGCTCACCATGGTTTAAGGGAAGACATCGCTATCCCTCCTGTTACTGATTTGAGGGCAGACATTGTTGTCCCTCTGGTTACTTTATTGAGGGAAGACAACACTGTCCATCTATTTACTTATTTGAGGACATGAATCGATGTTCCTCCAAGTTACTACTTCTTGGGTGTGCCTTCGGGACGTCGGTACTTGAGACACGCAATGTCAAGGGGCACATGATGTTGGGTTACATGACAGAGATTTTGGTTTTGGCCTAAGTAGGTGACACTCCGTGGTGGCTGTTGAGTACTAGTGGAGTTTGTGTTTATTTGTGCATCGTATTGTTTACTATTTTTCTTATAAATTCATGCCTTCTTAAACACTTATATTAGGTACACACCTTTGGGTGGTATCCTACTGATATTCATCTCACACCCTGCACATAAACTTCGGGACGTGTGTATACTTTATGGATTTATGTGTAGGAAAGAGACCGACTTCAGGAGATGGATTGTTTTAGCAGTCACATGGAGATGGTAGGGACCTTGAGGTCTTTCCTAGATGGAGTTTACTTTGTTTTTCTTTCCTTCCTATACCATCATGATTACCTTGTTTACTGTAGCTACTGTTGGTCATCCATTGGTGCCCTTTTATATATTGAATTGCTATGGATGTATGATTTGTCTGTTCTAGAAGTTGTTACAAGTGGTTTAGCATGATGTTGTGTTTACATTCTGCTGTTGTTGTTTATAATTATTTCTTATGCTGTTTATTTCTATTGATTGTGCTTCTGCTATGTGGGTCTGGTTCGAGTCTGCGGAGTCTTATAATTTTATATTATGCCCGGACCAGTACCATTATTATTATCCTAGAGGGTATATCCTCCCCACTATAGCTATAAGACCCTTGCTGCTAGTCATCATCCTTTGGCGTTCGGGGAGACACACCTAAGGTAGTAATACCTGACCTGTTTAGCACTATCCGGGTGAATGATTAGGTCTGGGATGTTACAAAGTGGTATCAAAGGAGTTCTTGATAGAGATTTAGTAACATTGTTTTGCTGGATACTAATGATATTGAGACTTATCTTTTTATTTCTACTAGTTTACTATTTGGGATATGGTAGAATGGAGATAGGTTGTAATTGGAACTGGGTTTCCAGCTTGTTCTTGGGTACCTTTAGCCCTAGATACGAGGGATGGACCGAGTTTCCTTGGGTGAGAATTGCTATTTTTCTTTTGCTCAGATTATAATTTATATGATTTCCACCTTGGTGGATCACTTGGTGTGTGATGTTATTTATTGTGATATGTGGACCTTAGCCCGGTATGGAAAGGCTTGGTTACTTGGTTTTTTGATAGGCACATTTTTGTGGTATTTTAATTTCATAACTGCACACATTCTTTGTGAAGTGATAATACTATCTGAATAATATCAAATTCCATGATTTGAATGATTTTGAAATGTGATAGGTGAAATTACTAATAGAATTTATAATTTATTTCAATGTACTTTGCCATGCTTTATATGTTTTGAATTGCATGTGGAAGGAGATTTGGGTCTGGATCTTGTATGAGTAGATAAGTACTATGGTTGAGGTGATTTTGATCACCAGGATTGGGTGACTAGGTCATCGGGTTTGAGGCAACATTGGTTTTCAGGATGGGTATGGCCCGAGGTACTTTGGATACTTGGCTCTATGAGGGAAGGTAAGGAGGCCATGAGGCTAGGATGCCGTGGGCATGAGTTGGGATAAGGGAGAGTAAGGGTAGTTTTTACATGCTGCCTCTTTTCTTCTTTCCTTATCTGTGTTGAATATATTGTGTATATATATATATGGGCTGTCTGACCATTTATGGTATTCATTGGGTTCCTTTTTGATGACTCAGATGGAGCGTCTTGCGAGAGATGGTAAAGTGCCACAGGAATAAGATCAGGTTCATAATTCGGTGCAGGTAGAGCATGAGCCACAGGTACGGGCTCACAGACATGATCAGGTTCAGGATCCAGTGCAGGCGGGACAACAACTGGGTTTGGTAGTGTTCAGTCCATGGCTCGATGAGCAGCTTTGGTCTAGTCTAGTACGTGTCTTGTAGGGGATCGATAGAGGTGCGTAGGGTTCAGAGCCATCTATGGAATATCTAACGCATGATTTCTAATCACAACACCTACTGCTTTTTCTGGGTGAGGGTGGTCCACAGGAAGTTGATAACTGGATAGAGAGATTGCAGATGATCTTCGAGCAGCTCGATATGCCTCCTGGGAAGAGGGTCAAGCTAGATATGTACATGCTGAGAGGACCAGCGAAGAATTGGTGGTATGTGCAGGTTCAGGATCACAGACATGAGGGACTAGAATGGAAATACTTCAAGGATAGATTCTTCGAGCACTTTTACCCAGAGACACTAAGGGTATAGAGAGCTTGGGAGTTCTTAATCCTTCAACATGGAGACATGTCTGTCACGGACTATGCGGCTACTTTCACTGAGTTGTCTTGCTTTGCACCTAGTATGGTAAGCAATGACCCAGAAAGGGTGAGGCACTTTGAGGATGGATTGCGGCATGCCATTCAGATCCAAGTAAATATCTTTAGGCTGGGTTCTTTCTTAGAGGATGTGAATCATGCACTCATAGCTGAGGGAAACCAAAGGGATAACCCTAGGTTGGCCAGGCGACAACTTCAAGTGATGGTTTGGATAATAATAAGTGAGGACGAGATGAGTTCCAACAGGGTAGTTTGGCCAAGGAATCAGCTAGACCACCTCGTATTAGTTCTTCAGTGGGTTGATTTTAGTGTGGATAGTCAGGGAATGTTCGGACTCAGTGTGATAGACCTCCAAAGGAGTTCCGGACATGTGGACTAGTCGGGCATCTGGAGAGGTTCTGCAGGAAGCCTTCTCAGTCAGCTAGCAGGTAGGGACCAAGACAGACAACGATATCTAGAGTTGGCTAAGGTTCGGTACTAGGTGATGGTAATCTAGGTTTAGTTTCACATAGAGGATGTGAAAGAGACAGTGGGACCCAGTCGAGGGGTCATTGGCTGGTGACTGGAGCAGCATCGTAGGGAGGTCTGGCATCAAACAGTCATACTTCAGGTCAGGTGCATGTCTTGGAGCTGCCAGAGGCTGAGCAGGCTGGTGAGCTGACGATAGTTAGAGGTACACCAAGGGTGTGGTTGTGATATGTTTTGTTTTTACTTGTCTTGGCATGGCCTGTTGGGGCATGTCTCCTTTGAGTGCATGAGGTGCATAAGATTTATGTGGACTAACCAGATGTTGGCGAGTGGGATTGGCGCCATATCAGGTGCGTGATATATTTATATATATGTATGATATGCATAGCATTAGGGGAATTGAGGATGAAAGTTACTTGAGGTGTCTTGGGCATCAGGGCATCGAGGATGCGAGTTTCTTGAGGTTTAAGACTCCAAGTTTGTTTTGAGCATCCATGGGATGTAGGACCTCATGGAGGCGGGCACTGATGCGGTGTGGGATAAGTTTGGGGTGTCAGAAATTACATGGGAGAACCAATGAGGCACAAGGGTGAAAATGCATCATGAGAAGACCATGAATCCGGAAACAGGTCAGTGAACCTTTGCTTTGTTGAGTTTTGTTGGGTTGAGACCAAGTTATGAAATTCCTAAGGTGGAGAGTCCCTTGAGTAATTTAGCCAGAAACTTTGAGATCGGGATAGTCTAGGTTACTTGGATCAGGGTGGTATGTTCGGTGCTATCTCTGGGTTTTGTTTGATATCTCGGGGATGAGCTATGTTAAGGTGGGGAGATTGTAAGAACCCGAGTTTTTGGAATGGGTCAAAATCCTAAACCTATTTGAAATTTTGACTTGTTTATGAGAAAATTGGGAAAATATGGGAAAATCTGGAAATTTTCAGATTACACGTCATGTACTCCAAAGTGCACGCTGTGTATGGGTTAGGCATGTACTGGCCACGTGCTCGCTGAGTACATGCCAGGTGATGACCATGTAAGAATTTACTACTACACAACGTGTAGTTTTTCATGACACACTGTGTATGTTTCTTTCCATGTACTGGCTGAGTCCTAGCTATGTATCGAACCGTGTGGCACATCCAAGCCTTGTGGATACCTCCACTTAATTTATATTATGGACAAGGCTACTACATGACGTGTTTTCCTTTATACATGATGTGTATTTTTATTTTTATTCGATTAAATGAAAGAGCGTTGCGTCTTATTTCAGAAAACACCTTATTCTTCCCCAACATCAGAAAAGGTCCGTTTTGAAATTCCGAAGAATGTTTTCTACCCTAGAATCATCATCCGACATCTGTTCTTCAATCCTTCGGTGGCTGTAGGACTGCATCGGGAAGGCTAAACCCTCACACCCTTTTCCTTCTAGTTTCTTTGCCTCACACACCGCAAATTCCATCCAAGTAGAGTTGCCAGGATTTGATGGAAACATATATCTACAAAGATCAGCTTCAAATTGGAGATCAATATCGGACATGCCTACATCTACGAGTCTCAGGTAGGTGGTTCATACCTTCTTTCATGTTTTTATGAACTTTTGGGTGAGGCAGGATTTGGTGTGTATTTGAGTATTTTGAGCGAGACTCTGGTTTGTCTTCTATTGCATATTAAATTTCTTATTAAACTTCTGGGATGCCTTTGGGTATTCCCTTTTACTTATTTTTCTTGAGTGGGGATGGGTGAGGGGTCGTTGCTCAATTGGGTCATTTTGGCCGGGTATTCCAAAATGCGTTAAAATTAATTGTTTTGATTAAAATCCTGAGTTCATCTTTTTAAGTGATGATATTAATTGTTAGAGTCTTCCAAGACCTTGGTGCTGGTATGTGACATCACATAACTAGTGAAATTCAACTGTTTAGTTATTTTTTCCTATTTAAACTATTTATTTTGATTATATATATGTGATGTGTGATATTGCATATGTTGGAACCTTCAGGTTGTGCTGGGCATGGCCTGGGTATTATTGAGTGATGCTGATCTCAGGTTGGGATTGGACCAGGTTACATTGGGTGGTTCTGACCATGGGATTGGGCATCATGGACGTCGGATTAAGGCAGTGTGACTGTGAGGTTAGGAATGGCCCGGGTTACTTGGATGGAGAGGCCGTCGAACTTGAGAGACATGGTTACGGGGGCACGAGGTGTCAGAGATGTTGTGTCTTCAGAAATTATTTTGGTGATTACCGCTCACCTAGAACTTTGAGTAGTGTTCACACAGAGAGACTCTGTGATGAAGTGGTTTTGACCACTCATGTGGTTAGAGGCCCCCGCTAGTTTCGGTTTAGGTACTATTGTTTTGGGAGTTCTTTCCATAGGAATCCACGTGGAAGGTGAGGAGCCTTCAGGGAATAGAGTTGAGGCTATCGGGTTGGGGGTAGAGGCTCACCATGGTTTGAGGGTAGACATCTTTTTCCCTTCGATTACTGATTTGAGGGCAGACATCACTATCCCTCTAGTTACTTTATTGAGGGAAAACATCATTGTCCCTCTAGTTACTTATTTGAGGAAAGAAAATGATATTCCTCTGAGTTACTACTTCTTGGGAATGCCTTTGAGATTTCAGTACTTGAGACACGTAGCGTTAGGGGGCACATGGTGCCGAGTTACATTACAGAGATTCATGCGTGGGTTGAAGTAGGTAACACTCCATGGTGGCTGTTGATAATGAGTGGAGTTTGTGTTTATTTGTGCATTTTTATGTTTACTGTTTTCCTTATAAATTCATGCATGCTTAAACACTTATATTAGGTATGCACCATTTGGTGGTATCCTACTGAGATTCATATCACACCCTACACGGACCCTTTGGGATGCGTGTAGACTTTATGGATTTACATGCAGGAAAGAGACCAACTTCAGGATCTGGACTGTTTTAGCTATTTCATAGAGATGGGTGGGACCTTGAGGTCTTTCTTAGCTAGAGTTTACTTTGTTTTTTTTCTTTCCTGTACCAGCACGCTTACCTTGTTTATTGTAGCTACTGTTGGTTATACATTGGCACCCTTTTATATATTGACTTTCTATGGATACATGATTTTTCTGTTCTAGTAGTTGTTACAAGTAGTTCATCATACTGTTATGTTTACATTCTACTACTGTTGTTTATATTCATTGCTTCTTTTGTTTATTTCTATTGATTTTTCTTCCTCTATGCGGGTCTGGTTCGATTGTGTATAGTCTTCTAATTTTATATTATGCTAGAACCAGTACCATTATTATCCTCCGAGATGGTATAGCCTCCCCACTATACCTATAAGACCCTCACTGCTAGTCTTTAGCCTTTGGCATTCAGGGAGGTGTGCCTAAGGTAGTAACACTCGACCTGTTTAGAACTTTCTGCATGGATGATTGGGTCCAGGGCGTTACAAAAATCTTGTGTTACGCCCTCTCTAAAAAATATTTGAATCTCTGCCAGTGGCAATGGGTGGAATACTGGTAGTCTTTTGATTTTGACATTTCCTATACCCCTGGGAAAGGGAATGTCGTTACTAATTCTTTGAGCAGAAAGATTCTAACTCAGGCAGTGAAAGAATCTTCAGAGGAGTGGAACTTGATGGCTCTCTTTGCACAATTGCATATTAGAGTTCAAAAAAGGGGCCAAGGATTCCTTGGCCAGTGTTCAATTGTCATCCTATCTTCTTGAAATGATTCTTCAGGATCAGTAGTTTGATGATAAATTCTGTAGTATTAGAGACTCTCTTAAGGGTGGGGAGATAGTTTCTTAGTGTTCATTCTCTAAAGAAGAAATTTTATGCTATCAGAATCATTTTGTGGTATCGTCTTTGGTAAGGAAATATGTGATGGGGGATTTCTATAATTCCCAGTGGGCTGTGTACCCAGAAACCAAAAAGATGTTCTACAACATGAGGTGGTAGTTCTGGTGTTTAGGTATGAGGTGAGACATTGATGAGTTTATCTCTCATTGCTATACATGCCAATAGGTGAAAGCTAAGCACCAAAAACCTTCAGGGCCACTTCATCTATTTCCAGTCCCTACTTGGAAGTGGGACGAGATATCTATGGAATTTGTGCTCGGGTTTCCATGTACCTAGAGGAAGAAGAATGCAATTTGGGTGGTGATCGATAGGCTGATGAAATCAGCTCACTTTATACTCATTCATGATACAACTAAAGTTGAGGAGTTTGAAAGTATCTATGTGAAAGATATTTTTCGGTTGCACAGAGTTACATCTACTATATTCTATAATAGAGACCCTTAGTTTACTTCTCATTTTGGAGAGTCCTTCAGGAGGTTCTAGGATATCACGTCTATTTGAGCATGGAATACCATCCACAGTTGGATGTCCAGACATAAAGAGCTATACAGATTCTTGAGGTTATGCTCTGCGCTTTCTTTCTCAACTTTGGTGGAGCATGTGATGATAATTTAGGGCTGTTTGAGTTTTCATATAAAAATAGTTACCAGTCCGAAATTAGGATGGATCCTTTTGAGGCCTTGTATAGCCGACCTTGTAAATCACCATTGTGTTGGTCGAATATTGGTGGGAGTTCCTTGGTTGAATCGATCTTGGTACAAGAGACAAAAACAAAGATTAAGTAGATTCTTCAAATAATGTTTATAGCTCAGATCTGATACATATCTTATGCTGATCGTCGCCATAGAGCTTTAGAGTTATCAGTTGGTGATCAGGTGTTCTTGAAAGTTTCACCGCAGTTGGGTCATCGATGACTTGGAAGGAAAGGTAATCTTGCTACTCATTTTATTGGACCTTTTGATGTTGTTGAGAAGGTGGAGAAAGTTTCATATTGGTTAGAACTACCACTACATCTGACATTGATACATAATGTGTTTCATGTATCTCAGATTCGAAAGTATTTATCTGATCTATCTCATGTTTTGAGTTGGCATGATCTTGAAGTGGAACCTTATTTATCCATGACTGAATGACCAATCAAGATTGATGATTCTGAGACCAAGGTACTTCATGGGAAAATGATACCTTTGGTTTATGTTCTATGGTAGCACAATTCAGATTCTCATGAGATGTGGGAGAGGGAGGCACTGATGAGGGAGTAGTGGCCTCACCTTTTTGACATGGAGGATTATTCATAGGATTTATGGGGATATAATGTTTCTATAGTTGGGAGGTTGTAACATCTTGATACCATTTTTAGGTATTCCTAAATGCCTCTTTCAGTTGAGCTTTGGTTGGGTTTTGTTTGGAGTTGTTTTGGGTGATTTTCTAAAAATTATAGAGGTTTATGGGTTGGAACATGGTTTACACATGACCTACTCATAGTTTAGAAAACCGTGCGCCAGTGCCATGTTTTAGACAGTGGGCTCCGCATGGTCTATGCACGATTTTCCCTAACCATGAGCAATTTCCCAAGAAACCGTGTGGACAGGTTTTTCTAGATCTTAATTTTTTATTAAAATTTTCCGAGCCCCCTTTTTAGGTCCCGGATGGAACTCCTTCATCCAAAACATGTTTCTACCTTCCTTGGAGCTCCCAAGAAGGATTCTTGGCCCCTTGAACCCCTTATAGAAGCGATCCGAAGCTAGGAGAACGTCGGTCATTCTCCTTCTGGTTACTTTCCTCCTCCCGTTTTCTTCTTCCCAAGATCTCTCTCTTTCTCCTTAGGGTATCATAGATCTTGGTATTGATTTGTGGATCTAAAAACCTTTGTTTTTGGGATCTTAAAACTAGGTTTGATTCCTCTTTGTGTGATCTTCGTTCTTCATGGACAAATCCCAATTAGTGCTTGGCATTGCGAGATCTATTGTTTTTGGTAGGTGGTTCCATTACGATGCCCAATTTTTATTGAACCTAATTGCTTTGTTTAAATTTCAATTTTTTGAATTTAAATTCAAATTTTTAGATTTTAATCAAATGAATTTTAATACTGGAATTTGAGGTATTTGTGATGGGATCCCGTCACAAATGATCTTTTGCGATGGGGTCCTGACGCAAATAGCCTGTTGTAGAAAACAAAATTGCAAATAGTTTTTTTGTGACGAGTCTGTCACAAAAAATACTATTTGTGATGGGAGGATTTCCCATCGCAAATAGTTATCTGATTATATATATTATATATATAACAACCTGTTGCGACGGTCCTGTCGTGAAAAGGTATTTGCGACGGTCTCGTTTTCCTGTCACACATAGTTTTCCAATTGTAAATATTATATATATAAAAACCTGTTGTGATGAGCTTGTCATAAAAACCTATTTGCGATGGGCCCGGTTTTCCCATCGAAAATACTTATTTAAAAAATATACAGAATATTTGTGATGGGAACCCGTCACAAAAGGTCCCATCGCAAATAATTAATAAAAAAATATTCAATAAAATTATGATAAATTAATATTATAAAATAATAATAATATTAATACTATTAATATAAATAATATTATATTATATAATAATAATAATAATAATATTAATAATATAAAAAAATTATATTTTTCTAATATTAATAATAAAATAATACTAATAATATAATAATTTTATTATTATTATTAATATTTATGAAAAATAATACTGATATTATTAAAATAATAATAAAAATATAAAATATTAAAATTATCAATATTTGCAAAAAATATAAAAATATAAAAAAATAAAAAAATATTATTATTACTAGTAGTAAATTAAACAAACATTAAAAAATATAATAATAATAATAAATATTATAATATTATAATATTAAAAATATTAAAAAAAAATTTGTACCATTCACACCAATATAAAAGACAGAAACTATAAATAGTTAATATTACAACAAAATTTGAATTAAAATGTTTTTAACATTTATAAAAAGTCACTAGGGGGTTAGTCTTCTAGAGGAGGTGGAGGAGCTGAAGGAGATGATGGAGGAAACTTCATCCCTAAACTATGAATCAGACGATGCATGTACTCCATCTGCTCATGATGCTGCTGTTGCCATCAACACGTCTCCTCCTCATACTATTACTATTACTACTGCTGACACATCTCTTCCGGCTGCTTATACAAACTCTCTATAAGCTCACTCTGAGCTTACAATTGCTCCTAATACTATAAGCCAAAAGATGATTCCTCTCCACAAGATCCTCTCAAGTTGGACACCGATATCGCAACAATACCATAATAAGTCCCAGGAGTCAAATGAGAGTTGATACCAACTACTCGGCCCTTCTCGAAGCCATATTGGGTCGCCTGCATCCATGCTGCCTCATCAATGTTCACCTTCATCATCATATTCATATATGATGATGTCAATGTCTTCATATTCCTCTTCAGTATAATCTATATCCATATGAGTTTTAGTTTCATCATCTCTTGCCATTTCAAATTCATTTGTAACATCATCGTCATCATCAACCCTTAGTTGTGGGGTGTCATCATCGATATTCATGTCTCTTTGTAAAAAAGATAGATTTTGAGTAGTCTCTTGAAAAAATTCAATTCCTTGCACTTCAGCAGAACCACATTCACTTTGAGTAAACTGATTTTCTTGAGATTTCATTTTTATTATTCTCCACCAATCCCTCAGGTCTCTTGAAGTAGCACAGTACTTTGCGTAATAAATTTTATGTGCTTGTTGAGCTAGTAAAAATGGTTCATTTACTGCAGGAAGACTTTTATATTTAATATAAACAATTCCATGAGTTTGATGAATACACAAGCCTCTCTCAGTATCTAACCACCTAAATTTAAACATTGTTACGTAATTTTGTCCTCGATAACACAGTTCAATAATTTATTTCTAATTAATAGTATTTATTACTAATTATTAGTATTTATTGCTAATTATTCGTATTTGTTGATAATTATTGTTAATTATTACTAATTATTCCTAATTATTGATAATTATTTCTAATTATTGCTAATTATTCCTAATTATTTACAATTATTGCTAATTATTACTAATTATTGCTAATTATTAATAATTATAGCTAATTATTGCTAATTATTGCTAATTATTGCTAATTATTTATAATTATTCCTAATTATTGCTATTTATTCCTAATTATTCCTAATTATTGCTAATTATTAGTATTTATTGCTAATTATTAGTAATTACTACTAATTATTTCTAATTATTGCCAATTATTGCTAATTATTCATAATTATTCATAATTATTCCTAATTATTCATAATCATTTCTAATTATTACTAATTAATGCTAATTATTGCTAATTATTACAAATTATTCGTATTTATTGCTAATTATTCATATTTATTGCTAATTATTGCTAACTATTGCTAATTATTGCTAATTATTACTAATTATTACTAATTATTTATAATTAATGCTAATTATTTCTAATTAATGACAATTATTCCTAATTAATACTAATTATTCCTAATTAATACTAATTAATAATAATTAATACTAATTAATACTAATTAATACTAATTAATACTAATTATTACTAATTATTAATATTTATTAGTATTCATTAGTATTTATTAGTATTTATTAGTATTTATTCCTAATTATTCCTAATTATTCCTAATTATTCCTAATTATTACTAATTATTACTAATTATTACTATTTATTTACTATTTATTACTATTTATTACTATTTATTACTAATTATTAGTAATTATTAGTAATTATTAGGATTTATTAGTATTTATTAGTATTTATTAGTATTAATACTATTTATTATTATTTATTAGTATTTATTACAAATTATTAGTATTTATTAGTATTTATTACTAATTATTAGTATTTATTATTATTTTTTACTAATTATTACTATTTATTCCTAATTATTACTAATTAGAATTAATTACTATTAATTAATGCAAATTGCTGCAAATTACCGCTACTAATTACTAATTACCGCTAATTATTTATATTCATTACTAATTATCATTAATAATTTCTAATTACTACTAATTATTAATAATTAGTACTAATAATTTCAATTTATTATTAAAAATAAATACTGATGACAAAAAAAATCTAAATCTAATTTAATTACAACTAATTAACAAAATTTAAATTTAATATAAAAAACGAAATAAATATTAAATTAAATAATACATAAATACCTTTAAACTTGATCTTTTATAGGTGTAGACGACTTCAAAACTTGTTCAGGAAAATTTTTTTCAACTCAGAGAAATTTTAACTCTAAAATTAGAGTTTAGAGAGAGAGAGAAAGTAGGAATTGAGAGGAAGAATGAAAAAAACGGATGTGGAGTATATATAGGTTAGATTATTTATGACGGTACTATTTGTGATGGGACCCGTCACAAATACCTTCGGCCGCATTAATTACTATCGGCGGTTAAATGGGTATTTGCGACGGGACCGTTCGCAAAAAGTGGCATGCCGACACACTATTTGCAACAGGGGCATATCCCATCACAAATAGTGTTTACCGCTGTTGGGTATTTACAAAGGGTGGGTGCCTGCCCGTTGCAAATAGTATTTACCGTCGCCGGATATCTGCGATGGAGAGGCCCCCCCATTGCAAATACCCTTCCCACAGTTTGGCCTAAAATTCGCGCCACACTGCGCCAAACCTTTTGCGATGGGACCCATAATCCCATCGCAAATAGTTAGTTTTTTGCGATGGGATTAGGGGCCCATCGCAAATAATCTCTTCGACAGACTATTTGCGAAGAGAATAAATCCCATCGCAAATAACCCATCATAAAATTCCATTTTTCCTGTAGCGTTTCTATACTTTTTTTTGGAAAAACCCAATTCCGATGAATTGTGGTTTTTGAGGAAAAATGGGTTTTTGGATTGGAATTGGAATTTGGTGAGATTTAAATTGTTTAACTTGAATTCTGGTTTGATGGGAATTAAATCAATTGAAAATTTTATTTTAATTGAAGAAAAATTTATTTGATGGAATGTTTGTGAAAGCCCCCGATTCAAGTGAATTGGGGGGTTTCAATGAAAATGATGGAATTGTTTGATTTGGTTTCAAATCCCAATTTTGTGAAAAATGGATTAAAATGTTTTGATGGAAACCTTAGGGTCTCATCTTGGTGAAAAGACATGTTTTTTATTAAAAACTCATTATGGTTTTTAAAGAGAAAATTGGCATATTTAAATAGAAAATGGGATGAATTGCATTTTCTATTATAAAATGAATTTCCCATCATTGATTTGTATTTGGGAACATGCAAGCCTTAGGTAGTTAGTGTGTTATTTTGGGTGGCACATTATGATTCTACAACATTCTAAAACATCATACCAGCACATCCCATTCCTTAGGCGATGGTGATGTGACCCCTTTACTATAGGCCTAAAGGGGCGTATGTACACATTTTTCCATATTCAAAGTGTTGGATCCCTATAGTCTATAACTATCGTACCTATTTGTAACATGACCATGTTGCTCGGTTGTTTTCATTTTTTGAATGCACATATATGCCATTGTTATAAACTGTTTTACATTCCTTGAGAAGTTATATAAACTATTTATATAAAGTGTTTATTTAAGGTTTGAGAATTGATGTTTATGAAAAGTATCCTTCGATTAAAGGAAAATTCCATCTTTTGAAATGTTTTCCATCATTTGAAATGTATAGCTTGATTTACTAAAGGAATTCCATATTTCAAACTGTAGAGCACTATTTGTTTAAATATGCTTTGTTAATGCCAAACCTGTTTGTTTTAAAATTGAAAGCACATTTTGGTTAAATTGATATTGGCATCTATTATGGAATATTTGGGTAAAATCCTAGTGGGATTTAGCTCACACCCTACTTGTGCCTTCAGGGGTTTGTAGTTTATCTCTTTCCAGGTCCGAGCAATGGAAAATGATCTCTTGGAGGTGGATCTTGTTGCTGAAATTTGGTCTTGGCGAGTTGTGTCCTTAAGGACTTTGGGATCTTTTTCCCCTTTTTTCACTTGGGTTATAGTACTTTGGTGGTTGTGCCTGTTTAACTTATGGTACTTTACTCACATTGGAGTTTTTCTTTGATACACATACTATCTTGTTTTCTTTTCTTTCCGCATTGTTAGTGGAAAAATAGTTCCCACTTTCAGTTTGTATGATGCCAGGTGCTAGTCACCGACCTGTGGGGATCAAGAATGCCCTTCGGGCTATGTCAAGACTGACTCGGTTATCAGGTTACCAGGGTACCCAGGTTGGTTCATGAGAATAGGTTATTTCATGGATATGCGTTTACTTTCTTACCTCTTGATGCATGGATATGATTTCCTGTTTATATTTCTTTTACTTGTCATATTTTTTTTTGAGAATATGAAAGGATTTTATGAAAACAAAAGGGGTAAAATGATTTACAAATGAATTGGATTTATGAAAATTATTTGTAAAACTATTTTGTTTTAAAATCCCGAACCATTGCATTCTTTGTAACGACTCAAAGTTTTATCAATGGAAATTCCTTCCTGTAATTATGTCATATGGTATATTTAAATAAAATCACATAGAGATCACAATAAAAACTTTATAAATGACGAACGAATGAAATAAGAGGTATTTTTATAAGTTAAGGAACCTATATCGATGAAATAGTAACTTGACCTTTGGAATAGTATTATGAACCTTATGAATAGTAAACCAGAAAATAAAATAGTAACATCATCCATGAAATTATAAATAAAATTTATTCATCTTATAAGTGAAAATATGATATAATTATATCATAGTATAAGTAAATTAATATTTTAAAAATTATTAATTAAGTGTTGGTATTTTTGTAAGTCATAAATATTTAATTAAAATTTTATGATTAATTTAATAAATTAAAATAAAACTTATTTTCATAAAATATATTCATAAATTAATATTTTGTTGTATTATGGTTATAAGATAATTTTATGTGACCTTAATTAAGTTTTCAAAGTGTAGGAAATCAGTTTTAATTTTAAAATTTGTATTTTCCAAATAAATGATGATTTTAATTAAAAATTAAATTTCTCATATTTAAAAAATTATTTTCATAAAATGGAGTTCATTTTTGAATTCTATATATCAAAAAATTGTTAGGGTGATTTTTTGTGATTTTTATGAAATACTTGAATTTTGGGTGAATAGTAAAATATGGTAATTTATAGTATATATACATTATAAGTTAAATACCCTATTCATTGAGTCATGGGTGATGTAATAAACATTAGTTCAAAATATCATGATCTAAATACTGTATTTAGTCTCAATAATAAACACTATTTCTTTTCTTAAGCAAAATAATAAATTAATGAATTAAATAACAAGAAAACACCCCACTCATCCACCATAAATACCACTCCTTAATACTTATTCTCCTCACACATCTCAATCCTTGAGGCTTGTACAAATTATGGTCAAATATCCTCCCAAGACCCTCACGTCTAGGGGATTTTGGTCTTTACAAAAGACCAAAACCAACCCCCCTTAAAGAGGTTATCAAGAAGAAGGAATCAAGAGGTAATACCCTCTTTCGTTTTCCTTCAATTTCTTTTCATGTTCTTTTATTTTCAAATTTTCTCCTCACTTCCCCTTGTCCAAGTGGCATGAAAAATCCAATATCTTACATATACTAGAATGTTATCATGTTTATGGAATAATTATTCTTCAAAGATTTTCTCCTCTCTCTTTTATTTTAAGAATGAAAACATTATCCATGAGATGCTGACTTACCACCTTCGTGGATGACGTGTTTTCATATTTAAATTAGATCTACAAGTTTGGTCATGAAACCATTTTTATGGTTTATCCAGATTATATTAAATGTTTTAAAACCTATTGAATGTTATGGAACTAGTATATATACATGATATTTAATAATATAAGAAAACTAGTTTATGATGATAAAAAAATTCTATATTAATCTAAACAATTATCATTAATGATTTATCTAATTAATCATCCTAACTTATGGAAATAATTGTATTCTAATATTCTATTAGTTAATTAATAACATATAATTTCATTTATGTAAAACCATCTCCATTCTTCATGATTTTACATACACATATACAAGTAAACCGATCCTGAAAACCAAGGAAACTAACACACCCAAATGATGAAATTGAATATCATAACCCATAAAAAGGGACATAAATGAACTTAATATAATTAAAATAAATCAAATACATGTATAAAAGGTTATTAATTAATTAATTAATGGATTTAATTTGATTATTCAGGACATTAAGATCAAGTGCAGAATCATTTCAAACATAAGGTAAGCGATTCTACCCGAACCTCCATTTTTCTTTCGGGTTACTCTTTATCTCTATTTATCTAAATATAATGCTTCATTATTTTATGAAATTCTTATATATTCTATGTGTATGTTCCAAACTCATGTATCCAGATCATATAATCCTTCTTTGATGAGGTTATACATTTTTTAATAAGGTTCCATTCTCAAATATTTCTGAGAGGCAAACCCGATTCCAGGGAACTTTCCAATATCTTACCCATTTTCAAGTGCACTCCATAATCTATTTTTAGAAACTATTATTTTTATAAAATCACTCATTTTATCATTAAAAACTACCATGGTTCAATTTTGGTTTTATACAAACAATTATTCCTTTTTCAATTTAAACGATCTTGAAAGTTTTCCCTTAAACCATACTAAAATGTTTTATTTATAAAGTTTCTTAAACACTATTTTAACTTTAGTTTGACATCACCTATCATGATATATGCATATATTACCTTATGAGTGTCCATGTATGATTTAAATCCATCCTTTTATGGACACCACTATGATATTCCCTTTTGATATTCCTTTTGACATAATTATGATACCCAATTCTTTCCATGGGTAACCCTTATATATATGTTTGATTTCTTATGTATGATTATTTATATGGAAAAAATATTCATGAATATGTTATGATGGGTGTACCCAGATAACACTCTAATGAATTGGGTAGTTTTTAGTCTCATGAGACATTATGTGCAACGGTCTTTGTGGTTAGTTCTGACTCGTGCTCCATGTACAATAGTCTTGGTGGTTAGTCTTGACTCATGATCGTCTATGTGAAATGATCCTTAAATCATGCTAAAGTCATGTTTTATGTTGCTTCCACATTACTATGATTCCATGATTATATAATCCCATGTTCTATATGTTATGATTCCTTAAGTATAATCATGTTCCATGACTTTTTATATCATTATGTTATGCCTTCTAACCCATACTCTAAGATTTATTTTAATGTTTATTTCCTTAATGGGATTTTTAGATCATCCCTTTGTTCATGTATTTTCCCCATGTTATCCTATGATGATTAAAGGGATCAAAGGAAGTTACGAGATCTGTATGAATATTAAATAAAAGATTTTCTTATTTTGGAATCATGATGTTTAATTATGTACCTAATCTCCAAGACACTAGACTTCATGATCATTGGCTTATAATTTGATGTTTAATTATGCTTAAAATCATGCAATGATATGTGTAAAAGGATAGGGTCACTATAGTTGATATTAGAGTAAGTTCTAGTTATTTTTGAAGATTAGGAATAGAGAAATTTATTAATAACCCTATGTATAAGACTAATTATAAGGAAACATCCCTAAATTTTATTAAGTATAGAGTAATTGGTTTGTAAGGAAAATACATCCTTGTTTGGATACTACAAGTGCATGTGGTTCTGGAAAAGATATACTTAGGAGTAAAAACTCTGACAAGGTGTTCCTGCCTGACTGGGGTTACCCGGTACATGACAAAGGGTCTTACTACACACCTGGTTTGACACTCCTGGGGGATATGATTTGATAAATTCATAAGCTCATTATATACAATTATAAAGGAAATAAAAAGAATACCATAATAGTATATGTTAGAAAATAAACCTTGGATAACCAAGATTGAAACCTAGGAATCAAAATCTAAGATATCATTTTCTTTCAAAATTGTATCATTTTTATGTTAAAATTTTATTTTTACATTCTTATTAGATAAGTATTAAAGCCCCCTAATTTCACTTTATTTTTCTTAGTTAATGGTAGAAAATAGAAGAACACATGCCAACAATCAATGTGATAGGAAATGTGATGATTTCCCTAATGATATGCCAAATATGATGGGAATGGGTGCTCAAAATTTTATGACAATACTTGATCAGTTGTCTCAAGTTATAAATAATAACTTGAATCATGTGGAACTCCCTCCTTATCTAAATAAATAGAAAGTTTTTGTCGAATCCTTCATGTGGAAAATTCCTCCCATGTTTAGTGGATATTATGATCCCCTCCTCGTGAAACAATGTATTAACTCCATTGAAAAGATATTCTGTGTCCTTTAGTGCTCATAAAAAGGGAAAGTTTTGTTGATGGTATATCATTTTGATGGGGGAAGATGATTAGTGGTGGCCACTGATAAAAAATATTAAGTCCAAGGAGAAAATTTATTCCATGGATTGGGAGAAATTAAAGAAAACATTATTCAATAAATATTTTCCCCAAACCCTCTATCTTAAGATATAAAGAGAGTTCCGTGGACTTAAGTAGAAGGAGGATGCGTCTATTGGGGCATATGAATCAAAATTTATAAGGCTTGAAAGATACGCCTCTGGATTTTTCATGAACACTGAAAGTAAGGTGGATTGATTATTTAGCATACCAAATCCAAGTCTACAAAAAGAGTTGGAGATTTGAGTCTTTGACATTTATGAGAAGATTGTCTATTGTTCCATCAAGGATGTAATGGAGATCGGAGACTCTCAATGGTCTTGTAGGTCCGATGAAAAAAATAAAAAAATGCGGTATAATATGGGTGGATCATCAAATAAATCACATCATGGAAACTAGACCGAATATCCCATGTGTCAAAATTGTGGGAATAAGAATCCTGGGAACAATCTAAAGGGAACCGGGAAATGATTAAAATGTGGAAGAATGGGGCATCTGGTAAAGAAATTCCAAATGGAAATTAAGAATTCCACTAACGTGGAAGAATAAAGGAAGGTTCATATTAACACTTAGCCTATAGTGCAGTGTTTCAACTGTATGAAACATGAAAATTTTTCAAACTAATTCCCTAAGACTAGGGTTTTTTGTGGAAATCAACAACAACCTCCAAGGAAACAAGGAATAGATTATGCAATTACTACTGTTGAGGTGGATCCTGACAATGATGTAGTTATAGGTATGCTGGTTTTTCAATCAAGAATAGAGAATGTACTATTTTATTCTGGTTTTATGTATTCTTTCATATCACACAAGTTTAGTATAACTATTCAAACACCACCTCAAAATATGGAGGTTGAGTTATCAGTTAGAATAAAAAATGGGGAAATTACTATATCCAAATTTTATAACTCCTACCCAGTTAATGTTTGTGTATTGAACCTCCCATAAAATCTTATCATACTTTTTTTGGTATAATTTGATGATATATTAGGCACGAATTGACTATATTTATACAAATAAAACATTGACTATCAAGAAATGGAGGTCACTATTCACATTATGAAGCATCCTATAATTCTACCCAATTTTATGGAGGAGGATTAATATCCTTTAGAATCATCATCTCAATTTTGGAGAATGTTTCCTTATGATAAAGCATATCTAGCTCAAATGATTGAGACAAATGAGATAATCATACTCAAATACATTCCCATTGTGAGGGATTACACTAACTTATTCCATGAATAGTTTTCTAGTCTTTTTCCTGATTAAGAGGTTGAGTTCTCAATTGAGACTATTCCTAGATTTTTTCCTATATTAAAATACACCTTATAGAATTCCCTCTATAGAGCTGGAAGTGATGAAGAAGCAGTTATAGGATAATTTGGACAAAGGTTTTATATGCCCGAGTGATTCACCATGGGGTGCACCAGTCCCCTTAATTAATAAGAAGGATGGATCAATGCACCTTTGAATTTATTATTGCGAGATTAATAAAATCATGATAAAGAAAAAATATCCCCTACCATAGATAAATGACTTGTTTGATCAGCTACGTGGGCCCTGTTATTTCTCTAAGGTGGACCTTTGTTCGGGATATCACCAATTAAAGGTGAGGAAGGAAGATATTCCCAATACTGCATTTCAAACGGGGTATGTACACTATGATTTCATAGTGATTCTCTTTGGACTCACTAATTATCCATCAATTTTTATGGATTTAATGAATAGAGTCTTTAGAGATCACCTCAACAAAATTTTGGTAGTCTTTATTGATGATATTCTGATATGCTCTAAGAGTAAGGAGGAACCCAAGGGGAATTTGAATACTATGATAAAGACTTCACAAAGGGATAAACTATATGAAAAGTACAATAAAAGTGAGTTATATATGATGGAAGTATCATTCATTGGGCATGTTATCATCAGAAAAGGAATATCTATGGACCCTTCCAAGACAAAGTAGATCAAAGAGTGGCCTAGGAGAACATTTGTAACGGAGATCCATAGTTTCCTTATCCTAAATGGATATTACTGATGATTTTTGAAGAACTTATCATGATTTCCAAACCCAATAACCAAGCTAACATGGAAGGGAGTGATGTTTATCTGGACTCAAGAATGTCAGGAAATTTTTAAGGAGCTCAAAAAGAGGCTTATCACTGCACCAATACTCACACTCCCGAAAAGTGGAGAACTCTTTGTGGTATATAGAGATGATTGGAAAAAGTGATTAGGATGTGTAATGATTAAAAATGATAAAGTGATATCCTACGTCTCATGGTAGATGAAAATCCATGAACAAAACTATCCTACACATGATCTAGAGTTAATAACTATGATCTTCACATTGAAAATCTGGCGGTATTATCTATATGAGGAGAAAGAGTCTAAAATATATATTCAAATAAAAGGAGATTAATATGTGCTAGAAAATATGGTTGGATCTCATCAATGATTATGACTATTCAATCCACTACCATCCTGAAAAGGAAAATAAGGTGTCAGATTCTCTAAGTAGATTGGATCCTGTATCTTTATCAATGATGATAATTGAGAAGCATCCAATCTTCTTAAACTTACAAAGGATGGACATGAGAATCATTAAGGGAGGAAAATCATCAATCCTTTCTCAAATAATTTTCAATCGTCCCTCTTGGAGAAAATAAAGTATGATTAAATAAATAATGTGGAAATTCAGAAAAGGGTGGAAGCTATCAAAAATGAGAAATCCTCAGAGTTCCAAATAGATGAGGAAGGAATTATGAGATTTGGTTCATGATTATGTGTACTATCTGATCTAGAAATAAATAAGGATTTTCTAAATGACACACATAGCTCAACTTTCTCTATTCACCCAGGGATCACAAAGATGTATCGAGATCTCCAAGAGAACTATTAGTGGTATAATATGAAGAAGGATATTGCTAAATATACACTAAAGTTCCTAGTATGTCAGAAAGTAAATGTTTAAAGGAAAAATTCCAAAGGGTTGATGAAACCATTACCCATACCAACATGGAAATGGCAAAACATCACCATGGACTTTGTCATCGAACTTCTAAAGACATCCAGAGGGAACAATGCTATATGGGTCATTATGGATCGTCTTAAAAAGACAACTCACTTTATCAAAATTAAAGAGGACTTATCATTAGATCAAATTTCACAAATATATATCAAATTGGTGGTAAGACTACATGAAGTAACACTATCGATTGTATCCGATCGAGATCCAAGATTCACCTCGATGTTTTGGAAAAGTCTCCAACATGCTCTAAGCACCGAGATTAATTTTAGTATGGACTATCATCCTCAAACTGATGGCCAATCTATGAGAACTATTCAAGCACTATAATACATGTGGAGGGTGTGTTATATGTACTTAAAATGAGGATTGGAACAACATATTCCTCTGGTTGAGTTATCTTACAACAATAGTTTCTACTAGAGCATCTGAATCCATATGAATCTCTTTATGGGAAAAGATGTAGAACACCAACATATTGGGATGAAGTCAGTGAACGTAAGATGCTAAGACCTAAAATGGTTGAAGAAATGATGGGGAAGGTAAAAACCATTCAGAAACACATCAACGAAGACCAAATTCATCAAAATAGTTATACAAAAAATCATCGATGAGACCTTGAGTTTAAAGTTGGAGACATGGTATTACTGAGAATATCTCTATGGAAGAGGATCATGAGATTTGGGAAGAAAGGGAAGTTAAGTCCCAAGTACATTGGCCCCTTCAGGATTCTTGATTGTGTTGGAGATATGGCCTATCGACTAGCACTTCCACCAGTAGTGTCTCAAGTACATGATGTATTCCATGTATCCCTCTTGAGGAAGTGCATACTAGATCCTTAACATGTACTAAATTAAGAGGTGGTATAATTGGAGAATGATATTTCTTACGAGGAGTAGCTAGTGAAGATCTTGTATTGTAGAGACAAAGTTCTACACAACAAGACTAATCACCTGGTCAAAGTACTATGGCAGAACCATAGGTATTAATAGGAAACATGAGAACCAAATAAAGTGATAAAAGAGAAGTACTCGCACCCGTTTTCACCTTAGTGTGTAAAACAAAATTTCAAGGGAGAAATTTCATAAGGGGGGAAGAATGTAACAACCCAAAGTTTTATCAATTGAAATTACCTTATTATAATTATTTCATATGGTATAATCACATAAAATCACATAGATAACATAATAGAAACTTTATAAATGAATAATGAATGAAATAAGAGGTATTTCTAGAAGTTAAGGAACCTATACCGATGTAATAGTAACTTGAACTTTGGAGTAGTATTGTAACCATTATGAATAGTAAACCAGAGAATAGAATATAAAACTCACCCATGAAAGTATAAATAAAATTTATCCATCTTATAAGTGACAATATGATATAATTATATCATAATATAAGTAAATTAATATTTTAAAAATTATTAATTAAGTATTCGTATTTTTGTAAGTCATAAATATTTAATTAAAATTTTATGATTAATTTAATAAATTAATAGAAAATTTATTTTCATAAAATGTATTCATAAATTAATATTTTGTTTTCTTATGGTTATAATATAATTTTATGCGACCTTAATTAAGTTTTCAAAGTTTTAGGAAATCAGTTTAATTTTTAAAATTTGTATTTTCCAAGTAAATAATGATTTTAATTGAAAATTAAATTTCACATATTTAGAAAATTATGTTTATAAAATAGAGTTCATTTTTTAATTCTAAACATCAAAAAATGGTTAGGGTGAATTTTTTAGGATTTTTATGAAATACTTGAATTTTTGGTGAATAGTAAAATACGGTAATTTACGGTATATATACATTATAAGTTAAATACACTATTCATTGAGAAATGGATGATGTAAGAACCTTTTTTTTGAACTCACATGATCAAATTATTTTATTTAGTCTCATTAATCACTACTATTTCTTGTCTTGAGAAAATAATAAACTAATGAATTAAATAATGAGAAAACACTAATCTCATCCACTATAAATACCATCCTTCACAAATTCTTCTCATCACACCTATCAAGAATTGATCCTTCTCCAAGTTCTAATAAAATATCCTCCAAATATTTTCCCACAAATCTAGGATCTTTTTTTCTTAACAAAAGGCCAAAACCAATCCCCCTAAGGAGGTTCTCAAGAAGAAGGAATCATGTGGTAAAACCCTCTTCCGTTTTCCTTTAATTTCTTTTCAAGTTCTTTTCATTTCTTATATTCTACTCACTTAACTTTTTCCAAGTGGTATGAAAAATAAATTATATTACATATACTAGAATTTTATCACGTTATTGGAATAATTATATATCAAATCTCTTCTTCTATCTCTTTTATTTAAAGAATGAAAACATTGTTCGTGAGGTGCCGATTTACCACCTTCATGGATGATGTGCTTTCATATTTCAATTTCACCTTCACAGTTGGTCATGAAACCATTTTTATGGTTGAAAAGTTTTATATTATATGTTTTAAATCCTATTTAATGCTCTGGAACTAGTATATATACATGATATTTAATAAAATAACACAACTAGTTTGTGATGATAAAAAATGCTAAATTAATCAAAACTATTATCGTTAATGATTTATCTAATGAATCATCCAAACTTCTGAAAGAAAAATGGTATTTTAATATTATATAAGTTCATTAATAACATATATGTTCAGTTATGGACAATGATCCTCATTCTTCATGATTTTCCATACACATATACAAGTAAATCGATCATGAAAACCAAGGAAACTAACACTCCCGAATAATGAAATTGAATATCATAACCCATCAAAAGGGTCATAAATGAACTTAATAAAATTATAATAACCCAAATAAATGTATGAAAGGTTCTTAATTAATTAATTAATGTATTTAATTTTATTATTTAGGACATTAAGATCAAGTGAAGAATCATTTCAGACATAAGGTAAGGGATTCCACCCGAACCTCCATTTTTTCCATTGGGTTACTATTTCTGTATATTTATACAAATATTATGCTTCTTTGTTTTATGTATTTCTTCTATATTATGTTTTTATATTCCAAAATCATTTATCCATATCATATCATCCTTCTTTGAGGGGGTTATACATTTTTTAATAAGGTTACCTTCTCAAATATTTCTGAGAAGCAAACCTAATTCAAGGGAACTTCCCAATCTCTTAACCGTTTTCAAGTTAACTCCATAATATATTTTGAGAAACCTTTATTTTTCTAAAATAACTCATTTTATCATTAAAAACTAACTTGGTTCAATTTTGGTTTTATACAAACAATCATTCCTTTTCCATTTTAAATAACCCTGGAAGGTTTCCCTTAATGAAAACTAAAATGTTTTACTTCTAAAGTTTCTTAAACACTATTTTCACTTCAGTTTGACATCACCTATCATGATATATGAATATATTCTCTTATGAGTGTCTATGTATGATTTAAATACATAATTTCATGGACACCACTATGATATTCTCTTTTTATATGCCTTTTGTTATAATTATGATACCTGATTTTTCCATGGACCCTTATGTTTATGTTTGATTTCTTATGTATGATTATTTATATGGAAAATATATTCATGAACATGTTATAGTGGATGTGAATATATAAAAATCCAATTAATTGAGTAATTTTTAGTCTCATGAGACTTTATGTGCAATAGTCTTGGTGGTTAGCCTTGACTCATGCTCCATGTGAAACGGTCTTGGTGGTTCGCCTTGACTCGTGCTCCTCTATGTGCAATAAGCATTGACTCATGTTAAAGTCATGTTTTATGTTACTTACACATTGACATGATTCTAGGATTATATTATCCCATGTTCTATATGTTATTATTCCTTAAGTATAATCATGTTACATGCCTTGTTATATCATTACATTATGCCTTCTAACCCATGTGTTAAGCTTTATTTTAATGTTTATTTCCTTACTAGGATTTTTAGCTCATCTATTTGTTTATGTATTTCACCCATATTATTCTATACCGATGAAAGGGATAAAATTAAGTTAATATCTCTTTATGAATATTAAATAAAATATATTCTTATTTTGGAATCATGATGTTTAATTATGTACCTAATCTCCAAGAGAATAGAATTTATGATCTTTGGATTCTAATTTGATGTTTAATTATACTTAAAATCATGTAATGATACGTGTAAAAGGATTGGTTTCCTATATTATTTATATTAGACCTTGTATAGTTTCTCTGGTGGTATTCTATTGGGATTTTTTCTCACACCCCACTTTTTCCTTTGGGTGGTTGTAGATATTGTATTGCATGATACAGGTAAAGGGAAGGGAATCCTATTGTATCTCAACTTCTAATTTGATCTTTTCGTTCATAGTGGGGTGATTGGGAGGTGAATGATGGTCACATGGAGACTATATGGTCTTGTTTTATTCATAATTTCTTATTTAGATGGTTTGGATTGGATTGTATGGATATAATTGTATCTTCTTCTTCCATATAGTAATCTGGTTGTATGTCTTTTTTCATTATATACAAGACCTGTTCTTTTTCATTTCATCACCTCACCATGTGATGGCCGGTTTGGGTGTATGGTTTGGTTGACCCAAGTGTTGGAGTTGGTTCCCTAGAACCAACTTCTGTGTACTTTATGATAACCTGTATTTATAGTTTTGAATATTAACAAAATTCTTATCACATCATGATTTTTCTTCAATGTAACATAGTATGTGATAATGTCCCAAGAGTAGTTGTCACACTAAATGGTCATAACATTTCCCCACTATTATGAGGTCCCAAAATTGCTATGACACTATTCTTAAATATATGTTATATAGTTGGATGATATCATTTGAGATACAAAAATGATACAGGCTATCAGGGGTGGAGACTCATAGGACTTTGAGATACCGTCTCATGGTGTACGCCCTTGGTAATATCCAGTGTAGGATATTATGAGAACAAGAACCACCAGTAAGAAATGCACATTTATACGTGTCATTAGATGTTCTTATCTGTGGATGTGTGTATTGATCCTTATACTTTAATATTATTATTAATTAGTATCATGAGCTGTGCACTTTGATGTATTAACAAAAACTATGATGATAGATATTATTGGAAAGGTAGGATATGATGAGTGTGTCAAGAGTATTATTTTTAAAACATTATTTTTTTGGGGTTCAACGCACACACCCAGGTCCAAGGCTTGACCCCACGACCTCATCCCCATCCCCATAATAATATTGAATTAATGAATAATGAGAGAAATGATTTTCCCCTTTTTTTCCTTAACAGAATTTAATATCGCAGTCCCTTTGATGGAAATGATATAGCCTAAATAAAATTTTTTACCATGGTGTTCTATATGAAAATTCAATTTCAGGAAGTTAAAGAAAGATACATTGAGCATATAGGTTGATGAAACCATCATGCAACCTATTTGATTAGATATTTCATGATAAATGGATTATATTACATAGTAAGCATCCGTATGAGGTATTATGTCATTGTGACATTAACTTATTTCTCTATGGGTGCCTTGGTGTGTTGCTAGATGTTAACCTTGGACTTTAGGCTACTTTACCTAATGCCACTGAGAAATAATCCTAGAGGGTCGCACACTAAGTGTATCCAAAATCTTAGTTAAATAATAATAATAATATTTACTATTTAACACATTGAATTAATATTATTCCCTCATGTGGTTTAATAATTATTTATTTTTTTATCTTATTTATTTTGTCACCAGTTATTCGATAGAATATAATGTGAGTGGAATATTTAATAAATATTTATTTTATATTTAGTGAATATAATGTTTATTTATTTATTGGAGAATAATGAAATGATATTTATTTAATAAATAATTAGTCAATATTCAAGGCCTAAAAAATATTGTGGAAGAAAGACAGATCGAGTTTAATGGTCTCGTGAGAAATAAAAATTATCAATTATTATTTAATTAAATAATATTTATTTTAATTTTCAAGTTAAGCACATGTAGAGAAATATTAATATTAATATTAATATTATTTGACATGGGGTTCTGTAGGGATTAAATAAATAATAAAGTGTACTTGTGCAATTATTTTATTTTAACCCTAGTAGTATATAAACTCAATTATATTATTTTCTAATAAAGCCAATTCATTTGTTTGGTTGTGAAAAATAGATTTGGAGAATCCTCTCAAGACCTAGAGAGCTCCCTTCTCCAAGAAAGCTTCCAAGAATAGAGAGTGATCCTTCTCCACATCCCACTCTCAAGTTAAGAGAGATCCAAGAGAAAGCTTTGGAAGTAGTTCTCGAGGAGATCAAAGGTGGACAACACAAGAAATATGATCTTACTTGATAGTCCCTGGAGATTCCTAAAACGATGTTCAAATATTTGTGGAACACATGTAGATCACCGATAGAGGGAATTTACTCTTTATTCCTACAACGCAACGACATTACAATAAAGGTATGTTGTCAGATCCATCAATGAAGAAAAACTTCCAACAATATAATTCTTAATTAATTAAATTGATTATAAATAATATGTGATGATCCTCTCCCTAGTTCTTAAATTCTACCCATTATCTATATTCTTTGACTCAATTCCATAGATCATGCTGTTTATGTTGTGTAATTCTCGGATTGATCATCGATCACGAAAAAAAGAAAAGTTGGGAACGAACCATCGCATGATTTTTCTACACCCAAAGCCTACAAGTGGTATGAGAGAGGTCACACAATTATTTTTATTTATTTAAATATCTTTGATCTATTTACGCATATTTGTGATTTAGTTTTCAATTCTATTTTAATCATTCTTTTAATCTGAATTGTGAGATCTTCTTCTTCCTCCTTCATTTATCATATATCTAATCAACATAATTAATTTTATGAATGAAATAAAATCAAAGAACTCATTCAGAGTTGCCAAGAATTATGGTCAGATAGCATAAGAGTACAAGCTGTGTACCCAGAGTAGCACTCCGTGTAATTTTGTTTAATGCATTTAAAATTAATTCAGAATTTAATTCAAACTATGTTCATTGATGACGTTTGGTGTATTTATTTCTTACACCACCTCTTGACCAGGACAATGTGGCGCTTGGTCAACCTAATTACACACTGTGTAGCCCATGTACATGGTGTTTAGTCCCATTGAGTCACATATGGGTTGTGTATTACCCTACCCATCCTACCTGACTGGTGACCATGTAATTCGAAGACCACACACTATGTAGTCAATTATACATATTGTGTACTCTAATTTTCTGAGGCATAGTTTACAAACCAAGTCCCTAGGAATGTTCCTCAGATACATGGTGAGATATGTATATTCGTTGCAGCATGATTGTACATCAATGTACTTATACCAAATTATGCAGATTTAAAATTTATTTATTATACTGTGTAAACCTTATCGACATGTGCTTGTGTGTGGTCATTAAGTTGATAGTACACGTCATGTGATAGGTTTTAATATATACATAACTACTAGAAAATAGGCCTATACCCATGGTTTTGAAAAAAACCATGGGTTTAGGGTTTTTTTCAGACCCGTAACCATGATTTTTCTAAAACTAGAGGTATAGGGTTTGGTTCAAGACCTATACCCACAGTTTTAGACAAAACTGTGGGTATAAGTCAACCCTATAACCATGGATCTCTAAAAAAATGTGGGTATAGGTCAAAAATATACCCATGGTTTTCCAAATACTACGGGCATAGGGTTTGGTTCAAAACCTATACCCATGGTTATCTAAAAACCGTGGGTATAGGGATGACCTATAACCATAGTTTTGGTAAATGTGGGTATAGCTTTCCCACACAAGTGCGAGAAAAATAATTTCCACAGGGGAAAAACAATTTTCCCTAGGAAAACCTATTTCCATGGTTTATAAAAATATATATAAGTAAATATATATTTATATACTCATAACTGTAAGTGGTGAATTGGTTAGGTGTGTTGATTGTATAGAGGCAATCTAGGGTTCGAATCCAGTAGTAGGCATTTTTTTAAATCCTATACCCACAATTTCAAAACTGTGGGTATAGGGTTATTGACATGGTTTCCATACACCTATTTCCATGATTCATAACCACAGGTATATCATTTCCAAATAGTGTCAATAGCTTATAGATATACTAACGACTTAAGCTCCCATGGTTCTCTGAACTGTGGGTATATCCTATACCCATAGTTTTTTAGGCTATACCCACTGTTCCAAACCATGGGTATAAGGTAATTTTCTAGTAGTGTATATAAATGTTTAATTAATATCTGTGTAATGTTAAGATTTGTATGTCATATAAGAGTGGTATTATAGTTGTTAATCTACGTATATTAAATCATAACATGTTATAGAAAAATCATGTAATTCCTGTAATCATTTAGTTGATACTACATGTCATGAAAGTACATGATAAGTGGTGTATGATATATTTCACAAAGAATAAAATATATATGAGTATAATACATGTTGGTTAGATTCAGATGAATATTCACCATTTTTCCTCCAAGGTACATTTATATACACAATTAATTTTAAATGAATTTATTCAATTTATTTAAAATTATAATGGATAATAATCTCAAGAAAATTTGGATGAAAATTTAGATAAATGAATTGATTAATTAAAAAATACAATTAATTGATTCAAGTGTGATTTATCTTAAAATAAGAAGGATTAAGAATCAAATTCTGGTTTTATTAAATGCATATTTTTTTTGCATTCATGTAGATGATCATGAACATAGACCAGTCATTTATATGTGATTGGTTTCATTTAATTTATTATTAAATTAAATTGTTTTTCTATTCACCTTCCCTCCTCTTATTATGTAAGGTTCTACATTCCCAATTTTTTTTATGAAAACCATTTTCCTCTCATCTGTGTGTGATTAAAATGTGATTAAAATCATATGTAATGGATGGATCTCACAAGCTAGTGGAGGAAGTTTAACTCTGGATCCTAGGAAAAACTAATCCTAGAGAGATACATAAGTGGATAGGTGGAAGACTGTAACACAAAACTTAATTGGTTCAAGGTGTTTTCCCCCTAGTTCAATGATTATTTTATCAACTTCTAGATAAAATAAGCATCAATAAAATATCATGACCATACTACTTTATTATTTTATTTATGTCAAGTTGTAGGATTATTTTATTATGGATGTTTTGTCGCAATCACATGAATTAATGAAATTAACGATCATGAAATATAGAACTAAAATAAATTTTATTATGTGTAAATATTATCTAAGACTTGGTTAATCAATTATGTTAATACACTTAATATTAACAATAATGTGATAAAGATAATAATTTTAAATTTATGCATAAAATAATAAAATTAATTAATTATATATATTAAGTTGGTATAGCCTTCCACTACATCAGTTAAAATTGAACCATAGTTCAAAGTGATTGACCATCCAAAGTTGGGGTGATTTCAATTTTCTTGAAATTATTACTTGAAGTTTTGGGTTGACTTAATTTAGTTCAAATAAAGGGTTGACTGCCAAAGCTGGACTTGGTGTAACTAAGATAAAAGGGTTGAGAAAATCTAATTTAAGGATTTTAGTATTAGGGAGTCCACTCAACAGATCAAGGAACTGTGAGTTAATGAATTTTGAATTTGGAATGACTACCTAAAACCATCCGAGTTTCTTGACCAAGAAAATTTGGGGTAATGAGAAGGGGAGTATGGATCCTTGAGACTATAATGTCCCAACAATAAGATATTCCAAAGCCAATGGTGAGGGCTATTGGGTTTTGATAAAATAGTGAGAGAATAATAAATTTAATATTTATTTATTTGTGTAAATTTTATCAGTTAAAGTACTAAAATTTTAATAATCATATTTGTATAAAAAACATTAAAATGAATTCAAACATATCCTTGTGATCTATACTTATGAAGGATAACATTATCACTGAAAGAAATTTCCAATAGTGGTAAAGGTGATTACGTGTTATCCTTCACTATGAAAAGAAATTTTATGTGCTTGAAGAACCTATTCCTGATGTTCCAAGTAATGAGGCTGGCGATGAAGAGTTATCTCTATGTGGGAAACATCTAAATGATGCTACAAATGTTCAGTGTTTCATGCTACCATCTATGTCCAATGATATTTTTAAGAAACATGAGGACATGGATGCATATGGCATGATTTTTCACCTTTGGGGATCTCTATCAAGAGAAGAAATGACAAGAGAGGTACAAGATCTCCAATTCTTTGTTTACAACTAATCTTGGAGAGTCTATACTATACAAGACTTATGTAGTCAAGATTATTAGCTACATTTAATGCTTAGACATATTAGGGATTAAATTCTCGAATGAGTTTCATACAGATCTCATACTTTCATCACTACCAAAGATCTTCTCTAGTTTTATTGTCTATTACTATATGAATAATAATGAGAAGAGTCTTTCAGAACTTCTTAATTTGATTTGACAAGTGGATAAGGACATGGGGTGTGATAAACCCATGGTCCTTATGGTGATAAATAAAAGTAAGAACAAGGAAAAGGGGACCAAGAATCATAATAATTCTAAAGATCCTAAGCACCATCCTTCCAAGAAGAGGAAGATCCAAAGATAGGGCAAGTAAAAGGAGGCTGTATGTTTTTCATATGGAAATCCAAGACACTAGAAGAGGAACTACACCCAGAATAAAGGGGAATCTAATGGTGAATTCATTATCAAGTTTAATCTTTCAATATATACACATGGGTTATTAGATACAACTTGTGGTGATCACATTTGTATCCAAATATAGGAACCAAATAGATTTCAAATTTTTTCTAGAGGTGATGTGGATCTAAGAGATTCTAATGGTGCAAGGATGGCTTCCTTGTCCATTGGTGACTACCATATTTCATTTCCAATAATAATGATTTTAGTTTTAAAATATTGTAGTTATGTACCTATGATTACCAAGAACATAATTTCTGTATCATGCCTAGATACAAATGGGTTTATTTTCATGTTTGGAAATAAAATTTGTTTCTTTTATAAGGAAAACATATGTCATGGAATGAAACATTTAAATAATGATATTTATGTATTAAATTATGAAAACCAAGTTTTGATAATTGATAACGAATCATGTTCAAATGACTCATATAACACCCAACTATGGAATCACTATCTTGATCAAGTAAATGAGAAGAATTTGACAAAGATATATCGATATGGTTATTTAAAATATTATGATCTAAAACCACTTGAAATATGTCATACTTTTTTATAAAGAAAAATGAACAAATCACCATTTTGTGGACAAGGTGAAAGGGCCAAAAATATTATAGGATTGGTGCACACTGATGTGTGTGGACCATTTCCAGTAGAATCTAGAGGTGGATACTCTTACTTCATAACTTTTACTGATGACTTGAGTAGATATGTCTATATATAATTTATGAGTTATAAGTATGAGTTCTTTGATAAATTCATGGAATTCAATAATGAAGTTGATAATCAAATCAGAAAGAAGATAAAGAAGCTTTGATCAGATCGAGGTGGTGAATATCTTAACCAAGAGTTCATCAGTTTTATATGGGAGTTTGGGATTCTATATCAAGTCACTCCACCTTATATAACATAGTGGAATGGTGTTAGTAAAAGGAGGAACCATACCTTGTTAGACATGGTAAGGTCGAAAATAAGTCATGTAGACCTTCCATTATCCTTTTTGGGGATATACATTACAAGCTATGTAATAAACATTAAACTGAGTACCAAGTAAAGAAAAAAATGGAATTAACTTTGAGCTATGGAGTTAAAAAACCCATTTTTTCACACACACGTGTATGGGGTTGCAAGGTGTTTCTAAGGCCTTCTTAGGAAAAAAACTTGCACCCTGAGGCACAAAGCATATATTTATAGGGTATCCCAAGGAAACAAAGGGATAATACCCATAAAACCCCTCAAATAAGAAAGTGATTATCACCAGACAAATCATATTTCTTGAGAGGGAGTACATCCTTAAAAAGGATAGTGGGAGAAACATTGAATTTGATGAAGTTGATGCTCAAGATATATAAGAGTTGGTACATGAATAGATTCCAAAGGTCCCTATAGAAGAAGTAGATATTGAAACATAGGTACCATATACATGAATAACAGAGGTAAGATAACCATAGAGATATGGTTTTCTAGTCACCAAATATGGAGACTCATTATTGGTTGACAATTATGAACCTCTCTCCTATAAGGAGGAAGTAGAGAGATGAGAAGCTTTAAGATGGAAAGAAGACATGAATTATGAAATGGATTCCATATATCAGAACAAAGTTTGGGTTCCAGTCGATGTGATAGTTGATGTAAAGCCCATTGGATGCAAATGGGAATTAAAGAGGAAACTGGACATGGAAGGTAAATTAAATACCTATAAACAAAGGATAGTGGATAAAGGGTTTAAAAATGTCAAGGAATGGACTATGATGAAACATTTTCACCAGTTTCCATGTTTAAATCCATCATAATTCTACTTTTTATAGCAACTTACCATGACTATGAGATTTGGAATATGGATGTCAAAACTACATTCCTTAATGGGAAGCATCAGGAAGATGTCTATATGACACAACTAGAAGGGTTTGTGACTATAGGTAATGCCAAAAGTATTTTCAAGTTACATAGATCCATTTATGGATTGAAGAAAGAATCTAGGTCATGGAACATTCGATTTGATAAAGATATAAAAGAATTTAGTTTCATTAAGAACTAATGTGAGCCATGAGTTTACAAGAGGTTTAGTGTAAATGCATTCATCGTCCTAGTAGTATATGTTGATGACATATTATTTATTGGAAACCACATACCAGTCTTATAGTCTGTTAAGGACTGGTAAAACAAGTGTTTCTCCATGAAGGACTTAGGAGAAGCAGCCTATATTCTAGGTATCAAAATCATTTGTGATAGATCCAAGAGGCTTCTTGGACTAAGTAAAAGTACATATATTGACTAGATACTAAAGAGATTTATTATGTAACAATACAAGATGGTATTGGTTCCAGTGTCACATGGTTTACATTTTTATAATAAAATGTGTCCTTAGAAAAAACTTGAGAAATAGAGAATTAGTAAGTTCCCATACGCTTCAGTGATAAGATCAATCATGCATGTCATGTTATGTACTATACTTGATGTTTCATATGCACTGAACATGATAGGAAGATATCAAGATGATCCCAGAGAAAAAAATTGGTGTGCTATTAAGGCTATCCTTAAGTATCTAATAAGAACCAAGGATATGTTCTTAATGTATAGAGGAGACGAGAAGCTAGTAATTAGGGGTCATACTGATTCTAGTTTTTAGATAGATTAGAATGATTTGAAGTCGCAATCCGGATATGTTTTCTGTCTCAACAGAGGAGTTGTGAGATGGAAGAGTTCAAAGTAGCTAGTTGTCGATGATTCTATAGAGATGTCCAAGTATATAGTGGCTTCTAATGTATCCAAGGAAGTTGTTAGGATTCAGAATTTTTTTCAAGATCTTATTGTGGAACTTAGAAGTAAAGACACTATGACATTGTATTGTGATAATACTACAGTGGTGTCTCTTTCAAAAGAGCCAAGGTCACACCAATGAACAAAGAATATAATCCAAAAATATCACCTCTTGAGGAATTTTTATCAAAGGGGTGAAGTTTTAGTAAGTAGAGTACCCATAAAAGGGAATGTGGAGGACCCCTTGAGTAAAGGCCTATCTCAATAGAAGCATGAGTATCACGTGAGAGCTAGTAGAATGAAGGTTGTTAGCAGTTGGATCTAGTGAAAGTGAGGGTCTTTTGGAGTTGGTTCCCTAAAAAAAATTATTTATACTTTATGATAACCTATATTCATAGTTTTGAATATTAATAAACTTCTTATAACATCATGACTATTCTTCTAAGTAACATAGTATGTGATAATGTACCAAGAGTAGCTATTTCACTAAATGTTCATAGAAGTTCCCTACTATGATGAAAACCTATAAGTTCTATGAAACTATTCTTAAATATATGTTCTATAGCTGAATGATATCAGTTTAGGGACACACATGATATAGGCCATCAGGGGTGGAGACTCATAGAACTTTGAGGCAACTTCTCATGGTGTGAAACCTTAGTAATATCTAGTGTAGGATATTATGAGAACAAGACCTGCTTGTTGGAAATCCCTATTTATATATCTCATTAATGTTCCTATATACAGATGTGTGTATTGATCCTTAGACTTTAATATTATTATTATTAATGTTTATTATGAGTCACATTCTTTGATATATTGATGAAAACCTTGAATAAATATGTTCGCGGTGAGGTATGATACGTTTGGTGAATCATGAGTAATATTGCATTAATGAATAATGTGAGAATGGATTTGTACCCTCTATTTTTTAATAGAAGTTCATATCTCCGGCCCTTTGATGGAAATGATATAGCTTAAATAAATCCATGGCCATGATGTTCCATAGGCAAGTTCAATTTCTAGAAATTCAAATAAAGAGACATCGAGCATATAGGTTGATGGCACTAGCATACAACCTGATTGATTATAGATATTATGATAAAGGGATTATATTACATAGTAAGCATACATATGAGCTATTATGTCATTAAAACATTAAATTATTTCTCTATGGGTGACTTGGAATGTTACTAGATACTAACCTTGGATATTAGACTATTTCTCCTAATTCCACTAAGAAAGAGGCCTAGAGGGTCACACACTAAGTGTATCCAGAATATCAGTTAAATAATAATAAAATTATTTTTTATTTAACATATTGAATAAATATTATTACTACACATGTTTTAATAATTATTCATGTTTTCTTGATCACATTTATGCCATCACCAATTATTTGAGAGAATATAATGTGAGAGGAATATTTAATAAATATTTAATTTCTATTTAGTGAATGTTTTATTTATTTATTTTTTGGTGAAAATGCAATGATATTTATTTAATAAATAAATATTCATTATTCAAGGCCTGATAAATATTGCATAGGAATAGAAGATAAAGTTTAGTGTTCCAGTGAGAAATAATAAATATTGAATATTATTTAATTAAATAATATTTAACTTAATTTGTAAGTTTAGTGCATGTCAAGAAATAATAATAATAATATTTTTATTTAACATGGGGTTCTTCTAGGATTAAATAAATAATAATGGGAACTTGTGCAATTATTTTATTTTAACCCTAGTAGTATATAAACCCAATTATATTATTTTCTAATAGAGCCAATTCATATGCTTGGTTGTGAAAAATGGATTTGGAGAATCCTCTTAAGACCTAGAGAGCTCCCTTATCCAAGAATTCTTACAAGAATGGAGAGTGATCCTCCTCCACCTCCCACTATCAAGTTAAGATAGATCTAGGAGAATGCTCTAGAAGTGGTTCTCGAGGTGATTAAAGGAGGCTAAAAAAAGTGATAATATCTTTCATGATAGCAATGGATATTACTATGGAGATGTTTAGAGATTTGTGGAACACGTGTGAATCATCTCTAGAGGGAATATGCTCTTGATTCTTACAATGTAACGACAGTTCAATGTAGATTTGTTGTCAGATATATCAATGATGAAATAATTCCAATAAGGTAATTCTTAATTAATTAAATTGATTATAAATAATATGTGATGATCCACTCTCTAGTTCTGGAGTTCTTCCCATTTTCTATATTTTTTTATTCAATTCCATAGATCACTATGTTTATCATTGTGTAAATATATGATTGATCATCAATCATGATAAAATGTAAAATTGGGCATGACCCCTCACATGCTTTAGCTGCACCCCAACCTACACTATGTTGGTATGTTAGAATTTGGTATCAGAGGGAAGGCTCATCCTGAAGTGTGTTAACACTACCTAAGTTTGGTACTGTGTCTTGGGTAGATAGGAGTTAGGACCATCAGAATTAGAATAGTAAGTGTGGAAAAGGGGTCTGGACAACTCACTTTCATGATTGAACTTGAGTTACCATGGTTGGTTAGGGACTTTTACCAGGTTTGATAATTGGGGTTTGGGGTCATTTGAATGAATTGTATGGGATGTTTATTTAAATCAACTATTCATTTTTGAAAATTTCTTTCATTGATATAATTCTTAATTGATTTAAATTATTATTATTTTAAAGAATTTATTTGAATTCTGGAAGTTGTCTTAACTTTTTTAGAATGTTCTTGAGAACTAATTGGTTATTTTATTATGTTAATTAGATAATACCTCCAATAATAGATCTTCTAAATCTGATAGAGGAAGATATGAGGTAGGTTCCATAGGCTAATCCTTCAGTAGACTCTTATTTGGTAGAAGCTGTTATCAAAACTATTCAGAATCTGGGTCAATTAGGTGTCTGAAACCCAGGAAATGTGGTGGATCATAGTGCCAAGTTTACTAAGAAAAATCTACCTGTATTCCATGGTGAAAAAAGTAATGACAAAATTTAATGAGTGGATTCAAAAAATTGAGAGGATCTTTAATGTATTGAAGAATTTTGAAGACTCAAATGTGGGTTTCTTTACATACATGATCGAGGGACTGATAAGGAGACAATGGGACTCTGTTGTGCAATCTAAGATGCATGATGACCTTACTTGGAATTCTTTCAAGAAAATATTTAATTAGTATTTTTACTCTGAGACATTACATGAGGAAGGTTCCAATTATTTTCTAACCTTGGAGTATAGGGATTGTATTTTTATGGAGTATTCTACCCATCTAAGTTGGTTTATTTGGAACCAAAGCTTATAAATAGTGAGTACCTTAAGGATCAGAGGTTTGATTTGGGACTGAGCCATAATATTAGTTTGATGTTGATTCTAAAGTGCCTTAAAACCTTTTTAGAGTTAGTTGACAAGGTAACTTTGGATGAGGGATACATAGCTGGGATAATAGGTTTGGTTGGAGTTTCAGTTGGTCAAGATGTTATTTAGAGTGTATCTTATGGCCAGAAGAGGAAGCACAAGGGTGGTCAACATTATTCTAGACCACTTCCAAGGGATTTGACAAGGCATCCACATGTTGTATACTATCAGCGTGGGTGGTCTGGTCATACCATAACTAACTATATAGAGGATCCCATGACTTTTTCATCATTTCATATTATTGGTCCATCTAAAGTGTTTCTATGAAAGGATTTCCCAGTGCAATAAGGAAGGAATCACTCTAACTAAAGATTCAAAGGTTCATACTGATTCTTCTAGAGGTGGTGGGTAAATCCTCAGGTCAAGGGGATGTTCATGTGGCTATGACCATACATCTTTATGTGACTAAGTATGTGCAAGAGGAATCTGAATTAGGGCCAACTACTATTAAAGGTATGATTTTTATTTCATCTTCTATGGTGATAGATTTGTTTTATATTGGTTATACACATTATTTTATATAGTCAAAGTTAGATGAATTGTTGGGCTTGTGTTTGTAACATATGTCTTACTTGTTGGATATTTCCACACCTTTGGGAAAGAGGTCCAAATAAGGTTTCAAGTGTCTTGCGTGTCGGGTGATGATACCCGACTTTGATCTAGAATGGGTCTTGTTGGTGCTTGATATTGAAATATTGGAATTGATTATCAACATGGATTGGATGATTAGTATTAATAACCAAATAGACTATTATAGTCATCAGGTATAGTTATTATATGATGATGGGCTCACTGATGTATTTCAAGGTGAGTGAGACTCTAGATTGGGAAGGAAAAGACCTATTGTTCCTTATAATGGGGTAATATTGTGGTAGATATTAGAGATGTTTCTTGATGTAGTTGACCCTTGTTTGGGCGGTTGATTTTTTACAGTGGTGAGTGTGTACTCCAAGGTATTCCCATACAATTTTTACGGTTTACCAACCTAGAGAGAGGTTGAGTTTACTATTGGAATTCTCCATATTATGATGCCCATTTCTATTCCATCTTTTTAAATGAAACATGGTGAGTTGGTGTAACATAAGGTCCAAATTGAGGATCTAGAGGCTAAAGGATTTAGGCATCCTATCGTTTCACTATGGGATTTGGTTGTCCTATTTTCTAACAAGGAATATGGGAGTATCTTGATTTGTATTGACTATTGGAAGTTAAATAAGGAGATCATTAAGAACAAATATCATTTTCCTAGGATTGATGATCTTTTTGACCAGTTTAGAGGGGAATGATGGTTTTCAAATATTGACCTATGGTCAGGGTACCACCAGTTGAGGGTACAAGAAAATGATACACCTAAGACAACATTCAGGAGCTGGTATGGGAATTTTGAGTATTCGATTAGGTCATTTGGTCTAACTAATTATCTTGTGGTGTTTATGGATTTGATGAACCATATTTTTCATCGGTTCTTAGAATATTGTCTTGTGTGTTCATGAATGATATATTGGTGTAATATAATTCATAGCAGGAGAATACATACCATTTGGATATCATTCTTTAAACCTTAAAGGAACATCATCATTATAGTAAGCTTTCCAAATTTGACCTTTGGATCCAAGATGTGAAATTTATGGGCCATGTGATATCTAATAGGGGTATATAATTGGATCCTGAAAAGATACATGTAGTTATGTCTTGGAAGCATCCCATAAATGTGTTTGAGATCTGAAGCTACTTGGGCTTGGATGATTACTATAGTTGGTTTGTTTGTGATTTATCCAAGACCGCATCATCAATGGATGATTTAACCCATAAGGTTGTAAATTTTGAGTAGAATGAAAACTTTTAGAAAACTTTTGAGGAGTTGAAAGTGAGGTTGAATTCAACACCAATTTTGATTCTTTTAGAATTGGGTTCGAGTTATGATGTTTTCTACGATGCTTCTGGCATGGGTTTGAGATGTTTCTTGATTTAGGGGAAACAAGTGGTGGTCTATGTTTCACACCATTTATACCATCTTGAGAAGAAATACCCTACCCATGATCTTGATTTGTCATCGATTATGCCTGGACTCAAAATGTGACATTACTATCTCTTTGGGGAGCATCTTATAGCGTATTTAGAGCATACGATCATGAAATATATTTTTAATAAGAGGGATATAAACTTGAGATAGATATTCTAGGTAGAGTATCTTCAAAATTTTGATTTTTATATTTCATACACTCATATGAAAGGAAAAGTGGTTGCCAGTTCATTGAGCAATTTTTTTTGATACAATATGTCACTACTATAAAATAATATTTTAATAGAGTTGGCCTTTATTAGTGCTAAAAAAAAGCTTTGATAAAGGATCCCTTTATCAGTGCTAAAATAAACACTGATAAAGAGTGTCTTTTATTAGAGTTTTTTTCTAGAACTGATAAAAGACACCCTTTATTAGCACATTTTTTAGCTCTAATAAAAGACACCATTTATCCGCGCATTTTTTAGCACTAATAAAGGGTGCCATTTATCAGAACTTTATTTTCTATGCCCATAAAGTAATCCTTTATCAGAGTTTTTTAGTGCTAATAAAAGTAAAAATAAAATGAAATAATTAAATAAATAAAAAATAAAAATTATTTTATTAAAAAAATATTAAAAATTTTATTTGTTTAATAATTATTAATAAAAATGAATAAATTGATTATACTATATATAAATTATAAATAATATATTTTAAATATATAGATATATTTAAAATAAAAATTAAACAAATAAAAATTAAAAATAAGTAAATTGAGAAAATTGAGAAAATATTAAACATTTTATTAATTAAATAATTATTTATAATGTTAAAAAATATTATATATTATATATATATATGAATTTATATAAATATGATTTATATATTACAAAATATTTATGATTTACACTAAATAGTAATATATTTAGTGAATAAGGGTTTATAATTAAAAATCCATATGAATTAAAAATACTAACTAATTGCATCGAGTGATGGATATAATTGAATGTCATTTTATTTTTTAATTTAACATAGATCAAACTTATTATATTGATTTTACATATATGTAATTAATGAATTTTTATATACATATGCACATAGAAAAATATTTTTTTTGGTAATTTAATCATTTTCTATTATTTATTTACTATGTTTTAATATTTTCAATATGTATTCATATTTATTTAAATATATATCAATTTTTAATGATTTATATTTAATTAATCAATCCTATCCATTTTTTCAATATTGTTAAAGTGTACTCATTTTTAATTATTCAATTTTACTCATTTTTTTAAACAGGTGGTGCCTTGGTCAAAAACCAAGGCACATTTATTATAAAAATAAAGGGTTACAAAAGTTTGAAATATGGGATTTTTTAAAGTCTTTTTCATAAAGGGGGAGTAGGTCCAAAGGAAGGTCATCCGACCAGGTGATGTAACAGTTGAGTCCCTTATTTGAAATCCCTTATACAACCATGTTCACCTTGCGAAATGTATGCATAATAATTTGGTTGGTCTCCAATAGTAAAAGAGAGCAGTCTATCCAATGAGTAGTGAGAGACTAAGAAAGATGTACCATGCCATTCTGAAGAGATTGCATGATGGTGGTTGAGTCACTTTCTATCCATATATTGTTCCATCCTTTTAGCCTTTCAAAACTAATAGCATGGATAACACTCAAAATTTATACCTCCAAAGATGAGGCACTACCACAAGGGCCATAAAAACAGCCAAGAATCTATCCAAGGTGGTTCCTGTACACCGCACCGCATCTTGAGGGTCCTGAGTTACCTTTAGAGGCACCATTAACATTAAATTTAATCCAACTTGGGAGAGAGTATTTCCAGAAAACTTCAAAAGTTCATCGAGGATAATGGTAGATTCCTTCCACACTGAGGTGCCACAAGATGCTGAAGTCTGAAATAGAATTGTTGTAATTCCCTTGTTGGATTGAAGTAGCTTCATGAATGTCAGTGGAGATCCTCACCTAGCCTGCATGGAAACTAAATGAGATATTATGATGTAAATAAGCATTTTTGTCATACCAGATCACATGAAGACGTTCTGCAACAACCACCAAAAAAAGATACTTGATCTATGAAGAAGCATCCACAATAGCACAACACTGAAGTTGAGTGTTGATACACTCAAAAATTATCTATCTATAGTAAAATAGATCAATAATATAGTTCCAAAGAGTAGAAGAAGTAGAAAAAGAAAGAAACAGATGGTCAGTTTCTTCTCTATGCTAGTTTCATAGATGAAACTTAGAGCATAGCTGTGCCCCAAAAGATTATAGACAAGTGTCAGTGGGGATCCGATTGTACGCAGTTCTCTAAACAATAGTTAATCTTGATGGTTTTATCCAAGGATTATCAATATTTTTTAACCAAGAAAAATTATTATCCAAGTTTTTAAAGTGATGATTGTAAAAAGTTTTAGAGTCGAGCATGCCATTGTGAGTAGGCTCCCAAATTAAGAAATCATTAGAGTAAGCAATGGGGTAATTATCAATGACATAGTTAACACAATCAGGAATATCAACACTGGGGAATTTAAGAAATATTTGATAGAGATATTGGTGAGATCAAGTAAATGATTGGGGTTAACTATAGAAATTAGAGGGGAGTCAGTCCAGTTATCTGTCCAAAACTTCATAGAAGAGTCTCTACTAACCATCCATCTAGAATTAGACATGATGTGGAAGAAAGTGTGTTTGATGGATGGACAGATAAAGGAGTCCATATAATTTAAGTTACCTTTTTTCAGCTTTTCAAGGAACCTATTTTTATAAATAAATATATTTGTAAAAAAATATTCATTAATAATGTTAAAAATATATTTTTTAAAAAATATTTATAAATAAATATATTTATAAATGTATATTTACTATTTTTATACATTTATAACTATAAATAAATAAATAATATTTACTTAAAAATTATTTCTATAATTATAAATAAATAATTATATATATTTAAATAATTATAAAGTTATAATAAATTTATTTAAATAATGAATATATTTACTATATTTATACTTTATATATTATATATATATAATTATATAAATATATATAATGATATAAATATTATTTTTTTAAAACTATTTATATAATTATAAATAAATAATTATATATTCAAAAAATTATAAAATTATTATTTTATAAAAAGTATTATTATAGGTATTATAATTATTTATAATAATTTTAATTTTAAAAAAATTATTATTTAAAAAAAAGTAATATAAGTATTTATCATCACCGTTTTTAGTACTGATGAAGATAGAGATTTATCAGCGGTAAAAAAGCACTGATAAAATCTATCTTTATCAGTGCTAACATTTTAGCTCCAATGAAGATTCATTTTAGCAGCGCTTATTAACTTGGCACTGAGAGAAGGTATCTTTATAAGATCTTTTTTGAAAGCACTGATAGAATATCCCAATCTATTTTAAGAACCCTAACCATCACGTACCGGTTTTTAAAATCCAAAACTCTCTGAGGAATTCACCTACTACCAACGCTGCTCGTTGTCGAATCTATGCTCGAATATAGGCTAGAATGAAGGCTCTAAATATTCCTAGACTTGAATCTAAGGCTTGAGAGATTCAAGGGTCGAACGAAACCAAGTCTCAAATGAAATCCAGGTTTTTCAATATCTCTAATTTTCCTCAGTTTTCTACTGAAATTTCTCATCCCATATCCTTGTATCCCAACAACTCTAGTTGCACTATCATATAATAAAACAACCCAACATTAATTTTTTTAGATATATTTAAGTATCATCTTCCACGATAGCATGTGTCTCTCCTTGGGACAACATTGGTACTATGAAACTTGAAATACATCAAATAAAATGTTGGTTCATGTTTTAGTGAGGTATAATAAGCTCCAAATACCTATATTCTATGAGATATAACTCTTTACAATGATAAAATTTTTAAAATTTCATCCATATTATAGTCAGTGTTGTCATTGGTTTGGAATATTCCATTATAATCACTTGGTAACCTCTTTTTCATATTTTGACTGAGAAGTTAATGTGATATGATTTCCATGATTCACCTATAATCCATGGAAAATGTTTCACCAATCATAGAAATCTCGATATCATACCTCATATGATCCATAAAAAATTTCAATGCCCTTTGTCCAATCCTCAAATGTTATGTCTTAGACATATATGAGTACCAACATCCTTTGATCATTATTATTATTTATATAGAGGTTGTGATCAACTCTACCTCACTAAAAACGAAGCTTTATTAGGTATTGATCCAACCTTAAATACCAGGTCCTTAGTGATTTATTTATCTTATAAAATAATTCTTTAACTAGAACACCTTTCTCTCATTTTCATTCATAATAAACCTATCTGGTTTCTCAATGTATAATCTCCCTTAATAACTCCATTGAGGAACATAGTTTTGAAATCCATTTGGTATACTTTTAACTACATTTTCATTGAAATAGTCAAAAAATTCAAATAGTTTCTAGCTGGGATATGAGAGTAAATTTATCATAAATATAAATTCCATTGATCTAGGAGTTCCCATTTCAAACCATACATTATTTATTTTGATCAAATTTTCCATAGTCAATGAGTTTATTACTTAATACCCCTAGTTCTGATATCATATCTATCTTCCATCCTTGGAACAATTTCCCATGTCACATTGTTCTTATTCAGATCAAGCTTCTCATGTATAGATTTGATCAAATTGTCATCCTTGTCAGCCTCTCCAAATTATTTAGGCTCTACTTGGGAAAAATGAGGTTTTTTATAGAGTCTTACTTCTTCGAGTTTTTACCAAAACTATATGATCACCAATAAAATTTTATTCATTAATTTCTTCCTTTCTTTTATTTCTTATAGTTGATAACCCCCCTTTATTTTCCTCACTATCAATGTCTTATTTTTAGTCTACCTCATCCCTGTGTGCTCCAACCTATATTAATAAATTCATCATTAATTTTATATGATGCTTCATCATTATTTTAATTATTAGAAATATACCCTTTCGAATTAGTAGAACATATCAATAAATTTTATCTTGTCATCATAAAAACATATCAACCCACCCTTTTTAACTTAGAATTTAGTTGTTTCATTATCTAATATGATCAATTTTTCACTACCAAAATTCATTTTCCTCTTTAAAACATAATTACCATAATTTTTTACTGACTCCAAATCAAAAAATGGGTTGTCTAGTTTTCTTTACCTTTATAAAAATATATCCATCTTTGAAATGATAACCCACTCATTAATACTTCATAAAAATAAATTCATTTCATTCATCACAAATATAATAAACAATATGTATGTTTTAATTTAATCCATCTAAAAACAGATCATTCTTTAACATTACCTTTTGGTTCCACCCTTAGTAATCTCTGAATACCATCCATATAATTATCACAAATGGGAGGAATTACCCCTTTTAAAGAACACAATAGAGTACAACTATCATCCTCATCAGTTTCATCTCTCGAACAGTTATTATTTGAATTTGTTTCTTAGTACTCATCCTATATCAATTTTATGTTTCTTGTACTACTTTGAGAAATAGTCATCATATAGATGACTGATGCTTTGAGTATTTCAAGCAACATAGGTGTATGTCCACAAGATATGGAGGATGAGTTCCAAAAAACAAAGTGAAATGATAACTATTGGAAGATGAGATGATGGGGATGCAAATTGTCTATAAATTTTACCTTTGGATGAATTCATAGGATAACACCTACCATAGTGGAGTAATTTTTTTCTTAAATTCAATTACCCATTTTCTTCAAAGTATACTAAAATTATTTGAAACAATCAAATGTTGAGTTTACCTTATTAGAATTATCTATAACTTTCACCATTGATAATGAATATCTTCTATGTATGTATTTATTTATTGTGTGGAAAATGAATATTTTATGAACCCAATAGGAGATATTTACTTTCTCTTGGATGATTAAAATCTTCAATCCAAGGTATATTATTTTCTCCTCATCCTCCTCACTCATTGATTGATTGTTTGTAGAGATCTATTAGTATTTTTTATCTCCATTCTTTCTTTACTGTTGGAATATTTATGTGGTCAAAAATGTTTTCACAGTAAAATAATTATCCATAGAATTAATTTATTATTTCATATTTATGTTTACATTATTTAATTTTAGTATTACTCATATAGTAATTATTTTCTTGTATAGTTGGATTTTTTATTTGAGTTGGGGTGGTTTTTTCGAAGATGCTCATGCTCATGAGGGATTGGACTTCGAGCCTTCAACTGAGATAATGACAATAATGAAATGTGTCAAGAATTAATACAACCATAAAGAAAAGTTGAATTCACACTACTTATTTAATTAATTTTTTCACCATTTTATATACTATTTTTATGTTAATTTCCTTATCATTTTTATCTAATACTTCTTTAGTTTTTTGAAAGATATTTTAAGAATTCATATTTTTATTTCAACTATCTGAAAAATACATAAAAGAGATAAAATGATTCCTTTTTCCAATCTTACCATGTTTTCCATTTTCATTTCCATTATTTTTCGAACTTCCAACACTACATATTTATTTGATGCGGTTAGCTAAAAAAACTTTTTCGTTTTTGAAATATAAAATAGTTAAAGAAGATAATGTGTCCATTTTGGTGACTTGTTATGATATAATGGTCACATGATCTTTCTATGCTCTTTTGAATTTCAACAATGAGAATTTTTTTTGGCTAATAACATAAATTCAATATGCAGTGTTGGCAGTTCGACATAGAAAGATAATGAAAATGTGGTAACATTGGTATTTAGGATTTTTTGTGACCTTTTTACATATAGGAATCAACCGTATCTCAATATGACAAATTATGTGACTGATATGAATCTAAGTGATTCTTTTTATTTAATATTGACATTAATTATAGTAAAAATGATAGTTGACATAATCAAAACCAAGAAAAAAATATACCAATTGTTTTGATACTTTAGAGAAATGATCCATAAGTGATTTTGGACATGTAGGAATTAGTCGCACCTCAATTCAACACATGGTGTGACCTATACGACTTAATGTGTCCATTATGAGTTTAAAATTGGCACTTTAGTTCAAAAAATTTCACTAACTAAAAATAGATCCAACATTCTTGGATTTTCTTGATAATTTATCACATCGATTCAAAATTAATTTGTGATGTGTAGGAATCAGTCTCATATCAAACCGATACATGATGTGATTGATATGAGCCAAAGTGCGTGCTTCTAGTTTAAAATGACATTTTAGTAAAAAAACAATTATGATAATAAAAATAGAAAAAAAACATTCAGATTATTTTGATACTTTAGAAAAAATATCCATAAGTCATTTGTGACATGTAGAAATCATCCAAACCTCAATCTGATGCATGACATGACTGATATGAATCCAAGTGCATATTTTTATTTAAAATTGACATTAATTTTAGTAAAAAGGAAAACTAACCTAATAAAAACCAAGAAAACACATTCATATTGTTTGGATACTTTAGTAAAATGATCCATATGTCATTTTAGATGTGTAGAAATCAACCAAACTTCAATTCGACACACAGTGTGACCAGTATGACTCTAAGTGCATCTTTTTATTTAAAATTGACATCAATTTTACTAAAAATGACAACTGAACTACTCAAAATTGATAAAAAACATTCATATTGTTTTTATAATTTTAAAAAATTATCCATAAGTCATTTTTGATATGTAGGAATCATCTTCACCTCAATCTAATACATGATGTGCCTAGTATGAATCAATGTGTCCGTTATTTGTTTAAAATCGACCGTTTAGTTCAGAAAATGTCACTCACTAAAAATGTAGAAAACATGCTAAAATTTTCTTGATATTTTATTATATCGATTCTTATGTAATTTTTGATGTTTAGGAATCAGTATCATGTAAAATAGATACACAATGTGATCGGCATGAGTCAAAGTGTGTGTTTCTATTTTAAAATGACATTTTAGTAAAAAAGGAAAGTGACAATCTCAAAACCGAGTAAACACATTAATATTGTTTTGATAATTTATTAAAATGATCCATAATCCATTTAGTACATGTAGGAATTTTCTTCACCTCAATTCGATGCCCGATGTGAACGATACGACTCCAAGTGTGTCTTTTTTTTAAAATTGACATCAATTTTAGTAAAAAATGACAATTGACCTACTCAAAACTGAGAAAAAACATTTAGATTGTTTTCATACTTATTAAAAAGAAATATATAATTCATTTTTGATGTGTAGGAATCATCCTCATCTTAATACAATGCACGGTGTGACCATTATGACTCCATGTGCATTTTTTATTTAAAATTGACATCAATTTTAGTAAAAAGGACATCTGACCTACTCAAACCCGAGAAAAAGTAATCAAATTGTTTTGATACTTTAGGAAAATTATCTATAAGTTATTTTTGATTTTTAATAATCAAACGTACCTCAATACGATACACAATGTTCTTGGTATAACTCAATGTGTCCGTTATCAGTTTAGAATCAATATTTTAGTTCAAAAAGTGTCATTGACTAAAAACTAAGAAAACACACTCAAATTGTCTTGATAATTTACTAAAATTATTCATAAGTAAATTTTGACATGTAGGAATTGGTATCATGTCAAACCGACACACGATGTGACCGATATGAGTCAAAGTTCTTGTTTCCTGTTTAAATTGACATTTTAGTAAAAAAGACAAACAACATACTCAAAAACAAGAAAAACATTAGGATTGTTTTGAAACTTCATAAAAAATTATCCATAAATCATTTTAGATGTGTAAAAATCATCCAAAAATCAATCTGACCCATGGTGTGACCAGTATGACTCCAAGCGTGTCTTTTCAATATATAAGTGTCATTTTAGTTTAAAACATACATAACATCATCAAAACTAAGAAAACGATCCAAGATTGTTTTCTTATCATTATATCTGATATTAATTAATTAATTTCCTTATCATTTTATCTTATACTTATTTATTTAATTTTAATAGAGATAATTCTTGAAGACAAATAAGAAATAATGTGATGTGCAAGAATCAACCACAACTCAATCAGATACACAGTGTTCCTAGTACAACTCAAATTTTAGTTAAAAATTAAGACTTTATGATAATTTATTTCTTTATATTATTATAAACATACTAATTTTTTGTTATAAAGGTTCATTTCTTGCTCAAGTAGGGGTTATGATCAAAATAAAAAGAAAGACTTCCATTATTGAATGTATGTAATAATTTGTACTTATATAATTGTATAAACATATTTTTGAATTTTCTATAATATAGTGTTTTTTCTTGTATTTTTGTTGTAAATTTTATTTTATTTAAATTCTATATTCATACTTAGTTTTGATGATTTCTTGGTGTTTTTTGTGCTTCTGTTTTTTATTACATCACACTGCACTCATGTTGTAGTGTGTTGTTGCATCATACTATAGTATGCCCATTCATTTTCACTTTTTTAGATCTAATAAAAGACTAGGGATTTTAATATTTATCCAGTATTCAACACCTCTCTAGCGCTAATAAAGGAAAATTTTAGAGCTATTAAATGCCCATTTTTAGTAGTGCATAAAGGAATTTTTTGAACAATGGTCTCTAATGACTTTGTTTGCTGAGTTGATCTTGGGAGTGGAAGATGATGGAAGACATGTGTTCTTGTATTCTAAGATATATAACTTGTATTTTGATGAGTGAGTTCAGCTTAATAAGGTGGAAGAAACTGAGTATCAATGCTTTAGTGAAATCCTTTATAGTCGGAATACCTTAGGTGAGTAGTCTCAGTCTCATAGTGGCACTTTGTGTTTCTATAGTAAGTTGGTTGTTCCATTTTCCTTGTTGTAACGAACCAACCCGAGTCAACTAAACTAGTCACCCAAGTCATCCTATTATGGGGTGAGGTATAAAAAAGATAAAAAATAAGTCTTTCATATATGAAAAATAAGACATACAACAAGAGTACAAAGAGGAAACAAAGGGAGATACAACTAAGCCAAATAGGCTAAACGAGGTAGTATGATAAGTCTTGATTAATAAGTATCCATGTGACCAATCGCCACCTCAAAAAAAATATCAATGTAAAGAGAATTATGCATGCTAAAAAATGAAATTACTTTTACTTGTGTCCTGTAAAACAAGGTCTAAATCCACCCAAATGTAGAAGTAGGGTGTGAGAAATAGGTGCCCAGTAGGAAACCACCAAATAATCTATACAAGTTCGAATATCAAGAGTGCACAAGTTCTAGATTAAAAAAATAGTTTTATAGGAATTTTTATAAATAAAATAATTTGAAAACATTTCTCAAATATTTCTTGGTTTTTCCACAAATTTTATATCATGTTTTCAAAATATAAAAACATTTCAGTCATAAAATAGTGTTGGTAAACATACCGTAATATAAATATACATGTGATACAACATGCATGAAATAATATATCATGAAATAAACAAACATAAAAAAAATCACATTCAAGTTGGGATATAACCTATTAGATACTATGTACTAGACACACATGATACTAAAAATTCATAAGGATATATCCAACTAATATCGAGTTCAGCTACAATCCATCGATATACAAGAGGTTACCTGATAGTGGTGCCACACACACTAAGGCTACCGGTGTCTCTTTCCCGATACACCCAAGGTTCCCGATATGAAATGTTTGACAATTTTTGTTTAAAAAACCATGATCACATTTTTATAAAAACCAAATCAAATCCAAGCCAATATGCTTTAGGTTTTGAAAATCCATTCTTTTCTAAATCAACGTAATTCCATTTTCAAAGAAAAACACTTTAAAACACAAACCCACGCCCTTTTCAATTTAAGAACATGAAATTACATTTGAAATATCAAGGAATAAATAATAAAAATTGGAAATTAAAGAAATTAGAATCATTTAATAGATACTTCTACCTCAAGGATGCTGAAAAGAAAACCGCCTTTGATAACATGGATTGGAAACCACAACAGTTGCCTTTGAAAGACAAGAAACAACAAGAGACTAAAAAATATTTATACCAAACATGATATGATTAAAAATATCTACTGAAATAGGTTTTTCAACCAGAAAAGAGGAATAAACTAAAAATAACACTTACCTAGAGATAAGAAATCCAGCCATGATGATAATTAATATAACATCCCACCTTTTTATTACATAACTTTACATGAAATTTTACAAGCAGAGGATCTTTAAAGTTCAGTGTCTTGGAAATAAGGTACATAATCAATGAAAACATAAAAAAATTATTCTAATACACTTTTAAGGATTCATAATAGGTTTATCCTAAGTTCAATTACTTCATCTCATAACCTAGGTACATACATCAAATGAGTGGGTGAGCAGAAGGCCCAGTAAGGGAAAAAAGTGAAATAGTTTACTTGTGATATCAATAAGAACTTGATGAAATACATAAAGACACGAGAAATGGAAGAAGAGGAATATAAAAATAAAAATAAAATGAATATTAACTTTAAAATGTGGACACATAATTTAATTTAGACATTCATAATCATATCATCAATGTCCATCCCCAAGGTTTCATAAAAATTACCAAGGTTATCCACCAAGGTATCGTAAAACTTTTCATATATAGAGATTAATTCCTTTACACAATGAATTGGGAAGATATCAGAGAGAAAACTTAATATGTATTTATTTTCATGTGATCCACATATATCATAATCAAACATTTCATTAATAACCCATATAGAATAAAATAAATGGGTTTATATCAAAATCACCACGTTTTAGAAAGTACTTAAAAACATGATCATTATGTCATTTATAACCCACATAAAGGGAATGAGGGTTTTATGTATGTCAATTATAGAATAAAATAAATCATTTTTATTTCTTTATTAATACCCTTATAAATGAAATAGGGTTGGGTATTCATATAATGAAAATAATTTTTTTTTGAGAAAAAGTGGGATTTTTAGATGAAAATTTTGCAGCATAATGGGTATGAAACATGGTTTTATAAAACATTAAAAAGAGAGGGGAAAGGGTTAACCCATTCATAATAGACTCATAATATAGTATAGAGATATAATAGAATGTAAATAATAACATTTTATGGAAATTTGAAAGACATACAACATAAAAGAGAACTTGAAAGGAAAATAGAAGTTGAGAATTCCCTTACCTTGAAGAGTAACTTCTAAAACTAAAAGATCAGGCCCTTGGGGGATTAAGGGAACCTTGATAGGAATCCTTGTGAGGTAATTATATCATAAATTAGTGGAGAATTATTTTTTAATGAAGATAAATGAAGGAATGTCTTAGTATTTATAGTAAAAGAGAGGGAGTTGTTTTATTAATTTCCAAGGACACCTCAGCGGTGGTATTTATAAAACCATGGGATTTTCCATGGTATTTACCCATGGTTTTGGAAACATGGGACACCTCATGTAATATTTTAATCCACATGAGTCAACCAGAATTCTAAATTACATATTACATCATTATGATTTCATAAAACTCACTGAAAACTGGAAAAAAATGTAATTTTACTATTCACTGAAAAACAAAACATTTTATAAAAATCTCATAAATTCTCTATAACCTAATATCAATGTTTTGAATTAAAAAATGAAATCCATTTTATGAAAATAATTTTCTAAATATAATAAATTTAATTTTTAACTAAAATCACTATTTACTTGAAATATACTAATACTTAACTAAGAATTTATAAAATAGTTATTTACATATACTATTATATCACATTACCATTCAAGATGAATAAATTACATTTATACATCCTTAGGTGAGGTTACCATTCCATTAGCCATATTACTATTCATAAGGGTAATATTACTATTCATAAGTTACTATTCACCAAAAATTAAGTTGATCTTATCGATCTTCAAATTTCTTACTGATCACAACTGTATATGTTTTTTTTCAAAAATAATTTCATAGTATCAATTATTTAAAGTATAAAAAATATTTTAAAATTCATCAATAATATAAAACTTCTTAGAAAAATACTAAAAATTCATCCTAAATTAATTTTTACATTAGAAATTAAAAAATGATGTTTATTTTACCAAAATAACAATTTTATTTATATAAATAGATTAAAAAAATTAACTAAGGTCTTATTACATATCCCCTTATAACACCCGCATAGGACCTAAGAGTAAGGTGTGCAATGATGATAGAATCTTGAGGCATCTCATACAACATTTCCCGAGTGGTGATTTCTATCAACATGAACTTCTCCTATAGGTGATTTTATTCAATCTTAACATGTTGAAGCTCTACCTAGGCTTGGTCCAGAGTAAAGGACAGTGATGCTACCTCCTTCCCAATCTCCTACAAATGGGCTTCATATGGCCCGAGTGTACTAGATGAGGCCATCAAATTTTCTTTCTGCATTAATTATCCATTATCATTTCTATTTATAAACAATAATTATAATGGTAAAAAAAATTATTGTTTCCAATAGTTATATTAACCAAAGGTCATATAACTATCAAAACCCAATGGTCACATTTCATTTATACTTATATATTTTTATTGATTATGACATAGTAAGACTTAAATTTTTAGGAAACAAAATATTATTCAAAAGTGTGGGTCATTACATTCTCCCCCCTTAAGAAATTTCTTCCTCAAAATTTCAAGTCGTACCCTCTAAAGAGAGACAGTGTGGGTACTTCTGTCTCATAGTCTATTCTGGCTCCCACGTGGCTTCTTCATATTTTTGGTTCCTCCACAACACTTTAACAAGGTGGTTAATCTTTTTGCATATGACCATGTCTCTACAATATAAGATCTCCACCAACTACTCTTCATGATAGATGTTGTATTTCAATTGTACCACCTCTAGATTCAGTACATGTGAAGGGTTAGGTATGTACTTCCTTAAGAGGGAGATGTGGAATACATAATGAACTTGAGCTAGATTTGGAGAAAGTGAAAGCTGATAGGCCACTGGGCCTACAAGATAAAGAATTTCATAGGGGATAATGTACCTAGGCCTGAGATTCCTTTTCTACCCAAACCTCATGGATATCTTCCATAGTGAAATTAGAAGGAAGACCTTATCACTAACATCAAACTCCAAGTCCCTTTTATGGTTGTTGGCATTGATCTTCTGCTGACTCTGAGTATCCTTAATGTGTTGTTGGATGGCATAAAACTTTTCTATCTTCTATTGCACAAGATCAGGCACAAGATGATTTATCTCACTAGCTTCATCCCAACAAGTAGGAGTTCTACATTGCTTCCCATATAAAGATTCATAGGGTACCATTTGAATGCTTGAGTGGAAGCTTTTGTTGTAAGATAACTCAAATAATGGGAGATGTTGATCCCATACTCCTTTAAATTCCATTGATCATGTTCTCAGCATATCCTCAAATGTCTAAATAGTCCTTTTATATTAGACATCAGTTTGGGGGTGATAAGTCATACTGAAATTCAATTCGGTACACAAAGAATATTGAATACTTCTCCATAATTTTGATATGAACCTTGGATCATGATTAGATATGATAGAAAGTGGAACTTCATGTAGCCTTACCACTTCTTTCATGTAAATCCTAGCAAGTTGATCAAGAGATAAATCTTCCTAAATAGAGATAAAATGGGTAGTCTTGGTGAGATGGTCCACTATAACCCATATCACATTATTTAATTCATAATTTATTGGGAGACCAGTGATAAGTCCATATTGATATTGTCCCACTTCCATGCTAGTATATGTAGTGGTTTTAATACCCCTTTAAGAATTTTTCACTCTGCCTTCACTTACTAACATACCGAGTACCTTTTAGTGTAGTTAGCAATCTCCCTTTTCATATTATGCCACCAATAATGATCACAAATGTCCCTATACATTTTAGTGATTCTAAGATGTATAGAGAATGTAGAGCTATGAGATTCATCCATCATATCCTTCTTTATTTCCAAAATAGATGGAACACATAGTCTTGTACAAAATTTCATTACACCTTCTTGATCAATATTGAACTCAAGATACTTACCATCATTCACAGCCTCAAAATTATTCTATAACAAAGGATCTTATTTTTGAGATTTCTTGATCTTCTCTAGTAATGATGGTTGAAAAATCATTTAGGACAGGGTTGATGATGTCCCTTCCCTTACAATTTCCATATCTAGATTTACCAAGTCTTTGATAAATGGATCTTCTTGAATCCTCATCATTTCCATAACAAAAGGGTATTTCCTACTTAATTCATTAGTGACTTTGTTTGCTGTTCCAGGGTGATAATGAATTGAACAATTATAGTCTTTAAGAAGTTCCAACCATATCCTCTGTCTCATGTTAAATTCCTTTTGTGTGAAAATATACTTCAAAATTTCATGGTCTATGTATATATCACATTTCTCCCCATAAAGATAGTGCCTTCATATCTTCAGAGAAAAATCAACTACATCCAACTCCATATCATACGTAGGATAGTTTTTCTCATGAGGATTCAACTATCAAGATTCATAAGTAATTAATTTTTCATTTTTCATGAGGATGCACCCAATCCCTTTTAGAGATTCATCAATTAAAATAAATAATGGGTGTAGTAACCAATCTCTTCTTCAGCTATTGGAAACATTCCTTAGACTCCTTTGTCTAGATGAACTTGACCCCTGTCGATTTAACTTATTTAATGGATTAGAAAGTCTTGAATTTTTTTTCACAAACCTCCTATAATATCTTACTAAACCAATGAAACTAAAAATCTTAGTTACTATTGTAGGATGAGGCCCCTCCTCTAAAACCTTTGTCTTTATAGGGTTAACTAAGATTACTTCATTGGTTACAATTTTCCCCAAGAAAGAAACTTTTTGTAACCAAAACACACACTTTATAAACATTCCAAAAATAATTTACTTCCATATAGTTTTCAAAATATCCTTTAGATGATCCTCATGCTCCTCGTGACTTTTAGAATATATTAGAATATAATTAATGAAAACTACCACAAAATTATCAAGGTAGTCCCTAAAGACTCTATACATAAAATACATAAAAATAGAAGGTACATTAGTCAAGCCTAAGGACATAAAAATAAACTCATAATGCCCATATCTTGATCAGAAGGAAGTTTTTGGAATATCTTCTTTCTTCACCCTCAATTGATGATAACCTGATTGAAGATCAATCTTGATGATGAATTGAGCCACACGAAGTTGGTCAAATAAGTCATCAATTCTTGGAAGAGGGTATTTTTTCTTCACCGTGATCCCTTTCAGTTATATATAATCAATTCATAGCCTCATTGATCCATCATTCTTCTTTACGAAGAGAATAGGTTCTCCCCAAGTAAACACACTCGGTCAGATAAACTCCTTCTCTAAAAGATCTTGGATATTTTTCTTTAATTCCTCCAGCTCCACATTTTCCATCCTATATGGGGTCTTTGATATTGTATGAGATCTAGGTATGAGTTAAATGGATAACTCTACCTATCTTTCTAAGAGAGGTCCATAAAACTCTTTAGGAAATACATCAATGTATTCCTGAACGACGGGGACATTCTCTATTCATATACTATCATTTCCTTCTTCATCTTCACCAATAAAATCTATAAAGAAGGCTATAGGTGGTTCTTCTAGACAAAACTTAGGTCAAGACATCTCACCTTTAAAGATAGCTATAGGTTTTCCATTCAAAACTATAGATATTTCCTTACATCTGCATTTGATCCTAGCATTATACTTTGAGAGCCAGTCCATCCCTAGTATAATGTCTAATTCTAGCATGGGAATGACTACTATATTTGAGATAAGATTGTGATCAATAAATAAAATAAAGGATCTTTTAAACACTGATGATGCTTGGATAATCCCACTTGAAGTATTTACTATTAACTCTACTTTTAGCAATTCAGGGGTTGATTCTAAATTCTTTACAAAATTGTAGGAAATAAAGGAATACGTAGAACTAGAATCAAACAAAGTACAATATAGATTTGAGACAACAATAAGAGTACCTACCACCATATCATTTGGAGCTTCAAATTTATCTGTTGTGATAGAAAAATCACAACCTTTATCCCTTTTCCTATAACGAGGCTGATGGTGATTCACATCCACTGCCCACAGATTTGGACAGTAATTGGAAAAGTTCCCAAGCTGTCTACACTTGAAACATTAGACTTTAGGTAGGGCCTGAAACATCTTCCCCTTGTTTTTAGTGTTGGGAAGTTGAGGCTTCACCTCACTATGAAAATTCCGTGTGATATGGACATCTCTTCCACACTTATATAACTTCCCTCTCCCGAGAAGGTAGTTCCCCAAATGCTTATTCCCACATTTATTACACATGGTAAGTTACACTAGATTTTCACCTCTTCCCTGATCAAAGATCCTCCCCAAGATTGGATCCATTGATCTCTTCTTTTCATTGGATTTGTGAGACCACTAAATCTCAACGAAATCCAGTTCAACTTTCATAGAACTCCACATAATCTCCTCATAGATATCATAGTCTTGGTTGGCTAGATTCTTCCAAAGATGAGGTCTTAGTCCACTGAAGAATCTATAAACATTCCCATTAGGATCCATGGAAAAACTTGAGGTGTAATGGGAAAGTATAATGAAGTTCATCTCATAGATTCCCACAGATTCATTCTGTTTCCACTTAAGCTCGAGAAATTCCTTCTCCATTTTCGTTCTCATCGAACAAGTAAAATACTTATTAAAGAAGATTCTCCAGAACTCTTCCCACTCCAAATCTTCAATCTCCCATCTTGGCCTTATGTTTTTAATCAGTTCCCACCACTAATCAGCTTCTCCCTCTATACAGTAAACATCCAGGGTGACCTTCTCTTGTTCTGAACAACAAAGTATAGAAAAGATATTTTTGATAGACTTAATACACTATTTAGAAATCAATGGGTCTGTAGATCCACTGAACATTGGTGGTCGTTGATTCATAAAGTACTCAACAGAATGTTGTTTAATTATTGGTGAAAGTAGTATCTTAGATTTATTGAAGTTATTTCCTATAACATGAGTCATTTTATTCATCATTCTCATGAAACCTTATATTTTGTCTTCAATTGGAGGGTCATCATCCCATGGTACAATACAATCACCATTTTCATAGTTCCTCATATTTCCCTCTATTTTCTGAAAGAATAAAATCTTAGTGAAAAAATTGATTCATTTAAGAATCTTATAACTCTAAAGTATTTTTTATCTCTTAAAACACCATTCTTAAACACATTTTTCATAATCAACAATTATATTTTCTATAAATCCTTTATAATGGTTCATAAAAATCTTGTGATTAACCAAATATATCCCTTGGGAGTGTCAAACTAGGAGTTAAGTAAGTCTCGTTGTCATGCACCAGTTATCATTCGATTATAGCTCAAAGTGGTGTTTTTAGGTTTTACCCATAGGTATATCTGTGCCAGAGCCACATCCACTTGTTCGTATCCAGACAGGGACTTATTTATTCTGAAACCAATTAATTAATATTTCACCAAAATACCAGGAAGTTTTACTATATATAAAATTTTGTATAGGGTACTTCTTAAAGTTTTTATATCCCAATTTCCACAAATAACTAAACTATCCTTTGATACTAACTATAACATCTCACCTTTTTATTACATAACGTTACATGAAATTTTACAAACAGAGGATCTTTAAAGTTCAGTGTATTGGAAATAAGGTATATAATCATTAAAAACGTAAAAAATTATTCTAATAAACTTATAAAGATTCATCATAGGTTAATCCTAAGTTAAATTACTTCATCTCATAACCTGGGTACATACATCAAAGGAGATGGTGAGAAGAAGGCCCAGTAAGGGAAAATAAGGAAAACAATTTACTTGTGATATCAATAATAACTTGATGAAATACATAAAGACATGAAAAATGAAAATATAGGAATATAAAAATAAAAATAACATTAATCATAACTTGAAAATATTTCTACAACATTTAATTTAGGCATTCATAATCATATCACCAAGGTCCATCCCCTAGGTGTTATAAAAATTACCAAGGTTATTCACTAAGGTATCATAAAACTTGTCATCTATGGAGATTAATTCCTTAACCTAATGAATTAGCGTTATATCAAGACAAAACCTTAATATGAATTTATTTTCATGTGATCCAAATATATCATAATCAAAAATTTTATAAATAACCCATATAGAATAAAAGAAATGTGTTTCATATCAAAATCATGGAGTTTTAAAAAGTACTTAAAACACGATCATTATGTCATTTATAACCCAAAGAAATGGAATTAGGGTTTTATGTATGTCAATTACAGAATCTAATAAACCATTTTTATGACTTTATGAATACCCCTTGAAATTAAATAGTTTTGGGTATTCACATTAATAAAATAAAATAATTTTTTTGAGAAAAAACAAGAGATTTTAAGACGAAAATTATGCAACATAATGGGCATGAAACATGGTTTTAAAAAACATTAAAAAGAGAGAGGAAAGGGGTAAAATATTAAAAAAAGAATCATAATACATTATAGGGATATAATAAAAAGTAAATAAGAACATGTTATGAAAATTTAAAAGATATACCATATAAAAGATAACTTGAAAGAAAAAGTGAAGTTGAGAATTCCCATACCTTGAAGGGTAACTTCTAAAGCTCAAATATCGAGGCCTTGGGGGCTCAAGGGATTCTTTTAAGGACTCCTTGGGAGGTAATACTATCATAAATGAATGTAGAATGATTTTTAAATGAAGAGAAATGAAGGAATGACTTGGTATTTATAGTAAAAGAGAAGGAGTTTTTTATTAATTTTCGAGGACACCTCATCGGTGGTATTTAGAAAACCATGGGATTTCCCATGGTATTTGAACATTGTTTCGGCCACTTGGGACACATCATATAATATTTTAATTCACAAGATTCTACCATCATTTTAAATTACATATTATATCACTATGATGTCATAAAACACACTGAAAACTGAAAAACTATATTTTTACTATTCATTGAAAAACAAAACATTTTATAAAAATATCATAAATTCATCCTAACCTAATATAAATATTTTAAAATAAAAAATGAACTCCAATTTAGGAAAATAATTTTCTAAATACAAAAAATTTAATTTTTAAGTAAAATCACTATTTACTTGAAAAATATTAATACTTAACTAATAATTTTAAAAAGAGTTATTTACTTAAATTATTATATCACATTACCATTCATGATACCTAAATTACATTTATACTTCCTTAGGTAAGGTTACTATTCAATTTGCCATATTACTATTCATAAGGGTAATATTAAACTTCATAAGTTACTATTCACCAAAAGTTAAGTTGATCTTAGCAGACTTTAAATTTCTTACTAATCACAACCATATATGCCTTTTTTAAATCATTTCATAGTATCAATTATTTAAAGTATAAAAAATATTTTAAAATTCATCAATAATATGAAACTTCTTAGAAAAATACTAAAAATTCATCCTAGATTAAATTTGACATTTAAAATTAAAAAATGATGTTTATTTTACAATAATAAAATTTTTATTTATACAAATAGATTACACAAAGTAACTAAGGCCCTGTTAAATATACCCTTATAACACCCATATAGGAGCTAAGATTAAGTTGTTCAATTGTGATAGAATCTTGTGGTAGCTCAAATAACATTTCTCGAGTGGTTATTTCTATCAACTTGAACTTCTCCCATATGCGATTTTGTTCAAGATTAACTTATTGAAGTTCAACTTGGGCTTAGTCCAGAGTAAATCCCAGTGACGCTACCTGATGAGAGTGGTTTTTTCATGAACCACAATTCAATTAAATTCTTATTTTCCTAAAAATGTACCATAGTGGCACACCCTAGGGTCGATCACAAGGAGGCCGCTAACATTCACTAATTTCTTATTCTCACTATTAAAAAATAACTATTATAAAAATATAATACTAATATAAATGGGGTGATAATTTCAAATGCATAAAATATAAATATAATATATAATAATTCAATTAAATAAAAAATGGAGTTAGAAGAAAGAAAGTAGGCAGTTTTTCTTAGGAGGTTGTGGTGGTTGATATCATTGTTTAAAAAGAATCTCAATATTCAACTTAATGAGGTGATCAAGACCTGTCACACCTCACCTTATCATTTGAAATTTCATCACCCCATACCGAGACCTATGCATACAAGGTAATTCTATTACTAAATTCACCTAGGAGACCTCTTCGCTGACCATCACTACTAATTTCATGCTCCACCGTATGCATGACACAAATAGCGAGGGGAAGGAAAATTGATAAAAAAGAAAAAAGAAATTGGTGGTAGAGAAAATGAGGTGACCGCTCACTGTAATCGATTTAAACACCACCATAATTCTTAGAATTGAATAAAGGTATTTGAAATTAAAGTACAATGAACTCAATCAAAACACCGTTCCCTCCCTTGAACAAGCACCGAGGTTAGTTCTCCATTTTTTGTGGAGTTGAGAAGGGAATAACTGTGGTAGAATACATAAAATAAAATAAATGGGAGAAAGGAGGTATGAAGAAGAAAAATAACTAATATATATTAAAAATAAAAAGAACTATTACAAAAACAATACTCAACCTTTCCCCCTAAAAATGACTATCCTTGTAAAAAGAGAGAAGGTACAAATTTATAGAGAAAATGGGTTGAAGAAATCTCACTCAATTCTATCCTCCAGAAGTTCACGATAGGTAGACCAATTAAATGCCCGAATTGGTAAATGGTCCCTTCTTGAGAGTTGTTCCACCATTCCTTCTGAGTTCGTCCGAAAAATTTCATGTTTATTGGTCCACGTATGAATTATTTATGGAAGTTTTAGTGCGGACATTTAATTCTGTCCAGGTGACTCTTCGTATTCCACAACTCCAACACCCAATGCCATTAAGACCTTACATCCAGAGGATTCAGATGTAGTATAATTAATTAAAGATTTTCATTAATTATTTTTACAGATCTTTGTTGAATTTCATCTCCAATGGACCTGTATACTTTGAGATACAAGCTCAAATTTAAAACATTCCAAATCTGCGCACAATTTACGAGGTCAGGATTGTGAGGTTAGTTTGGGCCTTCAAATGGTTGATTGAGTAATAGATCTAGAAGGAAGAAATGCATCCCATTATGTAAGTAAACCTAAAAAACGTAATTTCAAAATTTGGAGCAGTGTGGAAAATGATATGGCCTAAATACATAATACAAATAAAACAGTTAAATCCCAAAATTAATCCATTTTTGCATTTGAGCTCAGAATTCTTCTAAAAACTAAAAATATAACAATTGACCTAAAATAACACTGTGGTGGGATTTATAACACCTAAATACAGTATAAAATATGTGAAAATTAAATCTTCATCACTCCCCCACACTTAATCATTGCACTCCTGGGCAATCATCATATATTCAAATCAAAATTCACACAAAAATCAAAAATGAGAAAACATCAATGATCTCTTCCAAAATGAAATTCCATCATGTATCCTCTATGAAAAACAATTACCAATCATTTTCATTCATCACATTTAAATTTATTAAACCTCAAAAATCCATGCATGGCCCCATCACAACCTACCTCACATTGAAATTTGTGTCACTCTTCACTCAAGAGAAATTAAATCTGGTGTTATGCTCATACTTGGAAAGTGCATGTATCACCATAGGCTTGTGAAAAATATCATATCTCCACAGTGCAAAACATTAAAATTAATTCAATCATGAGGAATTTTCAGGGTGAATTCTATGGCTTAGGGTTTGTGGGAAAATTATTGAAAAATTAAGGCTAGAACGAGGAGGTTGGACTCTTAAGCACAATGCATGAATAATCAAGTAAAAATAAAGGATTAACCTCACTAAATCCATTTAACAATGTGATACACAACACTACCCCCTTTTGTATGACATGTTACATGAGGAAAGAAATGATTCCAAAGAATGATATCATCCAAGTTATCCCCTATTTTCATTTTTTTCCTTTTTTTGTGAAGCTCCAGAAAGGCACAACTTTATTTTCTTTTTTTTTTCATGGAGAATGATATGAAAATTGAATACAATGAAATAATGACCATCATTACCTTGAATTTAGATAGGGACATGAGTCATAAAAGAATTTACAATGATAAATTCAAGTTCATCTCTATTTTTTATATTTTTTCATTTTTTTGAAGGAGAACCAGATGAAAAAAATAAAGCACAATGAAAGGATTACCCATGCCCAATTTGATATTTATCATCCACTACCCAAAATTTTTACACACTCATCACATCCCCAATAAATGAAACACATCCAAATAATTCACACAAAATGCCCTTCCCCCACACTCAAACTTGAAATATCCACACAAATATACAAAGAGTGCGGGTAGGTAAGGAAAAAACAGCTTGTAATTTGGCTTAAACCTATAAGGAAATTCATGAAATATAAGGGCTAATAAAGGATATCTGAAAAGGTAGGTCTCATGATAAAATATTTCTAGCCAAAAAAATTCCTCAATCATTTCAAAAAATATTCCATGAAATCCAAAGCTTCGAAAGAGAAAAGTCACAAGTTCTGGTTCTCACACAAAATCCAAGATTCTCTCAAGAAAGTGTGGGTATTAGAAAGAATATTTATAAGTTGTTCAAAAAACCTCACAGGACTAGAAAAAAATTTGGGCCAGTGCTTCATGGGAATGGATTTCAAAAATTGGTTAAACTCATAAAAATTCTTGGAATTCCAATTCAAAAAAGTTTTCACATCAACAATCCTTTAAAATCCATTTTATCAAAAATCATCTCAACTTTCTCAAAATCAATTAGTGTGTGAAAAATGATCAGAATATTCATTGAAGATCAATCTTACTAAAAAGATGAAAAAAAAGAAAAAGAAATCACACAAAACAACTAAGTAGGTTGACACTCCCCCACACCTAGAATTCACTACCCTCAATGCAGATCAACAAAAGAATAATAAGGGAAGAAAAATAAAGGGAAAAAAAGATACAAACTGACTTTATTTTTTATCAACAGTGTTGAGTTAAGCTCCTATATAATACCCCTTGATCTAAAAATCCTAAAATAAAGAATGTAACACCCCGAGCTTCCACAATACGCTTCTCATTCAATAATGCAATAGCTTACATTGTACGCAACTTCGAGTTCTAAAACACCGCGACTAATCATAGTAGCTGTTATGAATAGTAATAAACACTTTTTAAAATTATAGAAATTTTATATTTCAAAATTGACTTCATTTTTGGACTCGGAATATCGAAATTAGCCTATGTTGAATTTTTGGTATTTTTCTGAGAACTTCTAATTTTTTATGAACAGTGAAAAATACTTAAAAACAACTTTTTTAATCAAAATAATTTATTGTGATAAATTATACTATTTAGTGGTTTTAAAGTATAATTATAATATATTTTTACCATTTTATCCAATGGTGGTCATTAGAATTAATTTAACATTGAAATTGGACATAAATAATTGCCAATCTTTTGATATAAATTGTTTCTTAAAAACACACTATTTGTTGTGACAACAGGAATTAATTATAAAATTAATTAATGAAACTTATATGTTTGGAATTTTGTAAAATATACATCATTTTTGAATTCGGAATATCAATTATAGCTTAGGGTGAAATTTTGGCATTATTCTGAAAAACTTCAATTTTTTATGAATAGTGAAACCACTAAGTGGTAGTTAAATAACTGATTTTTCGTTTAAATGAAATATTACCACTTCTATGTTTTGAATTTCAAAAATCCGACATACATGGTTGTCATTAAGAAGTAAAATGTGGTTCAATGAGATTAAAATAATTTTTGGTGAATAGTAACTTTTAAGTTCTTAATCGCGATTAGAGGTAATTAGTGTAGTTTAAGGTAAAAATAATGTTTTAATAATATGAGATGAGCTTGACACATGTCCTACCCTCATTGGATGTGTCATAGCCGACCAAGATAATCCATGGGTCAACTTGGGGACCCCATGCAGCCACTTTAGTTAGAAAATGACATAAATACCTTTTATTTAATGTTAAAGTAAAAAATGACACAAACATGAAATGTTTTACTAAAATAATTTTTACATGGGGTTATACAAGTCATATTTTTGACTATAAATAGTCATTGTAAAGCTAAAAAGATTTCCTACATCATAGTATTTTTTTTTATAATTTTTAGACATTAAATAAATTAAATTATTTATGACATCATGATGATGCAGCGATGACCTCATTATTTAACGATTTTAATAAAATGAAAATATAATGTAAAATCCAAGGCTTACACTTGTCCAAAGACTATTGGATGGGTATATTTCGAACCCTTATCACCTTAGCCTTGAATTATATAAGTGTGGGACCTTTAGAATCCGAAAATCATTGTATAATAATGTAAAATTTCCTTACTTTCCAAAAGTTCCCCTCCTCTCCACTTATAAAAGGCCCCCACCTCTACCACCTCATTCACACTTTCAAGCCATTTGGATCGGCCAAACTCTGCCCAAATACTCTCCCAACTTCCCCCTATTACTCCTAGAAGCCTCACTTTGGGCAGAACTCTTCCCAAGGAAGCCTTTGTCTCAAATCAAAAAGAGTTACCCGATTTTGAGGTAATGTCTTCTCTAATGTTCTTTTGTTTTATTTTTCTTCTCCAACCCCCTAAACTCTTTTTATTAATTTATTTTGTAACAAAACCAGTATCCTAAATATACTAGGATGTTGTTATAAGAAGTATTAGAGCTACACTTACACACACCTACATCTAATGGTTAAAGAACATACTGTTTCTGTGGATGGCGAATTTCTGCCTCACGAAACGATGATTGTTCAAATTCTTTTAACACCTATAATGGTGGCCATTTTGATGACACTATTTTCATATATGATATATATATTATGTTTAGGTTTTCTTTATCCTTCTGTATTTCTCATTTATGGCATACTTTATGATTTCCATTATGGGTAAATGCGATAATTTCATTTTAGGAAGTGCGGACTACCGCCCCCTCAAAGTGATTTGAATCGTTAATGCCATATGTGGGATGTATAAAGGATGGAGTAAATGGTATTATACATTATATTATACTGGAATTATATTATACCTTTATATAATTATAACTTCATTCCATTAAATATGAAATAGAAATGAAAGTAGCGTTCATGCGTATGTACGGCTTACCGTCTCCATGAGCGGTGCATTTCATTTCTTACCTCTAAATGTCATGTAATGTTATGAATGAATGTATATACTGGATATATATGAGATATATGATATCTATATCATGAATATAATTCTGGATATAACGGATATTTCACCACATGAACAACTAGTAATTATAAGAAGTCTATTTTTGACTCAAGTACCAAAGATCGACAAAACGACCGTTATTAACTTAAATAATTACATAATGTTCATAACATTGTAATAAGTGATATAAAAGGGATAATGAACTTGAAAAAGGTTCTTAATAAAGTAGATATTAACTCTAGTTTATTATTCAGGAGGTTAAAGTACAGTCGAATCAAGTCGGACACGAGGTAAGGGAATTTCTTAACCCAACTTCCATTCTTTGGGTTAATCTCCTACTTTCAAATTATGTCATGATATTATTATGTCCTATTTTGTATATTTAATTTCTATATGTGTACCTATAGTGAATACACATAATAGATCTCTTTTATTTTAAAAATGATCTTTTTAAGGACTTTGTCTCAATTTCCTTTCATTGAGGCATATTTGGTTTTATACACAACTTTCTTTTATATGTTGTATAAACCCATTTGACTTTTACGTTTATTCAAAAGGAATATTTTTATACAAAGCGTTTTGCTAAACGACAAAAGGGAATGTTTTTCTTTCCATACTTATGCGGCGACAACGACTTCTCCGCCGCCGTGACCATTATTTGAGTTTCGGCTTCCTCTACAAGCCATCTTTTTTTTAATGAAAAATAAATACAAAGTTTTAACTTTCTTTTATTTTGGTATTGAAAATGGTTTTGAAAGCGTTTTTATTATATCAATGTGTTGTATTGATATCTTGTGATTGAAATGTGGAAATGTTATGTTTCCTTTATGCATGTTTTATGTGATACGATTATGTTATGGTTTATGATATGTTTAAACCTATTCATATGAGGAATGTATTGGACTTAATAAGTGACGGGTGGAGCCCGCTATAGCTCCTCGATGCATCGGTAGGTCTCATGAGAAAACTAGACGTGAAATTGGCCGAGGCCCTTTACCAATTTGATTTATGGTTTTGGCCGAGGCCTTAATCATTTTAGACGTCTTGGCTGAGGCCTTGACAAAATGTTTCAGAATGTCTGACATTATACATTCCCTCATTATGAAAGTGGTTATTGATATTTCATGTGATTATTCGACCAGTAGAATATCCATGTGAATAAGTAAATGGCATTATCCCATTTTACTTTTTCCATATTATGTTGAAGTTCATGTTTAAAAGGCTTTTGTTTTAGTTATACATTGCCTTAAATATTAATGTTTATTTATGAAAGCTTCCGCAATATTGTTATCCTTACTGAGCATCTGAGCTCACCCCTTCCAATGTTTTAATATTTTCCAGGATGTGAAGAAGTAATTTATGAATGACCTGCAGGGATAGTCAGAAGAGGATATGAGTGTGGACTATGAAGACTTTGTTATTAGTTTTTCACTTTATGATGTAATGTAACGTTTACGAATGTATCTAGTGTTTCCAAGGCTACTAAACTAATCGGTCTTTCGAGACTTGATCTTTTGTGATCATGCCAATGTTACGAAGTAATGCACCGACTCTGGGTAGCTGGGGTCGGAGCATTACAGTTGGTATCAGAGGCAGTTTAGTACTAACCTTGGAAGCTAGATTTAGATAAACTCTGATTAGAGCACATAGCCCAAGGATAGACTTTGAGGATTAGTATAGAAGAACTTCCTAGAATTTTGGTATTATAGAGATTTTGTGAGTTTTCCGAGCAATACATCCCTGTCTGGATACGAGCAGGTAGAGGTGGCTATGGAACAAATGTACCTAGGGGTAAAACCCAAAAACACCGCTTTGAGCTAGACTCGAACGGGAACTGGTGCACGACAACGGGCCTTGCTGCACTCTTGGTTACGACACTCCCGGGGGATATGCTTAGGATAATTCTCATTTTCTTTACAAACCACTATGAAGGGTTATGAGTACCTACTTCCTCAAAGAAAACATTTTAATGATTATGGATTATATCCATAAATAGTTCAATTTATGTTAAGTATTTTATAATTATGGAATTATGTATTTTGATTCATAAACTAATCTAGTTTATGCCATTGTATAGAAATGGCGCCTAGTGGAAGGAATGGAAACCGTATCAATGCACGCACTCCGTGTAGGGATTTCCCTCCTGCTCAAGATAATTATTGTGGATCTAGAGATACAACTGGTGCTGATCAACTTATTACCATACTGGGACAACTCACTCAAGTTATGAATAATAACCTTACTTGTATGGATCACCCTGATCCACAACGTGGAGGATCAATGTTAGACCGCTTCATGAGGCAACAACCGCCAACATTTAATGGGGGTACAAATCCATTAGTAGCTGAGCAATGGATAAACTCCTTAGAGAAAATATTCCATGCCTTGGGGAGTAGCGAAAGGGAGAAGGTTGTCATGGCAGTTTACCGCCTCACTGGAGATGCCGATCAGTGGTGGTCGCTGATTCAAAACACAAAGGAAGATGATGACATATCGAATATGGAATGGAGGGAGTTCAAATATCTTTTCTTAGAAAAATACTTTCCTCATGACCATAGAGCAGATATGGAAAGGCAATTTCTGAGTCTGAAACAAAAGGAGGATGAGAATGTCGCAAAGTATGAGGCCAACTTTACAAGGTTAGCGAGGTATGATGCAGATTATATACGTAACCCAAGAGGTAAGATTGATCGTTTCTTTGATGGTTTAAAACCATTTCTCCGTCGAGCTTTAGTATCAAAATCGTTCTCAACATACGAAGATATTGTCTCATGTGCTATCAAGACAGAAAAGGAATTCTCTAAGTCTTATGACAACAAAGTAAAGCAAGAGAAGAAGAGAACGGTGGAAAAAGAGACAGATAAAGGGAAAAAGGGAAAGAATGATTTTTCATTATGTGATAATTGTGGGAAGAATCACCCTGGTACTTGCCTAAAAGGAATGGGAGTTTGTTATAAATGTGGGGAAAAAGGTCACCAGGCGTGTGATTGCAAGGGAAAGAAAGAGGCTATCAATGTTGAATGCTACAATTATAGGGAAATGGGGCATTATGAAAATGAATGTCCTAAGAGTCAGGGAAACTTACCTCAGAAAAGGCCGAGGGATCAAGGACAATCTTATGCTGTTACTACAGTTGAAGCAGAATAACTAATGTATTGGTGCTTTTGGACTCATGGATTATATTCTGGTTATTAGAATAATGTGATATATATATACGGATTGTACTGCAGTACTTGTTGATTTCAGTAAAGTTTTAATATGATGAAGGTAATTATATTTTTAGTATGTGACAATAAGAGAAACTTTACTTTGTTTGGGGAATCTGATAAATTGATTTTGGAATTAAGAGACCTTTTAGAGAAAGTTTGGACAGAGGTATTTTGGATAACTATAAAGGTTGGGATGGATTAAGTTGATCTTTGGATAGTATTGTTTAAGGTAAAAAAATTTCTGAAGATTATTTTTGGAATATTATAATACTATAGTTTTAGGAAAAGAACAACCTACGGGGTGGGGCATAACCCGTCGCGTCGGACAAAGCTGTAGGAATCGAACCCACAACCATAGTGCGACAGGCCTTTATTTCCTACCACTAGCCTACAGGAAGTCCCTGGTTGTTACAAAATAATTTTACTAATCAAAATGGTATGTGTTAACATTTGGAACCTTATACAATTAGGATAAGTATAATATTTTTGAGTTCTATTATCTTTTGAGTGAAAGATGAGTTGAAGGTTGAAACTCTAATTGTCAAGCATAAATATATATATACCTATCTCTTATTCAATGAATGAATTAATTCTTAAACTTTAGTAAAGGGATATTAAAACAAAAAAATGTGTTATCCTAATACCTTATGTCTTGTTGAACTAATGATATTTTAAATCAACATAGATTGAAGGCTTTGAGGCCCTCAATTTGACAGTTGATTGTGATTGATGACCTCAATCACTCCCTAAAAATATTTACGTTTTTCCTCCAATTATATGTCTCTAATTGCCACCAATGTTCTCCTTATCGAGATCATAATTTGGTGGTGACTTTCTTATTTCCATTTCCCTCTTATTAAGGCTAAATTTTATTAACCTTATTTCCGATGTGGGTTTTCCAAAAAGGTATTTTCTATTTTCAACCTTTTATTTTAAAAGAAAAATTTCAAATTGAGAGGACGCAATTTATTGAAGGAGGAGAGAATGTAACACCCCGAGCTTCCACAATACGCTTCTCATTCAATAATGCAATAGCTTGCATTGTACGCAACTTCGAGTTCTAAAACACCGCGACTAATCATAGTAGCCGTTATGAATAGTGATAACCACTTTTTAAAATTATAGAAATTTTATATTTCAAAATGGACTTCATTTTTGGATTTGGAATATCGAAATTATCCTATGTTGAATTTTTGGTATTTTTCTGAGAACTTCTAATTTTTTATGAATAGTGAAAAATACTTAAAAACAACTTTTTTAATCAAAATAATTTATTGTGATAAATTATAATATTTAGTGGTTTTAAAGTATAATTAGAATTTATTTTTACCATTTTATCCAATGGTGGTCATTAGAATTAATTTAACATTGAAATTGGACATAAACAATTGCCAATCTTTTGATATAAATTGTTTCTTAAAAACACGCTATTTGTTGTGACAGCGGGAATTAATTATAAAATTAATTAATGCAACTTATATGTTTGGAATTTTTTAAAATAGACAGAATTTTTGAATTCGGAATATCAATTATATCTTAGGGTGAAATATTGGCATTATTCTGAAAAACTTCAATTTTTGATGAATAGTGAAACCACTAAGTGGTAGTTAAATAACTGATTTTTCGTTTAAATGAAATATTACCACTTCTGTGTTTTGAATTTCAAAAATCCGACATACATGGTTGTCATTAAGAAGTAAAATGTGGTTCAATGAGATTAAAATAATTTTTGGTGAATAGTAACTTTTAAGTTCTTAATCGCGATTAGAGATAATTAGTGTAGTTTAAGGTAAAAATAATGTTTTAATAATATGAGATGAGCTTGACACATGTCCTACCCTCATTGGATGTGTCATGGCCGACCAAGATAATCCATGGGTCAACTTGGGGACCCCATGGAGCCACTTTAGTTAGAAAATGACATAAATACCTTTTATTTAATGTTAAAGTAAAAAATGACACAAACATGAAATGTTTTACTAAAATAATTTTTACATGGGGTTATACAAGTCATATGTTTGACTATAAATAGTCATTGGAAAGCTAAAAAGATTTCCTACATCATAGTATTTTTTTTATAATTTTTAGACATTAAATAAATTAAATTATTTATGACATCATGATGATGCAGCGATGACCTCATTATTTAACGATTTTAATAAAATGAAAATATAATGTAAAATCTAAGGCTTAAACTTGTCCAAAGACTATTGGATGGGTAGATTTCGAACCCTTATCACCTTAGACTCGAATTATATAAGTGTGTGACCTTTAGAATCCGAAAAGCATTGTATAATAATGTAAACTTTCCTTACTTTCCAAAAGTGCCCCTCCTCTCCACTTATAAAAGGCCCCCACCTCTACCACCTCATTCACACTTTAAAGCCATTTGGCTCGGCCAACCTCTGCCCAAATACTCTCCCAACATCCCCCTATTACTCCTAGAAGCCTCACTTTGGGCAGAACGCTTCCCAAGGAAGCCTTTGGCTCAAATCAAAAAGAGTTACCCGATTTTGAGGTAATGTCTTCTCTAATGTTCTTTTGTTTTATTTTTCTTCTCCAACCCCCTAAACTCTTTTTCTTCATTTATTTTGTAACAAAACCAGTATCCTCAATATACTAGTATGTTTTTATAAGAAGTATTCTAGCTACACTTACACACACCTACATCTAATGGTTAAAGAACATATTGTTTCTGTGGATGGCGAATTTCTGCCTCACGAAACGATGATTGTTCAAATTCTTTTAACACCTATAATGGTGGCCATTTTGATGACACTATTTTCATATATGATATATATATTATGTTTATGTTTTCCTTATCCTTATGTATTTCTCATTTATGGCATACTTTATGATTTCCATTATGGGTAAATGCGATAATTTCATTTTAGGAAGTGCGGACTACCGCCCCCTCAAAGTGATTTGAATCGTTAATGCCATATGTGGGATGTATAAAGGATGGAGTAAATGGTATTATACATTATATTATACTGGAATTATATTATACCTTTATATAATTATAACTTCATTCCATTAAATATGAAATAGAAATGAAAGTAGCGTTCACGCGTATGTACGGCTTACCGTCTCCATGAACGGTGCATTTCATTTCTTACCTCTAAATGTCATGTAATATTATGAATGAATGTATATACTGGATATATATGAGATATATTATATCTATATCATGAATGTAATTCTGGATATAACGGATATTTCACCACATGAACAACTCGTAATTATAAGAAGTCTATTTTTGACTCAAGTAACAAAGATCGACAAAACGACCGTTATTAACTTAAATAATTACATAATGTTCATAACATTGTAATAAGTGATATAAAAGGGATAATGAACTTGAAAAAGGTTCTTAATAAAGTAGATATTAACTCTAGTTTATTATTCAGGAGGTTAAAGAATGGTCGAATCAAGTCGGACACGAGGTAAGGGAATTTCTTAACCCAACTTCCATTCTTTGGGTTAATCTCCTACTTTCAAATTATGTCATGATATTATTATGTCCTATTTTGTATATTTACTTTCTATATGTGTACCTATAGTGAATACACATAATAGATCTCTTTTATTTTAAAAATTATCTTTTTAAGGACTTCATCTCAATCTCCTTTCATTGAGGCATATTTGGTTTTATACACAACTTTCTTTTATACGGTGTATAAACCCATTTGACTTTAACGTTTATTCAAAAGGAATATTTTTATACGAAGCGTTTTGCTAAATGACAAAAGGGAATGTTTTTCTTTCCGTACTTATGCGGCGACAACGACTTCTCCGCTGCCGTGACCATTATTTGAGTTTCGACTTCCTCTACAAGCCATATTTTTTTTAATGAAAAATAAATACAAAGTTTTAACTTTCTTTTATTTTGGTATTGAAAATGGTTTTGAAAGCGTTTTTATTATATCAATGTGTTGTATTGATATCTTGTGATTGAAATGTGGAAATGTTATGTTTCCTTTATGCAGGTTTTATGTGATACGATTATGTTATGGTTTATGATATGTTTAAACCTATTCATATGAGGAATGTGTTGGACTTAATAAGTGATGGGTGGAGCCCGCTATAGCTCCTCGATGCATCGGTAGGTCTCATGAGACAACTAGACGTTGAATTGGCCAAGGCCCTTTCCCAATTTGATTTATGGTTTTGGCAGAGGCCTTAATCATTTTAGATGTCTTGGCCAAGGCCTTGACAAAATGTTTCAGAATGTCTGGCATTATACATTCCCTCATTATGAAAGTGGTTATTGATATTGCATGTGATTATTCAACCAGTAGATTATCCATGTGAATAAGTAAATGGCATTATCTCATTTTACTTTTTCCATATTATGTTGATGTTCATGTTTAAAAGGATTTTGTTTTAGTTATACATTGCCTTAAATATTAATGTTTATTTATGAAAGCTTCCGCAATATTGTTATCCTTACTGAGCATCTGAGCTCACCCCTTTCAATGTTTTAATATTTTCCAGGATGTGAAGAAGTAATTTATGAATGACCTGCAGGGATAGTCAGAAGAGGATATGAGTATGGACTATGAAGACTTTGTTATTAGTTTTTCACTTTATGATGTAATGTAACGTTTACGAATGTATCTAGTGTTTCCAAGGCTACTAAACTAATCGGTCTTTTGAGACTTGATCTTTTGTGATCATGCCAATGTTACGAAGTAATTCACCGACTCTGGGTAGCTGGGGTCGGGGAGTTACAAAGAAAATAAGAGAAAAATAAATAAAAAGAAAGATGAATGGAAAAGAAAGAGTATAATGCTTGGTTTGACCCCCAAGTGGGTGCTAGGTTTTTACTACCCCTAGTCCAGCAATTTCAGTGGTTTAACCCCAATCCGATGGTGGATGAGGTTTCTTGATCCGAAACCACCAGAACGTTTTTCTTCCAATGATTCTCAACTTATACAGGTCTTGGAGGAACCCACGTATAGAGTAAATCATATCCTCCCCCTTTTCCATGTGGTACAGGTTAGAATATGGGGGGAGGATAAAGAATGGGTCCTCAACTTCAGCCACAACTTCTTTGGCCACTTCGACTTCAACATATAGGGCTTGATCAGGTGATGCTGTTTCAAAAAAATAATAAAAGAGGAAGTTAGAAAATAATTCCACTTGAATATGATTAAAACATGAAGAATCAATATAAAAATCTTCCCTTTCGTGTAGGTCATCTTGAAACACGATCTCTTCAGGCAAGGCCACTGGGAATTCTTTTTCTGTAGGAGCTTATTCATCTTCTTCCAAAACAAGAGAAAGGTATAGAGGTAATGATAACTCTTTGAAAAATATGGGAGGATCACTTAACTTTTGGTCTTCAAAAAAATCTAACCAATGTTCATCCAAAGCATGTTGATCTCCCATAGTTGGATCTGTTGGCATGACATCTTCAGGAACCTCTTTAAGCAATGGCCAAGGAGAGATGATTTCATCTTCAAGAAGAGTCTTCAATTATTCCTTGGGTTTTTTAAAATCAAATGTAGGTGGAACAAAATTTACCTTTTCTTCTTCATATTGGTTATGTTTTTGTTGTCATTCCAGCCATAGAACTTTAATTTCTTCAACTTCAGCTGCCAGCGATGCTACCATCTTGCTTGCTTCTTCAAGGATTTTTAAATTATTTTGAATCATCGCGACATCTTGTTCCATATGAAGCATAAAATACTCTTACTTTCTAGACAACACAACAATAGGCCATGCATATGAAAAATCACTGAAGTAACCCATGACCTAAAAAAACAATGATATGCAGTGAAATTCTTTTTTTTTTTAGTTTTTGAAATTTTTAATTTTTTTTGGTTTTTATGAAAAATAATGTGCATAAGAATTTGGAAAAGACAGACGTCCGTGTCATTGGGAAAAGACAGACATCAGTGTCGTCGACAGAGTCACGAGGGAGAAGATGAATCGATGGGAAAAGACAGACGTCGGTGTCGTTGGCGTTTTCCTCGATCATCAGTTTGTGCGCCGGATCATTGTAGTCGGTGACGTCCTACGTTAGAGGAATTACCGAGGAAGAAGGTCAAAGTTGAGGTTGTTCTTCATCGGGAGAGTTTTCTTCGTTAGGAGAACACATTCTTCATTGGAGAGCGTAATCTTCCAAGTGTTGGGCGTCGCGCCACTTTACTAGCGCTTCGTCGCTTGGTGAAGCCATCCCAAATCCTCCTCCCAAGCTCCATATATATAGAAGAGGGGGATAGGTAGCAACAATCATTAGAATTTATGATAGTTCATTTATTAGAAACCTTCCTAAATTCAACGACGCTGTTACTTAATTTAAAAAGGGGCAAGCCAGTTAATTTACACTGACGCAACGATGCGGTGCATTGGCAAGATTAATGGTATGTTTGTTGGCACAATTAAGGTAGAGGAGGTCAAGAGGATCCCCCTCATTAATTATGAAAGTTGAGGGTTTCTCCCAATTAAATGAGGGTTTCATCCCGGGTGGTCCCCACCACCATAACCTCTCATGGGAGGTTATGGTTCGAGTGGTCCCCACCACCTTAACCTCTCATGGGAGGTTAAGGTCTGGTGGTCCCCACTTCCAACTTCCACCTGGAGGTTTAGGTTTGGTGGAAACCACCTGAAATATCCACATGAAAGCTCAAAATAAAATAAAAAGAAGTTTATTTTATTTTATAAATTCCACAAAAAACCCAAAAGCAAACATTCACCCTCGACCAACTGCCGTCGAGGTGAAAGTCTCCTTAAGAGAATACCGGCACTGTGAGTTCAACGGTGCCCTCAGATTTCAATTCCAAGCACCAGTTCAATGGTTAAAAAACTCCGCTCATGCGTTTACTAAACATACCCAAAAAAAGTTTGGAAAATTATTATCAGTCACCCTCGACCCGCGCCGATCGAGGTTAAGCTCTTCCTAGGTGAAACACACCCCAACGAACCCAATGGTACTCTCAGATTTTCAATATGAGTTAGCGTTTAGAGGTTATGAATTTTAAAATAAAATAATTTTCACTTAATTATTTTATTTGCAGCTAAAAACTAACTTTCTATGGTGGCCCGTGCTGTAAGAACCCGGGTTTTTAGAACGGGTCAAAATCTCAACCCTGTTTGAATTTTTGACTTGTTTCTGAGGAAACTGGATAAAATGGGCAGTTTCTAGAAATTTCCGGACTACATGCCGTGTACTTTAAGTACACACCGTGTATATGTTATGCAAGTACTGGCCGTGTGCTCACCGAGTACATGCCGTGGGACGACCGTGTATAAATTTCATACTACACAACGTGTAGTTTCAGACACGCCGTGTACCCGTGACCGTGTGGAGGCCATACATGGCATGTAGGCTTGATGGCTGGGTAGAATTTTTGAAACCCAATACATGCCGTGTCCCTCCTAGACACACTGTGTATGATATAAATACATGGCGTGTGGGTGAGTTGGCGAGGAAGATATGGGAAACGAAGTACACGCCGTGTACCCCTAGGTACATGCCGTGTACCCCTAGGTACACGCCGTGTACGCATGTTGGTAGGTTTGGGAAAGTGAGTCAGCAGAATTCAAGCCGCTAAATGAAAATTTAAATGATATACATGGCGTGTAGTCAAAAGTACACACCTTTTACTTTCTTTATTCCCCCGCTAAAACGGGCATTAGCCTCATTTTTGAGGCAAAACACTTGTGTGCCGCCCGGTTTTACGAACCGAGCTGACTGAAGCTCAATCTTGATCCTGGGTCTTCGTCCGAGACCGGTTTTGATCACCGAAAGATGCGTTGGAACCCCCTCAATAAGGTCTCGATTCCTCTTGAGTCATTTTGTTTGATTTCGGTTCTAGAACGAGTTATAGGGGTTTGAGCGGTTTTGCTTCTTTTGTAGATCTACCACGTTTTAGACCAAATTGGAGGCTATTACTGGAGGTTTAGCATCTTACGAGTCTCAGGTTGGTGGTGCATACCTCTTTTTGTGTTTTCATGGTCTTTTGGGTGATGCGGCCTTCGGCGCGTTTTCCGGTATTTTGAGCGGGACCCGTTTTATCTGCTGTTTCATATTGAATTGATTGTTGGACCTATGGGATGCCTTTGGGTATTCCCTGTTACTAGTTTTTCTTGAGCGGGGCCAGGTGAGGGGCCGTTTCTCATCGGGGCATTTTGGCTGGGGGATTCCAAGATGGTTTAAATTGCAATAGTAATGTTTTAAACTGTTGAGTTTAATTTATTAAGACTACTGTAAATTGTTAGAGGCATTCAAGACCTCGGTGCTATTGACTGATACCCGTTGGGTTAAGGCAATTCTACTGTTTGAATGTTTTGCCTATTTATGTGTCCGGTTTAAATTTTTTATATATGCAATTGCTGAATTTCACATGTTGGACCCCTTTAGGTTGTGTTGGGAATAGCCCAGATATTCTTGAGTGATGCTGATCACATGTTAGGCTTGGACTGGGTTACATTGGGTGGTTCTGACCATAGGATTGGGCATCATGGACGTCAGTTTGAGGCAGGATGACTATCAGGTTGGGCATGGCCTGGGTTACTGGGATGGCGATGCCATTATACTTGAGCGACATAATTGCAAGGACACAAGGTGTCAGAGGTGTTGTGGCTTGGGTACTATTTTGGTGATTACCGCTCACCCGAAAACTTTGAGTAGTGTGCACACAGAGATACTCTGTGATGAGGTGGTTTTGACCACTTGTGTGGGTAGAGGCCCCCGTAGTTGCGATTTAGGTATTTTGGTTGGGGGTGCTAGCCGTAGGAAGCCACGTGGAAGGTGAGGAGCCTTCGGGGGAGAGCATCGAGACTATTGGGTTGGGGGATGAGGCTCGCCGTGATTTGAGGACAGACGTCACTATCCCTCCGGTTACATTATTGAGGGCAGATATCGCTGTCCCTTCAGTTTCTTATTGAGGACATGTATTGCTGTTCCTCCGGGTTACTTCCTGGGTGTGCCTTCGGGACGTCGGTACTTGAGACACGCGGTGTCAGGGGCACATGGTGTCGGGATAAATGACAGAGATTCCGGCATCGGCCGAAGTAGGTGACACTCTGTGGTGGCTACTGAGCACCAGTGGAGTTAGTGTTTATTTGTGCATTGTAATGTTTACTACTTCCCTTATAAATGCATGACTGCTTAAACACTCATATTAGGTACGCACCATTGGGTGGTATCCTATTGAGATTTGTCTCACACCCTGCACGGGCCCTTCGGGATGCATGTAGAATTTATGGACTTACGTGCAGGAAAGAGGCCATCTTTAGGAGCTGGGATGAATTAGTTGTTGCATTGAGATGGTATGGAACTTTAGGTCTTACCTAGCTGGGGTTACTCTGTTTTTCTTTCTTTACTTGTATCATCATGCTTACTTGTTTGTATCTACTATTGGTTATCCATTGGAGCCCCTTTTGTTTATTGACTTGATATGGATGCATGTTTGGTTTGTTTAGTCGTTACCAGTGATTAGCATGCTATTGTGTTTACTTTGCGCTACTATTTTTTATATTTATTGCTTCCGCTGTTTATTGATATTGAATGTGCTTCCGCTCTGCGGGTCTGGTTTAAGTCTGCCGAGTCTTTTATTCCGCTGCATCTCTACTATTATACTTGGACCAGTTCCATTATTATTATCCTATGAGAGGGTATAACCTCCCCACTATACCTATTAGAGCCTAGATTCTAGTTGGCATCCTTTGGCGTTCGGGGAGGTACACCTAAGGTAGTATCACCTGACCCGTTTAGCACTGTTCAGGTGGCTGTTCGGGTCCGGGTTGTTACAAAGTGGTATCAGAGGAGTTCTTGACAGGGATCTAGTAGCAGTGTTTTACCAGCTACTAAAGAGATTGAGGCTTCTATTTTATTTCTGTTGGTTTTACTATTTGGGATATGGTATACTGGAGATATGTTGTTACTGTAACTGGGTTTCTAGCTTGTGGTTGGGTGCCTGCAGCCCCAGGTATGAGGGATGGACCAAGTTACCTTGGGTGGGAATTGCTGTTTTCTTTTTTGCTCAGATTACCGTTTATATGATTTCCACCTCGGTGGATCACTTGGTGTGTGATTTTATTGATTGTGATATGTGACCCTTGACCGGTGCGTTAAGGGAGAATTGGACCTTGGCCTGGTATGGTAAGGCTCATTTTCTTGGCTTTTTATATGCACATTTTATGTTATTTCAATTTCATAACTGCATGTATGATTTGTGAAGTGATAATACCATGCGAATAAAAAAATAAATTCTCATTATTTATATGATTTGAAATGTGAATAGGTGAAATTCCTGATATAATTTCTTTTTGTCGCAATGTGTATGTCATGCTTTGTATATTTGTAGAATTGCATGTGGCAGGATATTTGGGTCTAGCTCTTGTACGAGCAGGTAGGTACTTTGGTTGAGGTGATTTTGATCACCAGGATTGGGCAACTCGGTCATTGGTTTGAGGCAATGTTGGTTGTCAGGATGGGCATGGCCCGAGGTACTTTTGATACTTGGATCCGTTAGGGGCAGGTAAGGAGGCCATGAGGCCAGGATGCTGTGGGGCATGGGTTGCAGTGGGGGAGAGTAAGGGTAGTAGTTATGGACTACCTTTTACTGATTTCTTATATGCGTTGAATATATATTGTTAAATATATATATGGGCTATCTGACCATTTATGGTATTCAACGGGTTCCTTTTTGGGGGACTCAGATGGAGCGTCAGAAGGGAGATGGTATAGTGTCGCAGGTACAGGATCAGGTTCAGGATTCGGTACAGACAGAGCATGAGCTGCAGGTACAGGCTCAGGGACAAGATCAGGTTGAGGATTCAGTACAGGTAGAACAACAGCCGGGTTTGGAATCATTCGGGCCATGGCTCAACGATCAACTCTGAGCTAGTTTGGTGCAGGTTTGGCAGAGGATCGATAGAGGCGCATAGGGTACAAAGCTGTCTATGGCATATCTGACGTAGGAGTTCTAGTTGCAGCACCCACTTCTTTTTCAGGGTGAGGGTGGTCCGTAGGCGGCTGAGAACTGGATAGAGAGTATGAAGATGATCTTTGAGCAGCTCGAGACGCCTCCAGGGCAGAGGGTTAAGCTGGCGATGTACATGCTGAGAGGACCGGCGAAGTGTTGGTGGGATGTATAGGTTCAGGCTCGTAGGCATGAGGGACTGGCATAGAAGGACTTTGAGGATAGGTTCTTTGAGAAATTTTACCTAGATACACTGAGGGCATAGAAATCTTGGGAGTTCTTGAGTCTTCAGCAGGGAGACATGTCCGTTATGGACTATGCAGCTACCTTCATAGATCTATCTCTCTTTTCACCTGGTATGATAAGTGATGACACAGATAGGGTGAGGCGCTTCGAGTATGGCTTACGACATGCCATTCGGGTCCAGGTGTATATCTTCAGGATGGGTTCTTTTTCAGAGGCAGTGAATCAGGTGCCCATAGTAGAGGGATACCAGAGGGATAGGCCCCAGGTTGGCCGGGGAACGGTTTCAGGTGAGGGTTCAGACAACAGGAAGTGAGGATGGGATGAGTTCCAACAGGGCAGTCAGGCCAGGGATTCAACTAGACTACCTCGTGGTAGTTCTTCAGTGATTTTCTTTTAGTGTGGACATCTGGGACATGTTTGGACTCAGTGCGATAGGCCTCCAAAGGAGTGTCAGGCATGTGGATAGGTCAGGAATCTAGAGAGGTTTTACAGGAATCCTTCTTAGACAACTGGTAGACAGGGACCAGGACAGATGGTGACATCTGGAGTTGGTTCAGGTTCGGTACCAAGAGAGGGTAGCTGGGTTTCAGCTGCACGCAGAGGATGTGACAGAGATAGCAAGATCCAGCTAAGGGGTCAGTGGCCGGTGACTGGAGCAGTACCACATGAAGGATAGGCATCAGGCAGTCGTACTTCATGATAGGTGCACGCCGTGGATCTGCCAGGGGATGAGTAGGCTGATGAGCTGACAACGGTTAGAGGTACACCGCAGGTGTGGCCGTGATTTCTCGTTTTCTTTTTGGCATGACCTACTAAGGCATGTTGGTTTTGAGTGCACGTGATGCACATGATTTATGTCGACTGACTAGATTCTAGTCAGTGGGATTGGCACCATATCTAGTGCGTGATATATATATATATATATATATATATATATAAATATATATATATGAGATGCGTAGCATCAAGAGCATCGAGGATGTGGGTTACTTGAGGTGCCGTGGGCATCTGGGCATCGAGGATGCAGGTTACTTGAGGTGTTGTGGGCAGCAGGTCATCAAGGATGCAGGTTACTTGAGGTTCCGTGGGCATCGAGGCATTAAGGACGCGGGATACTTGAGGTGCTGGGCACCAGGTTCATTTTTGAGCATCCATGGGATGCAGGACCTTGTGGAGGCAGACACCGATGCAGTGCGGGATACGTTGGGTGTTGGGGATGACACATGAGCACCAATGAGGTGCAGGGGTGATGATGCATCATGGAAGGACTATGTGTCTGGAAAATAGGTTAGTAAACCTTGTTACCTTGACTTTTGTTGGGTTGAGACCGGGTTAGGCGATTCCTAAGGTGGGGAGCCCCTTGAGGAATTTAGCCGGGACCTTTGAGACCAAAAAAGTTTGGGTTACTTTGAACGGGGTGGTATGTTTGGTGCCATCTTTAGGTTTCATTGGATATCTCGGGGATGAGCTATGTTAAGGTGGGGAGATTGTAAGAACCCTAGTTTTTATAACGGGTCAAAATCCCGACCATGTTTGAATTTTTGACTTGTTTCTGAGGAAACTGGATAAAATGGGCAGTTTATGGAAATTTCTAGACTGCACGCCATGTAATTTAAGTACACTTCATGTATATGTTATGCGAGTACTGGCCGTGTGCTTGCCGAGTACATGCCGTGGGATGACCGTGTAGAAATTTCATACTACACGGCCTGTAGTTTAAGACACACCGTGTACCCGTGACCGTGTGGAGGCCATACATGGCGTGTAGGCCTGATGGCCGAGTAGAATTGTTGAAACCCAGTACATGTCGTGTCCCTCCTGGACACGCCATGTAGTCTAGCCGTGTATGAGAGAAATACATGGCATGTGGGTGAGTCGATGAGGAAGAGAATGGAAACGAAGTACACGCCGTGTACCCCTAGGTACACACTGTGTACACATGTCGACAGGTTCGGGAAAGTAAGTCAGCGGAATTATAGCTTCCAAATGAATAGTTAAATGATATACATGGCATGTAGTCAAAAGTACATGCTGTGTACTTTCTTTTTTCTTGCTAAAACATGCAGTAGCCTCATTTTTTAGGCAGAACACTTATGTGTCACCCGGTTTCGTGAACCGAGCCAGCTGGAGCTCAATCTTGCTCCTGGGTCTTTGTCTGAGACCCATTTTGATCGCCAACAGATGTGTTGGAACCCCCTCGGTTAGGCCTCAATTCCTCTTGAGCCATTTTGTTTGATTTCTATTCTAGAATGAGTTATAGGGGTTTGAGTGGTTTGGATTCTTTTGTAGATCTACCATGTTTTATACCAAATTGGAGGCTGTTACCAGAGGAGTAGAATCGTACGAGTCTCATGTAGCTGGTGTATACATCTTTTTGTGTTTTTGTGGTCTTTTGGGTGATGTGTCCTTCAACGCGTTTTCAAAATTTTGAGTGGGACCCATTTTATCTGCTATTTCATATTGAATTGATTGTTGGACCTATGAGATGCATTTGGGTATGCCCTGTTACTAGTTTTTCTTGAGCGGGGCCAGGTGAGGGGTTGTTGCTTATCCGGGTATTTTGGCTGGGGGATGCCAAAATGGTTTAAATTGCAATATTAATGTTTTAAACTGTTGATTTTAATTTATTAAGCCTACTTTAAATTGTTAGAGGCATTGAAGACCTCAGTGCTATTGACTGATAACCATTGGGTTAAGGAAATTCTACTGTTTTAATGTTTCGCCTATTTATGTGTTCGGTTTAAATTTTTTATATATGCAATTGCTGAATTGAACATGCTGGACCCCTTTGGGTTGTGTTGGGTAACGCTCAGATATTCTTGAGTGATGCTGATCACAGGTTGGGCTTGGCTCGGGTTACGTTGGGTGGTTCTGACCACGGGATTGGGCGTCATGGACGTCAGTTTGAGGCAGGATGACTATCAAGTTGGGCATGACCTGGGTTACTGGGATGACGATGCCATTAGACTTGAGATACATGGTCACAGGGACACTAGGTGTCAGTGGTGTTGTGGCTTGGGTACTATTTTGGTGATTACCACTCACCCAAAAACTTCGAGTAGTGTGCACACAGAGATACTCCGTGATGAGGTGGTTTTGACCACTCATGTGGGTAGAGGCCCTCGTAGTTGTGGTTTAGGTATTTTGGTTGGGGGTGCTTGCTGTAGGAAGCCACGTGGAAGGTGAAGAGCCTTCGCGGGATAGCATCAAGACTATCGGGTTGGGGGATGAGGCTCGCCATGATTTGAGGGCAGACGTCGTTGTCCCTCTGGTTACATTATTGAGGGAAGATATCACTGTCCCTCCAGTTTCTTATTGAGGATAGGTATTTCTGTTCCTTCGGGTTACTTCCTGGGCATGCCTTTGGGATGTCGGTACTTGAGACACGTGGTGTTAGGGGGCACATGGTGCTGGGTTACATGAAAGAGATTCCGGCATTGGCCAAAGCTGGTGACACTTCGTGGTGTCTGCTGAGCACCAGTGGATTTAGTGTTTATTTGTGCATTGTAATATTTACTTATTTCCTTACAAATGAATGACTGCTTAAACACTGATATTAGGTACACACCATTGGGTGGTATCCTACTGAGATTTGTCCCACACCCCGCACGGGCCTTTCGGGACGTGTGCAGACTTTATGGATTTACGTGTAGGAAAGAGGCCGTCTTCAGGAGCTGGGCTGCGTTAGTTGTTGCATGGAGATGGTATATACCTTGAGGTCTTACCTAGCTGGGGATACTCTGTTTTGATTTCTTTACTTGTATCATCATGCTTACTTGTTTGTAGATACTGTTGGTTAGCCATTGGATCCCCTTTTTTTTAGTGAATTGCTATGGATGCATGTTTGTTTTGTTTAGTAGTTACCACTGATTAGCATGATGTTGTCTTTAATTTCTGATGCTGTTGTTTATATTTATTGCTTATGCTATTTATTGATATTGAATGTGCTTCCGCTCTGCGGGTCTGGTTCGAGTCTACTGAGTCTTTTATTTCGCTGTATCTCTACTATTATACTTGGACCGGTACCATTATTATTATCCTCTGAGAGGGTATAGCCTCCTCACTATACCTATCAGACCCTCACTGCTAGTCGAAAGCCTTTGGCATTCGGGGAGGTGTGCCTAACATAGTATCACCCGACCCATTTAGCACTGTTTGGGTGGCTGTTCGGGTATTTAATTATTTTATTTACGATTATGCCATTTTTGGGTTCTCTCACAGGAGATTTGTACAGACTAATCTTAAGTCGCGCCTAGGGTAAACTTGCCATACTGAGCGTAATGATGCCCTCATATTTCTAATCCGAGTAACCATTTAATTGTTATTCCACTTTTTTAGGAAAAGTGCTTACACGCATTAACTTAAGCTTAACAAAACTTCTACGGATCATTCCGGGCACTCCGGTCCTCAGAATCGTGCGCCGTCAGATTTCACAAACTCATAAAAGTCCCATATATTTTAAAAAAATACATGGAAATTCTGAATCTTTAAATTCTCCCCACCTCCCGGATTTACGTCCCCATAAGTCACAACTCATAACTAAGGGAACAAGTGGGGGTTGTGAGCCCGCATCTGAGCCTCCCGCTCCCATGTGCTCTCTGGAAGGTTCCCGTGATGCCAGAGAACACGCACCAGAGGTATCAACTGTCTATGAAGGACCTGATCCTGTCGATCCTCAATCTCTACTGTAACCTTCGTAAAAGTCGCCCCATTATCGACGTCCATCTCGCCATGGTCGATGATGTGAGAAGGGTCATGCAAGTATCTCCTCAGCTAGGATACGTGGAAGACGTTATGCACCCGGTGCAACTGAGGTGGAAGAGATAAGTGGTATGCGACTCAACAACTCTGCTGAGGACCTGGAAAGGTCTGATGAACCTCAGAGATAACTTGCTACCTCGGCCAAATCTCCACAAACCTTGTCAAGTTGAGACCCGTAGAAAGATGTGGTCGCCATCCTTGAACTCCAGAGGTCTCCGTCTCCTATCAGCATATGACTTCTGCCTGATCTGTGCAGTCTTCATCGGCTCCTGGATGATCTACACCTTCTCCGTGGTAGCTCATACCATCTCCGGTACCACTAGTGCTGACTCCCCAGGGTAAGTCAAGCACAAAGGTGATCTGCAAGGTCGCCCGTACAATGCCTTGAAAGGTGACATCCCAATGGTGGAGTGATAGCTGTTGTTGTATGAAACTCCACCAAAGGAAAGTGATCCTCCCAACTGCGACCGAAGTTGAGGACACATGCATGGAGCATATCCTCAAGGGTCTGAATGGTCCGCTCAGTCTGACCATCCGTTTGAGGATGGAAGGTGGTGCTCAAACGAAGTTGCATCCCGAAAGCTTCCTGCAACCCCTTCCATACCCGGGAAATAAAATGTGCATTATGGTCAGAGACAATTGTCAAAGGTACTTCATGTATTCACACAATCTCCTAAAATTAGAGGCATGCCAAGATCTCTATTGAACTCTACTCTTCGATCGGTAGGAAGTGGGCCGACTTGGTGAGTCGGTCAACGATCACCCAAATCAAGTCATGTCCCCTAGATGTATGTGGAAGTACTATCACGAAGTCCATAGATATCCCATCCCACTTCCACTCTGAGACATTTAAGAATGAACCAAGCCTGCTGGTACAAAATGCTCTGCCTTCACTTACTGACAAGTGAGGCACCGAGATACAACTGAACAAATTCTTTCTTCATTCTCGGCCACCAGTGTTATCATTAGTGATCCTGGTTCATCTTCGCCACTCCTAGATGTACCGCTAGATGGGATGTGTGAAACTCCCTCAAAACGTCCTCCTGAAGTTACACTAGTACCATAGTACGTCCTCTGAATATGATGACGTGCTCCCCACCTTCAGAAAATCCATTAGGTTCCTGCCCTGTGGATATCTGAGCATGTCATGTCTCGCAGTCAGCATCCCCATGTTGTGCCTCCCTGACTTATTGAAGAAGTGGGGGAGTGACTGTAAGTTACTGAAGGAAGGATGCTCCATCTCTATCCACAAAGGATATCTATAAAGCAGCCAGCTGCTCTATCACTTCACTCAGCAGATGTAGGCTAGATCTCCTGTTGAGTGCGTCTGCTACCATGTTCCCCTTCCTAGGAGTATATACTATCTCAAAGTCAACTTCTACTGCCACGAGGGTGAGGTTGGATGACTCACAAGTGATTGGTTGCACTCTCCTATGCATGAGTTTATCCTATGCTTCCTGGGTTTCCTTTTTTTCCAACCAAGGAAACCCCCATCCCAACGTTGTAGATAAACCACAACCTCTTTTCCTAATATTGTTAATCTGAGTATGAACTGTGGATGTCAAGTCCAAACCCAAACTAACGTCATAAGGCCTCAACGCTTCCACCAAGATGTTCCAATCGAAACTCTTACCTCAAGGGTCATATCACACCATCAACGTAAGTGTGATTATCTAGTCTCCTCCCAAAGGTATCTCCAGACGTGAGGGTCAAGTCAACGGTTTAACCGAAAACTCTTGGTCCTGGAAAAGATTCGTGGAAGGAATAAATGATTGGTACCTACGTCTATTGATATGGAAGCTAGTAGCAGACATATACCGTACCTCAAATCATTCCTATAGCCCTTGGGTCACATTCCTTAACTATATGCAACAACTCTCTTCTCCTGTCCTCCAGCTCCCTATGCCTGGCGAGGTCCACAAAAAGGGGGTGGTTGTAATATGTCAAAAATTGCACCACCACATGCTACTCTCCTAGCTCGGCTTCCACATATTCTACCCTATAGATTCATCTGTCCGTATTACATACTCTTCCTAAAACATTTTACATGCCCAAGTCTCTGAGACTAGCGCTAGTTCCCTACTTTCCCACTGATAACATTCACTGGCTGTATCCGTTCATCCAAAGAACATTCAACCACAAAGGTTCTCTCTAGCACCCTAGCATAAGTAGGAATTCATAGAGTAATAGTACTGGCTCAGATGTCCTTTAAACACACCTCGATCGGAAGATCGATCCCTGAGGCACTGATCATATCGTATTCAGTGAGTACCAGGAAAGATTGGTACGCCTCGACGAATAATCAGCTACCGACATGTCGTCCTGCCGAAGCTGTAGAAGTTCTAGAGAACTCTCAGCCACCTCCTTGAGCCAGTCCCCATCCTCCTGTGAGTCGGGCTTACCTCAGAACCTTAGGGGTATCTGATGTTGAAACACGTGTAAGGCACTAAGCCTACATGTGTCCTCTACTGGTACCGCCAGTTGTAACTGCTGACCAACAAGTGGTGATATAGCTGGCATACTACCCAAAGGTACTATCTCGAGTAGTGGTCCATGTACCGAAGCCTCATAACTAAGAGGACCGTCCTCATGGTCACTCACTGAAAAAGACTAGTAGCTAAGACCACCATCTACTCTACTGGCATCTCAACTACATGGTAAACTCTAGCAATCGCCTCCAGCCAGCCCTCAAGTGCGTGGGAAACTGTCTCGCCTCAAAACCTCCGAGGCCTCTTCTGATGGAACTCATGCAACGCGCTCAGTCGGCATGCACCGTCCACTAGTATGGCTGGTGGTATCTGCTGCCCAAAAGGTGGTGGTTTTTCTGGTACACCACTCGAAGGTGCCAACATAGTAAGAGGGACCTGCACCAGAGCCTTGTTGCTCTGTGGGCTGTCAATGCATACAAATCTCGGAACTCTAACTGGCTGTCTGCGTGGAGGCATCCTGAAAGAAATAGATGCGACAAAATCAAAAGATTATACCTGGTGAGATTACTTAAGAAATCACAAATAAAAAAAAATGCAATCAGTGTTTTCATGCACAGAGTTGGAAATCAGAAGTCAGGGTTCTAGTGTATGGATACGTCGGCCACCGCATCAACACTGGACTCCCTAAAATGAAAACCGTACTCACTACACTTAACACTATTTCTTCAAAAAAAAACATCAGAGTCCTAAGTTATATGGTAGAACCAACTCCTCTGATACCAATTTCTCACGACCTTTCCCCCGAGGCCCATGCCGTGACTACCCCAAGCCCACCTTCCATAGGCCAGGGACTAGCGACTAGCACCAAAGGCATAATTCCTCAAAATTGGGAAGGCATTGCCTTTATAACTAGTAAACGCACACAACAGAGCACACAGCTGGATAAAAAACACTAAGTAAACTATATAAAAAAATAGTTCTGAAAAGTAAAAGGGGCTGGAAATATAAGCCCAACTGTAAAGTACAAGGAACTGGAAGTACAAGTACAACTGAAGAAAGGAAGAAAAAAAACTGCTGGGTCATCCTCCAGAATTCGTACCTAAAGGGTAAGTACAGATAGCCTCCATAGCTCTCCACATCCATCTGTCTCCTCCATGCACCGTCACGCCTTATAGTCCACCTCCAGGTACCGTCCAGTCTTGGTACTCTTAGCCTCGGTCAGCACTGTCCGTTGTCTGCATCCAACAAAATGAGCTGCGGGCATAGCCCATGCAGGGGTGAGTATAATGATACTCAATAGGGACCCCGAGACCCTCAAGGTCTCACAAAATCCAACAAAGATAAACCACAAGAATGAAATAAACAGATAACCCCACTTAGGTATATGCCCATACATATACCTAAGTTATCAAGTAATCAATCTCAATCACGAGGTAAACAAAAAAGTTACCGACTCATCTCACAGAGGTATATAACTTTTGTAGAGAGTTAGAGATGATTAGATATAGACACTAAATCATCTATTCTGTCGAACCAATGTAGGATCCAGGAATAGTAGTCAGAGCAGTCAAACCCACACAGGATCCAGGAACAGTAGTCAGAGCTGTCAAATCCACATAGGATCCAGGAACAGTAGTCAGAACTATCGAACCCACATAGGATCTAGGAACAGTAGTCAGAGATGTCGAACCCACATAGGATCCAGGAACAGTAGTTAGAACTGTCAAACCCATGCAGGATCCAGGAACAATAGTCAGAGCTATCAAACCCACACATGATCCAGAAACATTAGTCAGAACTGTCGAACCCACACCGGATCCAGGAACAGTAGTCAGAACTGTCGAACCCACACAGGATCTAGGACAAGTAGTCAAAGGTGTTGAACCCACATAGGATCCAGGAACAGTAGTCAAAACTGTCGAACCCACACAGGATCCTGGAACAGTAGTTAGAACTGTCGAACCCACACAGGATCCAGGAACAGTAGTCAGAGTTATCAAACCCACACAGGATCTAGGAACAGTAGTCAGACCTGTCGAACCCACACATGATCCATGAATAGTAGTCAAAGCTATCGAACCCACACAGGATCCAGGAACAATAGTCAGAACTGTCAAACCCACACAGGATCCAGAAACAATAGTCAGAACTGTCGAACCAACATAGGATCTGAGAACAGTAATCAGAGATGTCGAACCCACACAGGATCCAGGAATATTAGTCAGAACTATCAAACCCACACAAGATCCAAGAACAGTAGTCAAAACTATCGAACCCATACAGGATCTAGGAATAGTAGTCAGAAAGCAGCCAGCCACAGGGTTCCCGCACAAATCACGCTTGATTTCGGGAGGGTCCGCTCCTCAAGACAAGTGTCAATAAATCAACTACCACGAAGTCCCACGAAGAATTATCCCAAAGGTCTGCTATGTAATAGGGGTCTTAACGCAACAGATGACGCGTCAGTCAGACGCCCAGTCTGTGAATTATTATCCTTTTAGTCCCAGGGCCCCGGTTGGATTTGTTCTCGATCTAACCTGACCGTATCTCAACTATACCCCAAAATATAGTGGGGTATACTCTAAGGGACCATCAAGCTCCAAGATTACCAGCGCCGCTGACGGTTCGTCAAACGGGCATCTAGTGCCAAAGATATGGCCAAAAGAGAGTAAAGGGTCGGTAGTAGGCCCGGGTCCGATCCGACCCGGTCAGACCGACTCGGGCTGTCTTAGTGTGGGCCGAACCGGTTTAGGTCGTCCCATCCAGACCCGTTGGGTCTGGCCTGGCTCGTTGGGTTTGGCCCCACCTGCTCAGCCCAGCCCAGCAGGACGCGAGGGGCCGCTAGGGCGCGGACCGGCCGTGAGGGCACGGACCGGCCGCGGGTCGGTGCGAGGGCGGTTCAGCCCGAAGGTTGCCGCGTGGGAGGCTCGGCCCAGAGGGCCCCGTGAGGGCGTGACTCGGCCCAGAGGCCACCGTGAGGGCACAATTAGGGGTGGCGCGGCCGAGGCCGGTTCAGTCGGGTGGCCGCGGGTCGGCCGGGGGCCGGGCGGCCGGGAGGCGCGGCTCGGGCCGAAGTGGTTTGGCCGGGGCACACAGGAGGCTAGCGGCGGCCAGGATCCAGGTGGCATGGGCCAGCATGGTTCAGCCGGGGTGCACGGGAGGCCGGCGGCGGCCGAGAGCCGGAAGGCCGGCGGGCAGCCAGGATCTAGGTGGCTGACGGGCGGCCAAGAGACAGAATGCCAGAGCGCCACGAGGGGTGGCGTATGACAACCCTGTTTTATTACAAACTTAAACATGATTTATTACATAAAACATAACTTGAAACAACAAAGAAGATCGAGAGGTGTAGTGTATTTGGGGCTTATGAACATTACATACAAACTTAGAACATTAAATACAACATCTTTATTGAAAACTTCCTTTACATGACCACTACATTCCCTCGTACTTAATATTGCATGGGATAACCTGAGGACATGCATAAGAAAAGGGTGAGCTATAAAGCCCAATAAGGGAATACACATGGAATAAAATGAGGAGTACAATACATGTTAGACAATAGGCATATCAATAGAGCACAAGAGAAACATGAACATAAAGGCATGATAAAGCATGATAATCATAACATGGGAATGTGACAACAACACTTAACATGGAATTATAATTAGCCAAGGCTCATTGCACATGGAGCATGAGTAAATCATCATTGCACATAAAGCATGAGTAAACCCTCGTTGCACTTGAATTAGCATGATTCAACACTCATTTCACATGATGTATCATGATACTATACTTTACCCAATGCATTGGAGCACTATAAGGGGGAACCCTTCTTAAACATTTCATTTCATGCATAAGTGTGCCACATGGATCATAAAACATTGATTCATTAAAAATAATCATTTATTCCACGATAAAGGAATGTGGAATTCATACATGAAACTTTATAATCAATAAGTAAATGTGCATAAAGGTGAATACCCTTGATGGAGAAATGGGCATGGTATTCACTACACAATGGCATTGGCTTAGAAAATCGGTGCGATTTCGGCAGCATAACGGTGTGACATAAGAATTCATAAAAAAATTGATGAGAGAGAAAGGGGTTCCTCATAATATTTATATTTAATTGACAGTAAGGAGGTCATATATATACATGTCCCAACAATTGTAATGGAATTTAGGTTCATGATACAAGAGCATTGCTTGAATGTAAAAAAGAGAGAGAAGTTCCTTTCAGAATTTTGGCATAGTAACGGGTGTACATGGGAGGCATTTAATGAGAGAGAAAGGGATATCCCATAATTAAAACAATAAGAGGTAAGCATGGGAGAGGTGTGAAACCCTACCCCAACATTCATAATTGAAATCAAGAGGGCAATACAACTTAATAAAAATTGACAAAAATGAGAAAGGAAGAAAAAACCCTTACTTGGAAGTGTGCTTCCAAAGGCTAGAGAGAGGCTTGTGAGAGGATTCTTGGGAGCTTGACGCACCTTGGGAGGATTATAGAGAGAGTAGGGCAGAGGTTGGACGAACTAAAAAGGTTTTGAGTGAGGAGGAAGTGGGAGCTTGGGTGGGTTTATATAGGAAAGGTGAGGGAATTCTTTATTATTTAGGTTTGGGTCCCCTTACATTAAATTAATCCAAACCACAAACCATCCCATGGTTTTTGCCCATGGTTTTTGGAAAATGGAAGAGTAAAACAATATTTTATAAGGCCAAAGTCCGAACTTATTAAAATAATAAGGTTGCTTATGTGGAGGTGAGTCACACTCCCATGGAAATTAATTTAAAAAGACAAGGTGTTTAATAAATCTTGAGGGGTCCATTAATACTTTGAAAAGTAAGTCAAAAAAACCAAAAATCACATTATTTTAATGTTAAAACATATATTGGACTAAAATAAGGATTATAGTATTTTATTACATCACTATTGGGTCATTAGGATGTCATAAAACACATTATATATTTAAACGGTATTTAATTTTTACCCAAAAATTTGACTATCTCGGAAAATTATGAAAAATTCACTGTTGGATAATTTTGACGTCTTGATTCCAGAAATAAAATTTATTTTATCTAAATAATTTTCTAAATATGTTAATTTTCACCTTCAAAATAAAAACTGACATTTATCGAAAATTCACGGGTTTTGACAGAAATGGCTTTCAAACCTTAATAAAAATTATAATTGCATTCATAAAATTATAAGATCATTTATATTTAATAAAAATTAATTTAATAATAATAATTATATTTTATTAAAATATTATTTAGTTAAAAAATCCCTTAATTTAATAAAATATAATTCTTAATTAAATAATAACTAAAACACTATTTTTACTTTAAAAACTATTTACAATGTATCAAAAATGACTAGAAATTATATTCATTATTATATAAAAAAATAATGTACATGAACATAGTACTACTTATTTGTTACATAACCCCTTAAAATAGCCACATAAGACCTAAGGGTAAGGTGTGCGATGGTGACATACTCTTGGGGTGGCTCGGATAACATCGCTCGAGTGGTCATTTCAATCAACTTCCACTTTTCCCGTAGATGGTCACGTTCGAGCTTGACATGATGAAGCTCAGCTTGGGCTTGGTCAAGGGCGAAGACCAAAGACACCACCTCTTTTCGGAGCTCCGAAAAATGGGCTTTGTATGGGGAAATTCTACTGGATGAGGCCATCGCTTCCTTTGTCTGAGTAAATTGGATTTGTTAAAGTCCTATATTTATACTAATCGTGTGATCACTGTTCAACGACTATATTAGCAACGATCAAAATTCTTAACATAAAACCAATGAAGTTTACGTTTTATATAAACATAAAGAGACATTTAATTATATCAAGAGGGATTTCCATTAATGAAACTTTGGGTCGTTACAATATTCCCCCCTTAAGAAATTTCTCCCACGAAATTTTTATTTTCCCACACTAAAATAGATGTGGGTAACTCAGCTTCATCATTTCCTCCGATTCCCAAGTCACTTCTTCAGACTTTTGGTTTCTCCACAACACCTTGATGAGGGGAATTGTCTTATTTCGTAGAACTTTTTCTCTACGATCTAATATCTTAACTGGTTGCTCCTTATATGAAAGATCATCTTCCAATTGTACTACCTCAGAAGAGATTACAAGTGAAGGGTCCGGTATGTACTTCCTTAAGAGGGATACATGAAATACATCATGTACTTTGGCCATGGCAGGTGGAAGTGCTAGTCGATAGGCCACATCCCCGACACGATCAATAATCTCGAAGGGGCCGATGTACCTTGGACTTAACTTCCCTTTCCTTCCAAACCTCATGACCTTCTTCCACAGAGATATGCGTAGAAACACCATGTATCCAACTTTAAACTCAAGGTCTCATCAATGATTATCTGCATAACTCTTTTGTTGACACTGGGCTGCCTTGATATGCTGCTGAATGGTTTTCACATTTTCCACCATTTTCTCGACCATTTCTGGTCCAAGCAGCTTACGTTCAGTAACCTTATCCCAACATGCCGGTGTTCTGTACCTTTTCCCATATTGGGCTTCATATGGTGCCATTTAGATGCTTGAGTGGAAACTATTGTTATAAGAGAACTCAACCAGAGTAATATGTTGATCCCATCCTCCTTTAAAGTCCATTGAGCATGCTCTAAACATGTCCTAAAGTGTTTGGATAGTCCGCTCGGATTGGCCATCAGTTTGAGGATGATAAGCCGTACTAAAGTTCAGTTCAGTATTCAGAGCATGTTGAAGACTCTTCCAAAACTTAGAGGTGAATCTTGGATCTCGGTCAGACACAATAGATAATGGTACTCCATGCAGCTTTACCACTTCCCTGATATATATATGTGCCAGTTGATCCAAATAGAAATCCTCCCGAATAGCAACGAAGTGTGCAGTCTTTGTAAGACGATCCAAAACAACCCATATTGCATTGTTTCCTTTTGATGTCCTCGGAAGTCCAGTGACAAAGTCCATGGTGATGTTCTCCCATTTCCAATCTGATATGGGAAATGGTTGCATCATCCCCTTAGACTTCTACCTCTCTGCCTTCACATGCTAACACACCAAACACTTTGATGTATATTCAGCGATCTCCTTCTTCATATTATCCCACCAAAAGTTTTCTCAGAGATCTCGATATATCTTTGTGCTCCCTGGGTGAATAGAGAAATTCAAACTATGTGCATCATCCAAAAGTTCCTTCTTCAGCTCCGGACTTGATGGAACACATAGTATTTTCCCAAACCGTACAATTCCTTCTTCATTAACATTAAACTCTGAGGATTTCCCCTTTTTGATAGCTTCCACTTTTTATTGAATTCCAACATCATCCTTTTGAGCATCCTTTAACCTTTCTAAAAGAGACAGTTGAGCAATCATTTTTGAAAGGATTTATGATGTTCCATTCTCTATGATTCTCATGTCCATCTTCATCAAGTATAAGAAGATTGGATCCTTCTCAATTCTCATCATTGATAGAATCACTAGGTCCTTTCTACTTAGGGCATCTTCCACCTTGTTCGCTTTCCCAGGGTGGTAATGTATTGAACAGTCATAATCCTTGATGAGCTCCATCCATCTTCTCAGGCGCATATTAAGCTTTTTCTGTGTGAATATATATTTAAGACTCTTGTGGTCAGTATATATCTCACATTTCTCTCCATAGTGATAATGCCGCCAGATTTTCAAGGCAAAGATCACCGCCGCCAACTCCAGATCATGTGTTGGATAGTTTCGCTCATGGATTTTCTACTTCCTTAAGGCATAGGATATCACTTTATCATTCTGCATCAGCACACATCCTAAGCCCTTCTTTAAAGCATCAATGAATACCACAAAAAGCTCCCCACTTGTGGGTAAAGTGAGAACGAGCGCAGTGATAAGCCTCCTTTTCAACTACTTGAAGCTTTCTTCACATTCATCACTCCAAGAAAACTTTACTCCCTTTCGAGTTATCTTGGTAAGAGGGTTGGACAATCATGAAAAATTTCTCACAAATCATCGATAATATCCAGCTAACCCCAAGAAGCTATGGATATCTGTTATCGATGTTGGCCTCAACCATCCCTCAATTGCATCTATTTTGGAGGGATCCATAGATATACCATTGCTTGTGATGATATGGCCCAAGAGTGAGATATCCTTCAACAAGAACTCACACTTTATGTACTTTTCATAGAGCTTCTCCTTGCGCAAAGTCTCTAGTATAGTTTTTAAATGCTCCTCATGATCCTCCTTGGTTTTGGAGTATATTAGAATATCATTTATAAATACTACCACAAATTTGTCAAGGTAATATATAAAGACTCTATTCATCAAGTCCATGAATATTTATGGAGCATTGGTGAGTCTGAAAGGCATTACTATGAATTCATATTGCCCGTATCTTGTATGAAAAGCAGTCTTGGGGACATCTTCCTTCTTCACCCTTACTTGATAATATCCCAACCGCAAATCTACCTTGGAGAAGAATTGTGCTCTATGAAGCTGATCAAACAAGTCATAAATTATTGGGAGATGTTACTTTTTCTTTATCATGATTTTGTTAAGTTCACGATAATCGATGCAAAGCCGCATTGACCCATCCTTATTCTTGATGAAGAGGACTGGTGCACCCCATTGTGAAGCACTTGGGCGTATAAACCCTTTATCCAGATTCTCCTGTAGTTGTTTCTTCAGCTCTTCAAGCTCAAAAATAGCCATTCTATATGGAGTCTTGGATATTGGTAGTTCCCCAGGTATAAGTTCAATTGAGAACTCAATATCTCTTCTAGGAGGAAGGCCAGGCAGTTCCTCGGGAAACACTTCAGCGAATTCCCTCACAATAGACATTTCTTCAAGGATGGTTTCTTCCTTGGACTCAATCATCTGAGCTAGATACGCATGCTCATAAGGCAGTAATATTCATGCTGGAGATGATGGAACTAAAGGAGATTCATCTTCCTCCTTACACTTGTAAAGAATCAGGGGTCGATTCTCTATATGGAGTGTGATTTCCCTCTCCCGACAATTTATGTTGGCTCTATATAAGGAAAGCAAATCCATGCCAAGAATTACATCAAATTCCTCCAGAGGGAGTATGATGAGGTTCTCCGGGAAATTCAATCCACAGACTATAACAGGGGAGGACTTATATTCATGGGATGCAATGATTTCCCCATTTTCCGTACTCACCGGCATATTTACTTCCATGATTTGTGGTGGTGCTGGGATTGTTCTACTAAACTTTTGAGATATAAAAGAATGCGTAGATCCTGAATCAAAAAGTAAGTTCACTATTCTTGAATGAATAACTAGCGTACCTGTCACCACCTCGTTGTCGGGGTTCACTTTGGCAGAAGTGATGGAAAAATCTCTTCCTTGTTTCCTTGGAGGTTGTTGGTTGTCTTCGGAAACCCCTGTATTAGGGCACTGATTTGAAAAATGACATGGTTCTTTGCATTTGTAGCATTGAAAAACGTGTTGAGGTTCGAACGGAGCATTCCTCTCCTCTGTCGTAGCCGCGAGTCTTTCTTGCTGACAGTTAACAGCTAAGTCCTCTTCTCTTCCACACCTAAAGAATTTTCTCGTCCCCTTAAGGCAATTTCTAGGGTGCTTCTTTACACACTTTTGGAAAGTGGGGTGCTAGATCTTCTTAGCACCATTGGATTTATCCATAGGACCACCAGCATTGAAGTCCACCTTACACTTCTTGTCCCCATGATACCCCTGTGATTCCCCGATCTCCATTTCGACCTTGAGGGCACATCAGACAATTTCTTCATAGCTGTCAAAGTCACGGATCGTTAATGCTTTCCGCAAGCTAGGATTCGGCCCACCAAAGAAGTGGTCAACCTTGAATTCGGGGGTAACGACAAAGCTAGAAGCGTAACGTGCAAGCCTTGTGAAGTTTTCCTCGTACACTCCAACATATTCTTCATCTTTTTTTCTTGAGGGAAAGGAAGTCCCTTTCCATCTTAAGCCGGAGGGTGCACAAAAAATATTTATCGAAAAACATATTCCGAAATCCTTCCATTCCAAAACCTCGATATCCTACTCAGGCTTCGTATTTTTGATCAAGGTCCACCATTGATCAGCTTCACCCTCCATATGATAAGCTTCCAGGAGAACCTTCTCTTGTTCAGAAAATTGAAGGATGGAGAAGATCTTTTCAATGGAGTTGATCCATTGTTCAGCGATCATGGGATCGAATGATCCACTAAAAGTAGGATACCTTTGTCTCATGAAGCTCTCGATAGCAACTTGTTCTTTCTTGGGGGGGGGGGGTTGAACGTTCCTCTTGACCCGTGTTTCTATTCAAAACTTGAGTTAGCTTAGAGAGAAGCGTGACAAAGTTTGCGATTCTCGCTCCCATTGGATTGGGCATCTCATTAGTACAGTCATCACACTGATCTTCACAACGGTTGTTAGCCCGAGTCCTCCTATTACCAGCCATTGGTTGGAATAAAAGAAAAGTTAGGGGTAACACATAAAGGGTAATCCAAAGACAAAATTTGATGACTTATAAATAAATTTTTATTTCCTTACTCATGAATCTATAGGCTTCAATCTAGGCTTTTCATGATCTACTTTCTAACATATATTCGTAGGGGCATTTTTTTAATTCCCTTAATAAGGGTTCATACTAAGATTTTGAATCTATCAAAACATATCCCCTGGGAGTGTCATAACCAAGAGTGCAGCAAGGCCCATTGTCGTGCACCAGTACCCATTCGAGTCTAGCTCAAAGCGGTGTTTTCGGGTTTTACCCCTAGGATACATCTGTGCCAGAGCCGCCTCTACCTGCTCGTATCCAGACATGGATTTATTTGTTTGATAAACCACTTACTCAGTACTTACCAAAACTTAGGGATGTTTTTATTAAACTTACTCTTGTATCTAAGGCTTTACTAGGGTTTCCTAATCCAAAAAATTACTAAACCTATCCTCTGATACAAACTATGACAACCCTGTTTTATTACAAACTTAAACATGATTTATTACATAAAACTTCACTTGAAACAACAAAGAATATCGAGAGGTTTAGTGTATTTGGGGCTTAGGAAAATTACATAAAAACTTAAAACATTAAATACAACATCTTTATTGAAAACTTCCTTTACATGACCACTACATTCCCTCGTACTTAGCATTTCATGGGATAACCAGAGGACATGCATAAGAAAAGGGTGAGCTATAAAGCTCAGTAAGGGAATACAAATGGAATAACATGAGGAGTAAAATACATGTTAGACAATAGTAATATCAATATATCACAAGAGAAATATGAACATAAAGGCATGATAAAGCATGATAATCATAACATGGGAATGTGGCAACAACACTTAACATGGAATTAGCATGAGCCAAGGCTCATTGCACATGGAGAATGAGTAAATCCTCATTGCTCATAAAGCATGAGTAAACCCTCGTTGAACTTGAATTAGCATGAGTCAAAACTCATTGCACATGACGTATCATGATACCATACTTTACCCAATGCATTGGAGCGCTATAAGGGAGCACCCTTCTTAAACATTTCATTGCATGCATAAGTGTGCCACATGGATCATAAAACATGGATTCATTAAACATAATAATTTATTCCAAAATAAAGGAATGTGGAATTCATACATGAAACTTTATAATCTATAAGTAAATGTGAATAAAGGTGAATACCTTTGATGGAGAAATGAGCATGGTATTCACTACACAATGGCATTGGCTTAGAAAATCGGTGCGATTTCGACAGCGTAATGGTGTGACGTAAGAATTCATAAAAAAAGTTGATGAGAGAGAAAGGGGTTCATCATCATATTTACATGTAATGGACAGTAAGGAGGTCATATAGATACATTTCCCAACAATTGTAAAGGAATTTAGGTTCATTATACAAGAGCATTTCTTGAATGTAAAAAAGAGAGAGAAGTTCCTTTCCGAATTTCGGCATAGTAATGGGTGTACATGGGAAGAATTTAATGAGAGAGAAAGGGGTATCTCATCATTGAAACAATAAGAGGGAAGTATGGGGGAGGTGTGAAACCATACCCTAACATTCATAATTGAAATTAAGAGGGCAATACAACTTAAAGAAAATTGACAAAAATGAGAAAGGAAGAAAAAACCCTCACTTGGAAGTGTGCTTCCAAAGGCTTGAGAGAGGCTTGTGAGAGGCTTCTTGGGAGCTCGAGGCACCTTGGGAGGATTCTAGAGAGAGTAGGGTAGAGGTTGGACGAACTCAAAAGGTTTTGAGTGAGGAGGAAGTGGGATCTTGGGTGGGTTTATATAGGAAAGGTGAGGGAATTGTTTATTATTTAGGTTTGGGTCCCCTTACATTAAATTAATTAAAACCACAAACCATCCCATGGTTTTTGCCCATGGTTTTTTGAAAAGGTTAGAGGAAAACAATATTTTATAAGGGAAAAGTCCGAACTTCTTAAAATAATAAGGTTGATTATGTGGAGGTGAGTCACACTCCCATGGAAATTAATTTAAAAAGACAAGGTGTTTAATAAGTCTTGAGGGGTCCATTAATGCTTTGAAAAGTAAGTCAAACAAACCCAAAATAACATTATTTTAATGTTAAAACATATATTGTCCGAAAATAAGGATTATAGTATTTTATTACATAACTATTGGGTCATTATGATGTCATAAAACACATTATATATTTAAACGGTATTTAATTTTTACCCAAAAATTTGACTGTCTCAGAAAATTATGAAAAATTCACCGTTGGATAATTTTGACGTCTTGATTACAGAAATAAAATTTATTTTATCTAAATAATTTTCTAAATATGTTAATTTTCACTTTCAAAATAAAAACTGACATTTATCAAAAATTCACGGGTTGTGACATAAATGGCTTTCAAACCTTAATAAAAATTATAATTTCATTCTTAAAATTATAAGATCATTTATATTTAATAAAAATTAATTTAAAAATAATAATTATATTTTATTAAAATATTATTTAATTCAAAAATCCTTTAATTTAATAAAATAAAATTGTTAATTAAATAATAACTAAAAACACTATTTGTACTTTAAAAACTATTTACAATGTATCAAAAATGACTAGAAATTATATTCATTATTATATAAAAAAAATAATGTACATGAACATAGTACTAATTATTTGTTACATAAACCCTTAAAAAAGCCGCATAATACCTAAGGGTAAGGTGTGCGATGGTGACATACTCTTGGGGTGGCTCGGATAACATCGCTCAAGTAGTAATTTAAATAAACTTCCACTTTTCCTGTAGATGGTCACATTCAAGCTTGACATGATGAAGCTCAGTTTGGGCTTGGTCAAGGGCGAAGCCCAAAGATGCCACCTCTTTTTCGAGCTCCGAAAAATGGGCTTCGTATTGGGCAATTCTACTGGATGAGGCCATCGCTTCCTTTGTCTGAGTAAATTGGATTTGTTAAAGTCCTATATTTATACTAATCACGTGATCACTGTTCAACGACTATATTAACAAAGGTCAAAATTCTTAACATAAAACCAAGGAAGTTGGCATTTTATATAAACATAAAGAGACATTTAATTAGATCAAGAGGGATTTCCATTAATGAAACTTTGGGTCGTTACACAACGTGGGTGGTGGAGACCACAGGTAGCACAGTCGTTGCCTGTCACCTTCTTAGCCTTGTCAATTCATCTCCATGCCGAAGAACATCAAAAGAGAGATCGTCGGAGGGAGTCAGGCCATGTTAGTTTGGCCCACACCCTCCGCGTTTAGGGTGATAGCAATCAGTTGATAAGAACGAGCACAAAAATCCACCCGAAAAAGGAAAACATCCTCATTCTATGTTTTTTAAAGAAAGAAAGAACATGACACTTAAATGAAATTAAACCCCTACCTTGCTCATAGTTTTTCAACGGAGTCGTGAGGGAGAAGATGAATCGTTGGGAAAAGACGGATTTCAGTGTCATCGGCGTTTTCCTCGATCGTTGGTTTGTGCGCCGACTCATCATAGTCGGTGACGTCCTAAGTCAGAGGAAGTACCGAGGAAGAAGGTCAAAGTTAAGGTCGTTATTCTTCTTCGAGAGAGTTCTTCGTCGGGAGAACACATTCTTTGTTGGAGAGCGTAATCTTCCAAGTGTTGGGCATCACGTTACTTACCAGCGCTTCGTTTCTTGGTGATTCCGTCCCAAATATTCCTCCGAAGATCCATATATATAGGATAGGGGTAGAGGTAGGAAATGATCATTGGAATTTATAACGGTTTATTTATTAGGAACCTTCCTAAATTCCAACGACGTTGTTACTTAATTTAAAAAGGGGAAAGCCAATTAATTTACGCTTCCGCAATGATGTGGTTCGTTGGCAAGATTAATGGTATGTGCGTTGACACAATTAAGGTGGAGGAGGTTAAGAGGATCCCCCTCATTAATTGTGGGAGTTGAGGGTTTCTCCTAATTAAAGAGGGGTTTCATCCCGGGTGGTCCCCACCACCATAACCACTCACGGGAGGTTATGGTTAGGGTGGTCCCCACCACCTTAAGCTATCATGGGAGGTTAAGGTCTGGTGGTCCCCACTTCCAACTTCCACCTGGAGGTTTAGTTCTGGTGGAACCCACCTAAAATGTCCACATGCAAGCAAAAAATAAAATAAAAAGAAGTTTATTTTATTTTATAAATTCCACGAAAAACCCAAAAACAAAAATTCACCCTCGACTAACTGCCGTGGAGGTGAAAGTATCCTTAAGCGAATACCGACGCTGCGAGTTCAACAGTGCCCTCAAATTTCAATTCCAAGCATCAGTTCAAAAGTTAAAAAATGCCGCTCGTGCGTTTACTGAATGTACCTGAAAAAAGTTCGGAAAATTATTATATTTCACCCTCGACCCACACCGGTCGAGGTTAGGCTTTTCCTAGGTGAAACAAACCCCAAAAAACCCAACGGTACTCTCATATTTTCAATCTGATTTATTGTTTAGAAGTTATGAATTTTAAAATTAAATAATTGTTATTTAAGTATTTTATTTGCGACCAAAAACTAACTTTCTATGGTGGCCCGTGCCGGCCAAAGTTAGTATCTGCTTCAAGAAAGCATACTCTCATGAGTTCAATGGTGGTCTCAGATTTTTAATCTGAGTTACCATTTGTGAGTTATAAGCATTTGAAAAATAAAATAATTTATTTAATTATTTTATTTACGATTATTCAATTTTTGGGTTCTCTCACTGGAGGTCCGTGCCGACTAATCTTAAGTCGCACCTAGGGTAAACCCACTATCTTGAGTGCAACGGTGCCATCAGATTTCTGATCTAAGTAACCGTTTAAGAGTTATTCCACTTTTTCAGGAAAACTGCTTATGCACATTAACTTAAGATTAACAAAACTTCGACAGATCAATCCGAGCACTCCGGGCCTCAAAATTGCGCGCCATCATATTTTGTGGACTCGTAAAATTCCCATATATTTAAAAAAAAAATACATGAAAATTCCACGACTTTACTTAAAAGGAATGAAATAAAGAAAATATGAGAAAAATAAATAAAAAGAAAGAGGAATGGAAAAGAAATAATATAATTCTTGGTTTGACCCCTAAGTAATCTCTAGGTTTTTACTTCCCCTAGTCTAGCAGTTTCAGCGGTTTAACCCCAATCCGATGGTGGGTGATGTTTCTTACTAAAACAACACCAAAACATTTTTCTTCTACTAATTATCAGCATATACAGGTCTTGGAGGAACCCATGTATAGAGTACATCATCTCCTCCCCCTTTTCCATGTGGTACATGTTAGAATATAGGGGGAGGAAAAATAATGGGTCCTCAACTTCATCCACGACTTCTTTGGCCACTTCGACTTCAACATCCAGGGCTTGGTCAGGTGATGTTGTTTAAAAAAAAATCAGAAAAGAGGAAGTTATAAAATAATTCCACTTGAATATGATGAAAACATGAATAATCAATATAAAAATATTCCTTTTCATGTAGGTCAACTTGAAACACGATCTCTTTAGGCATGGCCACTGGGAATTCTTTTTCTGCAGGAACTTCTTCATCTTCTTCCAAAACAAGAGAAAGGTATAGAGGTACTGGTACTTCTTTGAAAAATATGGGAGGATCACTTAACTTTTAGTCTTCAACAAAATCTAACCAATTTTCATCCAAAGCATGTTGATCTCCTATAGTTGGATCAGTTGGCATGCCATCTTCAGGAACCTCTTCAAGCAATGGCCAAGGAGAGATGATTTCATCTTCAAGAAGAGTCTTTAAGTCTTCCTTGGGTTTTTCAAAATCAAATGTAGGTGGAACAACATTTACATTTTCTTCTTTATCTTGGTTCTGTTTTTTTTGTCGTTCCAGCCATAGAACATTAACTTCTTCAACTTCAACCGCCATCGAGGCTACCATCTTTCTTGCTTGTTCAAGGATTTTAAAATTATTTTGAATCATCGCGGAATCTTGTTCCATCTGGAGCATAAAATACTCTTCATTTATAGAAAATTCAGCACTAATAAATGCATATGAAAAATCACTGAAGTAATCCATGACCTAAAAAAACAATTATATGCAATTAAATTCATTTTTTTTAGTTTTTGATTTTTTTTTTGGTGTTTATGAAAAATAGTGTACGTAAGCATTTGGCCTCCCCAGAAACGGTGCCAAATTGATGAGAGTGGTTTGTTCACAAACCACAATTCAATTAATTTCTTATTTACCTAAAAATGTACCATAGTGTCCCACCCTGTGGTCAATCATAAGGAGGCTTCTAACACACACTAATTTCCTATCATCACTATTACAAAATAACTATTATAAAAATATTATTCTAATATAAATGGGGGGATAATTTCAAATGCATAAAATATAAATATAATATATAATAATTCAATGAAATAAAGAATGAATTTAGAAGAAATAACGTAGGCAGTTGTTCTTAGGAGGTCGTGGTGGTTGATATCATTGTTTAAAAAGAATCTCAATATTCAACTCAATGAGGGGATCAAGACTTGTCACACCTCACCTTCTCATTTAAAATGTCATCACCCCATACCAAGACCTCTGCATACAAGGTAATTATATTCCTAAAGTTATCTAGGAGACATCTTCACTTACCACCACTACTCATCCCATGCTCCACCATATGCACGACACAAATATCAAAGGGAAGGAAAATTGATAAACGAGAAGAAGAAATTGGTGTTAGAGAAAATGGGGCGACCACTCACCATAATCGATTTAACCACCACCATAATTCTTATAATTTAATAAAGTTATTAGAAATTAAAGTATAATGAACTCAATCAAAACACCATTACCTCCCTCAAACAAGCGTCGAGGTTAGTTCTCCATTTTTTGTGGAGTTGAGAAGGGAACAACAGTGGGAGAATACATAAAATAAAAAAAATGGGAGAAAGGAGGTATGAATAAGAAAAATAACTAATATATATTAAATATAAAAATATCTATTACACCAAAAATACTCAACCTTTCCCCATTAAAATGGATATCCTTGTAAAAAGAGAGGAGGTACAAATTTATAGAGAAAATGGGCTGTAGAAATCTCGTTCAATTCTGTCCTCCAGAAGTTCATGACTGGTATACTGATTCAATTCCCTAATTGGTAAATGTTACCTTCTTGAAAGTTGTTCCATAATTCCTTTCTCGTGCGTCCACAAAATTTCAGGTTTATTGTTCCATGTATGAAGGAGTTATGTCTATTTTAGTGCGGACATTTAATTCTGTCTAGGTGACTCTTCGTATTCCACAACTCCAACTCCCAATGCCATTAGGACCTTGCATCCCGCGGATTCATACATAACCTCAATAATTAAAGATGTTCATTAACTTTTTTTACATATCCTTGTTAAATTTAAGCTCCAATGTACCGGTATACTTCAAGATACAATCTTAGCTTCAAAACATTCCAAATCTGCACATAGTTAAGAGTTATGGATTGTGAGATTAGTTTTGACCTTAAAACGATTGATTAAGCTGTAGATCCAGAAGGTTGAAATGCGTCCCATTATGTAAGTAAACCTAAAAAAAGTAATTTCAAAATTTGGATCATTTTGTAAAATGATATGGCCTAAATACATAATACAAATAAAATAGTTAAATCCCAAAATTACGTCATTTTTGCATTTGAGCTCAAAATTATTCTAAAAACTAAAAATATCACAATTTCCCCTAAAATAGTATTGTGGTGGGATTTAAAACATTTAAATACAGTATAAAATATGTAAAAATTCAAGCTTCTTCACTCCCTCTCACTTAATCATTGCAATCCTGGGCAATCATCATATATTCAAATCAAAATTCACACAAAAATCAAAAATGAGAAAACATCAATGATCTCTTCCAAAATAAAATTCCATCATGTATACTATATGAAAAACAATTCCCAATAATTTTAGTTCCTCACATTTAAATTTATTCAACCTCAAAAATCCATCCATGGCCCAATCACAACCTACCTCACATTGAAATTTTTGTCACTCTTCACTCAAGAGAAATTAAATCTGGAGTTATGCTCATACTTGGAAAGTGAATGTATCACCTTAGTCTTGTAAAAAATATCATCTCTCCACTGCACGGAACATGAAAATGAATTCAATCATGAGGACTTTTTCAAGGTGAATTCTATGGCTCAGGGTTGGTGGGCAAATTATTGAAAAATTAAGGCTAGAAAGAGGAGGCTGGACTCTTAAGCACAATGCATGAATAATCAAGTGAAAACACAAGATGAACCTCACTAAATCCCATTAACAATGTGATACACAACACTGCCCCCTTTTTTATGACATGGTACATGATTAAAGAAATTATTCCGAAGAATTATATCATCCAAGTTCTCCCCCTTTTCATTTTTCCCTTTTTTTTGTAAAGCTCCAGAAAGGCACAACTTTATTTTCTTTTTTTTCATGAAGAATGAGACGAAAATTGAATACAATTAAAGGATGACCATCATGCCCTTTAATTTATATAGGAACATGAGTCATAAAAGTATAATGATAAATTCAATCTAATCTCCATTTTTTATATTTTTTCATTTTTTTGAAGGAGAACCAGATGAAACAAATAAAGAACAATGAAAGGATTACCCATGCCCAATTTGATCTTTATCATCCACTGCCCAAAATTTTGACACACTCATCACATCCCCTAGAAATGAAACACATTCAAATAATTCACACGAAGGGCCCTTCCCCCACACTCAAACTTGTAATATCCACACAAATATACTAAGAGTGCGGGTAGGTAAGGAAAAATCTTCTTGTAATTTTTCTTAAACCTATAAGGAAATTCATGGAATCTAAGGGCTAATGAAGGATAGATGAAAAGGTATGTCTCATGATAAAATATGTCTAGCCAAAAAAATTCCTCAATCATATCAAAAAACATTCCATGAAATACAAAGCTTCAAAAGAGAAAAGTCACAAGTTCTGGTTCTCACACAAAATCCAAGCTTCTCTCAAGAAGGTGTGGGTATTAGAAAGAATATTTCGAAGTTGTTTAGAATACCTAAAATGACTAGAAAAATATTTGAGCCAGTGTTTCATGGTAATGGATTTCAAAAATTGGTCAAACTCATAAAAATTCTGGGAAATCCAATTCAAAAAAGTTTTCACATCAACAATCCTTTAAAATCCATTTTATCAAAAATCATCTCAACTTTCTCAAAATCAATTAGTGTGGGAAAAATGATCAGAATATTCATTGAAGCTAGATCTTACTAAAATGATGAAAAACAAAAAGAAAAAGAAAGAACACAAAACAACTAAGTAGGTTGACACTCCCCCCACACCTAGATTTCACTACCCCTCAATGCATCTCAACAAAAGAATAATAAGGGAAGAAAAATAAAGGGTAAGGAAGATACAACCTGAGTTTATTTTTTATCGACAACATTGAGTTAAGCTCTTAGATAATACCACTTGACCTAAAAGACATGAAATAAAGAAAATATGAGAAAAATAAATAAAAAGAAAGAGGAATGGAAAAGAAAGAGTATAATGCTTGGTTTGACCCCCCAAGTGGGTGCTAGGTTTTTACTACCCCTAGTCCAGCAGTTTCAACAGTTTAACCCCAATATGATGGTGGATGAGGTTTCTTGCTCAGAAACCACCAGAATTTTTTTCTTCCAATGATTCTCAACTTATAAAGGTCTTGGAGTAACCTACGTATATAGTACATCATCTCCTCCTCCTTTTCCATGTGGTACAGATTAGAATATGGGGGGAGGATAAAGAATGGGTCCTCAACTTCAGCCACGACTTCTTTGGCCACTTCGACTTCAACATCTAGGGCTTGATAAGGTGATGGTGTTTCAAAAAAAATAATAAAAGAGGAAGTTAGAAAATAATTCCACTTGAATATGATTAAAACATAAAGAATAAATATTAAAATATTCCCTTTCATGTAGGTCAGCTTGAAACACGATCTCTTCAAGCAAGGCCACTGTGAATTGTTTTTCTACAGGAACTTCTTCATCTTCTTCCAAAACAAGAGAAAGGTATAGAGGTACTTATACTTCTTTGAAAAATATGGGAGGATCAATTAAAATTTGGTATTAAACAAAATCTAACCAATGTTAATTCAAAGCATGTTGATCTCCCATAGTTGGATTAGTTTGGCATGACATCTTCAAGAACCTCTTCAAGTAATGGCCAAGGAGAGACGATTGCATCTTCCAGAAGAGTCTTCAATTATTCCTTGGGTTTTTCAAAATAAAATGTAGGTGGAACAAAATTTACCTTTTCTTATTCATCTTGGTTATGTTTTTTTGTCTTTCCATCCATATAAATTTAACTTCTTCAACTTCAGCCTCCAGTGATGCTTCCATCTTGCTTGCTTGTTCAAGGATTTTGAAATTATTTTGAATCATCGTGGCATATTGTTCCATATGCAGCATAAAATAATCTTCCTTTCTTGAAAATTCAACACTAGGGCATGCATATGAAAAATAATTGAAGTAATCCATGACCTAAAAAAACCAATGATATGCAATGAAATTCTTTTTTTTAGTTTTTGAAAATTTTAATTTTTTTTGGTTTATATGAAAAATAATGTGCGTAAGAATTTGGCCTCTCCGACAACAACACCAAATTGATGAGAGTGGTTTTTTCGTGAAACACAATTCAATTAAATTCTTATTTAACTAAAAATGTACCATAGTGTCACACCCTTGGGTCGATCACAAGGAGGCCGCTAACACGCACTAATTTCCTGTTGTCACTATTACAAAATAACTACTATAAAAATATAATACTAATATAAATGGGGGGAAAATTTAAAATGCATAAAATATAAATATAATATATAATAATGAAATTAAATACATAATTAAGTTAGGAGAAATAAAGTAGGCAGTTGTTCTTAGGAGGTTGTGGTGGTTGATATCATTGTTTAAAAAGAATCTTAATATTCAACTCAATGAGCTGATCAAGACCTGTCGCACCTCACCTTCTCATTTGAAATGTTATCACCCCATACCGAGACCTATGCATAAAGGTTAATTCTCTTCCTAAAGTCATCTAGGAGACCTCTTCACTGAACATCACTACTCATGTAATGCTCCACCGTATGCACGACACAAATATCGAAGGGAAGGAAAATTGATAAACGAGAAGAAGAAATTGGTGGTAGAAAAAATGGGGCGACCGCTCACCGTAATCAATTTAACCACCACCAGAATTATTAGAATTGAATAAAGGGATTATAAATTAAATTTCAATGAATTCAATAAAAACACCATTCCCTCCGTCGAACAAGCGCCGAGGCTAGTTCTCCGTTTTTTGTGGAGTTGAGAAGGGAATAACGGTGGGAGAATACATAAAATAAAATAAATGGGAGAAAAGAGGTATGAAGAAGAAAAATAACTAATATATATTAAAAATAAAAAAACTATTACAACAAAAATACTCAACCTTTCCAGCTAAAATTGGCTATCCTTGTAAAAAGAGAGGAGGTAAAAATTTATAGAGAAAATGTGTTGAAGAAATCTCGCTCAATTCTATCCGCCAGAAGTTTATGACTTGTAGACCCATTAAATTCTAGAATTGGTAAATTGTAACTTCTTGAAAGATGTTCCATAATTCCTTCCGCGTGCGTCCACAAAATATAAAGTTTATTGGTCCACCTATGAAAGAGTTATGTCTATTTTAGTATGGACATTTAATTCTGTCCTGGTGACTCTTCGTATTCCACAACTCCAACTACTAATGCCATTAAGACCTTGAATACAGTGGATTAAGACATATAATCATTAATTAAAGATGTTCATTAATATTTTTTACAGATCCTTGTTGAATTTCATCTCTAATGGACCAGTATAATTCGATATACATGCTCAACTTTAAAACATTTCAAATCTGCACACAGTTTACGAGGTCCAGATTGTGAGCTTAGTTTGGGCCTTCAAATGATTGATTGATCTGTAGATCCAGAAGGATGAAATGCGTACCATGATGTAAGTAAACCTAAAAAAATGTAATTTCAAAATTTGTATCAGTGTGGAAAATGATATGGCCTAAATACATAATAAAAATAAAATAGTTAAATCACAAAATTAAGCCATTTTTTCATTTGAGCTCAAAATTATTCTAAAAACTAAAAATATCACAATTGCCCATAAAATAACATTATGGTGGGATTTAGAATATTTAAATACAGTATAAAATATGTGAAAATTCAAGCTTCATCACTACCTCCTTCCCAAGCTCCGACAAATGGGCTTCATACGACCTGAGTCAGCTAGATGCGGCCATCAAATCTTCTTTCTTCATCAATTACCCATTATCATTTTCATTTATAAACAATAATTATAATGTTAAAAAAAATTATTGTTTCTAAAGTTCATATTAACCAATGGTCATATACTGGTCAAAACCATATGGTCACATTTCATTTATACTTATATATTTTTATCGATTATGACATAGTAATACATATATTTTAAGAAAAAAAAATATTATTCAAAAGTTCAGGTCGTTATAATCAATTTTGGAATGAAGTGATTTGAACGAGAAGGAAACACCCAAAATTTCATAGAGAGATATCTAGGTCCAGTAAAGGGTGGTTGCAAATAAATGAATTAATTAAACATCCACAAAACACCCTAAAAGCCTCACTCACAACATTTACATGGCGTATAAACCATTTACACATTGTGTAATCATTGGGATTTGTATATGTCGAAAAACCCATTAACTTTTTAATTAAAAGACTTATTTTTCACATTACATAACATATAACCCATAAATTATTCATAAAATTCTCACATAGTGTATTCAGTTTGTGGGATCTATCTAGTAACCATTAAATTGTGTGTACTTCACTTACAGAGTGTGTATATTCCCAATGAGAAGTATAAAGTCCATGTTTTATGTTTAAAACTCCAAAAAATTATTGAATTCACCATTATATTAATCCACCCAATTTCATCTTTGTAAATACCCACCCAAAAGAAAGGGAATTAAAAAGAAATGATTAGAACATATCCTATAGAAAGGCAATAGGGTGTGACAATCTTCCCACCATAAAATATTTATGTCCCTAAAAAGTGATTAAGATCCTGGATCCATAAAAAGAGAATACCACCATTGCCTCATTAATGAATCTCACTCCCAAATGTTGTGGGGATCCTTTCTAAACTTCCAAAGTACTCAGAATAGGGGGATTGTTTTACTACATTGTACCTTATCCTATCGATCCATAATCTGAACTGGCTACTTAACTAAAGTGGAATCACATTCAAGATCTACATACTACCACCTAATCACATGGGAAGTATTTCGTATATACCACATTAACAAGGAAACATGAAACACATCATGGATAGAAGTTATAACTAATAGTAATTCCAACTGGTAGGCCGCCCTCCCCAGTTTCTCAATGATCTCAAAGGGGCCCACAAACCTTTGTTCCAACTTACCATGTTTACCCAACTAACAATGTCTTAAGTGAGGTGAAACATTGAGAAAAACCCAATCAATAACTAAAAACTCTAGTGGCCTATGAAGACGGTCCATATAAGATTTATGATGACTCTGTATCATTATCAAATGACTCTAGATCAACTACACCATCTGCATCATCTCTTGAACTAGACTCAGCCCTACCAAGGACCAATCTCCCAACTCTTCCCAACCTAATGGGGATTGACATGTATTACCATACAAAGCCTCAAAGGTATGCATCATAATAAGAACCTAATAACTATTTTTATAGGAATACTCGACCAAAAGAAAATTTGTATCCCAAGATCCACCGAAATTAAGAACACAATCTTGGATCTTATCCTAAAGAACTTGGATACCCCTTTCTATCTTTCCATCTGTTTGCAGATGATAATCCATGCTCAATTTTAATTAGGAACTGATTTCCTCCTGCAAAAAATTCTAGAATATAGATGTGAACCTTGAGTCCCTATCAGAAAAAATCGCAAATAGAACCCCATGAAGCCTCACAATTTATCAGAATTACATGTTCCCAAGATGTTCCACTTTCATCATTTACTTTATTAGTAATAAATGTTCTGATTTAGTGAGTCTATCAATAATCACCCAATCACATCCTTCCCACTAGGATTCCGTGGTAAAAAAATGAAAAAAACTATGGAAATTTCATCCCAATTCTATACTAGAATAGTTAAAGGATGGAATAAATTTACATGTATTTGTTTTTCTTCATTAACCCTTTTAAAAGTGTGACACCACTACAAAAAATCCATAACTGACCACATCATCACTGGACAACAATACAAACATCTCAAATCATGGTATATACTTGTATCCTTATGGTTCATGGACCAACACAGTCGGTGTCCACTGTCTAATAACTAAGGTATCTAAAAAAAGGAATAACCAACCTAATATAAAAGCACAAAGCTCCACTGGGATACTTATACCACTTACCCGAGGTCTCCCCACTATTCAGGATTTTTTCCTAAACATCAACTCTTGGAGTCTATCATATACTAAATTCAAATTTTCTCATCAAAAGATTAGGAAACTTTTATTGAATCCAGGAACACATATTCTCCAAACTCCTTCACTCCCAATCTCATATTGACAAAAAAACCTCATTATAGACCACTCTTTAATTGATTCCTTCATTTTTTGGATTGGTACTACTCTTATTAGTGCATTGGAAACCACATTTCCTTTCCCTGGGGTATATACGATATCAAAATCAAAGTTATAAAGATAATAAAACCAACATATATATCACATCTTCAGATCCCTTTGAGTGAAAATATAATTATATCTTTTGTGATCAGAATATACTATAAATAGTTCCCCAAAAAGATAGTGATGCTATATCTTTAGTGAATTCATAACCACTAGAAAAACAAGATCATGGGTGGGGTAGTTCTTATCATGAGGGAATAACTTCCATGATCCATAACCCACCACCTATTTCCCTTGCATCAAGACACATCACAAACCCATAATTGAGGCATCATAGAAAACATCATAATCAAAACCCAGTTCACGAAGAATAAACACTTGTGATTAAGTAAAAATCGATTTCTTCTCATTAAAAGATCTTTAGAATTTTCATCCCACTCAATATTTACACCCTTATAGGTCCAACCTATCATTAAAGATTCAATCTTAGAGAAGTCCTGAAAAAACCATATGTCATAATGAGGAAACCCAATGAAGATCTGGATTTCAAACACATTTATGGGATTTTACCAAGACATAACTTCCTACACCATTCCAGGATCTACTATGACACCCCTCTAAGACATCACATGCCCCAAAAAATTCACCTCTTCGATTCAAAACTCACACTTGGAAAGTTTACCATACAGATGATGTTCTTTAGAGGTTTGAATAATGACATCCAAATGGTCCACATGTTTATTATATGACTTAGATAACACCAAGATATCATCTAAAAACACAACAAAAAATGATTCCACAAATCTCTGCATGATCTGGTTCATCAAATTCATAAATACCACATGAGTGTTGGTGAGTCCTAATGACATAACTATAAACTCAAAATGACCATATAGACTCTGAAATGATGTCTTGGGTATGTCCTCCTCTTGGAATATCAACTGATTATACCCCAACTCTAGGGTAATATTATAAAAACAATGATCCCATATAATCTAATCCAATAGATCATCGATTTTTGGTAAATGATATTTTTTATTAATGGTTACATAATTCAAATTTTGATAGTCAATACAAAGCTCAAGACTTTCATATTCCTTATTAGCAAAGATTAAAAGTGAATACCATGATGAAATTCTAGGAAGAATAAATCCTTTCACCTCTTAGTCCTTAAGTTGGACCTTAAGATCCACCATCTTAGTAGGTGCCATTAATTGGACATCATTTAAATGGGAATCATTCTAAAGAGTAGGTCAATAGTAAACTAAACATATCTTTGTAGTGGTAGACAAAAAAAATCATCTAGAAATACCTCAGGGTACACACAAACAACAACAGGAAGCTGAAATCCCATGAAAGGGTCAAATGCATCCAGAAAAAATTATGATAACTAAAATGAGATTATACTGGCATAAGGAGAAAGAGGCCCCTCCCTTCCCGATCTAGAGTCCAACTTTCCCTAGAAAACACGAGTGACCTCATAAATAGATATGAAATATACCTGATGGAGATAATAGTTTATGTGTGACTTCATGCTAATCATCAAATCCATGCCAATAATCAAGTAAAATATTTCAAGATCAAGCACTAAAAAGTCCCAAACCACCTCAAATTCAGTTATCACCACCCGATATGCAGGAAACATAAAACCTTGTTCATACCACTTTCCCAAATTAATGAAAAATCCAACAAGAATGATATATGATATGAATGAAAACCCAACACATTAACCAACTTAGATGATATAAAATAATGAGTAACACCTATATCGAACAAAGCAAGAAAAATAGATGATGAAATAAACACCGTACCTCTAACAATAGTTGTCCCTACTTTAGATTCCTTTGGTGCACACTCTTCTGCATAAATCCATCTAAACTTATCCACCTATAGATCCCCCTTAGCTTAATAATGAGACCCACCACCCTTGAGAGCATCAATGTGAACCTGTGATCCCTTGGTGAAAGTGGATCCCACCTTACTTCCTTAGGACATATTATCACATAAATACTTCAAATGGAAAGATCGCCCACAAATATGATAAGTACTTAGAGACTCCATACAATGAAACCTGGTATAACCACACCTACCACACTGATATAAAATAACCTATTAATTCTCTAAATAATCTTATAAGACTAGTCCTACACAAATTTGACCACTCTTGCAATTTATTTTCTGACTAGAAGAATCACCCTGGAGAACCGCTGTACCAACTGAAGTTGTTCCTAAACCTATCCTTAAAACTATATTTACCTCATCCAAATATGCATTATCAACTAACTCTAAAAAGGTCAGAAGGTAAAAAAGAACTATCATTGATTGAATATCGACCCTTATACCCATATCAAACCTCTAAGCCTTCGGGTAATCATGAGTGAAAAGCTTCGATTCTAGGTGCACCAACTTAGGAAAATGGGATGAGTACTTCAGAATGGTACACTCACCTTTCTCCAAGGTAAGAAACTCTAGGGTCTTGTATGCACATAAAGTATTAGGATAAAAATCTTGATTAAATATTTTTATTAAAGGTAATACCCTCATGCAACTTATATTACATTATAGAGTCCCACCATATTCTTCATAGAACATTGAACATATACATGAAAAAATCCACCTCAGAATCTTTTGTAGTGTTAAAAAAGTTAAAGATCCTCTCAATCCATTTAAGCCACTCCTCTAATTATTGGTTTAATTTCTCACCATGAAAAATAAGAGGATACTTCTTGGTAAATTCTGAGTAATAACCCACTACTCATCCTAAGTTCATGGTTCCCACTTAACCCATAGTATGACTGGTATGAATATCTGATTTGACCAAAGAAGGGTCCAATTGAGGATCTGCCCATATAATTGGCCTTGTAGAGTCCACTCTCATATTTGAAAGATATTTTCTAGGATTAATTTTATGTTAAACACCATAAAATAACTAATCATTCATGAGAAAACTCCAAAACCATTGAACCAACTTCTAGAGTCCAAAAAAATGCATTGAAATGATAATAATTGTAAGTAATTATGAATTATACCAAAAAATACAACACATTTTGAAAGGAATGGGTCCATCTAAATAAAATCCCTACTTATTTTATTCAAATGACCTTACACACACCAAGCACCCAACTTAGTAGATTGGTTTATTTAAATATATTTACCATATAATTAATTTCAATGAACCTAAATACTAGGTCTTGTACTTAGTAAATATTTTTTGACCACCCAAGGAAACTCAGATTCAGTTATGGGAGTGAGATGGCCAGTCCCCCTTTTCACACCTACTATCTGAATACTGATGATCCTACTCCTATCTACCCAAGAAAAGGAACCAACATAGGCAATGCTATCACACTTCAGGCTAAGTAACCCCTATGATACAAAATTATAATGAACTATACCGAGTCAGCTAGACCAGTCACCCAAGTCATCCCATTACAGGGTGAGGTATAACAAAGATAAAAAAACAAGTCTTGATTATAAGGAAACCAAGACATACAACTAGAGTAAAAAGTATAAAAAATGGGAGATATAACTAAGCTAAGTGGGATGAACTAGAATGTATGAAAAGTTTGGACTAAAAAGTATCCATGTGACCAAACATCACCTCCAAACCAAAACAACAATGTAAATAAAATCCTTCATGCTGCATAATTCCATTACCTTTACCTATGTACTATAAAACATGGTCTATAGTCACCTAAAGGCAAAAGTTGGGTGTGAACAATATATAACCAGTAGGAAAACACCAAAAAATCTATAAAATTTATAATATTAAGAATTTAAAATTTATATATTTAAAACAAAATAGTTTTACAATATTTATTATAAATAAAAAAGTTTGAAAACATTTCTCAAACATTCCTTAGGTTTTACACAAATTACATATCATGTTTCCCAAAACCAGAAACATGCCAGTCATAAAACAAAGCAGGTAAACATACCGTAATATAAATATACATGTGATCCAACTTCCATGAAATAATATATCATGCAATAAACAAAAAAAAAAACAATGCACCTGCTATTCAGGATCTAGCCAATAAGACAAAACATACTAGACAATCATGATCTTGAAAAGGAATAAGGTTAGATCCAACTAATATTGAGTCCTACCAAAATCCATTGATATACAAGAGGTTAACTCATAGTGGTGTCACAAAAACTAAGTCTACCCTTGTATCTTTCCTAATGCACCCAAGGTTATCACTTTGAAATGTTTGTCAATTTCTATTTTAAAAACCATTCCCACAATTTTATAAAAACTATTTAAAATATAAGACTATCCCATTCAAGGTTTGAAAATCCATTCTCTTCCAAATCAAGGAAATTATGTTTTCAAAGAAAAAATTGTTTAAAGCATGAACCCATTCTCTTTTGAATTTCAACACATGTGATTCAATTTCAAATCTCAAAGAATAAATAATAAAAATAGGCAATTCAAGAAATTAGAATGATTGAATAGATCCACCTTCCTAAAGGACATAGAAAACCTAAACGCCTTTGACAATGGAGATTTGAAATAAATAAGGCACAACAAGAGACCTAAAAGGATATACCAAATATGATATGATTACAAATATCTACTATAATTGGTGTGATAACCAGAAATGAAGAATAAATCAATAGGAATGCTTACTGGAGAGAAGCAATGCAACCAAATCAGTGATCAATCGCTGAAAAAAGTGATTTGGAAAGGAAGTAAACACTCAAAATCTCCTAGGGATATCTCTAGATATAAAAAAGGGATGATTAAAATAAATTAATTAATTAAACATCCTCACAATACCCTAAAATACTGATTTATGAATTTTCATGACCTACAACCCATTTACATGTTGTGTAATCCTTGGGGTCTGTATACATCGAAAAACATGTTGTTTCTTTATTAAAAAATATATTTTTTACATTACATGATGTGTGACCCATACACGATGTGTACAATTGTCACACTATATATTCAGTTAATAGGATCTGTCCAGTGGGCATTACATGGTCTGAACATCACTTACATGATGTGTAAGCACCCAATGAGTAGCAGAAAGTCTAGATTTTATGTATAAAACTCCAAAAAAACCGTAAATTCACTATTAAAGGTATCCTCCCAATTTCCTGATCTAAAATACTGTAAAAAAAGGTAAACTAAAATCAAATATTAGATCATACTTGATAGAAAGATAACATGGCCTTACAACTGAGGCAGGAGTTGCTAGAAAGTGGACACCTGTATTTTTTGTCCATGCACCCTTGGGCTACAAAGATGTATCAAAAAATTATATGTTAGTATTGATGGAAGGGGATGAGGCCTTTAGTTGAAAATTTTGTATCTTAGTGTTTTACTCGTTAGATAATTAAGGCAAAACACTAGAGACCTTCTAGTTTATTATAGTCCTTACCTATTCTAGTATGGAAGTGGGATTAGATTTCCATGTATTTTGTCATTGGTTTTCCAAAGACTCCTAGTGGGAAGGATGATATATGGGTGATCATTGATCGAACCCTGAAATCAGTACATTTCCTCCCTATAAAGGAGATGATGAAGGTGGAACAATTTGGGGAATTTTATGTTCGAGATATTGTGATACTTCAAGAGGTTCCCTCTATAGTTGTATATGACAGGGACCTAAGGTTCATGTCTAGGTTCTGGAAGGGTTTGTAGAAGGTGATGGGTTCCTATATTATATTGAGCATGATTTATCATTCGTATATATATGGGAAGATATATAGGGATGTCCAAGTTCCTTAGGATATGCTCCTGGCATGTGTTATTTATTTTGGTGGATCTTGGGAATATAATTTTACTCTGGTTGAGTTTTAATACAATAATAGTTATCAGGACTCAATTAAAATCACAACCTTTGAGGCATTTATGCCATTAGGTATTCCTTCTAGTTTTTATTAGTCTTTGGTTGTGGATGTGGTTTTGGATATGGTTGTGTTTATATTCTTGATTTGGTTTTGTTTTCTATCAATCCTTTTCAGTTTGTTAGTGTTCCTTATCTTTTGAAGGTAGATCTCATGGTTTCCAATCACAATTATCAAATGAAGTTAGGTTTATACTATTTTGAGGTAGGTTTTTCGATAAAATTTGTTAACTTGATGAATTTATTATTATTATTGTAAATTTTATTTAGTTTTTTCATTTATTTGAAGAGATATGAATTTTTAAAGGAAAAATTTGAAAGGAAAATGTTTTTAAAAAGGTTTTTCTTTGAAAATAGATTTTCTTTATTTGGAAATGAATTTTTAAACATCAAATTTGATTTTATTGGATTTAAAAATAATTTATAAAATTGTGAGCATGGTTTTGGAAATTTATTTTGACAATTGGAAAATTTGGAACCTTGGGTGCATTTGGAAAGAGACATGGGCAGCCTTAGTGTGTGTGGAACTACTAGGAGGTAACCTTTTGGATATAGATGGACTATGGTAAGACTCAATATTGGTTGGATCCAAAGTTATACCCATTTAGTATTTTTAGTGCTTAGTATGTATTTTACCATAGGATAGGTCTTAAAACTGGGTACTTTTCAATTTATGGTTATTTATTGCATGGTTGTTTTTATAATAGATTGTTGATCACAGGTTTTTATGTGAGGTTGTATCACATAGATTTTTATGATAGGTTACTTCATGGATATGTGTTTACTTGATTACCTCTTGATTCATGGATATGATTTTCTATTTAGATCACTTCTACGTTTCAAATTTATAATATGAGAATATAAAATTATTTTATGAAAACCAAAGGGGGAAAATGATTTACAAATGAATTATATTTATGAAAATTCTTTGTAAAACTATTTTTTAACTAAAACTATTTAATTATTAATATTATACCTTGTATAGACATTGTGGTGGCATCTTATTGGGATTTATGCTCACACCCCAATTTTTCCTTTGGGTAGTTATATAATTTGTATTGAAGGATACAGGTAAAGGTAAGGGAATCATGTAGCATGTCAACTTCTCCTTTGGAATTTCTCTTTGTAGAGCGGTGGTTTGGAGGTGATTGATGGTTACATGGAGACTTATTAGTCATGTTTTATTTATACATTGATATTTATATAGTTTTTCTTAGATTTCATGAATCTATTAATATATTTTTCTTTCTCATAGTACTCTGGTTGTATGTATTGATTTTTTATATACAAGACTTGTTCTATTTTATTTCTTCACATCACCGTACGATAGTCGGCTTAGGTGTACGGTTTGGTTGACCCAGGTTGGTATGTTATATATAACTTTATATTGTACTTCAATTACCAATAATTAAGGGTATTTCATGATATAAAATATCAATTAGGAAAAATATATAAAACTTAAATTAAATTATGTTCATAATACAAAAAATGTCTCAAAGAGAGTATTCTGAGATGAAAAACCCTCAATACTTAAGAAAAATTCAAATAACCCCCTAAAAGAGTGAGAGAATAAATATTAAGCTCAAATACCATGGATAAAGATAATTTCTGATATTATATATCTGATAGTCAGTTTATAAAATATTTTAATGAAATTAGGTGTATAAAATAAAACATATCTTAATGAAGAAAAATTTCAAATGAAACCATTACCTTGTATTATTTCTTACTCGACAATGCTCTATACTCATTAAAGGAATGAGTTTTCTCTTTAAAAACCCCTTATAAATGAATACCTTAAGAAAAATAAATATGACAAGAATCTTATGGAAAATAGATATGGTTAAAATAGAAGAAAAATATCATAGTTTTAATAAGGAATTTTAAGGATAAGTGAGTCTTGAAGTGGTGTAAGTGTTACCTTTTTATAAGTGAAGATAAGGGTTGTTTTGGATGTTAACATTATATTTTCAAGAATGTAAAGTTACTATTCAAGGTTCAATGGAAAAAAATGGAAAAAAGAGGAAGGTAAAGTGATTTTGGGTCAAAAATCACCTCAACCACTCATTTTGGAGACTACCTTGAGTTTTTAAGGGTGTTTTATTCTAACTTTTTATCTTTTACTCGAATTTACTTTTACCTTTCTAATTAAATTTTAACCTTAGAAATTAATTTTAATGAAAGAAATTAATATTGAAAATTTAGCTAATTTGAAACTTCTAATTTCAAATTTGAAATAATTTTATCAAATAATATTTCTAAGGATTTGAAAAGTTAATATTAAGATTAGTTCACATAACACATAAATGTTATTTTAGAAATTTTTTTTTTAAGATTAAATTTTTTGTATATTCCATGGTTATCAAAATTATCAATTCCCATGGCATAAATTAGTTTATTGCAAAAAAATAATAAAATTTATCATTTTTTCATGGAAATCCAAAACCGAATCTCACCTTGGAAATACTTGATTAAAGGAAAAGACCAAAAATAATTTTTATTAAACTATCATTTTAATAATTTCTAAAAATGTTGGACATAAAAATTATATGTTCAAATAATATTTCAAAATGCATAATGTTATTACCTGAATACATATTTTATTATATATGTGGGTTTTTAATCTTCTAATATATGATTACATAATGATAAAATCTTAAAAATTATAATTTATGAAAGAACCATATTTTTTGACTAAAAATCAACCTATTTAGAAAAAACTGAAATATCCATACTATGTAAATTTTGATAAAGGAATTTAGAAATGAATTTTATTTTATCAAATTTAAATTCCAGAATTTCTATATTTAGGTTTTTAAAATAACATACATAATACAAAGAAAATGTATTTTATTGAAAATAAGCATTTAAGTATTAAATTATAGTGTTTAATTATCCTCCAAAGGTAATAAATTTTACTGATTTTCCATATTAGTATTTATTATTTCTTTATTAATAATTTTCTTATAATATTTTTTGGTTGGTTTATGTTGAGTGTTACGTGTAAGGAAAGTTATCAAACATAATATCAGTTTGTCTATAATTTCATGTTGTTACATTCTCCCACACTAAAATAAATTCCATCGTAATAATTTTAATTATAATTTTCTAGTGAAACTAACTCAGAGTATCTAATAGATAGATTCAAATTAGGATATAATTTCATGAGCATTTTAAATAAACATAGGAAATATAAAATATTCCCTCAGAATAGGTCAATTATATTTTTTAGTTTTTATCCAATAATTTGACCTAAACATCCCCCATGATTAGGTATCGTAACTCCTATAAAAGAATTAGTTTTCTGAGAGAGTTAATATTCATTCTTTCACTAATAGATGGTCATAGGTCAATTTGAAATATGAATTGTGAGTTACCTAATTTATTATTATTATTATGGTTTCTATGTTGAGATAATTAATACATTTCTATAAATCATATATAATTAATTTATGTGAGGAATAATAAGACCTTCATGAATGAAAATCCATAAACCTCAACATGGGGTACAATACCACAAGAAGTTTTCTTTGGTAATATAATATCAAATCATTAGGGTGGAAATTTTATTATCTTAGAAAACTTCTTAGATATACTAGTGTGGTTATAACTAAAATGAAATAAAACATCAATAATTATGTAGTGAATGATAAGTGAACCTCAATTATCAGTATCCACTTCTATGGTGGTCAATGTATGTTATATTACTTATTGTAGAGGTTTATCATGAATATTTTCTTCTTTATCCCTTAGGTTTGAGAATTGTTTTATACAATATCTAAGCTATCCACATTTAAAAATATAACCATTAGTGGTATCATAAGACAAAATTTATTTACCTTATCTATTTTAACCAAACTCTTTATTTTTCCTTAGTAACTTTTCACTCTATATCCCCATTTTATGCGCATAAAACTTCTTCCTTTTCCTTTGAGACGTTTCCCTATATGCTTTTTATTGCTACTTTAACATGTATAATATTGAATCTTCTTTTCTCCATGGTACTAAACATGTTATTTTTCAGGAAACTTCATTGTATTTTATTTTGATTATTTGAAAAATAATCCAAGTTCAATTTTTTAATCATAACCAAAATATTTCATACTCTAGTTCCTATATCGTTAGGTTTATCATTTGGATAAACTTAAAATTTTCCAAGAAATCCTTCATTAACATGGTTCCTTAATTCTTCAACCATTAGTAAAACCAAAAGGAATGACATGAGTTATCCATATTTATAATATAAGGGATTTTTGAAAATATCAACATCAAAATGTGTCACTATTTGAAACCATCACATTATCTTTTAGTTCAACCTAAATTCCTCTTTATTTAATCTAGGTTTATTTAGGTTCGGTTATATGATATTCCTTAAATTAATTTCTTAAAATAATAAATCCTTCATAATACCTTTTAAATATAATGCGATTAATCCAAATCATATCCCTTAAGAGTATCAAATCTAGTGTGTAGTTAGGCCTCTTTGTCGTGTACCAGGTGTGATTGATATAATATGCAACAAGACCTTTTTAGGGTTATTACCCCTAGGTACATCTATTCTAGATCCCAAATCCACTTGTAGTATCTAGATATAGGATACACTTGTTTTTAGTACCATATAATCCCTTCTTTTCCAAAACTTCACAATATTATCATATAATTAGACTTATACCTAGTGTTTTCAATAATGTTATCTAATCATAATACCCAAAAATAACCTAGTTAATCATAAAAAATAACTAAACCCAGCTCTGATACCAACTAAGACACTCTAGAACTGTGCTCCCATATCTAGTGATAAAAAAACTTTCTTTAAAAACTAGATCTAATACAAAGTGAGAAGAAACTATCTTTATTTTACAATATTACAATATGAAAAGAAATAAATCTCAAAAAAATATCACTATCTGAAGAATAAAGGGTTTAGATTCATTGAGGACCAGTTATATAGGGAACTTATTTGATGATACCTTTGACCATTTATCCACATTAAAACCACACTAGATTCACTTCTAGACTTCTCCTAGGTTATAATCATCTTTATAAATCAGGAAAAGAAAACATAAGTAAGGGGTGGGCAAAAAAGATCAGTATAGGAACACTTATTAACATGTCATAAAAGGTTAGATCAAAAGAATATGAAAAAACAAGAGCAGGGGAGGAAGATCTTATTAACTGAATTTGGAAAATTAAGAGTTTTTCAGATGTCATGATAGAAGTACATAAAATAAAAATAAACAACATAAAAAAAGTGTTCTAAATCAGAAGGTAACAAACATGATACATGGAGAATAATCATATGAATATGTCTTGGAAATGTAACATTCCCTTGAAACCTAAAATAATAAATAACATTAGAAGAAACATAAACATGGATAAATTATAACACTGTGAATAAAAAAATGTCCATGATTCATGTTGTAAACAAAAAAATCCCCACACTTCATGTTATAAACAAAAAATACCCATTATTAGTTTTTTGAACAAAAAATGATCACACTTCATGTTTTTTACAAAAAAATGTCCATGATTCATGTTGTGAACAAACAAAATATACATGCTTTGTATTGTTAATAAACAAAATGTTCACACTTTATGTTGTGAACAAAAAAAATATACACACTTAACATCCATGTATCATGATATATAAATCCTTAAACAATGAATTTGAGGGTGACATAGGATCCCACTAGACATAATACATACATATGAGTTCTAATTAAAATAAAATCATTCATATTATCACAAATAACCCATATAGAGAAAATGGGTTTCATAACTTTTCCAAATGAAATCACATTAAAAAAACATGATCATTTGATACCAAAAACATAATCACCAAAAAAATATATTTAATAAGTGTATGTATGAGGTTATTCATGAAACATTACTCCAATAGAGAATAGTTCTTTGAAAATTGAAGAGAAATCATAAAATGAATTTTTCTTAAAAATCATTTCTTTATATCATCGTAAAAGACACGATTTTCAAGTCAGTTTGCAAAAACATTTTTTAAAAAATGAAGAGAAAAAATATTAAAAATATTTCTTAATTTTTTTTAATAGATATATTTAATAGAAATAAATCACATGTAAAAAATTCAAAATAGAGGGAAAGAATATAGGATCACTAAAAGGAAAATATTTTGAAATATTTGAAAACACATTTATTGAAAACCCACATCATTAAAAGGATAATATTTTTTTTGAAATGAATATTGGGTAAATAACAGGATAATTAGAGATTTTTTTTTGAGTATCCAATAGGGAAAATAGGACATTGGTGGGAATAAAAAACGTCTATATGTAAGAAAATTACATTAAAATAAATGAGAGTTACTCTTAATAAAAAATTATTTTCACAAAATAATAAAATCATCATAGAGGATAACTTTGGTGTGAATTATTATTTCCCTAGAAGATAAGGTGTAAATACGATATAAAATAATCACAGGTTATAATATATTAATCTTTAAAGATAGTTCTCAAATATGAGTCATTATTACCCAAGGAAAAGATTTGAATCATGAAAACCACTTACAATTTGAGTAGCATTTAACTCAAAACTTCTTAAAAGAGGGATGGATTTAACTTGAACTTAAATTAACATGAACAAAGGGTATTTAATGAAATGAAATTTAAATTATTGATCATATAAACCACTTAAATGAAATTAGGTTCATAATAAAAAACTTGTCTCAAAGAGATGAATTTGAGATGAAATACTCTCACCGCTTAAGAAACCTTATAATACAAATCTCTTAAAAGAGATAGAGATTGAATATAAAATTAAAATACAATGAATAAATATATTTCATGATACTATATATTCAATAGGTATTACACACACTATTTAAATGGAATTAAATTAAAAAAAGAAAATTTTTCTCAAAGAAGGAAAATTTGAGATGAAACCCTTTCATTGTAATCCCGTTTACTCAACCATGCTCTAACCGCATTGGAAGCTTGAGTTTTATAATTGAAAACTCCTTGGAAATTATGTCATTAAGATAAATAAAGGTTAATAAAATCTTATGGATGCAGGACATGGGTCTAGGAGGATAACATTTTTAGAGTTTCAATAAGAAATTCTAAGGAGAGTGGAGTCTTTAAGTAGTAGAAGTTTTACCTTTTTATAAGTGAAGATAAGGGTCGTTTTGGAAGTATCCATTACATTTTTAACATATAAAGTTAATATTCATGGGTAAATGGGGAAAAAATATAAAAAATAGTGTTATAAAGTGATTTTGGGTCGAAAAAACCTTTAAAACTCATTTTGGAGACAACTTTGAGTGTTTTAGATATTTTTTCTTTTATTATTTTAACTTTTACTCCAATTTACTTTTACCTTGGGAGTTAATTTTTGAACTTAATGATTAATTTTAATGAAAAAATTAATATCAACCATTTTAACTCATTTAAAATCTATGATTTAAAATTTAAAAATCATTTTATCAAATAAAATCTTTAAGGGTTTGAAAAGTTAAATTTTTTATTAGCGCACATAATACATAAAAATAGTTTTTATAAAAAGTGTGTTTTTAAGATTAAAATTGTTGTGTAATACATATTTATTAAAATTATAAATTCCCATGATAGAATTTGGATTATTATAAAAAAATACAAGATATTATTCTTTATCAGCAATATAAAAACTAAATCTCATCATGAAAATAATTGATTTAAAGAAAAGACTGAAAATATTTTTTATTAAACTATCATTTTAATTTAGCTCTAAAAACAATGGAAATATGATTTATAATTTTGAATAATATTTTAAAATATATAGTTTTATTCCTTAATTAAATATTTTATCACATAATAGGGTTTCCAAATTTTAGGATACACTTACATAATGAAAAAAACATAAAAGTGACAATTTTCACAAAAACCGTATTTTTTGACTAAAAATAAACCTTTTCGAAAAAAAACTAAAAAATTCATAATTTGTAATTTTTTTAGGAATTATTTTTTTTATAAAATTTAAATTATATAATTTGTAAATTTAGTTTTTTAAAATAATATTCATAGTATAAAGTAAAATAATTTAATTGAAAATAAAATTTTAAATATTAACTTATAGTAATTATTTTTCATAAAAAGGTAATAAATTTTAATAAATTACCATATTAGTTATTATTATAGATTTGTAAATAATTTTATTCTAATATTTTTTTGGTTTTTTACATTTTTTTTATGTAACACATGTTATCAAACATAACATCAGTTTTACAAAGTCATGAAATATGGGTCGTTACAACACCCCTCTTTCTCCTCCCCATCATGTGATCCAAGCATGGTGAACTAGGGGTGTAACCCTTCTTATTCTCCATTTCAATTTTGAGGTTTTCCTTTGATGTCTTGGTGATTTATTAATGTTTGATCCATTACCCTCTTCTCATTCCCATTCCTTATTGTTTTCTTTCTTTCCTCTTACTGTGGTTTATTCCTAAATAAACCATAAGTGGTTTGTTTCTATAGTTTCTTATGGATTTGGTTCCTATGTTTTGTGTATTTATTTTTAGAACTTCCCCTCTCTATTCTTTTAGGTTTCACATCATCTGCACTGAACTAGTTAGGTGTTTCCATACCTTTCTCTTTTTCATAAAAATCTATGTCATGATTTCATTTTCTAAATACTTTTCCTTTAATGTTATAAATTATATAAATAATTTCAATTTAATAAGAGGTTTTATTAAAGGAATTGGAATTTAAAAAAAAAAAATTTATAAATTTTTAATTGATTTTTCATGGTTCCTAAGGTTTTTTTTCTTGGGAATTCATTTTTAAATTGACTTAAATGTGTTTTTTGAATTTTTTTGTTTGTTTATTATTGATTTTATATGTTTATATTGATTTTGTAATTATTTTACAAGGTTATTACTTATTGTTTTATGGTTACTATATGTTATTTTGGTTTTAAAAAGTGAATTTACCATTGGTGTTAAGGGTGTTTTCAAATGTCATGTGATATGAAAATTGATTTCAATAGGGTTTTAAAGTCTAATTTCTAAAGTATGTTGTAGACACATATTTAGAACCTTAAAAAATAATTTTGAATAATATTGTTTTAATATGATTTTCTAATGGAGTTTTTAATCTATAACACTAATTTATAAACCCAAGGATTTATTATAACTTTATACAAGTGAGATTCCTTCCAAAATGCATGACACCATCACCTAAAGCCCCTTGGTCCTATGTTTGATATGAATTTAATGAAGGATGTTATTATTTCTGTTATTATATGAGTTTTAATAATGTAATTAGTGAGAAGTATGTAGGTGAGGGTAGGTTGAGGTTTGAAACTGACATGGTTTGACTTGTATTCTATTACTAGTGTGTACCTGATAACTTGGATTTTAATTTATGGAATATTTTTTTGGCTAAGTTAGACTTCTTTGTATTTGGGTTTTTCTCTCCCATTATTAATTTTATGTTAGATGTTTATTTTATATGTGACTCATTTTTTATTCTTTTTTTTTAACTATTTATTTTTGTCTCTGCCTAAACAACCAACTTATAGAATCAATATGATGGATTCTTAGAAGAATTCCACTACATGTTGAATAATATTTATCTAGGGTAAATAATTTCAATGACTTTTTTTATAATTCCCTGAATTTTTTTCTAGCCCATGGTGATTGGAAATTATTCTTGAGCTTTACCTTGGGTTGGATCAGGTGCCTGAATTAAGGGTATCTCGATTTAGTTCACGATAGAGAAAAATAACCATATTGTTCTTAAAGTGATATAATTTGGATTTTATACATAGGGTTAAATATTTAATAATTACATAATTCCCCTTTATCTAATTGTTTTTTCTATATAATTCTCTTAAAAAATTGTAATATTAATAATAATAATATTGTTATATCTTATGAAATACATATTTTTTTTGAAAAAATATATCATCTTCATCAAACCCTTAACTTGGCCTAACAATCCTTATTATAATTTATCAAACATTGAATAATAAAATATTTATGAAAATAAATAAATATGATCTTTAAAATATAAAAATAAATTTTATATTCACTAAGTTCAAGAATGAATATTTATTTTAATATTCATATAACTATATAAATATTTATATTAATCTATTCACTAAATTGGTGTATAAATATATATTTATTTTTTACCTTGTGAATAAAAAAAGATAAAATTAAACTCACATATCCTGAACTCAAATATTTTATTATAGAATTTATGAGACCAGTGGTAATTGAATAATTATTATTCAAAATGAGGATACTTGAATTTATTTATAATATTAAAATCAATCGAATTTAATTAGATTATGGAAATACATAGTGTGTGATCCTCTTGGTCTTATTCTCAGTGGTATTAAGTGAACTTACCTAAAGTCCAAGATCAATATCTAGAAACAAGTCAAGAGACTCATAGAGAAATTTGTTGATGCCTTAATTAAAAAAACCTTCCAACTAGCACTATTGTTCTATATAATTCCTTTTTATCGATATATCATCAAGAAAGATGCATACTTCAGTCATCAACCTATATTCTTGATTTATCATTCCTTGACTCTCAATAATGAACTCATCGATGAACTACCATGATCATGGATTTAATCTGATAGTTCAATTTTAATCAAAGGGAAGGAAATATCATCTTCCATTAACTCAGAAGGTTTAAATACCATGTTAACTTATTCAATTAATTTTATATCACTTGTGATAGACCTTATGTATACTACCTTAATGTGAGAATATGTTTCCAAAGTTTTTTCTATCCACGGAAGTACATGATTCAAGATATAGGTTAATAATAATATCATGTTTAAGGAAAAATGCACACATTTATAGATAGTAATATCGAATAACATATATAACATGTGGAATTCAAATTGGGGATTCCATCCCCATAACATAAGTATCATAACGATTACCAAGTGTGAAATTCATAAGAAGAAGTCTCATTATCTTATGAGACTCTAACACCCAATAATCAAATGTCCTTAGTACATATTTAGGTAGAGGTTATCTAGAATATATAAAATATGTTAAAAAATATTGTCATATATTTTTTAGGTTCTCATTGAAATGAGGAACTTATATAACCTTTCAGTATAAACAATTATTTAAATTTTTTTTCTCATTATTGTAATGCAAAATAAAAATATTTATATAATAATATATTTATTAATTTTGGTAATAAATTAAATAAAGAAAATTGGTTCTAGGATAGTAACTCTGAAATACTACCACTTACACTAGATACAACTGCTATAAACTTTTACTCTTCCAACTCTCACATGATATTCTTACTTACACTAAGATAATACTTTTATTCAATGAGTAACAAATCATTATAGGTCAGTGAAAGTCTTGGAGACTTTTTATTTTTGGATATTGGTCTCATAGATAGTGTCTTAACCATGTTATTTATGGTATTTTTAATGTTTTTAGAGATTTAGTCTAACATAAGAGTTCCTTTAGTGAGTCCCGTGGCGTTGAAGGTCACATTCTGCAAAATTGAATTGCTTCATGATATAACAGCAGGTCACAACTTCATGGTGTTTTTGGGTAGAGGAGGCCCATGCTGCATTTCCAGTGGTTATTTTATGGATATCTTATGGGGTGTATGCCTTATAGGATGAATTAAGAGAAATGTATTAAGGGTGGATAGAGGAGAAATTAAACTCTCTTTCTTTTAGTAGGCGCTTACACCATGGTATATAAACCACTCCTTAATGCTTTTTGCTAGAGGAGGGGCATCTCTACCCATTTCAAGGAATAATGGCATGGTTTATAGAACATATTTTAATGTATAATATCAAGGGATAAAACTTATACCCTTTTTAGGATGGATATACACCACATAATAGTTGGACCTTAGCACTTAGGTGCCTTGTCGTAGCCACTATGGTCATGTCGTAGCCTAAGTACTAAAGTATTTTTTTAAGTAGTTTTTTTTATTTTTTAGGGGACCTTCTTTGGGATTCCACTTATTTTTCTTCAACCTTAATTAAATTATTGAAGAGGGAGTATCCTATTTAGATCTCCTATCCCTTCCTCTTGTATCTCTTCAATATGAAGTGCCAGAGATAGTTTGGTTATGTTGATTATCGATAATATCTCTTCTTCTAATCTTCCTTTTTCATCTATATGGATTTTATATAATTTTGGATTGCTCATTTATTATTTTGGGGATTTAATTCTCCAAAGGTATGGTGAAATCATCCCACTTCTAGGGGATTTGGTGCGCATCGTTTGGAGGAGGTATTAGAAGGGTATGGTCATGATGTCATTCATTGTTCAACATAAGACATGTAACTCTATGATATTCCTTATATTTTATAAAATATTGGGTTTAATTAGACATAAAAATGGGTTTATAATTAGGTATATTAGGTGGATCAGATTTCAGAGTGTGTTGGGAGTTGACCACACCTCGTGGATTGTGGTTTCAGCACCATTACACCATCCGATGAGCTTGGTATTGGTTATTTCATTATGGGATTTTGTATTTGGGTGTTTGGTTTATTTATTTTAGGGGTTTTTATAGTTGGAATATATGATCAAGGACCCATTTAAGGTTTCTATTATCTTTGTATTTATGTGCGGTTAATCAATTGAGGTAGGTGGGATAATTTATAACTTTTTAAACTAAAACCATCGATTGATTTCTTTTTAATACCATATTTAAACTCTATAAATATTTCAGAATATTTGATTATTTATCATTTCCTAATTCCTTTTCACCCAATATCCCATTGAATAAATAGATATATTGAATTTATTTTCTTAAATCCTATCCCTATATAAGTTTTGAATCTCAATTTCTAGTTAAAATATATTAGAGGTTCTTTGAAAATAAACTAAATTATAAAAATGGGTGTTTTTATTCCTATTTTTTTTAAATTAAGGTTCTTATGATTTTAGAAAATGGATTATAAAATAATGTTGGAACTGAATTTATGTTTTCTTGTATTTTAAATATTTTTGGTATTTTGGTTAATATTTTTTTATATTTATATTTGAAAGGGGTTAAGTTACAAATATAAATTCATGAAATGTTTTGAAGTATTTTTAAGTCAATGTTTTATGGTTTGGTATTTAAGAAATGAATTTATTATATGGTTTTTGAGTGATATTTTAGATTCCCTATTTAGCACTTTATAAAATAAGTTTTCTTTATGTTAATATTTATTAGAAGCAAGACCCACTTGATTAATTGGATTGAGAGTTAAGAGTTATCCCAAGTAGATGTTTTTTATATGTTTTATTCATAGTTAAAAATTGGAATATGTTTTATATGAAAATATAATTTTTTTATCAATATTTTATGAAATTATTTACAAAATACTAGTTATTTGATTTGGTTAAACTTCATGGGAAACCTAGGTGGTTAGGTTGGAATTATTAATATAGGTGAAGTTCTGTTTCCACTTATATGCATCACCTTGACTATAAAAGTAATGTGTGATTTATTGCCTACTTTATATTGAGTCAATTTGATACACTTTCCATTAGTTATGGGTACCTCCCTAACTAGTGATGTCATATTCCCACTAGTTGAAGGTATCAACCAAACTAGTGAAGTTATAATACCGAGTGACCCTAAACATAATTTACTTCTGGGTTATCTCATGAAATACCTTATTTATTTCCATTGTTTGATTAGTGTTACATGAATTCATATTAGGTTACTTTTTCTACTTTTAATTTTTCTACTTTTACTTTTTCATGAGTGGATGGTAGTGATAGTTATTTTTAGTAATATTTATTTCATTGAATTGTTATAGTTGTAATTTATTTATAATTTGTTTCTTCACCTAAGTAGATACTATTTATTATTATTATTATTGGAGTATTATATATTTTTATCTTTAGTTTAATTTTTATATGTTTATAAATTTTACATTTTTATGCCATCCCATAGATATAAACTTAAAAAAATTATCTATATTTTTAAAGAAAGTTCATATGGAAATAATTTTCTATTTATTTAAAAGTCCTGAATTTAACTCATTGATATGTTTTTAATTATTTTAATAAGGTAAATTAAAAATATATTTTTTAGCTTGGACTAAAAAATATATTTAAATGGTCTCTAGTGACATGTTTTCAATTAAATAAAAAACCCACTATCTTAGTTTTACTTTTAAACTAGCATGAAAAAGATTTATTTTTATAAAGTTATGCATGGGGTATAGTGAGGTTACCTATTAGCGGTTTTCTCATAGAAATATACTTTTAGGTTCCATTACAGTTTCTTATATGATAATAATTGGTATTCAATTTCCAGTCCGAGTTTAGTGCCACTTATAGGGAAAAGAGGGTTTTCGTGACACTTTGAGGCATGTGATCATAGGATTTATTTTTTTGGTATATTATTTATATGATGTATCATTCCATATTTTTTTATAATTCAGTTTCTCCTAGTTATAATTGTTGAATTTTGTTTTGTGATTCATGATTTATGTTTTATATTATGACTCATCTGGTTTTAGTTAATATTAAAATTATTGTATTATATGTGTGATTGTCTAATATATGAAGTGGAAATTCCAGACTTTCTAGTGTAATATTTAAGTTATTATTAGTTTAAAGTGTGAAATAATTCTCACTATAATTCATTTGGTACCTATACACTCAGTTTATAGTTTGTGTGGATTATGAACAAACTTTATAACTTTCTACGAGCCAACTTGGGTACTTAGATCCAAGGTGACCCATTTTTGTCAATAAAAAAATGGAATCAAATCCAAGTTTTGTTTTATTTTTTTGGGAATCAACGTAAATATGATATAATACTATCATAACTCATAAGGTAGGTCATAATTAGGTTCCTGATCACCACTTTTCATTCCAAGCATTGAGTTGTTAAGTGAATTTTGGGAAGGTGTAATATAATCTTGAGTTTGATTCACCCTTATTTAAGGGTAAAATTACATCTTTGAATACATTTGTAAGAGGAACTAATGATCTTCATGAGTAAGGTTCATGGGTTGTAGACCGTGCTCATAGACCATGTGTTTTGGATGGGTGTGGTTTCATTGTGATTTTTTTGATATTTACTAAATGTTAACTAATGATATTAATGATTAAATTAATGGATTTAGTTGATGTTAATATGTTTTTAATTTATTTTATCTAATTCTATTTTAGATTTGAGATTAATTTTTATGATCTCATTGGGTGTATTGTTTTTTTGTCTTGTTGCGTCTCACTTCCTTATTATATGACATTTTTTGGTTTCTTTTTTAAAGTTTAACATCTTGGAAATAATTTTTGAAATAAAAGTGGATGTTTTATTTTTTACTCACATGACAATCGAAATTATAAATTTGATGAAAGAGAAAGTGTCATTTTATATTATTAATGGATTTTAAAAATTAATGTTTTTTATTTCCTTAAATGTTTTAAAATTTAATAAAGGTTTTAATAGGGGATTTTATTTGGAAAGTTAAAACGTGGTAATAAAATTTGAATTTTTAATTGGTATGATGGTAGTATTTTAAAACTTATGTATTATTTCTAAAGTGATGAAGAAATATTTTTATAAATCTAGAAAAAGATATTTTCTTACTAAATGGTTTTTACATAAATACTATTATTACATAAAATTAAGTACCTTTTTATACTGAGTCGTTGGTTTTTGGTGGTAAGTAATAAAGTGAAATGGAGCTTATATCAATTTAAACACCACTAATAGGTTTTATATCCTGACCCAAATGAATTATTTTAGGGGATACCAATTTATAAATGAGTTATTGAATTATTTTATAGACTGATGTGTTTTAAAATCATGGTTTCTCTATATTTCTGACTTGTAGGCATGTCATACTTTATATTTTCCTTTTCTTGATTCCTATTTATAGTATCCTTGTATAAATAAAAAATATAGGGGTTTCATTTTAGATTTTAGCTTTCCAAAATTTGATTTCTTCAAAAAAATTGTTTTTTTCTAAGTTGTTAATAAATGGACTTGTGTATTAGAATGCTAGATTTTAGTTTCCCTTTTCAAGAAAATGAATTTTTAATAATTAAATTAGTTTTATTAATGTTTTATAGTTTTTAGAGAGGTTTTGTGGGTTGTGACATGTTTAATTTTAAAATGAGTAAACCTTTTTATTTTAAAGGATATGGTTTCTCTATTATAGTCTCATAGTTTTCATTTCTGTCGAGAATATTTTTTTTATGTTAAAGGTATTTTTTGATTTCAATAATATGTTTTTTTATAATATATATTAGTATTAAGTATATTTGAGTAGTTTGGATTGATCCCTTTATGATTGAAATCTTCTTTATTGATGAGTTTACAATTTTTGGTTGACATTGTGATGAATTATCTATTAATGTGTTAGGTTTTGGTTATAATTTTTATAATATTTGGTTTTGGGGTAAGGTAAATGTTTTATGGTAGGTAGGACCCCACTTGTATTTGAATGTTTTTATTTACCCTTATATGAATTTTATTGAGAGTTATTCCTTTTTATGTAAGTGGTTTTTCCCTAGAGAGTCAATGGGATATTTCAGGGTAGGAATGTTTTTATGATGGGGAGGTTGTAACAAACCACATCATTAAAGGTTGGTGAAAATCCATAGTAGTTTGAATTTTTGGATCTGGTTCTTTAAAAGGGATAATTGATTGTGTTTTAGATGGTTTTTTAATTTTTTAGTAGTGTTAGTTTAGAGGAAGACCAGCCAGAGTGAGTCCTAAGGTGTTAAAGGTTTTAGTTTGTAGATAACATGGCTCTGTGATGTGGCTATTGGGAATGATGTTATGGTAGGTTGGGGGATGGGGAGGCCCATGGTATAGAACTAGTGGTAAACCATGGAGCTCTCTTAGGGTGTAGGACATGTGACATAATCAAAAATCCACGTCACAGGGGTGGATAGAGGGGATATCGATCCACGTTCCTTTTAGAATTAACTTTTATCATGGCCTATAGACCAAACCAAAATATGTTTTACTAGGGTACATGGATTTATTCCCATTTTGAGGGGATTGTTCCATTGTCTATAAACCACACTATAACATGTTCTTTTAAGGTATAGTCCCTAAACACTTTTTAGTATGGTTGTGCCATGGTCTAAAAACCATGTTGTATTGTCTCTTTGGAACTAAGGAACCAAAGTGTGGCCAAAACATGGACTAAGTGTTATAGTGTTTATTTAAGAAGGGAATTTTTAGTCTATTCCAAGGGACCATATTTTGGATCCCCCTTGGTTTTCTTTAACCTCGGTCCTACTGTGATAGATAAATGATACCTCCTTATATTTCTCACCCCTCCCCCTTGCCCCCCTTTGATTTGATGTGACTTGAATGGTTTTGTTACATAAATTCTTAGTAATACCACTTATCCTTATCCCCCTTTTTCTTTTCCTTATATTTCCTTTAAATTTGGATCACTTGAGTTGGGCTTTGAGAGACTAATTCCACCATGGTATAGTAACATAATCCCAATTGAAGGGGATTTGGTTTGTGGAATGTAGAGGAGGTCTAAGATGGGGGTGTTGTAACATACCAACCTGATTCAACTTGACATGCTACCTAATCTAGCTCTGCATAAGGCCTAAAGTGCATTACTGATCACCACAGACTGGAAACAAGAACCTATGTACCGATATATACAATAATGGGAACGATTTTTTCCATGAAAGATATCACAACATGTATCATGTATAAAAACTATAAGATAACAGCTAGAGTACAATGTGGAAGAAAGATATACTTCCATGAGACTTACAAGGACAAACCAAAAAGGCTATTATTGAAAGAAATAGAAAAAAATCACCAGACCAAGTCTCTATGTGACTATCCCTCACCATCATCCCAAACCACTATGAGAAAAATAAAAACCAATAGAATCTATCATGCTACATGATGCCCTTCCATTTTCATGTAACCTATAAAACCAAGGCTATAAATTCACAAATTAAAATATAGGGTGTGAGCACTAAGAGTAGTAGGATATTTCTAATTAATATATGCAATATAAAATACCATGAAACCATTTTCTCTTACTTCAAAACAAAACTAGTTTATAAATCATTTTCATATGAAAACCATTTTGGAATATCCCTTAATTTCTTTTTTAAAACATTTTATATAATAATAACATGGAATATGAAAATTACGTGATTGAAAATATAAATTACATTAGTAAAACGAAAAAATATCTATAAGGAAAACAAGTAATAATATAAAACATGGTAAATAAAGAAACTAAGATAATATAATACGCTTTGGGAGTTCCATGTAAAAATGCCCATTCCATAAGATAAACATATGATAAAACCAATATGAAATTATACTATAATGTGAAAAACTGAGCACAAGATGGAATCTTTCCTATGTAAATATTTACAAAGACAAGTAAAATAACACTAATCCATTAATAAAATGAATCCTACTGATATAGATTCCTTCCCCAATCTATCAATATAAATAATATAACCTCTAGTGGTGTTACACCCACTAAGGTTGCATATGTCCATAACCTGATGCACCCATGGTTCCCAATGTGATGTGTTTTCCAAAATGAATTTAAAAACCATGATCAAAATTTATAAAACATTTTCTAAGTAAAGAATCAAATTTTATCATGCTTGAAAATCCATTTTTGAGTCAAAATCCCCTTTGAGGAATTTTAATGAACATATTGTGTTCATAAATATTTTTTTAAAGATAAACCCCTTAAAAAAGGATCTCATGAAACAATTACACATTAATATGAAATCAAAAAATTTCATAAATTAAACCAAAGGAATTCACAATAATATCAAGTAAATCCGGATTTAGAACCTTTTTATAATGAAACCTACCCCAAGAGCCAAGAAAACCTCATTTTCATGAAAATTAATGATTCGATTTAAAGAGACCAGGCCCTCACAAGACTAAATCCATGTGAAAACCCATAAATTATCCATTTAAAACATATACTAGGTCACTATATCCCATGTATTTATACATGATATAGACAATATGAGGACGAATGTTGATCTAGAATGAGCAGAAGAAAACAAATGAAAAACTTATATAACTTGAATGGATCTATCAGGATCAATAGAGAATCACCAAGGAGCCAAGGGTAGAACCTCTTAGAGATCCATAGTGATGCTAGTTTGGTCTAATGAGAATTTGGAAGGTGATTAGAAGTTAAAATGACTTTAAGGAATTGAGGTAATTTTCTATTTTTAAAAGTTCATATTTGGTTACATGGTTTGACTACACAATATGGAAAATTTTATACTAACCATATGGTGGCCACTTCCACTTGAAATCCAAGTCACATAGTTTCTTGGAGATGGATGCATGGTTTTAAAAACAATGTTCAAGACCTGCGACAAATACTAGACAAACATTTCAAAAAATTTTACACTTTTCCTTGAGACTCTCATGGTTATAAAAACTATGATCAAACCATGGAAAACCCATTAGAGACAATATATCTATACTACATGGTTAGAAAAACCATACAATTAACGTATTTTCACTGAGTCTCTATATTTTTAACCTCAGACTCTCAAAAAGCTCTTGAACCTCAACAGAGATAGACCATTCTCTTATTTGATAATATCAGTGAACCAAAGGGCATCAAAATTATCCCCATTATGAAGCTTGATTACTCTAGAAAGTGATCAATATTTTTTAATCAAAAAGAGATACATCCACTACCGAATAATCAACAAATACCACCCCCACATCTCATGGTTATCCCATATTCACTTCCACAATTCTTAAACTAAATTAAAAAGTTTTATCATGCAACATAATATCTTAGAAATATATAAAATTAATTGGATACACCACCACTGAGGTGTTTGGATCAAGATAAACATACTCCCATCTAACCACATGGGACCGTTCTAGTTGATACCTCCTCAATTAGGGAACATAAAACATGTCATGAATCTATGTCCAATGAGATGAAAAGTCCAAGCGATAATACATCTTTCCAAGTCATTTGATGATATCTAAAGGGAAAAAGAACCCTTGTTCCACTTACAATACTGACCTAAATTATGATATCCCAAATGAAACAAGATTTAGCAAGAGAGATCTAATCACTAACCTCAGCATACAATGGACAATGATGGTAACTTTCATAAAATAGTTGGTGGTTCAACATTGCAAATAACCTTTACTGAAATAACCACACTATCCTTATTGCCTCTAAAAAGACTTTTTCCTATCAATGACCATTCACCTACCCTTGAAAAACACCAATAAGATTCACATGGACATCCATACGACATTTTAGAGTATAAATACTTAATTATAGATTAGGGTATATACTAGACAGACTATCTAATGAAAATAAGCACACATTATTGAGACATATTCTCTAGGATTTGAGGATTCATACAGTCAAACCATCCATGTAAAGATAGAACAACATGCTCACTTAGACTAAGAACCCATTGAATTTAGTAATCCATTTAAAAAATGAGAAGCTAAGAATAATTATATTTATAAAATGATAGCCATTATAACACCATTGAGCTTTATAACCCCTCAAACATAATGTTCAATAATTTTCTACCATAAACATATCCTTGGAAGGAAATACATGATCCGATTTCATGAATCATTTTATGATTTCATGAATCATATCTCCTCCCCACTAGGAGTCTATGGTAGTACAATTATGAAGTACATGGATTATTTATCGAACTTACATAATTTAATGGATGAGGATATTCCAAACTAGTATATTTGTGGTGTTATATTATACTTTTATAATAAGTAGTGCATCATGACATAAAGTCTATAGTCAACCTTCTCACTCTAGTCCAATACCATCAATGTACCAAACCATGAAATATCCTTCTACCCTAGATCTCATAGACCAATTGGACCTATGTTCAGGATCAATCAACCCCTAAATCAAGACAACTATAAAACCCAACCACCTATGAAGAATCAAGGAATAATTGGGAGAGTGAAACTAGAAACTTGAGGTATCTCCATCATAAATGGTTTCATTAAAAAACTACCAAATAGAATCCACTAATTTCTTGAGCAAAAATTATTTGCACAAGGAAATGAGATTCCCAAAATTTTATCAATCAATCAAATTAAAGCCTCAAACACATCCCAAATAATTTCTATAAAAATATTCCCTACAGATCCCTCCTCTTTTGATTCTTTATAATATACATTAATAAAACCATTTTAAAAGCATCTGTAACCACATATCTTTCTCTGAGAGTTTACCCAATATCAAAATCAATGATCTAAAATCAATTAACCCAGAATTTCTATTATAGGATCAGATACATATGGTTAAAAGTAAAATTTAGACACTTATTATTAAAATATATAATAAACTTCTATATGAGTGACTGGTGTCATAATTTTCTTAGAGCATGTATAAGTGCTCTCAACTCAAGGTCATGGTGAGATAGATTCTTTTCATGAAAGTATAATTGGTGAAATTCATAAATAATCATACATTTTACAACATAAATACATATCTCAACTCCACGCTTAATGCTTTTTAGTGACATAATCAAGACCCTAATTGGTTTAACATGAAACAAAACTAGGGATGAAATTAACCTCACTTCTACCCTTTCAAATGAGTCCTAGGTTCCCGATTATCCAACATGAGGATATAAAAGAATAGATAGCTCTCCAAAATATTTATAATTAAACTAAAATGGTGTGGAAATAATAAAATACATTTATACAGGAGATCATAAACATGTTTTCCAAGGTTACAAATTTAAAACAAAGGAAGACCCTAAGATTTGTATCCAAAACGAAGGAATAAAGTATGCTCTCACAAGGTAAAAACGACCAAGTGGGAACTATATTAAGCCCACGAAAAGGTTCCATCATCAAGAAATGTTAAAAATATAAACAAATAAAAAAACATCCAAGATCATTAGAAAGTCACAATCCAAATCACTAGATCCACCACATATTACAAAACCAAGGGATAGTTTAAAAAAACATGACTAAAAAAGAAATGAAGTGGATTTAATCTTGGGTTATGAGACTATATATATGGTAATTCAAGTTTAAGTATCTCAATGTAGTGTTCCCCATTATCCAACTGATAATAACATATCTTCAATGGATATGGTGGACAAACCAATCATGAAGCTAAACCAAGTTACCCATGCACACAACCAAGGTTCACCAAGTCTTGGGTAGTAAACAAAAACACATGGAAAATCTTTCTACAAAAATATATCATTAACAATAATGTATAAAAATTGAAACAAAATAATGTGGCATGAAGATAAATGAGATAAACACCTATCTCAACCAAGTATCCCAAGGAAGACATTAAATATTACACCTAAACATGGATATACCAAAAATTAAAACACTCTAAAACTAGATATTGATACCTAAAAGGGATCAGCAAAAAAAATCATAAGATTAACAAAAGATTCCACTCTTCCCAAGGAACACACAAAAACTAGTAAAACTAGACCTTAATGACCCATCTACCCAAATGAACTTACAAGTCTCTCTTAATGATCCAAAAATGGGAATAATCTTGATTCAACTCAATACCTTACATCAATAGAATATATATAGACATAAGAAAACTTTCTACTCCATTTAGAGTCTAGTAAAGACCAAAGATACAAGGAAAAAGGACCACTCTTATGGAAAGTATCACACTCTAACTCAAGACCTCTCCTAAAGACTCACTCAAAACAAAAAATATGAGAACTCTATTCGGTTATGTCCTTTATAGAAAATCAGATGGCCCTACACAAAATAAAGGGTTAAGATAATCATATAACTCATAAATAAAAGAAATCACATTCATAATGGCTTCAAAACAAACCCACTCAAGAAGCATGAACCTCTTTAAAAAAACTATTCATTTTTAAAACAACCTAAAACTATTTTAAAAGGAGTTATACAAAAAAATAATTTAGAAATTTAACATACTTCATTATTTTATAAAAGATTAAAAAATAAAAAAATTTCAAAAATTCTAAAATATAAGATGAAACATCTTACCTTTGAATCCAAATCATTTAAATAGGATTCATTTTCATCTTGAATTATATTATTCATGTTTGAAATTATAATAAATAAATTACAATTAAAATACCCAAAAAGTTTCACGAACCATTCAAGTTATAAAAATATATTTTCTTAAAAATTATAATATTTTTTATTTATAATTACAATTTAAAAAACACTTTCTATTCTATATTTTATGTAAGGAAATCACTGATTTTGTTTTAAAACTAAAAACTTTCATTTTAAAACATCATGGAATAGAACCATTTAGAAACAAATGATCTTGAAACCAATTATAATTTTATAGGCTAGAAATAAATATTTAATTTACAAACTAAAACCATTTTTCATGAAATCCTTTTTCACACCCAAAACTAGTTGTACTATACCTGTAAAAAATACATATAATTTTTTTTGTCAAACTAATTATTAATATCAACATATTCTAGGAACCACCTTGATTATTTTCCAATCAATGAGAGTGAATTAAATAGTCCAAGAACTATAGGATCTAAATAGAAAGAGTAAAGGGATGTGGTGTTGGTCTTGACCTAGATTCATGGTTGATGGACATGTGATAAGGATTCCATAGACCCCTTAATGTATTGAAAACCGAGTGTCTAGTCACTAGATGGGTTTTTAGGCCATCTAAGTGACTTCAAAACTTAATTATTATTTTGAGTTAAATCCTAGATCAATAAATCCCCCAAGTTATCCCACACATTCCAATGAGAATAATAAGTCAACATATAAAACCATAACTCATGAAAACATCAAATGAATAAATATATCCCTATTTACCATGGTAACTCAAATGTCATTTCTAGAGGAGGTGATTAATCACATACTCACAACATAATCATTGATCCTTGAAAATTACTAGCTCAAATATACCAAATTCTAAATCAAACCTATATAGTTTTATCATACTGTTTCAGATCGGTCTCGAAATACCCAACAGTTCCGTATCCGATGACATGTGGACCTGCTTTCCAAAGGCAGGCGTTCGCCGGGTGGTGAACCGATGTGAAGATAGTCGGATTGACCGGTCGTTGGGCTTGAACCTCAAGGAGGCTTCCTACGTACCCTTCCTAGGAGACAGGGATCAAAGTCCATGTAGTTAGAATTAACTCGGGGATTACACTCTGATGAGGCCCAGAGTAATGGATTGGGGCCTACACTCTAAGGAGGCCCATGGTAATGGATTGGGGCTTACACTCTGAGGAGTCTCATAAGAGGATGTCATAGTCGATGCTTACTCTAAGCCCACGTGAGTCGTGCTCGGTGTGAGAAACAATAGGCAATAGAGACCAGATGATCACATCACGAAAGGTGCATCCCTGAGAAGTGGAGTGGGGCTTACGCATGAGGGCGGCCCAGAACGTCATGGCTTACTCCGGGATGGACGCCCATGGTGACAAAGCGCAGAGGGAGAGGGAAAGATGTGCTCCTATGCCCGTCACCTCTATTGTTCCCGGGGGAAGTATGAAAGTGCATGGGGTATTCCTTCTGATGGGTATTTTAATACCCCCTGAAGAAAGGAGAAGTGCCCCGACCCAAACAAGTGGAGGGGCAGAAAGGGGGCTCCTGAGCTCAGACTCCACATTACCGTGGGAATGTGAACCCATGAATTCTTCGGAAATCTGATTAAGGGTCGGAGCAACCCCTTCACCCCTATTTACCGTGGGTAGGTGAACTCAAAAAGGTGCACTGATGCACCTGAAGGTTACATCACATGGGTCCGGTGGCTCCGGTGGAGGACCTGGCTCGGGACCGATGAGTAGGCCAATGAGGGAGCCGCGGAGGATCAGGCTAGATTGGAAGGAGTTTATCTGTCTCAAGGAATGGGAACCCTAAAGGATTTGGTGGGCCATGTGGGTATATGAGGAGTGTATCCCTTCGTGTAGGGAGGTTCTAAGTGGATGGAGAGGCCATCCGCGAACCAGGGTGGTCCGCGGACTAATTGGAACCCCACGAACTAGGGTGGTTCGTAGCCTGGTGGGCATCCCATGAACCAGGGTGGTTCGTGGCTTCGGGTTCGGCCCATGTACCAGGATAGTACACGGTGGGATCCATGCGAGCAGCGGCAGCCAATGGCGACGCCGGTCGGGGTTTCGTCGGTCGGGGCCTCGCCTGCATAGGAGGGTGCTATGCGGTGCGACAGATTGGGAAAGGGGCATAAATTCCCTGGTCCGTGGGGAGTGCGTATGTGGAGGGTCCATGGTTCACGGTCTTATTTTCTTTGTTATTTTAAGTTTGCGGTTCACCAAGTTATTATGCATTTTCGATTCCTTATTAATTCTCTTCCAGGTTCATGCCTGTTCTGGTTCGTGAACTGGAACTTCGCTGTTTGCGAAATCCTAAGCTCCTTCCTTCGAAATCCTTCCACCCGAATCTGATTGATCTCCCTTCCACATTTCCTTCTCTTTTACCTCAATCTCCTTTTATAGAGTGGGGGAAGGGATGTATCTATGGTCACACGACACCTTTTGCGGAGGCCAATGATCGGAAACCTGATTCACGGATGACCCGGTCAATCTGCAACTCGCGGGAGGCATCAAGCACATCTCCCCCCGCGAACCAAATGAGCTCGGGGAGTGATTCATGGCCGCGGAGTGTTCTGCTTCCATTCCGCAAACGACAGCGGATGCGGACCAGGCCAGTTGAGGCGGTCTGCGGCTGGGGCGTTTCATGATGGCCGACCGGTTCGGTGTCTGTCCTGCTTCGCGCCCGCGGAGGATCTCCGCCACCATTCCATGAACGAGAATAGTCCACGGAGGGGGTGCTTCACGGAACCGTCTACGTGGCGTCATCATTTGGACCGGTCTGCGGACCGGTTCAGATTTGTGCATCCCTTAAGTTTTCACCATTATTTCCCCCCAATTCTTGGGGAGAATTGGGTAGATTTTCCTTTGCGGATTTTCAGGACCCTACAAATGCCCCTATCAGAATGGGGTCCGATCGGAACGAAGAGGAGGCCATTTCAATGCAGAGTGGTCCTAAAACTTGGATGCTTTGCGGTAGAGGGGTGGACCCAGTAGGGGACCATGCCTATATATACGGGGGACCCTTCCTTTATCTTTTTCCATATTTTTCACGAAACCATAGCCGTCTCGCTTTTTGGTCTCCACGTGATCATTACTTCACGAAATGCCTCGTCCACGAGCCAGCTGCTATTTCCGCGAACCATTCCTTCTTCCCGGTCGCCTTCACCTGCGGACCAATTTACCAACTGCGAACCAGTAATTTTAATTAATTAAAAATTAAGTTACGACGGGCTACAGAGAAATTCACTGTTGGTTTTGATAGTCCACAGACTGAAATCTTGCTGACTATAAAAATTTTCTAACTCCTCCAAATTTAAACACTTAAATCTGGGATTTGAATCCCGCGGAGCAACCTAGTTCGCGGTTTTCGGGCCAACACCTCACGGGCCAACATACCGCGAACCCCTTCCGTGTAGGGTTGGTTCACGGGGTTCCGTCATCACAAACCACTTTATGAGGCCTAATTGTGGACCTTATCATGAATTCCTCTCGATTCCTTTTCCATACAGCTAGTATTTTTGTCCATATTTGATTACTCCGGACTAACCATTTTCCTAGTTTCTATAATGCAGGGAGAAAACATGGTTCCTCCTTTCCCTATACCCATACCTGCCGCAGAGCCTCTACCAATTGGTTCAGGGAGACGTCCATCCATGATTCGTATTGCAGAGAGCATCGAAGAGGACCCTAGTCGGTCCATCATTCCTAATGATGGTGTCTTGAAGGACTTAATCTCTCATGAGCTCCTGAGTTATCCACTATCAAATTGACTTCCACTTTACGACTTTGGTCTACAAGACGACATCTCTATCCCCCTTACTTTCTCAGGTCTTCCGTCACCTTACTTGGAGGCATCACCGAAGTATATTCAGGCGAACCTCGCCCAATCGTGGGAAATAATCTATGATCCTGACCTGAAAGATACCTTCATTTTGGGAGGCTCTGTCTGGACCCAAAGCAATCAGTACACACAAGACTTCTCTCAGGAAGCTGTTCTCAAGATTTACCCCTCCATAATCAACCTTGCTCGAGTGGACCCTAACACAGGGTGGATTTTTAGGTGGGATCTGCAGTCTGGTGGGATTTTCTCGAATGACTGGTCCTGGGCCTTTTGGGTCCATCATCATTGCTAGGAATTTCACGAGTCGCTGGAAGTAGTCAATTTATACTCCACAGTATGGGCCTACCAGTTTTCTGTTTACCCACCATCTCTAATCATGGCTGACCTGCTTAGTCGCTGGTGTTCAAGCACTAATAATTTTCACCTTACCCATGGTGAAGTTGGCATTATTCTTTGGGAAATCTATCAATTAGGATGGATCCCAATTATCGGTGAGATGTATGATGAGTTTCTGACCACTCTTGGTGCGTGGGATGACATTGAACAAGTGCCTTAGTTGGCGAGGGATCTGCTGGTTATGGCGGAACAATCACTGGGTCAGGCCTTACGTGCCCACTCTCTTATTCCCTAGAGCGCCTAGATAGGGTTATTTCTGAACATCACTGGTCCTATGCTGAAGATCAAGAACCCCAGGACTCATCCCTCTCAACAGTCATGAACCATCCCAGGTTCCTACAGGGTGGTTCTGGAGGCGGGTGATTACCTTTCATGGGGTTATGAGGTGTGCCCCGGTGTGCCGCCCATGCTCCGGCTGGCAGGTCTGTTTTCTATGTTTCTGAGTGGGTGGCTTTTCCCTTCTCGGGATATCAACCCGGGCATCAGAGCTTTCACCTTGATGATGGAAGTTGAGTTGACAGAGGGCCGCCTGGTGAACTTGGCCGTGCCCTCTTTGGATCGTATTTACGAACTTCTGAGTCACATGCAGGAGGGTGGGTCACCCTACTGCCTGAGTGGGCCATTTCAGTTCTTATACGGCTGGATAGAGAATCACTACCGCTGTTATGAGTACTGTCATAACACGGTCATCCCACTTCCTACTTTCCAGCCTACCATTCTCGATATCACTGGGGTTCGTTTGAAGTCCTTCAATTCTGATTAAATCATCGAGCTCTTGAGTGGCTTCTCCCAGTTTTCCTTCAATCCCTACCCCACCCCTTCCGGGGTCACGGTTGATAACTGTCGAGGGAGCCTGGAGGAGCGATCTTACATGATTTCACTATGGTAAAGATTTTTGTCCACATGAATCGACGAGGTTTTTTTATGTGAGTTGTACACCCCTCATCGTTTCTCTCGACAATTTTGATGTATGCAACTTCAAGTTTCCCTTCCCTCCCTCGAGCTCGAGGATTGAACCTGGCCACTCTCCGTCAATGGTGGTTGATGCTGATGCGGGAGGGATCTGACACAAGCATTCTCTTTCCTGATATGGGAGCGGCTGCCAGCCTATCCTTGGAGTACACAAGGATGTGGGTAAAACATTACTCCAATGGGATCCTGGGAAAGTCCGTACGATAGGTTCCAAAATAATGAGTCATCGCGGCGGCTGTGTCTACCGCACCCTCCTCATCGGCTCTGAGGGAGGACTGACTGATGGCTCATCGGTCAAAGCGACTCAGGGGATTCCACTCTCCCAGTACCTCTACAGCCGATGTTCAGATAGAACCAACCTTCTTGGATGTGGATGAGAATGACCCTGTGGATTTGTGTCCTGGTAAGACAATTCCTGAAGTTTTACCGGCCAATATCGGACTCTGCAACTTGGTTCCCAAACCTGAACCAGGGTTAGAAGCTTCAGGCCTTCCAGCCTCAGAACCATCATCTAGCATGAACATACCGGCGCTGATCGCAATGACAGACTTTGTTCCCGTGTTATCCAGCAAGGATACCAAAGACCCTCATGTTATGACTGACCACCGAGCATTGCGCAGGTGGGCATGGCCCCGGATTTGTGAGATTGTTTCCAAAACTCCTCTAGATGAGAAGGAAACTAAAACCGAAGTTCTTCGACAGCTCTTCCTGGGTTTAGGGTCAGGTGGATTTGACTATCGTCAGTTCGATTCTCTTTCTTGCCAAGTTTTCATGGCCCATGAGGAAGTTTCCACTAGTGAACGTAAACTTTATCACCTCACTGCTACTCTTTGTGGGACCCGAGCCCTGGAGGAAGCCATGATATATCTCCATCAGCTGATAGCGCAGGAGGCAATCTCTTGAGATTAGGCGGCCGTCCTATCCTATGATTTGCATGAATGTGAAGAACGGGCAGTGATGCTGAGGGATCAGTTATCAATTATGACTGGTCGTCTTGACACCACCTGGAAAGGGATCAACGATCTCCAAACAACAATGGAGCATACTCGTCTGGTGGCTGAGGTTGAAGCTAGGGAGAAGGCCGTGCTGGAGTAGTCTTGCAACAACCTTCGCCGCTCAGTTTTTGATCTGGTGGAGAGAGCGAGTCAGGCTTCTTTATGACTATCAGAGCCATTCTTGTACTCTCTGTTTTACTTACCCCTTTTTTTTTGTGAGGGAGAGACCCCAGCTTGTGGACGTCCTCCCTTTTTGTTCAAACGGAATACAATCTCTGTCAATCTCTTGTCGCTGTAAAATTTGATTGTTACTATAACAATTTTTGTGTAAATAACAACTCACTGAATCATAATTAATGATAACTCAGGAAAACAAACTCTAACTTTTTCCTGGACCGTGGGATCCAACAAGCATAGTTTGACTATTTCTAGGGCTTTGTAGAAAAACCCCACAAACTTTTTGTCTTTTCTTTTAATGACCTAATTTTGCATGGGCCCATTTATTATGGGCCCAGTGGGTATGGCCTGACTTATTCTTAGGTTGCCCTTTTCGGGTTTTCGTCCTAACAGGCTTTGTGCCTCTTTTTGTGACCAGTTTAAAGTCCCGCCACCAAGACTATCATTACTGATGTTTTAGGTCGAATAAATTTGACCAAGTATGTTTGGGCGAGAGCCCCAATGAGGTTTTATTGATTAAAAGATGTCTCAATATCTTTTAGACGCATGTGGAGGGAGCATGTTCATATTTGAACGACATGCAGGGCATGTCTCAAGGCATGGGAGCTGTATCAGCGTGCAAAGGTGGGAAGAAAATCGCCTAAGGAAATCCTGCCTTTGGTAGACAGGCCAGGGGAGATCAATATGCAGAGCCACTGAGGGAATGGTATGAATAGTCATACAAAGGTGTCCTTAAGTCAATGACTCTCCATTTCTGATGGCCATAGGACTTCAGGAAATTCTGGCTTAGGGAAACCACCATGGGTGACTTGGAGAATTATGAAAACCACCGGGGGTGGCTTGGAAAGGGTATGTGATGTATGAAAGGTTTTGAGAACATCTGTATCAATCAGGAGTGTGGGAGCAAGGTTCCTATCCTACGCATTTATCTAGCGTAAAGGACGGTTGGGTCTTGGCGCATTTTAAAGTCATGCAGCTAGGACATTATCTAGAATGGAACGACTTCTCCTGGTCCTCAGTAATATTGTCAGAGACGTTCCACCATATTCAGGTAGGGTTGTGAAAGGGGATGGTAAACTGTATCTCAGAGGGTTTCCGAATCCCGGGATGAACATAGGGGCTATGGGCCAAGAGTCCTATAGAGAGAATCATTGCCTGAGGAAATCTTGCCTTTGGTAGACGGGCCAAGGGCTATCAATTTGCAGAGCTGCTGAGGGCATGGTATGCATAGTCATGAAAAGGTGTCCTTGGGTCAATGATTGTATTCTCCCGATGGACGAGCAACTTCAGGGAAGTTGAGATTAGGACCACCAGGGGTGGCTTATGAGAGTTCGACTTTCTTCTGAGTACGGAGTATAGTTTATGAGGAGAGGGTGCCTGGATATGAGAGGAGCTTCTAGGCCAAATATCCAGAGAATGGGTGAAGAGAATGGGTGAAGTCATTCCTTTTCACACTGGTGTGAGACGGTGGTTTGTACAGGTCTGACCCATGCACTGGGGGATAGGGAAAAGCCTCCGTTCCTTACTGAACCCATGACAGGTTTGGCCATGCAGTTTAATGTCTTGCGGTAAGGACGGATTCCGTGCAGTTTATCATCATCTAGTAAAGACGAGGAAAATTATTGGATTCCGTGCAGTTTAACATAATGCGGTAAGGACAGGGGGTATTATTAAAGGATTCTTGTGCAGTTTAACGTCATGAAGTGAGGACGAGGGCTATTATTAAAGGATTCTTGTGCAATTTAACGTCATGCAGCGAGGACAGGGGCTATTATTTAAGGATTATTGTGTAGTTTAACGTCATGCAGCGAGGATGGGGGAATTTTTAAACCAGTGAAAATGCCTGTTGTTAAAGGAATTCTACAAGATGGTTAATGATTTGCCTTTTTAGTGTTATGCCAAGAAGCCAAGACAATCCGTGTAGTTTAACGTCATGCGGTAAGTACGTAGTTGCAAAGGCCGCTCTTCATCAGAATGTAACTGGGCTTGAACATCCTGGCATGCTCATGACATGGAGATGGGTTGATGGTGTAAATCGTGGTTCCATGGACTCTTGTATCATGAGAAATGATATGAGGGCTTTGAGGCTAGTAAGCATACAGAGCTAGGAAGAGTGCCGCCTGAGGAAATCTTGCCTTTGGTAGACGAGCCAAGGGATATCAATATGCAGAGCCACTGAGGGTATGGTATGAATAGTCATGAAAAGGTGCCCCCAGGTCGATAACTTTCCACTTCCGATGGCCGTGAATGGTTATGAGGATCCACAATTGTTTGGGCCACGAAGTCTGTCATTTGGTAAAGAAATGTCTTGTCATGTCAGGGATGTTCGTCCCTGGTTGTTTTTAAAGCTTAGAGAACTCCCTCCACTGATTTATCTTGCGTTATGGGGTGTAACTTTACTCCATGTAGTTTAACATCATGTGGTAAGGACTAAGTACTCCTAGTTTAGCAGTCATAGAGCTCGGACCATTGGGTGACTATTGCTGCAATCACTCGAAGGATAACTGAGTTACCATGCTCTGATATACTCTGAACATGGTGAGGGATGAAGTTTTTAAGCTTCAACTCTAAGGTTTCCTGGATCATGAGATTGGGTGTGGGGGGTTCTAAGGTTAGTAAGCGTACGAAGCTAGGAAGAGTGTCGCCCAAGGAAATCTGGCCTTTGGTAGATGGGCCAGGGACTATCAATATGCAGAGCCAGTGAGGGAATGGTATGCATAGTCATGAAAAGGTGTCCCCGAGCCAATAAATTTCCACTTCCGATGGACATGAATGATTATGAAAACCTGAGATTGCTCACAGTACAGAGTTTAGCATGTGGGTATAATGGTGTCCGAGCATACAAGAAACATCTTCACTATAATTGTCCATTGAGTCAAAGTAGCCTAGTCCTGGCTTGATGTTCGTAGATATAGGTATTCATGTGAACCACTGGCGGATACATAGACTAGTCGGGTAGGGATACCCTGGTGACGTTTGGATGTGAAAAGGGGACGAACTTATAAACCACTGCGCCATAAATTTCTGGATCAGAGGTATGATATGGGGGCTCTAAGGCCGATAAGCGTACGGAGCTTGGAAGAGTGTCGCCCGTGTAAATCTTGCCTTTGGTAGATAGGCCAAGGGCTATCAATATGCAGAGCCGCTGAGGGCATGGTATGCATAGTCATGCAAAGGTGTCCACTGGTCGATAAATTTCTACTTCCGATGGCCATGAGTGGTAATGAAGATCCATAATTATCCGGTCCGTTGAGTATGATATATGGGGAGGATGCATCCAAATGCGCAAGGAGTATTTCCACCTTGTTTGACCATACATCTTAGGTGGTTTGCGATGAAATCCATGCAGTCTAATGTCGTACGGTGAGGATGTGGTCCGTGTAGTTTAACATCGTGCAGTGAGGATGAAAAAAAATAAACCCCGTGCAGGTCTGGTCCATACATGGGGGAAAGGGAGCATTTTTAAATCTCATTATCCATGCAGTTTAACATCGTGTGGTGAGGACGCAATAAAATAATAATAATAATAAATACACCCCGTACAGGTTTGGTCCGTACATGGGGGAAAAGGGAATTGTTCAATTTTATTTTATTTCATTTGGGAGTGGCTGGGCCAGGATAGGGGACCCTGGCATCGCTACGTATCCTGCGAGGGAAGAAATCAAGCCGTATGTAGTTCTTTGAAAGGAGTACACCCCATGCAGGTCTGGTCCATACATGGGGGGAAAGGGAATTTTCTTTGAACTCTTATTTGAGGGGTGGATGGGATAGGATTGGGGGTCCTGGCGTCGCTACATATCCTACGAGGGCAGGAATCAAGCCGTACATAGTTCTTTTCTAAATACACCCCGTGCAATTCTGGTCCGTACACGAGGGAAGGGGGCATTTTTTTTAACTCTTATTTGAGGGGTGGCTGGGCCAGGATTGGGGACTCTGGAATCGCTACGTATCCTGCGAGGACAGGAATCAAGCTGTACGTAGTTCTCTGAAAGGAGTACACCCCATGTAGGTCTGGTCCATACACGGGGGAAAGGGCATTTTTAAAACTTCTTGTCCGTCCAGTTTAACGTCGTGCGGTGAGGACGAAATACTCTTAGTTTAAGGTCATAGAGTTTGGACCGTTGGGTGCTTGGTAGTTTAACGTCATGCGGCTTGGACGAAGAATACACCCCGTGCAGGTCTGGTCCATACACGGGGGGAGGGAACATTTTTTTTTTGTTATTATTATTTTTATATATATATATTTAATATTTTTTTAATATTTTTTTATTTTAGGTTGTGGTTGGGCCAGGATAGGGGGTCCTAGCGTCGCTACGTATCCTGTGAGGGTAGGAATTAAGCCTCACGTAGTTCTCTGAAATCCGTGGAGTTTAACGTCATGTGGTAAGGACGAAAAATACACCCAGTGCAGGTATGGTCCATACACGAGGGAAAGGGGGACATTTTTAACTTTAATTTGGGGGTGGCTGGGCTAGGATGGGGAACCCTGACATCACTATGTATCCTACGAGGGCAGGAATCAAGCCTCACATAGTTCTCTAAAATCCGTACAGTTTAACATCATGTGGTAAGGATGAAAAATACACCCCGTGCAGGTCTGGTCGATACATGAGGGAAAGGGGGAATTCTTAACTCTTATTATCTGTGCAGTTTAACATCATGCGGTAAGGACGAAAAATACACTCCATGCAGGTCTGATCCATACACTAGGGAAAGGGGGAATTCTTAACTCTTATTATCCGTGTAGTTTAACATCATGCGGTAAGGACAAAAAATACACCCCGTGCAGGTCTGGTCCATACACGAGGGAAAGTGGGCATTCTTAACACTTATTATCCATACAGTTTAATGTCGTGCGGTAAGGAAGAAAAATAAACCCCGTGCCGGTCTGGTCTATACACGAGGGAAAGGGGGCATTATTAACTCTTATTATCCGTGTAGTTTAACATCGTGCGGTAAGGATGAAAAATACACCCCATGCAGGTCTGGTCCATACACGAGGGAAATGGGGCATTCTTAACTCTTATTATCCGTGAAGTTTAACGTCGTGCGGTAAGGACGAAAAATACACCCCAGGCAGGTCTGGTCCATACACGAGGGAAAGGGGGCATTCTTAACTCTTATTATCTGTGCAGTTTAACGTCGTTTGGTAAGGATGAAAAATAAACCTTTGGTATCTATGTGAAATACTTCTTTAGGAATATCGCATCGGTAGGAGCCGTGGTGAATTTCCCTTCTATGGAGATCAGGGTGTATGCTCTGTTGGAGTAGACCTTGTGTACAATGTATGGTCCCTCCCACTTGGGCTCCAGCTTTGGAGGTTTAATTCCAGGTATCGTTGGGGTCTGGAGGACCAACACCAATTCTCCTTCCAAGAATGACCGGAGACAGACCTTTTTATTAAAGGCTCGTGCGATCCGATTCTGGTAGACTTCCAGATGGTGAAAAGTGTGCAGCCGCTTCTCATCCAGCTATTCCAATTCACCCAGCCACTTTTCTGATTTCTCATCATCGGACAATTGATCATAGATGTCAACACGGAGTGAGGGAAGTTGGAGTTCAATGGGAAGGACTGCCTCTATGCCGTATACCAGTGAGTATGGGGTGGCCTGAGTAACGGTGTAGATTGTGGTTCGATAAGCCCACAATGCATGGAGGAGTTTATCTAGCCATGACTTCTTGTCTTTGTCCTCCATTTTCTTGTTTAAAGCCTCTATCTGTCTGTTGGCCGCTGCGTGGTAGCAGGATGAGTGGTTAGCCTTGATACCATATTCTTGGTATAGTTTCCCCAATTGAACAGAGCAGAAGTTGGTGCCGTTATCCATCAATATGGTATGAGGGACACCAAATCTGGTGATGATATTGTCTTTCAAAAATCTGACAACATTTCTTTCCCCAACTTCCTTAAGGGGTATAGCTTCTACCCATTTGGAAAAGAAGTCGGTTTCCGTGAGGATATACTTCAACTGTTTGGCTATGGTGGGGGGATATGGTCCCATGACATCCATTCCCCAGATGGAAAATGGCCAGCAGTACTTGGACTGATGAAGTAACTCTGGGGGTTGGTGTATGAATTTGACATGAATTTGGAACGAGTGGCATTTCGCAGTAAATCGCTCGCAATCTCGTGCCACTATGGGCCAATAGTACCCAAGCCTCCGAACCTGATGTGGAATCTTGGTCCCTGACTGATGTGCTCCACACACTCCAGCATGCACTTCAGTAATGATGGTGACAGTTTCTTCTCCGTCAATGCATCTGAGGAGGACTCCGTCGAGGCCTTGTTTGTATAGGACCTCTTTCTGACCCGGGCCGCCATATAGGACAAAGTTAATTTCCCTTCTCCGTATTTTCTCTCGTTCATCCATGTCTGATGGAAGTTATCCCCATTGTAGGTAGGTTGCAATGGGGGCCATTCAACTGGTGACGGGAGCATATGGTTCAGGGACAGGACTGATTTCGTGGATCTCCTCCATCTTGGTCTGGACAAATGGCAAGACCATTCGACGGTGATCAATACTGATTAATGTTTCATCCTGGTCCGGGTGGGCTAAGGCTGTGGCTGCATTAGATAATGCATCGGCCTGGGCATTCTGAGACCGAGGAATATAGGTCAATGTTGGTTCTGTGGAAAATTCCGCCATTAACCCTCAGACATGGTCAAACAGGGGGATCGGCTCCTCCTTTTTAATAGCATAGTCACCATTTACTTGCTTAATGACCAGTTCCAAGTCAAATTTTACCTTAAGGTGTTGTACTTGTTCCTGGAGTATGAGTTCCATGCCCGCAATGAGGGCTTGATATTTCGCTTCATTGTTCGTACATCCCTCTGATCGGAGGAAGGAATACTGCAAGACTGCATTTTTTGGGGACATGAGTATTATCCCCAATCCCACCTTGTTAAATTTTTGGTCTTCCATCCTCTTCCCGGTTGGGCTTCAGGATGTGCCGTCGAAGTACAATTCCCATGTTAGGAGCTACTCTTGAACCGTGAAGATGTCTTCATCCGGTAGATCAATGTCCAGTGCGGTAGTCCCTATTGAGGGGTGATATGCCAGAAAATATGCTAATGCCTGGCCCTTGATGGATCTCTGAGGAACAAACCAAATGTCAAACTATTATAGGATGACTGCCCATAGAGATAGGTGCCCAGTCAGCATCGGGTGGCTAAGTAGGTACTTTAGTAGGTTATTACACGAGACCAAATGGAATTCATGATGCTGTAGATAATGTCACAACTTTTGAACTATGAAGACCAAGGACAAACAGCTCTTCTCGATGTTTGAGTATCGAGTCTTAGCATCAATCATCGTTCGGCTGAGGTAATAGAGACTGTTTTCACTACCGACGTCGTTATTTTGAGCGAGGAAGGCTCCCAGTGACCACTTTAGGGCCGTCAAGTATAGGATGAGAGGTCTTCCTTTGACCGGGGGCATGAGCACTAGTGGGATTAAAAGGTACCTCTTTAGGCTGTCAAATGCCTCTTGGTAGTCATCTGTCCATTGGTACGTGACTCCCTTCTTCATTAACCTGGTAAAGGGAAAACATTTTCTTGCCAGGTTGGATATGAATCGCCTAATATAGGCCAAGTGCCCTTGGAATGCTGTCAAGTCAGTGAGGTTGCAGGGAGGTGGCAGGACAAGGATAGCCTTTGTCTTTTCAGGGCCGACTTCTATGCCGTGATGGCGTACACCGAAGCCAAGGAATTTCCCTAAGGTAACCCCAAAGGTTCACTTCAAGGGGTTCATCTTCAGGCTATGCTATCGAAGTTTTTTGAAGAAGGTCTCAAGGTCGGACAGGTGATCTGAGCGCTGTCTTGATTTGACCACCAATTCATCTACATAACATTCAACGAATCTCCCTAGGAATGGTTTAAAGATACGATGCATGGCACGTTGATATGTGGCTCCAGAATTCTTGAGACCAAAGGACATGACCCTGTAACAGAATACTTCTTGGGGGGCTCTGAAGACGGTGGCTTCTTCATCTTCTTGGGCCATCCTAATTTGATTATATTCAGAATAGCCGTCTATGAAGGATAGAGCCTCATACCCAGCCGTCACATCGATTAATAACTCGGTGATCGGGACCAGGAAGTCATCTTTCAGGAAATGCCGATTGAGGTCTCTGAAATCGATGAAAACGCGGATTTTCCCGTTCTTTTTCTTGACGGGGATGATGTTGGCCAACCAAATGGGGGTACTGGACCTCTCGAATGAAGCTTGCTTTAATGAGATTATCGACTTCAGCCTCTATTTTGGAGGCATGTGAGGGATGTGTCCTTCTGGCGGCCTGTTTATAGCCCCAGTGGTCTTCTAGAAGACATAGGTGATGCGTCACCACTTCGGGATCGAGTCCCAGTATTTCTGTGTAATTCTAGGAAAAAACATCCTGATGTTGCTTTAGGAAAGAGGTATATGTCTCATGATCCTCGGGGGACATGGCTGCACTAATGAGAGTAGGACTCAAATCTTCCTCGGTACCCAGGTTTATTTCCCTGAGCTCGTGCACCGTGGTGGAGATACCCTCCTCAAATGCGGGAGGTGCATCCCTGAGATATTCCTCCTCTTCTTCTCCCAAATCCTCATCTTCTTAATCCGAAGGGGGGAGAGCTCCCAGCATAGGTCCTTGGGAATCCAGTGGAGAGGAAGAGACATCGTGGGCATCCCCACTCGAGCATTCGTCCCCAGATTGTGGGTTGGTGGTCGTTCCCGCATTGTCACGCTCGCCTGTTATGGCTGAAGTCATGAAGACGACTAAGTGTGTGTCCAAACATGAATCCCTGCTCTCAACGTGGTTTATGGGAAGTACATAGTCTCTTCCAATCATCCTGAGGGGGCCGTCAGTAACCACTTCCAGACCATTTGGAGCGGGGATCCAGTCAACACCATCGACCAAAGGCTTCTTACTCTTTTTCTCATAGAACCCGACATCAATGTAGTGTGACTCTAAGAGCTCTAAAGGGGCCTTGTCAGCATGCAGTTTCCCACTTTTCCCATTGACACAGTACTTAATACACTAGTGGTAGGATGAAGGAACAACCATGCGCTTATGGAGCCACGACCTTCCCAGCAGGGCATTGAATGCTGTGCTCTGCCGGACCACCAGAAATTCCAAGTAGGCCACAAGGTCGCCAAAATGGGTCTTTATCTTGATTTGTCCCATCGGCTTCTGCTCACTCTTGTCGTAACCTAGAAAAGTTGTGGTTGAGGGTATTAAATCACCCTCACTGTAGCCCAACTTGCGAAGTGTCTGTAGGGGAAAGAGGTTAACTCCAGAGCCGTTGTCAATAAAGACTTTGTGGATCTCAACATCATCTAGCATTCCATACACATAAAGTGGTTTGATGTGTCCCTGCATGATGGCATCTTAATCTTGATTGGTGAAATAAATCACCGCATTGCATTCAGATGAGACAGTCTCCATCCAGTAAATCTCAGCAGCAGCTACCTCGGCTTGAAACTCCTAGGGGCTGAGCAAGGCTTCAATAAGCACCTCCCTGAGGTCAGCTGATAGACTCAGGGCATCCAGGACTGACAGCTTGGTTGGTACTGACACCCGCTGCTTAAGGATGTCGTACTTTTTCTCCAACGGTCGACGTTTCTCTGCTAGCGGGAGAGTTCTAACAGGCGGCTTGGGAGCTGGAGTACATGACGAGGAGGGACTGGTCGTGGGGTCAGATGTCGACGATGTTCCCACATTCTGGGGACTCGGCCCGACCAGCCTGTTTGTGTGCACTAGGCGGCTAAACGCTTGTTCCTCCTCTGATGGGTATCACTGAATAATCGGGCCAGGGTGGCTGCTTATGGAGGTGGAGTGATGTTCTTTCTCCTAATGAGTCCATTTAAGGGTTCTCCCATGAGTTTTCTTGATATTTATGGTTTGGTCCGAGTTCCAACCGTAGGGTTGGTTTCAGCCTCGACTACGCCCTCTCTGATATCCCCTGCCTCTGCGATTCCTTGTCCCGACTCCTCGTATTGGGATCTCGGGTTCATAACCATACCCTTCGTCAGGGAATTATTCCATAATATGGATGACGTTGATGGAACCAAAGATTGTCTCTTAATCCTCTGATAGGTCACCCTGGTCGGTTGTCCCTGATGGTTCCGTTTGGTGGGTCGGTGCCCGTGGTGCCAAATTCGAGGGCATGAAATCTGACAGCATCGGGGCTAACTTTGGCATCGTCGCGGACTTCTCCTATTGCGGTTGTCTCCTCCCTTTTTGATTACGCCTAGATGACCGGCTCGTGGAGGGTGGTGAGGACGATACTGTCGGCTGCACGACATCTGGGGCTGTTGGTGGCAACATCGGATGCTGTAGCTGAGCTCGAAGTATTCCCTAGGCTTAGTTGATAGTCTTCCGAGTCATCCAATTATCGAATTTTTGCCCTTTTTTCTGGTGACTTCCTGCCACCCCTCCCCTTTTTCGGAGTCAGTGGTAAAAATATACGTCACATGTGCTGGGGTGGTCCTAGCTCGACTTGCCTGGAGACTACCATCCTTTGTAAGAGGTCTTTGAAGATGAACCATTCCGGAATATTATGCCCCAACATTCTATGGTAGGGAAAATAGTCTGGCCTATCATCGCAGCCAACTTCTTCAGGTTTCCTCAGCTCCAGGAGGCGGAGCAAGTTGCAATTCATGGTGGCGATGAGGTAGCCCCGGACTTGGTCCTCTCGGAACAAGTATGCTTTATGTCTTTGTTCCTCTAACTGGTTCCGCTTCACCCCTTTATGATCATCCCACCTGGGCAGAGGCGGCCACTAATATACAGGGGGTCCTTGACGATTTGGTGGAGGCCTGAGTGGTGGAGCATGCACAGGGGCTGGCTTGAGCGTGACAGAGGATGCTTCATCCCTGGCTGCTCTCTTTGTTGGAGCCTGCGGGGCTATTCATGACTTAAAATTGGTCCGCTACAGGGAGTCCTCAATTCTTTGGGCAATGGTAGAGAGATGGAGGAAGCCATTGGTTCACTCCATTGGTATGAGCGGTGTTCACAGCTCATCTCAAATATTGTTGATGCATATGGCAAGCAACTCATCTTGAGGCATTGTCCTGTTCAGAGAGTAGGTCAGACCTTTCCATCTAGCGATGAAATCTGAGACCCTTTCTTTCTCCCTCTTCTTGTAGTTCATGAGGTCACTGATCGTTGTCTTAGGAAACATTGAGCTGAAGTGGAATAGGAACTGCTGCCGAAGGTCTTCCCAGCTTTTTATTGACTAGGATGGTAGACTCGTATACCAGAAAAAGGTGGATCCTTGCAAGGTTCGTATGAAGCATCTGAGTTTTACTGCTTCTTGCTGTTCTGGAGTCCCCATCATAGGGTCGCAATATGATGCGTAGTACATTAAATGCTGTTCTGGATCACCTGATCCATTAAATATTGGGAATACAGGGTTCCCAAAATTGAGTGGAGGTGGTGTGTTGCTCACCCAATCTGGGTAGGGTTTCTGCTCTGGATGTATCAGAGTGCGTCGACCTTCCATTGCTTCCAATCGAGCCTTTAGTGCCTCGATGGTGTTTGTGAGACCTTGGATTATATCCTGTTGGGCCTAGTCCTGAGCAGGTGTAGCCCAAGGCATTTCTTGAGGATCCATCTCGGTTGGCACCTAGGGTGCATGTGCTGTTTGTGACACCTTCAGAGGGTTCAAGCGTACTCGCTCCGGTTGGTTCCTGAGTGGAGGGAAGTCTTGGTATTCATTAGGTCCCAAATTTATGTAGTTGTATGGGCCTGGTGCCTCATTGGGTAGGGTAATCCTGGGTCCTTGAGGTGCACTTACTGGGAGCGCATGATGTGGCTCCTCTCCAGACGCGCTTTCAATAAAACGGTTCCTCTGGAGTAGTTCGGTGTTAAGTCGCCTCAATTCTTTCATCTCCTCTTCCTGTCGAGTGAACCTATCTTAAAGCGTAATTGGATCATATTTATCGAGAGAAGGAGGCTAGTTAAGGGTAACCGTTCCTTTGTTCTTATCCTTGTTAGAGGCTCGCAGGGTGAGAAGAGGAAGGTTGGCTGAAGGGGCGACCATGTTTAGAGCATCCCTCTGGTTCTGGGTGTGCACACCTGGTGGTTCGTTGTGAGTCATAGCCTGACCAGAACCATCGTCTCCCGATCCATCCTAATTTGAATCATCTTCAGTACTACCCATAGGGTTAGCCTCTATGGCATTGATGAATGCGTATCACGGGGCATAGAAGATGTCATCTTCCAAATAGGAAGAGGATCTTCCGCGACTCTTACTAGCCTTCCTTTTCATGTCCCGGGATGGCCTTTGGACCCCTTGACGAAGGGTTATGTGGAGAGTCCTTTGATGAATCCTTACGATACTCATCCCTCTAGGAGGGGACAATGATTCAAATGACATGATAAGGCAGGAACCTCGTCTTCTGAATATCCTCTAGAGACGAGAGAATACTGATTCTCGTGGGGGAGTTTGTTGTTGAGGTGGTAATAATTCCCTCAGCCCTGAGGGCTGGGGTTGGCAACATTCCTTGGACGTTGAGTCTATTCCCATTTTTATTGGTCTTACAGGGGCATTTGTTGTTCAAAATGACCCCAGCCCTGCAGGATGGGGTTGACCCTGGATTGCGGTAGTGGCTGCTGCTATATCCACCTGCCTGATCTTGCGTGCCCCCATTCGGAGGTGAACTGGGGTTGGTGTCGATTTCTTCCATGAGTCAATCCCCTCCGGGGAGGCAGGAAATGATCGCTGATTGGCCTCTCTTAGGCGAGAGGCCTGTTGTATGCTCTCAGTGGCCTGATTCAAGAGTTCTTGAATGGCTCGTTCCCATCAGGCCTGATGCTTCTGGGACTTACTCGAGGTCTGACTCTGTTGGGTGTGTTGCCTTTCACGAACAGGGAGACCATTCGATTGATGTCTTGACGTGATGATGTTGCAAGACACCATGCCAAATAGGTTGTTCTGGGCAGGGTGCGGAGTGAAATCCAGATCTCCATGTTCTCCCCATCCCCTGATATGGACTCCTGTCGGGGCGTCACCGATGAGGCGACGCAACTGGTGCAGCACACAGAGGCAAGCTATCTCCGTGTTTCCTTTACGCCTCTCGGGTCGCTGTTGTTGTGCCGACGAAAGAGATTCCAGGTTGATGTGACGCAAGAGGTCTCCTATTGTCTTGATGTGGTCTACATACCTGTCGTAGGGTAGGAAACTTGATTTCAGCCAGCGGAGGGTTGTCCATATATTGTGGCGGATTCCATGCACGCATTCTTCCGACAACTCCCTGGGTATGTCGAACTGAGAGGTGGCCGTGGGCCAAAAAAGAACTGGTATATCATCCCTGGCCCATCGTTTCCTTAGGTGAAACATGTCGGCATACTCCTCCGCTAGTGATTCCTCTACCTGGTCAGCCCAACTGAGACATCCGCTGATAGTGTGGTCAGAGGGCGTGGAACTAGTAGGTGTTGAATTATCATATGGGTGATTCTGGGGTGGTTCAGAAGATGAACGTGGCCCCAGAATGTCTCCTGATTGAAGAAGGTTGTTGTTGGAGACTATCTGGGAATCTGACATACTTGATCCTGTCCTTCTGAGTGCCTCATCATACATGGGCTTTTCTGTGCTTGATTCGGCAGGGGGAGGACCTTCCTGTCGATATGATATGTCATTGCGGGGAGGACCTTCGCAATGGAAGCTGCAATGGTGAGGACTACCATTACTTTTTGACGCCTCTCTGTATAGAGAACTTTTTTAGTGCACACCCTGGGGAGGACCTCCAAGGCATGTTGCAGCAAGGGGAGGACCTTCTGGCTGCATAACGTTGTTACGGGGAGGGCCTCCGCAACAACTGCCATCATGGTGAGGATAACCATCATGGTTTGACATTCGATGTGTATCCTGGGGAGGACCTTCAAGACACACTACAACAAGGGGAGGACCTTCTTGTTTCTTCGGGCCACTATGGGGAGGACCTTCGCAATGGAAGTCGTGGTGGCGAGGACTACCATCATAGCTTCTGTAATGGAAAGGACTACCATTACCACTGCCGTAATGGCGAGGACTACCATTACAGCTTCCGTAGGGAGAATATCTGTGGGGTACACCCTGGGGAGGGCCTTCAGAATGTACTGAAACAAGGGGAGGGCCTTCTCATTTCTTGACATCTCTATGGGAGGACCTCCGTTATCAGGGTGGTGATGACTACCACCGCGATATGATGCCCGGCTGCGTGAAGTGTCTTTGCAGCGTAACCCCTGGGGAGGATCTTCAGGGCAGGCTACGACAAGGGGAGGGCCTTCTTGTCGTGATGAGATGTCACTGTGGGGAGGGCCTCCACAGTTGAGAATATGATAGCGAGGACTACTATCATAATCTATGGTCTCACTACATGGATAGTGCTTGCAGTGTATACCCCGGGGAGGACCTTCAGGGTGGACCGAAACAAGTGGAGGACCTTCTTGCTGCTTGATCTCCTGGTCACGTGGAGGGTTTCCATGACTCGAATCAAAAGAGGATCTCTCGTTATCAATCGTTATATGCCCATGGGGGAGGCCCCCATGGGTGCTCTGGGGAGGATCTTTAGAGCTGCTGGTAGGGAGATTGCGGGGAGGACCTTCGCAACTGCTATTGGCACTCCCATAACATGGTAATGGGTGGGAAGGGCTCTGAGCCTTTGATATACGCTTAGCGGTGTTGGGAACCCCATATTTCAGTAGAGAAGAGTCATGAACTCCCTTTTTATTTTCCTACTGTCTTCGGAGCGTTCAGGGTGCTTTCTTGCGGGCAGCGGGGACCGTCTGCTGTTGACAATGGCCTTCACCTTTGGTTCCCTGTCTAATTAGGTCCCGTGATGCTACCGGGGTACACTGACGAACATCTTGACTTTTATTAGGGATATATGCCTGCTCTGGAGCTTCCACCATGATGGAAGGGTGTCCCCCAGTTGGAACGAGTGAAGCTGCTCGATCTGACTGCCCTTGTGTCGCGGAATATAGATGGAGACCCTCCTGGGAAGAAGCAGAGATGCATATCTGCTCCGAGGCAGTTATCTCATCTCTTAGATGAGTCGCCTCAATTGGGGATACATGATCACGGGCCCGAGTCCTTTCTATTGCTGCTGATGCAATTACACTCTGGAAAGTTTGCAAGATATGATATAGGATCGATACCTTCTCCTCCATCATTGCCAGGATGTGTAGAGAAACATATTTGGATGGAACAGGTATGAAGGCCCATTCCGGTATCGGAGTAGAAATATCCTGCTCCGGTCCTCCGGTAGTCAGTGGGTACTGACAATTATCCTATGTCAGGGCAGGTGAACGAATCTGCCCCTAGTATGAGATATGCCGGGTTATCTCTCTGTTTACCGCCACATCGGAATGGTGAACCTTACTTGAATCCGCAAGGAGATGGCCCTACATATGTTGGTTTCCCATCATATCGAGTCGGTGGCCTTTGTTGGCAGGGAGACGTGCCCGCCTATGATTTTCCGCCACATCTGGGTGGAGGTCTTTATTGATCACCACTATATCAGGATGGTAGGCATCAGGAGAATCTGCTAGGAGCTGGTCCTGCAGGTGCTGGGTCACCACCATGTTGTGTTGGTGGGCTTCACGACCCTAGGTAGGGAGAGGTACCTGCCGGGTAGGTGCTGTCCGGTGTGAGCGACGGGTGTGGCGGAGCTTGGCAGGGATGCGCGCCTGCTCATTTGATGCCACCATGTTCGGATGGTGGGCTTTGGAGGTGAGAACTGGTGTATGTGCCTGTTTGTGATGCGTCTCTATGACTAGGAAGAGGAGCTCCTCCTCGGGGACAAGGGTGATGACCAGTCACCAGTTGTAAGTTTTCCTCCCTCATAGGGCGGTCCGAGGGGCTGGAGCTCGGGGAGCGTGGGCCTGAATCCTCAGGGCTACATCCTCCTGAGTGTGAGGATGTTGAGTCGTGGCATGACTGTGATGACGTCTTCCAGTGGGGGCCTTGGAGCAGAACCCCCGTTCGATGGGGATGAAGTCCTCAATGTCGACCTCATCTGCCTCCCTAAGATAAGGGAGGTACGCATTGTCCCTTTCTGGGGATAGAATCCCAAAATGGTTGGAGACCGCAATAGGGGCTTTCTGGATCTGCCTTTGCGGCCGCTGCTGGGAAGGCGATCGGCGAGTTCTGGCGGATTGGAGGGTGTGCATAGCCACCTCCACCATCGGGAGAGTACCGTTCATGTGGTACTCTCGGATTAACGCATCTGAGACCCAGTGTTGAAGATGCTGGGTAGGTGACGGGGTCCTCCATTGGTGGGGGAGTCCGGTCATTGCGTTGTTGGAAGTGCGCGCTTGTGAGTTCCTTCGGGGCTCCATTGGATCGAAGGGAGTTCTGTGTGGTACCTGTAAAACATTTTGAAAAATACAAACAAGAAACCCCTCAAAGCAGTATCTCATGATCACATGCATAATTAATGATTTTTATAGTTCCTACTTGAGAGTATAAGAGGTAACATGGTGTAATTAGGTTAAATACATCATGCTTGGTTAAAGATTCACTTCGGGTTCACCATTTTTGTTTCAGATCAGTCTCGAAACACCCAACGGTTCCGTATCCGATGACATGTGGACCTGCTTTCCAAAGGCAGGAGTTCGCCGGAAGGTTTGACCAGCGATGCTTAAGAACTCACATTGGTCGATAGGATGGGAAGTCGGGCTCATCACACCCTTTTGGGGGGAATTATTTCCTATTCTGGGACTCTCTTATAGATTTAAGATGTATTCATATATTTGTGAATCTTTGGTTTATACCCAAGCATAGTATCCACAGATTACTCCTGGTTGGCAATGGTCAGCTGGATGCAGAGGTTCAGAATCATTTATGCCTGAGGTTTACCATCCCTCATTTGATTAATGACCCCAAGGAGTCTGGACTCATTGAGGCGGCACTAGGAGTGGTGTGGTGAACCGATGTGAAGATAGTCGGATCGACCAGTCATTGGGCTTGAACTTCAAGGAGGATTCCTACGTACCCTGCCTAGGAGACAGGGATCAAAGTCCACGTAGTTCAAATTAACTCGGGGATTACACTCTGAGGAGGCCCAGAGTAATGGATTGGGGCTTACACTCTGAGGAGGGCCATGGTAATGGATTGGGGCTTACACTCTGAGGAGGTCCATAAGAGGATTTCATAGTCGATGCTTACTCTAAGCCCACGTGAGTCGTGCTCGGTGTTAGAAACAAGAGGAAGCAGGGACCAGACAATCACGTCGTGAAAGGTGAATCCGTGAGAAGTGGAGTGGGGATTACACATGAGTGCGGCCCAGAACGTCGGGGCTTACTCCGGGATGGACTCCCATGGAGACAAAGTGCAGAGGGATAGGGAAACAGGTGCTCCTATGACCGTCACCTCTCTTATTATCGGGGGAAGTACAGAAGTGCATGGGGGCTTCCTTCTGATGGGTATTTTAATACCCCCCCGAAGAAAGAAGTAGTTCCCTAGCCCCAACAAGTGGAGGGGCAGAAAGGGGGCTCCCGAGCTCAGACTCCACATTACCGTGGGAATGTGAACCCATGAATGCTTCAGAAATCCTCTCAAGGGTCGGAGAAACCCCTTCACCCCTGTTTACCGTGGGTATGTGAACTCAAAGCAGTGCACTGATGCACCTGAAGGTTACATAACATGGGTCCAGTGGATCCAGTGGATGCCTTGGATTAGGACCGATGAGTAGGCCAATGAGGGAGCCGCAGAGGATCAAGCTGTATTGGAAGGAGTTTATCTGGATCGGGGAATGGGAACACATAAGGATTTAGCGGGATACATGGGTATATGAGGAGTGGATCCCTTCGTGTAGGGAGGTGCTACGCGGCTGGAGAGGCCGTCCACGAACCAGGGTGGTTCGCGGACTGATGGGAACCCCGCGAACCAGGGTGGTTCGCGGCCTGGTGGGCATCCTGCGAACCAGGGTTGTTCGAGGCTTCGGGTTCGGCCCGCATACATGGCTGTTACATGGTGGGATCCATGCGAGCAGCGGCGGCCAAGGGTGATGTCGGTCGGGGGTTTGTCGGTCAGGGCCTCACCCATGTAGGAGGGTGCTACGCGGTGCGACAGATTAGAAAAGGGGCATAAACTCCCTGGTCCGTGGGGAGTGCGCCCTCGAAGGGGACATGGTTCTCTATTTTCTTTTCTTTGTTATTTTAAGTTCGTGGTTCACCAAATTATTATGCATTTTATGTTCCTTATTAATTCACTTCCAGGTTCATGCATGTTATGGTTCGCAAACTGGATCTTTGATGTTTGCGAAATCCTAAGATCCTTCCTTCAAAATCCTTCCACCAGAATCTGATTGATCTCTCTTCCACCTTTCCTTCTCTTTTCCCTCGATCTCCTTTTATAGAGTGGGGGAAGAGATGTATCTATGGTCATGCGACACCTTTTTCGGAGGCCCATGATCAGAAACCTGATTCACGGATGACCTGGTCAATTCGAAACACATGGGAGGCATCGAGCGCATCTCCCCCCGCGAACCAAACGAGCTCGGGGAGCGCTTCACGGCCGCGGAGGGTTCCTTTTCCATTCCGCGAACAACAGTGGATGCAGACTAGGCCGGTTGAGGCGGTCCGTGGCTGGGGAGGTGCGTGACGGCGGACTGGTTCGGCGTTTTTCCTGCTTCATGCCCGTGGAGGATCTCCGCCTCCATTCCGCGAATGACAATAGTCCTTGGAGGGGGTGCTTCGCGGAACTGGACGCGTGGCGTAATCATTTGGACCGGTTTGTGAACTGGTTCATCTTTGTGCATCCTTTTAGTTTTCACCATTCTTTTTCCCCAATTCTTTGGGGGAATTGGGTAGATTTTACTTTGTGGATTTTTCAGGACCCTACACATACTTATGGCTGGGTAAGGCATTTGATACAATTTTTTAATGAACCAACCTGGGTCAAGCTGACATGTCACCCGATCCATCTTAATACAAGGCATAAAGCACATCCCCAATCACCGTGGGCTGGTGAAAAGAACCTGGGTAACAACATATACAATATTGGGAACAATTTCAACCTGAAGGATATCACAACATGTCTCATGTGTAACAAAAATAAGATAACAACTAGAGAAAACAATATGGTACAAAGATAAAATTACATGAGAATTACAAGGAAAATCCAAAATGAATGATCCTGAAAGAAAAATCAATCACACGCAAGACTAAGACACTATGTGAATATCTGTCACCATCATCCTGAAAAACTATGATAATAAGAACAAACAAGATAAGTCATCATGACACATGATTCCCTTCCTTATACCTGCAACTTCAAAAACCAAGGATACACTTTCCCAAATGTAAACGTAAGGTGTGAGCACTAAACCTAGTAGGAAACCACAAAAGAATCTTTATAAAGTCTAATACTATGAAGTTTTTAGCTCTATATATAAAACAAAACCAATATTTAAATCATTTTCATATGAAATCCATTTTTGAACATCATATAGTTTGTTTTAAAAACATTTCATGTTCATAATAACCATGAATATGATAGGTACATGATTGATAATATAATGGCCTTCATTTAAAAGAAAATATATCTCAAAGTAAAACTAAGTTAGAATATAAAACATGGTACAAAAATAATCCAAGATAATATAATCTAGTTTGGGGGAACCACATCCACTGACCCATACCATAAGATAAAAATATTAACAAACCAACATGAAAAAAATACTATCATGTGAAAAACCAAGCACAAGTTGGGATCTAGCCTATGAGAATAAATACAGTGACACATTAAGTAACACTAATCCATGAATAACACGAATTTTACTAATATCACGTCCTATGACGGTTTATAAATATCAACAAAATAACCCCTAGTGGTGTCAAAATCACAAAAGTTGCATATGTACAGAACCTGATGAACCCAAAGTTCCCAATGTGCTATGTTTCCCAAAAACAATTTTAAATCCATGATCAAAATTTATAACATATTTTCATAGCGAATTATCCCTGCTCCCATGCCTAAAAATTTATTTTGAGTCGAAATAAATTTTGAGGCATTCCATCAAACACATAGTGTGCATAAATATATTTTTAAATATAAACCCATTTAAAAACATGAATCTTATGAAAAAAATTCCACTTTAATAAAAAATAAAACCATTTTATAATTTAAACCAAAGTAATTCACAAGAACATTAATTAATTCACGAGTTATAACATTTTTATAGAGACACCTAGCTCAAGAATGATGAAAAATTCGTCACATTTAAAATAAGTGATCTAAAATTAAGTGGTTGGGTCCTTACAAGCCTAAATGTAAGATAAAAACCAATAATTATCCCTTTAAACCATATATCAAGTCATCTTACCAAATACAGGTTTGAATTACACAGAGAAGATGAGATATTAGAGGTATATTTAGAAGGATAAGAATAAAACAACTAGAAAACATATATTCCAAGAATGGATCCATCAAGATCGATAGAGAATCGCAAAAGGATTCAAGTGGAGAACCTCCTGGAGATCCATAGAGAGTATGGTTCAAGATAATGATAAATAAATATGTGATTAGAGGTTAAAATGACCAAGGTAATCAAGGGAATTTTCTATTTTTAAAATACAAGATCTAGACACATAGTTTGGCTACATGGTATGGAAAACCAAGTGCCAAGAATGTGGTGGCCATTACCCATTAAAATACAAGTTCAATAGTTTCTTGAAAAAGTACACATTGTTTGAAAAACTATGCTTAATCTATGTGATAACCACTCAACCAAAATTCCAAATATCTTTACATTTTTCCCTAAGACTCACATGGTTAGAAAAACCCTGCCCAAACTATGAAAAAATCCACTAAAAACCACAGAGCTATATCATAAAGTTAGAAAAAAATGTTCCTAAAATGTAAACCAATCATTTTTTTATGATTCTAAAAATTTTCAACCTATTAATCCCTAAAAACTCTTAAACTTAAACGGAGATAGTCATAGATGAAAATTGCTCATACCGATGACCTAGAGGGTGTCACAGATATTCATGCTACCATTCATCATCCATCTTAAGGTATGACTTTAAATATGTTTTATTAGGGTTTTGATGATTTTTCATTTAATAATCCATTAAATTATGTCCACAAATTGGTATTCTTCATGGATATGGTTAAAGAGTGTGTCAGGAGTTGGAAACACTATGTGGATTGGGGTTTTAACACTGTCATGCAATATAATGAGCTTGGAATTGATTATTAAATTATAGAATATTTTTGTTAGGTGTTCAGTTTATTTATTTTAGTGGTGTTTATGGTAGATATAGGTGCTCAAGGACCTAGTGAAAGATGCTATCAACATGGGATTGATTTATGAATCTTTAGTTAATGTAAGTGTATCAAGATATAACATTTCAAACTTAATACCTTTATTTAATAATCATTTTATAACCATGTTTAAACTCTATAAGAATTTTAAAATGCATGTTTATTCATATTTTCTTAAGGCCTTAATTTTTCACCCACATTCCTTTTGAATAAACATATATCCTATATTTATTTACTTAAAGACTCTCCCTATATAAATTTTTCATCTCAATTAATTGTTAAAATATATTATAGGATATTTTAAATTAAATATGTTAATAAAAAGAGTGTGTTTTAATTATTAATGATTTTCAAAGGAAGGAAGTTATGTTTCTTGAAAATTATTTTTGAATCAATGTTGGAATTGCCTTTAAGTTTCAAGTATTTCAAATATTTTTTTGGTATGTTTGGTTTATATTTTTTGATATATGTACTTTAAAGGGGTTGGGTTATGTTTATAAAGGAATGAAATATTTTTGAGGATTTTTAAGGTATTGTTTTATGGTTTTTTAATAAATGAATTTATAATATGGATTTGAGGAGATGTTCTATATCTAATAATTGACACATTATAAAAAGTGTTTTATTAATGTCAATATTTCTTAGAAGTTATCCCCTATTGAGTTGTTTAATTTGGGAGTTAAGAGTAAAACTAAATAAGAGATGTGTTCAATATATTTTATTCAAGGTTTAAAAGTTAATTAGGGTTTATATGAAAATTATTGATTTTTTATCAAATATTTGATAGAATTACTTACTAAATGTATAATGTTTGATTTGATTAAACTTTATGGGAAACTTGGGTTCTTAGGTCGGGAATCCTAGAATAGGAGGATGTCAATTTACACTAGTTATGTGCCTCTATCTTTCTAATAAATTAATGTGTGATTTATTCCCCACTAGCTAGTGAAGTAATTTAATACTCTTTCCATTAGTTCTGGGAACCACCATAAAATTAAATAACTATTATTTTTGATTTATTTTTAATTTTTCTTCTTCTCCATAACTAGTGATTTCATATTCCCACCTATTTGTGGTTCCTATGATTTAGGGTTGGTGTTTTAGTTCTGGTCTGAGTTTGGTGGCAGTTCCAAGTAAAGGTAGATTTACATGACACTTGAAGGTGTGTTACAACAGCCTTTATTTAATTATGAATTTTTATTTCTTTTGGTTATTCTTGTTGTATTTTTTATGATTCATTATTTATGTTTTATGTTATTCCTATTTTGTTTTTTTAGTATTGAAACTACATATTTTTATATGCCTGATCATTTGATGTATATAGTGATTATAACATAATTCTAGGTGGAAGATCAGTGTTATTATTATTTTATTAGGAAAAATCAATCCCACATGTATTCATTTGAAATATAATAACCTACTTTCTAACCCATGGGGTCATGAATTCCCTTAGAGACTTTCCATAGGCTTACTTGGGTTCCTGGATCAAGGGTTGTCTGGGTTGACTTGTGACATAATGGGTCTACTAAATTCTCTTCTATGGCCACTCAGCTAATTTTAACCTCACTTATTTGAGAAAAAATCACTTAAGAGGTGATACTTATGAAGTATATGCTTCATCCATGGATGTGACATTGTCTCATTTGATAAAATCACTATGAAATTATTAGCAAAATATATATTGGTAGAATATTTACTAATATGTAGAACATCAAGATCATAGATAAAGATATATATACACATTATTTCTTTAGATACCCCATAAGACATAATATACTCATAGTATTCTATAAAATCCAGAACCATTGGATTCTTAGAGGTCTTACTACAAAAAAATCCTTTTTTATTTCAAAAAAAATATCTTCAACATGATTTCATAGTATTCTAATTTATTTGGAAACTAGTATTTGTGCATCCCCTCACAACTAGTTCCTCATCTACTCTATAAAAAAGGATCATATAATTTATACACCTTTGGTACTTCAAAATAGTCTTCATAGATGAACATTATTGCTCTTATGGATAAAATTGATATATTAATACCATTATAAAGGGATACTAAACCTAAATTTTGATACATATTTTGTCATAAATGAATTATTATATCACACATATGTATGTAATTCTAATCATTCTCTATCTCTCCTATTATATCCAAGGAAATATTTTCATGAAGATATTTATACCATGATACATTGGAAATAATCCCATTTTGGATTGTTCTATGTTTAATCTTCTCATAACATTTTCAATGTATATAACTTATCTTAGTCTAAGTATCCTCATAGATTTATCATTATAGATATTGATACCTATATTATAGTCAAGTTCACCTAACTTGTTCGTGGAGGAGAATTCGTTTAACCATGTATTAACTGACTATCAAACCATTATCTAATTACCCATATATAATATATAACTAACATATACTACAAGTAAAACTATTCCACTCCCACTAAAACATTTTTTGTCATAAGGATTACATTCGTTCTTTATGAAACCAAATTATCTTATGGATCAATAAAAATGAATGTTCTATGATCCTAATTATTTTTTCAACCCATAAATGGATCTATATAACTTGGATAACTTATTAGAATCCTATAGAGTCACAATAATCCTATTTGTGTCATATAGACATCTTCTATAAGGTTTCCATTAAGTAAAGTAGTATTAAGATTCGTTTTCCAAATCTCATAATCATGATAGGCTACTAGAAAAAGTAAAATTCAAATAGATTTTCCCATATTGATGGTTGAAAAGATTTTATCTAGTCTACAACTTGACCTTTTTAAAACCCTTTGATAACAAATCACACTTTACAGTTGCATACTATACCTTCAATCTATAGTCTCTTCTTGAATAACTATTTTTAGCCATTGACTTTACATCAAATGGAGAATCTTCTAAACCCCAAACATAGTTCCAATACATATAAACCGTTTCAAAATTAATGGTTTATTTTCACATTGAAAATACTATGCTATTTTATTCTTCCTTGTAGGTACGGAATAATTATATTCCTTGGTGACTAAAAAACTATCTCTCTCTAATTCTATAACATCCCTAGTTCTCTTATATATTACTTGTGTCTCTGGAATAATTTCTTCCACCGTGTCATGTAAAATTTGTTCCCATTCCAAATATTATGTATCTTGATCCTCTACTTCATAAATCTATATTTTCTCTAACCATCTCTTTTTTTGATTTCCTTACATTCTAGAAAATTTATATTCTTTCCAAAATGAAATTTCAGAAATAGAGGATCAAATAGGTGACATCCTCTTATTTCTTTTAGATATCCTCTAAATACATAATTTGTGCATCGTGATGATTGTTTGTTTCTAGGGTTAGTCTTGAAAAATTACTCACATCCCTATACATGAAAATGTGAAAAAATATATTTCTTCCCATACCATAACTTTTATGGAATTCTTCTTTCTTATATAGTTTCCACTAGGTTTAGGGTGTACATTGTAGTTAGTAATGCGTATTCATAAAAGGATATTGGAAGATTAGAATGAATCATCATCGACCTCACCATGTACAATATGGTTCAGTTCTTCATTTTACTTAAACCATTCCTCTATTGTGTATACAGATGAGTGAGTTGAGATAATATCCCTGAAGTTCCAAAAAATATGTTGCACCATTGAGGGGGGGGGGGGTGAATAAGTGGTACTATTTTATAATTTACTTTTAACTTAAATTAACCATAATGACTTGTTAGATTCTCAATCATCCCAAACCATATATATCACCTTTACCCACATATAATTGAATTAAAAATAAACATAAGTCATATAATATGTTTCAACATTTGGCCCCTAGTTTGGGAGACTAATTCCTTGATGTGATCAGGTGCATTCAAAGAAATATATTTTCTTTTAAAATCAATCAACAATTACCAGTGATGTGGAAATGTATCATAATTATCCCAAAAGTTTTTCCCAACAAAAATTCCTCCTAAATAATTATTATACTGGTTCTCACAAATTTATAATGTTACCACCAAACAAATTAAGAAAGATCGATTTTACTCCTAGATGTATCTGCAACAAAAATTTATCTTTCTTTGTGGCTTATAAATAATTGAAATCACCTTATATTAAAATTTCTATACATTTAAATTTTGAATATTATAATTTCAGTATTCTCATCTCAACTATATTTTATAATTTGAATGATTCCTCTATAGCTATGAAATTATATAGAATCACCGCTCTTCTTTTACCAAATGAATCTTCTAGAACATATAGGTCAGGATCTCTATATCTATTCTTTAAAATTAACAACACTTAACCCTGATTGAAGTCTCCCATTGTATAATAATTATTAATCTAATAAATATGGGTAAAATATAATTTAAATTTTGAGTATTCTACATTTCTGAACTCTCATCCAAACACCTTAAATTCCTATAAAGATATTAATGTCATACTTTTTTCAAAGACCCCATAAATCTAAACATTAATTATCTTTAAGGATTCCATATATTTCACCTAGAATCATGAATTAAACTTTTGGTTTTATTATACATTGAGGTCTATATCAATGTATTCACATTTACTCTAACTTCACATAAATGTTATGAAAATCTATTGGAATATTTTGATTCTTTAACTTCCACAAAATATGATTAATAAGTTATAGAATTCATTTTTCTTCCACTTCAAGGTATACCTTTTCCATTGTATTACTTAAATATATTGATCATACAAGTCACACTTTAGATTCTAATTCCAGACATCTATACTTTATCATAATTCTATTTCACACAACTAAAATTATATAATACGCCTTTAGATATTCAAAGTTAATTTATCATTCCTATTGGGATTCTTATATTCTAATTATATAGTTCCAAAAAATCATTTAAACTTTGTACTATGAAAACATAAGATACATCTATATAACTCATTTTCATTGCCCCCCCTAATTTTAAATATTATAGAATCAGGTAAATTATCATTTAAAATTTTCTAAAAATATTAACCCTTATGTATCACATAATGTTTTTTTGAATAATCTTATATATCATTAAAGTTTTTTTCCTTTTCCAAATATTATGTTCTTTGACTAATGATTATTATGTAATAAATATTTACTCTTACATATCTCAAAGTGGTTTCTTTACTTTTTTCAAATTTTCATTGTTCATGACCATTAAATAAAAAATATTTTTCTCTTATGAATCTTAGGGCAGTTTCTCCATTTTCTTTATTTTCGTTGACCGATAAGAATTATGTATCATGTAATGTATTATAATTTTAAATATTTTCACTATGATTTGGAAAATATCTACCATATACTAATTTATATTACACATTTAGTTAATTTTTCAAATTCCAATATACAATTATCATCTTTCGTTCACCTCTAATTTATAACTCTGGAACTTTTCCTGCATCAACAAATAATATTAAAAAACCATGATTTTTTTAACTTTGAGTGATCACCATAACATTATCAATCACAACTTTAAAATATTTTAGTAATTTAAAACCTCATGGCTCTCCTAAATACCTCTCCTTTTGGATGAAATTTAGTTTAGCATTCAAATCTCATCTTCTAATTGAATATTTTTTTTAAAGGTTGGGGCCGAAGCCTCATTTTTATAATTAAATCAAAGCAAATACCTCTTTTAACTGGGTAGAGGAAAACCCGTTGGGCATAGGTACTGTAGCAGTACTGTAGCAGCGGCGACACTGTTCATCAGTGGGTACTGTAGCGGCGGCAGGGCACTGTAGCGGCGGCGGTACTATGCGGGTACTGTAGCAGGCAGGTTTCTATTCATCTTCTAATTGAATATATTACAAAAGTATATCTTACAAATTCTCCACACCATATCCACTAATAGTAACTCAACAACAAAATTTGAACCTCTCTATATAGAGATAATTTATGGTTCTAGAACATTGTAAATTTCATATAAAAAACCATCCATCTCAATGTATATCTTCTAGATCAATACATATAGAAATAAAATCCCCATATTTAACTATTTTTCAAAAAAAAATCTCACTTAAATGGTAGAAAACAAAAAAAATTCCTACAAAAATTCCCTAGGTTCTTTAACCCCTCATTGAATTTGTTGTCAACACTAACAACTCTCAACACAAAAAACTGTCAAATTTTCATCAAATCACAAACTTTCTCGAATAGAGGTATCCTAGAACAACATTTATAGATAATTTTTTTGTGATAGTTCCATCCCTAAATTAAAATCAATTTAAATATAATTATTTAGTTATTCTCCCCCCTTAATTATCCCACTCAACTATTATACCCCTTTTTTAGTAACAAAAACTTCTTATTTATAAAGTAAAAAAGTACATATTTGTGCACTTCTCCATCCCTTTAAGAAAAGAATCTATAGAATAGTAGGGTTAGACCTGAAATATCTAAGTAATCAGGAAAGGTTAAATGTATAGTTTTACCATAGACACCTCAAATCCTCCCCTTGTCATAGCATTGGTGAATATATCATCAATTCAATATTTTCTGGAAATATACTCCAACCTCACATCTATATTAGTAACTTTATCCTAGATGAAATAATAATTTATATCAATGTGTTTCAATTTATAGTGTTTCACTAGGTTATTGGAATAATTGATTTAATTTTTATTATAATAATTAATTTTTAATGGTTTGAAAACATTCACCTTCAAATATTCAAAAATAAACTTTTATCCAAAATTTTTTTGTACAAGGATGTGTACCAGAAATAAACATGGATTCAACTATACTCAAAATTAAAGAAAATTATTTATTACTTTTCCATATCATGTAACTGTATCCTAAAAATAAACTTCCCCAAATTATGCTTTTCCAATGTTACAATATTCATCGCAATCTATATCAGTAAAACCAAGAATGTTTAGTTATAAACTTATTCTATACATCATACTGTAATTCAAGGTTCCTTTGAAATACCTATGAATTCACTTGGTATCCAACATATCCGATTCCTTTGGATCGCTATAATATTGATCAAAAAAAGTTAATAAATACAAAATATCCATTCTTGATATAAAAATATAAAATCAAAATTATTATAATCTTCCCAAATTCATTTTAATCCACTTGTTTTACATAATCTTCTTCACCCAGCTTCAAATCAACTATCATGGGTGTGGATAATTCCTTAAAATATTTTATTACAATAATATTTTATAATTTATCATAATATTTATCCTATGCTAAGATGATGTGTTTATTTTATTCTATATAAATTTTAATCTTAGAATCAAATTTATCTCTCCGAGTATTGACATTTCAAAATGCATATTCTTTTACTTTTCAAATTCATAAAAATAATACACAATTTCTCCTAAAAAAATATTTCATTATTTTAGATAATGAAAATTAGAGTAAATTTTCTCATATCCTACACATATATGTTTCTATAAACTTTTCATTTAGAAATTATCAACTATTTCAGAAAAATATCAAGTTTGGAAAACCAAAATTTAGGGGATTATTTTAGCCTATAAAATGATTTATTCAAATAAAATACTATAGTTTCCTGATTATAAAGTTTAAAAAATTTAGTTTTATTAGTGAAAAATTATTCTTCTAGATCTAAATTCAGGAAAGTGTACTTTACTTCCATATAATAAACTTCATGTTGTCAGTGAGTTGTAATAACCAGGAACATTGTGATAGACTTAAGTCTTGAAATAGGTGTAAAAATTTATTAAAATTCTATAACTATACCATTTGAAAACCCTTTATAGAATAATATTTCCTTATTCTTTATGATCTCATCTTTTTCATTAATATTACTTTCAAACACCCATTTTTTCTGACAACATCCTTTACTTCTAGTCTAGGAAAAATATCAAAGGTTCCATTTTTCTCAATGTGATTGAAATATTTATTCATTAAATTTATCCACTTCTTATTCTCAGAAACCTCAAAAACTAATTTTATTTAAACTATTGTGAAAACATAATCATTTAATTTTCATGCCTCAAATTCATTAAATTTTAACTAGAGATTCCCAACGCCTGATATTTTTTTAGGTTCAACATTCTTATGTGACATCTAAAATTTTGGTGTTTTATCTTTAGAAACAATTTCATCATCACCAAACTAATCTAGAAAAGTCTTAATATAACTAGTTTCATAAAAATAATCCTTTTTTATAATTATGTATGCATATTACATTAACTCTACAAATTATTTGACACCTTCTTCCTTTAAGATGGATGCATTTTTAATGAATTTCATGTCATAGGAAGAAATTAAATTATACAAATATTTGTTCTAATTCTTGTATCTTTTTCCATCAGATGAATAAACCATGAAGACTCCATCCTCCAATTATTCATCAAAATTTTCTAAATGAAGATATTTTATCTTCATTAAACATGTCCTCCGTAAAACCTTGATTCATTTAACTATCACTTTATTCACGTACCACATATTATAAGGTTTTATTTATTATTATAGTCTAAAACAATATATCTTTAATATGAAAAACTATAATTATAGCTTCTCTCTAGAATAATTTTGATATTTTGTTTTAAGAAAGCATAGTTCTTCTCATTTCATCCAAACTCATATTATTACTTTCTAAAACTGTATTCTTCTAGGGAGTATAAGGATAACAATAATGATGTTTAATAAAATGTCCCTCCAAATAGGATTCAAAAGAGTTTTTGTTAAACTCATTGGATTTATCAATTATCATCTTTATAATATTACCTACCAGTTATTTCTCAACTTCCTATTCTAATTTTTTTACAATTAGATATCCAAAGGATATAATTCTTTGAAAAATACAATAACTTTAACAATTCCATTGGTTCTTCAATCCCAAAAAATATATATAATTGATGAATCCTTAGTTATTATACTCCCCACCTTGACTTAAGTAGGATGTATCAGTATTATCAAAAAGATAATTCTCTACTTCATTCTTGTATTCCCTAAATTTATCAAAGGAATGAAACTTATACCTATATAAGTAGATATATACATATATTATAAATTCATTATTAAAATTTATTAATTAAAAGTATACACATCTAGATTCCATCAGAAAAGGTCAACACACATCTATATAAATTAATACTAAAATATATGTGTAACTTTTACCTTTTCAAAAAAATGGGGATTCAGTTATTTTAACTTTCAAAAAACCATAACATGTACCAAAGTATTTTTGTTCAAAAGAGTCACAATTTATATATTTATATAATCTTTTAAAATACTTCTCATTTACATTAATAGGATGGTGATGCCATAATTGGATGTGATATGAGTCATGTGAACTTGATTTGTTATCTATTTCCAAGTATTTTTTTTATATTCTATTATATAAAGACCATTATTCATATGTTCCATCACATAACTTATTCTATTTTAAAAAAAGTAGAATATTTTATTTATGAATTAAAAAAAAAATTATCCATGTATAAACTAGTCATAGAAATCATGTTCTTAGTTACACTGGAAATATAATTAAAAATATTTAAAACTAGAAATAATATAGTTTGAAATGTAAGATAATAGTCTACAATATCTAGTGTATCTAGCCTTTGTCCATTGGAAGATCAAAGATACTCCTCACCTATGGTTATATTTTTGAAACCCCAACTCTAATAAACTAGAGACTATTTATACTTTATTATATTAGTATAATATACCAGGGATCAAATCACCATGGTTTGAGCAGTTTAGTAGTCTTGATGAACCAGATAGATACATGCTTCTCATATAAATATATAATATAAACAACATTCTCTCCTCCTTTATATTATTCGTAAAGTTCTTATTCATATCCTAGGGAAATGAAAATAAATAAAGGCCAAGATAAATTTCTTAGTAAATGTTATATATAATGAAATATATCATGAATAAATGATGTATAATCAATATGGAAAGGTAAATAACTAAAAATACACAACATTCAATCAATAACTAGAGCATGAAATGAATCCTTTGATAAAATAAATGCAGTAATCTCAGTCATAATAATAATAAAATTCACAGTGAAGGAAATTATTAATGTTGGATGGAATTATCTTTTAAATAATGATATGTTTACCATCAAGCCCTTAGACAAAGATAGTTTAAGTTATGGGTAGGTATACACCAGAAACCCATTAAATAAGGCTCACCAATTGGTTTGTCCCATGAGACCCGTTGGTGCATCAAGGAGATATCTATAACTATCCTAAGACCATAATTACACATCCAATGATTTCCCCATATTTTGAATGATCAAATTAATTCATAATCAATATGCCTTATCGAAAAATATTTGTATTTAGTATAATAGTACAACAATATTTCCCCAGTCAATAAAATAACATTAAAAGTAAAACACCGTATCTAGAAATGGTGTATAGTTCACAAAATAATAATATCAATGACATAATGAATATGAATATTTAATATAAATTTAATGTTCAATTATCATAAGAAATTTAATGTTTCAAGATAAATTTAATGACCAGAAAAATTAATAAGATTTAAAATATGACCATCTGTTCATCAGAAATATTGGCTTTGTAATAAATTAATGTCCTTTGGAGAAATAATGAAAATGGAAGAAAAAATTTAATAATATTTCATTAAAGTGTTTTATTTTTGAAACCATTTAAAATTTTGGAATAATCTAAATATCATAAAATGGTTATGGTAGTGGGAAAACCTGTTAAGGGTAGATACATTAAAAATAAAAACTCCTTTAATTTTTTTATTGAATGGAAAAAATAACCCTTACGAAGAAATTATAAACATTACTGTATAACCTTTTAAAAATTAAAGGATAAATTAAAATATACTTAATAAATAATTCGATTAAATAAAAAGTAATTTTGTTAATTTTTTTTTGAAAAATATAGATATGGAAGAAAAATATACTTGATCAAAAAGAGAAATTAGATCAGTTTTCTTATAAAAATTTATGAAATTAATTCAACTTACAAGGAGAGGAAAATTTGAAGAAAATATGGAAACCTATTAAATAACTAGAGGATAATAAAATATATCAAGTTTATGAAGGATATATTATAATATCCCTTCAGTGAAAATAAGTGCAATCCCAAAAAATGAGATTGTAAAATAAATTCATATCTCATCGGTAAATTTTAAATTGTAACCCCTTAAAAGAGGAAACATGAATAGAAAAATTAATAATAATTAATAAATAGGTATTAATTTAAAATAAAAAAAATGGGTAGTATATTCATAACATAAAATTAAATATGTTCATAATACCAAATATGTTTCAATAAAGTGGAAATTGAGACGAAATCCTTTACAATTATCATAAAATTGAATTGAGAATTAATCAATGAATTATTATGTATGATAAATGATAATTTACAAAATAAAAGTGTAAATACAATATATATTAATTATATTTTACTTCTCATATAACGTTGACACATTATAATCAATGAAAAAGTGATACAGCCCAATGAATGGAAACTATGTTAGGGAATCCCTTATATCAAGTTCATCAAGTTTCGAAAGTGATATAACCTCCTGTATAATAAATTTTAATTTAATATAATTCTATAATAGATTCATTTACATACTTATAATATCATATATCATCTAGTAGTAACATTTAAACACATTATTAATAATCATTTACTAAAACATTCATTTTTAGTGTAATTTGTTTCATTTTTATAAGAATTTTAGTTTGATGGTTTTATTCCTTTTACTTTGAATATGGTCTTATCATCTCCAGAATTTTTGTCATGATATAAATATATTATATATTCAGTATATATATTTAGATTCATCAATTAATGTTAGATATATAAAAATTAATTACACCGTTCATAAAGAGGTAGACCATACATGCGCATGAATTCTATTTTTACATTTTGACGAATATAATAAAATAATTGTAAATAATAATTATAATTTTATAGAATCATTAATATATACTATATATTCATTAAATTTATACTAACTACTATCCATGTATAGTGTAAATTAAAAATGTATCACACCACTTTGTGGAGGTGGTAGTCCACATGTACGCATGAGCGACGTTATCATTTTCCAACATATCGAAAGGTAAGGAGGTATATATGATATTATAATTACAAAAGAATAATTATGTCACAAATATAATATAAATTAATTATTTATATATTTATAACCATTAAAATAAAGTGGTGATGAAAAAAATTACACAGCTATATGGAGACGATAAGCTATACGTTTGAACGAGGGATGTTTTCTCTTTTTGTAGGATAGAAAAGAGATGGAAAAATAGTTATCCCATAATCATACTAAAATATTATTATATTCATGATACTGGATTTATTATTTTATAACAGTTATAATATATTTATCAACAGTATAATATGAAATAAATTTTAAAGAGCCTCTAAAGATGATTACCTCTTCTTTAGTAAGATTTTTTAGATCCCTTCTTAAGGACCCTTGGAATGGGTTTTTAAGAATACTATCACATATACATCATGGATATATAATTTTATAAGAGAATTGTTTAGGGTTTTTTAAAGCAAGGTTACTCAAGAGTGTATAAAGAAAAGAGAAAAGGGTTGTCCTTGTATAAGTGAGGGGAGGAGAACTCTTGTAATTACATAAAATATTAAATTAATATAAACTAATTATCATTGAAAAATGACTATAAATTGATATTTTTCAAAGATAATATTAGTATGAGTCTAAATAATGTCATCCAATAAAATTTTTACATTTTTTTGTTGTGTTTTTACCCTTATCACTTAGTTTTAACCAATTATTAACCCTTTTGATGATTACCATGATAACAAAGTTTTTTACTCTTAAAGAATCAAGGAAGTTACTATAAATGGAAAATTGACCCATAAATGGACCATGGTTGATATTTTTAACCATATTAAATTCAATTGGATGAAGTTATTATTTTCATTATTTTAAAGTCATTTAATAAATATTATTTTTTATGAAATATCATTAATTTCATTTTTGAATCTATTCATTTAATTTGACTTTAAAGTCTTTAATATAAAAATGGAATGAGAATAAAAACATTTTAAAGATACCTAATATGTTATATGTGTATATTAAATTATTATAAAACTATAACTCACCCAAAAATATTACTTTTATAGTTTCTAAAATAATATACTTGATTTTTATACTTATTTCCTAAGCACTATGTCAACATTACATAAGCATTTAAGGAAATTATTTTAAATACTAAAAATTAAAAATAAATTACCATGATTAATTAAATTAATTAATATATCAAATAATAATTTATAAATTAACATAATTTATTTTTATCACATCCCAAAAATATTATCATTATAAAAAGTAATAAAGTGACATTTTTGAATTTATCTTTTACTTAAATATAAACAAGGTCAAAATTAAAGTTAAATTAATAATAGTCATATATTTTTTAGTTTTAATGATTATGTATTAATTATATCCATAAAATTAAATTAAGTAATTTGTTTTAATTTATTTGATGCCTCATCACATTAGTTTTTAACCTCAATTACCCAATTTATCATTTACCAAAGTGATAAATTTTACCACTATTTATATTAATAATGTTTAAAAATAAAAGGCAAATATTTACCAAATTTTAACCCCCTTCTTCCAAATATTTTATAAATTTTATCAAATTAAAATACTATAATTTTTAGAAATAAAAAAAAAACCCATAAAATGAGATGAAAAATGATTTTACAGGATAATCGGTTTTCAAGCCTAAAAATTGACTTATATCAATATTATATAAAATTATTATACTAATGGAATTATTAAATTATTTTTTAAAAATGGAACTTATGTAAATTTAAATCTAAAATATAAATGACGTTTTAGATTATTTCATTTAATGAAAATAAATTACTGTTTATCAAAAATTACTATTTTCACAATTCACTAAAAAATAAATCTTTTTAGAAAATACAAAAACATAAACCTAAGATAATATAGAAATTATGATTTTAGAAATCATATCCTTTTTATAAAATTAAATTTATAAAGTTGGATAAAATTTATTATAATATCGGTGCATCAAATGTAATAATTTTTTTTGAAGAAATTATATTATTGAAGCATAAAATGGCCTTACAAAAAATCATGTACTTATTTTCAAATATTTAATAAATAAATATAAATAAAATAAAATATCTATACATATTTTTAAAAATTTGGTTAATCTTATTCATACCCTCTAATCCAATGGCTAGGTTATGCCTGTCATATAATAATATTTTAATCAATTTTCATAGTTCATTCGAACTCGGTGTTTCATGTATCACATGATATTAAAGAAATTAAATTTTTCTGATGATAAATATATCATAAAATATTATGGTCTTACATTATGACACCCTTATAATATTTTCAACCTAAAAATTTCATCATTCGTATAAAAATAGTTGAGGATACATTTTCCTTATCACATCCTTAGGTTCCCACATAACTTTCTTTATTTTTGTTTTTTCGACAAAAATTTAACTAGGTAAATTATATTATTTCATAGAAATTTCTCTTTATGATACAAAATTTCCACCGATTGTTCCCCATAAGAAAAATATTACTACAGTGGTAATACCTCTTATTCTAGTACATGTGAAGGACCAGATATATAATTCCTCAAGAGAGATATTTTGAACACATTTTTAACATGAGAGAGATTCGGTGGAATCTTCAAGTGATAAGTTGTCGTCTCATTATGTTAATTTTTTTAGGGATCAATATATCCAAGGCCCATATTTCACCTATTTCCAATTATCATAACCCTATTCCAAGGATAAATTGAAAGCAATAACTTATCACTAACTTTGAACTCTAGATATCATCAATGATGAAAGAAATAATTTTTTTATTAACTATGGGACACCCTTATTTTTTTAATGGATATAACTTTATCTACCATTTCCTCCTATAAAAAAAGTTATAATATATTTATTTCTCAATCTTCATCCCAATATGTTGGAGTTATATACTTCCTTCTATATATGGATTTATAAGGATCTATGTGAATTCTTAATTGAATGATGTTATTGTAATAATATTATACCAAAGGAAGGTGTTGAACCCAAACACCATTAAAATCTATAAAGTATGATATTAGAATGTATTCTTGAGTTTTAATGGTTCACTCAATCTAAAAATATTTTCAATGATGATAACCAGTACTGAAACTCAACCCTCTATCCATATCCTACTAAAGGCTTTTCTAGAACTTCAAGGTAAACCTCATATATTGATAAGATAAAATTGAGAGTGGTACTCCATAAAATCTCAAAACTTTATTAATGTATAACTGAGTAATATGATCAAGATTAAAATATTATCTAACAGTGATAAGATGCACTGATTTTTCAAGGTGATTGAATTTAAACCAAAATATCATTATTCCCTTTAGATGTTTTGGGGGATCTCACAGTGAAATCAATGGAAATGTTTTCCCATTTCCATTCTATTATTGGAAATGTATGTAACACCATATTAGACTTATGTTATTAGACATAAATTCCTAACACACCATGAATCAAGATATATACTATATAATATCCATTTTCTTTATATCCCACTAGAAATACTCTTTCATATCTCTATACACATTTTTACTTCCATGATGAATATAGAATGATAAATTATATTCTTCATTTAAAATATCTGTATTCAACTCTTGTATTAATGGGACACATAGTTATTTCCTAAACCTTATCCTTGAAGAATAATCCTAGTTGAACTCATGATCATTCCTCACATTATTCTATAATTACACATCTTCCTTATATACCTTCTTAATTATCTCATGATTGGATGGTTTAATATTCATTAGATAAAGATAATATTTACCCCTTTTTTTATGATTTCAAGATCCATATTTTGAAAATATACAAATATTATATCTATTTTAATCCTCATCCTGAAAAAACTATCATGGTATTTCTGACTCAGATCACCAGCCACCTTGTTTTACTTCCTAGGTTGATAATGTATTGATAAGTCATAATCTTTGATCAACTCTAACCATATTCTCTCGTTCATGTTCAAATATTTTAGTGTAAATATATATTTTAAACTTTTTTTATTAATATATATATAACAAATTTATTCATATAGATTATTCTTCTATATATTAAATTTAAAAATTGAAACTTACAGGTATAAATCATTATTTGTGTAATCTTTCTCATGAAATTTTAATTGGTGAGATGTATATGCTATCATGATGTCATTATTCATGATAATTCATCCCATTCCCTTCTTTAATTCATCTCAATATATCACAAACCCTTATCCACTATAGGGTAATGTAAGTAGTGGTGCACTCGTTAACCTATAATATTGTTCATTGAAATTATATTCACATTTATCTATCTAAAAAAATTTAAACCCCTTACAAGTAAACCTTTTTAGTTGGTTAGATACACATAAGAAACCTATCACAAAGCGTAGGTAGAAACCAACCAGACCAAGGAAACTAAGAATCATGGTTACCATGGTTATCCTAGGATATTACTCAATAACTTCTATCTTTGAAGGGTCTATCGATATACCCTCATGTAAAATTATATGACCCTATAATTATACTTTTTATATAAAAAATTCACACCTGGTAAATTTGGAAGATATCTTCTCCTTCCTTATGGTCATAAAAAAAATACTCAAATGTTCTTCATTCTATTTCTTCAAATATATAATAATATCATCAATAAATACCACCAAAAACTGATCAATGTAATATCTGAAGACACTATTAATTAAATATATGATTATAGTAGGATCCTTGTTAAGTCCAAAGTGAAATCTATAAATTAATAATGACCATACCATGTACATAAGGCTGTATTAGGTATATCCTCATTCTTGACCCTTGGTTGATAATATTCACATTGGAGATCAATCTTAAAAAGATATTGAGCGCCTCAAAATTGATCAAAAATATCATCAATATGGGTATTAAGATACTTTTATTAATAATGACTATGTTAAGTTCTTAATAATCAATGCAAAGATGCATTGACCTAACTTTCCTTATAAAAAACATAAAATGTGAACCCCATGGTGAAGAAATAGGCCAATTGAATACCTTATCTAGATTATATTGGATTTTATTTTTCAATTCCTTTAACTAAATCGTGGACATTATATATGGAGTCTTTGAAATAGGTCCAACCCTAGGTCTAAGTTCTATTAAAATCTAAACGAAATGGTTTGGGGGAAAACTAGGAAACTCCTTTTCAAATACACCAACACACTCCCATAAAATAGGTATATCTTTAATGTTGGGTTTCTCCCCAACAATATGAGATAAATACCCCTCATGAATAGCTAATAAAAAATATACTATGGAAGTAATTTCAATTTGGAGATCAAGTTTATTCTTTCATCAAAATACTATCATGGGTTGATTTGGAATATCAAATATAGCATTTCTTCCTTAACAATTGATGTGGTATCTATATTGAGAGAGTTGATCTATTCCTAGAATTGCATAAAATTAAACTATAGGATGAATATTAATATTTCCTAGGAGAACATTCCCACAAATTTCTATCGAAGAGGAGCTATAGACTTGAGATTCTATCTTCTTACCATTATGTTTTTTCACTGCCAACTCAACATCTAATCATTGTGGTGGTGATGTGATATCCTTATAAAATTATTTATAATTAAAATAGTGGTAAGAAACTGAATCAATTAAAACATTTTAACTTCAAGAGTGGATGATAAGTGCATCTTTCCCCACATCTCTTGGAACTTCCACATAAGATGTAGTAATTTTATACGTTTTTTATTTTCCCCTTAGATTATTCTATAGTAAGTTCCCTTAACACTCAGGGAATTGGATTGAATAATTCCCTATCTCATTATAGCTGAAGCACTAGATAATACTGGTTTATTTCATTACCTAACAATAATTATCCATATGACCCTTAGATCAACACTTGTAACAAATTCCCATTCCCTTCAAGAATTTTATAGGATATTTCTTCCCAAAAATATTTTATGAAGGAAATTTATTCATTCCCTTCTTCTTATTTGATATGTTTCCTTTTTGTTGGTGCTTAGCTGACCTCTTCTTATCTTGATTTTATTCAAAGATATATGATCTATAAAATCACTTCTTTGTTTTAATGATACTTTATACTATATCAAAACATTATGGAAAAAATTGAGAAAGTAGTTCCCTCCACATACTCAGCTTAATTCTATCAAATAAATGATAAATCTTTCTTTTCAGATTATGTATATATCCCAAAGAATGATTGCATAATATTTTGAAGTTAGCCTCGTAATCTATCACAATTTATTATTCCTTATACTTTAAAGTGATGAAATTACTCTCCATTTCAGCTTTCTGTTCTCGAGGGAAGTATTTCTCAAAGAGTATCACTTTAAAAGAAATACATTCCATGATCTCTATTTCTTCAACCTATTTAGTGTTATTCATGAATGAACACCATAGATCATAATCTCCTCATAAAAAATACACTACCAAAATATTCTTTTCACTTTCATTATATTCCAAAGCTAGAAATATCTTTTTGAGATACTTAATCCATTATCTAGCTAACAATATATTAGTAGATCTATTAAAATATGGATACTTATATCATAAGAAGTGATCCAACATAGTTGAATCACACTGTGGAACAATAGTTTGTTCCATAAGGGCATGATTATTCATTATAACATGATTAAAAAACCCTAACATGGCCATGATATACTCGGTTCCAACACTATCAACATTATATTTATTAGGAGGGATATCCTTAAATTGTCTAACAGTGTAGAATTCCTTTCTTTAATTAGGAACTATTAATAAAAAATGTCACACATAGAGTAATATTTCCAAAAACCACTACCACAAAAGTTTACCCTACTTGGGATGACAATGAGAGAAGAAGTATGGTTATCGCCTGAGTCCCACCTCTAGTAGGCCTTGGGTTAGAGACTAGCACCAAAGATATAATAAGCATACATATGGGAGGTATTAACCTCTAAGAGACCATGAATAAGAGAGAGATAAGACAAATACACCAACAAAAACCTTCTCACACACACACAAACACACACACACATAGAAATACCAAGTGAAAAACTTTAATGCCAACTAGTAGTATAATAACTAAAAGGAACTAGAAGTACCAAAAGGTAATGATGGTAGTGACCACAAATCCCAAATAGATCCTAGGAAACCATGATTTAGTAATATCCATCTAGATCACCATCCTTATCTAGATGACATGAAAAATAGTTTATATATACATAGATTGAGTATAATAGTATACTCCATAGGATCCTCCTTATATCCTCTCATAGGAAAGATAAAGAAATCATTCTAAAGCTAAATAAATTACAATGAAACTAACTCATCACCTAAATAGGTATACCAATTTCCATGATTCAAAATGGATAAATCTCACTAAGTATCTCATATAAGTTATCATATAATATAATAATAAATCATCAAGGGTACCCCACTTCCGCTTCCCCACTAGTTTTTTGCTATGCACCAACATCCCACATCCTGATCCATCTCTCCTCAAAATAATCAAACCTGAAGAAACTTGGGAAAGGCATCAAAACATGAGCTACGTGCATCACATCATGACACCATCCCACATATCATCACTATATATAGTAACCAAGTAGTTTCAAGGAGCCACCAAAACTCGTATGACATGTATTATACATCATGCATTGTACTTGAAAACATTAAAACCCGAACACCAAGTAAGGTACCACAAGCCATCACAACCTATACACATCATATCTATAATAATTCTTTGGACACTTTATCCAATAATACATTTTTGGGAAATAATCACAATCTATCACATCCCCATACTCACATATATGGGAACACTAACCATATTTCATACCAGCATAAGTAGCTACCAAAATAATAGAGTGGGGCTAGAGGGTGTAGTCAGCCATCCATCCTCCTGTTGGGATGTTAGGGAACACAATCTCCCAGAGTCCACTGGTCTCATTCAACCTAACCAACATGGGTGGGGTAGCATATGAAATAATAGAATATATAGAATATAATATAGATCAAAACCACACTATGAGTATAACTTAGTTCTATACTCAACTACAATTAACGTCGCTTAGACTCCTGGATGACTTTACTAAGACCATATATCTTATAAGCACACAATAATTTAAAATAACTACATCAATTACTTCTTTCCTTTTTAGCATTCCTATCATTAATCAATTTAGTAGACATTAAATTATCCATTAACATTATTACACATTACATTTCATTAATCATCAGAGTAAAGTCCATGCCCTTCAGGAATAATCCAAACCGAGTCCATGTTTTATCAAGATTAACATCTTTTTAGATTTTTCATTATATGAACTCCAACCCAGTGGGTTAATAATAATTTATTCATTATTATCATCATTATATAAACTAGGTACTATAGGAAAACCATCCTATGCTACCACTAAGAGGAAACATGCAACCAAACACATCCAGCTACCTCATGTTGTGGGGAGAGTAATGCAGATTAAATAAAAAAACCAGACCATTGGCTATTAAAAAAATTCATAAGTGAGCATCCTCACTCTTAGAATCGCAACAACGAGTAAGCCCAAATTCAACCCATTCCATCTTCTTTAGTTCCATCCCTGATACCCACATGAATATCCTCCTACATCTCACCATCACATGCGTAAACTACTGCCACATCATCTAAGCCTCCCTACCCACATATCACGTCATCCATCCTAGGCTTATCCATCTCAAGATCATATCATATCTGGGACTCCCCACCCTGTATCATATCGCATAGTAAAGTTCACATCCAGAGAAAATTATAAAAGTAGAAGGAAACAAACAAGTATAGCCAACAAGGAAATCTTGAACCTAAAATAAGGCATCCAAACTTAACACAAAAACTAGACCTCATGGTTATAAACTCAAGTCACTCAACCTTCTCAATAAGACATACAACTCAGGACCGAACATTGATCTTTATCACACAACTAGTTTTTTAATATCTTAAATTAAACAATTAATTATTCATTGGTTATAATTATGGGAAACCTAATGCATCAATCTATAATAATATATTAAAATATAAAAATTCTCTTAATATTAAAAAAGTTTTAAAATACTATGAGAAGAACCATTTTTAATTGACATGGATTTTTATTATTATAAACATTGTCAACAGTCATTATCATACTTCACATTCTTTATAAATTCTGTTAATCAAATGGAATATTATTTTCAATTGTAAATGTAAATTGTATCAATTATATTACCATCAAATTACAAGAAATATCAGATTACAAACATGCCTCTTCTTTAATTTCTCATGCCAATTTATTAATTAATTTCATCTTTACATTCATTACCATTTTCCATCATGAACAACATGATAATACAAGAATAAGAACTTGATAATAAGGAATATAATATATATCTCACTATCTATAAAATCAAGAGGAAAAACACTATCACGATCTCAAGCACATAAATATGATATCATTAACCAGTTCATTATTAATCCGGTTCAATAATTATTAGGTTAATTACATTTCTATACAAGGGGATAAAACATGATGAGTTTAATATTCCATGAAAATAAATAGAGAAGAAAAAAATCCCATAACTTAAAGGCATCAATGCTCATCATGTGAGAATAGAACAATGTTGTATATACTGATCAAATCTCCCTTAAGAATCTACATCCCTCAAAGGGAACCACATAAAAAAACACCAACAAACAACCAAGAAAAATTCTATTTGAAAAAATGGAGATGATTCACCATTGAATGGAAAGAATAAATGAGAGGAACCAGATCAAATAACCATGAGAGAAGAAGTATAATGTATCTCAAATCACTACAAATAGAATATGGGAATCCAAGAATAAATCCCCATAAAATAAATACCAAAATACCTGAAGGAATGGTCACTAAATAACTGGAATTCGGGAGAGTTGTAGGGTTTAATAAAAAACCATAGAAACTTCAGCCTTTATGGGTATGCATCATAAGGGATTTATAGGGAATGAAACCCCTTTTCACATCATGTAAATATTATTATTCAGTTCTCAATGAATTTTTTTTCATCTCAAAGGATTTATTCTCAAAATATTGCATGTCATGTAACACCCCTTAAACTAGCCGAATAATCCATGAACTGTGAATACATGAAGTAAAACACTTATATATCATGTATTCTTCTTGATTATTTCTTTTTAGCTTCCAACCTCTCCATCCTTTCTCAAGGCCTCCTATGAGCAACACAATCTTTAGAAATACAAAAAGGGTTAGGCTACATAGATATGGTCCATTACATTAGATACCTCTTAAAAATTCCCATCCTTAAGAATCCAAAATCCAACCTTGGGAGAAAATGAAAAGGGGTTTTCCAAACAACCACCTCGTAAGATACCACTCAAGGGCATCACCATCGTAGGAGATCAACCACCTCACTCAAAGGGAAAAAGAGAAAAACCATGTAACAGAGTCAACCAGCTCTGAAAAACTCTTCCTAGTGAGATACCTCTCAAATGAGAGTAAATACACAATAAGAAACATGTGGAAACCATCTTATAAACCATAAAGGTCAACATACATAAGAAAAAAACATTATGAGAGAAGATCTAAACATAAAAAACATATAGTACTCAGTGCTCATTAGTGACTCAAATTCCTAGGTACTCTCCTCTACGCCACCATAGCCCCACAATACATGAAACAGTGGAATAAAATTCCCACAATGCACCTTATCCTAGAATTACTAGATCTCTATAGGCCACTCCTTAAAGTTAGAATCATCATCAACATCGATCACACCCCAATCAATGGAATTAGAGTCATCATGAAGATAATGATGATGCTATAACATATGAAAAATATTTTGTATTCAAATAATCCATGGGGGAAGTGCTATCTAATATTCCATGAATCCAACATGATAAAACACCTTGAAAGGCCCAAAAAACCAGGGCTAATGATTAATTAAACAACAAAACCTTCAATGTCTATGATGAGGAGTCTCCTTCAAGAAAACGTGATATCCAACATTGAACTATAGTGGTCTCCTCCTATGACTGACATAGGATTTTTAATTAACCTATACTACCTTCACCCTCTCACAAATTATCCAAACGATCTCCATTGTGTTATGTACTAGTTCCAGCCCATGAACTTATTCCTCTTCGACCCTAGTCTAGAATAATGGATAATGGAATGGTCAGCTATATATAACATTAAATAACACCATACCAATGGTATGTTGAAAACTATTATTGTAGTAAAACTTGAAAAAGGTTCGATACCTCATCCACGAACTTCCAAAAACCAAGACACAAGAGTAAAACATTTATTTAAAAGTATGGACATTTTACTCTGTATAACCTCCTGTCTATGGATAAAAAGTAGTTCTAAGGAATAATTGAGAACACAAAGCTTGATGGAGACCTCTCCACAGAATGGAGGTAAAATGAGGTTCACAATTAGACCAGATCATTCTCAGGAATCCATTGAGTCTCACTGCCTCATCCAGATAATGAATTGACAAAACCAACACCGATCTAGACTCTCTAATTGCAATAAAGTGGGATGATTTCCTTAAATGATCCACTATCACCCACATTAAATCATATCCTCCATTATCTCAAGGTAAAATAGTATTGAATTCCATCAAGATGACTTCACACTTCCACTAGGGAATATCTAATGGTTGGAGAAAACCTATGGGTACATGGTACTCAGCCTTCACCTTCTAGCAGACAAAACATTGACAACCAAACTACGAAATTTCACAATTCAACCAAAGAAACAAAAAATGTCATCTCAAGGCTCGGTACATATTTTTCACATCATGATATACTACCAAAGGTGAAATAAATAAATCACAGAGAACTATATCACTCATCATTGAAGCAATGGAAATACCTCCCTGAAGCAATAATCAATGCTATCAATCCTTAGATCAACCATCAGGGGAATATGTAAAAAAACTTGGTCCCTCCAGACCCCCACCTTGGAATCCCCCAACTAGGAATTCTATGTCTACTAGGATTCAAAATTACCTAAAAAATATACTTCATGAGCCCAAAAATCACACCTTTTCAACTTCCCAAATAGCTCCTTATGAAGAAGAATTCCAAAAATAGAACACAAATTCTCTTTATGATCCTCCTAAAAAGAAGAGTATATAATGATTTCATCAATGAAAATCACTATGAACTTATCCAACAACACTCTAAACACTGTGTTCATTACCCCCATGAACATGGCTAGAGAATTTTTTACACTAGAAGACATCATAATGAACTCATTATGCCCATGAAGGCAACAAAAAATAGTATTCGAGATATCCTCATCCTTAACTCATATCTGATGTAGATCGATATTCTAGAATCCACTTTATCCCTTCATTTGATCGTATAAATAATTAATATGCATAATAGGATAGTGGTTCTTCACTATCACACAGTTCAAATGATGATAATCAACACATTGTCAAAAATTACACCAACTTTTTCCATGAACAAAACTCATGCACCCCAAGGTGAAACATTCGGCCAAAAAAATAATGCTCTAATAGATCATAGAGATATACTCACAGCTCTCACAACTCATAAGGAACCATAAAATATAGATACATCAATATAGGAGACACACCTAGCTATAGCTCAATCCCTAACTTTAACTCCCAACTAGGGGTAACACTACAACCGCCTCTAGAAAGACATCAGGGTACTCTTCTATAACTATGGGAAACACCAAATGTTGGACCTTTATGAGCTTAGCATCATCTCTTACATCAATAAAGACAAGGAATAAACATGCATCTATACAATCTAAGGGTCTCTCTCCACAAAAGAATACTACTGGATCTCCATTATCATCCTGAACCATAACCGGGATCCTAAATAAATCCTTGATATCCTACACCAAATACAACCAATCCATGCCAAGGATGATTTCACATGCCTGTATCTATAAACATAGAAAATCTCCCCAAGATAAGTGATACCCCAACACTAGCTCATAGTATCTACATAATTTATACAAGTAAGTTTGACCTCTTTCTAGCGTATTCATTAGCAAGGGTACTGGAAGCCTCTATACCTCAAGTATAAAAGCATGGGTGATGGTAGGTTATATAAAGGAGTGTGTTGCTCCTGAATCAAACTAAGCATGAAACCATGTGGAAAAAAAGAAAAGGGTACCTCAAATGATGTCTAGCTTGCCTAGTGATGGAAAATATAATGTGTGAAGCTGACCACAACCTACTCCATTAACTCTTTGACCTTACTGATTATCAACCTCATTGGCCTCACTATGATATATGAGGATGAGGATCATCTCAGAGCTATACTCTTCCCACCCCATATTCTCTCTATTGATCCCAAATTGGAACACTTTAGTAAAACTTCCTTGGTTAATACTACCTTGATAGAGGAACCTAAAGTGGAACACCTTATGCACACTAACTAATCAGAAAGGTCAGGAACTATCTCCACCGATTACCTTGCCTATATAAGAAAAATACGCATATGATCCCTTGGAATAGGTCATAGAGACTCAACCCCAAGATTATTGAGATGACGAGGATTGATAAATACCCCTATCTGACCAAAAGCTATTCTATCTAGGAAAATGGGAACCCCATACTATAGATATGCTTCATAAGGAATATTTAACACTCCCATCTAAAGATGATCTAGTTCTATCCAACATAATCTCAATAACCTCAGCTATCGCTAACACCATTGGATATGAATGTAGAAAAATTGGGGTCACCTAAAACTGGATATCTGGATATAATTACTCCTTGAAATTCCTCACCCTAGACTCCTAATCTAGAAATATAGATGAAGCATATCAAATAAGATTCCTAAAATGGATTCCAAACTCTCACATGCTGGAACTCCCCTAATGAAGGGAAATTAGCTCCTATCGAATGGATTCCTTTGTGGTCAAAGATAGGAACTCTACTGAAAACTGATCTCATAACTTCTAGAATGAGACTTCCAACTTCTTACAATCCTTGAGGAATAAGAACCACCACTTCCTTACTGCTCTATGCAACATCATCATAGCCAATGAAACCCGGTGCTAGTTCTGAGAATGGATCAAATTGAAATATATCTCAAACTAATACAACCAGTATTTTATGAATGAATATAAAATAGATCCCTCATTATTATAACTACTATGGCACTAAAACCCCTAGATTTTCCTCCTCTAAGTGTCTTCATCATCGAAGACTACTCTACAAAAATCTACTAGCACATCCTACTGAACATTTTCAGCATGATCCTAACGGGGACGTGGACCTAGATCCATGCTTGAAAAAAAGAAAAAATTCTTATAATTATAAACCTAGAATATGGAATACTTAATATTAATTAATTATCATATTCTTTAAGGTCTTAACCTATAACAAGGTGTACACATTTCAAACATTGGAGAAAAGAAGAATGATACATGATCCTTTCCTAGGTCTCTACCCTGAAACCAATATCACTTCATTTAGTAGGCTTAGTAAACTTAAAGGTCTGTGAATCAGATCATAGGGGGCCCTAAATACCCTTGTCTTAGGTTGTCTCCCATGTTTGCATCACTTACTAAACATAGCTGATACCATTTTTATACTAAACCATGAAACCTCACCTATGACTGACTCCAAACTCTATCCTATTTCTCAACATGAACCTTTGATACCTCTCTGTCACAACCCCCTCACTCCAAATTATAACCCTCCTAGGCCATAAATAATAGAAGGAGGACAATGACTTCCCAAATTCTACCTCTAGTAATCCTTGGGTTAGTGACTAGCACCAAGGGTATAATAAACATATATATGGGAGGCATTACCCACTAAGAGAACATGCATAAGAGAGATATTGGACATATACACCAATCAAAACCTGATCATACATTCATATATAGAAAACCCATGATAAAATATGAAATTTCATACAATACTATATCAACTGAAAGGAACTAAAAGAACCAAAAGAAAAAGATGACAATGACCACAAATCCCAAATAGCTCATGAAAAACCGTGAGCTAGTTATATCCAACCCGATCACCAACCTACTCTAGATAACCTAATAAATTATATATATATAGGGTGATCATAACATTACACCCAACAGCATCCTTCCTAGAGCCTCTCATGAAAAAGATAAATAAATCATTCTAAAGCACAATGAAAAATAACAGAACTAACATATAACCTAAATAGGTATACTAATTTCCTAGCCTCACTGTGGATAACTCTCACCATGAATCCCATACAAGAGAGAATATAATATAATAATGAAACATCATGGGTATCCTACTCCGACTTCCCCATTGGTGTGCCACTCTTCCCTAATGTTGTATGTCTTTATCCATCTCTCTCCAAAATAATCCACCCTGAAGACACCTGTGAATGGAATCACAACATGAACCTCATGAATAACATCATCCCATATCTCATCATAATATACAATAACCAAGTATTTTATTAAAGGTACCACAACCTATATGACATGTATCATACATCAAGTATTATATCTTAAGCCATTACATCCCATACACCGAGTAAGGTACAACAATCCATCATAGCCTATACACACCATACCTATAATAATAATTTGGATACTATATCCGGTAATACATGTGTGTGAAATAAAGACAATCCATCACAAACCTCTATAAAAATATATGAAAAAACTAACCATCATGAATACCAACATAAGTAACTACTAAGAGAAGAGAGTGGGGAAAGAGGGGATAGCCATCCATCTATCCTCCCACTAGGATGTTGGGGAAAACACCCTCCTAGAGTCCACTAGGTGTTAGTATCCCTAACCAAAATGGGTGGGGTGGCATATAAAATCATATAATATACAAGATATAATATATCTCACAACCACACTATGGAAATAACCTAGTCTTATAGTCGACTATAGATAACATCACTCATATTCCCGGTTTCCACTACTAAGACCAGATATCCTATAAGCACACAAGAATTTAAAAGAGATATATTTATTAATTATTTATTTTTATCATTACTTATGTTAATAAATTTAGTATCCATTAAATTAACCATTATATTTATTCCAAATTACATTACATTAATCATTAGAGTAAAGTCCATGCCCTAAAGGCATAATCCAAACCGAGTCTATGGTTTACCAAGATTAACATCATTTTAGAATTTTTATTCCATTAATACCAACCCCATGAGTTGAGAATTATTTATTAATTATTAGAATCATTACATAAACTAGGTACTCTTGGTGAACCATCCTAATCTACCACCAAGAGGAAAAACAAAAAAGAACATCTAGATTCCTCAAGAAATGGGGAGACAAATGAAAATAAAAAACAACATGTACATTGGGCATTAAACATATTCATAAGCGTGAATACCATCCCTCAACATCACATCAATGGGTAAGCCCAGATTTAATGAATTTTATCATCTCAGGTTCTACCCCTTACACCCTCATGTATATTATAATGCATCTCACAAACACATTCATCAAATTATTCCACATCATCTGGGCCTCCCCACCCACATATCACATCATCAATCCAAGACCCATCTATCTCAGGATCCTATCACACCTGGGTCTCCCCTACCTATATCAAATTGTATAGCAAAGATCACTTTTGTATCACATCAGAAAATTACAGTAAACAAAAAAAACACAACCCAGAAGGAAATATAATCCCCAAAACAATGAATCCAACCTTCAAACATAAATGATCCCTCATGGATCAAAATAAAAGGCACTCAACCTTCTTAAGAATATTGGAATCTCAAGACTAAGTAATTATCTTTATCAAAAAATGGTCATTATTCCATCTTGAATTAAACAATTTATTATTCATAGGTTTGAATTACTAGAAACCTAAGGCATCAATCTATAACATGCTATCAAAATATAAACATGATCTTTATCATTAAAATAGTTTCAACGAATTGCGAGAATAACCATTATCAATTAATATGAATTTATATTATTATAAACACTCTCAATAATAATTATCATACTTAACATTATTTATCAATTCAATTAATCACATAGAAGATAATATTCAATTATACATGCACATTACTTCAATTTTATTACCATCAAATTACAAGAAAAACCATATTATAAACACGTCTATTATTTAAGTTTTTTTAATTATGGATTTGTTATCATTTCCATTTTACATCAAGAAAAACATTAAAATCCAAGCATAAAAACTTGATAATAAGGAATAAAATTGATATCACACTATCTAGAAATTCAAGAGGCAAACCACTATCATAGTATTAAACACATCAACATACATTCACTAACTAGTTCACTATTAATCCAGTTAAATAATTATAAGGTTAATTACATTTATATATAATGAGATAAACCATGATAAATTTATGATTTCACACAAATAAATATATATACAATGAAGACCCTACCTCTAAGGCATCAATGATATAAGAACAAGAATGGAAAAACATCGTAGATCCCGATCACCTGTCCCATAAGAAAATGCATCCCTAAAAAGACAACACAAAAAAAATATACTAACAGAAAAATATAAAAACACTATTATAAACATGGAGATGATCCCACATATCCTGGAAAGAATAAAGGGTAGAAACCAGATCAATTTACCATGGCAGAAGAGGTAGAACATACCTTAGATCACCATAGATTGAAGATGGGAATTTAAGAATATATCCCATCAAAGAAATCCCAAAACAAACAACAGAAGGGATTCTATCCACCTAGAAGTTGTGATATATGTAGGGTTTGAGAAAAAAACTGAGATGATGAAGCCTTCATAGGCATGATGCACAAGGAATTTACACAGTTTGAAACCCCTCTTCACATCCTATAAATTTCGGGCTTCAGATCTCAATGAAAAACTTATCACCTTAGAGGATTTATTCCTAAAATATTAAAAATCATATAACACCTTATGAACTAGTATTAAAAATACATAAACTATTTATGAATGATGTGAAATAATTAAACACTGTGTATTTTACCTGCATCCAGATTTTTAATAGCCAACCCATTTAGACATTCTCTAGACCTCCTCCAAACACTATGAGCCTTAGAAACATGAAAAAATTTGGGCTACATAGATCTTTCCCCTTAAAAATATCATAATCATCATGAATAATGAGATATAAAATAAAAATATCTCCCATATAGGAATTTTTAAAATACTATAAAGGGTTACCTTAATTCTCATGTTAGATATGTCCATTTAAAATATAGTTCACAAGGTTTGTACAAAAATTTCTTTGATACAAACCGTTGAAACCTCAACTCTAGTAACCCAAAGTTGGGGTCTACAATATTAAATTTTCATAAGATAAAATGGGTCACATCACTACGGATCAATCGGTTTAATAGTTTTGAAGAACTAAATACACATAAGATTCCCATATAAAATACATAGAATAAGAAACATTATCACATTATTGATATTATTCAAAATATATATCTTTATATCCTTGGTAAAGTGAAATAATAAATAATGATATCAAATTCTTAGTAAGGGTTATGTAAAATGGAATATATCATGAATAAATAAGGCACAATCAATATGGAAAGGTAAATAACATATAAAATTCTATTTAATCAATAAATTGAGTTTAAAATGCATATATAGATAGAATAAATGCAGTAATATCATGGATAGTAATAACTGAATTCTTAGTGATGGAAAATATTAATGATGGATGTCATGATCTCAGACATCATGATATCTTTACTATCAAGTCATCCAACCAAGACAATTTAATCAATGTGTAGGTATACACCAAAAACCTATTTAATATGGATAGACAACTAGTTTTTCTAATGAAACCTATCGATACATCAAGGGACTATATAAAAATGGGAACACCCGTTATTACATTTGTTAGGTATTCCTCATATATTTCCCAATAAATTTAATTCTTAAACAACATGAATTATAAAAAATTTCTATATTGATTAAATAATATGAAATATTAATATTTCCCCAAACAATCAAATAAATTTCAAAGTAAAACACCATATGTAGAAATGGTATACAATTTAGGAAATAATAATATACATGATACAAATAATTTGGATATATAATAGAAATTCAATTTTCAATGATAATAAGAAAGAAAATGTTTCCATAGAATGTTACTAACCACAAAATTAATAAGAGATAAAATATGACCATCATTTCTTTAGAATTATAGATTTTAGAAAAAAGTAATGTCCTATAGATAAATGAAGAAAATGGAAGTAGAAATTTAAATAAGATTTAGTTAAATAGTTTTATTTGTAAAACCTATGAAAACTTATATAATATTCTAAATATCATAAAATGGTTATGGTGGCTAGAAAATCTTTTAACACCACATATGTTCCAAAGAAATATTTTTTTATTTTTTTTAAAAAAAAGAAAAAATTAATAATTTTAAAAAAATTACAAAGATTCATTAAAAACCTTTAAAAATTTCATGGATAACTTAAAATTTCCTTAGTAAATCTTTTTTATTAAATAGAATTTAATTTTTCAAATTAATTTTGAAAAATATGGATATCAAATAAAAATATACTGGATTAAAAAGAGAAACATGATTAGTTTATATTTTAAAAATTTATTTTCTTGTTTAAAGTTACAACGTGAGAAAAATTTATAAGAAAACATTAAAACTCCTTAAATATCTATAGGATAAGAAAATATATGGATTTTATGAATAATAGATTATAATATTTCATCAATGAAAATATGATAAATCCAAAAAAATTAGATAATAAAATAAATTATTTCCTCTTTGTTAACTTTTAAATTATAACCCCTTGAACGTGTAAAGATAAATTGAAACATTAATCATAATGAATAAATAGATATTAATGTTAAATACATCAAAGGGAAATTATATATACAACCTAACAAAGGTGTGTAACACCAAATATATCTATGTAGAGTGAAAATTGAGAGGAAATCAATTATAATGATGATAATGTTGAAGTGAGAATAAATCAATGAAGTAATTATGTGTGGAAAATGTAAATATACACAACTAAATTATAAATACAACATAATAAAATTAATGGTCACTTCTCACATAATCTTCGAATAACATTATCAATGAGGAAGTGATATAACCCAATGAATGTAAATTGAGTTAAGAAATCCCTTACCTCAAGTTAGTCTTTATACGAAAGTGATCTAACCTCATATATAATAATTTTTAATTTATTATAATTTTATAAAATATCTATTTATATACATATAATATCATATATGAACCACCTATATCATTTCAACACTTATTTATTAATATTCCCTTATTAAAATCATTGTTTCTAGGTGTTAATTGTTTTGTTATTCATGAGAATTTTAGTTTGGTATTTCTATTCCTTGTACATTAATTATGGTTTCATAATCTTGATAATTTTAATAATGATATAAATATCATATATATTCATTATATATATTTAAATTCATCTATAAAATGTGTATATTCCAAAATAAATTACACCGTTCATGACGTATGCAAAAACAAAATGATCACTTTTTGATGGATGGAATGAAATAATGGTAAATAATAATTAAATATTTTTGAATGAAAATCATATAATATAAATAATATATATTAATTATATTTAACTTTATTACTATCCATATAAATCATAAATGATAAATGGATAATGCCACTTGGTGGAGGTGGTAGTCCACACAGACACATGAGCAACATTATAGTTTTCCAACAGATTGGAAGGTAAGAAGGAAAATATGATATTATAATTAAATAATAATAATAATTTCATAAATATAATATATAATCATTATTTATATATTTATAACCAACCAAATAAATTGGTGATTAAAAATGAATTACAGTGCTACGCGGAGACAATAATCTATATTCACACACAAGCAATATTTTTTCTTTTCATAGGATGGAAAAGAGATGGAGAATGGTTGTACCATAATAATAATAAAATATTAGTATTTTTATGAAATTTTATTTATTATTTTAGGATAATTAAAATTTACAGGAAGTAGAAGAAGAAATTAATTTGAATGACATTATAAAGATAATTACATATTCTTTGGTAGAATTCCTTAAGACCACCTATTAAGAAACATTAGAATGATATTTTAAGAAGAAAAACCTATAATTCATGCATTTTATAATTTATAATATAATTTTATAAGGTTTTTTCAAGATAGGTTTCTAAATAAATTTTAAATAAAATAGATATGGGGTATCCTTTTACTAGTGTGGGGAGGGGCACTCTTGTAATAACTTAATGTATTAAATTATTATAAATTAATTTTCATGAAAAAATGGATCTAAATTGATATAATTATAAAATAATATTATTATGAGTCTAAATAATTTCATAAAATAAAATTTTTACAAGTTTTGTTTATGTTTTTACCCTTGTTTCTTAGTTTTAACCCTAGTTAACCCTTTTAATGATTACCATGATAACAAAGTTTTTTACTATTTAGGGGGCATGAAAGTTACTATAAAAGGTGAAGTCACCCCTAAATGGACCATTATTGATATTTTAAACCTTATCACATTTAATAGGATGAATATAGTTTTTTATAAATGTTAAATCATTTAATAAAATATTATTTATTATAAAATATCATTAATGTCATTTTTGGAACTATTAATTTAATTTGACTTTAAAGTCATAAAGATAAGAATGGAATTAGAATATAAGACTTCAAAACATAAATAATATGTTTTATGTATATATAAAAATATTTTATCACTGTATATATCCAAAAAAATATCAATTTTAGTGTCTTTAAAATAATTTACTTGATTTTTCTTCTGGTTGCACAAGCACCGTGTCAACATTACATAAACATTTAAGATAATGTTTTCATTACTAAAAATTAAAAATAAATTAACATGATAAAAATAAATTATTAATATTTAAATTAAACATTTATAATCGAACATAAGTTGTTTTTATCCATTTAAAAAATATTATAGATATTAAAATAAATAAAGTGACATTTTTTACTTTATATTTTACTAAAATATTATAAATGTAAAAATCAGAGTTAAATTGAAATAAAAGTCATATTTTATAATTTTTAGTATTATGGTTGAAATATACTCATAAAATAAAATAAATAATTTTTTTAATGAAATTTTATCTTTATCACATTATTTTTTAACTTTAATTTTCCGATTTACCATTTATCAAGGTAATAAAGATTACAACTATTACTATTCATGATGTCTAAAAACAAAATGGAACCATTTAAAAATAATTTAATCATGATTAAAAATATGTAATTAATTTTATAAAATTAAAATACTATAATTTTTATAAATTAATTTAAAAATAACACTGAAAAATTTAATGAAAAGTGACTTTCTGGAAAAAAGTGTTTTTAATCCAAAATATTTACTTGTACCCAAATTATGTAAAATGATGATCCTAATGGGATTAATAAAATTATTTTCAAAAATTGTTATTTTATTAATTTCAATCCAAAATATAATGTTACTTTTAAATTACTTGATTTAAAGAAAACAAATAACTGTTTTACTAAAATTATTAATTTTCACTATTCCTAAAAAAATTAATCTTTTTAGAAAAATATTAAAAACTCAACCTAAGATAATATTGATAATATGATTTCATAAATTATATCATTTTTATAAAATTAAATTTCTATAAGTGTAATAAATTAATTATAAAATCTGTTCACAAAATAAAATTACAACCATTTTTCAAGAAAACATATTATTGAAGCATAAAATAGATTTACTCAAAATTGAGTACTTATTTAATAGGAGTTAATAAATAAATTTAAATTAAATAAAATATTTATACATATTTTTTATAATTCTGTTAATCTTATTCATACCCTTTAATCCAATGGCTATGTGATGAATATCATATAATAATATTTTAATCATTTAACGCGGTTCATTTAAACTCGATGTTGTGTGTATCACAAGATATTAAAGAAATTATATATTTTTAAAGTGAATCATATCATGAAATATTAGTGTGTTACAAATATTCTATAATTTACTTGGTTATTTTATTTGGATATAAATTTGATAACCACATGCTGTATATTACAACCAATTTATAGAAATGGAAAGATTATAAATGATAATGAATGTTCCCAAATAATCCTCTTTAATATTTATTAATGCATAATTCTTCCTCTAGTGTCCTTTCTTTCCTTAATAAAAATATACTACACCTTATTCCTTTGCCTCTCTTGGGATCTTTATCTTTTTTTGATGGTGGTGTAAAGGTTCCATAGACTTTGAATATGTCATAAACCTTTTTTCTATTCCTCTCCTCTTGTTCACCATAAGGAAAAATGGATTTTCATTATTCATGTATTTATTTGTTTGGAGAGTCAGAGTCATGAAATCGAAGGTCATATTCTCTATATTTTTCATGTTTAAATTCATAGTAAAACTAGGTAAGCTTAATGGAAGTGAGGTTAGTACATGGTCTATCCACAATTATTTAAGTTGTAAGAAACCTAGGATTTCAAAACACACAATGTATCTAATTATCTTAACTACATGAGGTCTTGATGGAATTTATTCTCCTATATTGGATTTAAAGAGCGCCTTGAAGATTTTATACCTCTCTTATATTACTTTATCTTGATGATGATCAAGGAGATGATACAATATGATGTATGAATCCAAGTCTTCTTGAATATTTTAGAGTTTAGTATTCATGGATGATAACACGAGGCATTGAACATTTGAGACAACTCAATCACACCATATGTACATCAGAAAAAATTTCATAATTTAAACATTACATCTCATAATAAATCACAAATGACAATCTACTAATTTAATGTCTTTGGGAATTAGATACATAAATAAATTATTATAAAACATCCTCAACATATCCCACAAATAGTCTTATAACATCGTTACCTTTTTGATGTATAATATATAATTTTATTATTTATAAACTGGGGAATAAAAACATGTGAAAGTGTGGTCTCAAATAATCAATAACGATAAATATGAGAGAAAATAATTTAAGATACTAAGTGATCTAAAGATGAGCAAGGGGTATGTGAACATAATAAAGGTGCATGAACATAACATTAGAGAATTATACCCAATAAAACATAGATCATAAATATTGAATCATGACATAAATATTTTTTCCTAACACAAGACATGAGTAATAGGAGTGTGGAGACATGAGTGAACAATCATGAACCGTGAAAACATAACACATGAATAAGAATATGGAACATGCATATGTATAGAAAATAATTTCTTATGTTGATGCTCTATAGGAAGGCTGACATCATTGTAGAGTAAGTTTACTCCCCATTCCCATAAACATAGTGGACATAGCCCCATACTAGTTTGGGTTCACTCCCCTCACCATTACATGTCATATCATGAGTTATAAAGCTTTAATCAATGAATTTTAGGGATATATAATTCTGGGACCACCCATTATATACTAAAAATCCATAAATTTGCGTGCCACATAAAAATTAACACATTCATATTACTATTGAATATTCATTAACCCATTATAAAAAAATAGTTTTCATTAATATTTCCATAAAAGATGATCATAATACATGTAGATAAAGAATGTGGATAATATCATTATCTAATATCCTTAGTGGAGGATAAAAAATTTAAAGGACATTGAAATATATTAAAAAAACGTTTTAAGATCATTAAAAATTAATTTGATTAGGAATAAGAAACACCATTTATATCTTTGATAACATTTATTTTAAAAAATAATAATTTATCAAACAAATATAATATAAATTATTTTTCCACAATACTTTTCTGTATTATTTGAAAAGCCACTTTATGGGTAAGTGGGAACCATACATAGATCCACCATCCGTGAATATTCCACATCCAAAACAACTGGAGATGAATATTCATAACAAACCAAAGAAGACAGTGAGAAAATGTGTTCATGTAGAATATGTTAAAAAATATGTTTATTTCCTATTTTAATAATGAAAGTCAGAGAAAATAAAAAATAACCCATGTAGAAAAATTTAAAAAGAGATTACTTTAATTATTTTGTAAAGAAATTAATGTTTAATAGAAAATATCCTTAATAAATTATATAAGTATAAATAAATACATTTATAAAATAAAATAAATAATATGAACATGGTAGAGAAATATTCCAAACCGAAAAGATGAGATATGACTGGCTCCACTTACAAGAAACCTTTAAGTTGATTTGGGAACTGAATGGATGTGAAATAGTAAGAAGACATGTAAAAACTAAAAATACCCATAGTAGAATAAAATCAATTGAGTTTAGAGAGAAAGAATATATAATTTACCATAATTAATTGTTTTACAAAAAATATTGATTTCAAAGTGAGATTAGAAAGGAACCCATACATTTACAAATGAATTCCATAAAGGCACTTCAAACTTCTATTTAATAAACATAACCATATTAATCTATTAGTTGTAAACCTTATTAATTTGTATTTAATTTTATACTCTTCAATTATAATCATTTATTATACAAATATTTGTTAGTTATTTTATTATTTTCATTGTTGGATGTTAGAAACTTTGATTGTTTCATATATGTTTCATAATGGTGATGTTAATCCTCATTATTTGAGAAAAAATTCATAATTATTTGGTTATTTAATGTTTTTGAAACAATTTTTATAATGATTTATTCATTTAAATTTTTATTTGATGTAAATTATGGGTATGGTCTGTGGGAATGGAATCAATGACAAGCATGTTTCAAGTAATTTACCGATAACAACAAGTTACTTCTTAATGATGATTAATTTTTTTATGTCACACTCATAGAACCAAATTATTGAAATAAATTATTAAAAATATCATACATGACTATTATTATTGCATTACTACCTATTAATATTGAAAATAATGATTTTGGTATAGTATTATTCATATAAGTGGTCGAACTAACCCAACTAAGAACATGTTATATTAATGAATGTGTAAGAGTTTAGAGTTAAATAATAGAAGTATAATTTTAAAATAAGTATAATGATGTTAATTATAAAATCATTAGAGTGTGTAATGATATTTAGAAATAGTTGACATGAGAAGAAAATTGAAAAATTTGGAGAAGAACATAGATACTTATTTTGATAAATTTGTTCCTTGATACATGTTCTTTTAGAATGAAGTATTTAGGTTGCATCCTTGGAAAAAAATCTACCCAATATATATAAAAAATTTATGAGTGGAAAATGTCCAGGTATTCAATATTGAACTGAAGGTAAAGAGTAGTTTTGGATGGGTAGAGGATGGGTCTATTTATATGTGAGTTTTGTGCAGCTCTTTCCCAAATACACATTCATTAATCTATAAGGTTTTTATTTTAAAAGTAAAGTGTAAAAAAGTAAAAAATAATTTAGATGGTTTATTAATCCCCTAATCCATACAGTTTATAGATATGTTTTGATGATATTTTAAGTCTTTACTATTTATTTTAACCATTTTTACCTTCTTTTACCTTTACCATTGTAACTTAATTTTACCTCAATAACTTATTTTTAAGTTTTAAAATGAAATTAACCTTCAAACCTAATATAAAGATAATAATTAATTTTTTTATCTCCATTTAATATAATTCAATCTCTATGTTTCAAAAAATTAAAATTTAAATGGAAAATAAAATATATAGGAAAACTGCTTTATAGAATAATGTATTTTTAAACATTAAGTGTTCCTAACTATATTTCAAATCAATTAACATTTAAATGAGTGTTAATCTATTTTTTATACATTCAATACTACAAACACATACATTTAATAACGCTGGATCTTATCAACGCTAGAAAAAAAGAACTGCTAAAGACACCCTTTATCTGCGCTAAAAAAGACAGTGATAAAGGGTACCATTTATCAACACTAAAAAAATTACTAATTAAAATTTCTCTTTATCATTTCTTTTTTCAGTGCTGATAAAGGAAAAAATTTACCAACAATTTTCGTTAGCGATGATAAAAGGTAACCTTTATCAATGCTTAATTTTTAGCATTGATAAATGGTAACTTTTATCACCACTTTTTTAGCACTCACAAAGGTTCCAAATAAAATGAAATAAATAAACAAATAAAAAATAAAAATGGGTAAATTTTTAAAAATATTAATTTTTTTAATTAAATAATTATTGATAAAAATGAATAAATTTAATATAAATATATATAAATTTTAAATATTAATAAATAGTATATATTAAATATATAGATATATAAAATTAATAAAATGAAATAATTAAACAAATAAATATAAAAAATGAGTAAATTAAGAAAAATATTAAACAATTTATTAATTAAATAATTATTGATGAAAATGAATAAATTTAATATATATATAAATATGTGTTATAAATATAAATAAATAATATATATTAAATGTAGATATATAAAATGAATAAATTATAATAATTATACAAAAAGATTAAAAATGAATAAACTATAAAAATTAAACAAAAAAATTAAAAATGAATAAATTGAAAAATTATTAAAAAATTTAATAATGAAGCAATTATTAATAAAAATTAATAATATTAATATGTATATATATATATTAAATATAAATATTAATAAATAAAATATATTAAATATACATATAGAAATTGAATAAAATGTAATAATTAAAAACATATTAATGTCTTATTCATTTTAATGGTTTTTAAACATAATTATTCATTAATAAATTTAATATAGAAACGTATTCATATAATTATATATATATTTATATATAAATTTATATAATATTTTCTAAAATATGGTTTATATAATACAAAATATTTATGCTTACATTAAATAAGTCATATATTTAGTGGATTATAACTAAAAAATAATATTAATTAAAAATATGGACTAAATACCTCTAGTAAAGGATATAATTGAATTTCATTTAATTTTTCAATATAACATATATCAAACATGCATTACATTGATTTCACATACATATATGTAATTAATGGATTTTTAGATACAACGGACACACATAAATATTTATGTAATTAATGAAATCTTATATAGAAACATATACACATAATATTTATATAATTTATTCAAATTTTAGTATTAATTTTAGAATTTAATTACAACATGATACATTTAATATATAATGTTTTTAAATAGTAAATTTTATTTATTTATTTTTTATATTATTATTGTAAGGTATTATTTATTTATTTTTAATATTTTTTTTATTTTTTTTGGAATTTAATCATTTTATATTATTTTTTTATATATTTATTTACTATGTTCTTATATTTTTAAAAGGTATTCACCTTTATTTCATTATATATCCATATTTGTTTTAATATTTTATATTTAATTAATAAAACTTATCCATTTTTTCAATATTTTAAAGGTGTACTCATTTTTAATTATTCAATTTCACTTGTTTTTAACATGCAAGTATTTAAGATTATATATTCATTAATAATGTTAAAAATATATTTTTAAATAAATATAGTTATAAATATATATTTATTATATTTATAAATTTATATATTTACAGTTATAAATAAATTAATATAGTTTATTTAAAAATTATTTATATAATTATTAATAAATAAATAAATATTTATATATTTGAATAATTATAAAATTATAATTATTTTATTTAAATAATTAATATATTTACTATATGTATATATTAAATATATATAATTATATAAATACATATAATGATTTAAATGTATAAATATCACTTTTTAATAGAGTATTAATATAATTATAAATAAATAATTATATATTTAAATAATTAGAAAATTATAATAAATATATTTAAATAATGAATATATGTACAATATTTATCTTTATATTTATATGTATTAATTATATATATATAAATATATTAATATATATAATGATATAAATATTTTTATAATTATAAAAGTATAATAAATATATTTAAATAATGAATATATTTACTATACTAATATTTATATTTATTCAATAAATATATATAATTGTTTAAATATATATAATGATATAAATATATTTATAATTATAATGTTATAATAAATATATTTAAATAATGAATATTTTTACAGTATTTATAATTATATATATTTATTAAATATTTATTTAATTATATACATATACAATGATATAAATATATTATAATTATAAATAAATAATTGTAAATATCTTTATAAATATATTTACTAATGTATATTTACTATATTTACAAAATTATATATTTCTATTTATAAATAGAAAATTAAAATATTTTTAAAAAGTATTTATATAATTATAAATAAATAATTACATATTTAAATAATTATACAATTATAATAAATAAATATATAATTACATAAAAATATTTTAATATTTTTATTTATAATTATAATTATAAATTCTTTATTAGTACTTCTTTAGTGCTAATAAAGATATCTTTTATGAGCACTTATTAATTTAGTACTGATAAAAGATACCTTTATCAACTCTTTGTTAGAAGCACTGATAAAATTATCCCTGATCTATTTAATGAACCCTAACCATGACTAATTCGGTCCTAATATCTCACATTTTCATGGATCTCTCATGTTGTTAGTGCTCCTTCTCCTTAAATCCATGGCTGGAATCAAGTCTCAAATGAATCTGAGGCTTGAATCCAAGGCTTGAATGAATCAAGGACTGAACAAACCCAAGGTTCAAATGAATTCAAGATTTCATGATATCTATACTTTCTCTCAGATGAATCAAATATTGAATCCAAGGTATGTTATTTTCTCCTCCGCCTCACTCGTTGATTGCTCGTTTAGGTTCGGCGTAAGGTGCTTTTGCCTATATATTTTCCATCAGCCATGTGATTTAGGAGTTTTTCCATTTTCATTTCCTCTTGTGTTTTTGTTCATTCTCTCTCACCATTCATTAATTTTTTCCATTGTGGTTCTATCGTTACTTTTCCTTCTTTAAGCCTTCCATTCGTTGTTGCTGGAGGTTTTTCATCATCTATAATATCCCCAAGTAAGTGTCTTTATGCTTTCTCTATTCCCTAATTTGTTTCATGTTCTTGGATGTTTTGAAATCTATTTATCTACAGTTATAACTGTTATTTGGGTTTAATTGTATTTAAATATGCTTGTTCCTTAATGTTTGAGGTTATACTTGATTTCCAATTGGGTTCTCGTGTATTTTTCATTATTTTGTGTATGCATTCAAAGTATAAATTATATTTTTAGATAATAAGATATTTATGATAGTTTTCATAAATTAATTTTGTGTTTTATAATTATTTGAGAATTTTATGAGATTTATTTGGGTAATGCATGGGTTCATGAGGTTTATTAATTGAGGTTTCTTTGTTTGAGAATTTTTCTTATGTTTTATTTTGTTTTTGCGTTTTTTATGTCAAATGTTATGGATTCTTATTTTTATGGTTTATTTTTATACACATATGTATTGATATATATATATATATATATTAAAAACATGCATGTATTCATATAAAAATATGTGAATATGTGTATTGAGAGCTATTTAGTTATGTATGTTTGTAATTGGATATGTTTATAGCATGTAAAGATAAGTTTTCATATTTAAACACATTGATTAAATTTTTATTTCATATATAGGTTTTTAAATAGGGGTTTAAAATGGATTTTTCATTTTAAAACTATTTTGATCTTACCATTTTCTTTAAAATGGACTCAGGAAAAATGATTGTTTTTTCTAGTGTTCTTTCAAAGGGGTTTCTGAAAGGAGGCATGGTTTCAATTATGTTCTTAATTATGGGTTGTTATTGTTAATAGAATTAATGATTTCTATGCATATTGTTTTGTGGTTTTCACATGGGAGACCATAAATAGGATGGTAAACATATGGATGATGTTCTAGCTTAATTGAGGTATTTTCTAGGGGTCGTTTCCAGTTTCCTTGAGAGTCCTGGGTTGAATTACTTGTTTTGGTCACATAGCCGACCAATATTCTATGACCGAATCAGTTACCTTTAGAATCTATAGGTCAGATCTCCTTTCCATGAGTTGTGTCTTATACTTGTGCTATTATATATATTGTTCGGTACCCAATTTTACTATTATGGAAGGTTTACTTCATTTCCCTTATTTAATTTTATTTCTTACATATTCTACACTTCAGTTTATTATTATTTTTGTTTATTTATTTAATTTTAGTTACATTTCATTATACTGGGTTTTTATTCTCAGTTAAATTTCATTAAAAAAAATCCAAAATGGGTTTCTAAATGTATTTTTAATAAATAAGGACTCTACCAAGGAAAATGATTTTCAAGTGATTCTTTTCATTTAAAAGGAAAAAATAAATAGTTTGATAAAAGGTTTCTAAATTCTTATTTAAATTATTATTCAATTTTAAAGATTTATGTCATGAAAATATCATGGTGGGATTTTCTTAAAAGAATAAAAACATATTCTCTATATGTATTTCAAACTATCTTGCTTGGTAATTGATAAATGGCATTCTTTGTTTATAACAAGGATGGTTTTGTAACAATATTTTCACATATCTATGGTTATGATCTCAAGGTATAATTGGGAATAATTAAATAAGTACATTCATACCATTTAAACTAATTATTTAAAACTATATTCAGGTTTACTAAAATTACTCAAGATATCAGAACATAAATATGTAGAAAATAGTTATTTCCTTTCTTGAACAAAGGTCTAGGACATGGGAATATTCAGGTAACTTTATCAAAATAAATTGAGGTAAATTAACCCAAATATATGATAACTTTATTCCTTTATAGATATTAAAATTATTAAGAGCATATAAAATTTCAAAGAATGAACTTATTTAAATGGAATAATGTATATAATTAAAGAACAAAAGTGTAAAATTTAATTTCATAGAATAAATATTTTTTAAACAAGTAAATATGTTTAAGAGACTTTACATAATGAACCAGGTATAAATATTTATTGTAAACAACACATGCTATGTAGTTTCCATATCACTGCACTCAATCTCATGAAAAAACATTATTCGATCCTTATCTGAAAAATTTTCCACTGAAAATGCTCATCTGCACACATCGATGCACTATCTCATCACTCTATCAAAATTTATAAATAACTAAAATCATCCCACTATATTCTAAATACCCACAAAAATGTACAAACTTGAAGCATAGTGTTACTTCAAGGTTGCTTTCTTGAAAAAAACCAAATACGCTATCATTATCTCATCCTAGGTACTATATCACCTCCAATTCAACTTACAATCTGATAAATTAAAATCAAACCTATGCCTTATATCACACACAGACTCCATCTAACACCTCATGATCTTTTGGAAAATATTTTTGAATGTCATGAATATTTTTAAAACCTTATTGATGTTGATTCTTGGATAAATTGTATGGAATCTGAAAGATTGGATTTGTGGATTCTTGTGTGATATTTCATGAAACTTGTTTTTGATAAATTAATAGTACCTTGATTGAATTTTGAAATAATACTAAGGGAACCTCTATATTTTGGTGGGTATTAAAAGACAATAATTTTTGGATTTAAAATTTTAATTTACTATTATCTTCTAAAAAATGTTTTATTCATGCCTTATTTATAAAATATTTTTTGAAATATTTAATAATCATGCTCTAATTTAGACTGTGGAGTGGCCTACTTAGCATTTTTATGGTCATTAATATTATAAATTTTAGTTTCTTAAAATGAAAATTTGGTTTTAAATGGTAAAGTAGGTTTTGAAATGAAAAAATGAGGTTTTCCTTTAAAATGAACTAAAATGGATTTAGTCTTTTAAAAATCATAACGAGATTTCAAAGTGAACCTGTAAAGTTTTAAACATTTCAACGTGTACATATTTCAAAGAAAATGGTTTCAAAATTTTAATTTATTTTTAATGTATTTTGAATATGTTTTTAAATTTTTTTACTTGATGCTAACAGTTTTTATAGAAAGGTGGTTCATATCCCATTAAGTGTTTTAAAAAATGTCGATTTTCATGTGGAATTAAAAAAAAGATTTCAATTAGGGTTTTAAAAGTTCAAAAATCATCCTTTTGAATTTTGAAAGTGTTTTTGAGATGAAGTTTGAAATTTTAAATTTAGATGTGGTATTTTTAAAAGTTATAAAGAGACAACTATCATCCTCTTCAGCTTCATCTACGAGAGAGTTATTAATACATTTTTTTCTTAAAACTCACCCTCATATCTTCTGGACATGCACCTATGTTTCTTGAACTACTATGAGAATTGGTTATCCTATATCGGGAACTGGTGAAATTTTGGGAGAATTTAGTGGATAACCCCTACCATAGTGGTGTAATTATATTCTTAAATTCAATTAAACATTTCCTTCCATTAATACTGATTTTTTTGAAATAATAAAATGTTGGGTTCCCCTTATTGTAATTATATATTTCTTTCAACTTTGATAATGAATATATTATGTGTATTTATTTATTTATTTTATAAAAAATGAATATTTTATGAACCCAATAGGATAGATATGAATTGAAAATGGATGAATTCTAATTACATGGAAAATAGTATGATGATGGAGTTAAAGGGTTTATCAAGATTTCAATTTAGCATGTATATAACACTTCTCAAATCCTTTTTCCATGTTTATGTTGTTTTTATTAATGAAAAATTTATCTATAAGAGTTTTAAGAACATTTTATTTGTCACAAAATATATCATAACTATAAATATTAGACTAAACATGGGAAAACTTGAATGTGCACACAAATTATAATGATTATGTAGTTTATAGATCATTTGATATAAATACCAGTGTAAACATAATCAAGATCGTATGGATGAAATGAAAATGGAAATTAAATATGAGATTAATTATTTTACAAAGTTGTTTGAGAAATTAAATAGTTTTTATAAGAGACCATTTTATACTAGTTCAACTAAATACACAACATTGTCAGCTGTATTGATGTTATATAATTTGAAAGATGGCAGTAGATAGAGTGACACTGGATTTAAAAAACTACTTGGTCTAATGAATGACATGATAATAGAAGAAAATGTACTTACATATTGAACTTATGACACTAAATGAATGCTACTTTAATGGGAATGATCTATAAAAAATAAATGATTGTCCAAATGATTGAATATTGTTTCACAAGGAGCATGAATCACTCATTAAATTCCTTAAGTGTGGTGCAGATTGATACAAGAAAAATAAATCAGGTCCTTAACAAGGTGTATGTTACTCTCCTATCATTCCACTATTTAAAAGTCTATATAGATGTTAGGAAACCACAATATAATTGAAATGGAATGAAGATAAAATAATTAACAATGGTAACCTACGTCATCTAGAGGATTCTCCTCAGTGGAATAAAGTTGATTATGAGTATGCTGAGTTTGGAAATGATCCCAAAAAATTTCATCTTGCATTATCTATAGATAGAATAAATCCTTTTGGTGTATAGAGTAGTACTCACAGTATGTGTCCCCTCATGTTGGTAAATTATAATATACTGCCATGATTATGCATGAAGAACAAATAGATTATGTTGTCTCTACTTATATATGGACCAAGGAAACCTAATAATGATATTGATTTCTATTTAGATCCATTAATCAAATATCTGAAATTGATGTGGGATATAGGTGTTACAATGTATGATGCTCATAGAAATGAATAATTCACATTAAGGGCCATATTTTTTTGAATGATAAATGAATTTCTTGCTTATGGAAATTTTTTAGGCTATAACATTAATTTAATTTTGGGGTGTCCCATTTGGGAAGAATTCAAAAACTGAGTTTAGTTTAAACATTCCAAGAATAACGTGTTTTTAAGACATTATAATTTTTTACCTTAATGATATAAATACCAATCCTAGATGACAATATTTAATGGGAATACTGAACAAGGTATAACAACATCTCTAATAACAGGTGATCAACTATTCGATAAATTAAAATATGTTGACATAGTTTTTGGAAAACCATTTTAAAAAAACCTTAAAAAATCAATTTGGTACAATAGATCAATTTTATTTGAATTACCGTATTATAATTGTTTGTACGTCATAAATTTTCTTTATGTCATGCATGTTTAAAAAATGTTTTTTATAGGGTTATTGGAACATTACTAAATGCTCTTAAAACAAATATGACATCAAGTCTAGGTTGGACATGATTGACATAGGGATAAGGGAAGAGTTGGCATTGGTGAGGGGTAAAGGGTAGAATTTTCTTCCACCAACAACTTACACTCTATCCAGATAAGAAAAAATGAAAAATTTAATTTTCCTTAATGGTGTAAAAGTTACAGTGGGTTATTAATCAAATATAAATAATTTCATTTAAATGACTAATTTAAAGTTACAAGGACTAAAATCACACAAGTCTCATGTTATGATGAAATATTTGATACCCATTACTTTAAGTTGCATTATACCTAATTTTTTTTTGACATACATTAACCAGGCTCTGATTTTTATTCAAATCCATATGTAGTAATGTTATAGACCTGATGAAGTTTATAATCATGAATAAGGAGGTTAGAGTCATATTATGTGAATTAGAGATGTTTTTCCCAACATAATTCTTTAATATGATGGTCCACATAATGATTCACATTGTTAGAGAGGTAAAAATATGCCGTCCTATCCATTATAGAAGGATGTACCCCATTTAACAGTATATGAATATTTTGAAAGGATATGCTAATAATCAAAGTCGGCCAGGAGGTTGTTTTGCAGAATGATATATTTTTGAAGAAAATATTAAATTATATACCGATTAACTATCATATTTTGACTGTATTGGTATCCAAAATTCTCATCATAATGAACATATTATAGGAAAAGGGATTTTTGGAAGATATGTTTTTTCAATTACCATCATAGAGGTGAGAAATTTCACAGTTACTATAGTGATGCCCCTATAATGTTTGGTTGGTTTTTCAGTGATTTCTATGTTTTGGGGTTCAATGTTGGTTGAAGGCGAGGCTTGTTGATCATGGTTCTAGTGGTTCTATTCTCTTTATCTTTGTTTCCAGTGGGTTGTAATGGATATGATGTTTGGGATGAAAGTCAACTTTAGCTGTCAAGGTATTTATTCATAGATGAGGGATCTGATGTTTTGTGGTATTTAGTTGGGTGTTTTTTATGATGACTATGGTTCTTTAACAATGACGAGGATGTACTCCAATGGTATTCGTCATCGATGACCTAGTGAGATGACAAGTCGATTAATGTTAGGTTATAGAACATGTGGTGGGTGGTGGACTGATGTGATGATGTTTTTTACAGTTTGAATGACGAATTTTGAATTTTGAATCAATTTTTTTGGTTTCCACATCAGTTGGTTTTGTAAGGTTCCCACTTATCCGAAAAGGTTTTTTTAAAAAATAAAAAATGGTTTGAGGATATCAAATACACATAATCAACAGTTTCTAGGATGGTTTTGAGATCAAATGTATAAGAAGTTATCTAAAAATATAAATTCAATTATCGAACAACTTTGATGGATAGCCAAGGGACCAAATGAAAATGTTATATCTTATACTAGTTTTTTAATAAATGGTAATATGTTTAATAAAAAAGAACACAATGAATGCAATATGATGAAAAATAGTGGAGTTATACTTACGGTGTAGGTGATTCACATATATGGTTCCATGGATAAAATCCAATTTTTATGAATATTTAATATATCATAATTATGAAACAAATATATGAGTTGTACTATACAACATATCAAGTGTTGATTTTACATTGAAAATTGGTTGACAATAAGAGTGTAGTGAAATTTTATAAAATGGGATGCATGAAGGTGAATTTCAGTATGGAATAGGAAATGAACATTCATTCATAATGGAAGCACAAGCAATGCAAGTATTTTTTGTCTCATATGCAGCAAATAAGAATTGGTTGATTTTTCTATTCATGACTAAATCATCTGTAGGGTCAGATGAAAATTGAATCTGGGATATCCATTTAATTTGGTGATAATAATCAGTTCAGGCTGGTCCAAATGTTGACAATGTCTTGTACATTGGGGGGGGGGCACAAATATGGGTTTTGGATTCTCGATAGAGGATCTAAATACATTGAACCTTAAAAAAATAAATAGAGTTCAATGAGAAGGTTAATGTGTTTTTAATAATCTATGTTTTTACTCATAATATTATATGTTCTATAATACATTAACATATTATAAATTAAATGTTTAACTACTCATGTTGAGAATTTGTTCTATACATGATGATGTTAACAATATTGGGGAAGAACAGACTGCTGATACTAATATAATTTAATTATTAGGGGATCAACAAAATATTGATGAAAAAAAAAGAAAATTGAAACATAACAATGTTGAATAAAATTATCAAGTAAATAAATAAGAGGATAAATTTTTTGGTAGGATGGAATCAACACATCCAACTAGTTGACCCCAACAAGTCAATGTTCATTAGTTATATTGGGTTCAAAATGAGGTTGAATTTGAAAATTGATATATATTCATGGGGCAATGTCCATCCTGTAATGAAGGAAACCATTTGGGAACATATAAAGGTAATGTTATGATATAATTTATCTATTTTATTGAAAAATTATATAATGAAATGTTTATTTAATTTTCATTATTCCTTATAGTGTTCATTTATTTTATAAGATCTTCTTAAGAAATACATCCCAATGGCTACAAGAAAAGCCTATAGAGGCCTTCAGACTCTTCTTACCAGGTCACATTGTTAGGGATATTGAGGGGAAAGTAAATCCCCACCCCCAGTTAGTTATGCACACATTATAAAATAGGAAAAATGGAATTATTTCATCTGTTATTATGATTAGAAATCATTTCATGTTCATTTTAGTTGATAATATATTATTTCAAATTATTTATTTTATAAAATTTGATTTAAAATTATTAATTTATGAAACAAAAAAAGAGTGTTGAAAATAAAGAACATGCATCAAAACCAATGTACCCATATTCCAAAGAAATGATGGGGTATGATTCATTAGAGAATAAGTATGTATTTTAAATCCACATTAATTTTTTTTGTGATTTGAAACAACATATATTCCTTTTTTATATGAAGATTTATGAATCAAAATACAAAGATACTTCTATACCACATCAAGTTTAATGGAAGGTGGATCATATAAATAAACAGGGTGAAATGGTTAATGAAAACACAAAATAATTATAAGAAACATGTATAAGTTTTACATAATAGCAATTCATTATGACTTATAATATTATTATATAAAAATATCTATTTAAGTTCACATGTTTTTTATGGTTTAGATTTAATAATTGACAGTGATCATATTGAAAGAAAAACTACATTATGTAGATTCGAAGCGACTGGAACAATATGACTATGTTAGATATAACACCCCAAGATTTCATGATATGCATATTCTTAAATAATTTCAATTTAATCAATAGTTTATATTGCACAAATGAACCATGCTATACTATTGAATATTAACATGATCATTGGTATAGTAATATGACCAGTAGGAATAGTAATATTTCCATTAGAATAATAAAGTCACCTATAAAATTATAAATAAAATCTAGGTATCTCAAAAATAAAAATATTAAATATTTATATAATGGAAAAGTAAATAAATGTTTTAAAAATGATAAATTAAGTGTTGATATTTTTGTGAAATGTAAATGTTTATTTACAATTTTATAATTAATAATTTAAAATAAAATATATTTTTATAAAATAGATTCACAAATTAATTTTTTTGTCTTATGATTATAAGATAATTTTATGAGACCTTAATTATTTTCTCAAAGTTTCATAAAATCAGTTATAATTTTAAAATTAGTATTTTTCAAATAAATGATTATTTTAATTAAAAATTAAATTTATCATATATAGAAAATTATTTTCAAAAAATTAATTCCATTTTTGAAATATACATGTCAAAAAAAGGTTAGGATGAATTTTTGAGATTTTTCTAAAATAATTGAATTTTTGGTGAATAGTGAAATATAATAATTTATAGTATTAACTAAATACCAAAATTATTGAGTCATGGATGATTTATGGATGATGTAAGAACCATTTGTTCAAAATCACATGCACTATTTTTTTTTACTTTGTCATAATAATCATCACTGATGATTTTCTTGAGCCAAAATAACAAAAAAATTAATAAAATATAAATAATACCCCTCTCTACCACTATAAATACCACCCATCACAACCCCTTCTCCTCACACATTTTAAGACTTAGAGGTTTCTTATATTCTACACAATTACTCTCCAAAACCTCTTCTCCAAATCCTAGTCTTACTGATCTCACCAAAATACCAATCCCAAGGGTCTTATGGAGGTTCTCAAGGAGATGCTATACAAGAGGAAAAATCCTCTTTCATTTTCTTTTAATTTATTTTAAATTTATTTTATTTTCTAACCCACTCCTTAAATTATTTATCCAAACATGGAATATAAATAAAATATATTATATATACTAGAATGTTATTATGTTAATGTAATATCCATCATCAAACCCCTTCACATCTCTCTTTTATTCTAAAAATGAAAATACCATCCGTGATGTGTCGATTTACTGCCATCATGGATGATGCATTTTCATTTTCCATTACCACCTTCAAGTTTGGTTATAAAAAAATTATTATTGTTAAATAATATTTTATTATACATATTATAAGTTATATAATGTTCTAGAACTAATATATGAAATTAAATGAAATTATATAAGTTCATGATGGTCATAAAAACTGCCAAAATAAATTAAATCATTCCCATGAATATTTTTTCAAACGAATCATCATAATATCATATAAAAAATGATATATAAGATCATTTAAAATTATTTAATTTAATTAATAACATATAATTTCAATTTTGGATAATATTTACCATTTTACATGATGATCTATACTTGTATATAAGAGAACCGATCATGAAAACCAAGAAAACGGACACTCCCAGAAAAATAAAATTAAACATTATAACTCATCAAAATGTTCGTAAAAGAAATTAATAAAATTATAATAAATAAAACATATATTGAATAGGTTTGGAAATATATTATTAATGAATCTAATTTGATTATCTAGGACATTAAGTAGAAGTGCAGAACACTTTTGGACATAAGGTAAGGAGTTTCTCATTGAAATTTTATTCCTATGAGATTGTCCTTATTTACCACTTATTTCTTATGAGTGGTGTATTTATAATTCCCCATTATATATTTTATCATGAGTCTCTTTATCATAATGGTATTAAATGTTTTATTTTATTATTATTAATTTTATGGGGAAAATAATTCGATTGATTACAAGTGGTAATGGACTTTGTCTCAATTTCCATTTCATTGAGACATACTTGGTATTATGATTAAAATACATTTTTATGTGGTGTACCTACTATATAATTGAGATAATTTTTCATTTGATATTATATTACTCTTAAAAATTCATATTTTATGTATCATGGATATGATTATTTTCTAAGACATAAACCAATCTTACATATGGTGTTTACTTTGAATGTTATTTTAACACGGGAAATATTGATAAATCAAAATCCTATACTCAATAGGGATATTATGATGAGGAATATTTTTCATGAATTAAATATATGTATGAATAATGATTTGGACTTGTAGACACATATGTGGATCAGTTATAGATAGCCCATTGATGCATTGACAGGTCTCATGAGACAAAACACTTGGCGAAAAACCCTTCACATTTTTTTCCAAGAAGAACCAGATGAGTTTCTACCCAAATACCTAAAACATCTTGTGAAATACCTTTATGGTAGTGGTTCATGCTCTAGATACCTAATGTCTAATAAGTATCAATTTTCGTCATTCAGTATCTATTTATTAATTTCCATGATATTTTCGTTATAAAAAATCTATGGATGAAATTTTATTCCCAGTTTATTAGTGACATGTGTTTTTCAGTTATTTTCATTTAAATATTGATTATTCATTATTGACTAGGTTTCAATTATTATTGATTCACATAACCCTTACTAATCATTTGAGCTCACCCTTTTATTTATTTTCCTCCCCCAAGTTATGAAGATGAAATATTTTAATAAGTGTCAAGGAAGTAGTTTATTTTCCTTTTTTTATGTTCTATGTTTAATTACCAATATAATAAGGGAACCATGCATGTATCTATTTTATCATGTATACTAAAAAGATCAATATTTGGTGATGTTATCACCCATATATATTCCATTTTAATAAAATAACCACCGACTTTGGGCTACTGGGGTCGAGATTGTTACACTTGGTATTAGAGAAAGTTTATTAGAATCTTTGAGAACTATGTGTAAAGTAAACATTGGAATTATAATAATTCCATATTGTGAATTTTTGGCTCAATACCCATGATGATTATGAGATAACTTAGTGTGTGACATTATCTGGTGACTGAACCTAATGGAATAAAGGGAACCAATATATGTAGAAAATGTAAGGATTTCCCCATTGAGAATGTCAACACATTTTGTGTTGGAGTTGAGAAGATCATGACCATATTAGGAAATCATACTCAGGTTATGATAGATAAACATGCTACACCTATTTTGGATCATTTCATGTGGTAGTTTCCCCCATATTTTAGTGAGACTACAAATCCATTGGTAGCTGAGTAGTGGATCCAGTCCCTTGAAAAGATATTTTTGGAATTGGGATACAATGAAAAAGAAAAGTTAGTAAGGGAAGTATATTTTCTCAAGGGAGTAGCTTATCAATAGTGGTTTTTGATCAAGAATACTAAGGAGGAATATGATGTAGAACACATGGAGTAGAAATCCTTTAAATAAACTTTCTTTGAAAAATATTTCCCTTGTGAGAAAAAAACTAAAATGAAGATAAAATTACATATCCTAAAGCAAAAGGAATAAGAGAGTGATGTATAGTATGAAGGCATATTCAAAATACTAGCTAGGTATACTATATATTATATGCGTGATTCACAAAAAAAGATTTATCATTCCTTTGAAGTTTATAAGCCATGTTTCTGAAAAGAAATGTATTCTCAAAAATTTTCATCATATGATGAAATAATATTATGTTCTATAAAAATGAAGAATAATTTTTCAAGATCCTATATGGTTAAGGTAAAAAATAGAAGAAGATATTTTCTAATAATCATGAAAATGATAAGGCATCAATTAAGAATTGGGGGAAAATGTAATTCCCATTATATAAAAACTGTGGAAATAATCATTTTGGATTGAAAGCATTCAAGGAGAAGAAATAAATCAATTATGTTCAATTATTTAACTATAATGAAATGGGGAGTTATTTAAACCAATTTCAGAAGACTTAAGAGAACCTACCATAAAAAAAATATTTGGTGGGACGGATACGCTTATGCGATCACCACAATTGAAGAATAAGTACCCAGTGATGTAGTGGCAGGTACATTAATCCCACCTTCAAATTTATCCAATGCTTTATTTGATTCTGGATCATCAAACTTTTTTTTATATACCTAATTTTCCAAGAAATTAAGACACATCCCTTTATATTTAACAAGAAAGTTGTTAGTCAAAACTCATAAGGGAAGTCTCATTGCAATAAAAATGTGTCGGTCAGTCCCCTTTATGACACATAAACAAGATTTAACTATTTACATTTTCATCATACCTATGTTTGACTTTTATATAATCCTCGATATGGATTTTATTTCAAAATATGATGTGAAAATTTATTCCAAGAAGAAGTAAATTAGAATTTGTGAGGAAGATATAAAATCCCTTATTTTTAGAGAAGAATATTTATCATATAATTCTTATCTATATCCACCCCTAATAGTTCTGATGAAATAAATTCTTAAGGAATAATAGAAAAGAATCTAGGCATGATTAAATTAATATTAAAATTGAGTATATAATAATTGTATGGGAATACATTGATGGTTTTCTTGAGGAATTACTTAAGACACCCCTAGAGTATAAAGTTGAGTTTACCATTGATTTAATCTCCAATTTGAAACTAATATAAAAGAATCCTTATATAATGACCACTGTGGAATTATTTGATCTGAATAAACAACAATAGGAGGTGAGTAATAAGGGATTTATTTTCCCTAGTGTCTCTCTACGGGGAGACCCTATTCTATTTTTTAAGAAAAATGAAGGACTATTGATTCTGTTAATTGAATATAGAGAATTTAATACTATTATAATAATGAGAAATTATCCTCTTCCTCTTATTGACTACTTATTTGATCAAATTCATGGGATCATTATTTTTTTGAAGATTTAACTTTGTTTTGAGTATCATCAATTGTGAGTAAAGAAGGAATATATCCTAATGAAAACTTTTTAGATGAGGTATATACATTATGAGTTTACAATAATTCCATTTGTATTGAATAATACTCCCTCCATTTTCATATATCTAATGAGAAGAGTATTCAAGAAATATCTTGATAATTTTTTATAGTATTCATTGATGATAATCCGGTGTATTCTAAAATCCATAAAGACCATGAAAATCACTGAAAAATTTTTCTTGATAATCTCAGAAGGAAATATTTATATGGTAAATTTAGAAAGTTTGAATTATGGCTTCAAAAAAATTATTTTCCTAGAAATATTATCTCTAAGGATGGATCTCAGTTTATTTTTTATATAAAGAGGCAATATAAGAATGGATTATGCCAATGAACATAACCGAGGTATGCAGTTTCATTGGTTTAATAGGTTACTATCGGTGTTTCGTTTATAATTTTTCTTGATTGGATAACTCATTAACCAAGTCACTTATAAAAGGTTTAAGTTCATATCAACAAAATAATGTGTAGAATATTTAGAAGAATTGGAGAGAAGATTAGTAAATGCTCCAATTTTTACTTTATAATCAGGAAATGATGGGATTGTAATATATATTGATGCATCAAAGAAATGGATGGGTTGTTTTCTTATTCCAAATGATAATGTTATTTCATATGCATCAAGGTAGTTGAAGATTAATGAACAAAATTATCCAACTCATGATCTTGATTTAGTAGCTGTAATCGTTTCCCTAAAGATATAGAGAAACTATATCTATGGTGAAGGATGTAAGATATATAGAGATTTAAAGAGTTTGAAATACATATTGACATAGAAAGAACTCAACATAAAGAAAATAAGATGGCTTAAGTTACTCAAAGATTATGATTTATCAATAAAATACTACCTCAAGAAATAAAATAAGGTATTAGATGCATTATGCAAGAAAGATCTTGGACTACTGACCTAAATGAGGATTGAGAAAGATCCTATATTCATGGATTTAGTAAACATAGATATGGGAATAGTTAATTAAGTGGAAACATCACTCATTTTTCAAATGATTTCAAAAAAATATTTATTGGAGAAGATAAAAATATCTAAATATGATGACGTGAATTTTTAAAAGAAAATTGAAGCCGTTAAGGATGGAAGATTGGAATAATTCATGTATGGGGATGGAATTATGAAATTTAGAAATAGGTTATGTGTTTTATAAATACATGAGCTAAAAAGGTAACTATTAGACGATTCTCATAGATTAAATTTCTATATACACCCCGGTAGTACTAAGATGTATAGAGATCTGAAAGAACATTTTTCATGGGTTAACATGAAGTGGTAAATTACTGACAATGTGTCAATATGTTTAGTTTTTCCAGAAGTGAAGGCTGATAGACAACATCTTATAGAATTTATGCATCCTCTAGATATTCCTATTTAAAAATTAGATGAAATCTGTATGGAATTTATCACTGGATTACCAAATACCATTAGAAAGAATGATATGATATGGGTTATTGTTGATCTTCTTAAAAAATCAATATATTTCCTTTTTTATAAGAGAATATTTACATTTAGGGATCCTAAAAATACTCTATATTAATGAAGTTGTAATAATTAATGTGCACCACTATCGATTGTTTCGGAATCAATATCCCCATTTTACATCAAAATTTTGGAAGATTCTTTTGAAGAATTTGGACACTAACCTTCATTTGAGTACTACTCATCACCCTCAAACTGAAAAATAGTCTGAAAGGATTATTCAAACATTAGAAGACATGTTGAGATCATGCTCACTTGAGTTTCATGGTATATTGGATGAGTATTTACCTTTGGTATAATTATCCTACAATAATAGTTTAGATTATAGTATTCAAATGGCGCTATATGAAGCATTATTTGGCAATAGATTTCATACTCCAACTTATTGGGATAAAGTTGGCGAGAGGAAAATTATGGCTCCAAAGCTTATTAAAGAAACAAAGAAAAATGTAAAGAATATTCATGATCATATTAAAGAATATAAAATTAGGAAAAAGAGTTATGTGAACATCTAGATAAAGGATTTATAATTTTAATTGGGAGATCATGTCTTTTTGAAAGTATCTCCATAGAAGGGTGTCATAAGGTTTGGTAAGAATGGGAAACTAATCCCCAGGTACATCATACCATTTGGAACTCTAGAGATAATTTGAGTGGTAGCGTACCATTTAGTAGTTATTCCATGTCTCTCCAAATTCCATGATGTGTTACACATATCATTGTAAAAGAACTACATGCCATACCCAACACATGTACTCACCCGTAAAGAAATAGCACTCGAACGCGATTTGTATTACTACGAATAGCCTTTCAAAATTATTGACATAAGATATGAATTATTTAGAAATAGTAAGACTCAACTTGTAAAAGTTATTTGGAGAAACTATAAAATGGGAGAAGAAATATGGGAACCAGAGGATGCCATGAAGAATAACCAACCTCATCTATTAATAATGAAACATTCATGAAAATATTTGAGGATGAAATTTTTGAAAGAGGGAAGAATATAACACCTACTGATTTAATGGTATGCATATTTATAAATAAATTCAATTTATTTAATTTTTTACGTTGTAAAAATGAACCATGATATACTATTAAATATTAACATGATCATTGTAATAGTAATGTGACTATTATTAATAGTAATGTGGACATTAGAATAATAACCACACCTATAAAATGAGAAAAAAATTTAGGTACCTCAAAAATAAAAGTATGTTACATTTATATAATTTAATAATTTAATAAATATTTTAAAAATGATAAATTATGTGTTGGTATTCTTGTATCTCTCGTATTATAAGTGGATAAAGCAAGGGGAAATGGACGGTTGAATTAAGACAATATAGTTAATCAACCAAGAAATCAAAAGAACCTTCTGAGAGTACCTTCTTTGTTATAGTTCCACATCATCATTTATTATAATTACAAATTCATATATATACCAAATTTAAAGATGAAAATATTCCTTAAATTTTATGTAAAGAATAAATATTTGGAACTTTCATTATCGATGTAGTTTTTCTCGAGAGTATAAATGAGATTCTCAAGTTCGAATGGCTAGGATCATTAGTTGTGAATACATACATAAGGTACATTTCAAAAGTAAATATATCATAATAGTGATCTAATATGTTTATTAAAGTTAAAAACTATTCATATTTACTATAGGAATTTATATTACTACTATAGAAATAGAAAATTGTGCGAGGCTTTGTTTGGATTCATTAATCACTATATCATTTCTATGGATAAAACCCTTTTTGAGAAGTAAGGAATTGATAAGAAGAAAGATAAGTTATACGATGATTTTGAGAAAAAAATAATAGACTCCAGACTCTTTTTGATGCCTATAATATAGGGGTAAACTATAAAATTTAATCACATAAAAAATATTTTTATTTCTTCATTAATTATTTGATTTTTGTTTTCTTAAGAAGCATTGGATGTTGATCCCACTTAATCTAGATACCCAAAATATTTATTTCTTTGATCCAATGAATGGATATCAAACAAACTAACCACACATAATCTGTTTTTGGAATTTTTAATACACTTTAATCAACATTTCATAGATAAACATAAAATTATATTTTTTAGTTTTTATTTTAACAATAATTTTGTTATTCTAGGGTGATTGATAAATATAGGCTAAATAATTTCATGAGGTTGGTGTCTGAACATAAATTTCTAGTGGATTACTTCAAATGGAAATAGATTAAGGTAATGGGAACAATTGAGGATATTATGTTTGAAATTTTTTGAGAGAGATCATGAACCATGAAAAGACCACCATACCTGGATAAGTAATTTGCAAAGGTAATTAAAATTTAATTAAAAATGTTTCTTAATCATTTGTATATCTATATTTTATCATTACTACTAATATTTATGACAAACTTCATACTAAAAAGATGAAGAAAATTTGTTTAGAGGTTAGTGGATAATGTACAAGTTGTCAGAATGTTTGATGACAACAAATTTAGGTGTCAGAATGTATATAGGAATCATAAAGAGGTGAGTTCCAAAAACATAATTAGTTAATTTTCTCATAATTTTATATACTTTTTTAGTCAATTTAATTACCATTTTAGAATAAAATTAGACTAATTCCCTCTATAGGGTTCTAACATGGGTGGTGGTAAATCATAGAAGAAAACAAAAATACAGTGGTTTCACTTTGGTGGTTCATGAAATTATTTGGGCTATTAAATCATAAATTAAATGCATGATATAATATCAAAAATGATTCCTAAATACATATTAGTAACACGTAAAGTTTAAATTAGTGAAATTAATTGGCTAAAACTGATTCCTTTAAATGAACATGATGTGAAATTAAATCATCCCACCATTATATCACATAGAATCTCATAATCATTACATCAGTAGATGTGTTTAACCTATCTTTATTATGTATCTCATTACTTATTCACTAGATCAACATAAAAAATGTGTCCACTAGTTTATCTCTAATATGCATGTGAACATTCATAATGTAAAATTTTCCATGTTCATAATCACATTAATAAAAAACACATAATCTTTCTCAATAAAAAATACATGAGAATTGGGATGTTCCCATTTTGATGAAAAAATAATGATGATGTTATGGTAGAATTTATCATCACCCAGAATATTAAAAAGGATATACTAATCTATGGTAATATTATAGAAATATTAATGGATGGGCTAGATTTTAGTGTCATTTTGATGCTATAAAGGGCTATACTGATGTTTAATACTATAAAAAAGGGGTAAACAATTTATAATGGAGTTTAGTGTATTCTAAAAATACATAATGGATAACACTAAATGTTTTCCATAAAAGAAGGTAAATGGTTTATCAAGGAGTTTACACTCTATATAATGGTGAAAGGTAAAGATAGATTTTATTATTTTCCATAAAAACTCAAATTTAAATATTTATATTAGTTAAATCAATGAATGCTAATAGGTGTACACTAATGGTTAATTTTTTATAGGAATAAATAAAGGTATAAACTAATGTTTAGTATAATACAATATTATATAATGTGTTATGAAAGTTTTTCATAGAAAATAGGAAGAAAAATTCTTATATATGAGTTTTACTCCAACCCAAAAGGATAAAAGTTTTTATGGGAATTTTTTGTAATACATGAATGTTATGTTATTCTAAAGTGGTTAAATATATCATGTTATTGGGATTCAGATTCTAAAATATTTTCTTTTAAGGTCATGTAAGATTGACTAAATTCCTTTTATTTTAGTTAAATATGATCAAGAATTATTATATTATAGTTTAATGATATATAACTAGAATAACTAGACTTTTAGTTTATTTTATCATCATTTTATTTATTTTTTTTAGTAAATTTACTCATCATATATAATACTTATTTTGTTAATTTTCATAGTGATCTTGAAGAAATGACTCCTTCAACAAGGATGATTCACTTTTATAATATGTTCATGCACTCAACAAGGATGATTCACACATTAAAAGGTGAATCACTACCACTTATTTAGTTAAAATTTTCACCATTTTATATGCTATTTTAAATTTAATTTCACATTCATTTTTATATAGTAATTAATTATTTTTTCATTGACCTTTTAGGAAGTAATATTTCTCCTTCAACTGTCTATAGTAGGCTAGAAAAGAGGGAACATGGTGCTTTTGGATGAGGTGTTTTAGGAAGCATGTGATCTCTATTTATATCTAAATTAACCATTTATTTCTCTTATATATTGCTTCAAATGGTTGAAAGAAAAACATACATCACATACTCAATTAGATGCACCTCAATATGATACACACTGATATGAATCAAAATAGATGTTTTTAGATTATAATATACCTTTTAGTTCAAAATAAAAATTACATACTAAAAACTAAGTAAACACATTCCCCAAGATCCAAACTAAATTCAACTATATATATATTTTATCAAATAAATTTAGGGATTTAATGTATAACTTAGTTTGTTGGTTCCTTCTGAATATTTCAAAAACTTATTCTCTTGTATAGGATTTACAATATTGATGTTTTTATAGTAAAATAATTATCCATATAAGTATGTAATTAGAAGTCTCATGTCTTGTAAAAGAAAATAAATTACATTATTTATTTATCTCATCAAGATTTACCCCTTCTATTTCTTCCCTCCATGTTATTCAATTTCTTATGCATTGAAAGTCAAAAGTATACTTCTTAATTCATCTGAATTTAGTTTATTTGTCATCATTGCCTTCTATTTTCTATGGATGATACCTCTAATCAAGGAACTAATTTGATGTTGGATTTCATAACACCTCTTATTTTTTAGGAATAAACCTTCACATGATTGGATTAGTTTTAGTAAATTAGACAAATGATAATATCTGAATTTTTGAGGGAAAAGATACAAATTGTATTTCTGACATTTAGGAATTTTCCACAACCTAATAAAATAAACGGTGTGACCGGTATGTCTTTAAGTGCATCATTTTATTTAAAATTGACATTAATTTTAGTAAAAAAAACCCAAGTGATGTACTCAAAACCATGTAAATGAATTAATATTGTTTTAATAATTTAGTAAAATGATCCATAGGTCATTTTTGATTCTTAGTAATCAGATAAACCTCAATCCAATGCACAATGTTCCTGGTATGACTCCAAATGTGTCTTTTTTATTTAAAATTGACATTAATTTTAGTAAAAAAGACAAGTGACATACTAGAGACTGAGAAAATGAATTCATATTCTTTTTATTCTCCATAAGTAATTTTTGGTGTGTAAGAATCATATTCACTTCAATAAAATTCATGGTGTGACTGGTATGACTCAAAGTGTCCATTATCTATTTAAAATTGAAATTATCTTTAAAAAATTAATCACACATTGAAAACAAAGAAAACATACTCAAATTGTCGGGATAATTAATTAAAAATATTCAAGTCATTTGGGTTTTATAGGAATCAGTCCAAATCAAAGTGAACCATGATGTGACTGGTATGGATCAATGTGTATGTTTCCAGTTTAAAATAAATTTTAGAAAAAAAATTGACATCATAAAAATCAATAAAACACATTTATATTATTTTGATACTTTAGGAAAATAATCCATAAGTAACTTGTGATATATAATAATCAACCACACCTCAATCTGACACACAATGTGATAGGTGTGACTCAAAGTGAATGTTTTTATTTAAAATTGACATTAATTTAAGTGAATAAGACAAGTAAAACACTCAAAACTAAGAGAAAACATTTAGATTGTTTTTATACATTAGTAAAATAATCTATAAGTCAATTTTGATGTTTTAGAGTTAGATGCACCTCAATAAAATGTACGGTGTGACCGATATGACTCAATGTGCATCTTTTGTTTTTAAAATTGACATTAATTTTAGAAAAAAAGACAAATTAAATATTCCAAATAGGTAAAAAAAATTCATATCATTTTAATACTTTAAGGAAAAATCCATAAGTCATTTTGGATGTGCAGGAATAATCCTCACCTCATTGTGATACACGATGTGCTTGGTATGACTCAAAGTGTCTGTTATTAGTTTAAAACTGTTATTTTAGTTCAAAAGTGCCACTCACTGAAAATCTATAAAACACGCTCAAATTTTCTTGATAATTTAGAAAAATTATTAGTAAGTCATTTTTGACTTGTAGGAATCAGTCTCTCATTAAAACAACACATGATGTGACTGATATGACTCAAAGTGCATGTTTCCAGTTTAAAATGACATTTAATAAAAAATAAAAGTGACATACTCAAAATGAATAAGAAGAATTAATACTATTTTCATAATTTAGTGAAACAATCCGGAAGTCATTTTTTTGTGTATGAATCATCCACACCTCAATCCGATGAACGATGTGACTGGTATGACTCCAAGTGCGTGTTTTTATTTATAATTGACATTAGTTTTAGTAAAAAAGAAAAGCAATAAACTCAAAATGAAGGAAACAAATTCAGATTATTTTGATACTTTAGAAAAATGATTCATAAGTCTTTTTTTGACATGTAGGAATAAATCTCACTACAATCTGACACATGGTGTGACCATTATGACTCCATGTGTGTGTTTTCATTTAAAATTGACATTAATTTTAGTAAAAATGACAGTTGACATACTCAAGATAGAGTAAAACTATTTGGATAAGTTTTATATTTTAGAAAAATGACTGATAAGTAATTTTTGATGTGTAGGAGTCATCCAAACCTCAATCCTATACATGATGTGTCTGAAATGACTCAAAGTGTCTGTTGTCAATTTAAAGTTAATATTTTAGTTTAAAAAGTGTCACTTTTTGAAAAAAAGAGAAAAAAACTCGGTTTATCTAGATAATTTATAAAAATGATTCAAAAGTAATTTTTATTGTGTAGGAATCAATATCACATAAAACTAACACATAATGTGACCAACATGAATGAAATTATGTGTTTCAAGTTTAAAATGACTTTTTAGTAAAAAAGATAAGCGACGTACTCAAAACTGATCAAACACATTCTGATTATTTTTAAACATTGGTAACATGAGTCATAAGTCAATTTTTACCTATAAAAATCAGCCAAACCTCAATCTGATGTGTGGTGTGACTTATATGACTCCAAGTGTGTGTTTTTAATAAAAATTGACATTAATTTATTAAAAAAGAAAATAAATATTCCCAAAACTGCGAAAACTCATTTGTATTATTTTTATACTTTAGGAAAAAAATCCATAAGTCATTTTCAATGTGTAAGAATCAACATCACATCAATCAGATGCATTTTGGGACCAGTATGACTCCAAGTGCGTATTTTTATTTAAAACTGACTTTAATTTTTGTAAAAAATAGAAGAAACATACTCAAAACCAAGAAAACACACTCAGATTATTTTGATAGTTTAGTAAAATGATCCATAAGTCATTTTTGATGTGTAGTAATTAGCCTAACCTCAATATGATGCACTGTGAGACCATTAGGACTCCATGTGTATATTTTTATTTAAAATTGACATTAATTTAGTAAAAAAGACAACTGACATACTCAAAACCAATTAAACAAATTCATATTATTTTCATACATTAGTAAAATGATTTATATTTCATTTATGATGGGTAGTAATCAACCAAACCTCAATATTATACATGATGTGCCTGATATAACTCAAAATATCTATTATCAAACTAAAATTTGACATTTTAGTTCAAAAAGTGTCACTCACTAAAAACCATGAAAACAGACTTTGGTTGTATTAATAATTTAGGAAATTATTCACATGTCATTTTTGACACATATAAATTAGTCTCATATCAAACCAACACACAATGTGAATGATATGACTCAAAGTTTGTATTTCCTATTTAAAATTAAATTTTAGTAAAAGATACAAGTGACATAATAAAAACCAATAAAACAAATTCATATTGTTTTTAAACAATATTAAAATAATCCATCAGTCAGTTTTTGAATGTATAAATCACCCTCACCTCAATCCAATGCACTATAAGAATGATATGACTCCAATTTCATGTTTTTATTTCAAATTGACATTACTCAAAACCAAGAAAATGAATTAATATTGGTTTGATAATTTAGAAAAATGATCTATATATCATTTGTGACATGTAATAATCAGATGCACCTCAATCCTATGTAAATTGTGACTGCTGTGACTCCATGTGTGTCTTTTTATTTAAAGTTGACAATTAATTTTCGTAAAAAAGAAAACTAACGTACTCAAAACTAATAAAACACATTCAGATTGTTTTTTTACTTTAGGAATGTGGTCCATAAGTTATTTTTGATTTATAGGAATCAATCTAACCTAAATATGATACACAATGTTCTAGGTATGATTCAAAGTGTTCGTTATCAAAGTTCATGTTTCCAGATTAAAATGAAATTTTGGTAAAAATACATGTGACATACTCAAAACTAATAAAACACATTTATATTTATTTTATAATTTATTATAATAATCCATAAGTTATTTTTGATGAAGAGGAATCATTTGTACCTCATTCTGGATCACAGTGTGACCGGTATGACTCAAAGTGTACGTTTTTATTTAAAATTGACATTAATTTTATTAAGAAAGAAAACTGATATACTCAAAACCAAGAAAAAACATTTATATTATTATGATAATTTAGGATAATGATCTATAAGTTATTTGTTATGTGTTGGAATTATCATCACATTAATCTAATACACGATGTGCCTGATATGACTCAAAGTATCTATTATCAGTTTAAAATTGATATTTTAGTTCAAAAAGTTACACCCACTAAAAAATAAGAAAAACAATTCAATTGACTTTATAATTTAGGAAAATAATTCATAAGTCATTTTTGATATGTAGAAATCAGTCTCATATCAAACTGACACACTATGTGACCGGTATGACTCAAAGTGTATGTTTCAATTTTAAAAATACATTTTAGTAAAAAATACAAGTGACCTAATCAAAATTGAGAAAACACATTCGTATTGTTTTGATAGTTTATGAGAATGATCCATAAGTCATTTATGATGTGTAGGAATGATTCTCCCCAAAATCTAATGTATGGTGTGATTGGTATAACTCAAAGTGCATGTTTTCAATATAAAAGTTTAATTTTAGTTTAAAACACACATCACGTCACAAAAACTAAGAAAACAAGATTATATTTTTCTCATCATTTTATTGGATTTTAATTAATTAATTTACTTTTAATTTTTATCTTATAATTATTTAGGGAATTTTCATAGTGATAATTCTTGAAGATGAACAATAAATTGGGTGATGTGTAAGAATCAACCATAACTCAATTTGATACACAATGTTCCTATTATGACACAAATTTTAGTTTAAAAATAATAATTTCTATTTAATTTATTTATTTATATTATTACATATATAAAAATTGATTTCTAATATAGGTTCATTATTTTGCAATATCAAGGATGGTTTGTTCAGAAATAGCATGAGTGGTGGTCCGGGGATAAAGGAAAAGGAACATTTTTATTTTTGAATATCTATGATAATTTGTACTTACACATGAAATTATATAATCCAATTTTTAAAATTTCTATAATATTGTTTCTTTTATTGTGTTTGTGCTATAAATTTTATTTAATTTGTAATTTGTATTGTACCTGTCTTCTATTTTTGGTGCAATCTGTATTGTACCTATTCTGTTTGTGGTGTTGCAATGTGCTTTATATTTAGAAGCACACTATAGTATGTCCATTTATAATAACTTTTATATGCACTGATAAAGGTAACCATCATCAACACTTCTTCAAGAACTGATAAAGGGTTTCTTTATTAGTGCTTCTAAATGTTCCAATGAAGGGTTCCTTAATTAGGTCTTCAAAAACCACTGAAGAAGGGTCCCTTTATCAATGCTTTCAAAAGTGTTGACGAAGTGACCCTTTATCAATGCTTCTAAAAGTTCTGATAAAGGTCCCCTTAATTAGTGCTAAATAAAATCACTCATAAAGGACCCCTTTATCATCTCTTTTCTCGGGTTGATAAAATCCTAGGATTTTTAATCATGTTCTGGTTGTCTATTTGTTAGCACAATCAAAGGCCAATTTTAGAGCTATTAATGGCCTGTTTTGTAGTAGTGATTAAATAATTTTATTTGAATAAAATTAAAAAACCAATTATTTTAATTTATTAAAATAAAAATACATAACACTTAAAAACTAATTCTTTGATAATAAATATCCTTTTTAGCATTAAATAATTATAATAAAATCCATTAAAATTTATTATTTATCTTTTATCCATTAAAATATTATCACTCTATTGGTATTATAATATTTCATTGATTTTTATAATCACAACAAATCATTATTTTGGATAATAATAATAATAATAATAATATTTAAAAAAAATATATTTAAAAAAATTATATTAATTACTTATGTTTATTTCAATCCATAATAATTTATTATTTGTAAATTATATTAATTTTAATTTTTTACTAAAAATTACACAACTTCAATGTACCTATTTGATACCAGAATATATAATGACCATATATCTAACAACTATTTGTTCAGCAACCATATGTGCGATGAACATATGTTCAAAAACCATAATATGATAGTCATACTACTTTCCTATATATATATCCTTCATCACATCTCTATAATCAATCAACCTATTCATTTACTTCACTCTAAAATATTCTATTGTATTTATAATATTTTTTGTTCTTTCCATAGTTATAATTAGAGGTATGACCTTCAATGCAATCCATGAGGAAAAATATTTCATGTTAATGTATTTTTTATTTAATTGTGGTTGTATTCCTCTTATATCTTTCTTAATACTATTTCATATTTCATTATCATATTTTATTAATGTTTATCTTGTATTCTAATATTTTATCTCAATAAAATTTAACATGATTCATTTTGGTTCACTGAAACATTTGTTACATGCTATTAAACACATAATATTTCAATAAATGGATATGCTTACTAAAATCCCAAGGTTATATATTCTACCCCCCAAAAGAAATTCCCCCCTAAAGGTTCATTACTTAGAAAAATAAAAATTAATGTACTTCTACCACATTATATCTCCAGATTCCCATATATAATTATCAAACATATGATTTATCTAGATAGCTTAAACTAGGTGAGAGGTCTTGGTTTATAATACTTTATCTTTATAATCAAGAATTAATACAAGTTGTTTCATATAAGAGAGATTGTATTCCTATTATACTATATTTGATTTTAGTACATGTGAAGACTGAGGTATATTCTTCCTCAAAAGTGATACATTGAACACATCATGCACTTGATATAGGTTTGTTTGTAGATAAAGATGATAAATTTACATTCCCACATGAAATAATATTTCGAATATACAATTTATATAGGGAGAAAATTTTCACCTTTTCAAAATATGATAACACTCTTCCATAGTGTATTTGATGGAACTCCTTGTCTCTAATTCAAACGTTAGATCTCATCGATAAAATGTGATGATTTCTTAAGTTGATAAACTACAACCCAAATGGAACTATGGACTATATATGTCTTAAAAAAGTTATATAATAAAATTTTTGGTGACTTCTATCTTTAATATATAGTTATGGATAGTGGTTCTATCATCCCCATAATCTTATGATGTTTAGTGTTATCTTGTTAGAAAACAAAGAATCAGGATATATACTCTACAATCACCCTCTTCATGTTGTCCCAAAAGAAAATATTCTTCATATATCAGTAAATTTTTGTGCTTCTAGGATGGGTAATCAATAATGATCTATGTGCACTGTTTCAAAACTCATAAAATTTTAGTATTTGTAGAACATATATTGATTTCCTGAATCATATAATTATATCATTATCAAAGTTAATATATAGAATATTTCATATATTCTTCTATATCCTTATACCATACTTTTATGCCTCCCTAACATTTACATGTACGGGTGTTTAATATGTAATTTAGAAATGATAATATTTCTCCCCTTCCCATATGATTTCAAGGTGATTTTTATGTGGTTTATCATATGAACTTAGCAATGAAAGAAAACCCAAACACAATCTGATATAACCTCAATATAGTCAACATGAAATATAAATGAAGAAAAAAAATATGCATACCTATCTAACCGATTAATTGAACTCCATATTCCATGTATAATGATTCATGATGATTATGAAGCAACAGAACTCTTCTACTTCCTCTAAGGGGGAGGGGACATTGAGCAATGGATCCAAGTTTGTATCTTGAGGATTCTCATATGCTAAAGGTGTTCTATAAAGTTTATTGATAAAAGATAAATAATGTATCAAGATCATATATATATATATATATATAAACCTTTTCTTGAAATTGGTGTCATAATAACCAATGCATTCACACATCAAGATGAGTGATCTCATCCCTTTTTTAGGACTCCATGACATGTTCTAAAAATAATAACAAAATAGACACATCAGGTGTCATCAAAATGCTAGAACAGATTTATATCTCATTTATGAATACATTTAAATCAATAAATTATCATTTTAAATGAATTTAATACTTTCAAAATGGATAAATAATACACAAAAACTTCCTGGGAGTATGAGTCAAAATGGATGAACTCAACCTACATTATGTTGACATCAATGTGACATTGGACTCATGCTTAAGGATATATTTGGAGCCAATATATCCTCAATATATAAACATATTACTCATATATTTCTAGTTAACTTTAATAAATATCACACTTTCACTAAAATACCTATCTACTTCATATAAAACATCACAACTCTTTGTGAATCCTTAAAAAACTTCTTTGTGATATGGTTCTTTCCAACTCTTTTCATTTTGGAATAAAGCGTTTGTAAAATATTTAATCCTTATCAAAGGGCCTAATTTTGTGATACTTCAGGCTTTAGTATGATTGAAAATATATATTAAATCCAAATTTCATAGATATAAACAAAGAGAGACCACTAGTAAAGCGTTAGTACAACTAAATCTATAAAGGGGTTTAGTGTGATCATCATCAAACACACTCAAATCACTATACGAACATTCCCACCACAAGATGTATCATATACATCCAATAAAACCAATATTATTTTTTTTCCATAACATATAGTGACCACAAAATATGTAATAATTTCAAAATAGTATAGGCCATATTTTTTTTCTCGATTCTCTGAAATAGACTAACCAAGTTGATGAATACAACACATGTCATTCATTTAGAATATGAGAACATCACATGTCCAACATTTAAGTATCTGTACACATAATTTAATACTCAAATAAGAATTCCCATTCATTTATTTAGTCTAATTAAAAAAATGAAAAAATTTATTTAGTCATCATACAAGTGAAAATATCCCATCTTATTTTCACTACAACTGACTAAATGATTAGCAAGATACCCAAACACCCCTGAATAGTAAGTAAATTTTGAATAATGTAGAAAAGGGTATAAAAGTATGATCGATATCATGCTTGGTATCTCCCAAAGTTCAGGTAATAATTATTTATTATTAACATACACCCCTAAGTATATCTATGATTATATAAAATTCCCTGAGATTTACTTTTGAAGATCAATCCAAGTAATAAGTCTCTATATATTACCTTATGAATCTATTTTTTATATATCATGTATAACCCTATGTAATGAGTAAAAAAATATAGTCATTTTAAAATTAACATATAATCACAACCCATTATACTCTACGATGATCATTTATCATGGAAAAATCAAAGTCATATATTGTGGGTATTTTATCAATCAACCATTCATGTAAAGTAAAATGATGCACACATAAATGAATGATAAATAGTGGATACCTCTATTATAAAATAATGAAACATTTAAAAAAATTATAAAAAATCAATCATGTGTTTAAAACACATATACTTTACATGAATATAATTTTGTTGTTATTGTATTTTTTTTCATCAATGGATCAAAAAAATTCTCTTTTTATACAGTGATTAGATCTTTAAATCACCCTCTCAATGATTTTTCATATGAGATCATTTTTAAAAATAATTTTTTTGGCCCACTGGTGAGACCAAGTCTCATTTTCTCAATATATATATCCATTATTTTCATATTAAATCGTGACTACTCCTTCAATTATAAGAACCAACCAAAGTTTAGAGATGAAATGATTGATCCAAATAGTTTCCTTTGTAACATGTGATGTAGAATTAAAATTTTCTTTGTTGTAATTTCCTCCATGGTGTCTTTTTTGGAGATCTTCAAAGAAATAATCACACCATTCAAAAAATAACATGAAACTATATTGAGATCTCATGTCATCTTAATTCATTTGGAAACTATAATCAGTGTAACCATTTATGTAGAATTCATCCTCTCTTATAAAGACCAAGAACATTTCCTTAGTCTTTATTAATTACTTTTGGATATTATTTACAAAAATATAGTGATAGTAATTAAGATTATATTGGTAAATAATATTTATGCTCAAAGTATAAGAGATAATTGGATGAGTACACAATATGAAAAACATGATAGAATCTATGGTGGAAACATAAGGATGCTTTCTATTTATTTGAACATTTTAGAATTATCTTGAATCTCCCAAAGATTCATTCCATTCGATACTATAATTTTTTTTTGAGTTTATATTATAAATAATATTATGAATATATCAATATATACATTTTGAATCAATACAAGACAACTTTTAGATCCATCTCTATAGGCCTTTATACCCATTATGTAGGTAGTTTCACCCATGTTTTTCAATGAGAATCATTTACTGAACCACATCATCATAGAGTGATATTTCAAAATTTCATTTTCAATAAGAAGTATGTCATCTATATATTATATCATAAACACTAAAATAATACCACTAATGAAATTATATACATAAACATAGTCTACATTTTTGATGAAACATAATTCTGTGATCTCATCATAAACCTAGATTTCCCATCTTTAAGAATCTTACTTCAATATATAAATATATTTCTATAACTTACATACCTTATAGATTTCATTCAGAATATAAAAAACTTTGGGTTGTATCATGTACACATCCTCAACTATATTCCAATTAAGGAAATTATTTTTTTAATCCACTTGATATATCTTATAATCAAAATAATTTTTATAAAAAGTAATATATTAATGTAATCTACAATCAAAATAAGAGAAAATGGTTCTTCATAGTTACTACTATGAATTTTCGTGTAATATTTTTCAATAGTCATGCTTTATAGGTAGATAATATACAATACATGTTATTTTTCTTATGAAAAATTCACTAGAAACATATGAGTACTACCCCATTAGGTTCTCCACCAAGTTCAAAACTTGGGAAGCGTACATTGAGTCATTTAAGATTCCATGAATTTTGAAAATTTCATAGAATTAGAAGTCTTGAGAGCTTCTTATAAGGTGGTAGGTTAATCACCAATGAACTATTGAGTGAGTTATTTTTTAAAAACTCACTATTAAACTGGATCGAATTCAATCATAGGAACAATAACTATATTTTTATCTTGAATTATCTAAGTTCAAAATTCCTCTCACTGAATTCTCAACTCAAGTGTCCTTTTTTCAAGTAAAACACTAATTCAGTTAAAAAACACTTTGTTTTCACTAGGATTATATAAATAATATATTGAAATCTTGTTGTAATAACCATCAAATAAGAATTTTTATAATTTATTGTTGAGTTTATCAAAATCCAAGTATCAAACATATGATTCACAACCCAAAAGCATCACAAAATACATAATGAGATATTTTACATACCACATATCATATGGTTTATTTACACCTACATTAGATGAAGCATAATTTAATATAAATTTAGTAGTATCCAAAACATAACCACATAATGAAATATGAAGTTCACTTGAATTATCATCAATCAAACCCTGTCTAATAGTGTGTAATTACATCTCTTAGAAAAACCATTTCATTGCGGTGTTATAAGTGTACTATGTTTTGAAAAAATTCAAAAATTATTAAGATCATAATTGTATTATTGGATTATGTTTCACCACACTAATCCAATAGATCTATATTATAAGTTTGTCTTAGTTTATTCTATACTTCATTATAAATCTATTTTAAATTTTAGATATTTTTATACTTTTGTTTCATCTAAAACACATAACCATATTTACTAAAGTCACCAATAAAGGTAAATAAGTTCATAAAAACACTACTATATTATTTTCTCATTGGTCCATATACATCACTTTGTATGAGATCCAATAGTCCACTAACCCTTTCAGTTTTTTTAGTAAAATATTTTTTGTTAATATTTTATAATAGATAAGATTCAAAATTCTCATAAGATTCATAATAAAATGACACCAATAATATTTAATTATGATGTTTTTCAAGGCATTCCTCATTTATAGGTCTAAGACAATAATTCCAAAGGTATAAGGGTTATAATTAACTCTGACCTTATTATTTTGAATTTTATAAATAGGATTATCCATATATAGAATATATAAAAAATTTATTATATTTACAATTTCATATAAAATTTATTTCTTATATATATAACAACATTTCTTCTTAATATATAATGAATTTTTTATCCAAGTAAGATAAAAAAATCAATTTTTTTCTTATAGTGGTTACATAAGAAGAGTTCTCCACATCTGAAATGAATTAACTTTGTAATTTCAAATAATAAATGTCAACTTATAATGAATAATTTTTTTCTCTATTACTGACATAACGATATAATTCACCATTCATTAATCCCCATATATCTCAAAGTCTGTGTTTTTCAGCACAAGTGTGTAACAGAAACCTAGTGTCTAGTACCTGAGTCAGAGGTAATGGATTTAATATATATAAAATTAAAATTAAGATTCTCAGAATATGTAATGACTCTAATTTTTTTCATTAAATCCTTTGAAAAACTTATATAAATTTTTTAGAGCTAGTCATAGAGTTAGAGGGTAGTTTTGGGTGTTTTGGAGCCCCTAGATCAATATATTAGTAATATATACTCACATACCCATAGAATCTAAAAAAATAATACATTTCCTCCCAAATGAGTCTTAGTTGGGGATAATAAGACCGCCTTTGGATCTAAATCCTAGGTTTTTCCCCATGCATGACATAATACTCATTCACAATGGGCCTTTATCCGATGCGTAATCATGGATTAATATTAGAAGAATAAACTAATTAAATTAAATAATTAATTTAATTGTCTAATTAGACATCTAACCTATAAAATATCTATATAAACTGTATTATAACTATTAACATGGTTTATCTGTATAACCATGGAATATTGAGGGAGATTCGTCAATGTGGAATAAATAATGTTCATAGATTGATGTCTAGAATCAATAGAACTTTTCATGAACATCAACACATATTACTTCATCATCACCGATTGATCCGATTTTACAATAGGTATTTTTTTTGTTTTTAACCCATTTGAATATGTTATTGTGAACATGGATCAATTCTATCTAAAATTAATCCTTTTCCAGACCTTATATGACCCCATTAATTTACTCTTTTTATGGAAGTGGGAACATGTATCTTATTCATCTTTTTAATTTTCATTTCTTCTTTGATTCTTCAATTTTTACCATCAAAAATGGATATATAAAGCATGGGCAACATAGATTTTGAACCCTTTTGAGTTTTATAGATTTCACCTTATTTTTTTTATTTCATCCATTATTGAAATAACATAATACTGGTAGTAACAACCCATGTTTTTAGAATTTATTTTCTTTAATTAATTTATTTAAATTTGTACGGTATACGAAAACCTAAGTTTAAATAAACTATGATATACTATAAAAATTTGATTATTAAAATATGGATATTATGACCTAACCGTTGGTTTGGTGGGTATGAATAGGAAAAACCATATTATGAAATATATGTAGAATTTTTTTCCTTAATTAAATGAATAATCAACCATACATTGATAATAAATTGGTTTGAAATGAAGAAAAAATCTACTAAAGGTAAAAAATATATTTTTCATAAAACTATTTTTATGTGTGGAAATTATTGTTACCTTAATAGAATAAATTAATCACTATTGATAAATTATTATAATGAAATATATAGATTTTATATATAAAATAATGAATTAATTTTTATTTTAATAAGTTTATTAGACAAGAAATGAGAATAATTTCATTTTATGGTTCAAATTTTTTTCTTAAAAATTGATTTTTATTTCATTTTGTCCATGAATATTTTAGTTAAAATTTTCCAATTTAAAAAAAAAATAATTTGAAAAAATGTACATTATTTTTGAATTTATCATTTCACATTAGTCTTAGGATGAATTTTTGGGATTTTTTTGAAAAGGATGATTTTTGAGTGAATATTAAAAACTGTTGATTTTTGCAATACTATAATTTATCTTCATTAAGTCAAGAAATTTAAATGTTCCATTTGTTTTGGATTTAATATTAATGTAACATAAGTTTCATTTAAATACAAATAATAAAATTAATTAAAAAATAATTAATATTGTCTTTAGTTTTGGTACAAACTCATTTTCAGTCTTTAAAACAAAACTTTCTAAAAACTATTCTTCATTGAATTTTTTGTTTTCATTTTAAAATTAATTTATGACACTTTTATAAATTGAATATTGAAAAATTGATTCCATATTTTGAATCATGGGGTTCAAATTTACTAAATATATCCTTTTTGTTTTTGGTAATTATGAATAGTAACCATAATAAATATTATTCACCACAGTAAAGGGTAAATCAGGTAATTAGTGTCAAAAAATGCGATAAGGCTTTAAAAAAAACTTAAGAGTTTCCTTTTTTATATTGGATGATTTTATTTTGACTTTCCTCATATAAAATTCAAATATTGGGAATCTTGGTTCCATTTTTCTTTGATAATGACCTTAATATTATTTTATTTAAAGAATAAATAAAAATGTCATTGTATTTATTTGAATTTCTCTAATATATTATCATAGGGATAAAAAAAGATAATATCTATTATAAATGGTTATTTTGAATATGAATGCACTATTTTTATGGTTGTAAATTATTTATAATTTTTATTGAGGATATAATTACCCATAATTCCAATGCAATGTCAACAAAACGCTTGTGAAAGTTATAAAAAAATCAAGAGAAATGAATTTGAAAATAATAAAGTTAATATTTTATTGATTAATTCTAGTATTTTATGAATTTTATAGGTAATTATAAATTATTATTAATGTTAAATGTGTTTATATTAAAATTATATTTCTTTTTTGATATATTTTAATTCCAATTAAATGAATAGTGTAGTGGTCTATTCCTTCTCAGCCCATTACATTGCTGGTTTTGTTGTTGGTGGTGTTTTAGAGGAGGCCCATGGCTGTTATATTGAGTTTGAACAACAAATAAACTGTAGGTGTATTTTTGAAACCATAAAAGAGGAATTTACAGTGTAAACATGTGGTTTGCGTCTTTTGTAGCTGGTGGCTTATAGCTTGCATGTGGCCTAGGGGAAAAGTGCAAATAAGGGTTCACACCTTTAGATGGGGGTTTATGGGATATGTTAATTCCATCCTAAAGCACCATTTTTTAGGAAAAGGGTTTTAAGACCTACAAAGTGGTTTTATGGTGTAAGTTATGTGGGACTATGGAATTTACGGTATAAACTTGTAATATATTATATAAATTTGGTGGGTTATAGGTTATTTATAATCCTTATTTAGACAATTATGATCTTATTCATCCCATCATCCCTCTCTTATTATTGATAAAACCTAGGAAATTTTTAGAGTTTTTCTATACCATATTCCCTTTCCTTGATCCAAGGGTTCTGTTGGGTGCTAATTGACAATCAGTGGTGAGTTCGTTCCTCTTTTGTCATGTGTTTCCTCCCATTATTATTTCAGGGATCCTCTATGGTGTTGTATTTTCCATTTTGGGGTTATTTGGTATATTTTTGATGACCCTTTGAGGGGGTATAGGTTGATATGTCATTTCCTTATGTGGTTGTGGGTTACAATTTTTTTCTTCTTCTCTCCATGGTGCATAGAGAGATCAAAAATCTCATTGAGGTAGGGGATCCTCATTATCTCCATTTTATTCTTGCTAGGATTGAGGATTTCAGGGGTTTTCTTCCCATTGTGTGGATAGTAAGTGTTAGAGTAATAAGATAATAATTTTTACAACTGTAATTGATGGGTATGGGGGAGATATTGCAAGCTTTACTTTTTTTATATGTTGTTGAAGATATTGTGCACACTTTATACCAATATTGAAAAAATGACTATTAGAAACCTTTTTTATTCTATGGTTGTAATGTGTAAGATCCTTACTATGTTATTTATTTATCACACCCTAAATAAAATTCCAAATAATTTTTATCCTTCTATTAATTGGTTTCCCATAGAAATCTAGTTTTTATGATAATAACCATAATAATAAAGAGGTAATGTGATGAAAGGCCTTGAATAAATTGTAGAAGTTGGGATGTGTTTCTATTGTGTGAATTCTATTTGTTACTTTTACTTATGTTTTATGGGATTTTGTGTGGTGTTCATAGTGATTGGATGGTCTATGTGATATGTGGGGTTGTGATACGTTGGTCAGTCATCCTGGATGTGACATGGGAAGTTGTGGTTGTAGTGCACGATAGTTGTGTTGTGAAGTGATTGAGGTATGTGAGAGGTTGTGTTATATAATGTGGATGTTGTGTGGTGTTTATGGTGTATAATGGTAGATATATGAGATGATAGTTTGGGTAGTTGTTTTGGTCAGATGGTTTTAATGGTGTGGAATAATGATGATGGTTGATGCGAGGGGTTATGGCGATGGTAATGTGTTTGTCTAGTTACTTTATGTAGTGGATGTGATTGTTTAATTTTTAGCAAGGGAATAAATTATAATGATAAATAAAATTAATAAATTAATGGTTTGATAATTTAATATAATGGTATGTAAGTTTATATGTTATAGTTTAATAAATTAAAGGATGTGTAAACTTGAAATGTGAGGACTAAAGAAATGTCAGTTAGCAGGGGCTTGACTAATTTATAAAGTTGTGAAACTTGTAATTGAATTTGGGAAATGATGTAAATCTTGTGTGGTTGTGGTTTGGTGTGTTTTATATAGTTGTGCTAGTAGTTGTGATAGTTGATGTGTGGTACATTGGTGTCGACGTGGTGTACGTTAGTGCAGTTGTTATGAGAACATAGGTTGGGTATTGCATACTCTCTATTTATCATGCATTTTATGTTATTTCTATACATTCCCAACTTGATTTGGATAACCTTAACAATTCTATGAGGTTATGGGTTCTTGTAATTTTTCCCAACATCCATGATGGTGGTGATATAGATGGTTGGATACCCCTCTTCCTTTCTCTTCCTTCAGTACTAGTGATGATACAGGTTGGTGTTTGAGATTATCCAACAATGTTGGCCCATGTGTTTTTTGGAAATATGTCATGTGATGAGGGTGTTTTATGATGTGACATGTGGTGGGGGTTACATGTGGTATGAGGAGGGAATAATGTTTATGTACTTCACATTCATTATACCGTACTGCTCTAGTTATGTGATGAGAAGAGATGTGTTGTGATGGATCAACTTTTTTCATGTGATACATGATGCGATGATGCCTAATGCTAGTACTAAATACTAGAAATTTCAAGGGTGGGGCGGGTAGGGATGTGTCATGACCCAAATCATATATGTTTGTTATCTGATGTGATATGCATGTAAGGGACAGTAGAACAGGAAGTTCTATGTTTGGGCATGAAATCAAAAATCATTGGGGGGAAGTAGAAATGAGGAATCTTTATTTGGTATGATATTGATGCTGTATAATTACATTGAATGCATTATTTTTTGAGTTATCCATGATGAGTATAGGATTGGTTAGTTAATGTCACACCCTGACCCCATATTATTAATTTTATTTAAAATTTTAATTATATTTAGCCTCATTTTTTAATATTGGTTTGAATTCAGTTTTAAATTTTAACTTTTGATTTTTTAGCATGGTAGCATGGTTGGTGCACGCTTTATAGAAACTATGCATAAACTATGTGGGTGTTTTTTCAATTTTTATAAGAGATGAATGCATGGTTGGAACACAGTTTCATTAACCATGCCTCATTCTAGTGATGGGTTCTTGAGGCCTAGAGAGAGCCGCATGGTTAGCGCATAGTTTTTCAAGCCACACAAGCTGAAAAAAAGAATGTTTTATTATTAATGTTTTATTTTTATTATTATTATTATTATTATTATTATTATTATTATTATTTTCTCTCTCCCCCATTACCCACGTGACCCATCCCCAATATTTCCCATACCTCATGTGACAATCCCCCTCCCCCACCTCTCTCATATGACATCCCCTACACATCCCCCTTCCTTCCACGTGAACAATATCCCTCAATGTTGTTTCTTGGGTTATATATCCTCTATTAAGTTCCTTATACTATAATCCTCCTCCTCCTCCCTATTTTCATAGTTTTATTTCCTCTTTATGGATTGTGCATTCCATGTCTGAACCTTAACTCATTTTTTGGGAATTTTCTTGTTTCTTCTTGAGGACTAGGGTCATTGGGTCCCATTGAGGATGATTCTAGCCATGACTATTAAAGTGAATGGATTCACCATTGGTTTTGTGAATGGTTCTTCAGTTCTAATTTTATTGACCCATTTTTATTTATGAATTTTGTGTTTTTTTGTTTATTTTTATTATTTAGGGTATCTTCTGACTCTTTAAAGGTACTTGGCATGTATATAAATAGGTAAGAATATATATATCTATATTTCCCTTGATCATATTCTTTCTTGATAAGGGGAATATGTATAGTGGGTTAATGAATACACACACACACACACACACTTGAAGGTATATATATATATATATATCTGTGTGTGTGTGTGTGTGAAGTGGTTTTGGGTTTTCTTCTTCAAAAGAAATGTGTTTTTAGGTAGGTTACCAATGATGATACCTTAAATTTGAATTCCAAGGCTTCTTTATTATTTTAAAAATGATTGTTTTTCATTATATAAATTTTTTTGGCTATGCTAGTGGCTTTTAATTCTTGAAAAATGAATTTTTTACTTTCTACCCATGTTTTACCTAAGATTCTAATAGAGGTTCCATTTGATTAATAATATATTTTATGGTATCATTTTTTAAATGTTTAGTTGTTTTTCTAAATAAAAAGCATTTATCAATTTTAATGTTATAAGGCCTGGTTGAAACCATAAATTATTTTAGGGAAATTAAAAAACCTTCTTAATGAATACCTTGAAATGTGATATGTGCTAAATTTGTGAAATGTAATTTATGCCTTATAATGGATCTTGTTATTTTTTCTGTGATTTAGAACGGTAAAGGGGCTACTCTTAAGGGGGGATATTAGGGGTAAGAAGTTTAGTGGGTTTTGTTTAAAGAATATGATATATATATATATATATATGATATGTTGACAAAATATCACCTTACTTTTGGAATGGCACATGGGAAATCAACGTATCTAGGTGGAAATACTTGGTCTAGTATACTAGGAAAGCCGGCAGGGCCAAGGAATGGTCTCCTTACTAGGATTATTCCACAACATTAACTAAACTTTAATGACGCGGATTTTTTAGATCGAGCCGAAGAAAGACCTTCATATTCAGGATTTGATCAGTGAGAGTAAAAGGATCCTAGGACCCCACTGGCCCTAGTTACTTAGGAATTTCTCATGGTTATTTCATTATTTTACTATTTTTTTCAAAGTATTGTTATTTTTTAAATTATCTTCTATTTGAATTTCTATATTTTTTCAGTTTTTTTATATAATGGAATCTTTGTTTTGTTTTCCATTCTAAAACACCTATATAGAACAAGCTAACTTTTATAAGGAATTAACTAAAAAGTTTTTGAATCTTTAAAAGCTATTAGGAAAATATAATGAAAAACTATTTTACTAAAAATGAAATTTTGGTGTTTGGTTTACTTAAAAGTGTTGAAAAACCTATTTTTATATGCTCCATTTTCAAACTAGAATGACATGGATTTTTTTGAAAAGTAAGGCATGGGTAATAGTTTATTCAGGAATTACTTTTGAGTTTTAATACTCATTCCTATATCTCTATCCTTGTTTTTAGCTTCTAGTGGTACTTATTTCTTAGTCTCAGTCACTATGATGTGATTTTGGTTCAGTGGTTGGTGGTGACCCAAAGGGTCACATAGAGGCATGTCTAGTTTTATTTTATAATTCTTCTCATGGTTATTTTTATTGTTCATTTCATATATATATATTTATTTATTTTTATTTTATAGGATAAACCATTCCAAATTGAGTTTATTTGATGCACGAAAATTGTTTCAAGCCTGGGAGGATCCAGAACGACTATTGGGCCTTAACATGGGTTTGATTGGGTGATAGGTTCATATTTGACCTGGGTTTTATCTTGAAAAAATGGTATCAAAGGACATATACCTTGATATTTGGGGATGTCCGGTAGTTTGGAGCATAGATTTTTATAACTTAGATGGTTAGTTGTGGGTAGGTTTTTTTATTACTACCTATTTATAGGGACAATTGAATTTACAGGGTGGTCCATGGTGGTTTTGTCTCAAAAGTTTACCTTGTATCCTAGAAATTTTCAAGGTTTTTGATTTTTATGTAGTCTTTTGGTTGTATTTAATAATTGGTGGGTTATATTATTAAAATAGAAGGCTTGAAGTGGTTTTTTGATGAATTTATAGGGGTTCATGGTTTCGTTTCTTGGTATGGAAAACCATGTGAAAATAATGTATCTGCATCTGATGAACTCCAGGGAACTCGCTCGGTTGGTGCATGACCTGGAAAATCATATAGCCAGGTCCTGTGTAGCAGTGGTTCTTTTGAGGTTTTGAGATTCTGATTTGTAGAGTAATTAGGCTTTTATTTTTTTCTTGGTATTTGTTTAAGATGAAGTTAGGGCGTTTCTCTTAGTTTTTAAAATTATTTTTTGTTTATTAAAATCATATTTTCACAATGAAAACCACGGGTACTTGAAAATGAAATGGGTTATTTTTTAAGTGGAATGTGTTTTGGGATCTTTGAAAAGTTTTATAAAATGTGAATAAGAAATAGATTAGGAAAACATTTTGGAATTTTGGAATGTTTTATGAAGTGTGAAATGGAAGTTTCTCCAAAACATGGAAGTTGGAAATACATTGTTTTGGGATGAAAAGAGGAGTCTTCAAATTGGTTTCAAATTTCATATTGGGTTGAATTTTTTGTTTTTAAGATTGTAAATGTGTTTTTTTGACCTTTGATATTCTTATGAACACTCATGTATATGGATGTGTGTGGAAGTGGATGGTTGGTTTTATGTATAGATGGGTGCTTGAACCGGAACAAGAATGTATACATGTGAAGCTTTATGGAATACCATTGGCAATTACACAACTTATAAAGATTTTGTTTCTTTCCAAAAGTGTTTTAAAAAGGCTAATTTTAATGTTTTGATATGTGTGTGTTGTGTGATGCTTTATTTTGTGATTTGGGGATTTCATTTTTTGGATTCTTTGGTTCTTGGTATATTGGAAATGTTGTTTAAGTTGTGTTTTGAGTTTGTGTGCTTGAATTATGTTTGAGATGTGGAATTTTGGTTTATATATGTTTTAATATGGTCTTGTTCTTCCTATTTTTAGAGTATTCCCCAAAGAGTTCTATAAAATTTTTAAAAGAATCTGCGGGTGGTTTTTCCATCACATGTATTTTAGTTGATCAAGTCATACATTGTACATTTGGTTCATCTGTTTTGGATATGGATTCTAAGGATCCTCAATATCAAGAGTTCATCTAGAGGTTTAGATAGTTTAACCATTTTTTTTGAGAAGGTGGAATTCGATGAATCCGAGGAATGGCTGTGAAATATTAAGGAGATATTTGTTCATATTGAGTCTCCTGAACCTTTCAATCTTGGTATTTCTTACATCATGGTGGAGGGCCCAAGTTGGGAGTGATGGAAGTCCACCCTTTAGACTGAACCATATAATAATTTCTCATGTAAATTCTTCAAAACATTGTTCATCCAACAATTATTCTTCTATGATGTGAGGATACTGAATGGTTAAGAATTTTACTAACTTGAGTAGGGTGATTCAGTGATATTGAGGTATTCTAAGAGCTTCTCCAACCTGGATCTGTATCTGAAAAATATCATCGGACCTGAACTCTTAAATGCTCAATTATTCAAAAGGGTAATCTTTCCAAAACTTTATCCAACAATGCGTTTGTTCCCTCACAATTATAAAAATATAGTGAGTCGGGCTATTTAGGCCAAAGCCAATTTAGTTGCATATGTCCTGTTGATAAGTGGTATGAAAGGGCCATTGTGTTCTATCTCATTAGACCTATCTGAATATTATCCATGGTTTTGTTACCAGTGTGATAATCCTAAGAATAAGATGTTTTCATGACAAATATCACCAAATATCTATCAGAATTGTGGCTATCTATGTCATTTTCAAAGTATTTTATAGGGTTTTTCTAAGAAGTGAAATGAAGCCAGATCTACTCCCTTGGAGAATCTTCTAGTCTGGTTAGATGAATGTGGTGCTAGTGAATGATCAATTAGAAGCTTATTTTTAATGAAAATTCTTTTTCTATTGAAATTTATATATACCATGGTGTTCTCCTTTTTAGGGTGTGGATAATGATTTCTAAATTTTTTGGGAACTCTGTTTAAATGGGGATGTCTTTGTACAATTATGAATAATGTTGATGTGGAATTGTGGTGTTTGTGGTATGATGCTTTATTTATTTCTATTTTTTATGAATTTTTGAGCTTTTTATAGTTTGGGGAATCATTTTATAGATATGGCTTTAAAATGGTAGAGAAACCACCGTTGACGAGCTCTTGATGTACCTAGTTCTTTAGTCATTGTTATTTTATTCTTTATAACTTCAAATTTTAGTCTCTGGTATGTTTCTTTGATTCTACCCCCATTAACCCAACAATATATGTTCATATAACTTGGATTAAGGGTCATGTGATGGATTCCCATGGAGATCCCAAACAAACCAATATCGTTTCTTTGGTGGATTCTATGTCATGGGTTGGGGTGATCCTTAATTTGAGGCTATGTTTGGAAATGTGAGTTCCTTACTGTTGGTTATTTTTTTTGGTGTTCTGAGTCTTTGGATCTCATTATTTATTATTTGGATATTTTTCTAGTTCCTTGAAGAATTTATTTTGGAATGTGAGTTTTCTAATTTCAATTTTCTGGGTGGAGGAGGTTCCCTTTTGGGAGGAATTTCATCCTTGCCTCATGTCTTGATCAACCGACTCTTTTGGGACTTTTTGGGGGTGTGAAGTGTCTTGGTGGGGATAATTTTCACACATTGAACCTGAATTATTAATTTTATTTAATTGTTTAATTATATTTAACCTTATTTTCAGTGCCATGCTAGACTCAGTTTTAAATTTTATCTTTTGAATTTTTCATCATGGGTGCATTGTTGGCGCACTGTCAGTAGAAACTCTGCACAAAACATGTGGGAACATTTGTTGTTTTTAACAGATCCGACTGCACGACTATGGAATTAATTCTGTAATTGTACACCCTACCCATGAAGGGTGTCCAAGGGACCATATAGGGCTGTATGGTTGGTTCATAGTTTGGCTTACCGTGTGGGTAGGAAATGCGAGATGAAAAAAACAATGTTTTATTATTATTATTATTATTATATTTTTTTCTCCCTCTTCCTTATCCATTTGACCCTTCTCCCTACATTCTTCTATCTCACACAATCACGCCCCTACCCCCATTCCCTCTCACACTGTATCCCCCTCCATGAACCACCTTCCCATTACGTGTGAATCCTCTCTCGATGCTGTTTCTTTGGTGCGATCTCCTCCGGAAAGTTCATTCTCCTCTCCTCCTCCCAATTTTTCCTATTTTCTTGGTTTCCTTTATTCTATATTGATCATTCTTGACATGGAAAAAACCGAACCCATATTATGAGATTTTCTTGTTACTTATTTATGTCTAGGGTCATTGGGTCCTGTTGATTCCAATTTTATCCACATACATTACATAAAGGGGACCCCCTTTGAGTTTTTATAAGGTTTCTTCCATTCTAATTCTTTGGCCCAATTTTAATTAGGGAATTTTTTATTTTTAGTTTTCTTTTTATTATTTCATGTATCTTGTTACTCTTTGAAGGCGCATTTCATGTATACACATAGGTAAACATGTATATATCTATATACACTGTGTACATATTCCCTCATGATGATGGGAATATATACATTGGTTTAAGGGATACATATATATGTGAAGGTGTGTATGTGTGTAAGCATGAAGTGGTTTCATGTTATCTTCATCAAATGCAGCATGTTTGTTAGGTAGTTTTCCATTTCCCAGACATTAAATTTGAATTTGACGATTTCTTGTTTGTTTTAAAAATATTGTTTCTCATTATATGATATTTATATGTTGTGTAAGTGTATTTTAATTCTTAGAAACTAATTTTCATTCACTTCCCATGTTTTACCTAATCTTATAATAATACTTCCCTTTGTTTAGGCATTTTTTAAAACTTATTTTAAAATTAGTTCATTTTAAATATTTTATTGGGTTTCTAAATGAAAATAATTTCTCAATTTTAAAATGATAAGGCGCATTTGGCATCTTTAACTTTTTGTGGAAATGAATACCCATTTATAAGGCATTCCCCTTGTATTTTAAATTTGATGTATGATAAATGTGTGACATGTAATGTATGTCTCGTCATGGATTTTCTGATTTTTTGTGCATTTTGGAAAGGTAAAGGGGCTATGCTTAAATAGGTAGATTGTGGGAGAGAAGTGGAATGAGTTCTGGGTAAAGAATATGATATATATATTTATATATATGCTATCTTGATAAAAAATAGCCTCTATTTGGGCATGGAATAGGGGAATCCTGAGTATCTATGTGGGTAGACTTGGTCTAGTAGGCTAGGTGAGCTATCTGAGCTAAGGCCCAGTCCCCCTAACAGGATTATGTCACAACAATAACTAAACTTTTATGATGGGGATTAGTGGGATTGAGAAGGAGATGAACCATGATATACAGGGTTTGATCACTGCTAGTTTGAGGATCCTAGGACCCTACTAACCCTAGATACTAAGGAATTTCACATGGTGCTTTCACACTTACACCTTTTTCATAGTATATTTCTAAAATACTCTTCTTCTTATATTTCTTGTGTTTTCTTATGTCTTTATGAAATAAAATATTTTTTTATACAAAAACACCGGTATATAACAGGTTATATTTTATAAGTAATTAAATGTAAATTTCTTCATTATTTGGAACCTATTTTGAAAGTATAATAAATAATAGTTTTACAAAAAAGGAATGACCAGTTTTCGGATTTCATAAAAGGGTAGAAAAACCTATTTTTATATGTCCTATTTTCAAACTCGCATGGCGTAGATTTCTTATTAAGTGTATGAAATGAAAAATAGTTTATTCAGGAATGACTATTTATTTTTAATACTCATGAATATATCTCTATCATTATTTTTTTATTCTGTTTCTTCTTATAGCTCGATCTTATTAATCAAGGAGAAACATTAGTTTAGTGGTTTGGTGGTGTCACATAGAGTAACATAGAGGTATGTCTGGTTTTATTTCTTTCTACAACTAGTGATTATTTTTATTTATTAGTTCATATTTATTTATTTATTTTTTAATTTTATGGGATAAACTGTTACCAATTGAGTGTAGTTAATTCCCAACACTATTTTCCAACATGAGAGGATCGAGAATGCCTCTAAAGCCTTATCTCATGCTGGCTTGGGTGAATAGTTTAGTATTGAAACTAGTTGTTTTGTGACAGTTGACCTATATAGGTTCTTGTTGGTTTAACTATTTTTCACTGACATATTTTCCACGAACCAGCCCGAGTCGACCCTGATTCGGTTACAAGGGACAACTCGCGACAAGTCCCGAGAGGCCTTCCCGATCCTCCTGGGATGGTGACAAGAACCAGGGGCATAAATAGAGTACACAAGGGAATTATTTTTCCCATATATAAACAATCAAACAAATAGAATAAAGAAATAGACAGCCCAAAATACATTTATATAAAAATTGAACTGAACAATATTTGTACAAGAAACTGAAAGTACAACTAAACCAACAACTCAACTGACCAAACACAATAACCAAATAACTCCATGTGACCCTGCTGGTCACTCTCCATTATAATGATCACACGTCTCCCAAGTCGATCGAAAACAAGCTGAATCCAGCACAAGGGATAAAAACAAAAGAACACTATAGGCGTGAGTATTAAAACTCAGTAGGTTAGCCTGATATTCTATTCCCAGTAAACAACTTTTATAATAAAAGAAACATCAATTTTAAAATTTAAATAAAAATATAAAGGTATTTTTTCTAAATGAGGTCCCATTCTATAAAAAAAATACCAGTAAAAAACTTGCATGTTTTATAAATAAGAATTCTAGTAACAATTTTCAAAGAGGCGAAACTTCAAAATGAAAATAGTCTTCAAGAGGGATTCCTTAAATAAATTAAAATTTTAAATAAATCACACAAACTGATTAATTGATCAACCAAACACACTGTATGTCGATGGTGAGTACAAAATATCCAATGAGCACAACTCACGGGAACACCCCTAGGCACTAGTTAGTTGGGAGCCCCAGGCACCTCGTATCTTGGTGAAAGTAACAATAATAAATATTTTTTCTTGTGCACACAAGACACTAGTATGAATAATAACCATAACTTAGTAGTCCCCCAACATCATCATCATTATATTTTAGTTAGTGTTGTCATCGTCAAACTTTCTACGTGAAACAGGGGCCAAACCCCACAGGATCACTAGCATATTAGTACACGTCCGCCCACCTAGATACCCAGGATTACCTTTAGTGATAAATCAAGTTAAAATATTATCAAATACACTTTTCACATCAAAATTTCATTACCAAACCATAAACACACAAATATCTTGCAAACATGCTTCACATTTGTTTCACGAGTCAATAAATGACTAAATTTTTTCGTAAAACAATTTCAAGAAGTATAACGGGGCCTTGCACATAAAATCCATTTAAAAATGCTCTCTTCAGGCCATAAAAACATAAATATAATAACAAAAAATATTTTTAAGACCTAAAACCAATTAATAAATTAATTTCATGGAATATAAAATGGCCCCAAAATATAGAACATGAAATACAGTTGGAAACCATTTTTACAAAAAAAAATGCCAAACATGCCTTTAAGCCTTTCTCAAAACTAACATTTGACCAAGGTATGCATTTGAATTTTATTAAGGAGGTGTATTAAAACCATTTCCAGAAGCAAAAAACATAATTAAATCCCTTAAAACACTCTGGATACATATTTAAAACACAACCATTTTCATAAGGATGTGAAATGGTCCATTTTCCAACAACTCAGTCCAAAACATGTTGTAAACCAAAACCCATTTATTTGTAAAAGCAAATCCAAATTGGAAAGACATATAAGAACCCTAAAATAACATTTATCATTATTCCAATTCATTTATAAATCCAAAGAAATAATTTTAAAATCACACGTCACACATAAAAGCCAACCAGGTAATTTATAGAACACATGGCATGCCTTTTTTAAATAAAACAATTTATTTTAATAACTTGACATGGAATAAAACACCAATTTAATTCCATATTTTATTATAGATATTTTAACATGTTTATAATACCATAAAACAGGTTTTAAACCTCACAAAAAATTTCTAAATATAGCGGAACATTTAAACAAACACTTAGTGGGCACTTTTCTGACAAAACAACTCTACCTTTCACAAAACAAGGCTTAAACAACCATTTTTTACACCAAGAAACTTATAAAAAGGATGAAAAACAATAATAAACATATATATCAGATTTTAAAAATAATAAAATGATGAACCTTAAATGATAAAGGCACGTGCAAGGGATATCCTACCTCAAATCCTTGGCGTAATGGAAATACACACCCAATATCACCATCCGAGGGTTTATAAACCCTAAACCTATGAAGAGCAACCCCAAATGAACAAACACCCACAAAAAATCATGATATAACATAACTCTATGTCTAACATTACTAGGTAATAATATAAAACAAAGAAATAATGAATGGAGGAGGAAGAGATATTTGAAAGGAGAAGGAATCTCACCTTGCCACCTAGAAAACTCCTTGTATTCCATTATATATGAACCCTTAGAGAAAAAGGAATGGCATGGAACTTCTTGGAGAGGCACTTAAGGTTTGTAAGAATCAGTTAAAGAATATTTGTGGGAAAAAGAGTACTAATTGAATGATTTATGGATGAAACAATTTACCTTTTCAATTATGGACGTTTTGAGGAAACCTGAGAACATTCTCCATAATATTCGATTCAAATGAGTTACAAAGAGGTATATTACATATTGGGAGTGTGGATAAGTATTTGGGATTATCATTGGAGGTGTAATTACCGAAAATTATTAAAAATAAAAAATATATAAAAGAAATAATTTATATTTTTAAAACTAGAAATGGGCCCACGGTCTGGCACAATACCTAAATTAGTAACCCATATTCACCATGCTTATGAATTTCTAAGGGTTATAAAAGGATATGGTAGTTTTAATATGTCAGTTTAGGCCAAGTGGAATGTTTAATTAATGAAATATTTTGAGAAATGAAGAATTTATAAAAGAAAAAAAATTTGGTTTTTAAATCTGGAAATGTGCTCACGGTTGGCCCAAATCATGAAATAACCACCCTTTCTCCAAAAACTCTTAAACATGCAATGGGGAACCCAAATTAGGGTGATTAGACATAGATGAAACTTAAAAAATCAAAATTAATCTCACCCAAGACCCATGTAAAGGATCGAGATTTCCAATGAACCAGATCAAAACAAAGACATGAAAAACCGAGTGTGACAATTCTCCCCCCATTAAAGTTTTCTTCCCTTGGAAAGCCACAACACATTCCAGCTGATTGATCAAAACCTAAGGATTCTTTATCAATATGGTCTAGTCTCCTAATCCAATGACACACCATCAACCATTAATGTATATCATAATCCTCTTAACTCAAATAACACACCAACTCTCAACCACTTCCTGAGAATCAACCGAAAGATCGATTCTCTACCTCCACAGCCAAACCAAGAACCCGATTGTTGGGACATCTACCAATGAACCCAACAATAAACCAAACCAAAAAGAACTCATTAAAACCAAAGATTTCAATGAATTACGAGATGAAATTACCACCATTAAGAAACAACTAGCACTAGATAAGTTCTTAGGAGGAAAAATCAACAAGACCCGTGGTGGGTCTACCCACCATTAGAACCCAACTTGCAACGAACAAACAATAATTCAACATGAGCTAGAATCGGGCCTCACTCACACAAGACCACTAAAAATATTCTTCAACAACCTACCAACCCAAGTTGAGAAGAACACAACATGAAAATTTAAGCCACCCAATCTCAAATGGAGGTGTAAAGAACTTGGCCAACACTCTCTATAGAGAACCAAACCCCCACCAATTAGGGAGGTGAGGGAAGGGGACCCAACCATCGGGCCATTGAAACCACAAAAGAAACAAGGTAACTACCTCACTAAAATGTTAGAGGTATGATCTTAGAAATACTACCCACAATCCTAGGACTCCTGAATATGATACAGCTTCACTTAGAAACCTATGGCTAGAGCTCTGATGGATGAAGAATCTGTTAACTCACAGTTAGGATTTGATAATCCCCAACTGGTACTCCATCCCTTAGTTCCACATAGTACCACATAACACTCCCAGGAAGAAACAACATATCAAGAGACACCATGAAACTCTCTTCCTCAACAACACATATTTATCCAAAAAATAACATGGATATGCACAATACTATTTTATCTCACTCCGAACGAGGAAAAGAATGAACAAGGCACACAAAAATACCAACTAAACACCACTGACCACAACAACTACAACTGAGAGAATCACTATAAAGAGGAAATACTTTTAATCGAGCCCAAAAATCTCTCTATTTCAACAAATGGATTGAGGTATCATTATAAGAGGTGGATATAACATTTGAAACAAATCCTTAGGTTGATCAACTAGAGAGCATGCCAATGGAGAACCATTTGTGGCCACATCACAACATCCAAAACATCTTTCGAAACCCATTAAACATTACTCCAAAACCGAGCCACCAACAAGATCTCATCTCAAGATGCAAAAAGAGTATGACTTCTAGATCATAAGTAAGCATACCAAAAAGACAACACTTCTAATACATATGATAAACCATCCACATAATTAGCAGTTCATAAAAAACACCACAATTTTTCATCTCAAAACACTTTTGAAAAACAAATAAACTAACTTGGTGGATTTAATAATCACCACTGGTGTTTCATCAATTCTCACTCAAATGATCATTTACATGCCACTCGGGGAACTCAAATACCATGTCATACTGTTTATTCATCTATATATCCACAAAACCTTTCTTGTGAGAACCCATGAAATCATTGAATGCAAAAACAAAAAATCATCATTACAAAAATAATCAAGTACCTTACAAAGGAACATTAACCACTAAATCAAAAACCATTTTCAGATTTCATAAGATAAGCCACGCTTCATCAAGAACAATTTGGTTAAAAAAACAATCCATTTAATTTAATAGAACTTACAAAAACAACCATTCTATTCCAAGTAGAACTTTCCCATTTAAAAAAAATTCATCAAGGTGTATTTTTATAATCTGATGTACATTGAGACTAATACCCTTTCTTGGAAAGCACCAACCACTCAAAACCAATTTCCAAATCCAATTAATCAGATTCAAACACTTTTCAACATCCCAAAACACCCCATTTAAAAAAAATATTTAGAATCAACATAAAATAATTCACACTTTCAAAGCATTTTTTTTCAACAAACCACAAGTTTAGATTAGAGAAAATCTAATCCCGTTAAATAATTTCCACTTCCTCCCAAAACATTATTTCACAAAAAGCACAACCTTCTAAAATCATTATTATATTTAATTTTTGAAAACCCCTTTTAAAATTTTCAAAAACTAACCAATCCTTTTAAAACTCATTTTTACAATTCTCACACAAGGATTTTCAAAACAAAAATTTAGAATTCAAGAAAGCTCCAAGAGACCCAAAAAAGGAACTAGTGTCGATGGGTGACATGACCACATGGTTGGCGTCCATATGTTAAACACAACACCAACACTAAGAGACTTATTAGGACCATTCCACAACTCCACATAGCTTTCCGGGACCTGCAAGATCACAGAGGCCATTAGTCAGACTCCCCTTGTCATATCCCAACACCAAACAATCAAAAATAACAAAAGACACTAATAAAACTAGACATCTCATGGAATCTTGAGGATTAGAATGAGAAAGAATTCGTGATGCTCTTACCACACTTACTTCTCAAGTACCAACAATCCTACTCCATATACCTTGATATGCCCCAAATAACAAGGGATATCTAAAAAAAGGTCTTCTAAGATCTGACCTCCTTTGTTACCATTTGTCACGAACCAACACGAGTCGACCCTGAACCGGTCACAAGGGCCAGCCCGCGACAAGTCCTGAGAGGCGTTCCCGATCCTACTAGGATGGTGACAAGCACTAAGGGAATCAATAGAGTATATAAGAGAACAATTTTTCCCATATATAAACAATCAAACAAATATCAGAAAGAAATAGAAATCCCAAGATACATTTATATAAAAACTTAACTGAACATTATTTGTACATGAAACTAAAAGTACAACTAAACCAACAACTCAACTAACCAAACCTAATAACCAACTAAATCCACATTACCCTTCTAGTCACTCTCCAATATAATGATCACACGTCACCCAAGGCGATCGAATTCAAGCTGAATCCTACAGAAGAAATAAAAATAGAAGAACACTATAGGCGTGAGTATTAAAACTCATTAGGTTAGCCAGATATTCTATTCCTAATGCACATACTTTAAAATAAAATAATCAAAAATTTCATGTTTTAAATAAAAATATAAAGGTATTTTTTTCCAAATGAGTTCCCATGCTATAAAAAAATTACTAGACAAAAACTTTCATGTTTTATAAACAAGGATGCTATTAAAAATTTTCAAATATGTGCAACTTTAAAATGAAAATAGTTTTCAAGAGGGATGATTTAAATAATTTACACTTTTAAATAAATCACACACACTGATGAATTGATCAACCAAACACACTGTATGATAATGGTGAGTACAAAATAGCAAATGAGCATAGCTCACAAGAACACCCCTAAGCACTAGTTAATTGTGAGCCCCACGCACCTCGTATCTTAGTGAAAGTAACTATAATAAATATCTGTTCTCATGCACACGAGCCAATATTAGGGAGAATACCCATAACCTAGTGGTCCCCCAACATCATCATCATTATAGTTTAGTTAGTGTTCTCATCTTCAAACTTTCTACGTGTAACAGAGGCCAAACCCCACGGGATCACTAGCATACTAGTACACGTCCACCCACCTAGATACCCAAGATTCCATTTAGTGCTCCATAAAGTTACAAATATTATCAAATACACTTTTCACATCAAAATTTCATTACCAAACCATAAACACAGAAACATACCACAAACATGCTTCACATTTTTTTTTCATGAATCAATAAACCACTAATAAGTTTCGTAAAACAATTTCAAGAAGTATAACGAGGCCTTGCACATAACATCTATTAAAAATGCTCTTTTTTGAATAGAAACCCATCAATAGCATAACAAAACCATATTTTTAAGCCCCAAAACCAATTAATAAATCACTTTTATGGACTATAAAATGGCCCCAAAATATAGAACATGAAATACAGATAGATTCCATGTTTACAAAAAAATGCCAAAAGAGCCTTTAAGCATTTATCAAAAATAACATTGGACCAAGGTATGAATTTTAATTTTATTAAAAAGGTGTATAAACACCATTTATAGCAGAAAAAACATTCATAAATCCCTTAAAACACTCTGGTTACATATTCAAAACATAACCATTTTCCAACAACTCGTGCCAAAACATGTTGTAAACAAAAAACCCATTTGTTTGTAAAACCAAATCCAAATTGGAAATCCATATAAGGACCCAAAAATACCATTTATCATTCTTACAATTCATTTATAAATCCAAACAAATAATTTTTAAATCACACATCACACATAAAACCCAACTGGGCAATTTACCGAACACATGACATGGCCTTTTTAATAAAAACAATTTATTTTAAGAACTTAACTAGGAATAAAACACCAATTTCATACCATATTTTATTATAGATGCTATAAAATGTTCATAATACCATAAAAAATGTTTTAAACCTCACTAAAAAATTGCAAAATATAGCGGAACATTTAAACAAACACTTGGTGTGCATTTTTGTGACAAAACAACTCTACCTTTCAAAAAACAAGGCTTAAAAAACAAATTTTCACACCAAGAAACTTATAAAAAGGATTAAAAATAATAATAAACATATATATCAGATTTTAACAATAATAAAAAGATGAAACTTAAATGGTAATGGCATGTGCATGGGATATCCTACCTCAAATCCGTGGCGTAATGGAAACAGACACCCAATATCACCATTTGAGGGTTTATAAACAATAAACCTTTGACGACCAACCCCAAAAGAACAAAATCACCATAAAAATAACTGGATAACAGAACAATAGGTCTAACATGACTATGGTAGAATAGAAAACCAAGAAATAATGAATGGAGGAGGAAGAGGTATGAGAAAGGAGAAGGAATCTCACCTAGCCGACTAGAAAACTTTTTGTATTCCATTAGATCTACACCCTTAGAGAAATGTTAATGGATTGGAACATCATGGAGGGGATCCTAAGGTCTGTAATAACTTGTTAAAGAATATTTGTGGGAAAGAGAGTACCAATTGAATTATTTATGGATGAAACAATTTACCTTCTCAATTCTGGACATTTTGAGGAATATTGAGAACTTTCACCCTCATATTCGATTCAAATGAGCTCTGAAGAGGTATACTCGATACTGAGGGCGGGGATAGGTATTTTGGATTCTGAAGGGATGTGGAATAAGAAAAAAATATTAAAAAATGAAAAATATTTAGAAGAAATAAATTATATTTTTAAAACATGAAATGGGCCCACTGTCTGGACCAATACCTAAATTAGTAACCCAAATTCACCATGCTTATGAATTTATAAGGGGTCAAAAAGGATGTGTTAGATTTAATATTTCATTTTAGGCCAATTGTGAAGTGTAATTAATGAAAAGTGTTGAAAAATTAAGAAGTTATAAAAGAAACAAATTTGGTTTTTAAATCTGGAAATGGGCTCACAGTTGGCCGAAATCATGAAATAACCACCCTTTCTCCCAAAAATTTTCAACAAGGAATATGGTACCAAAATTATGGTGATTATAAATATATGAAACTTAAAAAATAAACATTCATCTCACCTAATACCCATGAAAAGGATTGGGATTTCCAATGAACCAGATCAAAAAAAAGACCTAAAAAATCGGGTGTGACAACATTAGTATGATCTTTTCACAAGTTCACTTGAGACCTTGATTATTATCCAACTATGTATAATTTTATTGTAACCCTATATTTTTAAAATATTATTTATGTTTCTATGAGGATATTTTTGAATAGGGTGGGAATTACTAGTTTGGGACTTGGAGTAACTATTGAGTCACTTCAATAAGACTTATCTTTTGGCACTTTATTAGAGACTTTAATTTGTATTGGTTTATTTCTATTCATGAATTGTAGGATATTTTTGGGTTTAATTTTATATTTTTGTTGTATTTTTATGTTATTTTTTTATCATATCTCATGATCTTAAATTTTTAATGAATGTAATGCCTCTCATATGTGATATTTTTATACCTTTAATGTTATTAACCAACTTAAGGCCTACTAGAGGTGGGACTTTGGGTTCATCATATATCTTCTCCAATTGTGGTATATTTGGAGAGAAAATGTCATGTATTAGAGGTGATAGTTTAGGGAGAGGATTGAAATTGTACTTAGGTACTATGAGAATTGCATTTCATTGTAGGGAAATAGTGCTAGTTGACTTTTGTGCATGACATAGGCTAAGGAGACTAGCTAGGAAACCAGATTTTAGGCCCACCATGATCTAGTGCATGGACTATAAGATTATTAAATGACGATGTGGAGTGGATTTTTTTATAGGATAGAGAACTAGGATAGGTACATGCATCAAGATTGATTATTTCCATGATTGAATTTGGGTTATTGTGGTGAAAATAAAATGAAATAATTAAATAAGTTCATTTAAAATTCAATGCCATCAGGCTTTGGGTGTTCTCATTACTTTTTAAGAATAGATCCAGGTCATCATTCATGAGTGGATTTTGTAGTTGAGGTTTAGTAGGATGATCTGATCAATCATCAGAGAATTGATCCCAAAGAGGAGGATGAGGCATGGAAATAGGCATTATGTGCCTCTCTGTGATAGAGTTTGGGGAAGTATGAGGGGAGTTTCTCAAATTTTGAGATAGAGAGATAGTTAGAGGATCTTAATATTTCTTTCACTATGATTTGAGAATGGGTTGAGTCCTAGGTTATATTGGTAGTTAGTAATTTTTAGGGTATTGCGGGTCAATGGTGGATTCTTTTTCTTAGTGGCTATAAGGTGGAATATGTGTTATGTCTAGATTTTCATAATGAGTTCCATTTTGAATTCTTATCATCGATAGTGAGGGCGGTAAAGAGGTATGATCTTCACACCCATTAGTAGAGGATCCTGATTTTTTGGGAGATTAGGATTAGGTTCAAGGACCTAATATAATTTTATCTTGATTTTTTCATAAATGAAGAGCCCAAAGAATGATTTTTGAGGAGGGGTTGATCCCAGTGATCAGGTACATAGTCAATCCATTTTATTTTTCTTTATATTTTGACGTGCATTAAAAATAAGAGGTTATGGATAAGATAATTTATATTTTATTTGAGACTTGATATAGTGGAAAACATGGCATCTTAAGAAGTATGGATTAAAAAGTGGTCCGTAGGTGTTCAAGAAGTTAGGGTTCTAACCAGTGGGGAGCCGATCCTGAAAAGTCTCTTTCAGTTATTCTTAGGTAGGATAATTCTAAGCACATTACAAAGTATATAAGTTTTCATGTTATGTATGTGGAGGACATAAGAACCACTAGGCTTAGTTCTGGACTTCCTAAGGAGGTCAATAGCATGTGGGTGTTCAATCCCATTTTAGGCAGCAATACCAGTTGCCTCCAAGGAAGTTTTTGTAGAAGGGACCACTGATACTTATTTAGCAGCCAAGGGTAGGTGGTTTTGGAAATTGGTAGCCTTGCGACATTCCAAATACATAAGGACCTAGGAAATAGTGTGGACCTAGAGTCTAGAAATAGAGTTGTAGAAGAGTAGGGCATGATTAGATGCATTTACTAGTGGGAACAAAGCCAGTAGAGCCAGGAGTTGTTCGAGGTATGATTATCTTATCATATACCATTTTTTTGATTTTTTTGGTTTATGATCCTCACAATTCTTTGTTTATTCTATTTTGGTCCATGATTTAGGATTGGATATAGAGATACTTCCTGTTACCCTAATGTTATCCATGCTAGTTGGAGTTCATACAATGTTTTTTCATGTATACCAGGGATGTAGACTAGTGATGGGATAGAACCAGTCAGTGGGAGAGTTCTTATTTCCAAATATATAATAATATGATTTTATCCTCAAAATGTATTGGCTTTATTCTATGTTTATAGTCATTAACTACTTATATAGAAGTGTTTTTTTCCTACGTGGAGGGCCTGTGAGTGGAATTTATTGGAGAGTGAGAATATTGGTTGGTAGGTAGGAAAGTGGATCCTATTTTTTCATAATTGTTGGAACTGTCAGTGGAATATAAGGATGTGAATATTCCTAGGATTTCATAGGAGTTCCTGGATATTTTCTTAAAGGAGTTTATAACACCACCCCTCGATGTGATGCTGAGTTTGGGATAAAGTTTCTACTAGGAGAAACTATGATTTCAATGTATCCATATCATATGGTACATATGGTGTTTTGAGATATGAGTTTCTAGGAAGATAATTAGATGTAGTGGTGTTTATCTGACCTAGTGTGTCACCGTGGGGAGAAATAGTGTTATTTCTATAATATGGTGGATAGAAGTATGAGGTTGTGTATAGACTATTTTAGGTTTAATAGGTTATAGTCAAGAACCATTACCCATTTATAAGGATAAATGATCTTTTTGACCATATGATAGGATATAGTTTGTTTTAGAAGATAGATCTATGGTTGTGATATTACTAGTTGAGAGTGAAGGAGGATAATATCTTAAAAAATACCTTCAGGTGAAGGTATGGGAACATTAACTTTGTAGAAACGATGTTCGATGTCATAAATGCACTATCCATATTTATGGGACTTATAAATTTTGTGTTTCTTGAGTTCCTATTCCAATTAGTATTTATATTCTTTGATGATGACTTGATCTAATTGAAGTCAGAGGAAGAGAATTTCGAGTATCTTTGAGCTATTTTTCAGGTCCTAAGACACCATTATATCTCTCAAAGGTTTTCTAAGTGTAAGTTCTAGATGTGAGAGGTGTGTTTCTTAAGATATGTAGTGTCCTAGTAGGGTGTATAAGTGAAACCATCAAAGATCTAGGTAGTTTATTCTTGGGATTCACCTCAGAACATAGAAGAGGTTCTAAGTCTACTTGGTCTCATAGGCTATCATTAGAGGTTTATGGACAATTTATATCCATTTTAAGACCCATTAATATCTTTAACCAAAATGTAATAGGATTTTGTGTGAATTTATCAATTCCAAGCACCATATAGTTTCCTGAAGGAGAAGTTGGTCAGTTCTCTAGTGCATTAGTTTTCTAAGGAGGGTGTGCTATTCAAGGTTTTCTGTGATGTTTCTTAACAATTCATGGGATGTGTGATGATGTAGTAGAGATAAGTGATCTATTATTGGTTTAGGATGTTATATCTACAAAATAATTACTATAAAAAACATGATATATAGTTAGAGTTAGTTGTTTTTGTGCTAAATTTGTGGAAAAACTCCCTCATTAGTGAGTTGTTTATGGTTTTCACAAACCAAAAGAGCTTGGAAAATGTCTTTTCTCAGAAATATTTGAATCTATGTTAGTGGATGTGGATAGAGTATCTCTAGGATTAAATATTTTTGATCTCTTAAACTCTATGAAAGGGGAATGTATTTACTCATGCATTGACTTGAAACCCATAAGGGGACATTGTTTAGGAATCTTCTAATATTTTGAAATGGATAGTATAGCTTGAAACAATGCATATTTTTGTGGGGGGGGGGGATTAGTGTCCATGGTCATCTGTATCAGATGGCTATTGATTTTCTCTATATGTGGAAATTTGGGGAGTCTCATTGGGAAGACATAGAGGTGTAGGTGATGCATGACCATATAGGTGACAATGAAACTCCCAAGGGATGATTAGAAGATGTTAGAAACTAGATGATGTTTTAGGAGAACCTATTTATTATATAAGAGATACATAAGGGAGTTCTTTGTGATTTCAAAAAAAAATTTAGAAATTCATCCCTGTGTGAAAAATATGTTTCATTTCTTGAGGAGACAACTTTGGTATCTTGGGATGAAATAGTCTACGGTAGAGTTTGTGATGAGGTGTTTGTTTTGTTAATAAGTGAAAGTAGAGAACCGTGTTTCTGGATATTTTTTGGAATACTTTGATATTACCAAGTTGAAATGGGAGGACACATCAATGTAATTCATTATCCCATTACCCTAGTATCAGGGAGGTTCTGTTGCGGTTTGGGAGATAATGGACCAACTATGAAGTCATGTCATTGTCTGGCGATCCGTGAGTCTAATGTCATGGATGTTTTGGAACGGTAGTATGTGGATGATGTGGTTAGGATTCACGAGGTACCAATTACCATCATATATGATTGAGATTATCATTTTACATTGTGTGTATGAAAGGGATTCTAGTATTACTTTGGATCCCAGTTTTTCCTTTGTACTACTTTCCACCCTTAGACATATGGGAATACATAGTTGACTATATAGACACTAAAGTATATGGTGCGGGCTTAGATCTTGGACTTTAGTGGATTGTGGGTAAGGAACCTATGTCTGGTTGAATTTCACTAAATAATAGCTGTCATTCATCCATTTTAATATTCCCATTTGAGGTGCTGTATGGGAATCCATTTCATTCTTTATTGTGTTGGAAGAAAGTTGGGGAAACAATAGTTCTTGATCCTAATGAGGTGCTAATCACAACTAAGAAGATGTAGTTGGTTTGAGAGAGAATTAGGGTGGAATAGGACCATTAGTAGGACTATACTAATCATAGGTGGAGGCCCAGGTAATTAAAGGGTAGAGACCAAGTGTTCTTATGAGTCTCCACAAAACAAGAAAAGCAGAGGTTTAGTATGAGGATAAATCTTTCTCCTTCAGTTGTTTGGCCCTTTGAGGTATTGGGGAGAGTTGTGGTGGCACAATGGTTGAAATTTCCACCATAGATGGAGAAGATTTATGGAATCTCCCATGTTTCTCAACATCATCGGTGTGTTTATGATGACTCCCATGGCAATGACTAGGGAGAGTTTGATATTGAGGGTGACACGAAGTTTGTGGAGAGATTAGTAGAGATCTAGGATCATCAAGAGAAGGTGTTATATGGATGAACCATCCCCTTGGTTTGTGTGCTGTAGAGGAATGGTGTCCTGGAAGTGAGTACTTGGGTGAGAGAGACAAATATGTATTACTAGTACCCATAATTGTTTTGGGTTTTCTTTACTATGTTATATTTTTTATTAATATCAAATTGTTTGGATCTTGTTATTTTATATGATGTTACTTTTCATTATTATTTTGATGTGTCATAAATCTTACAACACACAAAAATGGAAATAACTTAATTCCTAATCAATATTCACCATACCTTGATGTGATTAAAACTATGCGGGGGAGTCAGTTTTGCCCAGAGTGGATAATATCTTGATATAGAAGATAGAATTCTCTAATTTTTATATTTAGGGAATTGGTGTGTGATGGTTATGGATATGGTTAGTTTGGACTATGTGGAGGTTGAAATGGTTACATAGAAAGGAGTTGGTTTGTGGTTGGTATTTGTAACACCCCGAGATTTCATGAAAAATATTCTTTTTAATTTCATTAATGTCTTGTGTTATACGCTACACCAAAAGGAGATTTCACAACACACATCTCTGACCTGGCTTGAATTACACGCAATCGCAACCTTCCACGATAGCGTGTGTTGTACGTAACACCAAGTTTCGCTAAACAACGATATGCTATTAAGATATTATTAAAACTAGCCGTTATGAATAGTAATAACCACTTTTGGAAATTTTGTAAATTTTATTTTTCAAAATGGACTTCATTTATGGATTCGGAGTATCGAATTTAGCCTAAGGTGAAATTTTGGTACTTTTCGGATAACTTTCATATTCCGATGAATAGTGAAAATTACTAAATTTTAATTAAAAACAACTTTTTTAATCTAAATAATTAATAGTGATAAATTATTAATTTGAGTGGTTTTAAAGTATATTTAGAATATATTTTTACAATTTAATACAATGTTGGACATTGGATGTAATTTCACATTTAAACCAGTTATAAACAAGTGTCAATCTTTTGATAGTTATTATCTCTTAAAAACACGCTATTTGTTGTGACAGCGGAAATTAATTATAAAATTAATTAATGCAACTTATATGTTGGGAATTTTTTAAAATAGAAATCATTTTTGAATTCGGAATATCAATTATATCCTAGGGTGAAATTTTGGTACTTTTCTGAAAACTTTCAATTTTTGATGAATAGTGAAACCACTAAGTGGTAGGTTAAAAACTGAATTTTGCATAAAACATAATTTTACCGCTTCTGTGAATGGAATTTCGAAAATCCGACAGACATGGTTAATATCAAGGACTAAAATGTGGTTCAATGAGATGAAAATAATTTTTGGTGAATAGTAACTTTTTACTTTTTTTTACCACGGTTAATAGTAAATAGGGTAACTAAGGGTAAATATGATATTACTATTACCCTAACACATGTCCTAATTCTATTGGATAAGTGTAATTCGACCAAAAACAAACTTATTAATATAATATGACCATTTAGGTCCACTTGGATTAGATTATGATATTTAATATTATTTTATTTAATGAATAGTTAAAATAGTTAAAATCAAAGTTTAATAACTAAAACATTTTTAATATGGGGTTATACATAAGATAAATTCGACTATAAATATTCATTAGAAATCTAAAAATATTTCCTACATAATGATATTTTATTTATAATTTTTAGACTTTAAATAAATTAATTTATTTATGACACAACGATGATGCAATAATTACCCTTTTAAGGAAATGTTAACATAATTGATGTTATAAATGATCAAATAAATGTAATTTGAGACTTTTTATGAATTACACTAATTTTATAGGTTACTATGATATATTAGTGTTTATTTAATAGACTTGGTTCAAACATATAATTCTGTTATGACTTTCACAAAAATCATATATCAAATAGTGTCAAAATGGACACAGAATAGTTTTTAAATCAAATATTATATTATTAATTGTTATTTTATTCCTAAAAATCTAAGGTTCGGCCCAATGACTTAGATAAGGATATATATATTAATAATAAACAACTTGGGGTTCGTTTGGCATGTTATAGTAAGTGTATTAACCATATAGTGTAAGAAAACAAAAAGTCACGGTAAAAGTTAAATTATTTAACTTAGAGTTAAATCTAATTGATAAGGTTAAAATAATAACCTAAACTTTTCTAAATATTATTGGTTGATAGGATTTCGACCCATCCCCACTTTACCTTAGAAATAAGACCCTTTGGAACCATTATAAACCGATTTTGACTTTAATATAAAATAATATTTTGAGGTATTCCTAAGGTGCCCCTCTCCTCCCTTATAAAAGTGCACCTCCTCCCCCTCATCCTCACACCAATTTGAGCACTCAAGCTCGGCCAACCCCTGCCAAAATCCCTTCTCCACTTCCCTAGAATAATCCTAGAGGTCCTGGTCTTCTTCAAAGACCAATCTTAGTTCCCTAAGTGGAGGATTCAAAGAGGCGTTTCAAAGAAGAGGTAATATCCATTACCGATCTTTTCAATTTCTTTCTTCTTCAACTTCTTCTTCTTTAGTTGTTTCATGATAAACTAATAACATCAGTATTACTTACATACTGATATGTTATTATAAATATGAAACAACCCTAATTCACCTTCTATCCATCCTACGGAAAAATGAAATCACCGCGCGTGCGTACGTACGGAATACCGTCTCCACGCCGTGGTGTACTCTATTTTCCACCATCACCTTACAAGGATGGGTATAATGGTGTAATGAGTAACTATATATGATTATTATAAAGTGATATTGATACTTAAATAGTATAAATACACTTAAATACAATTCCACGATCATGGGAACAATATCGTCACTCGTGCGTACCTACGGAATACCGTCTCCACGACGCGATTAGATTCATTCTCAATGATTAACCATTCATGAATGATTATAAAGTATATATAAAAAGTACTAATTAAATATATGACATAATAATGATACTGGATTTATGTAAATTTATATGTTTGTCATCTACTTAATTCCATTCACTTCAATAAGGAAACGAAAACAGCGTTCATGCGTACGTACGGACTACCGTCTCCATGAACGGTGTATTTCATTCCATTTATTGATATATTATATATATATATATATTGTGAATATATATTATATATAAATCATGTTTTACATTCTGGATATAAGTAATCATGATCCAAGTAATCATATTAATAATTACAAGTTAAAAACACGAACGACAAATGAGACGATTTTACCCAAAACGCTACTTTAACATGAATTTACAAAAGAACGGGTAATATAAAGTCATAAGTGGACCATATATGATATAATAAAAATGAATATGATTCTGGAATAAGTCAATAACATGATTTAAATCATTATACAGGAGGTTCGGACACTTACAAAGCAAGTCGAACCTAAGGTAAGGGAAATATCACAATCTCACTTTTATCCGAGATTGTTTTTACTTTGGTAATTACTAGGGTGTATTTTATCATCCACATCCATGTTCCCTCAATACGTAATATTATTTCCATCCTTATACAATATTTTATATCCAATTTTACCCTTCGGTGAGTTTTTAGTAAAAGATATGGAAGGAATATTTTGTCGTTTTTCGTACCAGGTACTTTTTTGACTTTTCCGAAAAAAGTACGAAGAATATTTTTTTTAATTTATACGGCATGAATGGATTTTTAAAACATTATTTATAAGAATAATCCTTTACAACTTTTCAAGTTTATCAACTTCTTTTAGTTTAAAGTTGTATGACATGTTAAGAAAGGAAAAATGTTTTTGAAGTAGAAAGGATATTTTCCTCAAGAATGGAGTTCAAGTGTTTTATCAAAATTATTTTCCATATAAGATAATATAGGGTTATGTTTCTATCCCTATTATTAATTTAATTTGATTATGTTGTGATGGAATTATTTTTATGAATTCCTTTATCTTATATTAATTGTTTTATGATGTCATGTTGTTTAAGAATCCCATTTTTATTACATGGGTTATGAAATGATGTATGATTTATGATTTTGTGGCACACATAAGAATGGTATCATTATGAGATGGGTGGGACCTATATCTCCCTCCAATGTATTGGGTAAAGATTTTATATCTAATGAGATAGACAGGGCTGGAACGGTAGGTTATACCGGTTCAGTGAAACAGGACTGAAACGAGGGTGACTCGGTTCAGAAAGGGACTTTGTCCACTAAGATAGTCTTGGCAATGAGTCTTGAATAACAAGAAATGATTCTCTAGGATTATGTGTGTATGCCACAAAGTTTCATGTTTTAAGTTATGATTATTGTGATTACATTTCACTGCCATGATTTATCCCATGTTATGAAATTATGATCTCTTTTGTAGGTTAAGATTTCCAAAAGTTATGTGCTTGTGTATACGATGAGATTTATATTTCTTTTGTTTACCCTTACTGAGCATTTGAGCTCACCCTTTTATGTTTTCTTTTCCCCAGGATATAAAGAAAGGTTTTAGGTAAAAAAAAGGGAAGATCTTTATGGGAGATATTGGAGATCTTTCACCACGATTAGAAGATTACGTTCCGAGTTTCCAAAGACACTAAACTATTACGATCCTTATGTGTGTATTTTTTTGTTATGTAATAAGTATTACGCAAAAGTAATGTAAAGTCCATGTACGTCAAGCTTCGGGTCTCTACAGTTGGTATCAGAGGAAAGGTTTAGCCAACCTTTGGAAACTAGGATGCGAGAACTTTAGTGAGATCCCTAGAGATATTTATAAGGTTTGTCTAGGGATGTACCTAGGGATAAGTATACGTATAGGATACAGTCCTATAACTACGACAATGATCTTAGAATTTAACCTAAGAAGTTAGATATTGAGGATACTCCCCCTTTATAATGTTGTTTTCCTTAGCATGATTTTTTCCTCTCACACTATTCTTTTTGGGTTTTAGACGATGGCTGGAACCTGAAGGAACCGTGTTGATCAATGCAATGGACAATGCAATGATTGTCCTCCTGAACAAGCAAATGTTATAGGAGATGGAGTGAAAAATCTTATTGCTATACTTACACAAGCTATGAATCATTCTGGACTTCCAAATGATCAGAGAAGGGAACAATATTCTATTGAGTCCTTCATGAGTAAATGTCCACCTTCTTTTAGTGGGTCTTCTGATCCACTTGTCGCTGAACAATGGATCAGTACCACTGAAAAGATATTTTCAGTTCTTCAGTGTTCTGAACATGATAAAGTCATCTTAGCAGTATATCATTTGGAAGGTGAAGCTGATCAATGGTGGAATCTTATCAAGAATACGATGCCAAGAGATGAAATTAAGTCCATGGAATGGGACGAGTTCAAGAACTTGTTTTTCAGTAAGTACTTCCCTCGTATTCTTCGAACAAAGATTGAAAAGGAGTTTCTTGAGCTGAAGCAGAAGGATGATGAATCTGTTGGTATATACGAAGCGAATTTTACAAGACTTGCAAGGTACGCATCTGGCATTATCATCCAACCTGAAAGTAAAGTTGATAGATTTTTCAGTGGCTTAAAACTAAGTCTTCGAAGGGCATTAGCTATAAGAGACTTCAGTAGCTATGAAGAAATTGTGCGTTGTGCTATCAAGGTAGAAATGGAAGTTGGTGTTACATATCCATCTCATGGTTTTGACAAGAAACGAAAGATGGAGTTCAAGGAGAAATCTCAGAATAATGGTGAAAAGAAGATGAATGTTTCCTTATGCACAAATTGTAGAAAGAAGCATGGTGGAGATTGTCTTAAAGGGACTAGAAAATGTTTTAAGTGTGGAAAAGAAGGTCATCGAGCAGCTGAGTGTCGAAGTAATGGGAAAAGGGTTTCTAATGATGTGAATAAAGAAAAGACTGCAGAGAACACACCACCAACACTTCAATGTTTCAAGTGCAAGGAGATGGGACATTATGCCAATAAATGCCCTAATCCAAGGGTTAGTGATGATCAACATGACCAACCACTTAAGGAAAAGGACAAAGGGAAGTCACATGCGATCACTATTGGTGATGTTGAATATGAAAACGATGTGGTGGAATGATTAAGTGTTTATGTAATGGGATTCCAAAATAATGTTGTATATAGTATTGTGGAATATTGGAATATTTATGTTTTGGTCTATTGTGGTTTTCAATAATTTTATGGTACCGGTAACCATGAAGAGTGATTGAGACATTTTTGGTAAACAGATGATATGAGCATAATAAAGGGATAAGAAGATAATGAGATGTTTGATTGTATTCATGATCTCATGATTGATATAAGGACTAAGTGATATCATGGTTTGAGTATATAGAATTTTGAGGATTTTGTTATGTGGAAAGTGTTAACTTTTAACTGCATTCATGTTTTCACTAAGGTTTAATGGGTATTCATTATTCAAGAGAATACATGATTAAGTCATTCACATGTTTATAATTTGACCAACAAGATATATCTTATGATATATGGGGGATAAATGATGGCATTCACGTGATTATTCTGTGACATTTCAAGTAATCATTTTCTTTATACTATGAGCTTGGACTGATGTATTTTAGATAAGTCTAAAGATTAGAATGGATTATGTTGGGAATAAGTTAGGATAAAACGTTTTTCGATATTTTTTATGGGATGTTATAGTAATATAGCTTTAGAAAAAGGACAACCTGCAGGACGGGCGACAGCCCATCGCGTCGGACAAGGATGTGGGAATCGAACCCACAACCAAAGTGCGACTGGCCTTTATCGCCTACCACTGGCCTACAAGAAGTCCCTGTTTAGTAGAAACTAGTTTTATTATATTTAGAAGTATGATATATGAAGTATAAGTTCATTTTAGGAACCATATATCATTAATCTCACTATAGATGGACTTATGTATTTTTTGATAACTTTTCTAACCTTTTAAGACAGATGGAATGACCCATCATTCTATCACATGATCTGCTAACACATCACGAATGACAAATTCAACTTCATTTCTTTAAGAGATGAAGTACAAATTGTCCAAAGAACGACAAACAGTGAGACTATACCAAAATCACGAAAGTATTTCTTCAAATTCCAATTTCATCAACTTTAGGGAAATGATCTTGAAAACCAAAAATGTTGTCCTAGTGGTCTTATATCTGATTAATCAGATGGTACCTTAGATCGTCACAAATTTATGGATTTGTGATTGCTAGCTTTTCCATAGCCATGTTCTCTACAACTCTCCATCAGAACATGATGGTTAGATTTCTCTTCCATATCCATATTTTCACCTATGTGGAAACCCAGTGATTAGTTTATTTGGGTAACCGTTACGTTTCATACTTTTGTTTTTAAAGATTGGTTTTGGTATTCTTTTTTACAATGTGGGTTTCGATTAAAGAAACTTTCGAATAGTAAACCATTTATAACCCCGACGAATTTCGAGGGCGAAATTCATTTTAAGGGGGGTAGAATGTAACACCCCGAGATTTTATGAAAAATATTCTTTTTAATTTAATTAATGTCTTGTGTTATACGCTACACCAAAAGGAGCTTTCACAACACACATCTCTGACCTGGCTTGAATTACACGCAATCGCGACCTTCCACGATAGCGTGTGTTGTACGCAACACCAAGTTTCGCTAAACAACGACATGCTATTAAGATATTATTAAAACTAGACGTTATGAATAGTAAGCACCACTTTTTGAAATTTTGTAAATTTTATTTTTCAAAATGGACTTCATTTATGGATTCGGAGTATCGAATTTAGCATAAGGTGAAATTTTGGTACTTTTCGGATAACTTTCATATTCCGATGAATAGTGAAAATTACTAAATTTTAATTAAAAACAACTTTTTTAATCGAAATAATTAATAGTGATAAATTATTAATTTGAGGGGTTTTAAAGTATATTTAGAATATATTTTTACAATTTAATACAATTTTGGACATTGGATGTAATTTCACATTTAAACCAGTTATAAACAAGTGTCAATCTTTTGATAGTTATTATCTCTTAAAAACACGCTATTTGTTGTGACAGCGGAAATTAATTATAAAATTAATTAATGCAACTTATATGTTGGGAATTTTTTAAAATAGAAATCATTTTTGAATTCGGAATATCAATTATAGCCTAGGGTGAAATTTTGGTACTTTTCTGAAAACTTTCAATTTTTGATGAATAGTGAAACCACTAAGTGGTAGGTTAAAAACTGAATTTAGCATAAAACTTAATTTTACCGCTTCTGTGAATGAAATTTCGAAAATCCGACAGACACGGTTAATATTAAGGACTAAAATGTGGTTCAATGAGATGAAAATAATTTTTTGTGAATAGTAACTTTTTACTTTTTTTTACCACGGTTAATAGTAAATAGGGTAACTAAGGGTAAATATGATATTACTATTACCCTAACACATGTCCTAAATCTATTGGATAAGTGTAATTCGACCAAAAACAACCTTATGAATATAATATGACCATTTAGGTCCACTTGGATTAGATTATGACATTTAATATTATTTTATTTAATGAATAGTTAAAATAGTTAAAATCAAAGTTTAATAACTAAAACATTTTTAATATGGGGTTATACATAAGATAAATTAGACTATAAATATTCATTAGAAATCTAAAAATATTTCCTACATAATGATATTTTATTTATAATTTTTAGACTTTAAATAAATTAAGTTATTTATGACACAACGATGATGCAGTAATTACCCTTTTAAGGAAATGTTAACATAATTGATGTTATAAATGCTCAAATAAATGTAATTAGAGACTTTTTATGAATTAAACTTATTTTCTAGGTTACTATGATATATTAGTGTTGATTTAATCAACTTGGTTCAAACATATAATTCTGTTATGACTTTCACAAAAATCATATATCAAATAGTGTCAAAATTGACAAAAAATAGTTTTTAAATCAAATATTATATTATTAATTGTTATTTTATTCCTAAAAATATAAGGTTCGGCCAAATGACTTATATAAGGATATATATATTAATAATAAATAACTTGGGGTTCGTTTGTCATGTTATAGTAAGTGTATTAACCATATAGTGTAAGAAAACAAAAAGTCACGGTAAAAGTTAAATTATTTAACTTAGAGTTAAATCTAATTGATAAGGTTAAAATAATAACCTAAACTTTTCTAAATCTTATTGGTTGATAGGATTTCGACCCATCCCCACTTTACCTTCGAAATAAGACCCTTTGGAACCATTATAAACCGATTTTGACTTTAATATAAAATAATATTTTGAGATATTCCTAAGGTGCCCCTCTCCTCCCTTATAAAAGGGCACCTCCTCCCCCTCCTCCTCACACCAATTTGAGCACTAAAGATCGGCCAACCCCTGCCAAAATCCCTTCTCCACTTCCCTAGAATAATCCTAGAGGTCCTGGTCTTCTTCAAAGACCAATCTTAGTTCCCTAAGTGGAGGATTCAAAGAGGCGTTTCAAAGAAGAGGTAATATCCATTACCGATCTTTTCAAATTCTTTCTTCTTCAACTTCTTCTTCTTTAGTTGTTTCATGATAAAGTAATAACATCAGTATTACTTACATACTGATATGTTATTATAAATATTAAACAACCCTAATTCACCTTCTATCCATCCTACGGAAAAATGAAATCACCGCGCGTGCGTACGTACGGAATACCGTCTCCACGCCGTGGTGTACTCTATTTTCCACCATCACCTTACAAGGATGGGTATAATGGTTTAATGAGTAACTATATATGATTATTATAAAGTGATATTGATACTGAAATAGTATAAATACACTTAAATACAATTCCACGATCATGGGAACAATATCGTCACTCGTGCGTACGTACGGAATACCGTCTCCACAACGCGATTAGATTCATTCTCAATGATTAACCATTCATGAATGATTATAAAGTATATATAATAAGTAATAATGAAATATATTACATAATAATGATACTGGATTTATGTAAATTTATATGTTTGTCATCTACTTAATTCCATTCACTTCAATAAGGAAACGAAAACATCGTTCATGCGTACGTACGGACTACCGTCTCCATGAACGGTGTATTTCATTCCATTTATCGATATATATTATATATATATATATTATGAATATATATTATATATAAATCATGTTTTACATTCTGGATATAAGTAATCATGATCCAAGTTATCATATTAATAATTACAAGTTAAAAACACGAACGACAAATGAGATGATTTTACCCAAAACGCTACTTTAACATGAATTTACAAAAGAACGGGTAATATAAAGTCATAAGTGGACTATATATGATATAATAAAAATGAATATGATTCTGGAATAAGTCAATAACATGATTTAAATCATTATACAGGAGGTTCGGACACTTACAAAGCAAGTCGGACCTAAGGTAAGGGAAATATCACAATCTCACTTTTATCCGAGATTGTTTTTACTTTGGTAATTACTGGGGTGTATTTTATCATCCACATCCATGTTACCTAAATACGTAATATTATTTCCATCCTTATACAATAGTTTATATCCAATTTTACCCTTCGGTGAGTTTTTAGTAAAAGATATGAAATGAATATTTTGTCGTTTTTCGTACGAGGTACTTTTTTGACTTTTCCAAAAAAAGTACGAAGAATATTTTTTTTAACTTATACGGCATGAATGGATTTTTAAAACATTATTTCTAAGAAGAATCCTTTACAAGTTTTTAAGTTTATCAACTTCTTTTAGTTTAAAGTTGTATGACATGTTAAGAAAGGAAAAATGTTTTTGAAGTAGAAAGGATATTTTCCTCATGAATGGAGTTCAAGTGTTTTATCAAAATTATTTTCCATATAAGATAATATAGGGTTATGTTTCTATCCCTATTATTAATTTAATTTGATTATGTTGTGATGGAATTATTTTTATGAATTCCTTTATCTTATATGAATTGTTTTATGATGTCATGTTGTTTAAGAATCCCATTTTTATTACATGGGTTATGAAATGATGTATGATTTATGATTTTGTGGCACACATAAGAATGGTATCATTATGAGATGGGTGGGACCTATATCTCCCTCCAATGTATTGGGTAAATATTTTATATATCATGAGATAGACAGGGCTGGAACGGTAGGTTATACCGGTTCAGTGAAACAGGACTGAAACGAGGGTGACTCGGTTCAGAAAGGGACTTTGTACACTAAGATAGTCTTGGCAATGAGTCTTGACTAACAAGAAATGATTCTCTATGATTATGTGTGTATGCCACAAAGTTTCATGTTTTAAGTTATGATTATTGTGATTACATTTCACTGCCATGATTTATCCCATGTTATGAAATTATGATCTCTTTTGTAGGTTAAGATTTCCAAAAGTTATGTGCTTGTGTATACGATGAGATTTATATTTCTTTTTTTTACCCTTACTGAGAATTTGAGCTCACCCTTTTATGTTTTCTTTTCCCCAGGATATAAAGAAAGGTTTTAGGTAAAAAAAAGGGAAGATCTTTATGGGAGATATTGGAGATCTTTCACCACGATTAGAAGATTACGTTCCGAGTTTCCAAAGACACTAAACTATTACGATCCTTATGTGTGTATTTTTTTGTTATGTACTAAGTATTCCTCAAAAGTAATGTAAATTCCATGTACGTCAAGCTTCGGGTCTCTACAGTTGGTATCAGAGGAAAGGTTTAGTCATCCTTTGGAAACTAGGATGCGAGAACTTTAGTGAGATCCCTAGAGATATTTATAAGGTTTGTCTAGGGATGTCCCTAAGGATAAGTATACGTATAGGATACAGTCCTATAACTACGACAACGATCTTAGAATTTAACCTAAGAAGTTAGATATTTAGGATACTCCCCCTTTATAATGTTGTTTTCCTTAGCATGATTTTTGCCTCTCACACTATTCTTTTTTGGTTTTAGACGATGGATGGAACCTGAAGGAACCGTGTTGATCAATGCAATGGAAAATGCAATGATTGTCCTCTTGAACAAGCAAATGTTATGGGAGATGGAGTGAAAAATCTTATTGCTATACTTACACAAGCTATGAATCATTCTGGACTTCCAAATGATCAGAGAAGGGAACAATATTCTATTGAGTCCTTCATGAGGCAACGTCCACCTTCTTTTAGTGGGTCTTCCGATCCACTTGTCGCTGAACAATGGATCAGTACCACTGAAAAGATATTTTCAGTTCTTCAGTGTTCTGAACATGATAAAGTCATCTTAGCAGTATATCATTTGGAAGGTGAAGCTGATCAATGGTGGAATCTTATCAAGAATATGAGGCCAAGAGATGAAATTGAGTCCATGGAATGGGACGAGTTCAAGAACTTGTTTTTCAGTAAGTACTTCCCTCGTATTCTTCGAACAAAGATGGAAAAGGAGTTTCTTGAGCTTAAGCAGAAGGATGATGAATCTGTTGGTATATACAAAGCGAATTTTACAAGACTTGCAAGGTATGCATCTGGCATTATCATCCAACCTGAAAGTAAAGTTGATCGATTTTTCAGTGGCTTAAACTAAGTCTTCGAAGGGCATTAGCTATAAGAGACTTCAGTGGCTATGAAGAAATTGTGCGTTGTGCTATCAAGGTGGAAATGGAAGTTGGTGTTACATATCCATCTCATGGTTTTGACAAGAAACGAAAGATGGAGTTCAAGGAGAAATCTCAGAATAATGGTGAAAAGAAGATGAATGTTTCCTTATGCACAAAGTGTAGAAAGAAGCATGGTGGAGATTGTCTTAAAGGGACTAGAAAATGTTTTAAGTGTGGAGAAGAAGGTCATCGAGCAGCTGAGTGTCGAAGTAATGGGAAAAGGGTTTCTAATGATGTGAATAAAGAAAAGACTGCAGAGAACGCACCACCAACACTTCAATGTTTCAAGTGCAAGGAGATGGGGCATTATGCCAATAAATGCCCTAATCCAAGGGTTAGTGATGATCAACATGAGCAACCACTTAAGGCAAAGGACAAAGGGAAGTCACATGCGATCACTATTGGCGATGTTGAATATGACAACGATGTGGTGGAATGATTAAGTGTTTATGTAATGGGATTCCAAAATAATGTTGTATATAGTGTTGTGGAATATTGGAATATTTATGTTTTGGTCTATTGTGGTTTTCAATAATTTTATGGTACCGGTAACCATGAAGAGTGATTGAGACATTTTTGGTAAATAGATGATATGAGCATAATAAAGGGATAAGAAGATAATGAGATGTTTGATTGTATTCATGAGCTCATGATTGATATAAGGACTAAGTGATATCATGGTTTGAGTATATAGAATTTTGAGGATTTTGGTATGTGGAAAGTGTTAACTTTTAACTGAATTCATGTTTTCACTAAGGTTCAATGGGTATTCATTATTCAAGAGAATACATGATTAAGGTATTAACATGTTTATAATTTGACCAACAAGATATATCTTATGGTATATGGGGGATAAATGATGGCATTCACGTGATTATTCTGTGACATTTCAAGTAATCATTTTCTTTATACTATGAGCTTGGACTGAAGTATTTTAGATAAGCCTAAAGATTAGAATGGATTATGTTGGGCATAAGTTAGGATAAAACTTTTTTTCGATATTATTGATGGGATGTTATAGTAATATAGCTTTAGAAAAAGGACAACCTGCAGGACGGGCGACAGCCCATCGCGTCGGACAAGGATGTGGGAATCGAACCCACAACCGAAGTGCGACTAGCCTTTATCGCCTACCACTGGCCTACAGGAATTCCCTGTTTAGTAGAAACTAGTTTTATTATATTAAGAAGTATGATATATGAAGTATAAGTTCATTTTAGGAACCATATATCATTAATCTCACTATAGATGGACTTATGTATTTTTTGATAACTTTTCTAACCTTTTAAGACAGATAGAATAACCCATCATTCTATCACATGATCTGCTAACACATCACGAATGACAAATTCAACTTCATTTCTTTAAGAGATGAAGTACAAATTGTCCAAAGAACGACAAACAGTGAGACTATACCAAAATCTGAAAGTATTTCTTCTAATTCCAATTTCATCAACTTTAGGGAAATGATCTTGAAAACCAAAAATGTTGTCCTAGTGCTCTTATATCTGATTAATCAGATGGTACCTTAGATCATCACAAATATATGGATTTGTGATTGCTAGCTTTTCCATAGCCATGTTCTCTACCACTCTCCATAAGAACATGATGGTTAGATTTCTCTTCCATATCCATATTTTCACCTATGTGGAAACCCAGTGATTAGTTTATTTGGGTAACCGTTACGTTTCATACTTTTGTTTTTAAAGATTGGTTTTGGTATTCTTTTTTACGATGTGGGTTTCGATTAAAGAAACTTTGGAATAGTAAACCATTTATAACCCCGACGAATTTCGAGGGCGAAATTCATTTTAAGGGGGGTAGAATGTAACACCCTGAGATTTTATGAAAAATATTCTTTTTAATTTCATTAATGTCTTGTGTTATACGCTACACAAAAAGGAGCTTTCACAACACACATCTCTGACCTGGCTTGAATTACACGCAATCGCGACCTTCCACGATAGCGTGTGTTGTACGCAACACCAAGTTTCGCTAAACAACGATATGCTATTAAGATATTATTAAAACTAGCCGTTATGAATAGTAATCACCACTTTTTGAAATTTTGTAAATTTGATTTTTCAAAATGGACTTCATTTATGGATTCGGAGTATCGAATTTAGCCTAAGGTGAAATTTTGGTACTTTTCGGATAACTTTCATATTCCGATGAATAGTGAAAATTACTAAATTTTAATTAAAAACAACTTTTTTAATCGAAATAATTAATAGCGATAAATTATTAATTTGAGTGGTTTTAAAGTATATTTAGAATATATTTTTAAAATTTAATACAATGTTGGACATTGGATGTAATTTCACATTTAAACCAGTTATAAACAAGTGTCAATCTTTTGATAGTTATTATCTCTTAAAAACACGCTATTTGTTGTGACAGCGGAAATTAATTATAAAATTAATTAATGCAAATTATATGTTGGGAATTTTGTAAAATATAAATCATTTTTGAATTCGGAATATCAATTATAGCCTAGGGTGAAATTTTGGTACTTTTCTGAAAACTTTCAATTTTTGATGAATAGTGAAACTACTAAGTGGTAGGTTAAAAACTGAATTTTGCATAAAACTTAATTTTACCGCTTCTGTGAATGGAATTTCAAAAATCCGACAGACACGGTTAATATCAAGGACTAAAATGTGGTTCAATGAGATGAAAATAATTTTTGGTGAATAGTAACTTTTTACTTTTTTTTACCACGGTTAATAGTAAATAGGGTAACTAAGGGTAAATATGATATTACTATTACCCTAACACATGTCCTAATTCTATTGGATAAGTGTAATTCGACCAAAAACAACCTTATGAATATAATATGACCATTTAGGTCCACTTGGATTAGATTATGACATTTAATATTATTTTATTTAATGAATAGTTAAAATTGTTAAAATCAAAGTTTAATAACTAAAACATTTTTAATATGGGGTTATACATAAGATAAATTCGACTATAAATATTCATTAGAAAGATAAAACGATTTCCTACATAATGATATTTTATTTATAATTTTTAGACTGTAAATAAATTAATTTATTTATGACACAACGATGATGCAGTAATTACCCTTTTAAGGAAATGTTAACATAATTGATGTTATAAATGCTCAAATAAATGTAATTTGAGACTTTTTATGAATTACACTAATTTTATAGGTTACTATGATATATTATTGTTGATTTAATCAACTTGGTTCGAACATATAATTCTGTTATGACTTTCAAAAAAATCATATATCAAATAGTGTCAAAATTGACACAAAATAGGTTTTAAATAAAATATTATATTATTAATTGTTATTTTATTCCTAAAAATCTAAGGTTCGGCCAAATGACTTAGATAAGGATATATATATTAATAATAAACAACTTGGGGTTCTTTTGGAATGTTATATTAAGTGTATTAACCATATAGTGTAAGAAAACAAAAAGTCACGGTAAAAGTTAAATTATATAACTTAGAGTTAAATCTAATTGATAAGGTTAAAATAATAACCTAAACATTTCTAAATCATATTGGTTGATAGGATTTCGACCCATCCCCACTTTAACTTCGAAATAAGACCCTTTGGAACCATTATAAACCGATTTTGACTTTAATATAAAATAATATTTTGAGGTATTCCTAAGGTGCCCCTCTCTTCCCTTATAAAAGGGCACCTCCTCCCCCTCCTTCTCACACCAATTTGAGCACTCAAGCTCGGACAAACCCTGCCAAAATACCTTCTCCACTTCCCTAGAATAATCCTAGAGGTCTTGGTATTCTTCAAAGACCAATATTAGTTCCCTAAGTGGAGGATTCAAAGAGGCGTTTCAAAGAAGAGGTAATATCCATTACCGATCTTTTCAATTTCTTTCTTCTTCAACTTCTTCTTCTTTAGTTGTTTCATGATAAAGTAATAACATCAGTATTACTTACATACTGATATGTTATTATAAATATGAAACAACCCTAATTCACCTTCTATCCATCCTAAGGAAAAATGAAATCACCGCGCGTGCGTACGTATGGAATACCGTCTCCACGCCGTGGTGTACTCTATTTTCCACCATCACCTTACAAGGATGGGTATAATGGTGTAATGAGTAACTATATATGATTATTATAAAGTGATATTGATACTGAAATAGTATAAATACACTTAAATACAATTTCACGATCATGGGAACAATATCGTCGCTCGTGCATACGTACGGAATACCGTCTCCACGACGCGATGAGATTCATTCTCAATGATTAACCATTAATGAATGATTATAAAGTATATATAATAAGTACTAATGAAATATATGACATAATAATGATACTGGATTTATGTAAATTTATATGTATGTCATCTACTTAATTCCATTCACTTCAATAAGGAAACGAAAACAGCGTTCATGCGTACGTACGGACTACCGTCTCCATGAACGGCGTATTTCATTCCATTTATCGATATATATATATATATATATATATATATTCTGAATATATATTATATTTAAATCATGTTTTACATTCTGGAGATAAGTAATCATGATCCAAGTAATCATATTAATAATTACAAGTTAAAAACACGAACGACAAATGAGACGATTTTACCCAAAACGCTACTTTAACAAGAATTTACAAACGAACGGGTAATATAAAGTCATAAGTGGACCATATATGATATAATAACAATTAATATGATTCTGGAATAAGTCAATAAAATGATTTAAATCATTATACAGGAGGTTCGGACACTTACAAAGCAAGTCGGACCTAAGGTAAGGGAAATATCACAATATCACTTTTATCAGAGATTGTTTTTACTTTGGTAATTACTGGGATGTATTTTATCATCCACATACATGTTCCCTCAATATGTAATATTATTTCCATCCTTCTACAATATTTTATATCCAATTTTACCCTTCAGTGAGTTTTTAGTAAAAGATTTGAAAGGAATCTTTTGTCGTTTTTCGTACGAGGTACTTTTTTGACTTTTCCGACAAAAGTACAAAGAATATTTTTTTTAACTTATACGGAATGAATGTATTTTTAAAAAATTATTTCTAAGAAGAATCCTTTACAAGTTTTCAAGTTTATAAACTTATTTTAGTTTAAAGTTGTATGACATGTTAAGAAAGGAAAAATGTTTTTGAAGTAGAAAGGATATTTTCCTCAAGAATGGAGTTCAAGTGTTTTATCAAAATTATTTTCCATATAAGATAATATAGGGTTCTGTTTCTATCCCTATTATTAATTTAATTTGATTATGTTGTTATGGAATTATTTTTATGAATTCATTTATCTTATATGAATTGTTTTATGATGTCATGTTGTTTAAGAATCCCATTTTTATTACATGGGTTATGAAATGATGTATGATTTATGATATTGTGGGACACATAAGAATGGTATCATTATGAGATGGGTGGGACCTATATCTCCCTCCAATTCATTGGGTAAAGATTTTATATCTCATGAGATAGACAGGGCTGGAATGGTAGGTTATACCGGTTCAGTGAAACAGGACTGAAACAAGGGTGACTCGGTTCAGAAAGGGACTTTGTCCACTAAGATAGTCTTGGCAATGAGTCTTGACTAACAAGAAATGATTCTCTATGATTATGTGTGTATGCCACAAAGTTTCATGTTTTAATTTATGATTATTGTGATTACATTTCACTGCCATGATTTATCCCATGTTATGAAATTATGATCTCTTTTGCAGGTTAAGATTTCCAAAAGTTATGTGCTTGTGTATACGATGAGATTTATATTTCTTTTGTTTACCCTTACTGAGCATTTGAGCTCACCCTTTTATGTTTTCTTTTCCCCAGGATATAAAGAAAGGTTTTAGGTAAAAAAAAGGGAAGATCTTTATGGGAGATATTGGAGATCTTTCACCACGATTAGAAGATTACGTTCCGAGTTTCCAAAGACACTAAACTATTACAATGCTTGTGTTTGTATTTTTTTGTTATGTACTAAGTATTCTGCAAAAGTAATGTAAAGTACATGTACGTCAAGCATCGGGTCTCTACAGTATTGGTGTGTGGTGTTGTGCCTAGTGAAAGGTTGTGATGTAGTTTTGCATGATGTGTTTGTTGAAATTAGGATTTTATGTTTGGTAGGTAGTAATGATGAGGTTTAATTATATCTTTGAGAGGTATCTCATGGGGTGTTTTTTTGGACCACTTTCCTTTGTTTCAATTTTGTTTTGGATTCTAAAGTACGAGAATCATTTGAGAGGTATCTAATGTAACAGTAAGTGCCTCCTCAGCCTATTAAATTTCTAATTTCATTTGATGATGAGTTTTAGAGGAGGATCAAAGAATTTCTACTGTGTTGAAGCTATAATATAACTACTGTAGTATTTTTTACATTTTAGAAGTGGAATTTATGGAATAAGCTTGTAGTTTTTTTATTGTGTAGTTGGTAGCTTGTGGCTTGCATGTAGAGTTAGGGAAAAGTGTGAAAAGGGTTTATGCTATAAGATAGGGTTTTATGATCTAAGTTTATTGTAGTATAAAGAAAAATATTTTTCATATGAAAAGGGATTTATTTCCTAAAAATTTATTTTATGGTGTATGTTATAAAGGCCCCTGGAATTTACAGTTTAAAAATTTAATATATTATATAAATTGGGAGAGTTATAGGTTATTTATAAACCACATTTTAAGACTTATTCTACCATTTATCCACTCACACCTCTCTATTTGTGGATAAAAACTATTAAATTTTGGAATAATTTACAACCCATCTTCCCTCACCTTGATTTATGGGTTCTGGTGGTTACTCATTGCTGATTGGTAGTGAGTTTCTTCCTATTATATCCTATGTTTCCTTCCATTATACTTCCAGGGTTCAGTTTTCATGTTGTGTTTTTTGGTTCATGAGTGATTTGAGATGTGTTTCGATCATATTTTTTATGTAGTATAGGTTGATCCATCATTTCCTTATACAATTGTGGGTTCCAAGAAATTTCTTTTTTTCTCCACAGTGTGCAGTGTGATTGGAAAGATCCTCAAGTAAGGGGATCCTTGTTATTTCCCTTTCGTACATGCTGTGTGTGGGTATTTCATGGATCTACTTCCCATTAGGTAGATAATAAGGTTTTTCATAATAATATAATAATTTTAATAACTATAATTTATGGGTATGGGGAAGATATCATATGTTTCACTATTTTGTTATATGTTGTTGATGATTTTGTGAATGATTATTTCCAATACTAAAAATAATGACTATTGGTAGCCTATTTGGGATATAGTTGTTATGTGTAAGGCCCTTACTTTGTTATTGATTTAATTCACCATAAATAAAAGGCTAAATAATGTATATATGGATAATAATTAGTTTCCCATGGAAACTTGGTTTGTGTGATAATACTAATTCTAATAAAGAGTTAATGTGATGAGCGACCTTGATTAAGTTGTGGAAGTGAGGTCATGTTACTATTTTGTGTGGTTGATTATTTTCCCTTGTGTTTTTGGTCTATCATGCAGTATTGGTAATGACCAGATGGTCTATGTAATGCATGGGGCTATGATGGAGTGGCTAGTCAGCATAAATGCAATTTGGGGAATTAGGGTTGCGGTGTGCAATGGTTGTTTTGAAAAATGGTTGAGGTTCATGATGAGGTTATGTTATGTGATGTGGTAGTTTTAAAGTCGTTATGGTGCACAATAGTGGAGATGTGCGATGTTGATGATGTGTGGTTTTTGTGGTGAGAAGGTTTGGACGGTGTGGCATAGTGATGATGACTGATGGGTGGTGATGTGGTGATGGTTATGTGTTGGGACAATTTCTATGTGGTATGGTTGTGATAGATTCCCGACATAGAGTGGAATAAATTATAATTCATAATGAAAAGAATAAATTAATGGGTTGGTAATTGAATATAATGGGATATAAGTTGATATGTGGTAGTTGAATAAATGAAAAGTTGTTTAAATGTGAAATTTAATGACTAAATAATTTTTATTTAGTGGGGGATTCATTAGTTCAGAAATTAAAGAAACTTATAATTGAATATTGGAAATAATTTGGGGATTTTATGTCTATGGTTTGGTGTGTTACATATAGTTATAGTGGAAATTTTGATGGTAGATGTGCGGTATGGTGGTGGTGATGTGGTTTGTACAAGTGAAGTTGTTATGGATGCATAAGTTGGGTATTGTGTTCTATCAATATATCATGTATTTTTTTTATATATCTGCCCCACCCATGTATGATAAACTTTCCAATGATAAGAGTTTTTGGGTTCTAATTGTTCCCCCCAAAATCTAGAATGGTGTTGATATGTATGGCAGATTACCCCCTCTTACCCACTCCACACTAGTAATGGCGACACAGGTTGGTGTGGGAGATTACCCAATAGTGTTGGACCAGGTATTTTTAGAATATATGTGATGTTATGAGGCTATTATGAGATGTTATATGTGTTAAGGATCAAGTTTATTAGTAGAAGGGAACATGATTAATGTCCTTCACATTCATGATACCCTATTGATCTTGTTATGTGATGAGAAGAGATGTTTTTTATTGACCATGTGTCTGTGGACAAGATGTAATTTGATGATGCCCGATGGTATTACCAGATGATAGAAATTATGAGGGTGGGGTAGGTAGGGATGCATCCTAACAAACATCATAGAAGGATTATAGGTGATGTGATATGTATGGAAGGGATGGGAGCACAAGACATTCAATTTTGGGGTGTGGGAGTAGAAAATTAGTGGGGAAATGATAGTGGGGCACCTTTCGTTGTTATGATCTCAATGCTATATTATTATATCAGATGTATGAATCAGTTAGTGCACCATAGTGAGGTTGGGATTGTCTAGTTAACCTATAGAGGTGGTTTTTAGTTCTACTATTTATTCATTGATGCATTATCATGATCTTTTCACATGTGCACTTGTGACCTTGGTTATGATCTTTTTGAGAATACTTGTATCCTAACCCTATGTATATAAACTATTTTTCATATTTCTTAAAGGAACTTGGGGACTAATACGGGAATTACTAGCTTGGGTTTTGTAGCAGCTGTTGATTCTTTGCTATAAGACTTTTCTTTTGATACATTATTAGAAACTTTTACATGTATTCATTTATTTATCTTCAGGCATTGTTGGATGGTTTTGAGTTTACCTTTATAAATGTTCTGGATTTGTTTGGTTGTTTTTTATCCTATATCTTGATCCTATTTTTTATAGAGGGTAATCCCTCAAATATCCTTGATTTTTATACCCTTGATTCCAGTCACCAACCTGAGGTCTACTAGTGGTGGGGATTAGGGCTAATCATCTCTCTTCATTAATTATTCTACCTTTATTGTTAGGGAGTCTTAAAAAATAGTCCCAAAAATGAATTTATTGATATTTTATGATAAATAATAATATATTAAATGATTTAAACATAAAAAAAATGAATGGGGACAATGGGGAAGGGAAATGGCCTATGATGTCATCAATGGACTATTTTTGATCCACATTCCCCTTTAGAAGTAAATTTACAACCCTTAAAGAGTGAAAAAATATATTTTTATGGTTAAGGTACAAAATTGATAATTTGAGGTTAAAATCAAAAGGTATTGTTTAAAAAGAAAATTAAAAATGTTTATTTTGTGTTTTAGGAAGTTATTTAAACCATACCATGCCATACCTTCGATGTTATGGACATTTGGTTCCAATTTACATGATTATTATTTTTATTTAATTTTAAAGTTATTTATAACTAAATTTGTTCCACTCCTCTCAGTTATAATAAGACACCCACTCTCCTCTTATACACACACCATTTGATCCATTAATATTGACTAGGATATACCCAAATCCCTTCCCAACCATCCTCCCTACAACATAGAGGCTCTGGCCTCACCGAAATAACTTATTATAAGGCTTAATGAGTAAGCCAAATGAGGTTTCTAAAAATAATAGGTATAAATCTTAACTGAGTTCTTTCATTTTATTTCTTTTTCTAACTCCTTAAATTCTATAATAACCATGGTGATATAATAAAATCAGTATCTAAACTATAATAATTTGTTTCTATTTCTATGGTAAAACTTATATTCATCTCCATCCCTATCTTATGGGAAATGAAAACATCACTCTTCTGTACATGAAATACCCAAGGAAATTAAAATAATATTTTATCTTAACTAATGATTTTTTATATATCAAGAAAGGTTTTAACAAATTTTTTTACAAATATGGGTGAAACATTTTTTTAAGAACAGTAATAATAAATATGGGTGAACCATTTTTTTAAGAAAATTAATATTTTTAAGATATCAAAACAGATTTTTTTATTATAAATATATATAATCATATTATTAATAAAAAATGAATATATATATATATTAAAACGTTTTAATATATATATATATATATAATGTTTTTTTAAAAAATGTTGTGTTTATAAAAAAAATTAAATATGAGAATAAAAAATAAAGAAAAAGAAAATGTCAAAAAAAAATGATGTAACAAATTTACATGAAATAAAGTGAAATGTTTGAAAAAAATAAAAAATTAAGTATTATTATGAAAATATGAGGGAAAGAGGCATGGAACAAAAAAGAAATTTAAAAATTGAAATTATTTTAAGGGACAAAATAATGGTCTTTGGGAAATTTAGGAAAAAATGATATGTTTTTTTAGTTTAAAAAAATGTGTGAAACAGTCAAAAGAATAAAATAGAAGATAATGATTTAATAACACACACATATATATATTAGGCATGTCAAAGGATAAACTTGATTGAGTGAAGTTATCATATAATAATATGATTGATTACTTTGAAAAACAACAAAAATAAGAGTCGTGATAAGGAATAACATGGAGACAAATTGACAATTTAAATAATAATAAAAAGGTTAAACGAGACTCAAAATTTTATATTAAATGAAACCCAACAAACAGTCACACTTCAAAGGGATTTTAAGATCTATAAATATTCGTTTTTTAAAGAAACCCTTCTTCCAAAGGAAGCTTTAAAACATGTTATATGTCTAAATGTCATCTCGGCATACCCAAGCATACCTGACCCTCTTCCTCTCAAAGCCTCAGTTTCTTTCTCCTTGAAACTCCAAAAGACCATAGTCCCTATTTTGATCTAAATCAAGTAAGATAGTTATTTTTTTCAAATTTATTTCGTAAGGGTTATTTTTGTTTTATAATTTAAATATGTATATTTCCAAATGTATTTCATTTTTCTAAATTATATAAAATTATGCAAGGGTTTATTTTAGTTCTTCAATTTTATTTTATTTTATGAAGGTGATATTTATATGTGTATATACATGTATATATACACATATATATCAATCCATTTCAATATATATATATATATATAAAGGGTTTATGTTTTAAACTTAATTTTGAAATCTACTGTTTAATGTATTTATGTTTTGAATGTTTTCAAACCACATAAAAATTTATATATATATACATACATACATACTTATACATATATATATATATATATTCACATAAATATAAACATGTATAAGTATAGTTAATTTTTATTATTTATATTTGGATGTCATAAATGGAATTTTAACCATCCAATGAATTTTTAAGAGTTTTTGTATGTTATGTTTCCTTACGAAATACATGTGTTCCTTAATAATTCTTATCATTTTATAAAAAATTATAAGTCAAGCTATTATTTTATGTGCAAATTTTCATCTGAATCCCCTGACATGTCATTCATGGATAGGTATATCCATCATCTAGATAATTTGTGACATTACAAGAATTATGTGATCTTTCATGCACTTAAAACCATGTTTCATGCAATTACTGTTTTCAAATAATAGTGGTTTTTAAAGAATGTGATTCTTTGAAAATTGGTTTAAAAAAATCATGATAAAATTATGACGACATGTGATAAGAATGATTAATTTATTTAGAATGAAATGATAAGGACTTTAGAAATGTTTTCGGTCCGAGATGAGAAAGGTAGGTCAATGAGAAAATATTTTTGAAAATTGGAACTGGTGAAATGTGTGATGTTATGGGGGGTGAACCCATAAGTCATAGTGAGGACTAGTGTCCATAGTTATGGATTTTAATACGGACTTCCAAGTATTATTAACGACCCACAGAAAAAAAGTTAATATTTTCCAAGGAGAATTCCGGATGGATTTTGAAGTATAATTATTTTATAAAATGTTATATATATATATATATATCATGTTTTGTGAGAATACATTTTAAGTACAGAAGAAAAATTGTAAATAATTTATTAGTTGATTTGAAACCCCTTACTAGGAATATCTAATGCTCACCCCTTGTTTAAAAATTATTTTCATAGGTCACCTTGAAGTCCTATGTTTGACGCCATCGTTTTTAGTGTGCATGCGTAGAAGCGTAAAAGTCGAATTGTTTTATTTTATGCATGTTGGAACTCTAATAAATGTATTGAGTTTTTATCTAATACTCCATAACATAGACCGGTAAAAGATCTTCTTTTATGTGGTATATTGTGTAAATATTCAATTACTTTTTCAAATTTTTTTACACAACATATTTTTAGCACAAGATTTGGGCAACTGGGGTCTGGGTCATTATAATTGGTATCAGAGGAACGGTCTAGGAAACTTGGGAGATTAGACGTTATGATTCCTAGAAGTTTAACACTCCTAGGGATTTTTTCTTAATTATGAAGACGAAAATTCAGAATTCTTTTTAGACTGATGAAATGAATTGTGAGGATGCAATTATTTTTAGAGGGAATAATGTAACACCCCACAAAATTTAAATAATAATTTATCATAAATAGTTATTTTTTATATATCAAGAAAGGTTTTACTGAAACGTTTTATAGAACTAAAATATTCATTTAAGAAATATTATTTTACTTTAAAAAGATGTTTTTATGTTGAAATATTTTATTTATTTAATGTTTTGTATATATTATTATTATACACAATATTTTTTAACATGGTATAAATTTATTTAAAATAGTTTTTTAATATAAATATGTTTACTTTTTATTTTTTGTAAAAATATAAGAATCAAATAATTAATTTTTTTAAACTTAAAATGATCACATTTTAATACATAGATAATGAAATGTGAGATTCTAATTATAATATTACCATTATTTTGAAATAAATTTAATTTGTTTTAATATTTTAATGATAATAATAATAATAGTAATAATAAATATGAGTGAAACATTTTTAATGAAAATTATTATTTTTATCATATCAAAATATGTTGTGTTTTTTAATTATAAATATATATAATCATATTATTACCAAAAAACGAAATTTATATATATTAAAAGGTTTTAAAAACAATATATATATATATATATAATTTATTTTAAAAACTTGGTGCTTATAAAAAAATGAAATATGAGAAAAAAAGAGAAAGAAAAAGCCAAAAAAATGATGTTACAAATTTATATAAAAAAGGTGAAATGATTGAAGAAAATAATAAATAATATATTATGATGACAACATGCGAGAGAGAAGAATGGAATAAAAAAAAATAGTCAAAAAGTGAAATTATTTTGAGGAAAAAATAATGGTCCGTGGGATATTTTGGAAAAAAATGATATGTTTTTTAAGTTTAAAAAATTTGTGAAACAAGTAAAAAGAAAAAAATAGAATAAAAGGATTTAATATTAATAATAAGAATAATATATATATTAGTCGTGTCAAAGGATAAACATGATTTATGGAAGTTTGAATATAATAATATGATTGATGACTTTGAAAAATAACAAAAATAAGAGTCGTGATGAGGAATGACATGGACAAAAAATGAAAATCTAAATAATAATAACAAAGTTAAATGAGACTCAAAATTTTGTTTTAAATGAAACCCAACAAACAGTCACACTTTAAAGAGATTTAAAGATCTAAAAATATTCATTTTTTAATTAAAACCAACTTCCAAATAAATCTATAAAACATGTTATATATCTAAATGTCATCTTGGCATGCCCAAGCATACTTGACCCTCTTCCTCTCAAAGCCTCAGTTTATTTCTGCTTGAAACCCTAGAAGCCCACAATTCCTCTTTTGATCTAAATCAAGTAAGAGATTTATTAGTTTCAAATTTATTTTGTAAGGGTTATTTTTATTTTATAATTTATAAATATATATTTTCATATGTATTTAATTTTTCTAAATTTTATAAAATCGGGTAAGGGTTCATTTTAGTTCTTCAATTTTTTTATTCTTTTATGAAGGTGATATATATATATATACGTGTGTGTATATGCATGTATATATACACATATATATCAATCCATTTTAGTATATATATATATATTGGGTTCCTATTTTATACTTAACTCTAAAATCTACGATTTAATGGATTTATGTTTTGAATGTTTTCAGAACACACACAAATTTATTTATATATATATATTCACATAACTATAAACATGTTTAAGTATATTTAATTTTCATTTTTCATATTTGGATGTCATAAATGGAATTTCAACAATCCAATTAATTTTTAAGAGTTTATGTATGTTATTTTTTTACGAAATATATGCGTTTCTTGATAAATTTTATCATTTTAAGTGAAATTATAAGTCATGCTATTATTTTATGTAAAAATTATCATCTTCATCCCTTGAAATGTTATTCATGGATTGGTATTTCCATCATCTAGATAATGTGTGACATTACAAACATTATGTGATTTTGCACGCACTTATATTAATGTTTCATGCAATTACGGTTTTCAAATAATAGTGGGTTTTTTTCAAGCATGAGATTCTCTAAAAATTGGATTTAAAAAAACTCATGATAATTTTTTAAGACATGTGATAAGAATGATTAATTTATTTGTATGTAAATAATAAGAACATTGGAAATGTTTTGGGTTATAGATGAGAAAGGAAGGTCCATGGGAAAACGTTTTAAAAAATTGGCACTGGTGAAATGTGGGACGTTATAGGGGGTGAACCCATAAGTCCTAGTGATGAGTAGTGGCCATAGTTATGGATTTTAATGTGGTATAATAAGTATTATTAATTACCCATAGAAAAAAAGTTAATATTTTTGAAGGATAATTACGAACGGCTTTTCAAGTAAAATTATTTTTTACAATACTATTTTTCTAAATATATATATATATATATATCAAGTTTTGTGTGAATTTTATTTAAGTATGCAAGAAAAATTTTAAATAATTTATTTTTTATTTTTAAACCCTTTACTGGGAATATCCAATGATCACCCCATGTTTGAAAATTACTTTCACAAGTCTCCTTGTAGTACTAAGTTATATGTCGTCATTTTTGGTGTGCGCACACAGAAGCATAAAAGGCATATTATTTTATTTCATGCATGTTGCGACTTTGATAAATTTATGAAGTTTTTATATAATACTACAGAACCTATAATGGTAAAATATCCTCTATTATGTGTCATGTTGTGTAAATATTTGGTAACTTTTAAAAAAAATTTTACACAACATATTTTTAGCACAGACTCTGGGCAACTAGGGTATGGGTCCTTATTGTAAATATAGACTACTACCTCCTTGAAGCAAGGTGTTTTATTTTTCATCACCACATCAAAATTTTTATTATTATAATATATTTAATGAGAATATATGATATTTATGAAATAATTATGATTCTATAAAGACAGTATATTACTTATCTTATTACCCTTCCACCCATTAATAAATGATAATGTTGCTTGTGTGTTTGAGTGGATTACCACCCCCACGAAGTGATTTTTCTTGTATTATATTCATGGATGATTATTAAATTGTATTTAATGTATAATTATTTCTTGATTAATATTATAGAGATGATGGAACCATGAACCCTTTGGCCACAGACTACTTATAAAATTTGGTTGTGTGATTATGAACTGAACATCCTCAAAACATGTGACATGATATTAATTTATTTAGTACCTATATAAGTAATGGTAATAAATGAAATAAAAGTGATAATAATAATTTAATACACCTAAAAAGTTTCTTAATCATGTATAAATTAATATAAATTTATTATAGCATAGATAAATTATATACTTGGTGAGCCAAAATCTCGGTAAGATATTTCCCATCTCAAATGCCTTTAATTGAAATTTATACCTATTTTCACCACATGTTTTATTTTTGTGGTGTATATAATGAATTTTGGATATATTAATTCATTTGTTTTGATAAATTAAATTGGTTTAGGAATCCATTTTAGGTTATATTCTTCAACATCCATTTTTAAAAAAGCAAACATGTCATAAGGATTTATCATCTCACTGTTCTATACATAATAAATATACATATTTACCAGTTTTTTCTTTAATGTGATGTATATAATTACCCTTTGATATTTTATGCCATTAGTACCTTTATATTGTTGGTATTTAATGTTTCATTTTAAGATATTTCTATCATAAGTTTTTTTATTCCAAATTTTCCAAAGTGGTAAGTGGTTTCGTAACTCAATTTCTTTTCATTGGGTTATGGTTATTCTTTATTGTCTATGTTATGCCAAGATTATGTGTGTAATGACCTATGGTTATTTTATAAAATATTTACTCTTTTTTGTTTTAATTTTAATTTTTTAAACATAATTAATTAATTAATTAATTATCACTTCAATGTTATAATCTTTGTAAGGGGTTTCTAAAATCAATTTCTTTACATGGGTTTATATCTCTTATTTATTGACTACGTTATGACAAAATTATCTAAAGAATAACCTATGATAATTTTATGTTGTATTTAAATTTTTTTAAATGGATTTAATTTTTTTACACCAAATCTCATCATTGATTAATTATCACATCAATGTTATGATCTTTATATGGGTTTCTCATCTCCAATTTATTTCCTTGATACATGTTTTATATTCCACACTATGATTTTTATATTATTTAATTAATACCACATTAATATATTTTTAAATAATATTTTATGAAATTATTGGTATTTATAGAATCATATCATGTTATAATATTTTATTTAATTTGATTTGAATGTTACCAAATTCATAGGTGTTTATTCTTCAATATCATTTTTATTGAGGGTTGATTATGTCTAAATTTCCATTAAAGGAAATAATAAGATACTTCTATTTTAAAATAAAACTATTTTACTTTCCTATATAAATCTATGAAGTTTCCATATTTTTCTTTCATTTTATTCTCTCTAAGTATTGAAAAGTTTGAAATAATGTTTTAAATGAAACTAACTTTTTTTTCTCTTCGATCTAGAATAATTTTCATCCATATCCATAATTTATTTTAAAATGAGTTAAATAATGTTTTTACTATTATAAAATGGTTTTTTAAATTCACATTTACCTATGTTTTACTTTTTAGATAAATGTTTAAAAGGAATGTTCTTTTCATTATCTGAATGCATTACGTTTTACCAAATTTGTGGAAAAAATAATTATTTTAACATTTAGAAAACATAAAAATTTTCCACCATCATGACTATACTTTTATATAAAGCATCATTTACATGTTTCCATGGTTATTTTTAGTGAAAATATTTATCATAATATTTTAGAGATTTTATATTTTAAATATGTTATTTTGAAATAAAATGTGTATTTTCTTCATGAAATGTTACATTGATCTTTTAAAATTATTTTTATCTATATAAAAATACATTGATAAATATTATACTCTACTATGTATATAATTTAATGATACCAACCATATTATTTCTAAAGATAGATTATGATCATTCTATTCTATTTATTAGATGGGTAAAATATTAATATTTCATATGTTAGTTTCTAAATATGAATGTTTATATTGATAATGTATAGAATTGTTATTAATTTATTTTATATGATGAATTAATCGGACTTAGTAAATTGGGTACAGAGCCCACTATATCCCATTTATGCATCGATTGGTCTAATGAGACAAACTATCATGGGTATTAATGCCTAATTTTTATGGTTTATTGGTGCAATTACTTAACAATATGGTTATTATCTCTTAGACTAAGGCCATGATGAGAAAAGTATATAGTCCAACCTTATATATTCTTTTATTTTGAAATCATTTATTATTAACCTTATGATTTTTTATCTTGTTATTCCTTCAATGTATATGTTTCCATTTTGTGAATCTTGTTTATCTTGTTATTCCTTATGAATATTTATCTTGTACATTGTTCCATTTTGTATATGTTTACATTTTGTGATAAAATTATGAAGTACAACCTTATATATTCCCTTATTTTTCTTATGATTGTTTATTATCTCTTGCCTTTTTTGTTTTTTTATTCCTTTATTTTGACTATTGTTTAACTCTTCCATATTATTCATGATTTATTTAATATATAATATATATTTTGTAATATTTCCATTATCGAGCATAGTATCTATTTCTTTATTATGAATTTATTTTAGAATACCAAGAAGGGATATATGAATTATTTCAAGGATATAATAAAATAAATAATAATTTTATGACAAGAATTTATGATTAATTTCTTGTTTTTAGATGTAATATGAGAATCATATATGTATTTGGTCTCTTAATATTTCAAACTATTTGATACTTTAGGATATGAAATCTTGTATCTTATTCCAATTTAGTAAGATAACTAACATTTTTAGGCTACTAAAGTTGGGGTGTTACATTTGTAATCAATGAAATGTTTGTAAGACCCTTGGAAACAAGATTTAGTAAAACATTGATTATATAACACAACACAATAATAGATTTTTTATATAATTACATGTATAAGGTAATATCATGAATCTTTGGCCTAGAATAGATTTTGTGGTTTTACTATAAAATATATCCATATATGGATACAAGTAATTGGATGCAGTTATATCATAGATACACCTAGGGGTAAAAACTATAAAAGGGGATAATTGGGTATTATATCGATCATCATTGATTTATAATGGGTGGTATTAATACTGCACTCCTGGACTAACACTACTGAAGGATATGCTTAGGTTAATTTATATTTTCTTTATGAACCATTATGATGAATGATAAAATAGAATGTATGAAAATATATGATATTCAAAATTGATATGGGATAAACCTAAAGTTCCCTGGGTAGATAAATCTAAGGTAGATCATAATTTTAAAGGAATATATACCCCTTTTCAGGTTTTATGTTATGGGAGTTTAAGATGATTATATATATTTTGAGAGAAATTAATGGGAAATAACCCTTGGATTTAGTATGAGTTACAATGAAAATGTCATTTGATGTCGAATGATTTTATATTTTATGGAATAAGTAAAACTTTATTGATATACAAAAGGTTTAATAAGATCATTGATATTTATTTGGTTAATTGGGGTAAAATGATTATTAAATTTTAGTTATATTTGTTTAATCATATAGAAAAACATGGGATACAAAATGATTTTGTGTCTAAGTGATTAATGTTTTTTAAAGAAGTGCACTACATTGGGAACAATATATGATTAAGGTAAAAAATATTTGAGGAATAAATATTGAGTAAATTTATTGAAGTGAAAATGAATTTATTGTGGATTTATAGTGATTCATGTTATTTATGGAAAAGATTTTCATATTTTGGAGATTATACGATTATGAAGTATAAATTTTTAGCAATATGACATTAAGATTGATTAATGTTGCTTGTAGTTAAATTTTAAGTTTATCTTGATAGAATACGTGATCAAATATTTTTGATTTTTGGGTTTTGAAATTTATTAAATATATTTTGGAAGAGTTTTAAGGTCAGTTATTTATAGAATTATTTAAGTTGACATTTGGGTATTATTTTGAGTTTTTATAGATTATATGTACAATTTATTCATAATTTTTTAGATATTATCTTCACTTATGGTAACCAGTATGGTTTTAGTTAATTTTTAGAGATAGGATGAATAACATATAATCTCTTTTTTTAGATCTCATGATCCAATGATATTTAATTATTCTTCTTCTATCATTTAGAATATTATTTGATATAGAAGTGGAAATAATTCTTCAAGAACAACCAATGGTTGAAATTTTTCTTACCAAATGTAAATAAATCATGTAAGTATATTTTTTCATGTTGTATATCATGATTGTAAAATAATAAATCATCTATAGGAAAGGGATGTTGAAGGAAAAATTTTATCCTTTTACCTTTATTTTTAACGCATTGATGATGTTCTTTTCCCTATAATGTTTTTTTGTTTCTTGGTCACTAAATATCGTATGATCATGTTCTCTATCACACTCTTATATTCTATAGTGTCATTTTCTCCCTCTATGTCCATATTTTAAATTCCTACTGTTGTTCTCCTTATTTTCGAACTCGATTATCAGTTATTTTATATGTCATTGATATTTCCATTTTCCTCTTTTAAAAATTATTTTTATTATCTAATTTTATTATTTTTGTTTCAATAAATGTATTTTTGAATCCTAAAAAGTGTTTTCCTTTAATGATCATATGTTTTATCTCCCACTCCATGGAATTGATTTTACAAAATATTTTAAACATTTTTTATTAGACATGTGAAAAAATTGGGAGATAAAATTTATATAAGGGGGTATATTGTAACACCACAAGATTCTAGAATTTATTTTATTTAAGTAATATATGATATATCATGTGGCATACACCACACTGGAATTTAACAAACCAAGATATAATATAGAAATATTATTATTTAAATATGAAAATTATGAATTAACCATTAGTTTGGAAGGTATGAATAAGAATAAACATATTATGAAATATAGTTATAAATTATATCCTAAATTAAATTAATTATAAATAATAAATTGATTATAAATTGGTTGGAAATGAAGATAACATCGTTTGAAGGTAAAAGTGATATTTTTCATAAAACTATTTTTATGTGTGAAACATATTTTTTACTTTAATAGATTAAATTAATCACTATTTAAAACCTATTATAAAAAATATATATAGATTTTAAATAAAATTTCATTAATTAACATTTATTTAATCATGTTTTTAGACAAGTAATGAGAATACTGTCATTTTATGCTTCAAAATAATTATTCTTCAAAAATGTTTTTACTACTCTTCAAGAATCAATGTTATAAATAATTTGTCACACTTTCATAAATTTTATTTTAAAAAAATAGATATAATTATTTAAATACTAATTCCATAATAGTCTTAGGATGATATTTTTTTTTCGGAAAATTTTTATTTTTGGTTAAATAGTGATAAATGTTGTTTTATTGCAAAACTATCATTTATTTTATTTAAATAAATTAATTTAAAATTTACATTATGTTTTGGGATTTTTTATGAAATTAAAATATACCTACATTAATTATATACAATCTAATTAATTAAAAAATAATTAGAATCATAATTAAAATTGGTATAATCTCTTTTTTTGGCATAAAAACACATCTCTAAAAAATGTTTTCCTTGCATTTTATGAATTTATATTAAAATTTATTTTTGTTACTTATTGGAATTGAATATAGAAAAATGGATTCCATATTTGGAATTAGTATGATCAAATTTGGAAAATAAGACCCTTTTTATTTTTAGTCATTATGAATAGTAACCATGACAAATATTTTCCACCACGACAAATGGTAACTCGGGTAATTAAGGTTAAAAATAATATGATAAGGCTTTAAAAATATATCTAAAAATTCATTTATTTATTTTTATGAGTTTATTTAGACGATTCAAATTCAATATTCTAATATAAGGAAACTTTGTTCCATTTTTTTTATAATGACCTACATATTATTTTAAGTAAAGAATCAATACAAAAGCTCACTATCTTTATTTTAATTTCTCTAACATATTTTAATAGGGATAAAACAGTGTTAAGATAGTTTTTAAATGGTTATTTAGAATATTAATATAGTTTTATTGGGATTTTAAATTATTTATATTATATAGTGATGATATAATTACCTTGAATTTTTACACATAGTTGACACAATGCTGAAGAAAGTAGTAGAAAAATTATGTTAAATGATTTTTAAAAAATAAAATTAATATATATTTTTCAGGAATTATAGTATTAAAATAATATAATATTTAATTATAAATTATAATATTTGGTAAATGTATTTATATTATAATTCCATTGCTGTCCTGATTTCATTGAAGTCAAATTAAATGAATAGTACATAAAATGACTTTAATGATATTATATGATAAAAAATAATATATTAAATGATCTAATTTTTTTAAATAATATTTAAATAAGAAAATTAGGATGTGAAATTGTTAAAATTTCATCCTTGTTCCATTTTTGAGCCACTTTCCACCTTATATGTAAATTTATAACCCTTGAAGAGTAAAAAATGTATCACCACAGTTATGGTTACAAAGGATTAACAAGGGGGTTAAAACAAAAGAAAATGTTTAAAATGAAACAAAAACACATCTAAATTTTATTGGTTAATGTTATTTTAACCTTATATTATCGTATATTTAAAACTATTTCAATTTGGTTCCACCTTAAATGATTATTATATTTTAAAGTTATTAATATTTAAAATTGTTCCACTTGCCTTACTTATATAAGGAAACCAAATATCCTAATTTTTTCACAAATTTTGAGCCATTTAGATCAAAACATATTTTGAAAAATCCACTCATAATCATTTTACCCATCACCTAGAGTCAATGTTCTCATAAAAATACCATCCCGGAAGTCTTAATGTTTAAGACAAATGTGGTTTCCTAAAGAATAGGTATAACTATTAATGGAGTTCTTTCACTTTCTTATTATTTTTCCTCTCATAATTATATAATAAACATTTTTATATAATACAATCTTTATCTACATTATAATAAAATTTTATTATGGCTATTTTACAACCCTTATCCATCTCCATCCCTATTCTATAAGAAACGAAAACATTACTTATGTGTATGTGTTGACTACCACCTTAATGAAAAGATGTGTTTCTTTTTTCATCACCACATCAAAAGGATGGATATTATGACAGACTTAATGAATATATATGATATTTATTTCATATGAATTATTTTTTAAAGATAATGTATTAGTTAAATTATTACTATTTCACCGATTAAAAAATGATAGCGCTGCTCATGAGTACGTGTGGACTACCACCTATACAAAGATATGTGATTCATGTTACACATACTACATTCATAGTTGATTAAAGAATTGTATTTAGTTTATAAAAATGATTATTGTTTCATTATTTATATTTTTGAGATGATGTAACCATAACCCCTTTGATGATGGTCACCCTACCGAAGTTGTTTTCTGATTATAAAACGAACACCCTCAAAACATGATACATTATCTTATCGGATTTAATAACTATCTAAGGAATGGTAATAAAAGAAATAGAAGGGATAATAATATGGAAATAAAACTAAAAAAGGTTCTTGATAAAGTAGAAAATTAAAATAAGTTTATTATACATGAGATAAATTATGTAAGTTGTGTGTTGGACTTGAGGTAAGATATTTATCTTCTCAATTTCTTTTCATTGAGACTTATTCCATTTTAAACACATGTTTTATTTTGGGTGGTGTATAAAAGACATCAAGGATGTATTTTATCATATATTTACTAAAATTATTTTTATTTACAAATAAATTTCAAGTTCACTTCTTCAATATCATTTTTGTTCAAATATTTCTTTCATGGGGGTTATGATTCAAAAGCTACCCGAAGTGACAAGAGGTTTATTAACTTAGTTTATTTTCATATGGTTATATTACATCTTAATTTTCTATATTATAAATAGATTACGAGTTCAATAAACTATGATTGTTTTATGTTGTATTACCACTTGTTTTATGTGGATTTATATTTTTCATACTTAATCACTTTATTGATTAATCCTCACTTTAATGTTACAATATTTGTAAGGTGTTTCTTAATTAAATTTCCTTTCATTGGGTAATATATATTCTTTATTAAATATTTTATTCCATGATTATGTGTGGAATTAAATCTAATAATTTTATATTTTATTTTTACTTCTTGTATGTTTATTTACATTTGTTACAAAAATTCACATTATTGATAAATTACCACTTCATTGTTATAATCTTTGTAAGAGTTTCTCATCTCCAATTTCCTTCAATGAGACATATTTCATGTTCTACACCATTATATATTTTATTTGGTGTTCTTAATATTACATGAATATATTTTAACATAATAGTTCATATTATTCATCGGATTTATGGAACTATATCATGTTATAACCTTCTATGATTGTTGATTTAAAAGTTACAAAATATATAAGTGTTTATTATTCATTATCATTTTTTATTTCGGATTTTTTATAATTAGATTTATATTGATGGAAATTAAAACCTATTTCTATTTTAAAAAATATCAATTTTCATCCAATCTGGTTATTTGTAGAGACTAAATTTTTTCCTTTAATTTCCCTCTTGCTACACTGGAATGTTCGAAAGGATGCTTTTAAGTAAAATTAATTTTGTTTTTTTATTTAGTCAAAAATCATTTTATTCCTTGTACATATTTTATTTAATATATTTTTTATATTTTTTTAATATTCAACATTGATTGATTAAATTCATTTCACCCATGTTTTACTTTCTATAAATAGTTTTAAATGGAACCTTCTTATCATTTCTTTAATGAGGTAATTTTTACCAATGGTGTGAAAAAATATTTATTTTAATGTTCACTACATGAATGACATTTTCCAACATCTTTACTGATATTTTCTTTGAATATTCATTTACATGTTTCTAGGGTTCTTTTCAAATATACATTTTTTCTATTGTTCTTGATTTTTTTTATTTTAAATAAGTGATTTCAAAATGAAAAATATGTTTTCCTTAAGATATTTTCAAGTTATATTTTTAATGTTTTTTGATATATGTCAACATCCTTTGATAAATATTTTTATTTATAGTGGATTTAATCAAATGATACCATCCACCCTATTTCTATGGATTGGTTTTGATCATGTTGTTCTATTAAATGATTGAAGAAAATATTAACATTTTATATGCTAGTTTATAGGACAAATGTTTATATTGACTATGTATTGAATTCTTTTTCATTTATTTTATATGATTAATGAATTAGAATTAGTAAATATTGGGTGGTTCCTATTATAACCCCTCAATTATTTGGTAAGTATCATTAGAAAAACAAAATTTTGTATTTGGTGTATGTCTTCCCAATTCCTTATGATTTCTTAGCATGATACCCTAACTGTTTGTTTATCATGTCTTTGAAAAGTGTCCTGACTATATGATTATGGTGGAAACAATTATACAGTCCATCATCATGAAATAATTTTTTTATATCCATGTGATTATTTTTGAAATTATACCATCCATGAATATATTCACATTTTATGATATTAGTTGTATAACATATATGATAATTATTTATCTCTTCAATATTACTCAGGATTTATTTATTCCATCTTAGTATCTATTGTATGATTCCCCTTACTGAGCATCTAATATCACCCTTTATTATATTTTCATTTCCCTAGGATACCAAGTAGGGATCTATGAATTATTTTAGGGATAAATTAAAAGAAATGGTATTGTTCTCACTAGAATTTTAAGTTGTATTTTATGTCTTTGAATGAAATGTAAGAATCTTGTATATATCTAGTCACTCAAGATTGTTAAACTATTTAATATATTGATATGTGATCACTTGTATATTTTGTAAATGTAGTAAAATAACTATCATCTCTAGATTTCTATATTCATGGTGCTACATCGGCGAATCAACCTTTTTTAGGGATATAATAGATTAGTGATTCACAATTGGTTATATAAAAAATTAATTCATTATCATTGTTAGATTCATGGGTTGTTATTTTATAATTTATATCATGTATCATAACAAAGTGGATGATAATTGATGATGGGAAAACCCAAGAGGGTGACGTACAACAAACACATCACACACCTAAGACTCAAGGAAGAGATAATAGATCAATTTTCAAAGAAAGGGTGGTTGGAATCTGATTTTTTTGCCTAAAATTGAATTCAGGTAATGATATTTAGGTAACACAGTGGAAATCATGATGAGGGAAGTTTAACAATGAAGTTTATGGGAGAATAGGAGATTTATAAAGAAAAACTTAATACCCATCTTATAGTTCATAAGAACAAACACTATGTATCTCATATGTGTGATGATAGGGTTTTAGTTAGAGTTAAATATCACATGACCATGTGATGGGGCCAATAGACCATGTAATCACTTCCACACAGCTTGGTGTGTACTTGGAATATATGCCTAAGAACCTATGTGACCCCACATGTTGTGTGAGTTGGGACACATTCCATATACCCTTAGTGATATACGACTTAGGAATCAAAGCACATATCAAGTGCTGAACCCATACCCACAAACTATGTAGATCATTATATACACCATGTAGATTTTCTTTTACACACCATGTCGGGAATTAATGCATGGACAGGTTGACAACTTGAGGTGACATGCAGTGTACCACATTGGATAAATCATGTAATTTCGTTTATATTGGTTTTGGGCCTTAATGTTTTCCCCATTGAGTTAAATTCCATATGGAATGTGATGGTGGGTTAATTTATGAATATATAGATGAAAATAAATTTGAAGTGATTAATTATTGATTAAATTAGAATTAAAATGGCTGGGATTTGATCTCCGGTAAGCTTAGTGAGTAGAAACCCATCCTGATAGGAGAGTTACATGTTGAAAAAGTTTCCTTTTTCCCATCTTGTGGTAGGGTCAATAATGTCCCCCCCCCTGAGATTTCGGTGTGGGATCCTCTAACTATGGATTATATTGGTCTAGTATCCACCCTACTATTTTGAGGAGGGGGATACTCTATATGTGGAGTCAGTATCCCCCCATATAACAAGCCAAGGATGGGAGTGGGATCCTCTACTAGGGTCAAAATCCCTCTACACTAATAGGGGTGTAGTACCATCTATTATATATACATTCTGGATACACAAGTTAATGAAACCAATACATTTAAGTACTTTTTAGGCATTTATAATCCTTTGGAATACTATGAATACTGAGACCATATGTTTATTGTTGAGTACTCCCACTAGTATGTTTGAGTTCTTATTTTCTCACTACCCTCTTTATTATAGTTTTGATCCAGTTAGTTTTTTATTATTTACTTCTTGGTGAATTTGGTGAATCCAATTGGGTATTTCTATACTCACCCATATATGGGTCCTACCCACATGTATCATATATTATACAGATGATAGGATGATTGAAAGAGATTTTGGTGGACCTAGTGAGATTGGTGCTTTGTGGTGAGTGGTAGAAAAGGTAGAATGATCCTGGTTTATCATTTTAGGTTTCAGGATGAAACACTAGTATTTTTGATTGTTAGTATAGGCCTATATTATAGTTTAAGGCTAGTATTTTTCCTTTCATACTTTTTTATGACCTTTCATAGTCATCTGTGGGTTGTTAGAGGGTTTTCATGAACTCATTATTCCAGTTGTTTACAATTCCATATTTATTTGGAGTATATATAGATATGTGTGTGTATTTATAGGTACATTAGTTTATGGTCTCCCATTTATGTGATATTCTTAATAGGTTTTATTCACCAGCATATGGCCTATTGGAAGATGTATTTTTTGTGGAAAACTCAATTTACTACTATCTAAGTGGGCTATGGTGGGTCAGGTCATGTCAAAGTAGTATCAGAGAAGAGGATTCCTGGAATTTTGTTTAGAGAGAGATTAGTTGTGAGGATTGGTTTTTTAATTAAGGAAATAATGTTTAAGGGTATTAAGATTTGGTCTTAGGTTAGGGACCACCATTATTTTTTGGTGACCAATGTATTATTTCACTAGGACTTTGACAACCAACTAGTTGAATTGGTACAGTAAGACACTATTGGCAAAGAAAACAATAGTACATGAATCATATAAGAATATGTTTTTGGTGTCCATGTTATTCTAGATTTAGTTTTATTGGTTTGTTCTATTGTAAATTATATATATTGATGATTTTATGATTCCTCTATATAAAAAACCAACCACGATTCAATAATAGGATCATGATTACGATCGAATTAGAATTGAGGCATCAGTTTAGGAGCATTTTCAAGTTGTGTCTCTTAAAAGTGGACAATGAGTGATACTTACACCCTTTAAGTACTGAGAATAACCGAATATAATATATTATGCTAATGTTTTTCTATATACATTGAATCAGATTATTCCAATAATATAGGGTTATAATATGAATATATTGAGCGCGCTTCACAATTTTATGAGGTAGAGGTTGCCCAGGTTTCTAGATGAGTGAGACCTGTAGACAACATGTGACTGGCTAGATTAAATATTTAATATATTCTACCTTGTTAGGATATATCCTTACCAAATGATGTTTCTAGAAGAAATACTTCTCCATATATCCAAAGAATGATGATGGAGTTTTGTGACTCAGAAGATGTATGAGGAAACCATTCCATGGGCCATGTTTTTCCATCTATTTCAAGATGAATATTTCATAGTGGCTCTAAGATCAGTGTGAATATATGATATTCTTGAGAAAAAAGGGTATAATGTATCTATATGATAATATGTAGAGGTTTATCATCCTCACACAATACACTATGAACATGGTTCATGATGGGTACTTCAGAACGTGAATGTTCTAGTAAATCCTTCAGATATATATTCATGTTGGATTAGTGTACCTATTCATCCATATCAATGATGGGGTGATTGAGAGAGATAAAATGGTGGATAAATTGTGGTTTAATGTTATATAGTGTTAGGGGAGGTATGTATCCATTGTGTATAAGAGTTATTCATATCGGGTGGAAGATGAAATGTCATTGGATCATGACACAATAGTTGCTCACATACTCTGGATTATATATAGGGATTGAAAATATAGGAATCCTAGAGGGGACCAGGTCAACCAGGTGATAGGAGATATTTCTCCAATGTGGGTTAGGTTCATATTGCTTATGATTTATTGACCATTTAGGTGGATGAAAATAGACATGGGTTAAATTAGCTATTGATGTAGTGTTAGGTAGATGATCACGGGGATCCACAGGGAAGTAATCATGGAATGTGATTTGGGAGGACTGTAGGAGGTGGTCAAAATTATGATATGATACTACCAACACCACCTCTAGGTGTTCCATACCAAACTTAGGGATTTTTTGGTCAGGGATGAAGTCAGTTGAATGCAATAGAGGCTTATGACCTAGAATCATTTGACATGATATGAGGTAAGATCTATGTATTGTCTTCCTTACCACAAAATTTTATAGGAATAATAAAAAACCATTTATTCCTAAACTTATACCTTAGATTACAACTTAATATTACATCAATTCCTCCATGCGGAACTCTATGGTTAGAGACCCCTATAAGAGGAGATTCAATAATAATAGTATTTTACTGGTATCGTGAATTGGATGTTAGATGAGATAATTTCTAATGGAACCTCTCCATAGATGTGATGAGTCTGCATGATTTCATTATGGGCATGGACTATTTATCTTCTATCCATGCCCAGATTGACTATTTCTAGAGGAGGATAGGGTGTAATCAAGTTTAAATGTTGAGATTTTCCTTTACTATAAAGAAAGAGTTCTATATGCAGTAGTCTAGGATCATGTGTAGGATATTTTAGAAGATTTATGATCAGTTGGCTAGAATGAATATTGGTGTAGTATAATCAATACTTGTTCACTTCCCAACAATGGTAAAGGAGTACCAAGATATATTCTCCAAAGTTATGCATGATTTACCTCCTCACCTAGTTGTATGATTTTTCATTAACTTGTTTCTCTTGAACATACCTGAATCTTCAATATGATATCATATTCCCCCCACTAATCTTCAAGAGTGGAGGGTGCTATGGGAGTTCCTTAATTGGAAAGGATTTATTAGACCCAGTGTGCCTCATTGGGAATATCTTGTATTTATTTAATAAGTAGGATGATATACTAAGGTTTTGTGTGGATTTCCATCACATGAACTTGGTATTTATCAATAATTATTATCCATTACAAAGAATTGATGACCTCTCCGATCAATTGAAAGGGAAAAAGTGGCTCTTGATGATCAAACACATTTAAGGTCATTAAAAATTGCGGGTTTTGGAGAGGGATATATGAAAGAAATCATTTCATTATCACTAAGTTCACAATGAGTACTTGGTGATTCACTTTGGTATGAAGAACACCCACATGTGGTGTTTTTGAAACCCATAAACCAAATCTTCTTGCCTTTCCTAGACCAGTTTGTAGTGGTATTTATTGATGACATTATCATTTACCAAGTGATAGAGGCTAATCATGAAAATATTTTGGGGATGATCCTAGACATACTTTGAGAGTGTCAGTTATATGGGATACTGATGAAGTGATAGTTCTGTATTAGAGAGGTCAACTGTCTAGGAGATGTTATCTCAAAGGAGGTAGTATATATGGGATCAAAAAAGATCATGGTAGTTCTAGCTTCAATCCACACAAGAGTGTGATAGAGTTTCAAATATTCCATGGGTTGGATAACTATTTTGTAAGATTCATGATCTATTTATCCAAGTTATCAACTCCATTAATTCCTTAATCCAAAAGGCTCAAACTTTTAATTGGTCAAAGAAATTTCATAAGTCCGTTGAAGAGTTGTATTAGAGGTTAAAAAGATCTCCCATCATGGGTTTTTATGAATAGAGTGTTGATTATGTGGTGTTCTTTAAAGAATCTAGAGTCAGGATTGAGTGTTTTTTGATTCAATGGTAGGTGGAGATTACTTACATATCCCATAAGTTGAGACAACCTAAATAGAACTATGAAACCCATGATTTGGAGATATTGTCTATGGTATTTTCCCCTAAGACTTGGTGAAATGTTCTTATTAGAGAGTGGTTTATTATTTATTCAGAGCTCAAGTTTCCTTGGTATATCTACACCTAGAGTTCATATAGTACTATGAATTTGAGAAATTCTACAATTTTAGGAAATAGAATATGGTGGAAGATGATCTCATAGGAAATATATTTCTATTTTTCTAAATCATATGTGAAGTTGACCTCATTATAATTGTAATTGGTAGATGATGAAGGATAATCATACCTCCAATCCTTATTTATGACCCTATACTTTTACAACTTGAGAAGAAAGATATCCTAGAGATTTTGATTATATGGTCATAGAAAATGCTCTTAATGGATTATCTAAATACGAGGAACATTTCAAACTCTTCCAAGGATATGTCATGGTGTAGATCATGATCTAAAGGGAGGTTATATGAATGTTACACACATATACCATAGTAATATATCCTAGATTGTAGAATATTTGCCAGGATCTTTAAAGTATTTTTTGTGGCTAGGGATAGAGAAGAAAGTTTCAGAGTTTGTTTCTTGATGTCTAACTGTCAATAGGTGAAGGATGAACATTAGGTTCCAATAAGTTTCTCAATGAATAATGATGCACTATAATGGAATTGTGATGGTATATACATCGATTTAGTGATGGGATATCCATGTATGGTAAGAGGTAATGATGTTACCTAGGTGATTGTAGTCTGAATCACTAAGTTTGACCCCTTCTTAACCATCCAAGAAAAGAGTTCAGAGGAAATATTTAGATTCTAATATATTCAAGAGACCATCTAACTTCTTGTCTTCCCTTGAATATTGTTTTTTATCATGATTATTATTAAATGTATTAGTTATGAAGAGGTTTTATAGAGTCTTTTGATACTCATTCAGGGATGACTATGATGTTCCATCCATAGATATATCAAGTAGACCATTCCAGTTATGGTGAACATGTTGTAGGATTTTATATTGGATTTTGACTAAATCTTGGAAGATCACCTAACTTTAGTGTAGTTTGTTTAAAAAATACCATCACTATACTATTGGTTTAGAGCCTTTTAAGGACATATTTGGGAGACCCATCATGTCACCAATATGTTAGTCTAATATGGGTGAATCAACAGTTATGGGGATAGAGTTAGTTTGAGATGTTATAGAGAAAGTGTATATAATCATGGAGAAAATGAGGGAAGTTAAAATCCTTCATAATTCCTGCATGTACTGATCATGGAGGCCTTTAGAGTATTTCAATAGAGACCATACATTTCTAAAGGTCTCACCTCATTGTGGTTTATAGAGATATTTCTAGGGTGGTAAGCTATCATTAATATATTTTATATTGTACATAGTATTAGTGAGGTTGTTTTCCAATTGTATTTACCTATTTACTTGAAAATAATTCGTAAAATAACCCACATATTATAGTTGAAGAGATAATTTAATGATCCATCACATGATATTAATTGGGGTGATCTATACATTGAAGATGAAGAAACCTTTTTACAGTACCTGATGGCGATTGAGGATCAGCAAGAAAAATATTCATGGGAAGATGATTCGCCTTCCAAGTGTTCTTTGGAAGCATGCTAATATTTAGGATAGATCATGAGATTTGTAGAATAAGATACGAGATTAACACCCTCACGTGTTTGAGTAGTTCCTTATTTTTAGGATGAAAATTCTTAAAGGCAGGGAGAGTTTAATGAATCTATATTTTTTAAGTAAACCCTTTAAAAAATTTCAAAAATATTTTAGAATCTAGTCATAGAGTTGGCATGGAGTTTGAGAGTCACATATCCTCAAGTTCAACATATTAAAACCATTAAATATATTTACTTTCATGTTCACATAATTTTTTAAATAATGGAATTATTCTTTAAAATATCCTCATATGGAGAAACTAAGACCCCCTTGGGATCTAGAACATGAGTTTTACCACAGACATGACATAAGGTTTGTTCACATCGAAATATTATTCGATAAACATTTTTTGATGGATATTAGGAGAATTTAACTTACTAAGTCAAGTAATTAATTTAAGTGTGTAATTAGAACTCTATCCTGGAATATATATATCTATAATCCATGTTATAGCCATTCCATAGGAATAATCGCATATCCCTATGAGATTAAAAGTTAGAGGGAGCCTCCATGGGGAGGGTCTCTGATGAGGAACATAGAAGGGTCATTAATCGGTGGTCAGAATCAATAGAACACTCCATTAATATCAAAAAATATTCTTTCATCATTATAAATTGATCCAACATCGAGGTAGTGATTTTGATTTTTTTTGGTTTTACTCCATTTCATTATGTTATTGTGAATGTTGATCAATTATCCCTAGTTTGAATCCAAGTTCATAACTTATATAGACCTATTAATTTACTATTTTTCTATATTTATGAACATAGATTTTCTTCAGACTTGGATGATTTGTTTCATTCTTGATTCTTTGATTTACACTATCATTGATGGATAAATTGGGCATGACCATAATTTAATACACTTACTTTTGTAGTTTACTTATTTCCCTTATTTTTTTTGTACGTTCGGTACTGATATCCATTTGTCCAGTGATATAGCCTTTTCAACATACCAAATAAAAAAGTAATTAATGATCAGTTACTTAGGAAATTACTGTGAAATCATTGCTAGATTCACAGATTTCTATTGTGGATCTGAAATCAAGAATCATAGTATAGAGGATGATTCACGATGAGGGGGAAACCCAAGGGGGTGATGGATGATAGATTTTTCACACACCAAAAAGAGAAATAGATGATGATATATATCATTTATAATGGAGCATGGATGGAATATTATTTTTTACATGGAATTAGTGATGGTCAATGTGTTTTGTTTGTATCATGGTGGAAAAAAAGTAAATGTTGTCGAAGATGCAAGGCCTATGGGAAAAGATTAACATTCTAAATAAAACCTGACTATACGATGTATAGTTTGGAAGATAAAAAGTCGTGTGTCTCATTATCATAACACTAGGGTATGATTTAGATTTAAACATCACATGGTCATATTTATAGATTTACACACTATGTGATCCTTTCCATCCATATCACCATGAATATTACATGCCCAAGAACTCAAGTGACCCCACACACCATTTGCATTAGGGCACATTCCCCGTACCTTCTATGATACGTGACACTTCTAGTGAGATACACATTGATAGTCAAACATAAATCAAAAAATTTTATAGCTCATTACACATGTTGTTCAATTTTTCTTTTTCATTCCATGTCGGGCATCAGTGCATAACTAAGTAGAGAACTTGAGGTGACATTCCATGTAACCCTTTAGACACACCATGTACTTTTCGTTGACATAGTTTATGGGTTTTCATTAGTCCCCTTTGAGTAGAATTATATATAGAATACAATGATGTATTCATTTATTAAGATAGATATGTGAATCAATGTGAAGTGAGTGTGACTGAACACATCAATATTATAGAGATGGGTCCTTGCTCTCAGGTGTGATTAGAGAGTAGAAACCTACCCTAAAAAGAGAGTTACACCCGAACAAAGTTTTCTATTATCATCCTTAAGAAAGGTTGGGAATACCCACCCCATGGGGTTGGGTCTTGAGATCCTATACCTATAGATCTGATTGGTATATTATACCAATATTATTATGAATTACAAGATCATCTATCTACAGGTTCAGTATACCCCATGTCTAATGAGATCAGGTGGGGCGCGAGATCCTCTACTAGGGTTGAAATCACCCTATACTTCTAGGGGTGTGGGATAATCCATTATAGTTTCAAAGAGGTTTTAATGGTTAATGGAACATACATATTTAAGTCCTTTTAGTCATTCAAAATCCTTGTTCTGGCGGTATAAAATGAGAATGTACATCAAGGCTTGAATGATCCCATTAGAATATAAGGACTCTCCTTCCCTCACTAACCTCTTGATTATAGGTTTTATATAACTCTATATTGATTCTGTACTTTTTAGGGATTTAGGGGTCTGCTATTATGTATATATATACTCACCCATGTGTAAGAACTTCTCAAAAGTGTTGTGTCTTATGAATTTAAAAGGCTGATCAACTGATATCACAGTGGACATAGGTGGATCAAGATCATTGGTGTTTGGTGGATGAGGTAGCATGATTTTGGTTTAGATTTAGAGGTTGTGGGATGAGAAATTACTCTATTTTACTGTTATTTTAGATTCAAATTTTGTTTTTTGGGCCTATATTTTTACCCTCATACTTTGGTTATGACCCATCATTCTCATTTTTGGGTTTGTTAAAGGCTGTTCATGAATTTATTATTCTAGTTGTTCACTATTCTGTACTAAAAGAGTGTGTATCATGATACATGTTTGTGTGAACATGTATATTATTCTATGACCTCTCATTTATGTGATAAACTTATTTAGTTCTATTCAACATCCCCTAGACTATTGGAGAGGGTATTGGGGTGGCAAACTTGATGTATAGCCTTCCAAATGGGCCTTAGTGGGTTGGGTAATGTTAGAGTGGAATCAAAAAATAAAATTTCATAGGATGGATCTTTGAGATAAAAGAATTGGGAATATTGGTTTAGGTTATAATGAAACTATGTTTAGGTGTATTGTGTTTGGATTAAGGTACATGGACCTCTGTGATTGTGGAAAAAACAATGTATCCATTCCCTAGGACTCTGATAACCTACTTATCAACTCGATATATCGAGACACTAGTTGTAGGGGAAAAATAATATATACATCATATATTAATGGGTTTTTTGTTTACATGTACATATTTAATTTTATCGATATATATTCTTTATTGACCAAGGTTAATATCGATAATTTTAAGATGCCTCCTCATAAAAACCATCTATGATTTTATGATAGGATCACGATGATGATTAGATTAATTATGAGGCCTCAGTTTAGTGACATGATCATGAGTTATTTCCTATGGGTGGATAATGATCAGTACTTCTTCCCATTGAGTAGAAGTAGAACTACCTATGATATTATAAGTCGATGTTTTTCTATTCAATATTTAGTATATTGTTCCAAAATTTCATAGTGATGATGTATGTAGGCTGACTATGCTTCATATTTTTTATAGATAGAGGACACCCATGTTCTGGGGTGAGTCAGACCTATAGTTAGAAAAGGACTAGATAGGGTCAATGTTTTATGTCTTCCACCATGTTAGGACCCATCCTAACCAGATGGTGTTTCTAATGTATAGTCTTCTCCATGGATCAAAAATGTGATGGTGGTGTTTGGTGATTTAAATGGAGGAGGAGACAACCATTTCATGGGACGAGTTTAGGCATCCCATTCGAGATTAATATTTCCCAACAACACTATGATCAGTAAAAATCTAGGAGATTCTTGAGAAACAATAGAGAATAATTTTAGTCACTGAGTATGCATCATGGTTTACTAACCAAATGTGATATCCACTTGTCAATGTTTGTGATGGGTTCTTCAAAGAATGGGAGTTCAAGTTTGTAATTCGTCGAGATATTTAAGATGAAATATTTACCCTCTATATCTCTACCTACAATTGGGTTCTGGAGTAATAACTGGTGATGGAGAAATTTTTGGATGAAGGATATAAATTGGTAGGGGAGTTTAGATTCAACCCTATGGTAGATTTATCCATCAAGAATGAAAAAAATTTGTTTTATCACAATGTAAGAGGTAGACACATGCTCATGATATGATGTAGGGATCAACATTGTAGGGCTCCCTAGGGGATAAAATTAGATAAGGTATGAGAGATTCTTTTCTTTCAGGGGCCATGATCATATCATCAGGGATTACCAAACACTCTATGTGGTAGTAGATAAATATACAATAGATGGTTCATTGAGGAACAGGTGGTGACAAGAGCATGGTGATCAATCGGGTAGTAGTAGTAGTTTAGGTTCTAGGACGACTGTAAGGGTGGCCAAAATTATGATCCAATAACACCACCACCACCTCTAGGTGTCTGACTTTAGGCTTAGGGAAATGGAAGATAGGGATGTAGTCAACTGGAAGTAGTAGAGTTTTTTGAACCAAAGGCTCCTAACATGATACATGGCATAATCTACGTATTTTCTAGCTTTGAATAAGTTATGATAAAAACAACTTGATCCGTTACTTACTTTTCTTATCCCTTGTTTGAGAATAATAAATTACAACATATCATTTATCTCAATATATAGGGTTAGAGATCCAACATGAGGATATTAAACAATCACACTTTTCTTTTAGTCGCGTGACTTAGATCATAAAGGTGATAATTTATCATCAGATATCATCACAACTATGATGAGACTGTATGATGACATTCTTGTTATGGATTGTTTATCTATCATCCATACCAAAATTTTATATTTTGGATATAGGATTTGATTTTCTTAGTCCAACATGTCATGATTTTCCACCACTGGATATAAGGAATTCTAGACAAATAAGGATGGGAACTAGTGTAGAAGATTGTAATCAATTTTCTCATAAATTGCGTGGCATGTCTATTGGTGAAACAAATATAGAAGATGTTCAGTTCCAAGTAGTGGTAGAATTGTAACTAGATGTCATACCCAATGATTCAATTGGTTTACCACCTCATTATAAGGTTGAATTTTGAATTGAATTATATCCCAAGACTAATTTGATATATTTAGTAGCGTATCAATTGACCTATGTTGAGATTAAATAGTTTAGGGTTCTTTTGGAGGACCTTAAGATTAAAAAATTTATTAGACCTGATGTTTTCCAATGGGAATCAACTATTTTATTTTAAAATAAAGATGATGGGAGCCTGAGGTTGTGTTTAGATTACTGTCACTTAAACAAAGTAACTATTAAGGATAGGTATCCACTACTGAGAATTGATGACCTTTTTGATCTGTTTAATGGGGAATTTTTTTCTCAATGATTAACCTCAACTCTATTTATCACTAAACATGAGTTCATGAGGAGGACATATCGAAGACGACATTCCAATATCTCTATGGTAACTATGAGTACCCGGTGATTCATTTGGGATAATTAATTACCATATGGTGTTAATGGGAAGCAGGTACCCAATCTTTATTCCATTCTTAGAATGGTTTATATTCATCATTATTGATGAAATTCTCATTTACTCAGCATCATAGGCAGAGCATGAATAACATTTTAGGATAATTCTAGATTAACATAATGATAATTAGATATATGGACAACATATGAAGTGTTAGTTATATATTATAGAGGTCCACTTCCTAGGATATGTTATCATAGATGAGCGAGTAGCTATGGAACAAAAAACATTGAAATTGTTATATCCTAGAATCCACCCATGAATGTGATAAAGGTTCATAGCCTCCTTAGGTTAGGTAGAAATTAATAGAGATTAATACTAGATTTATCTGGGATCACAACTCAATTTACTAAATTTAATCGAATGTGGAAGACTTTATATTGGTCAGAGAATTTATAAATGGAATTCATGGAGTTGTGGGACAAGTTTACTAGTGATTCCATCCCAAGGTTAATTAAAAAAGGGGTTGAGTATGTGGTGTTCTCTGATGCCAATAGGGTTGGGTTTGGGTGTGTGTTGTTATAGAGGCAGGCAATGATCACTTAAAAATCCCAAAAGATGGAACCCCATGTATAATACTATATAGACCATGACTTAGATGTTGAGGTCATGATGTTTTACTTGATGAATTAGTCAGAACAATTTTTGTGTGATAGGTTTATTATCTATTCCATATAAAATATTCTTAGGTACATATTTACCTAGCAAGATCTCAGCCTAAGAAAGAGGGGATGGATGGAGTTCCTACAGGACTATGACTTTGAGGTAGTATATAATTTAGGGAAAAGAATTATGTTAGAGAATTATCTAAGTGGGGAATATTTTTCTAGATTAATAAGTGAGGTATTGGAGAAGTTTTTGCATATTAGTTATCCTTAGAGGTTGAGGGAGAAGTCTCATACCTCAAATCAATGGTTGTAACCTATCCTCTTCTACAACATTTGATGGAAGTAAAACCCAAATATTTTTATTTCAAGGTTTGGAGTGACCAGATATTTTTAGAACATGGTCCTGATGGATTATAAAAAGGTTGGGAGAGTATCAACCTCTTCCAAGGAGTGATCTTGTTAGTGATTATGCTCTGAGAGGAGTTGTTGAGAGTGTTCCATATATCTCTATTTGCAGTATATCCTGGAGTTACAAAGATTCACCAAGTTTTTTTGTGGAAATTTTGGTGGCCATGAATAAAGAAGAGAATTTTAGATTTCATCTCTTGATACGTCAACTATCTTTAGGTAATGGCCATACACCATGTTCTAGTGGGTTTGGCCTAGCCCCTTAAGGTAGTAGAATGGAAGTGGGTTAGCATATATATGGATTTAATGAAGGAATTTACATGGATAATGAGAGTTAATGACACTATTTGGGTGATTTTAGGCTAACTAGATAATTTATCCAACTTCCTTTCCATCATAGATAAATGTTTTGTGAAAATATTTTAATGCCTCTATGTTCAAGAGATCACTCAAATTCATGCCTCAATGATTTTCTCATATCATGATGTTCATTTATCATCTTGGTTATGAATAGTTTTTAAAGAGGATTAATGGACTCAATTTTGGATTAGAATGACATTCCATCCCTAGAAAAATGACTAGAACAAGAGTACTATTCATTTCTGAGATGATAGACTGCATGATTGCATGTTGGATTTGGGATGAAGCTGGGATGATCACCTATCCTTAGAATATTTTACATGAAACAAAATCTATCACTCTACTATTGGTATTACACCTTTTTAGGACTAATATGGGTTAAATTTTAGGTTACCACTATGCTAGTTATAGTTGGTAAAATTTTCACTTATAGGGATAAAATTACTTTAAACAATGATGAAGAAAGTGTAGATTATTCAAAAGTAAATGAGAACAATCGAGGGGTGTTATAATTACTACTCAAACTGATGAATAAGGCATTCAATGTTTAATGAAGGATATCTTGTGTTCTTGAAGGTCTCACCTCAATGTGGTCTGTATAGATTTATCTAGTGTAAAAAAATATATTTGAGGTTCATCAAACCATTTTAGATTATACATAGGATCAGTGAGGCTTAATACTACGTAAATTTAGCTCTATAATTGAACCAAGTTTAAGATTTCTTCTAAATAACGCAATATAAGGGATACATACATGATACATACCATGTTATTGATTGTCCTGAGAATGAAATTGTAGACACATCTATATTTTATGATTACATGATGGTGATCCAAGATTTAAAGGTGATAATACTTCATTGGTGGATTGTTCCCCTATTGCGTGTTCTTAGGATGATTTAGAATATTTTGGAGAGATTGTGGGAGTGGGATAAACAGATGTGATCTTAGTAACATCACATATTTGAGTAGTTAATACTTTTTTTGATGAAAGTTCTTGAAGGTGGGGAGAGTATAATAACTTTATTATTTTTAACTGAACCATTTATTAATCATAAATATTATTTTTTGTTCTATTAATGGAGTTGATGTAAAGTTTTAGGTGTCTTTGTATCCCATGATCAATTTTTAAAAAATATTAATTATATTAACTCACTTGAGCACAAAATTTAGTAAACAATGGATTTCATCCCAAACAGAGTCTCAGATTGGGAAAATGATAACGCCTTGGGATATGGAATGAGTTTTTACCCTAGGTGTGATATAAGGTTCATTATAGTTGATGAGAAGCCATAGGAGGATGTTTTAGGAATTAAATTAATTAAATTAAATAATTAATTTAATTGTCTAATTATACATCTAAATTAAAAAATATCTATATAATTCCTATTATATCCATTTCCCTAGGGTTATCCACATAACCCTAGGAGATTGAGAGTGAGTGGGAGACTCAATAGGGAGATACTTTGATGAGAAATGAGGAAGGTTCTTGGATCATTGATCAAAATCAAAATAACTCATCATAGAAATCGATATAGATTCATTATTCATCAGTAATACATTAAAAAAAGTGGCATGGATTTTGATTTCAATGGTTTTACCCTATTTAATTATGTTTTTACAATCATAGATCAATTTTCCCGAAATTTATTCCATGAACAGACCCTGTAGGGCACTTTTAATTTATTATTTTTCTTCATTTATGAACTTGGATATTATTCTTCAACATAATTTGTGTCACTTACTAAACTCTTTGATTTATACCATCAATTATGTCAAAATTGAGTATATCCATTGAATATTACTCTTATCAATTTCCCCATATTTTTTCATGTGTTCATCATTTGTAATCTATTTTTTTAATGATTTAATCTTTTCCACAAACTGAATGGATTAGAGATTTATGATCGGTTACATGGAATATTATTGTGGGATCATTATTGGATTCATAGGTTTTCATTGTGTATTTAATATTAATGATATCAACATAGAGGATGATAAAAAATGATGGGAAAACCCAAGGGGGAGAAAAACAATAGATGTTTCACACACTGATGGTTCAAAGAGGCAATAAAAGATCATTTTTATTATAAAGTTTGGATATAATTTGGTTTTTGGGATGAAATTGATGTTATACAATGTGTTTTGTGGGTATCATAAAATAAATAATCAAGAAGGTAGTTAAAATAGATAATATTGTGGGAGAGGATAAACTTTAGGAAGAAAACCCAACTACATGAAATGTAGTTTAGAAGAACATACATGACTTGTCTCATTAGTGCGGTTCTAGGGTTTAAGTTGGAGTTTATTATCACATGACCATATGGATAGGCCCGCACAACATATTATCCTTATCAGTAATCTTAATGTGTACTAGGAATAAATTATTTGGAACTGATATGACTCGACATGCAGTGTGTGTTGGGGAACATGTCGTGTACCCTCGGTGATGCACCACTTGAGCATTGGGGAACATTTTGAGTGATAAACCCAAACCCAAATATTATTTAAATCATTCCACACACCATGTTGTTTTTATGTTTCATTATAAATTGAGTGTTAGTGGAATAACTTTTTTGTGACTTGAGGTGACACAACATATACGCAATAGACATGTAATGTCCTCTTATTTGACATGGTTTGGGGTCTTCATGAAATCCCATATGAGAAATATTCTATTTGGAATGTGATGTTGGATTCATTTATGAATATAGAGATAATAATATAGGTTATGTGAGCATGACCAACCACATTAGTGCTACAGATACCAGGCTTGGATCTTGGGATTTCTTCACTTGTGATAGCCCACCCTAAAAAGTCTCCAAGATGAAGTTTGCTCTTACATTTCCTATGAATGTTCATAAATCAATCATGGTATTTGGGGATGAGATTTATTATATTGGGATGATATTGGTTTGGTACACCCCAACTATTATGAGGCACAAGATCCTCTATATCTAGGTAGGTATCCCCTATGTCTAATGAGATTGGGAACAAGATCCTCTAATAGGGACATAATCCATCAACACTGATAGGGGGATGATATCCTTCATTATATTAAAAAAAAGGCTATGTGGGTTAATTTAATAGATATATTTAAGTCTTTGTTAGGAATTAAAAATCCAATGATTGTATTTGAATGTCGATATCTTACTCCAAGGCTTGAGTACCCCCTTTGGAATATCCATGTTCTTCTTGTCTCACTACCCTCATGATTATGGTTTTGATTTGAATCACCCAGGAAGCATTAAATCTAAGTGATTTCTTGTTTTCATAATTATTATGTACATACACACCATTGTATAGGATTTTCCCATATGTGTTGTGTCTTATGTGGATGACAAGATGATCAACAGAGATCTAGGTGGAACTAGAAAAAGTTATTCTTGGTGGTTCTTGGTGATAGATCTAGCATGTTCTTATTTTATACTTAGAGGTTTTACTCTTAGACAAAAAACTTTTTTATTGTTATATTGGACTCATATTCTAGTTTCTGGGACAATATTTTTCCCCTTGTATTTTTTATGATATATAATTCTCATTTGTGGGTTTTTAGAGGTTGTACATGAATTTATTATTCCATTTTTTATTATTCCATATTGGTTTGGTGTGTGTATATATATATATGAATCTTTATACAATTTCAATTAGGATAAGGACTCCTTATTGTGTGATATGCCTACTCAGTGCTACTCACTAGCCCATGGCCTACTAGAGCCAGTATTGAGGTGGTACACCCAACTTACTGACAAAAAGCTAGGCCTCAATGGGTTAGATCATGTTATAATGATTTTCCTTATGAACACTTCTTATCCCTAGATACAAGTATCTAACTATTTAAGAGGTCATATCAATAATTGATCACCATATGATTATCCTGAAGTATTCCATCATCTATAAAAAATATATATAAGTGGGTGAGTATTACATTTTATGATTTTTCATCATGGAATTTTATGGAATGGGACCTCACACATATGATAAATCCTAACACCATATCCATTTAGTATTTTTGGATATGTATTTAATTATGAATTATATCGGGTATCATGTAAATTATCAATGAATATTTTGGTAGGAAATAATCTTAAACATAAAAATTATAATTTTGGGATATTTGAGCACGTAACTCCACCTTTTCTGTCTTTGAGTAACAGGTTTGAAGGTTTGTATGATGGTTTGATGGCCGAGGGGCTGAAGGAGGCTGGTCTTACTAGAGGGATTGATGGTGAGGAGGCTCTATTGAGACAACCGATTGAAGGCTTGGAAGATGAACCCATTGGCGACATGGGACTTCCAGATAGTCAGCCGGTCAAAGCATGCAGAGAGACTACATGTGAGGTGGCTCTAGAGAGTCAGTTAGTGGATATTACACTGGCTAGAGTCAGGGGGCCTGATATTGTTGGGTTGATAGTGGAAGACAACCACATTATGGTCAAGAGATCCAATAAGGTTGAAACAGATAAGAGTCTGGATCTTCAGGTTGGTGGTGGTGTGAAGGAGGTTGCTGCGGTGGCTATGAAAAATGTTTTTCCAGAAGGGGAATACCTTCCTTTGATGGATTTTAATACTCCAGATCAATGGAGGGAGAAAAATTCTAAGAGTCCTATCTCTGGTTTAGGGGATAAGATTGGTAAAGGAAAGAGGGTCTCTGGGGGAGGTAAAGAAAATGTGATTGGCCCAGTTGGTTGTTATTTTAGTGAAGTTGTTCAAGTTGGGAAGCAACCTCTGGATATAGATGAAGGGACTGTTTTGGCTATGCCAAGAAGACGACCAAGGAGAGATTATTCTTGTCTCCCATGACTGATGCGGACTAGGTCTGCCTCTAAGGGGAATAGTCAGGTGACCGTGGCTGTTAGGAAGGGCAGCTTGATCAGGGGGACATCACCAGACCAATCATCACTGGAACAACTAAGGTGTCAGGTACAAAGTGTAAGATAATGGAGGTCTCTAGAATGGGAATCGACTACGGCTACCAGTGAAGAGGAATTCGAAATGGGATGCGGAGATGACTATGGTTTTTATGATGTGTAATTCTATGTGGCTGGGTTGCCTGATTTTGTGTTTTCCTTGTTTGAGATTGTGTTTGTAAGGTTGGGCACCGGTTCCCATAAACCAGATTTTGATAATAAAAAAAATTATTTGTAGCAGCAGGTAAACTCAACTCTATTCCTATGACATTGAAACTATTAGGGTTTTTTATCTAGTGTAATCCAAATAAAATTCTAAAAATAGAACCTAATCATTAGGGTCACCTTATTAGTTTTATTCTTTACAAAATCAAATTCATGATCACATAGCTGTTATGGTAACCCATAAATAATTATTGAGGTATTTATTAGTGATTCTTTAGAAGTAATATAAAACTTAGTATTTGAGGGGGTTTTATTTTAAAAGCGCCTCTAATTATATATACACCATAGACATATTAAATTCAAAACTATTGTATCTTATGGAATCTTTATATTCTCTTGTTTTATTCCGTTGAGTATGAATGCTTATAAAAAATTAGTTTTAGGATCACTATATAACAACCCTATCATAAAAAACCAATAGTTAGTAGTTATATTATATTACTGGAATATAGTATAAAATTTCCTAAAGGATCCAATAACTTAACAGTCTTATAAGAATTAATACACCAATAAATTTTCGCATTACACCTGAAAACATAAAATACAATATAAAAACTTCATGAGAACATTATTATCCCTTAAATTAGATCCTTTAAAATTACACAAAATTGTCCTTAGATTTCCTGGTTAAAGGGAAAAAATATGGATTTGCTTAGATAATCATTAATGAGTAGCATATAAAAGAATCAATCATTACATAAGCATGGTATACATAGTATAGAAAAAGAAAAAAATGACAAAATAATTCCATAATCAAATTAACGAGTGGCCATACGATATCTATGAAAATAAATAAAAACATGGACAATAGTTAATGATATCATATTTATAGAATTTATAATTATAGACATCATAAACATACCATCAACTCCTTATCTCAAAACATAATATATAGATGAGTAAAGCATTTTACAATATGAAAACTATTTTTCTAATGTGACCAACTAATGCATCGAGCGAATATATATAATCAGGTCCCACCTATCATTAATTAATCCAAATGAATTAATCTTTTTAGAAAATTAATAAAAACTGCATAATTATCTTTTATAATATCCATCCATAATAGAATAATAATATACAAAATATTAATAATTTTTCAAATGTTATGAAAGGGATTACATGAATATAACCCATCCATAGAAATAACGTGGATGGTTAAAGAATACATAATCTTGTTTATTGAGTAATAAATTAATATCAATATTTAAATAAAAAATATATAGATCTTTAAAAGTTCCCTATTCAATAAGTGGAATATGTTTCTATGTAAGAATCCCATGAGTAACACCGTATAGAGTTAGGAGTATATGACTGATTTAATAATTTTCCTAATAAATTGATGTATAAAATCATAGTAGACCCACTTCAATCAAGAAAATGGAAAAAGGATATTCATAAATAAAGTACATTGGAATAAAATTTATTTCTATTCATTATGGATTGTTTGGAAAGACAAAGGTAGTGATGGATGACATCTTTCACAGAAAATAACATTATATAAGATATCTCAAGAATGAAGGTGGATGGTAAACCAATACAAACTCAACATAGAAACTGTGGGGTATTATCAATGTAAAAGGAAGTACCCATATTGGAGAAATAAATACAAGATAGTGGATAAAGTTACTTTCAAAGTGTTGGGTTATCAATAGGAGGTATTAATTGAGTTTAATAGTTTTTATTGGTAGGAGACCATTAAAATGGTAGGAAAATACATCACTATGGTTTGTAAAGAGAATGAGAATTGTACAATATGTATCCCCTTGGAGTGTCTATATAGGTGTTATTCTCAAGCCCAGTCATCATGCACCATAGTGAATATTTAGTTGATACTCATCAAATCTTTATTTGTGGAGATTACAACTAGAGGAATCTATTCCACACCAACATCCACTTACTAGTATCCATATATGGATGTCATTCCTAAAAACCCTGCACACTCTTTACATTCCCAAAAATAGGATTTTTGAGGAATTACCACAAATTAGAAATAGTATTTAATGGGAATAAATCTCATTTTTATTTTATCAAATGGTTGATAATTCCATAGAATTAAAATCATGATGACATTGCAATAAATATTTTTAATTGAAAATAGAAGGTGTGGAATGAGATCCCCTATGTTGACATAATAAAAACATATAAAAAAGGATATAACGAGATGGGTTAAGTAGTATCTCATTAATAACATATAAAATAGGAGATAAAACATGAAATTACAATCAAGGAAATATGTGAAAATGATATTATAAAAATATAATTACAATTAAAAAGGAAATAGAAGGATTGGAAAACCGTACATTGTTAAGTAGATTCTAAAAGCATATGAGGAATTATTAGAACATTATGAACTTTTTGAGTGGGATTTATATATGTATAGGGAAGGTAAAATAAAAAAAAATCATTTTTGTTTGGGTTGGATCAGAAAATGGGTGGGAGTTAGGTCCTTTTAAAGGTTAAAAGATCATATTTTTCATAGAAACTAAAGTTAGGTAAGGGGTAATAATTAAATTACATGGGTGTTAGGTGGGTTATATGGATAAATTAAAGTTTATACAATTGGATATGAAATTAATACCTAAAAAAATATTTCTATAAGGTTAGTGACCTTTTAATAATTAAAAATACAAGATACTTTATTTACCCATTTTTACCCATATTAATCTTTTTTAAAAATTAACCATGGTAATTGTTTTGTTACTAAAAATATAATACGACCCATATTAAATTGTTTTTAGATTTTTATTTTCAATTTTGACACCATTTAATATAATTCAATTTCTATATATGATAAAATAAGCTTTTATAATAAAACATAAGATATTGGAAAAAAAATTTATTGAAAAATTTCTTTTTATAAATTAAATTATTTTTTATTTCATATTAGTTATTAATTTAAATATTATATATATATTAATATGTTTATAAATCATATTTGAGTTATAATTTAAAATTTAATAATCTAATTTATTTAGATAACTCTTATAAATTTAATTATTTGGAAACAACCAGTTTACTTTTAGCTGGGTAATTAATTTTGAACCTAAGAAATTCATTTTCAACTCATAAATAAATATTTTACTTGATACATAATTTATTATTGTTGATTTTAGATATAAATTCTAATTAGCAAATAAAATTAACATGTTTAAGAAAAATTAATTTTAATAGTAGCATGCGTAAAACCCATTTTTTAGAAAAGTGTATCTCTATGCATAAAGATTATGTTCAGAATAAAAATATAAATGATTTTTATTTTCATAAAATAAATTATTTTACTATAAATAAATCTTATGTGGGTTATAAATCAAGGAAAAACTGAATTTCACCATAATAATATTCAATTAAAAGTATCCAATAACAATTTATTTTTTTGAAAATATTACCGAAGTTATTTGGTTTTAAAAATTATAAATAGTATTTTGAAATGTATAGTTTTACCATTTAAACAAATATTTAATCAATTGAAAGGTTTTAAAAATTTATATTAATTTATCATATAAATTCATAAAAGTTACAGTTTTGATAAAATTTTATTTTTCATTATTCACGTAAAAGTCCATTATTTTAGAAAAATTTCAAAAATTCACCCTGATCTAATTTGGATATGATTAATAAAAATATGACATAAATTTTTATGATATAAATACTCGAATTTTATAAATTTTTCTTTTATGTATAATAATGAAAAAATGTCCATGGCTATAGGTGGGATATATCCATAGAAATTTCTTTCCTATGGTTATAGGTTCCCTATAGCCATGGAAAAGAATGACTGTGGCTATATATATATATATATCTATATGTGGGTTTTATTGTATTGATTGAACCATCCTTATTCTTCATGAAGAAAATTGGGGCTCCCTATGGTGAAACACCTGGGTGTGTAAATACCTTATTCCAAAACTCTTGTAGTTGTTGATTAAACTCTAACAACTCCACTAGTACCATTATATAGTGAATTTTGATATAGATCATTTATCTCTAATGAGTTCAATGGAAAACTCAACTTTACACTTAAGTGGATGACAATTTAATTCCCCTATAAATACATCAATGTAATTTTTCCTAATGGACACATCATCTATCCTTTGTATGTACTTCCCATCCATAGATAGTGTTTTCTCTTCCTCTTATCCATTAATCTCATTAAGGTGAGCTATTATAGGAGGGTTTATGAAATATTTGGAAGGTGAGGTATCTCCATTGAAAACAAGGTATTATACTACCCCTTCAAAAATTGTAATATAATTTTCCTAAAAATAAATTATTACATTATATATTGAGATCCAATCTAAACTAAGGATTAAGTTAAAATCAACCATAGGTTTAATAGTTAGGTTTTCCATCATGGAATATCTATACATTTTAATAGAGACTGCTATGTAAATATTTATTACATAGAGAATCCCATTATGTGTCTTTATTGACTGCTTCTTTCTCAGAGTATTAGGGGATGATTCATTGATCTCAATAAAAATAAATGATTTAAAACGTTTTTAGATCTTGAATCAAATAAATTATTTTAAAATGAAAATATTAGGGTAATGTATATGAAATCTTGTCATTTTACACTTGAACCTCATCTATGGTGATTATATAATATTGAACTTACTCCCTTGGGCTTTTCTTCTGTAAATTCTCTTTATTTTTAGATTATTTGTTTTTATAGTGACCCATATCATTACATTTAAAGAGTTGAATATCAATAACTTGTGCCTTTTCATTTCATTCACGATATTGATGTCCTTTTTATAAAAACTTAAACCAAACTCCCATTCCCTTTAAACAAGTCTCCCATTGTTTCTACCCAAAGTAATTACCTGGTGTAAATTTCACTATTACTTTATTCCCTGTTGTCATAATTTTCTTTCTGTGGCACTCACCATACCTATTGTTCCTTATATTTAATTTGAATATATAAATCTTGGAGAACCCCTATTTCATCATAATGTAACTTGCAACTATATATTCACATGATTTAAATTTTGGAGAGACTAACACCCTTCGAAGTATTATATTTTCCCATCAAATAAATGTATAATTTTATTTCTAGTTCATGTAAAAGGTTTATATCATGTTTAGCTAAAAATATAAAGTTATCCCATTAATTAGATACATTTTTATCCTTCTTCCTGAGATTGAGGAATCCCCATTCCAATTTAGTCCATTTCTCACAAGTAAACTATTATTCCTAGAATATCTCCTTAATATATATTTATTCCATACAACCTATCAATCATTCCTATTTAGAGTTATGAATTATTCATCACCATTGATCCACATATCCTTTCAGACAATATAGTTTGAAGAATATTTTCCATTTCACTAATTCCCAAAAGAAATAAGTATATTTTATAGGGACTTCATCCATTACATAGCTAGAAAAACAAAAAAAATCCCATTGAATGGTGGGGGGTTTTGTCACATGAAGTGGTCCAACAAAGTGACACAATATTATGGATCAAAGGCTTTCTCTTTGTGGATGAGTGTATTTTTCATAACCTTGGTACAATTACCTAATATGGTTTTGATCTAATCAGTTTCAACTCCAGCCTTGTTAAATTACTTTAGAGGAACAACCCTACATTGACCACGATTCATTCCTTCCATTAGTCCCCATAAATGAACAAGTTCACACACATAATTATCATTTTGTATTTAATTGTAAAAATACAATTCCTATTTCGTTTTCAAGAAAAAATTCAATAAAATCTTAAGGTATTTCCATAATATTTAAAGTATCTAACTAGGTTAATATAAATAAACTCTCCAAGGCTTATATTAACTTCCACTAATATCATTTATTACCACCAAGTCTCAAAAAACTAAGAGATGGAAGTTATATTACATTATTGGTGTAGAATACAAGAGTCTCTAAAAGATCTAATAACTTAGTAGTCTTGTAAGGTTTGATACATACATAATTCTCACATTACACTTGAGATAATAAAATACATAATAGAAAAATAATGATGAAAATATTATTCCGTCTAATAGATCCTTTAAAAAAACACAATGTTCTCTTTTATGATTCATGGGGAACGTAAAAAAATAAGGGCAAGCATATATTATTAATAAGGGGTATCATACAATAGAAGCTATCATGGGATAAGAATTACATAAATAGTATGGAAAAAGGAAATAAATTATTAAAATAATTCCAAAATAAAATGAATATGAGGACATAATATATAGTTGAAAATAAAAAAACATATGGAAAATAACTATGGAAACCATCCAAATGGAATGAATAATTCTAGATATTATAAACATATGGTCATGTTTTTTTGCCAAGGAATCATATATAAATGGTTTATTCTTATGCCAATACCATAGTTAGATTTTCACATGATACCTACCAATGCATCAATGGTCTATCTATAACCAGGTGCCATCCATTACTAATTAACTTCAATGTATTCATCATATGAGAAAATAAATAAACAATACATAATATAATTTTCTAATATAATAAAATGTTGTAATAAAAATATATAGAACACTAATAATTTTCCCCATGTCATTAAAATGGATAACATGATCACTAACCATCCAGAGAAGAAAGGTGGATGGTCAAACTATATATAATCAACATTCCTAAGTAATCAATAAACATCCATATTAGAATAAAAAATATATACATTTTCAATTGTTCATAATAAAAAAGTGTAATATCTTTCTATGTAAGTTTCCATAAACTAACACCATTTAGAGAATGGGTTATACTATTAAGTAAATAATTTACCCAATTAACTGATATATGAAATATGGGCGAACAACCTTCAATAAAATAAATTGAAAATAGGTTATTCAAAAGAAAAGGAATTGTAAGAAAATTTATTCATATTCAAGGTAGATGGTTATGAAATAAAAATACAATGATAGATCATATTTTTTATAGAAAATAATGTTACATAATCCATCTAGAGAAAGAAGGGGGATATTTTAAAAACGCATAATCAACATAGAAACTATGGTGTATTTTCAATGTAAAACGAAGTACCCTTATTAATAAAATAAATATAAGGTATTGGTGAGTGGTACATTCTAAGTGGTGAGTTATGAATAGAAGATTGTAATTTAGTTCAATAGTTTCTATTTTTATGAATCTATAGTAATGGTAGGAAAATCCTTCATTATGTTTTATAAAGTGCATGTGAATTATCTAATGCATATCCCCTGAGAGTATCTATGCCAGACTATAGTATTAGTCCCTCTCATCATGCACCAAAGTGGTGATTGTGTTAAAAATCAACCATCATTTTTTTCGGTGATTAACATAAGGTGAATCTATTCCCCAACCATATCCACTTATTAGTATCTACATAGGGTTGTCATTACTAGAAACACCACACACTCTTTACAATCCCAAATTTAGTATTTTTTGGGAATTACTATGGCTTAATAAAAAGAATTTAATGAGATTAAATATTATTTTAAAAATATCAAATGTACTATAATTCTATATAATTAAAAATATGATAACATTACAATAAATGTTTTTAATTGAAAATGGAAGGGATTGAATGAGAGCCCTTAGGTAGCTATAAAAACAAAATAGGGAGAATGATATAATTAGAGGGGTTACGTAGTATTTCATCAACAACATAAAAAATGTGAGATAATACAATGAAATTGTAATCAAGGAAATATGTTTAAACGACATTATAACAAAATAATATTAATTAAAAAGTAAAGATAAGGATTACAAACCCAAAAATTACCAAGTAGATTCTTAAATCATGGGAGGAATACTTATAACCTTAAGAACACCTCAGGATGGATTTATAGAAGGATAGGGAAGAAAAATTCATGATCAATTCCTTTTTAATGGAGTGGGATGAGAGAATTGGTGCAGGTGAGCTCCTTTTATAGTTGAAAAAGAGGGGTTTTTCATGGAAACTAAAGCTAAGTAAGGGGTAAGAATGAAATCACATGGGTGTTAGGTGGGTTTGGTGAGTTAGGTGGAGTAATGGTAGGTGAGACATTTGGATATGACTTTAATATCTAAAAAATTCTTTCTATTATGTGTAACTGACATTTTAATTATTTAAAATTTGAGATATTTTATTTACCCATTTTTAGCCTCAATAATAATGATAAAAAATGAACCGTGGTAATTATATTTGTATTAAAAATATAAGAATACCCATTTTAATAAAATTTGATATTCAAAATATAATTTTTAGCCCCATTTAAAGTAATTCACTTTTTAAATGTGATAAAATAAACTATTAAATTAAAACTGAAGATATAGAAATAACTATTTTTATAGAAAAAATCCATTTTATATATTAATTTTATTATTATTATTATTTAATATTTACTATTAATTAAATGAGTGTTAACATATTTTTTTATATGTATAAATATAATTTTAGAATCATAATTTAAAATATATAATTCTATTTTATTTATATAAAATTTATAAAACTCTCATAAAAGTATTTCTTTGAAAATATCTATTTTAATTTTGATGTGGTAATTAATCATTAAACTATGTAATTTATTTTAAATTTCTAAAAATGATATCGGTATTATTAAATTATTTTGGACTTAGATATTCTAAATATAAATTCATTTTTATTAAATAAAATTAATATGTGTAAGAGAAATTAATTTTAACGTTAATATTTATAAAAACCATTTTTTAAAATGGTGTATTTTTAAGAATAATTTTTGTGTTTAGGATAAAATTATCAATGATTATTATTTTCTAAAAAAAGGTTTATTATAAAAAAAATTATTTAATAAAATTTTAGCGAAATAGTATTTAATTAGAAGAAACCAAAAATTGTTTATTTTATTGGAAAATATCTTTTAAGTTCATAGGTTTTACAAATTCATAACAATAGTTAATAAAATATCATTTTACTCTTTGAAAAAATATTTGGCCAAATAAAAGTTTTTGAGAATTTAAAGGTCTAGCTCATATTATGTCATAAAAGATATTATTTTGTTATAAAATTGTTTTTTATAATTCATCTACAAATAAATTATTTTAGAGAAATATAAAAAATTCATCCTAATATAATTTTTACGTGATGAATATAAATACGGAATGCTTTTATAAATTACACATCCTATAATTTTAGAAATTCAACCTTTAAGTATAACAATGAATAAAGGAACTTTAGAGTGATAATTGCACACTAGTTTTGGGACGTATTGTTTACCTATTATAATAGGGTCTAGGGTGTTACACTTCGTTCCACCCACTACATTAATACACATTAATCAGTTAACACTACATTAATATAAAAATCTTCAAACATCCCTAATGTTTTTGTTACTCACTCAAAATAGAATCCAAGTATATTCACACATATACAAATGAATCTCATGATAAGGTATATAAATTTCTTATGTAAATCTATAGAGTTATATGAAACTATATTGGATAACTATTAATAAAATATATAACACCTAATATGAAGAAATAATATTCAAAACTATTCCCTAGATTAGAAATATAAATAAAAAACTAAGGTCAGGGTAGATGAATTACTAAATTTTATGGAGTGGACATTAGAATTAAATACAAGGATCTATTTCCTACAAGAAATTTATCGTATAAATTTAACCATACCCAAAATTTATATTTAATAAGAAATTTTTTAAACATTAATTTCAACGGAATTTAATAAATAAATAAAATTTTATTTATCTTCCAAAATAAGAGAAACATATATGGAATTTTCATATTTAGTTAATCCATGTGAAAAGTCATTCTATAATCCCATGAATTTATAATTTATAAAAACTTTTCAAACTATAAGAAAAACTAACTAAATATAAAAAATAGTTTTTTAAAAAATTAACATGAAAATAAATTTAAAATCAATATATTATCATGGTATAGAGATCCAGTGTGGGGAAACACTAGTATGATGCGTGTAGTGCTGCACAAGAGGCAATACTGCCATATGGAGTGGCATGAAAACAATAGAAATATAGTGGGGTGACTGGATAAGAATTAATCAAGTGGCTTGTAACAAACGTTGTATGATGAATATTTCCCCCAAGTGAAGTTTGATGTTGGACATGTTTAGTGGAGAATTATTCATCATTTAAGGAGGAAATCCCCTTAGTTTAATTTTACAGTGAACATAATACAATATGTTTAATTCACATTATTTTAGCACTCAACGTAATGTTAGTTAAGGGAAAATGATTTTTACCATTGTTTTTGATGAAGGTTATGTTAATTGATTAACATATACTGTGAATTACACTCTATATTACATCAAATAATTAACATAACATTATGTACCAACCGAAAATATATTGTCTCATAATAATTTATTAATGGTCACACTTGAGACTATATTAACTGATTAACACAACATCAAGGTGGGAAACCTAAGTTTACTTTATCATATAAAATAATATCAAGCGGGAGAAAACTAGTACTATTTCATAAAATTCATTTTTATTAAATAGTGAAATAAACCCATTTATTTAATGAGGATTAAGGCCTTGATACCACTAATGATTTTATGGGGTTCATCATATAAATTTGGAAGTGGGAGAATACCCAAACCTAGCTTGATATAACCATAAAAGAATCAACATGAAATATTAATGAAGAAAAAAATACACATACTAGGATAGCTGATACATCATCCTCAATAATCCATAGAGCATGCTTTATGAATATTATAATGAAATACAAGTAGACCTATTACCTATGAGGAAATAAAGAAACTAATGGATCCTAACTCATAACTTACAAAAACCTGTATGCCTAATTGGTGTTAGAAACTTCATTAAGAAATAGGAAAAAACATAACTGGATCAAAGGGAGTTATATAAATATCACCGTGAAACTAATTATCAAAATCAATAATACTCACACACATCAAAATGAGGGATCATATTCCTTTTATATTATTCTAAGACACATTCTATGAATGAATACTACACAATCCATGTTTGGTGTCCTCAAAATTCCACTCTAAATTTATGCATCATTGATGAATTCATTTCTTTCAATGATAATTTTAAAGGAATTTAATCCATTTCAAAATTATTAATAATAGATGGGAACCATGTGGTATAATTGAACACAATTTATTCACTCAGGCTACATTATGTTGGAATCAATATTATCATGGGATATTTCTTAAGGATATGTTGGATTGAATGTAACCTTAAGATATATAATTCATATTTTTATAGTTTTGGTACACCTATAATTGGTATAGACTTTGAAAATACATGAATATATGGTCTCTTTCAATCCTCATTTTGGATAAGGAAATAATATCTTTTCCATTGAAAGTATCACCAACATTAAGCATGCATTGAGTAGTAATGGTTTTGATCAACTCAAACCATATACTTTGGTGCATGTTCAACTCCATCTATTTGATATATACATTACATTCTTATGCCCAATATATATTTTAAACTATTTAACCTACTTTATGTTGTGTTATATATTTTTTCATCAATGTACATGAAGATTTTGTTTCCAATATGTTGAAGAAGAATTAGAGTAAAGTAGAAGTGCTTGTAAGTTAGTTTTGGAGAACAGATCAATTATGAAGAAAAAGTTCCCAAGATAAGGCATTATTCTTGGAAATTGAATTGAAGTCTTGAATCTCAGCAAAGATTTATTTTATGGAGAACTAGGTGTTCCATACTTGTGAGGCATAAGATTGTATAGAAATATTATTGGATGAATATTTCAGAAGATATAATTGGATGTAATACTAAATAAATAATGACTACATTAAATATGAAAATTCTTGAACTGATATTTAATGATTAAGATATGCCGAATTGATGTTTGGATTAACAAAATATTTTCAATAAGTGAATCCATCCCTTAATTGGGTGATGAATTATTTTAAGGAAATGAAAAGTATTATTTATTTTTTATGATGACTAATTTAGAAGAGGACCATTTAATATTACTATTATGGTATGAGAATATTTGATGTTCATTGTAATGATATTAAATAGAATACATGTCATGTTTGGGAGGATTAATGAAAACTTATCTTCTTTATGTGATTAAAGTTTAATGGACTTGGGAATTTCTCTTGAAATGTTTGGGAAGGTCATAGATAATTTTGAGTTGCATTAGCTACTTACATAAAGGAAATATGGGAATTAAATTATCTATGTAATATTAAACCAAGGTGAGGGATGAAATTATTGATGATAAAGCTCTTCGATGAACCCTAGATAATGGATGATGATTAATTTCCACCTCTTCCTAGTGGTTGGAGGGTGGTGGTAGTTTTGGTGTCACCACCTCCGGTTCTATAGGCAATGTTTATCCGTTTCTATAACCCTAGATTTCTTAAGAAGTTCAAATTGATTTCTTTAAGCCTGAAGGTTCTATATCTTCATCTCGATGATCCCCAGCTCTCGATTTTACTGTTGAAATTCTTTGAGGCTTCGAGTTTCCTAGATTTGACCATGGTGGCTCACTTCAATCATTGATGGCATTCAGTTTAAAATATTGATCTCTTCGTGTTTAGTAAGTGGGACTTGAGGGATCATGTAGTTGTGGGTATTCATGAAAACACCATTTGATGATACATTTTTTTTGGAGGAAGATTTAATATGTGCGTGGTATAGTTCTCCTCACAGATGTAACAAATTCAAGTTACTTCTTCTCCGATGGTCTTTTGATCTCTGTATGAATCAGGACCTGCCTTCCATCACAACCTAAGTAAGTCTTCTTCATCTTCCACTAACTTTACAAAATCTAGAAATCATTCAAATGTTGTGGAATTTGGTGGGTCGATTTCTTTATTCTGAAGTTCGCACTTCTTCTATGAGTCACCTGATAAATATGCATTTTTTTTATGAGATGGATGTTTCAAAGTCACCGGTTGAATGGGTTTGGATTAAAGTTGGTGGGGAATGTTGATGGAGGAAAGATGTTGTTTTTAAATCATTGGTAGATTATTGCTCGACCTGCTACCAATTGGGTCATCTGGCAGATAAATGTCACCACAAATCCATGAACAGGAGGCCTTCTGGTCTATTGAAGGGGCTTGGTAATGTCTCTTTCCAAGGATAGATGCTTGCCGATTGATTGTCCTGACATTTCCTCCGGTCGAAGTTTGGGTGATTTGACTTTGAAAAAACCTGCATGGGTACATTCTGATCTGGTAGTCACTACAATATTTGATAGGTTGAAGCATGATATTATCTTCGGGATGGTGTGAATCATGCTGCTATGGATATGACTAACCTTGGAGGTAGTAGTGGCTTGGCAGGTCCTTTAAGGGATTCACCAAATCATGGAAAAGTTGGTTCTCTTCAGTGTGACGCTAGTAGGGAGGATGCTGGACTACTCAAATTTGTTGATGCTGGGCATAAGGAGAGTGATATTACCTTGGAATAAAGCAATAAATCTATGGTGAATGAGGCATCCTATGATAGGATATCCTCTTATGAAGCTCATCTCTGTCTGGATATTGAGGATTCTAATTCGTAGCTGCAATTCGATGGTGTCTTGAACATCCCAATCACTACTTATAACCACATTCAAGAACTGGAACATGAGGAGATCTCTCATGTGGAGGTGGGTTCTCAAATGATTGAAGGTGAAAATATAAATCTTGATCTCTCATCTTAGAATGAAATAAATGGAGAAGATTCAATGAGGAAGAGGTTCATGGTGATTATGACTTTGTGGATCATCCAAAATGTTTAGCCATGAATAATTCTAACATCCAATATAAGTAGGACAGGAAAGTGATTGATGGTTACCAAAATGTTCTTATCCATGGAAAATGGGGGGATGTCTCTAATAGTGATAAGGAAAATCATAGTGGAATGGTCATACCTTTCTATAATGACGTTATTAAGGCTGGGAGGAAGATGATGTCTGAAAATGAGGAAGTTATGTCTCCCCAAAAAGAATAAGGTCAAGGAAAGACTACTCTTATCTTCCAAAGCTGGTGTCCACCAGGTCTTCTATTAGGATGGAAAGTAGGGCTATCCTTGATTTGAAAAGTGGAAAGAAACCTTATAAGGAGTTTATATATTTGGAAAAATTGAATCTTAGAATGAAGTATGTCAAGATCCTGAAGCACTATGAAATCTCAGAGTGGGAGCTGTCTACTTTAGAGGAAGCCATATACCATAGATGTGGTGACGAGTATGAATTTTATGATATGTAGTTGTATTTCCTGGTTTATTGTCCTTGCTTGCTACACTTTTCTTTTATCTTAATAAATGTCCATAGGCTTGCGTCTGATTGAGATTTTCTAGAAAACCAAGGTGATATTTCATTATTTAAAGGTAAGATACATTAAGGATAAGTAATATAAATATAAATTGGGGACTTTAAAAGGTATATGATTACATACTTAAGGGTAAATTGAGGTGTTATTATGACACAAAAGGGCATTCAGGACTTGTGTAAGGTTAAAGTGAAGATCATGTAAGGGTTGTTTAAGGCCATACAAAGGTAATAAATGATTACATTTCCTGCATAAGGGTACTGGGTCCTGAATAAGAATTCTAAGAACTATGTAAAGGTAAAAAAGTGACTTGCATATGGGTATCCAATACATATAGAAGCTTATATAAAGGTAAGTTGAGGCTATGTAAGGGTATCTGGTGACTTGTGTAAGGGTAGGATATTATTTTAAATACCCCCATAAGGGAAATTTGATTTTTTTATAAGGGTACAAGGAAGCTGAGTAAAGGTAAAACTATGTTTCCATTACCCACATAACGGTAAAAAGAAATTTGAGTAAGGCTAATCTTATAGTTTTTTTGACACCACACCAGTTAAACCATAAAGATAATTGACTCTTAATTGTTATATGGAAATCAATATATCCAAGATGCATCTTTTCTCTGTGTCATGGATGTTTTGAATTTTATAGAGACAAAGAAATTGAGATATAGTGGGACTAAACTATAATATATAATAATTAAGTGAAATAATATGTTTGAGGTTGTGTTTATAGAAAATTAAAGGCTTCCACACTATGGAGGATTAACTAAAACACAATGGTGAGTAAAATTTATTTCTAGCATTCTTCCATTTGATATATGTTTACACCATAGGGAAGAATCAATGTTGTAGGAAGTTAGTGTTATAAAATGTGGAGGTAATGACTTTATGGTAAGAGTCAAGCATGAATAAATGAGTAATACTTAAGGAATTGTTGACATCAAATATATTTTAATATAACATGAAATAAGGGATAAATCATGAAATTTTATGAGATTTAATTGGATTTTGGAATTGGAATTATGTTTGTTTTCAAATGAGAAAGAAATTGGGAAACAATTAATCAATTTTAATAATAATATCCTACAATTTAAAATCAAGGGGTTTCTATATTTAAAATATAGTGATATTGAATGAAATAATTATTATAATACTAATCATGGTAATTTTTTTGTATAAAAATAAATTATTCCTCTATTGAAGAGTTTTGGTTAAAGAAATTTGAGATAAATATTGTGCTCAATGAATGATGTTTTGAGAGATTAATACGTTCTATATCAAATAGATAAGGTGTCAAAACTATGAAATTCAATATGAAGGTAGGAAAAGTTTCCCAATATTTTAATAATCAAGGAAGAATACAACATGGAGTATTCTATATTCAACAAGCACTGATCATTATGACAGTGAGTTGATATAGAAATATCTACAAGCATGAAATACCCTTGAAATTATAGTGGATTTCAAAGATTTATTATTTGTGAAAGAATATATTAGTAAATTTGATGTTTTGAAATCCTTAAGATGATTGAGATATATTATTCAAAATGAAATTGGTAGAAATATTTAAAGAACTGGTGATACTTTTATAACCAACACCATTGAAAAAATAATGGTACCAGTATAAATAATACCATTTATACTTTATAGAAAGTGGATGTTACCAATCAATAACATTTTGTAAAATTGTTTCTTTACCTATAATCACTATAATTTTAGTGATAATAAAATAAATGACTCAACCATTGGTTGATAACTAAAGGAGTAGAATTTCTCATTGAGTCCAAAACTTATAATTAACCGACTCGAAATACCCTCTAAAAATGGGAACTCAAACAAATTTTCTAGTGACCCATAGGGTGTCCCCAAACCCCAAGGGATAGTGACTAGTAGTTGGGATTAAAAAAACATAGATTGATTGATTTTATCTAACCTAAAAAAACTACATGGAATAAATATATAATTAAAAGAAATAATATAAGGAACATATGTCGTAATTAAATAGAAACAATGGTAGTGATACTACTCAAAGACAAATAAACAAAATTTACAGTTCTAACAAAACAAAAAGGATAACTATAAACAACAGCTATTGCACCATGTAATACATAGGAAATCACCCACTATCTAACCACTAGCTACTCATACCCATCTAACATAATACTCATTGCCTCACTATGTGATTTTTATTTTTCTTTCGTCAAAAGAAAATATCAGGTTTACACACCAGCAAAGGGGTGTGTACGGTGTGTGCAAAACATTCTTAGTAGGATCTCACCTAGGTTTTCCATATCATGCCTTTATAAAAAAATCCATGTATTCTAAAATTTATATAAAAATGATGCGTGGTAAGGAATAAACCAATTTTATATCAAAATCATAGTAAACAATTCCCATACTACAATGTTCTAATTTTTTTAGTTAAAACAATTTCAAGTAATATTTTACAAAAATAATTAGAATTTATTTGAGAGAAGGTATATCAAAGATAAATAGTACAAATAAAAAACATAATAGTTAATTGACACTAAGGATCACTCACAATTAGTCTATCAAGGTCAAACATACATCAATATGACTAGTTTTCACTACAAGTCCCTATAACCCATGCATCATGGTCTAGAGAATAGAGAAAACCCCAAGAAAGTGAACCCTCATATCAATGTTAGTCAAGTAATAATGATAAATTCTTATATTTCTTGGAATGGAAGAACACCCCCAAAAGTGAAATCCCTTACAATATCAAAAGACAAGGCCTAATACTACACTTTCTACCTAAGTACCCAAGGCTCCCTTATGCTACTTTTCAAATCATTTAATAAGGTCTTACACATTTCAACATACTATTCTACTTAACCTTTATCTATTAAATATATTTTTGAAAACCCAATTCATAATCTATTTAATAATTCATTGAAAATAAAATTTATTTTACAAAAATAAAGAAAACCCATATTTTATAAGAATCCCATCCACACACACAAAAATCAACTAATTCACAAATCATTTCAATTTTTTAGAAAAAAGTTTTCAAAATAACATTAATCAATGGTTTAAATAACATAAAATTGACGTGGAACCACCTACCTAAAACATGGGTCAGAAAACACCTGAAATAAAATCCATGAAAACAAGAAAAAATGCAGAACAACCCATGGATGACTTAATATAAAATATGATATGTTATAATGTAATAAAATAAATGAAATGGTAATTAGAGAGGATAGATTTACACATACCTCAAGGAACTCACCTTCCACACCAAAAAATACGAGGCATGGCCCTCAGAAGAAGATCAAATGATTGATCTAGAAGTAATGAATGAAAAACATCATCACATGATCTCATATCCAGAAACTATATCCAATTTCACAACCATGATAAAAGAAGACAGAAGAAAGGTCTCTTAACTAGAGAGAAGTAATGAAACCAAGAGGGAGTTTAAGTGATGAATTAAAGAACTCCAAAGAGGATGAGACACCCAAAATCACCTTGAAGGATGCCTAGGATTCTAGGGAGTAAAGAAAAAACCAAATTACAGGAGGGTGACACATATATCATGATAAAAACCAATGATAAACAGGGTTATATGTCATAAATTCTGGTTTTATGGCATAAATATTTCATTATTCGCATATGCTAAAAAATATCACCTCAGGTTAAAAAAATCACGAGTGACATATTTAAGATATAAAAACTAGTTTTCAGTGTAAAAATATTTTACACCCTATATCATTTTTCTGACTTGTTCCCAATGAGTAATTTACATTGTAAATTAGGAATTTATGATATAAATTCCCTACACAACCATCTCCCATCAAAATCCCTTGAAAAAACTTCCAAAACATCTTTGATAGGCTCTGAACATAAATAAAAATATCTTAAAAATGAAAATGAAAATTCATTTATATCTAGGATGTTAAATTTTACCCACCATAGAAATTTACATCCACAAGAATTCATGTGAAAAAAGGGTGATCCCGAAATAGTTGAGTCCACTACTCCCTCACTGATTGTTAAAACTCTAATGTTTTGTGAGAATATGATCCATGTCATTATAACACTCTAAAAATTAGAATTCCCATGAAAGACTTTTACATACGAATTAGTGATCAACATGGAATGATCCACAATAGATAAATCGGGATCGAACTTAATCTCTTCCCAAATCAGAACATAGGAAGGATCAGTATAATATTTCTTGAGATGAGATGTGTAAAAAAAATACAGAATACCCATCCAAAGAGTTGGAAACTCCAATAAATAAGAAACTTTCTCAATATTTCTAGTGACCTAAAATAGTCTAACATAATTCAAAAGAATATTTCCCCATTTCTAAAGTTTATGGTAAAAAAACCAAGGAGAAACTTTTATAAAGGCTCAGACACCAATGAAAAACACTAAAGAATGGCGTCAGTGATCCAAATATGATTTCTTTCAACTATAAGTTATAAATAGATTCTGAAATATATCCAGAATCCACTTTGAATTCTCCTAAACAATACTTGGTTCTATAAGTGAGTCCTTACCCATATATTTCCAACAAATATTTGACCTTCATGGTTTACCATACAAATCCTTTAAGGGTTCCATTCTAATCAAATACTTGGTAACTATTGTTTTATAAAAACTCAACTAGTACCATATGGATGCCCCATGATACATAAAAATATAAGATATAGGCATAGAGAATATACTACAGGATCTGAATAACATGCTCTATAGGATCATCCATCTATGGGTGATATGTTTTACTCTACTAAACTTGAGTCCCCATCACCTCTTGAAGACAGTTCTAGAATCTGGAAGTGAACCTAGGATCACTGTCTGAGATAAAGGAAGAGGTAACACCATGTATCCTCATAATCTTCTACACATACACGTTACCCATATCTTCAACCTTGGAAGTGTACCTGAATAGAATGAAATGGGTTTTTTTAAAAATAGATCAATAACCACATATATATAATTATTTCCTTGGAAAGTATATGGTAATCCAAAAAACTTTCATGGAAACTTCATCCCATTTTCAAGATGGAACTAAAAGAGGCTAGAGAAGACCATAAAGTTTCGGGTGCTCAACCTATATCTGCTAGTTAGTATAACATTGGGACACATAATCAGTGACTTCACACTTCATACATGGCCACTAGAACCACCATCTCATTTCATTATACATCTTCATAGTACTAGGATGAATAAACAATGAAGGGTTATCAAAATCACGTAACATTGAATTTATTATATATGATGGGATGAGAAACCATTACCCAATGTGGAGGATAAAATCATAAGGGAGAGACTAACCAGGAACAAACATCCCACCATAAAACATTTCCTTGATTCCTCTGAACTAATAGGCATGATGTTGACCTTGTAGAAAAAACTAAAGGAGAGATGAAGATAGTTGAACATTGGTCAAAAATATACCCTAATAATGACCTAAGTTTCCAAATGTATTTGTGTGAAGTGTCACATCAAGTTCCACTCTTAGTTTGATTCCAAGATAGCATGTTGTGTAACTTTTGTACTGAAAGAATCAATGGTAAAATTCCCCTTCACTATGGTATAGGAGATGTCAAAGTCAAGTGTTTTGAGGCATTCCACCGAACATACCTATTTTAGATACAAGTAATTTTGGGAAAATATATATCTCAAACTCTCCAGATCAAAAAAAAATTGAACCTATTCCCAATAATATAGTTCCTCCAACACTTAAGAACATTCATAATTCTGGAAAGCTTAAAATAATGAGTGGGGTAATTCTTCTCACATTCCTGAAGATGATGGGATATATAGACTACAACATGATCATCCTACATATTCACACAACCTATAATAACAGAAAATCTATCACAGTAAACCACATACCTCGTACCGGGATAAGGTTAGATATTAATAGGATCCAGTGTGAGAAGTTGTTTCAACTATGTGAAAGAAGCCTATAATTTAGAATCCCATTTGATCTTCACCCCTTTCTTGGTAAGTGAAGTCAACAATGACACATAATCAATAAATCCATGCTTAACATTTGATAGTATCTTTTATGGCCAAGGAAGCTTTGTATCTTTAATACATTTCATGGTTCTTCCCATGATAATAAAACATTCACCTTTTCAAGATCGACTGATAGTCCATGTTCTAAAATCTTGTTCCCAAGAACATCACTTACTGAATCTTGAAATTTTATTTTGAAATATTTATATAATGTTGGTGGATTATCAATTTTCTAAAAACTAAGTTAAGATGGTTCACATGCTCATGATTGGATCTTGAATAAACTAGGATTTCATTCATGAACAAAATTAAAAGGTGTTGAGATACTGAAGGAATTCCTAGTTCATTAATTCCACTATAAATATATGAGCGTTAGTAAAAAAATCATTACATGGTATTCATAACGTCCTTACCATCTATTCAATGTGGTATTTGGAATATCAGACTCCTGAACCCCGATTTGATGATACCCTGACCGAAGATCAATCTTTGAAAACCACATCTACTACTTTAAATAATCAAAAAAATCATCAATATAGGGAAAAGTGTACTTATTTTTAGTATTTAACTAGTTTAACTTATAATAAATCATAGATAAATGGAGTGAACAATATGTCTTCTTAGAAAAAAGAATAGGGGATTCTGATGGTGAAACACTTGGATGAATAATTCTTTTCTCAAGAATATAAATATACTGTCCCTTGAGTTCCATCAGCTCAATAGGTACCTCATGATAAGTGGGTATACAGATCAAATACATAATCAACACCATATCAATCATGTAATATACATCCCTATTTGGAGGAGGAATGAATTTTTTTTCTAGGAGTGCATAAAAAAAGTCTCAAAAAACCCAGAGAAGATCACCAAATGAGGAAACTTCATCAGGATTGACTATAATGAAAGAGAACAAACTTCCAATCTCTAGGAAGGAAGGTCCTACATGGACATAACTTATATCAAATTGTCACGAAAATACCCAATGGATCTCATTAGTATAATAGAATGATATAAACATATGTTAACAATCAAACTCAAAACAATGATAAATAAGAAAATCTATCCTGATCGTGACATCAAACATATCCCGATCAAGAACTATGAAGTGCCATACTGACACCGAATAAACTATTGATAGAGAATAATATGGAAAATGAAACCCATGCTCATTCCTCTTTATAATAGGGTTTTAAAACTCCATAACAAAGTACATGAGATCATTTTTAAGTTTAATTATATTAAAAAAATGGTAAGGTATAAACAATTTTGAGACACCTGTATAAAAAAAAGAAATTTCTATAGAAGATTACACTATGATATTACCTCTCACTATCATTGTTCCCACATAGAACCCTATGAAAAACTCATCTACTGTATGAAGGTGATTCACTCTTGAGTCCTATGGTAGGATCCCTATAGACCTTAAATAATGTGACTGTACCATAGTGTCCTTTGAAATAAAAAATCCATAACCATAAAAAATAATAGACATATCCTATAAGTACCTCTATAGATATCCTCAATTCTTATAAAAACATATATATTTTTGGGTGTGGGAAAGTTATGTCTTGTGTTTTTTACTTTCCACGTTTATAGTAATTCATAGAAACACTACTGGTCACTATTGATGGTGCAGAGGAGAACCACTGGAGAGAAGCTCCTCCACCACACCTGTGATTATCATTCCAATTCCTCTTTTTCTCTATGAAACGTTGACAGTACCATTGGGAGGAAGGGAAGTACTAAAATATCCAATCTTGCATTCCTTTTTCATCTCTACCATTATTTCCCTATCTATCATGTTAGCATTGGTGGTATTATTTAATATATAAACCTATGATATGATATTTGGTCACCAACCCTGTAGGTATTTCCATGATCTTAGCTTATCATTCATCACCACATACTGAGGAAAATGAACTTTCTCCACAAAATTTTTAATGTACTCCAACACAGATCACTCTCCCTACTGTAAAGAGAGGAACTCTAATGAATTTTCCATCATCAGAGACTTTGGGAAGAACTACTAAAAGAATAGGGTCTTGAGAACCATATAATCCAATACTACATATTGATGCATCTGTAATATAGAATCCCGACACTTATTTCTAGGAACCTTGAACCAGAACATTCTACACATACCTTAATAGAGACATATGTATTTAGTATATTAAATACTCGATCGATCTTATCAATATATCCCCTTGCCTCTTGAGGTTTATTAGTACCTCTAAAGGATGAAGTCTTATCACGTATGAACTGTCATGGAAGATATATGTCTTATTTATCTTCTAGATACACCTCATACTTTTGGTTCTAAACATGAAATACAATATGGTCCATGACATGAACTTCCCGAATGAAATCCCCAATAAGATTCTAATATAGAGGAGGATTCCTTTGAGGAGGGTCTCTCCATGAAACTTCCTATGGGCCCAATGGAAGATGTCCCAAAGGCATATTTATAACATAAGAATAGAATGAAATGATCAATAAATAGTATAATCTCAGTTTAAACTATATAAATAAAGAATAAATTTAGATCATGATAAAAAACCCTAACATAGGAGCCACACATCCTGACATCCAATGGTAACTTGAGGTTCCTCACAATACGAGATGGCCATGCACTCACAGCAACCTACCTCTCATGTCTTGAAAATAAAATATCCAATCTACCAATATCCCAAGACTTAGAATGACCATGAAATTGTACTAATTTATAATGAACTGACTAGGAATACACTCGAAAAATAGGTTCTCAAACAAACTCGCTACTGACCTAAAGGGCGATCCCAATCCCCACGATCTAGTGAATATAACCAAATCATCAATCAATAACTAGAGGGAATGATGTTTACCAAAATAAAACAAACTACATGGAATATATATACAAAAAAATAAACAATAGAAGAAGGATATTCTATAAGCAAAGAGGAGTATTGATAAAACATGAAATCCAAATAAACCAGAGGTAAAAGTCTAAAAAACAATAAGTATAATTAAAACCAAAAACCAATACTCCATGTGATATGTAGGAAATCCACCACCATATCACCACCAGCTACCTATACCCAGCTGACAAAAACATCACCACCTTACTAGTAAACCTTACAGTTTCCTCCATTATAAGACAATACCGAGTCTAGACACTGTCTAAAGGGTGTTCATGGTGTGAGATAAATAGGATCAGTAGGATCACACATTAGTGTTCCATAGAAAGTCTATAGAAAACAATCCTAATATGTCCAAATTTACCAAAAAGTCATGATAAGTATTAAAAAAGTTATATATATAAAATATGGTAAAAATTTACCATTTTTTCTATAGTTCCAAAAAAAAGTAAGGTAAAATAGTTTTAAAGAATATTTTCAACACATCATTTCACATTTATCAAAAACCAGTTATATCAAATCATGATAGTATAAAACCAAATAAAAATGGTAAACTTATGCCAAGAATCACTCATGATTAGAATAGTTAGGTCCCTTGTACATCAATATGACTATTACACAATACATATCCCTAGAACCTTTGCATCAAGGTATAGAGAATAGAGGAAAATACTAGAAAGTGAACCATCCAACCATGTTAATCATTTACCAGATTCATAATATATATCGAACTTGGAATGTAAGAACACCCTATAAAGTGAACTTCCGTAGAGTATTAAAAGACAAGTCCCAATACTACACCATCCACATAAGTACCCATGGATCACATGTGTTATATTTGAAGTTATTTTAAAAGGGCTTACACATTTCACAATACTATTCCAAATTTTTCGTCCATTAAAACTTTTTTAAAACCCATTTCACAATCCATTTTAAAATGATTTGAAAAAAACCTCTATTTTACCAAAATAATAGAATACTATCTTTTACCAAATACCTATTTACACACACATAAATCAACCATTTCACAAATCATGAAATTTTATTTAGAAAAATGATTACAAAAGAAGATAAATAAATAATTCATATAACATTTTATAGATATATAAATAGCTTCCCCAAACATGGTTTACACACCACCAATAACAGAATACATAGAAATCAGAAAAAACATAAAATAACCAGTGGTGTCCCTTTCATCGATTCTTATATCTTAGAGTCGAATCACATAAATGAATGTGTCGACGAAGAGATGAAATGAAACCATGTGGCAGATCGACCACTGAGTGAAATAACTCATAATAATAGGACACACCAAAATTCACCTATAAGCATTACATGGGTTTGAGAGAGAGTTGAACAAAATTAATGAGAGTATATTCACTTTTGTGGCATGATAAAACTCATCGATCATGGGTGGTATATGTTGTAAATTACTGTTTTTTGACAAAAAACTCCCATGACTCACATACATTGAAAAACACATCTCTTCAGGTTAAAAAAAATACTTAGTGACATATTTATGAGGTAAAAACATGTTAATGGTGTAAACATATTATATTCCCTAAACTATTTTATTGAATTTTTACCTGTAAATAATTAATATCATAAACTAAGAATTTATGATGTAAATTCCCTCTATAGATAGTGACCTATAGAAGCCCTAGAAAAATTCCCAAAACATCTATAATGAACTTTAAACGCAAAGAACATGCTCTTAAACATTAAAAATATCATACATTTTTATCCAATATGTCAAAAAACTTGTATAATTTCTACGAGTTTTTCTTTCTTTTAATATATGTATTACAAGTGTATGTAATTGTTGAGAACGTATTGTAGATCCATTCATATTAAGAAGGATAGAGGTTCATGTGTAATAGGTAAAAAATAAAAATAAATTTAATATTAAAAAAATATGGGTACATTAATTCACAACCCATCTCACTTTACTTTCATGATCCGTTTGGGCTCTACAAGTGGCATCAGTGTGAAGTTCTACCTATGATTAAATCAAAATTTTTTAGTACTTTTTAAATGTTTTATATGAATTGTGCATCTATATTTGATTATGTACCTCTGGTGGAAGACATAATTTACCAATATATAATAATACTTGAGGGTCTCCTCCAGTAATATGAAAAAATGAAGAAGAGGGAAGCAGAGAGATCATGAAAAATATCAATGAAAGAAGAGAAGGATTAGTGATCATTTTTGAAATCAGTTTATAGTGATCTTTTTTAATAAACTAGATAAATATATGAATTGTATGAGTAAGATAAGTCTATCGAAAATATTTAATACTTCTACTCTCAATTTCAATTATATATGAAGAATGTTTCTAATGATTTTATTTCATTTATATATTGTTTTTTAGAGATATTCTGTATGAAACATCATAACTTGAATATGAAATTAATAAAATACAAGACACACTAGGGATGAAATTAAAAAGATGTAATACTATTTTAAACCCCATTAAAGAAAAAATAGAATAACTATCTATAAAGAAAATATTTTTTTTTGAAAAATAATTTTAATGTAATTTTTATGAGGGAATCATGAGTAAACATGTATTTTGTGAAGTAATCCAAGCACTTGAAATAATTCACAATATTTCAATGACGTTAATATATACTTATCTTGAAGAAAATACTTATAATGTCAAAGATATTGATATTTTAAATGAAAAAATTCCAAGTTTCATAAGGAGGATATTAAAAAAATTCATGCTCTATAAGAATCACATAAAGATACTATCAGTGATGACGAAGCCCAATTATAAGTTAAAGCTGGAAGACTTAATTACCTAGACAAATATTTGAATGAATGTATTAAATAAAATGACGATTAAATTTATAAAATTATAACTGAAGGGTAAGGTAGGCTAACATCAACTGAAAATGATACGTTTTACCCACGCAACAAATGTCTTGACCTAGAGTTTAAGTTGAGATATTTTAAGGAGACACCCCCTTGAAATTCTGAATCCTCTGAGAATAATTTTTCCACACATACACATGAAGCAACTGAAGCACTAAAAAACATGTTTCTATAAAAACTATTGACGAGTTTAATGTCTACAAATATAATCAAATTGGTGGAAATAAAAACTAAAAATCATTTTCGGACCAATAGTCTTCAAGCTCTTGGATGTAGGTAACCCATAACCTAATTAATTTTTTTCTTCTAATGTAGTCTTATATACTAGTATAGGTTGAAATTCAAATCCAAGGACAATATGGGTAGATAAAATTGGTAAATAATAAACCATTATAACTAGGGTGTATGAAAGTAATTCTATAAGGGGATATTCCCCTAAAAGCGATAATTTAGTGAATAATATGGAAGAAAAATATCACACTAGAAAAATTTGTTCAGAAAGAAAATGGTAAAGATTTTAGGGGTATTTTTGTTTCTTATACAAGTATGGGAAACAAGATTCTTAGAAGTCAAATAAAGCATACATTAAGGAGAAATATTATTAATGTGAAGATAAAACCACAATAATAATGGAAATAAAACTATCAGTTAGATTTTTTTTTGAAAAACATAGAGATTTATGTGGTATTTGAAATAGTTGTTGTCATAATTAAGAATAATGAAATTATAAATTATTCAAGCATGTAATTGAAAAAATAGAAAATAAATGACCACCAAAAGTAAGAAATAGAGATAATCCAATCATGTGAATGAATTATGGGAAATATAATGGAAATTATATTCCCAGAAAGTTTATAAGGAAGGATGATGAGTTTTAATTGGGAGTAGAGAAAAAAGAAAACATAAAATAATGCCCACTCAAGAAGTATAAGAGGAATTCTACAACTAATAGGAGAAGCTGTTTCTTTTGTGGAGAAAATGGTCACACTCTCGACTTATGAAAATAAGCCACAAAAAATAGATTTTATTAAAACAATACTAATAAATTATTTAATGTACCAATCCATGAATTATATAAGAATATTAGGATTGAGGAATACATTCCATAGATTCCTTGTGAAACATCCATTTCATAGGTAAACATTCTCTAAGATTAGATAGTATTTAGACAACTCACCTAGAAAATAATGATAAATATTTTAGGTAGAAGAGAAGAAAAAATTAAATGGAAAGAAAAATATTTCACATGATGAAATCAAATTTCATGAGAGGTTGTTTGAAAATGATAACCATAAAATTTTAGAGAAACAATATTGTTGTTTTAAGCTTTTTGGATACTATTTTAATGATTATATAACAATTATTATTTCTTAATAAAAAATCTTGAAGAAAATGAAAGACGCATCAGGTGATACACATGCCTCTATAGATCATTATTAAAGGAATAACTCGAACAAGGAGGAGAGAAATGAATCAATGTGTCCTAATACTATTATTAAATACAAAAAGGGAAATATAAACAATCTTCATAAATATGGAAAATAAATGAAAAGTCTCATATTTGAGAAGAAATGTTTAGCCATGTTGTTGATACAAAGGAGTAAAAGAGGTTCCAACTTATTTCCTAAATCAAATATATATTATTTATAAGTTAATTGTATAGGTAATTGAAGGCTAAAGAAGTTAAAAATAGAGAACGTAATAAAATTAAGTTATAATAAATTTTACATATAATAAATTGGTCCATTTTGGCTTGTTTAATCTATTTTAATATTAACGAATATCTAAAAAACATATCTACATTGATGATGTAATAAAAGATACAATATCTTGAGTGGGAGTTTCTTGATAATATTCTAGAATTGATAATACATACAGATTTTAATTATATAACGTGTTTATGAATATTTCAATAAAATGTTTTTCTTTGATATCTCTCATCCAAATATTTAATGAATTTATAATAACACAAAGGGGGATAATATACATTTAATTAATGAAAATAAAATTAAGAATAATTGTGAAGTTATAAGGTTCTATTAAATAACATATTATAGTTTTACTTGAACTTTTTTAATATACATGCTACGTGATGTAGGAAATTTTGGCTGAAAATATCTACAAATCGCTTCACTAATTTAAATAAACAAGTTTCAACCAGAATATATGTGAAAAACCTGTAAGTGAAAAATTAATGAAATAGTAATAATTGTAAGTTTATATTATTTTCAATTTTTAAATGGAGTTATTTGTGGTCTAACTAAAACCCTCATGATTTCTACACCCAGAGTGTCTCACATAGATTTTCAGTGGGATAAATGATGGAACACTACTAAGAATGAATTGATATGATCCTTTATTTTCGAACTCTTTTTATTTTTTTTCCATATGAGGATAGAAGTAAATGAAAATGTTAATGATTAAGAGGAGAGATAAGAAATAAATAATATGTATAGATTAAATGAAAAAATTAGATGAACATATTTTACAAGGAACTTCCCTATTCGTATTGACAAAAAATATAACAGGGGAGATTATTGAGAGAAAATTGTGTTGTGTTGTATTTATTATCAATGTAAAAGAAGTATTTGATGATGATATATTGAATAATTATCTTAATAATGTAATTGTTCTTGGAATTTGGTTTTCTAGAATCCATGAATGGAAAAAAGTTCCCAATCGAGGAAATATTCATTGAAATTGAAGTGAATCATTGAATCATAGGAAAAATGTTATTCTAAAGAGGATAATATGTTCCAAAATTTAAATTTAAAATATTTTATACAAATATTATTTCATAAATATTTAAAAAATGGGATTTTACTTTATTATCGATAAATTATTACTAAATTAAATTTGATGGTTATTGTATTGGTCTTTAATATCCAAGACATGAGTTATTAAAGTCTAGATTAGAATAATATTGTAAATAGGTGAAGAATACTTTAATTTGGGGATTATTTTTTTTAAATAAGGCCATGGAAAATATTATTTATTATGAATGATGATCAATTGAGAAGAATACCATGAAATATTACATTTATTGCATGAGGATATCTATTTTTTTGTGATTAAATTAAAAGGAATAGATGATAAGTGTATGAGGATTAAGAAACCATGTATTCATCATGTGAATGAAGTTGGAAGGCCTTGGTAATTAGGCCTGAGGTGTTTGAGAAGGACCTAGATGATTTTGAATTTAATTGGAAACTTATGTAAAGGTAACATGGGAATTATATTATCTATTTAATGTTGAACCAAAGTAATATTTCATTATGTAAAGGTAATCTAAAATTAGGATACACTTCAAAAAGGTATAGAGGGTCTATGTAAAAGTATCTCATTACCTATATAACGGTAAATTGAGGTGATAATGTGCTGTATAGGGGTATTCATACCATATATAAGAGTAAATATAAAACCAGTTAAGGGTAGTTAAAGTATAAAAAAGTGTAAGAAATGATTTTATTACCTGTTTATATGTACCAGGCAATATATATGGGTATTGGGCTCTGTGTAAAGGTAAACAAGTGACTTGTATAAGGGTATCTAACACTTCTGGAAGCTTCTATAACCGAGGCTATATAAGGGTATCTGGTGACTATTATAAGGGTAAATTATGGTTTTAAATACCAATATAAGCGTAATATGATATTTTCATAAGTGCATAAGGAAGATGTGTAGGAAAAACACTATGTTTTAATTAACCACATAAGGGTAAAATGATATCCACATTGGGTAATGTTATGTTTTTTTGAAACTCCATACCAGTTACACCGCATATATAATTTAGTCACCATAGTTCCATGAACATTGAGATAGACACACTAAAAATTCTCTCTATGTTATAGAAGGTTTTAATTTTGAAGATGCAAAGTAATTGTTGTATAGTGGGGTTACACCATTGTATATGAGATTTCACCACATGAATATATTTGAGGTAATGGTTCAGAAAATTAAAAGGTTGTTGTGTCGTAGAAGATGAACTATACCCAAAAGGTGATTACAATTTATTTATACCATTATTAAATTTGAAAGATGTCTACACCATAAGTAAGAATATATACCATAATAATTTAGAGTTCTTCACCATGGAAGTAATTTATACCATACAATATCCATGCATGAATAAAGGAGTGAGATTTAAGTAATAGCTAAGATCGTGGATATTTTAATATCTCTTGAAAGAAGAGATGAATCCGAAGTATCTATAAGATTTAAATAGAGATTGGAATAGGAATTAAGATAAGTTTAAATGAGAAATAATTGAGAAAATAATTAAATAAGTAAAATGAGATTCTATTTCTTATGAAAATTTTGGGGTTTCAATATTTAATATATGGATATATTGAATGTGATAATTCTGAGAATATTATTCAAGATAGTCTGTGAATATAAATATGATGTGGAGGTATCAAATAGTTGTTTTTGAAGAAAATAGTTAGAACTATTATTCTTAATTAAATATCATATGAGGAAACAATTGTATTCTGTATTTAAGATAGAAGGATCCAATGCCTGGAAATTCTCCATGAAGGTAATCACATTTTCCCAAGATTTTGACAATCGAGGAAGAAGACAACATGGAGTGTTTTTCCTTCACCAAGAACCTATCATTCGGATAATAAGTTGATATATAATGAATAGAAAGCATTCAATAACATTAAAATTACTATGGTTTTTCAATATTATATGTTTTTTAAAAATTAACTTTTTCAATTAGATGTAGTGTCATCCTTGAGCTGACTGAGAGGTCTTTTTTAGAAAGCCGTTGGAACAAATATTTGGAGAAATGGTGGTCCTAGTATAAAACATCCATTGAAGAACTGGTGATATCAGTATAAATAATTCCATATATTTTTTATATGAATTATATTTTTTTATCAAGAACATTTTGTGAAAATTCTTCTCCCCTTGTAGTCATTATCATTTTAGTGATAAAAAATCCCAAAAACAACTACATGTTGATCACAACAACGAGTAGGATTTCTCATTAAGGATGCCGAAATTTTGTGTGATTATATTTATTTTAGTATCTTTATAACATGTGTTATATCTTGATATTTTAAAATGAAAAACTATGTTTGATAACATACAAGATACACAACACCAAGCCTAGACAAATCCCAAAATATTATTATATGACCGTTAAAACCTATCTGTTAAATTGGAGGGTATGAATACTATTAATAGAATTATGATATATATATATATAAAATACCTACTCAATAAAAATTCATTGATTAATTCTTATGAAATATGTACTCATTTTTTAGTGAAGTTATTTTGTTCTTCAAAAATACATTTTATTCAAAAACGGGGTTTGCTCCTTTTTATGAGTGCATATTATAATAAATTTTTGAAAATTATATAAATTTTATTTTATAAAAATTATATGATTTGTTAAAACAGTTTACCAAAATTATCATATGGTTAAATGTTCAAATTTTTCTAAAAATATGGATTTTTGAGTGAATAGTGAAAGATACCGATTTTTATTGAAAACTGTTTTTTTTCATCCATTTGTGAAGTTACATTTTATTTTAAAATAGTTATAAAGAAAAATTAATTCCATAATATTATGAATAATTTAATTAGGTTCATTTTAAAATAATTTATAATTTAATTTGGTTTAAAATATTTGTTTTACATAAGTAGTCATTTTAAGAAAAACTACATTTTTTTTCTTCTAAAAAGATCGTTTCATCGTGTTTTGCATGCTTATTTTATAATTAATTTATATCAATTTTATGAATTTTATTTCTTGAAATATAATTTATTTTTGATTCATATATCCATATTTATCATAGGAGGGGTTTATATATAAATTTTATTAAAGAAGTTAATTTTTTGTGAATAGTAAACAATATTGTTTTCATGGAATATAGTATATTTTATTATATCACCAATATATTGAAATAATATAAAAATTTATTAAACTTATAGACTGAATAAATTATGATAAAATATAATAAATATCATCTGAAAATTATATAAAACATAGAGATTATAATATATTCCATAAAAATTTAAAAATCATTTTTAGTTTAGGTGCAGAGCCTACATAGCACTAGAAATGTCAAATTTTGAATCTTAAAAATAATAATTGGGATGAGATAAGTCATTTATCTATTTTTATATTAAATATTAAATATTATTTATTTTTTATGGTTATACATAAATTTTAGAGTTATATAACAAGTGTTTTTTTAAATGCTTGTGAAATGCTTTCGCAAGCTAGAAAAGTCAAAATAACACATTAAATGTGTTTTCATGTTATATATGAGATTTAAAATAATATATTTAAAGAATATAAATTTATATTTTGATAATAATAAAATTATTTTATTTCTATAAATTTATTTTTATTTTTAAGAAATTATATAATTACCTAATATGCTTGTGCAATGCTAAGACAATATTAATTTAATTAACAGAAAAATAAAATAAATGATATTAAAAGTACTAAAAGTTACATAATTTGAAATATTTTCATGAAATTTTCAGAATATAATAGTTTTTTTTCAAATTTGACTAGTTTTCTTGATGTTTTAATGTCAAAGTAATGAATAATATTATAATTAACAATAATAATATTTTATGGGATTAATATTTTATTAAATTATTTTAAAATAGTAAAAATATTAAATTAGAAAAAAGGGATAATATATGGTCTAAAATTTAATCATATGTACATTTATAGTCTATTTGAAAGAATTTGGATCTAGAATAGTATTATTATATTTTATGCTTTTGTGAAATTCCAAAACAACCCCTCACCTCAATTATAAAATGGAACCTCATCCATCACTTCTTCACAGCACATTTTTACTTCTATAAAAACCAATTACTTCCTATTACTCTTATAAAATTTATTATACAACATATATAGGTTCTTCTCCTTCCAATAGGTCAACTCTTGACATCTTAAGAAGGGATCTAAAGGAACTTTTCTAGAGAAGAGGTAATTGTCTTTACTATCTCTTTTATGTTTATTTTTTCTCGTAATTCCACTCAATATTTGGTTTAAAAACTAAAATAATAACTACAATATAATAAATATACTAATACATTATAATAATTGTGGACCAACCATATTCAATCTTTTTTCCATTTTATAAAAAGCAAAAACATCACTCAGGCGTACACCCTAATTACCATCTCCACATAGTAGTGTAATTAATTTTTCATCACCACTTTACTTGGATGGTAATAAATATGAAAATAATAAATATATATGAAATATGTTACATATTAATTATTTTTTAATGTTTAATTATTATTTAAAATTCTTTCGCTCCATCCATTGAAAAATGAAATCCACGTTCATGCATTCTTAAAGGCTACCATCTCCATGAATGATGTAATTCTTATTTATATCTCTATATTTGTGGATGAATATAAATATATATTTAATATATATTATATTTAAACCATTAATATTATATTTTAGATGAAAAAACTATAACCTATCCATAATAAACATAACTTACATGATAAAAAGGGAAATAGAAAATTAAGTGGTTAACACCCAAAACTAGGGAAATAAAGATATATTATTAAAAAATGAGAAAAATAGTATAATAGTATAATATTTTATACTATAAATATTAATATGTTTGTTTTTTAAATTAATAACATTTTTAAAACCATTATATAGGAGGTTAAAACATGTTCAACTAAATGGAAATGTGAGGTAATGGTTTCTCATCTCCCTTTTACTTACATAAGAAATATTCCATATTCACCAATTATTTATTTTTTATATTGTATATAGAACCCATTTGATATATTATATCAAGATTATTTATCTTCATAGTATTTAATGTTTCATTTGAAGTTATTTATTTTATGTGGATTAAAAATTAAAATAAACCCAAGTGGTAAGGGTTTATTTCACAATCTCCTTATTATTCATGATTGTTACTGTTTCAGTGTCTGTTGGCGGAATATTTCTCTTCCATGTACAGGTTTTTTAAATTTTTTTTATTTTTTTTAATATTCTCCTAAACACGTTTAAATTTATTTTTACCAATTTTTGACTTTTTAAAAAATTTCTTTAAAATAATCTTTTAGTTGTTTCTTGAATGAGGTACTTTGTGACCTTTCCAAAAAATGTACAGAAAAAATATTTTTTAATATATATAAAATGGGAGTATTTTTCTTCCCTCAATTCAAATGAATTCCTTGAATATTACATTATAATTTTTAAGGTTATTTTCTAATAAAAAGTTTTCATTTGTATTTGTACTTTAACTATCTAAAAGTGAATTTAAAAGTTAAAAAATATTTTCCTAAATTTTTTTAATGGGTTTTTATGGTACATTTATTTATCATTGAAAAAAAATTTATTTTAATTATTTATGACCAGGAATATTATTTAATTATAAAATCATTTGAAGCATTAAATTACTTGGGGTCATTGGATATTGGCTTCCTCTTAAATACCCGCATTCTTATATCATGAATATGTTTATTTCTTAAAATGTATATCATTTCTACATACAGTGTACTACATTAAATGTTATATGTTTATCTACAGAAACATTGATAAATACATATTATTTACTCAATATTAATTTAGTATGATAAGGTACATTTTTTCATGAATTAAATAGATTATAAGACATTTGAGGAATACTTTGGACCTGTTGTGACAGATGATCCTAGAAATTATATTGCCCCTCAACAAATTAGTAGGTCTCATTAGACAAATTATTTGGCCAAATTAAATAGTTTTATAATAATTAATTTTAATCAACTTGTGAAAGGTCTTGATGGAAGAGGAATCATGTTTCTAAGGACATGACATCCAATAATTATGCATTTTCATCATTAAGAATATTGTCATTATTATTCACAATGTTTTCACTATGATATTATATGTGGATTTATATTGTGAAAAATATATTAATTAAATGGACTATGTTTCCAATTATTTAAATATCTATTATTATTATTCCCTATCTTCCCATGATATAAAATCTATTTATTAAATGGAATGTGTGTTCAGTTATTTAACATTCCATATTGATTATGAATTATTGATTCAAGATAGCTTCCACTGTATGTAACCCATACTAAGCATTTGAGCTTACCCATATTTCATTCCATTTGAACATGATATGGAGGGTAATCCTTTGAGTGAGTAAATTTATGGATATTACATTAATTTTTATAGATTTTATGTTTAATTAAAAATGTAATAAGGGTATCATGTTTATATTTAGTTCTTCAAGGATACTAAACTAATCAATACGTTGCAATTTGATCCCCTGTATCTTATTATAATTTAATGAAATAACTTCCAATTCAGATATTCTGGAGTTGGTATTGTTATAGTTGGTATATAGTAAAGTCTATTAAAAACCATGAGAACTAGATTTATAAAAAAAATATTAGGTAATAAAACCTATGAAAGAATTTGGAAATATTCCAAAATAAACAAAGCATAAAATTTAGAGATTAGTTATACCAAAATTTTCAATTTATGATTAGTGTTTCACTAATTTTGAGATTATTCATTATATTCCCTAATGTTATGATCTAATATAGTGTATTACGTATTTTATTAATATAACCTAGCAGGTATAATGGGAACCTTATAAAGGCACATAATCCAAAGAGTATGAACGATCATTTCCTTGACCATCTAAAGCCTATATTTTGAAGGGAACTAGTTTCCAAATACCTTGGTACGTTCTTAAAGATAATGTATGTTTTATACAAGTGTAGATAGAAATTATACTAGGAACATGAATTCAAGAGTAAAAATGAATAATCCAATTCTCGGTGTTTCAACTACAGGGAGATGGGGAACTATACAAATGAATGCCCCGATCCTCAAGGTAATATAAATCAGAAGAATAAATGGGATCACAGAAATGATTACGATATTACTATAGTCAAAGCAGAATGATTAAAGCACTTTTGTACATGGATTCAATAATTATGATGAAATAGTATTTTATAAATATTATGATGTATATAATAATTAGGAAATGCATAAGGATTTTAATACAGTACTATTTCAATAAGTATTTGAGAGTGTATATAGAATGGTTCTGATGACCATGAAAAGTGATTCAATGGAAAGTCTATCTATTTTAAAAACACATGATTGATGTAATATAACCCTTAATATGAGTTTTATTTCCAGATAATAACGGTAGAGGGATGTTTATGAGATAATATTGGTGACCATAAAATAGGTTTGTGATATGATGGTATATGTTATTTTTGATGGGTATACTAAATTTTTGGATTTAAGGAATATATTTAACAACCTAGGATTTTATTTTTAGAATCATGCTTGTTTTTCTTAAGGTTTTAAGGTGATAAAGGTATTTATATATTTGGTATGTGACATTAAGTGCTACATTATTTTGTTTGTGGAATCTAATGAGAATTTTATTGTGGAAATATAGTGACCTTATTTCTAAATATTTGGACTTTAATTTTGGATAGATGTAATTTATATGAGTCTTAAGAGTAACTATTTATGGAATGGATTAAGTTGAATTTTGGATATTACTATTGAATTTGAAAGATTAAGGTAGTTTTTATTAAATTAAATGTTTATTAAATTTTTGTAATTAACTTATCTTATACAAAACAAATTTTATTTGGTAAATACCTAAAGAAAAGAGGAATATAATGTTATTATTTTTTGCATTTCTTTATTTGTAGAATTTTTATTCTACTGCTTCAGGCATGAAAAAATCATCTTGAATAATCATGTTTTGGAGAAGAAAGTAGTTTGTGGTAGAAATTGATTAAAGGATGAAATTATAATTTTCAATTAAGTATATTTCCTCGTGTTCATAGAATATATGAAAAATAAAAATTCTAAACTCTCAAAAAAGGATTTTTAAACAAAAATTTTATCTATTTACCTTTCTTACCAATAAATCATTATCCTTTTAAACCATTATATATTTATGGTTTTGTGGTGGTAAATTTTTCATTTCCATGTTCTCTTTCACTCTCTAGAAGTCCTTAGGAATTAGAGTTTCTTTTATTGGTCCATATTTTCCTACAATAAATCCTATTATGTGTTACCTCTAGTGACCTTTTTTCTTTCCTTTATATCTTTTCAAGATATGTTTTACTAATCCTTTTTATGATGTGGGATTTCAAAAAAGGTATTTTGAAAAGTATATCCATAGTTACCTAAAACAAGTTAAAATTGTGAGGAGGAAATTTATTAATAGAGCGGGGAGGATAATGTAACTTCCAAATATTTTAAATGGTTAAACTATGTTTGGTAGCATATAAGATATGCAACACCAAGCCTAAACAAATTTCAAAATATTAATATATGACTGTTATAACCTATCCATTAAATTGGAGGGTGTGAATAGTATTTACAAAATTATGATATATATATATATACATATTTATATAAATTACCTAATCAATAAAACATCCTTTATTATTTCTTATAAAATATTTACTCTATTTTTAGAAATGTAATTTCATGTTCCAAAAATATATTCTAATAAAAAATGGGTATTCTTTCTTTTTATGAGTGAATATTATAATAAAATATTAGAACTTATATAAATTATAGTTTATAAAAATAATATCCTTTTTTAAATAAGTTTAAAAAACTTATCTTATGGTAAAATTATCATATTTTTCTGAAAATATTTATTTTATAGTGAATCGTAAAAAATACCATTATTTATTGAAAACGATATTTTTGTTTCAACCATTTGAAAAGTTTCATTTTATTTTAAAATTCTTTCAATGAAATATTAGTTATTTTATATTATTAATAATTTAATTAGGTTTATTCTAATAAAATTTATAATTTAATTTGGTATAAAATCATTTTTATGCATAATTAGTCATTTTTATAAAAAACAGCAGTTTTTTTATAAAATATAGTTTTTGTTGCATTTTGCGCACTTATTTTAAAATTAATTTATTTTAATTATAGGAATATTATTTAATAAAAAAAATATTTATTTTGTATTAATAATTATAAATTTATCCTAGTTTGATTTTTTTACAAAATTATATTAAGAATTTAAATTTTTAGTGAATAGTAAAAAATACTGTTTTAATGAAATACAATATCTTTTATGACATCTAAAAGACTTATAAATAATATAAAAATTTATGAAAACTATGGATAAAATAAATTCTGATAAATTAATATAAAAATTACTCAATATTAATTGAAAACATAGAAATTATAATTTATTCTATATTTAATATGAAAATCATTTTCAGTGTTGATGTAGTGTGAGTGCAATACATGGAAAGTCTAATTTGAAATCCTAAAAATAATAATTGGGATGAAATATGTCCTTTATCAAATTGGATATTAAATATTAAGTATTATTGATGTTTTTTTATTATTATACATGATGTTTAGAGTTATACAACAGGTGTATTATCTAAATGTTTGGGCAATGTGTGAGGAGAGTAAGAAAAGTCAAAATAGCACATTAAATGTGTTTTCATGATATATATGTTAGTTAAAATAAATATATATTGATTATAAATATATATTTTTGTCATAATTAACTTTTTTCAATGATATATATTTATTTATATTTTTTTTTAAAATTATAAAATTACCTTATATGCTTTTGTAATGCTAATAGATTAATAATTGAATCAATATAAAAAAATCAAATAAATGATATTAAAAATATTAAAATTAAAATAATTTAGTATTTTTAATGTTACCCATGAACTATATATCCATAAAATTTATAAAATATATTGAAATTTTTTTCATTTAATTTTACTTATTTCCATGATGTTTTTAAAGTTATCATAATGAATAATATCAAAATTGACAATAATGATATTTTAGGGGATTAATATTTTATTAATTTTTCTTAAAAATAATACATGTATTAAATGATAAAAGGGAAAAATATATGGTTGAAAATATAATCACGTATTCATTTATAATCCATTTTGAATACTTTTTATCTAGAATTTTCTTAATATATTTTTAACTTTTAGAAATTCCAAAAGTTCCACTCATCTCAATTATAAAAGGGAAAAACCTCCCTCACTTATTCACATCACTTTTATCCTTATATCTCATAATAGTTCTTCCCTTTCCTTTTATTAACATCATTATACTTGATTTAGAGGTTATTGTCCTTCCAAAAGACTAACCCTTGATTCCTTAAGATTAGATCTAAAGTAAGTTCACTGAAGAAGAGGTAATCATATTTACTAACTATTTGAAGTTTATTTTTTATTCTAATTCTTCTTCCTGTGTTGTTTCCATCTTGTTTCCATCATATTAAAAGAAAAAACATCCATCGTGAGTATGTATGGTGTATTGTCTCCACATAGCGGTGTAATTTATTTTTCATCACCACATTACTTATATGATTATAAATATGGAAATTGTAAATATATATAAAATATAATAAATAATACTTATTATTAAATGTTTAATTATTCTTTATCATTTCTTCATCCCATCCATCAAAAAATGAAAACAACGTTGATGCGTACATATGACCTACCATCTCCATGAATAGTGTAATGAAATTTTCTATATCTATATTTATGGATGACTATAAATATCTATATATTTCATATATATTATATTTAAACCATAAATAATATTCTGGATATGATGAAACTATATCCAATACTAAATAACTAAAACACACATGGAAAAATATACAAGGGAAAATGAAGCAATTTACACTCAAAACAAGGTTAATAAGGAAATATTATTTAAAAATAGGTGATAAGATAACATAATAGGATAATATTTGATATTATAAATATTAATATGGTTCATCAATATATTAATAACTTGTTTTAAACCATCATACATGAGGTTAAACCATGTTCAACTAAAGGAAATCGAGAGGTAAGGTTTTCTCATCTCACTTCTACTTCCCCGAGACATATCCCATATTCAACACTTATTTATTTTTATGGTGTATATAATGAAATGTTGATTTATTATATCATTATTATATTTTTATTCATTTTATTTAAAGTTTCATTTGATGTTATTTCTTTCATGGGGATTACAATTCAAAAGAAACTTAAGTGGTAAAGATTTATTTCACAATCTCATCATTATTTGGGACTGATTATGTTTAAGTCTTCACTGGGGAATATTTATCTTACCTATACATGTTTTCTAAAATAACTTTCAAAAATTTTTGTACTATTCTCCTAAAATTTTTTAAATTCTTTTTTACACATGTTTGAATTTTTAAAAAATTATTTTAAATGAATCTTTTTTTGTTTTTCTAAATGAGGTACTTCGTGAATTTTCCAATAAAAATATGGAAGGATTTTTCTTCACTTATACGATAGGAGTATATTTTACATCCATCATGGCGCCTTAATGATTTGAAGATTTTTTAAAATTTATAAGGTTCCTTTCAAAGAATATTTTTTCATTCATATTTTCACAGAAATTTTTTGGAAGTGAATTTTGAAGTAAAAAATCCATTTTCCTAAAAAAAAGTAATTATCTTTTTATGTAAATTTTATTCATAAATGAAAAAACAATTTATTTTACTTATTCACCACTGGTTAGAAGACTTAATGATAACATAATTTTAAGAATTCACTTACTTGTGATAATTGGATATTTAGTTTCTCTTAAATATCCACATTCTTCTATCATGGATATAGTTATTTCATAAAATGTATATAATTTCTACATATAGTCTTCTCTATTGAAATTTATTTTTTTATCCAATGAAATATTTATAAATATGTATTATTTACTCATTAAATATATTTTATGGCAAGTAAAACTGTTCATAAATTAAATAAATTATTCGATATATTAGAAATCATTTGGACCTACAGTGAGGCATTTGTATTAGAATTATATATCCCCTCAATGCATCAGTATGTCTCATTAGATAAATCAGCTGGCCAAATTGAATTTTTTTTTACCTTTTGTTTTAAACTGTCATGTGAAAGGTCTTGATGGTAGAGGTATAATGTGATTGAGAACATGACATATAATAATTAATTATTCCCTTCTTTAAGAATTCAGTTATTATTATCCATGATATTCTCAATATGATATTATCCCTGGACTCAGATTGTGCACAATATATTGATTAAATGGAATTTGTTTCCAATTATTTACATTGACTTAATGATATCTGCATATTCTATGATGGTAGAAACGTTATTTATAAAATTTAATTCGTTTTCAGTTATTTACCTTTCTATATTTAATACATCTTATTTATTCAAGATAACTTCTGTTATATGTAACACTTAGTGATCATTTGAGATCACCCTTATTTTGTTTCAACTACCTAAGATATTAAGTAGAGTCCTTTGAATGAGTTAAAAGAGATAGATTACCATACATTGTTATATTATATGTTTAATTACCAACATAATAAGGGTATCATGTATGTGTCAATTTCTTCAAGACTACTAAAGTGATTAATAATTTAGGATGTGATCCCTTTTATCTTATGACAATGTAATGAAATAAATAAAAATTCTAGTATTTTAGAGGTGGTATTTTTATAACATGTGGATGTGACTATTGGGAGTTCATATTAGATTTATACTGATTGGATATATTGTACATACCAATTGAATATGGCGTGTTTGGTTGGTAAATTCATTATCATGCATGTTTTATTTTTTATTTTTCATTCTTTAAAGTTACCCTCCTAGAAACTATTTTCATTTAAATTTGCATCTCTTAGAAATTGTCACTTGCTTTTCCATTTTAGGAAAACATACAATCTATTTTCATTAAAAAATTTATCACATGGAATATTTTTGGATGGTATATTAGACTCACACCGTACATACACCTTTATGTGTTATTATACTTGGTGATGTTTGACACAGGTAAGAGAATGGTCTTTGAAGACAGTTGTTCGGGTTTCTAACTTCCTCCTTTGGTGCAATGTTGGGGAGATGGATTGAGGGAGATGTCCCCTCTCCATGTGGTAGTTTTTGAGTAGGTATTTATTACCCTTTTTAGTTGTGACCCTCTTGGACCTTTTTTAAAACTATGTTATTAAATTCCGAATTTTTGTTATGACTTGTTTGGTGCAATTTTTTAGATTCGGTTTTTTTATATTTATTCAGTTTTTATGTTTCTGAACTCGGTTAAATAATTCCCAAACCATTATTTACGATAATCGGTTACTTGTTCGAGACCTTTGGGATAGTGAACACCCTTTGAGCCTTTGCATGGATATATTCAGGTGCCAGTTTAGTTGGAAAACCTACATGGTTTGTGAAAAAATGGTATTTGAGCATGGTTAATCACATTTTGTTATATTCATTGGGATGAGTCTGGATAGACATGATCTAGGACTATTATGGTCAGAGTTCTAGATGCGAGTAGGTTCCTTGTCCTGCACCTCTCATGATAGACCTCAAGTTTCTATGGGGTGTTGGAATTTTTGTTTGAATTCTCTTCCAAATTGGAAGTGCAGGCTGCAGACTACACGCGGAAATTGGGTGGGGGTGAATTAGTTATTTATTTAATTTTTTGGATGAGTTTGACTTATTTATATTTTATGTTTCTTATGAAATTTTTTAGAAGTGTTGTAATAATTATTTTTCTTTTGAATTTTTATTTTTTTGTAGAAACATTCCTCCCTATAAATATCCCATGAACCCATGGGAGGAATCCATAGAGAGTTATCCCTCACTACTTGATCAAAGGTTAGTAGAAGTTGTGATATGGGATGTACACGATCAAGGGTAAGGAGAAGGTCCTAATTATTCTCCAGTTAGATAAGATTAATCTATTTCTAGGAAGGAAAAATAAAATTAGTTTATAATGAATAACCCTCCAACATTGAGAGTTAGCATAGAGTGTTAGGAAGAAGAGGATTGTCTTGAGAAGATCGAATTTTTTTTGAGTTACTTGACACACCTAGAGAGTTCATGGTGAAATGAGCCTCATTTCTGCTAGAGGCTCACATTTATAGTTGGTGGGAATCAATGTTTCATGCCAGGAAGCATGAGTAGATGAGATAGAAGGAATTCAAGTCTATCCTCAATGGCTAGTACTTTCCTAAAGTCATGGCTTATATCAGATCACAAGAGTTTATGGATCTCATTCAGGGGGACAATTCAGTGGTGGAGTATGCCAAAATATTTGTCAAGTAGGTCTGATATTCCACCAAGATAGTCAATAATAAATAGATGAAGGATCGGAAAATTAAAAATTGATTGCATCCAGAGATCTATTCTCAGGTCTTCCTATTTATGCTGAAGACCTATTCTGAGATGGATGATCGAGATTTTATGGTAGATATTGACTAATGTGGAGTTCTAGTTTCTCTAATATAATATTAGTGATGGAAAGTGGAAGTTCATTTGAGAATAAAAGGAAGCGAGAGGAACATGGGAAGAAGGGAGGTCATTGTTTAGAATATCCTCCTAGATATTTTTTATATGTGGCTTCTGATGAAAGTTCTTTTGTGTGACACCTGTGTAGGAGGTAATGGAGTAACTAACCTTCATGTAAATATACTCTCAGGCCTTATTATCAGTGTGGGGATATGGGGAACTTTCATCGCATTTGTAAGGTGACATGCCCCCTCCAGAGTGTGGTAGGATCCGTGGCTTCTAAGGGAGTGTCAGTTCAGTTGGAGCCATCTAGGACAGTGGGATCTTGGTTTGGTGGCTCTGGAGGTAGGTCCAGTTTATATTCTCTGAAGATCTAGTTTAGGGAAAAGACACATGAGAGTGACCATTCTCATTTAGAGACTAGGAATCATCATGCAATGGATTAGGAACCTACGATATTAGATACAAGATCATAAATAGTTTGAGATACCATTTGGATTACATCTTGAATAACTGCTTCTCTCTTTTATAATGTTGTTATTGTTTCTTTTATCTCTACCCATCTTGTGAATCTAATGATTTTTCTAACAGAGTTTTTTCTTTTTGTTATGGAGTTGGTGACATCGTTGGGTAAGAAGGAGTAAGGTCTCTGGATCCTCTCATGTATGATTTTTGTGTTGGGGGTTGAGACGAAGTGTGACCTCATAGTCTTGGATATAGACATTTTTTATGTAATCCTATTCATTGATTGGCTAGTTCACTTTAAAGTGCATATCAATTACTATTTGTGGTGGGTGAGTTTCATGGTACCTAATGGGAGTCCCCAAGTTTTTTATTGGGAATGGGATCCTTGGTTGGGTCGTGTGGGACCTCCAATCCCAAGATTTGGAAACCATATCTTCCATTTATCATTGCTCATTCTAGAGGACCATGTTCAATATCTTGAGGTTGGATTAACTCATGTAGTGGATGAGTTCCCAGAGGTTTCCCAATATTATTTTTCAGGCTTTCCCCCAAAGCAAGACGTGGAGTTATTGATTGATTTGTCACTAAGAACACTACTAATATATCTTCCCTCGTATAATATGGCCCCCACCGAATTGTGGGAATTAAAAATATAACTAGATGACTTTGAATCCAAAGGACTCATTCACCCGAGTCTCCCTCCTTGGGCTGCTACTATACATTTTTCAAAGAAGACCCACGAGTCCCTCTAGTTTTGAATTGATTACTGGAAGTTGAATAAGGTTTCCATCAAGAAAAAGTATCCTTTTCCTTGAATTGATGACTTGTTTGATTTTTTTAAAGGGAGATGTGTTTTTCCAATATATATTTTTATACAGGTTACCATCATATCATGGTGATAGGGAAAAATATCCAGAAAACAACTTTTCGATGAAGGTACAAAACATTTAGTATTTGGTCATACCTTTCTAATTGGCCAGCACTCTAGTGGGTTTTATGGCACTCATGAATAGGGTTTTCCAAAAATATCTATATGATTTTATTTTAGTATTTTTGGACGACATCATGTTTTACTCAGTATCGGAGGAGGACCATGAGCATCATTTGCGGATCGTGTTGGGAACTCTGTGGGATCATCTCATTTATTCATAATTTTTCGAATGAACTTTCTAAATGAGAATGTGAAGTTTTTGGGTCATGTAATCTTGATTAATGTGGTTTTAGTGGACCCGAAGATGATCAGTGTCGTTATTTCATGGGAGAAGCCGAAGAATGTGTTTGAGATCAGGAGTTTCGTCGACTTGGAAGGTTACTACAGGCGGGTTTTTTGAAAATTTTCTCGGGATTCTGGGCCCATTACCATGCTCACCACAAAATGGGTGACAATTTAATAGGGTCAAAAATTTCATAAATCCTTCAAGGAGTTGAAGGAGAATTTGACAACCTAACCCATGTTGATTTTGTCAGAACCTAGAAATAGCTTTGTGTTTTATTGTGATGGATCAGGTATGGGTCTCGGGTGTGTGCATATGTAGGGTGATCATGTGGTGGAATATGGCTCCTACCAACTCCAAATAAATGAAATGAATTGCCTAACCCATGCCATATAGTTATAAATGGTGATGAAAACTTTGATAAATTGGATTCACTACCTCTTTGGGGAAATTATTTTGGTCTAATCTAATCATAAGTGAATAGCATATATCTTCTCACAAATGGATCATAATACGAGGCAACACCATTGCATTGATTATTTTCAGGGGTTCAACTTTGATATAGTATATAGCCCATGGTAGGGTAACGTGGTGGCTAATTTCCCAAGTAGAAATTTTCCAGTGCGGGATTTGAAAAATTCCAATGATGTGTGGACTCTGATGACACTATTTTCTCAGATGAATGTTGTGACCATAGAGCACACTGGAGGTGTGTTCTTGGTGAGCGTTCAGCTAAATCATTTTCTTCTTGTGTTGATTCATCATGATAACCCTAGTTAATAGTTTTGTTAGTGATATATGTATTATATTCTAGGTTGGGAGACATTTTTTAATTGTCCTTCATCCCCCAAGAGCATCTTATTCTTTATAGGGTTTTCAGTGGTATTATTCTCTCTAAAGAAGGTGGTAATGTAAGATATCCACCAATCTCACTAGGTTGTTCATATTTGAGATAATAAAATGTATTATGACATACATAGGTAGTTTTTATGGATAGGTATGAGAAAATACTTAGCATATTTCGTATTGAGATGATATACATGTTAGTGGGTATAAGCATAGAATGAAAGGACATATAGTTTACTTCATCCATTATGAATTCCTATAATGAAATGGAACAAGGTCACCATGGATTTAATTGTTGGATTACCTCATACACATATTTGTATGAATACTATTTGGGTAGTGGTTGATTGTCTAACAAAATCATCCAACTTCATTCCAATCAGAGATACAACTAATGTGGATAAGCTAGTTAGATTGTATATTCTGGAGGTTGTAAGGCTTCATGGTGTGCCTTGAGCAATTGTCTAAGATAGAGAACCATGTTTTTTATCCCAGATTTGTGAAGGCCTTCAGAAAGCCATGGGGTCGCAGATTAAGATGAGAATAACATACCATAATCAAACAGATGGTCAGAAAGAGTTAGAAAATCAGATTATAGAGGACATGCTACATGTATTTGTTTTGGATTTTGTAGAATATAGGGATAAAATTTTTCACTGGTAAAATTTTCTTATAGTAAGAGTTATCAATCCTTTATTTGAATGGATCTGTTTGAGGTGCTTTATGTTGGCCCTTGTCTCTAACACCCCGACCCCATAAGCCCAAATTCGGTGCATTATTTATTACATTGTAATGATTACAAGGAATTAAATACTGAATGAACGATCAGTTTAGTATTCTTGGAGAAAGTATATACATACATGTAACTCATATTACTTTGATAAAGGTAAAAAATTAAAATACATAAAAAAACAGAATCGACAAGAACCCAATTAAGGGTATCCTCCTCATAACCTATTTAAGGCAAACAAATTATTGGGGTGATCTCAAATGCTCAGTAAGGGTTAAAAATAGAAGAATCATTAATAAAAAATAACAGAATCATAAAAAATTTGGCATAGTTAGTATGGCATGGTGAATAAATGAAAAACACATGCCATTAATAAACTAAGAATGAAACTACATCCATGGATTTTGTCATAGTGAAATCCTCATGGATGGTAATAACTTAAAATGAATAAATATATGTGCTTATTAATTGGAATTCATGTTTCTGGAACATGATACCACTATACCATCAAAACGGTTTATGTCATTGGGTTGAAACCCGTCTGATTTTTGGAAACAAACTAAAAGTGTTTGTCACTAACTAATTTGTATCATTAGACATGTCGATGAATCAAGGGACTAGAGTTGGACACAAATGTAGCTACATGTCAAAATAATTCTTTATAACTATATTTAATCTATGTACAATATTACTTATCAATATATATATAGAGTATGTGATACAGATTCGTCAATATATCAATAGTTAAAAGAACATTAAAAATAAACACCATATATAAATGGATATACAACATTAAAAATTAATAATATCCATGAACTAAGAATATTGATATATAACATATTTATAATTTCAAATGAAAAATCGTCTAAAATGGGAAGTAGTTACACCACCTAAGAACGATTTGGTGCACTATACCAAGTAAATCACAATGAAATGGAAACCAAAACAATGTCCATTACAACATTTTAATTAATAATGTTAATAATAATTAATTGAATCACTAAATAACATGAATATAAATATAATAATGATATTATATATCAAATTAAAGTACACAACACGTCATAAAAGAAATCAGGGGTGAACAGTGGAAATCTCAGAGAAATAAAAGTGAGATGAGAAACCCCTTATCTTATGCTTGAATGTGTTCTTCTATTGATCTTAATGACCCGAATAATCAAATTTAGATTCAATAATTAATAATCATAGAACCTAATCTACATTTATTTTATTTATTGAAAACTTATTATGTTTATTAATGACCTTTTTATGGGGTTAAGTGGTCTAAATTAATTATTTTAGAAGCATTTTCTTCCATGGTTCTCATGATCTATTTACTTGTATTCATGAATGGTAGTTTGTATGAAATGTTTCCAAACATAAAGAATTGTTAATATATATTATTAGTGAACTTATAGAGAAAACAGTGATATTATAATGACTTTGGATTATATACCCTGAGGATTACTTGTTTGATAAAAGATAATGATAAACGCTTAGATTAACTTGCCGGTTTTGTGTATAATGAATTTGTTTTGTATTGTTTTTTTTAATAATGAGTGTGTAAGGATTCATGAACATTAAATATGATGAAATAAATATATTATGATATATTTTAACCATAAAATGGTATCATTGGAATAATTTAGGATGATAATTCATATTGAGAACCCATCGTCCTTGAATATGATAAATTAACACATCTAAGATGGTGTTTTCATTTTTAGTATAAGATGAGGGGAAAAAAGGTAGATGAAGACAAAATATTCCATTAGAATAATAAAATCAATTTCATTTTTTGTACTTTAATTATCATATAATTTGGATGAGGGGATATGAGTAAATAAACAAAAAAGAAAGGAACTCTAAATAAAAGAGAAGTTAAGAAATCCCTCACAAAAATTCGACTGCCTAATGGCGTCTCATAAAAATTAATGAAATATTTTGATGATAGAATAGAGTTCTCTCATCATTTTTACATTATATGGATAGAAAGGGGGATATTTAATGACATATCCCAACATAATCCAATTTAAAATAAAATAGTATAACATAAAATGAAATCATTAGAAAGAGAAGGGTGGTAGATTCCCTTACCTTGTAGAGTAACTCCCAAAACATGAAGGATGGGACCATGGAGGATTAAATAAACCATTGGAGGACTCCTTTTGTAGTAAATCTACCCGAAAATAGAGGATAATGCGCTTTAAATGGATTCAAATGAAGGTATGAGTGGGTATTTTAAGTAAATGATAGGGAGTTTATTTATTAATTTCAAAGGACACATCATTAAGGTTTTTTGAAAAACCACGGGATTTCACTTGGTATTTTCCAATGGTATTATCCACTTGGGACAACTCATATCATTTTTACTATAAAAAAGTATCCCATCAATTTATATTAATTATTACATCATTATGAGGTCCTTAAAGACCCTAAAAACTAAAAACTATATTTTTTATATTCACAAAATAAACATGTATTTTAGAAATAACCCAAAAATTCACCCAAAATTTTTTTATGTGTAGAATTAAAAAATGAAGTCCACTTTCTTCAAAATAATATTCTAAATATTATTAATTTAATTTTTAACTAAAATAAATAAATATTCAAAAATAACAATTTTAAATCTGTAACTCATTTTTTAACACCTCGAAAAATTAATCAACATATTATTACCTTAAAACCTTATGAAAATAAAATAATAAAATAATATTCTATTAATAAGGGTCATATTACTATTAATATTACTATTAATGAGGGTATATTACTATTCATTCAAAAACAAGTTGGTTCAATCGGACTCCAAATAACTTACTGATCACAACCGTAGATGACCATTTTGTTGGATTCAAAACACAAAAGTGGAAAATACAAGTTTAATGGAAAGGTTAGTAATTTTTCCTATAAATAACCGAGTGCTGTTTCATAGAGGATCATTGATTCATTAAATATAGTATATCCATCTAATTGAAATTACTTAAGAGAAACATACCACAAAATGTATGGGGTGTTATATTATTTCCACCGTCAGATTTTTCGCCCTCGAAATTTCTCACATATAAGGACTGTCAAAAGGATGTGGGTGGTTCTTATTCATATCATCCTAAAGTTCCCACATTTATTCTTCCATTTTATGGTTTATCCAAATTTCATTTACTAGATTAGTTGTCTGATTTCTCAATAGCATCTCTATTATGTCAAGAATCTTGATAGGCTCTTCATAGTATAGCAAATCAGTTTTTGTTATATTTCATCATAGGTGAGTACATGCATTGGGTGTATCATGTATTTCTTTAACAATGACAGATGGAAGAAATTATGAACTTTGGAGACACTTGGAGAAATTTCTAAATTGTAATATATAACTCCAATTCTTTCTAGAATTTCGAATGTTCCTATGTACTTGGGGCTCAGTTTCCCTTTCTTACCAAACCATAAGACACCCTTCCATAGATATGCTTTTTGAAAGACATGATATCCTACTTGAAATTCCAAATCCATTCTCAGGTTGACATAATAACTCTTTTTACGACTTTGTTATTCTTTAATATGGTCTTTAATTTTATTTACCTTTGTAGTTGTCTCTTTCAAAAGTTCTGAGGCTAATAAGTTTCCCCTTTCCAACTTCATCCCAACAATTTGGAGTTCGTCACCTCTTACCATATAATGCTTCATATGGTGCCATTTGAATTCTAAAATGGAAACTATTATTGTATGAAAATTACACAAAAGGAATTTATTGATCCCATATACCTTGAAAATCAATATATCATGATCTTAACATTTCTTCCAGTATTTGAATAGTCCTTTCAGATTGTTCGTCAGTTTGGGGGTGACAGGAATTACTCAGATGAAGTTTAGTATCCAAAGCCTTCTGAAGACTTTTCTAGAATTTTAATATAAATCAGGGATTTCAATATAAAACAATCAATTGAGATTCACTATTAAGTCTTACAAACTCAATTATATAATGTCTTTCTAGGCGCTCAAGTAGTAAATCCTCTTATATAGCATTGAAATGTGATGATTTCTTGAGATGATCAATAATTACCCATATTGCAACATTCCTTCTAGCTGTCCATGGTAGTCTTGTGAAAAAATACATCATAATATCATCCCACTTTCAAATTGGAATAAGAAGAGGTTTCATAACCCCTCTAGGATATTGTCTCTTGACCTTCACTTGTCAAGAAACTAGATACCTATACACATAGTCTGCAATTTATCTTCATGTTATCCCACCAAAACTGTCCCTTTAGATCTCCATACATTTTAGTGCTACTGGGGTGTATAGAGAAATTTTATCTATTAGTATCATCCAATAATACCTTTTTAGCTTAGGTTTATGGAACACATAACCTCTTCCCAAATTTCTGAACTCCATCCCCAAACATAATGTTTGCAAAACGTCCATCCTTAACAGATTTAACTTTATTTTGTAGATTCTCATCATCAGACTGAGAAATTTTTATGTTCTCTAATAAATATGGTTTAACAATCATTTAAAAATGGAAAGATGTTTCCACTTCCTTAAATATTCCCATATGTATTTTTAGTAGATCCATGAATATAGGATCTCTCTCAATCCTCATCTGGGTTATAAGTCCGTGATCTTTCCTACTTAATGTGACTGCCACCATGTTTTCCATTCATAGGTGGTAGTGTATTGAAAAATACTAATTTTTGAGTTACTCAAGGCATATCCTTTGCCTCATGTTGAGTTGTTTCCATGAAAACATGTATTTCAAACTCTTATAATCTGTAAGCATCTCACATATTTCATCGTAAAGATAATGTCTCCATATTTTTTGAGCAAAGATAACAACAATTAAATGATGATCATGAGTTGGGTAATTATATTCATGGGTCATCAATTGCCTTTATGATTAAGAAATAACATTATCATTTTTCACAAGGACATAGCCCAATCCATTCTTTGTTTCATTACATAATATAAAAAATCCATCATTTCTAGATGGAATAGTCAGAATTGGATGATTGACCAATCTTCTTATCAATTCATCAAAGCATTCTATACATTATTTAGTCCATACAAACTTTACCCCTATATGAGTGATCTTTGTTAGCAGGTAAGCCAATATGGAAAAATTATAAACGAAATGTCGATAGTAACCTGCTATGCCAATAAAACTACATACCTCGGTTATGTTCATTTTCATGGGCCATTATTGGATTCCCATTGTCTTTATAAGGTCAAATAAAATTCCATCCATAGAGAAATTATGGAAAATAAAATAAACTGATTAAATCTAAAATTCACGCTTTCTAAATTTCTCATATAATTCATTTCTTCTATGATTTTTCAGAATAATCCACAAGTGATTCCCATTGTCATCATAGCTTTTGGAGTATACCAAGATTTCATCGATAAATACCACCAAAAATTATTCATGTTATTCCTTGAAAACTAAATTCATTAGAACCTGGAAAACAGAGGGTCTATTAGTTAGTAAAAAATGCATTACTATAAACTGATAATACCCATACTTGGTTTGAAATATTTTTTTGGAATATCTTCCTTCCTCACACACATCTGATGATATCCAGATCAAAGGTCAATCTTTGAAAAATATTAGGCTCCATGAAGTTGATCAAATAAATAATCAATTCATGGTATATTATAATTATTCTTTATTGTAATAGCATTTATTCCCCCATAATCAATGCATACCCTCTTGGATCCCCCTTTCTTCTTTAAAAAGAGGTTATGAGATCTCCAAGGAGAAACAATAGTTCAAATAAATCCATTTTCCCTCAATTCCTCTAGTTGTTTATTTAGATCCACTAATTTTATAGTGGAAATTGTATAGGGATTCTTTGATAAAGTCCTTTCACCACGAATTAATTCAATATAGAACTCAAATTCTCACTTTAGAGGATGTCTAGGTAAATCCCTTATAAATAAATCAATGTATTCTTGCACAATAGGTCCATATTCAATTAGAATATTTATTTTCTCACCCATAGATTTTGTGTTCTCTTCTTCTTTAAGAATTGAATTCAGTCGGGATACTATGGGTGGATCTAGATAAGAATCATGTGGAAACGTTTCTGCTCTAAATATAATGGATTCAACACCATTTTCAAAAATTATAACATCTTTTTCTTGCAATATATCATCGCATCATACTTTTACTGTCAATTAATATAGAGAATTATATCCATCAAAATCATTAGTATGATGATAAGTTTACCAAGTAAAGAATGTTTATGTGTCATGATGGGTACATATCGACACATCTTTGATGAAATGATACACCCCCTTGGAATTGTGACAGACAACTCCATTATAATATAAAATCCAACAAGTCTAATTTTCTTGGAAAACTAAGAAGATATAAATGAATGAGATGATCCAAAATCCAATAAATAATTTTATATTTTTTAGGAGACAATTAATGTACCAGCTACCAAATCATTAGGAACTTCAACCTCCATAGTTGTAATAACATAATCATTCCCATACCCACATGGCCTTTTTCGAGGAATTTTGCCTTGGAACTTAGGTCACTCATTCTCATGGTGTCCCACCTCTCTAAAATTGTAGCATTGACCATCATTGAATTGTTTCTTTCCCTTGGGTTCACTAGATTGATGAAACTTTTATCCACACTTATAGCAAACTCCCATGCCTTTCAAGCATTTACAAGAATGATTCTTTCAATAGTTTTTTCATAATGGAAATATCCTCATTCCATTCATCAAAATTTTCACTTTATCTTTTCCATGGTGATTATAATGCCTCTTCTTATCTTGATTTCTCTAGAAAAAATTTGATCCATAAAAAAACTCCTTATTTTTAAGGCACATAATAAAATTTCATCCTATGATGAAAATGTTTGGGAAGCCAGTTCCCTTTTAATACATGGATTAAGACCATTAATGAAATGCTCAATATTTTCTTTGGAATCACGTACATAATCTATTGCATACCTGGATAATTTTTTGAAAGTAGCCTCATTCTCTAAAAAACTCTCTTATTCCCTTTTTTAGGATAAAGAATATATTCTTCATTTTAGTTCTTTATTCTCGAGGGAAATACAAGTCAAAGAATATTTTGTTAAAAGTTCTCTATTTAATATATTCTATCTCTTCTTCCTTCGTGGTATTAAAGACCAAGGTCCACCATTGATCAACATCACCCTTGCGAAAATGTACTTCTAATACTGACTTTTCATTTTCATTTCATCTGAATTCTAAAATTATCTTTTCAAGGGACTTGAACCACTACACTTCCACCACTGGATTAGTAGTCCCACTAATAGATGGAGGCTTTTTCTGCATTAAATGATCAAGTGCAGGTGTAGCATGGTTATTCATTACAACCTGAGTAATTTTTCCCAATATGTTCATGATATGATCTTCTCAAACATTGATAGTGTTGACTTAATCTGTGGGTAAATCCCTATATTTTATATAGGTATTGATTCCCCTTCTTCAATTAGGAACCATCACTAAAAAATGACATACACTAAATTAGGTCATAGTTTATAATTTATATCTAGAAAAGACTTATGATTATCTGAAAATTTAAGCACAAATAATCTCATAAACCTAAACATTTTTTATATTTAATTTTAAATCCATAATAATGGTTAGTAAAGAAAATGTGAATTTTTCTAATAATAATCTTCAAGAGTGCCAAACCATGTGTATTTTAATTCCCATTGTCATATACCAGGATAATGCCAGGAACTCCTTGTTGGAGTTTTCACTCTTAGGTACATTTTTCTCAGAACCACATCCACTTTTCGTATCCAGAAATGGATTTATTTTCTGGAAATATCAACATAAAATATTTCTTAAAAAATACCAGGATTTTCTAGTATGTTTATCCTTGAAGAATATATTAGTGTTTTATTACCTTATATAAGTTTTCTAAATCTAGTTTCTATGTTTGCTACTAAATCTATTCCGATTGAAACTATAACACCCCGACCCCAAAATACCAGCGCCAGTGCATTAATTATTACATTGGAATGAGTAAAAGGAATGAAATCCTAAAAGAAAGATAAGTTTAGTAGTCTTGGAGAAACTAGATACATACATGTAAATAATATTACATTGGGAAAGGTATCATAATACAATACATAACAAAAAATAATAATAATCCTTGAGAACTCAACAAATGGCGTCCTCCTCATAACCTGTTGAAGGTAAAAAAAATAAAAGGGGTGAGATCAAATGCTTTGTAAGGGTTACAAATAGCATAATCATGAATCAAAAATAACTAAATCATTAAAAACATGGCATAGTCAATATGGCATGGGGAATAAATGAAAAAGACAAACCATTAATAAAATGAGAATGAAACTACATCCAAAGATATTTTCATAGTGAAATAATCATAGATAGTAATAAATTTATATGAATAAAGATATATTCTTGTTAATTTTATGTCATGTATTTTTCTCATATTACCACTATACCATCAAAACAATTTATGTCTGTGGGTAGAAACACATTCGATTTTTTGGAAAAAAAACAGGAAGGGTTTGTTGCCAACTAATTTGTCTGATGAGACCCTTCGATGCATGGAGTGGATATAGAGGGCCCCACATGTTGCTTCAAGTCCAAATAATTCATTATAGATAGATTTAATATAAGTAAAATATTATATTTCCAAATTCGTATAGAGTAGAGGATTCAAATTCATAAATATTTCCTTAGTTAAAACAACATTCAAAATAAACATCACATGTAGAAGGTTATATAGATTAAGAATATATTCATATCTATGAAACCAGAATATGAATATATAAAATATTTACAATTTCAAATGAAAAATGATCTCATATGGGATGTTATTACACCTAACAATGACAAGGTTCACAATACCAAGTAAATCACAGTGAGATGGAAACGGAAACAGGGTCTATTACAACATTGTAATCAATCGAGTTAATAATAATCAATGTAATCATTTAATACCTTGAATATAAATATAATATTTATATTATATATAAAATCTAAGTAAAAATACACCACATAAATGATATAAGTGGCGAACATTGGAAATCTCATGAAAATTAAAGTTAGATGAGAAACCCCTTACCTTTTGCCTGAATGTCTTCTTCTATTGATCTTAAAGACCTGAATAATCAAATTTAGATTCATTAATTAATAATTCCAAAACCTCATCTACATTTATTTGATCTATTTTAAACTTATTAGGTCCATTCATATCCTTTTTAAATGTTTACGAGGTTCAATTTAATTTTTTTGGAAGCATTGTCTTCCTTGGTTTTCATGATCAGTTTACTTATATTCATGAATGGATGTTCATTTGAAATGTGGTCTAATATCCCAAATTTTTAATATATATTATTAGTGACACTAAAGATATAAAAATTATCTTATAATGATTTTGGGTAACATTACAGGAGGGTAACTTTTTTTATAAAAGATAATGACAAATTCTTGGATTAACTTGGTAGATTTGTGGATAATGAACTGGTTTTGTATTATTATTTGATATTCTAAGCGTGTAATGATTATAGAATATTATATAAGATAAAATTAATATATTATTTTATGTTTTGACAATAAAAATGGGTTTATGACCTGAATTTAATATCGTAATAAAAATTTGGAACCCATCGTCCTTGAATTTGATAAATTAACTCATCTCAGCCGATATTTTAATTTTTAGTATAAGAGGAGAGGACAAAGAGAGACGATGATGAAACATTCCATAAAAATAATCAAATTCCAATTAATTTATGTTACTATAATTATCAAATCATTTTTATTAGGGGAGATGAGGAAATAAAACTGAAAAAGGAACTCGAAATAAAAGAAAACTTATGAAATCCCTCACGAACATTTGGCAACCAACTGGCGTCACTTAAAAATTAATAAAATATTTTTATGAGAGAAAAGGGGTATATAATATTTATTACATAATATTGAAATTAATGGGGATATTGAAGGACACATACCAATATAATTCAATTGAATAAAAAAGAGAATAACCTAAAAGAAATCTTTAAAAAGAGAAGGGTGGTAGATTCTCTTACCTTGTTGTGTAACTCACAAAACATGATGGTTGGGATCTTGGAGTCTTGAGGACACCATGGTAGGACACATAAGGAGGTAACACTAAAATATAATCAAGGATAATGAGTTTGGAATGAAATAAAATCAAAGGAAGAGTGGGTATTTATAGTAAATAAGATGGAGTTTTTTTATTAATTTCAAAGGACAGCTCATTAGTGGTTTTTGAAAAAATATGGGCTTGACCATCTTATTTTAACATGGTATTAGCCACATGTGACAACTAATTTCATACATTATTCTATAAAATTCAACCATATTTTTATATTAACTATTACATCATTATGATTTCATTAAACATAAAAAAACTGAAAACTGTATTATTTACTATGCATGAAAAATTCATGTATTTTAAAAAAATCCCAAAAACTCACCCATAAAAATTATCAACATGTAGAATTAAAAAATGAACTCCATTTTTCTGAAAATAATTTTTTAAATATTACTATCTTAAATTTTAACTAAAAGCATAATTTATTCAATAATAATTTTTTTTTAATCTATAACTCTTTTTTTAACACATCAAAAAATTAATCAACATCTCATTACATTATAAACATAAGAAAATAAAATAATAATATGATTTACTATTCATAAGGGTCATATTACTATTCATAAGGTCACATTACTATTCACAAAAACACAAGTTGGTTTTATCAGACATCAAATAACTTACTGATCATAACCCTAGATGTCAGCTTTTTTTGCAATTCAAAACACAAAAGTGGAAAATTTATGCTTAAAGGATATGTTGTGAAATTATAATATAAAAAACCAAGTGATGTTTCATAGAGGATCAATTATTTTTTTAATATAGGCTATCTAATTAATAGAATGTATTTAAGAGAAACATACCATAAAATGTTTGGGGTTTTCTATTGTTGGGATAAGGTACGTGAGACCACACTGTTGGGGATGAGACTTGTGCAAGAGACATATGAGAAGTTCAAGTTGGTCATAAAATGGTTATTGACCAATAATAGTCACCCCTAATCTTATGCTAATCAGAGGCATCAATATCTTGAGTTACCATTGGGGGATCAAGTATTCTTAAATGTGGCCCCTCATTTGGCCCATTTTCATTTTGGTAAGCGGAGACATATAACAAATAGGTATGTTAGACCTTTTGAGATCACCAAGAATATTAAAAACAATGGATAGTGGTTATATTTTCCTTCTCAGTTGAAATATTTTCACGACGTATTCCCTGTCTCCCAATTGAAGAAGAACAACACAGATTCATCCAACATTTTGAATTGGGAAGTGTTGGAAATAGATCCCTACTTATCAGTGTTTGCATGGTGGGTGCAGATAATGGATTCCCATGAGATGGTGCTTTGGGGAAATTTTATTCCATTGGTCTGGGTCATTTGAAATCATGGGAATGATGTGCACCAGACTTAGGAGTGGATGTCATGGGTTGAGAAAGATTTCTAATTATTGTTTTTCGATCAGGATTAAGGTTTACTTTCCAGGGAATAACATTTTCATGGGGGGGATTAACTCATACTTATAGTTATATTCAAGTATATATCTCTTATATTATTATGTTATATTTACCTCTCAGTTTCCCCTAGGATCCACCTTGAATTTTGGAAGAAAACGATGTTTTTTTGGGTGGACAGAACTTGCTACATGGTTTGGCCACACGATTTACTAAATCATTTGAAAAAACGTTTCATAGTGTCTATGTGTTAAAAAAATGGATTTTAACCATTTTTTTATTCTCAATGTATTCCTAATTCCCACTTTCATTCTCCATTCAACCATTTCAGTCGTGGAAGTCTTCAAATCACCCTCCAGATTCCATGGAACTCATTTTTGAAGGGGATTTTGGTGGGGAAACAACAAGATTATAAATGTAAGTAAGTTACTTCCATGTTACTCCATTATCCTTAGGGTTTATTCCCTCATTATTTAGGTTCCAAATTTCCAATAAAAAGGTTTTAATCCCTAGGGTTTAATATTGAGTTACTTGTATCAATCTTCTTGGTTAGGGTTTGTTTTCACTCACATTTGGCATGGTTGTGGTGTGGTTGATGCTTCTCTTAAATATTTGGGGTTTTTGATATTCACGGTAGGTGGTTACATGTATAATCATTATTTAATTAATGAATCATTCTTGATTAACCTATTTATCTTTTTTCCATCCATTTTTGGTGGTGGGAAAACAAATTTTGGTATAATTTAGAGGGTATTTAATTTTAATATTTCATTTTGACATGAAATTTGGTTTTTTTCATGTGTATTCCTTGTTAGATCATTTGGGGGTATTTTATGATGCAATATATTTTTTATTAAAGGTATTTAGGGCTAAAAATTATAGTTTGGTATGGTGTGGTTGGGTGTATAGATATAAAAAATGTTTTTTGAATGGATTTTGTGACAAAAACCTTGTGTTATCACTTGAAATTGTTTAATAAAATCATTAAATGGTATATTAAATTACATTGAGGGTGAAAAAATCATCATGTAATATTTGCCATTTGTATGATTTAGAAAGAGTTTTTAATGTGAAAATTATCTTTTAGAACTTCATAACTTGACTGAGCACAAATATGGAAGCTCAGGTGTCTTGATGGGTGAACATGGACAAGTATGATAGTTATTCAGTTGTGGCCTTATCATAGTTTCACTTAAGAAGTTTTAAGATGATAATAATAAATAAATAATGACGACTGGTTAGAGACCACTAGGCCATTAGGGTGTCCCCTACAAGTGGCTCATGAATGATAATGAAATTGGTTGTGGGTTTTGGGTACCTTTACATTGAGAGATATGATGTACCTAGGCCCCCACTATTAGCTATTACCTAGGGGTATTTATTGTGACTTGTGGTAATTGAATGTATTTTACATAAAATCATAAAATAGTGTGTATGGTGGTTAAATTCAAGATCATGTGTGTTTTCTTTAAAATTGCTAATTCTTTAAAATTAACATCTTGAAAACTGTTTTCATTTAACATTGCATCTCTTCGAAATTGTCACTTAATTTTACGATTTATGAAAACATGAAAGATATTTTTCTTAAAATGTTTATCAAGTTGAATATTTTTGGGTGACAAACTATTGGTCCATGGCTCACACCCTACTTACACCTTTTGGTGTAAGTAGACTTGGTGATGTTTGACACATGTAATGGAATGGTCTTTAGAGATGGCGGTTTGGGTTGTTATATTCCTTCGATGGTGCTGTGTTTTAGGGATGGATTGAAGGAGATATCCCCTTTCCATGTAGTGGATTTTGAGAAGGACTTTCTAATAATTTTTAGTTGTGGCCTTGCTGGTATTTTCTTAAAACAATGTGATTCAATTTTGAATTTTTGATATGACTTTTTTGTGTAATTTTTATGATTAGGTTTATTTATTATTTTTGGTTATTTTACGTTTCTAAACCTAGGTACATCATTCCCAAACAATTATTTATGACACTCAAGAACTTATTCTAGCTTGTGGGGAGAGGGAATGCCCTTCGAGCCATGCCATGGACCAGGTCAGGCATAGGTTTGGTTGGAGATCCAACTTTGTTTGTGACATTCCCACCTAAAATACTCTTTCAAATATCTATATAACTTTATACATATATAATAAATAGATAATTATGAGTGAGGATATTCATTCAAAAACTTCATGATATAGAGTAATGATCAGACACATACATGGTTCCTGAATATTGTCATTCCATTAAAATCATGGTTGAACACATAGATATTTCTCACTTAATTTTTATAGTTCTGCATCTTTCTTATACTCCTCTTTATTTTAGATATGGATGGATTGTGGAACATTCATATGATAAAGATATGATATTTCCCATTTCATTAGGATTTAATGATTATCATATAAAAATACTTAAATATTGGATCTAATTTAATACTCATCTTTAAAAAACTAGCATGCCCAATCTGACTCAGATCATTAGGAACCTTTTTTCCTTCTTATGTTTGTAATGTACTGAGTATTCATAATTTTTAATCAATTATGACCATGTCTTTTGGAGTATGTTAAACTCTTTATATGTGAATATATAGTTTAATATTATATAATCATTATATATCACACACCTTTCACCATAATGATAATTTAATTATATTTAAATTCTAAAATCAGTGATACCAACTTTGAATCACGACTTGGGTAATTTATTACATGGATTATTAATTATTACCAGGCAAAAACTATGAACATATCATTTATCATAATAAATCAACATATTCCATACATGGATGCATCACTATAAATAAAAAACCCTTCTCCACAATAGGTTAGCGTGAGAATACATTTAATGAATAATATTTTATTATATTCCCTAATTTTCTTTGTCATTCATCTTTCTAAAGAAAAATATATCCATTCATTGTAAACATGGTTATTAGATTTTATATACACGAGAAATATCTCAAAATGTATCGAATGTAACTAGCTAAACTATGAAAGCTATGGATATCTATCACTATGGTTGGATAAGTACATTATTCAATAAATTCTTTCTTTAAATGATTTACTGATATACCCTCACGTGAGATTATATAAACCAATAATTAAACATTATATAGATAGATAACATAGTTGAGAGATTTGGCATATAAATTCTCCTCCATAAATGTATTCAATATAGTACTCATATGATATTAAAATCCTTAAATTCTTTAGAATATATAATAATATCATTAATAAATAATTCAAAAAATTGATGGATATAATCTTTAATGTATTTATTCATTAAATCTGTATGGATAATAGGGTAATTGGTAAGTCCAAATAGAATAATTATAATTACATATTGACTATACCATGTATAGAAGATTTTATTTTGTATATCTTAATTATTTACCATTAATAGATGATTTATAGATTAAGGTAAGTATAGTAAATTTATTTATATTTGAATAGCCTATCAAACAAGTCATAAATTAGATTTTGAGAATAATTGTTCCAGACATTGATCTTATTATGATCCTGATAATCAATAAAAAAATGTGTTAACCTGCCAATCCTCTTAAGAAAAATCATTAGTTCACCCCATGGTGACACATGAGGGTTTATGAACCCCTTATCGATATTGACCTAGATTTTCATATTCAATTCAAATAACTATATTAAAACTCTTAAATATGGATACTTTTATGTGAATGTAACACCTCATCTGAGTTCTATTTAAAACTCAACTTCAAGATCTGACTGAAGTGTATGAAATTTTTGGAAATAAATCAACATATTCCCAAAAATTAGGTATTTCATCAATTAATATTTTCTTCCTAACCATCTATGATAAATATCACTCATGAATATGTTAAAGACCCATACAGCTGAATAAATTTGTATTTTAAGTTCATAGTCTTACTCACATTAATAGATGGTTATAAGTAGATTTATAATAGAAAATGTGACTTCCCTTACATATAAATTGATATGTTCCCTATATAAATAGAGAAAATACATTACCAGAATTAAAAAATTACACTAGATAGAACATCACAATATTAACCAGATGGATATTATCATAAAATTCAATCACATAAGAGCAATAAAATTGAGATTTGATCATCATGCGACTTGGATATTTCAATCATAATTCAAATTCTAATGATTCTGTTTAGGATGATATAATATTATAAAAATGAACATATATAAAATAGTGTTTAGAGATATAATCGAATAATATTAAAAAAATTATTGGCCGGATGTTAAGTATACCTTTGACCACATCGTTCTGGTGACAATAAACAATTTTTGTCATATTATATTTTTCCATTTTTTATAGGATGAAGAGGTTGTTAACAATGATTTTAATTATTACCTCAGATAATCATGCACTGGTTGGTGTAATTTTTATACTCCATTCAACTATATAATTGGATTGTGGTGAGAAAACTCAATTGAGATTTATCACAATAATTTACTAGTCACATCACATCACATAAATATTATTTTTATTAGTGGACGGTTTTTTGACACTTAAAACACTTTCCATTTCCTTTTTGTAAATTTTATCTATGATTACTTTTATAATTATAACATGAATAAATATTAATTTTATTTCCCTTTTGATTTTTCTTTTTAAAATTTTATCAAATTTCTATCTTTTTCATATTTTTTCCTAAATAATAATAACCATGAGAGAATCCAATATCTATTTCTATATGGAGATCTCATCAAATGATTTATTCATATCAATCCAGAAATTGATATCTAATTCTTTTTAAATACTTGGTTTTAAACTATAAACTATAAAATAAATTTTTTCCTCACATGATGATAAAATTGAATGTATACATTAGAAGTGTGTTCAAATTTTATGTATATGTAAAAATAGATTCCTTAACATTAAGATTTAGTTTTAGAAATAATTTTTATATTTTCATGTTACGTATCCATGGAAAATATATTTTGAAAATTAACTATACTAACTATTCCCATTTCATGATGTCAATTTCCTCCTCTTTCCTCAATTTTTTGATAAGTGTCTACCATTGTCTTACTTCACCTTCCAAATGATAGAAAACCAAATTAACACTCTGATGGAATGTGAATTTGATAAAAAAAATATCATTTCTATAAATTGATCTATTTTGGAATAAAAAGTCAATTAGAGAAACCACTTAAGAAAGTTATATGTTTCCACAGAAAATAAATAATAATGCGTTATTACTTCCTCTTATTGTTTATTTGTTAAGAATGATTCATATTACTATTCCATTCCCGAGAGATTTGAGTGGTCATATTCACATGGTTTTAAATCCAAGATCCGATTTCATTTGGTTTCTAATGAGGGCGATCATTTCATTGGCAATGAAATTACGTTTTCACTCGATTCCTCCTAGTTACAAATTTTTGTTAAAAACAAAAATATTGTGTAATTATAACATATAAATAATCTGAGTAAGAAATAATATGATTAAAACATAATTTTCATAATATAGAAAATTATATAACCTTCTTTAAAATGTTGTCACATTATTTTTTTCTCATATAAATATGGATTATCATACTTTTTCATAGATTATTAATCTTTTTCATCAAAACAATTTATAAAGAGAATGTGATTCAATAAAATCATATCCTAGAGGAGTGTATTTACCTTAGTGTAGTCTTAGGACCACTCACTTTTCATTAAGTGATAATAGAGTTGACAATCAACAAACAGTTTTCACGGTGTTTACATATAGGTGAATCTTTGCCACAATCATATCAACATTTTAGTAAACAGATAAGGATTTCATTTCTAAGAAACCGCACAATCTCTATATTATCAAAACACTAGTATTATATTATATACATAGAAGTAAACAAATTCTTTTTACTGAAAATATATAATCCTAGTCTCTATAAATTAGTTCAATTTTATCTGATACAAACTAATTCGACCCATACATAACATACAAAAATATTAAATCATATGAGATGAATATTCAGTGAACCTCCTAAAAATGGATTCCCCAGAATTTCAAACCATTAAAGTAATTAGATACTCGATACATAATACTATTATATCATGAATGATATTCAATATCTCCCATAATGTTTTTCCCTCATATTGTAAACTTCATAGAGATACCCTACTTAAAACCATTTTTTCATTACCTAGGGAATAAAAATATTATAATGTGTTATCTTAGTTACACAGTAATACTAATCATATCAGATATCAATCAAATGCCATAATTTAGTATCAGATAAGTATAAGGGTACGAAAATATGATCATTACTTATGAATATCATACCCAATCAGTAAAATATCTTTAATCATGAATAATGGAATACTGATTTTTTATATAAAAATAATTATTTTACAAGAGTGAGCAGTGAAAAATAATCAATAATAATCCATCATAATGTATCATAATCAAAATACATAGGTTTGTGGCTTACACATAAGAATAAGAAATCATTTTTTTAGTTAAGGATAACTTTTACGACTATAATAGTGGACAAAGTTCAGTAATGGATTGGTTACACTCCATATTCCATCATTTTTTTCAATGTTCCATACCAAGGATGTTATCGTAGACAAATTCCCTTAATTAATTGTTTTCACTACGTGTATATTCTAGTTTTTTTCATGGTATATCATTATTTACCCAATGAATTAAAGGGATATACAATTTTGGGCCTACCCATCATGTATTAATAACCGAACATAAATATTATATTTGATAAAAAAATTCATTATTCCATCATATCATTACCCAAATAATGGAAATAGGTTTCATAGATATTTTATTACATCTAGATAGATAAACATCTGGAAAAGAAATGATTTCCAAAAAACATTTCACAAAAAATTAATTGTCCTATGGGAAAGAGATGGATTCCATTGATTCATACTAATATCATTAGAATGTAATGCATCCAAATAAATAATGTTTAAGATATTATAATACAGTATCCCCTATGAAAAATAACAATTTCTAAATGATGTAGTGATATATGAAAAATACCCTTATAAGGATATTTATTCATTTATTTGAAAATAGTAAAAATATTATTTTTTAAGTATAATTAATATCTAAAATTTTATAGAATATCAAGAAAACTACTTTATTTGAAAATAATGTTGTTAAAATGTAATTTAAGCTTCAAATAAAATAATATTTATGATTGCGAAAAATTCATTAATTGAAATTTTTTTTAAACAAAGATTCTGTTCAAACTTATGGTTAAATTTCTAAATAGAATCGTTCAAATAATGAAAAGAATATTAATTTCAAAATTTGGGAAAAAATAAAATATTATTGAAAATTATATTAAATAATAAATTTTCAATGAATATAAAATTATTGAATGCTTTTTATAGAATAAATACATTGATGATACAGTTCATCGACCCTAGAGCAAATTTGGTCAGTTTTTCTTAAAAACATTATCAACCATATTAATTAATAAAATAGATAATTATAATAATATTAATTTAAAATTATTGTAATAACCATTTTATAATAAAATATATTGGGTATGATGGATAATAATAATATAATTTCCCTCAAAAGAAACTTAACATACATAATCCAAAAAAGAAATGAGATTGTATCATAAACCCTTACCTCAAGTATCATCATTCATTATATTAATTAAAATATAATATATAGTAAATAAATATAAATACACACACATATATATATTATAAAATTAATATTATATAAATCACTATGTATCTATCCTTTATAATTTTAATTATCCTTTTATTGACAATGCTTCACTGAAATGAACAGTAATTTGAAAAATGATACCTTTTTTATGCATGTTTTGATTTTATGGTTTTGGTTTTTATAACATTATAATGGTATAATAATTTAATATAATCTCAATCATTTCATAAGTGGTTAATTTTTTAATTATATACACTTTTAAAATAATTCATATAAATCAGTGAAAAAAACATTCTTACATCTCTTCATAAAGTTCTTAGTCTGTACCTATGGATGAATGATGTTTCAATATTTTTAAAGGTCAAATGAAAGAATGATAAATAATAATTGAACTTTATGGAATATTATTTATATCAAAAATAAAATATAGATTCAATAAATCTATCTTTATGATCGAAAATTTATAGAGTAAATGAAAAAATAATCACATCATTTCAGGGAGGTGGTAGTCTGCAGGTATGCAAGACAACTATTTTCATTTTTACAAAGCTATGAAAGAGGTATAAAATTGATATATCATTAATATATGAACGTATTAGTGAAGATAATATATTTATTACATCATGTTAATTTGGTTTTAGAATATTTCTATGAGGTTTATGAATAAATTACACCAAAAAATATTGGCATGAACTTATTCCTCTTATCTAGGTATCCTCTTTCATATTACAGATTAAGGATTCTTAGAGGGTCATTTGGGAAGAATGGAGCCTCATATTATTGTAAACGGATTATATAATATAAATTTTTGAGATATTGGTAGAGATAAAGTCCTCATGTGGTGTTTATAAGAGAATATAGTAGGATGCATTTTATAATCTTGGAGAGTATAAATCTTGTAAATACATAAATAATTAAAATAAAATAAAATTATATTCGAGTGAAAGTGCTTCCAAATTAACCCAAAATACAAGATAAAAAATGGTGGGCCCCAATACCCCAAATAAATTAGATGTAGAAAAATATTTTTGTTATTTTAATGCTTAAATATTTATCTTAACCTCTTTTAACTCTATTTCCTTGTCACCGCAATAATGATTTATTACCTTGGATACTATTCAAAATGACCAAAAATGAAATTAACCTCAATGATAAATTTTTACTTTGTAATTCCAAATATTGAATCTATTTTATTTTATTTAAATACTAATAGTGTTATGAATTGTTTTTAAAATAATGTTAGATAACACAGTAAAAAATGTTTCTAGGAAAATACATTTTTAAACCTAAAACTGAATGTATTATTTTCCCTTTCTAAGTAAAAAAACTATATTATTGTTTAAATTTTAAATTTAATGCCAAAATCATTAAAATAATTCATCAAAAATGATAATCACAACTTATTAATATAAAAAAACATTACATTCATAAAACACATTTTTAGAAAAACATCTCTTTTTACCATAAACTACATTTATCTTATTTTCTATCCAATTGATAACCAATGAATTCATTATATAAATGTGTAAAAAATACCATTTCAAAATTTATTTTGTCCTATTAAAACCCTCAAATCCAATGGTTATGTGATAAGAACCACATTTAATAATTATAAATCAATTGTATATCACAGTTCATTTAAGATCGGTGGTCATCATAAAGCTAGATATATAATATTTGAATTTTATTAATGATAAATATATCATAAAATATCATGGTTCCATGTGATTTTATTACAGTTTAACAACCACTTAATTATACAAAACACACTAAAATAGCTTAAAAAAACAACATTCAAATGTGATCATTATCCACTGTATTCATGACATCACAAAACATAAAACTACAAAATTCACGTCTAGGAATTTTTAAATTATCATAGTCTTCTATTCCGCATCACCAAATAATGAATTAAGAACTAACATTCACTTTTTAATATGGTATCCATGAAAAATTCAAATATACATATCTTAAAAATATTATAGATGAAAAAAAGATATAACCAATGGATATCCACAAAATTTATCTTTATCATATGGAAAAACCAACCTAATTCTTAATGAAAGAAACCTTAAAAAATTTCCCTTTTAATTATTTTTTTATTTTCACCACCCAAATAAAAACATAATTACGATGAAATCTAAAAAATTTATGAAAAATAAAACACTATATTACAAAATACATTTCATTAAATAGAACTGTTAAATGGTATAACACTTATCTTCTAGTAAGATGTTGGCCAGGAAAATCATCTTCACTTCTACCGAATTGTTCCTAACATGAGAACCCAATAACATACCAAATAAAAAAACCTTAATAACACCTTTAAAAATGATAAATTATCATTATGAAACCCCATGGAATGTTACCACCTTTCCACTAAGAATTTCACTCCAACACCTGTCTCCCCAGAGACAACATTCCTTTTAGTCCTCCTAAAAAGATAAATATATCCTAGAACCAACAAATATACCCCTATAGAAATAACTAAATAAATAAATAATGAACAGATTTATAATGTACAAAAATTAAACTTGTTAGAGTAAAACCCCAATAATCAATAATAAATATCAATTACATGTCATATAAAAAGAGTTCAAAAACATTTACCTTAAATTATAATTTTAAACTACTTCTAATGACAACTATCTCCTATTCTAAATGATTATCTCCTATTAATGACATCATTATGTTATTTTGGAAGGTATAAATATTATATATTATGAAATCAAACTACCCAATTCATCATAGTATAATAATGGGACATCTGTGAACCACCTCGGGTTACGAAATTTAGAGAGAATGAAAAATAATCCAAGTGTGTAGGAATTTTTTTATTAATGACTTCCATACAAAACATAACAAGGTTATCCAAGAACCACATGATGATATAATTTTTTATATACTAATCAATAAAATATGAAATTATAAAATTACCAATCCCATAATTCTCACAAACTAATTAATTATTTGATGATATATTCATGTAAGATAATGATGTGTCCATCATCACTAAAATGTGTTCCTATCGAACCATCACCAAAATAAAAATTGAACCACAACCAGTCAACTACGACAATGAAATTTTCCCTATTTTCCCTATTAAAAATAAAATACTATTATAACCCTCCTGAACTGATAGTATTTTTTCACAAACTACTAATAGACATACTATAGTACCCCACTAAAATTGTCAATAGTCCATGACCGAAACCCACCATGATACATGTTGTAGCAATTTCCTTATTACCCCCTTTCAAATAGGTATTTTTATTTGAACAGTGAAATTTGAAGTGGTTACATTAAGATCTTGGTTTCTAAAAATGACATAACATTTCCCAAAAAATATGTTGATTGACTCAAGGGAAACATAGCTAAAAAATTATCCATCCAGTCAAGCCCACAATAAAAACCATGATTAACACAAACACAACACAGAATTTTTTACTCAATAACCTGATGTGGTTACTTCAAAAATCAAACATTCAATCTTTGTTTCCAGAAACCACCTATAAAATTTCTCCTCCCTACACAAACACCTTATATCCTACAATGAATAAGACTAAAAAAATTGATGCCTCTAAATCAATAAACTGTCCAATTATTTTAATCATCAAGTATAAAGAAACTAGAGTATATAAAAAGCTTAAAAACTATCTCTCTAAAATATACCATTGAAATAGGTATGCTTAAAACCATCAACATTTTTTTAATCCATATGGATAAATTCAATCCTATAAATCTCCCATTAAACATAATATGTATCATTATTCCCTGATTCACCTCTAACATGATTGAGCCAAGAAGCTATGAATATCATGAATACCTCTCTATATTCCATGGTTTTATGAATTGTAGTGGGAGTTTATGTTATGTGTGGGGAGACTATAACCTCTTTTATAAATAAATATACAACTCACAGTAGAAGAAAAACTATTAATAATCATCATAGTATTATAATATCATAATGATTAACCTCACCACTAATCAATACCCCAAATTTAGTAATAACAGAATTTTTATAACAAAATATCTTATGAATTTTTTGATTTGTGGTAAAAATACATTGAACCAAAATAGGCGAATGATAACTGGGGAGGTTACCCTTTCTAACAAGAGAAGGAGATTCCATAGTTAAAAGATTTCATATCGGGTTCACCATTTTTGTTTCATGGGAATATATGACATGTTGTTGGACAAGAAGTTTGATTGTGAAGGGTAAAATATCTTGTATAATCATTCGACTTGGGTTTTCCATGTTCATTCTCTTCATTAAATACCAATGGTTCCGGCATCCATATTTGAGTAAATACCTTGTTTCCAAAGGCTGGTGGTCAGTTAGGTTTTGGACCAAATGAATCTTTAGAACTCACATTGGTTGAGAGGAAGATAGGTCAGACTCATTACAACCATTTAGGAAAAATTGTATCATACTATGGGAATCTCATATATATATATATATATATATAAGATATTATCATGATTCTCTTCCAAAATTTGATACAAGATGGTTTACCCTAACAAAATGATCAAGCGTTGGCCCCTTATATGTATATGGAGATATATTAAAGAGTGTATCTATATGCACTTGAGTTTATGCATCCATTTATATTTCATGGGAAGCTTCCTGTATTTTAAAGTAGTATAACATGGAAATCTAGATTTTACTGGCATCTTGAGAGGTGATTAATATCTCTAGGATGGGAATGAACCATCATGAGATGTCCTGCATATCCTATCTATAACCGAAATTAAATCCCACATAGTTAACTATAACTATGAAATTTAATGTTGTTCTAAAAAGGAATATATTATGCCACTTAGGAATTGTATTTTGAGATCAATCCATAGAGAGTTGTCCTATGTATCTATCCTATGAGAGGAATTTGAGTAACAGTAGTTTGATCACACCCCAAGAAGCTACCTTGAGGTAGATTCCCTTATATGGGGGTTGGAATATCATTCTACCAAATTCGGTTCATACATTGGGATTTCCCAGGCCGGTAGTGGTTTATGATGAAAGTGAGATGACTATTACAAATCCCTATTCCCATTTGGTCCATTCCTAGTGTGAGAAACCATGGGTTGAAAGTCATCAATCTCACTACATATTGATTGGAGACTTATGCATTATAAAAGCCCTTATGTGGTGTATCATATGTATATTAGACCATATGAAGGCATCCTAAATATTTTGGATGTTGTAGGATTTAGAGTTCTAATAGTTTATTTGGCTTCTCAATTCACTAATGGATGGGTATTATTGATAAAATTAAGGGGAATATTGGATCCATACTATTGAAATTTCAGAGACATGGAGGGGTTTCCCCAAAAGTTGATGTTTATTAGAGACTTGGACTTAACTAGGAAACCAACATGTCGTATTTTTTTAGGAATTAGAGTTCATATAGTTCGGTTGGTAGTGCCTGATTATTTCCTCTTAGTAGGGTTATCATGTCATGGGGGTGTTTTCTTGACATGTCTTGATTGTCTTCATGACATATATGGATTGTTTTCATGAATTTTCTTGGGTTCTTACCTGACATGTCTTGATTTTCTTCCTAACATGACTTTATTGTTTTCCTAATATGTATTGATTGTCTTCATGGAGTGTCTTGAGTGGCTTCTTGACATGTACATACTATCTCCCTGACATGTTGGAGGTTGTCTAGATATTACAAAGATTACTAATGAAAATGTCCAAAGACAATCACAAGATCCATTTGGATTTTTTGAAGGGTATTTCATAAAATGAATGACATATGAGGAGGTAATCAGATGATCAAGGATGGCATGTTTAGAGGATGTTGCATGATTGAGTTTGACATGTCTATAGTGTGTGTCAATACTTGTGAGCGATATGCCTAGAGGGATTCCCAAGACCTGAATGACAGGTCTAGCAGGCTATTTCATGATTTGAGAAGAATGACCACAAGACTTCTCAAGAATAGGATAAATTATCTAGATGGAGTTTCATTATCAAAGATGACATTTCTAGAGGACATCACATGACTGAGATGAGATGCTCTGGGGCCATCGCGGGACTTACCTAACATACCATAGTTTTGTCCTACGACCTAGATGAAATTTCTTTATGATATTAACAGACCTATCTCACATGCCCTTGTCTCACCACAAAACATGAGTGACATATTTGAATGAAATTGCAGGATTTTTTTGGGAACTCCAAGAGTACTTTGAAAATATTGGGCGACATGCTCATTGGTCATCGCCTGATTATATTTACATGTCCAAAGGAAATCACAAGATCCAAGTGACATGTTGAGAGAGTGTTTCATGAAAAGGAAAACATGTCTTATTATATTCGTATGACCTGGGTAGGTCATGTGAAGGGCATAAAGATTATCATATCAGTATTTTCATAAGAATGCCATCATTTTTAGTTATTATTACCACCATTATTGCATATATGCCTCAGGTTTTCTCCGGTTTGTATTATTTTTGGTTTCATGTGACCCTATCGACATGAAGTAACTCATCATAATTTTGATAACACAATGAATGTACATTTTGTGATCAGTAATGTGATCAAACAATGAAAATATTCATAGACTGTGACCACTTAGGTGGTTCCACAACATTTACCTAGTGTAAGACCTTATGATCACATGAACTTGCAGTCAAAAAAGTTTGTTTCTACACTCTATTCATCGTATCTGTGATAATTTTCATGTTTTCTTTTATATTGTGGGGGTAATTTATAGTCCTCTCCACCCGGTTTATTCACCAACATTCATAGAGTGTATCTTGAAAATATGAACAAGATTATGTAGAGGTATTTTTATGACATGCACTTCACATGATCTTGCAATATGTCATCTTGGGTGCGGTGCCAGATATTCAGTAATAGGGAGAATGTCCCACTATCACCATGTTTATTTTACCTCAACCAATTAAATAGATTTCACCTAAACATGATGACATATATAATGACCATTGTATTTTCATTCCAACATTTCATGGAGTCTTTATTATATTAGGATGAATTTGGAATTGTTTTTACGTGATTGAAGATGATTTTTATGTTGTAATTCCTGAGAACAAGATGACTAGTCAAGGGGGACTTGGTGAGACAAAGTTATATTTCCAAAGGGACCTTATGAGATCATGTTAAGTTTTCAAGGGGGACTATAATTATTAATGGAGATTGCTAGAGGTTCTTAATCCCCTTTTCTAGGATATCAACATAGTTCCCGCTCATTGGAATCTTCTACCACTCCCCCATTTTATTTTCTTCTTTATTCTATTAGGAGAAGAGATCTTATAGTGTCATTCATGTATTATCAAGGAAAATAATTATACAGGTATTTGTTTCAACATGTTTTCAATGATGGATCTCATAGAGACACATGATAATCACTATATAAAAAAACCTCTACTTGTATGTGGATCTGTGGGGGCATCATATGTTCAAAATCACCTGTTAGAGGCCCTGTACTTGATGAAGGTGACACACCCACATAATTTTGTATAACAAGGTATAAATTTTTCCATATACTTCATGAGGTCTTACAGATCACAAAATCTTGTTAAATAAAAATAAATATCTTAATAATGTCTATGTATTATTCATATTTTTACCCTTTATTTTTAAAATATATTTGAAGGATTTGTAGGCACCTATCGATTAAAAAGTTATATGATTATAAGAGCTTATCTACAAGCCTTTTCATAATTATAAACAATTATATGGGATCCCTCACATGAAAAGAGAGTCTTTTAAAAGTGGCCTCTCATGATTAATAGAATATTATGCATTGTGTATTACTCTTTCTCTTAACCTATCAATGGTCATGTGATCACATGTCCTTCTAAATGTAATTAGATCCTCGAAATACATACTTTATATCTTCCTTTAATTTTTAGATCAAAAACCCCTACCAAATGAGCACTTCAACAATTATGGATTTCACAATTCTCATTTAGTAGAGATCAAAAAATTCCACCTAGTAGCGAGTCCATGGGGACAAGGAAAAGGTTTTGGAGAATATAATTGCACAACCAAGTCCTTAGAGATATCTCTAATTGGTTTTTTGGGTGAAGTTTGGGCTCCCGATGTATCTTAGTATCCCCATGAGTGCCCTATAATTAGGGGGTGAAGGGGTGTATCATTATACTCGAGTCTTTGAATCTCTATATCTCTTTTGATCCCCCTCGTTACGTTATCATATTGCAAGACCTCCTCGCGAGATCCCACTGGCAAGTATACACTACAAGAACTGGACACATGATTTTCTCAAAAGTAGTTACTAAAAGAAAAATTTGGAAATATTACAATGCATGAACATGATAATTGGATTCCTTTCCCCTACACTCATTTGAACCAATCATGAATCGATTATCAGAAATATTCTTAACATGGACACATTCTATTGGCCTTGTGGTTTTCATGTAGGCTTCATAGGATCTACTGGTTTGGTTTCATAATCACTTAACCATCATGTGACTCATGTGACCATCACAAGTTCATCTAATCAGGAGTATTATGATTGGTCATTTGATGGAGAAACATTCCATGGGTCATGTGATTCGTGAGACCTATATCTGGTCATGAAGTCGTGAATCCCCCAAAGTTCACGTGATTTAGAAGGTGATATAGGAATCATAAATTTATTTTTTATGGGGGTTTCTATTTTATAATGTGTTCTTCTTATCTATGCATATATGGATTCAAATGTTTAGGCAGCTTCAAGCATGTACAAATAGAGGTCCATGATTGATGGAAATTGTAATACTGATCTTGGATATTTTTCACTCTAACAACAAGTATATGAAGAGGCTATTCAATCCTAAACATGAGAGATATCCCTTATCACACCTAATTCCCCTGTATGGATTTGAGCGTCTAGATTATACTTCCTTTACATCACATGACTATAATTTTTTGTTTTTATAGTTATCATCTTCCCTAGATTATGTCAACGATACTATTTACAAATAATGTCCATTAGTCATTGTACATTCCAAGAAGTTTTAATATATACTATAGAAACACCCATAGTCTAGATGGTTGTGATTTTTCCTTCAAGATGATAAATTGGAGAATTTTGAGTTATTTTTTCTGTTCCATGAATGATCTAAGAAGAAGGTTGAGCTCGAAATGATTGATGGATGATGCATCCTTTGAGAGAATAACAAAAAATACATATTATCTTGAATACTCATCATCTCAACCAATTTTTCCCCTTCTGAGGAATCTACTCCAATTATTACTATGGGTGAAACATAGTAAATGGTAAAATTGTGGCAGATTCACACCTTAAACATCGATAATCCCTTAAAACTATTCATAAACTAGATGAAAGTATTCACTAGCTCTTTCACAATTTATGGATGGGATATATTAACCACTTTAAATTATATTAAATCAAGTTCCAAATTATTGTAACTCATCAGTAGTTGGATACTAGTAATAATCACTTACACAATTTTATATATTTGACCCCCTAATCCAATGTAATGAGGGAATATTATGAGGCATTGGCCTGAAGTCCTCAGACAACATCTGAACTTCACACCCCCAATTGATGATTTGACCTCATAGATAGAAATACACGAGGAAATAACTTTCCACTCAAGGTATTGTATTTCTACATCATAATCCTCATCAATGACTACTCAGAAATGACTTAAGGAGAGTCCATATCAAATCGAGACTCTCCTTCCTTGAGTATATCTTGAAGAAGCGGGGTGGAAAGTGTTTAGATTCTAAATCAACAGTTCTTGTCAAACACTTGCAAACTTGTCAAATTTAGTGGATAAAATATTAATATATTATGTTAACAAATGTATTTTTTTGATTTAATCCATCGATATAATTTATAATTTATAGATCCATCCTATCATTATTTTTTATACACCTTTTAACAACCCTACTTTTATTACAAACTTAAACATTAATTATTACATAAACTATTCACCTGATACAATATGGAAGATTGAGAGGTCTAGTAACATTGGGTCTTATGATCATTACATAACAACTTAAAACATAAAAAACAACATCTTTATTGAAAACCTCCTTTACATGACCACTACATTCCATCATACTTAGCATTGCATGGGATAACATGAGGACATGCATAAGAAAAGGGTGAGCTACAAAACCCAGTATGGGAATGAATAGAAATAACATGAGTAATACAATACATGTTAGACAATATTCATATCAATGGAGAACAATCTAAACATAAACATGGAGTAATGATAAAGCATGATAATCATAACATATAAATGTGGCAACAACACTTAATATGGAATTAGCATGAGCGAAGGCTCATTGCACAAGAAGTACGAGTAAACCCTTATTGCACATGAAGCATGAGTAAAACCTTGTATAACTTTAATTAGAATGGGTAAACACACATTTCACATGATTTATCATGATAATATACTTTACTAAATGCATTGGAGTGCTATTAAGGAACACCATTCTTAAACATTTCATTTCATGCATAAATGTTCCACCAGATCAAAGAACATGAATTCATAAAACATCATAATTTATTCCACAATTGAAGAATGTGGAATTAATAAATGAAACTCTCACATAAATATGTAAATGTGAATATAGTTGAATTACCTTGATAGAAAAATGGGCATGGTATTCAGTACACAATGATTTTGGCTTGGAAAATTGGGGTGCAATTTCGATAGCATAATGATGTGACATAAGACTTCATAAAAATGGTTGATGAGAGAGAAAGGGGTATCTCATAATATGTATAAGAAATGGAAATTAAGGTGAGTCATATAAATACATGTCCCAACATAGTTTATGGAATTTAGATACATAATACAAAATAATTTCTTGAATGTAAAGGAGGAGAGAGAAATTCCATACGAAATTTCGACATGGTAACGGGTATATATGGAAGGAACAAATTAGAGTGAAAGGGGGGTGGTGTGAAATAATACCCCAAGATTTATATTTGAAAATAAAAGGGGCATAAAAATATTATTTAACATGGATAAAATTAGAAATGAAGGAATCCATTACTTGGAAGTGTGCTTTCAAAGGCTTGGGGGAGGTTTGAGAGAGGCTTCTTGGGAGCTTGGGGTGCCTTGAGAGGATTATAGAGAGATCATTTCATATTTTTGAATAACTCCATATGATTTTAGTGAAGATAAATTTAGATCTTGGGTGGGTTTATATAGAAAAGGAGTGGGAATTTATTATTATTTATGTTTGGGACACCACACATTAAACTAATCAAAACCACAAACCATCCCATGGTTTTTGCCAAATAGGAGTGGGAAACAATATTTTATGAGGAAAATGGCCTAAATTATTAAAATAATAGGGTTTCTTATGTGGAGGTGAGTCACACTCTCAATGAAAACAATTTAAAAAGGCAAAACATTTTATAAGTCTTGGAGGGTCCACTAAAACATCGTAAAATAAATAAAACAAATATAAAATCATATTATTTTAATATTAAACCATATATTGGGCGAACCTAATGTTTATAGTATTTTATTACATCACTATTGGGTCATTATGATGTCATAAAACAAATTATATATTTAAACGATATTTAATTTTTACACAAAAATTTGACTGTCTCAGAAAATTATAAAAAATTCACTATTGGATAATTTTGACGTCCTGATTCCAAAATAATATTCATTTAATATAAATATTTTTTTAAATATGTGATTTTTTTTCTTTTAAAATATATATCGATATTTATCGAAAATTCTAGGGTTTTGAAAAAACAGCTTTCAATCCTTAATAAAAACTAAAATTGTTTTCCTAAAAACTGTATGATCATTTATATTTAATAAAAAGTAATTTAATAATAAAAGTATTTTATTAAAATATTATATAATTCAAAAATCCATTAATTCATCAAAATATATTTCATATTTGAATATTAACTAAAAATAGTATTTTTGCTTTAAAAACTATTTAAAAAGTATCAATAATAAAATGAATGCACATTATTGATACAAAAATAATGTACATAGTAATAGTTCTAGGGTCTTATTACATAACTCCTGATTACAACCGTATAAGACCAAAGGGTAAGGTGTTCCATGGTGACAGACTCTTGGGGTGGCTCAGATAACATCGCTTGGGTGGTAATCTTTATTAACATCTACTTCTCCCGTAGTTGGTTTCGCTCAAGAATAATGTGTTCATGCTCGTCATGCGATTGTTCAAGAGTGAAACCCAATGATTCCACCTCTTTTACATGCACTGGCAAATTTTCTTTGTACAGAGAAAGTCTATTGGACGATGCAATCTCTTCCTTTTACTAAGTAAATTGGATTTTTTAAAGCCCTGTATTTATACTATTCACGTAGTCACTGCTCAACGACTATATTAGCAACGATCACAATTCATAATAGTATTTTAAAATCCAAAAAATAAAACAAAATAAATCCATACGTTTTATATAACCACAAGAATACATTTAAATAGACCAATAAGAATTTTCATTAATGAATTTTTGGGGCCATTACAATCTCCCCCCCTTAAGAAATTTCGCCCTGGAAATTTAATTTTCTCACTCTAAAACAAATGAGGGTAACTCTACTTCATCACCCCCTCTGATTTCGACATCGCTGCTTCAAACTTGTGGTTTTTCCAGAACACCTTGACGAGGGGCATTGTCTAATTTCGTAGAACTTTTTCTCTTCAATCTAAGATCTACACTGGTTGCTCCTCGTACGAAAGATAATCCTATAACTGTACTACCACTAAAGAGAGTACATGTGAAGGGTCTGGTATGTACTTCATTAAGAGAGATACATGAAAGGCATCATGTTCTTTGGCCATGGTAGGTGGAAGTGCTAGTCGATTGGCCACAACCCAAATATGATCAAGAATCTGAAAGGGACCGATATACCTAGTACTTAACTTACCTTTATTTCCAACCCTCATGAACTTATTCCATAGAGATATGCATCGAAATACAATGTATACAACTTTAAATTGAAGGTCTCATCTAGGGTTATCTTCATAACTCTTTTATTGGCTCTGGGATTCCTTGATATGTTGTTGAATGGTTTTCACCTTCCCCACCATTTCTTAGACCATTTCTACTCCTAGAAGCTTACACTCAATGACTTCATCCCAACTTGTTGGTGTTTTGCACCTCTTCCCATACAAGGCTTCATATGATACCATTCAGATGATCGAGTGGAAATTGTTATTATATGATAATTAAACCAGAGGAAGATGTTGATCCCAACCTCCTTTAAATTCGATTGAACATGATCTTAACATATCTTCATGTGTCGGAATAGTTCACTCAGATTGGACATCAGTTTGAGGATTATAGTCCATACTGAAGTTCATTTTAGCATCCAGATCATGTTGAAGACTCTTCCAAAACATTGAGGTGAATCTTGGATATCGATTGGAAACAATAGATTATTGTACTCTGTGCAGCCTTACAACTTTTCTAATATATATCCGTGCCAGTTGATCCATTGAGAAATACTCTCAATTTGCAATGAGGTGTGATGACTTTGTAAGACAATCCACAACAACCAAGATTGAATTATTGCCTTTGGATGTATTCGGATGTCCAGTGACAAAGTCCATGTGGATGTTCTTCCATTTCCATGCTAGTGTGGGAAATGGTTGCATCATCCCATTAGACTTCTTTCTCTCTACCTTCACTTGCTAACACACTAGGCACTTTGATTTATACTCAGTGATATCCTTCTTCATATTATCCAACCAATAATTCTCTTGGAGATCTCAATACATATTTGTGTTTCCGAGGTGAATAGATAAATTCTAACTATGTGCATAATCAAAAAGATTCTTTTTCAGCTCTGGACATTATGGAACACATATTATGTTCCCAAATTTCACAATTCCTTCTTTATTAACATTGAACCCCAAGGATATTCTTTTTTTGATAGCTTCCAATTTCTTTAGAATTCCCACATCATTATTTTGAGCATCTTTTAACCTTTCCAAAAGGGTTGTTTGAGAAATCATTTGGGAAATGATTGATGATGTTCCCTTCTTTATGATTCCTAAGTTAATCATCCTCAAATCTAAGAATATTGGATCATTTTGAATTCTTATCAATGATAGATTCACTGGGTCCTTTCTATATAGATCATCTTCCACCTTGTTCAATTTCCCGGGGTGGTAATGGATTGAGAAGTCATAGTCTTTGATCAACTCTAACCATCTTTGTTGGTGCATGTTCAAATATTTCTGTGTGAATATATACATGAGGCTTTTGTGGTCTCTTTATATTTCACACTTCTCCCTAAAGAGATAATGCAGCTAAATTTAAAAAGGGAAGATCACTGAAACCAACTCCAGATCATGTGTTTGATAATTCTTCTCAGGAACTTTCAATTTCCCTGAAGCATAGGCAATGAATTTGTCATTTTGCATAAACACATAGCCCATACCCTTCTTCGAAGCATTAATGAATACCACAAAAAGTTATGAACTTGTGCGTAAAGTGAGAACGAGCATAGTGATAAGCCTCATTTTCATCTCTTTGATGATTTCTTTACATTAATCACTCTAAGAAAGCTTTACTCCGTTCAAAGTTAGCTTGGTAAGAGGGTTGGTCAATCATGATAAATTTCTCACAAATCATCGATAATATCCACCTAACCCCAAGAAGATATGGATATCCATTACCGATGTTGTCCTTGACCATCCCTCAATTGCATCTGTTTTGGAGGGATCGATAGATATCCCATTTCTTGTGATGATATGTCCCAAGAATGAAACCTCCTTCAACCAGAACTCAAACTTTCCTTACATTTAAGAGAGATTATCTTTTTACAAGGTCTCTCGTATAGATCATATATTCTCCTCATATTCCTCCTTGGTTTTGGAGTATATTAGAATATCATCTATAAATACTAACACAAATTTATCCAGGTAATCTCTAAAGAATATTTTCACCAATTCTATATTGATATCTAGAGTATTACTGAGTCTGAAAGGCATTACATTGAATTCATAGTGCATGTATCTTGTACGAAAGGTAGCCTTGGGTATTTCTTATTTCTTCACTTTTAATTGATAATATCCTGACCACAAATCTACCTTAGAGATGTATTCTGCTCCACATATCTAATTGGAAAATTCATCAATTCATGTGAGAGGATACTTGTTCTTTATAGTGATTTTATTAAGCTCACAATAATCGATTCAAAGGAGAAATAACCCATCCTTCTTCATGATGAAGAGGACTGTTGCACCCCATAGTGAAGTACTTGGGCATACAAACCCTTTATCTATATTATCATACAGTTTTTTCTTTAGATCCTCAAGATCCACAATATCCATTCTATATAGCATATTGGATATTGGTAATGCCCCAGGTATAGGATCAATTGTGAATTCAACATCTCTTCTAGGAGGAAGACCAAGCAATTCCTCGGGAAACACTTCCGCGAATTCCCTCACAATAGGCATGTCTTCAAGGATGGTTTCCTCCTCTGACTAAATCATATAGGCCAGATACTCATGCTCATAGGGCTGGAATATCCACTCTTGAGATGATGGAGCTAAAGAAGATTCATCTTCCTCCTTACACATGTATAGAATCGAGGGTCGATTCTCTACATGGTGAGTGATTTCCCTCTAATAGGAATTTATGTTGGCTCTATATAAGGAAAGACAATACATTCCAATAATTGTATCAAATTCCACCATAGGGGGTATTATGAGGTTCCCTAAGAAATTAAATCCATAGATTATAATAGGTGAGGATTTATATTCATGGCAAGAAATGATTGCCCCATTTTCCGTACTCACCAACACCTTCACTTCCATGATTTGTGGTGGTGATGGGATTGTTATAATAAACTTTAGGGATATAATAGAAAGAGTAGAACTAGAGTCAAAAAGTATATTTACTGTTCTTGAATGAATAACTAGCATACCTACCACCACTTCATTTTTGGGGTTCACATCTGTAGTAGTGATGGAAAAAGAACTCACTTTCAACCTTGGAGGTTGTTGGTGGCCTCTGAAAACCCTTGGATTAGTGCACTAATTTAAAAGATTCCCTGGTTCTTTGTAGTTGTATTAATTAACTACATGTTGAGGTTCGAACAGAGTGTTCCTCTCCTATGTTCCAGTGAAAATTATTTCTTTTCGGCAGTTAACAGCTAGGTTCCCTTCTCTTCCCACCTAAAGCTTTTTCTCATCCCCTTCAGGCAATTTCTGGGGTGATTCTTTCCGCAACTTTGGCAAGTGGGGGGATGGATCTTCATAGAACCATTGGATTTATCCATTGGACCCCCCAACATTGAAGTCCACTTTAAGCTTCTTATCCCTATGATTCCCCTGAAATTTTCGAAACTCTATTTTGACCTTGAAGGAACATCTATCAATTTCATCATAGGTGTCGAATTCATGGATCGCCAGCGATTTCCATAGGCTAGGTTTCTTCCCACCAAAGAGGCAGTCAACCTTGCATTCGGGGGTAACAAAGAATCCAGAGGCACATAGTTCAAGCCTTATGATGTTTTCCTAATACACTTCGATAAATTCTTCATCTTTTTTCTTGAGGGAAAGGATGTCCCTTTCCCTCTTATGTCAGAGGGTTTATGAAAAATATTTTCGAAAAAAATCTTTCAGAAATCCTTCCATTCCAACGCCTCGATCTCCTCCTCAAGCATCGTATTTTTGATCAATGTACACCATTGATCAACTTCACCCTCAATATGATAAGTAGATAGGAGGACCTTATCTAGTTCAGAACTTTGAAGGATAGAGAATATCTTTTCAATGGAGTTGATCCATTGTTCTGTGATTGAGGGGTCAAATGATCCATTAAAAGTAGTGGGCCTTTTTCTCAAGAAGCTCTCGATAGTGACTTTTTCTTTCTTGGGGGGGGGGGTGATCGTTCCTCTTGAAACATGTTTCTATTCAATGATGGATTTAACAGAGAGAGAAGCATGACAATGTTTGTGATTACCGCTCCCATAGGATTGGGAATCTCATTAACATAGTCATCACTTTGATCTTAACATCAGTTTTAAGCCCGAGTCCTCCTATTACCGGCCATTGGCTGGAATAAAAGAAAAGTTTGGGGAAACACATAAAGGGAAATCAAAGGACACAACTGATGACTTATAAATAAATTTTATTTCTTTAAATTATGAATCCATAGGATTTAATCTATCCTATTCATGATCTACATTCTAACATATACTCATTGGGGCATTTTTTTAATTCTTTTATTAAGGGTCCATACTAAGCTTGTAAATTTACCAAAGCATATCCCCCAGGAGTGTCATAACTGAGTGTGAAACAAGGCCCATTGTTGTGCACTAGTTCTCATTCGAGTCTAGCATAATGTGGTGTTTTTGGTTTTTACACCTAGGATACATTAGTGCTAGAGCCGCCACTACCTGCTCGTATCCAGACAGGGATATATTTTCTTGATAAACCACTTAATCAATACTCACCAAAACATAGAGGTGTTTTTATTATACTTATTCTTGTCTCTAAGGATTCACTAGGGGTTTCTAATCGAAATACAAAAAACAACTAAACCTATCCTCTAATACCAACAATAACAACCATGTTTTTATTACAACCTTAAACATGATTTATTACATAAACTCTTCACTTGATACAACATAGAAGATTGAGAGGTCTAGTGTCTTTGGGGGTTAGGATCATTAAATAACAACTTAAAACATTAAAAACAACATATTTATTGATAATTTCATTTACATGACCACTACATTCCCTCGTACTTAGTGTTCCATGGGATAACCTGAGTACAAATATAAAAAAAGAGTGAGCTATAATGCCCAGTAAGGGAATGAACATGAAATAACATGAGGAATACAATACATGTTAGACAATACACATATCAATGGAGAATAAGAGAAAAATTAACATAAATTCATGATAAAGAATGCCAATAAAAACATGGAAATGTGGCAACAACACTTATCATGAAATTATAAAGTGTGAAGACTCATTGCACACAGAGCATGAGTAAACCCTCATTGCACACGAAGCACGAGTAAACCCTAATTTCACATAAATCATGATTAAAACCTTGTTGTACTTGAATTATCATGAGTAAACACTCATTTCACATGATGTATTGTGATACTATACTTTACCCAATTCATTGGAGTGCTATTAGGGCACACTCTTCTTAAACATTTCATTTCATGCATAACTGTGCCACAAGATCATAGAACATGAATTCATAATACATTATAATTAATTCCACGATTGAGGAATGTGGAATTAATACATTAAAAACTCACATAAATATGTAAATGTGGATAAAGGTGAATACCCTGGATAGAGAAATTGGCATGGTATTAACTACACAATGATTTTGGCTTGGAAAATCGAGGTGCAATTTCTGCAGCATAACGACATGACATAAGACTTCATAAAAAATGTTGATGAAAGAGAAAGGTGTGTCTCATAGTATGTACATGAAATGTAAAGTAAGGTGAGTCATATATGAACATGTCCCAACATAGTTAATTTAATTTATATTTGTAATACAAAATAAATTCTATAATGTAAATGATGAGAGAGGAATTCCTTATGAAATTTTGGCATGGTAACATGTATATATGGATGGTGCTAATGAAAGAGAAAGGGGTATCTCATCATTAAAAAAAAGATGATAGAATAGGGGTGGTTTTAAATCATACCCTAAGATTTATAATTGAAAATAAAAGGGGAATAACAATATTAATAAACATGGATAAAATGATAAAGGAAGGAATCCCTTACTTGGAAGTGTGATTCCGAAGGCTTTAGAGAGGCTTGAGAGAGACTTCTTGGGAGAGTGGGGTGACTTAAGAGGATTCTAGAGATATTATTTCAGAGTTTGGAAGAAATCAAAAGGCTTTGAGAAAAGATGAAGTGGGAGCATGGGTGGGTTTATATAAGAAAGGAGAGTGAATTCTTTATTATTTATGTTTGGGACACCACACATTAAACTAATCAAAACAACAAACCATACCATGGGTTTTGCCCATAGTTTTTTATAATGGGGAGTGGAAAAAAATATTTTATGATTCCAATGGACGAATTTCTAAAAATAATAGGGTTTCTTATGTGGTGGTGAGTCACATTCTCAAGGAAAACAATTTAAAAAGACAAAAAGATTAATAAGTCTTGGAGGGTCCACTTAAACATTGTAAAACAAATCAATAAAATATAAAATCATATAATTTTAATGGTAAAACATATATTTTCAGAATTTAACGTTTATAGTATTTTATTACATCACTATTGGGTCATTATGATGTCATAAAACACTATATATTTTAACGTTATTTAATTTTTACCCAAAAATTCGACTATCTCAGAAAATTATAAAAAATTCACCATTGGATAATTTTGACATCCTGATTCAAAAAATAATATTCATTTTTCTCTAAATAATTTTCTAAATATGTGAATTTTTACTTTTAAAATAAAAATCTACATTTATTGAAAATTCATGGGTTTTGACAAAAACAACTTTAAAACCTTAATAAAAATTAAAATTGTAGTCAAAAAAATTGTACGATCATTTATATATAATAAAAAGTAATTTATTAAAAATAATAATTTATTAAAATATTATTCAATTAAAAAATCCATTAATTCATCAAAATATATTTCTTAGTTCAATATTAACTAATGATAATATTTGTGCTTTAAAAACTATTTACAAAATAACAATACTAAAATGAATGTACATTCTTCATACAAAAATAATGTAAATAGTTATAGTGCTAGGGTCTTGTTACATAACCCCTTATAACACCCACATAAGACCGAAGGGTAAGGTGTGCGATGGAGATAGACTCTTGGGGTGGCTCAGCTTACATCGCTCGGGTGGTAACCACTATTTAATTCCACTTCTCTCGTAGTTGGTTCAACTCAAGTTTAACGTGTTCTAGCCCATATTGGGCTTGGTCATGAGTGAAGCCCAATGATGCCACCTCCTTTTCGAGCTCCAAAAAATGGGCTTTGTATGGGGAAATTCTACCAGATGAGGCCATCGCTTCCTTTTTTTGAGTAAATTGGATTTGTTAAAGCCCTATATTAATACTAATCATGTGGTCACTATTCAACAGTTATATTAGCAACTGTCCCAATTCGTAACATTATTTTAAAATCCAAAACATAAAACAAATAAGTCCATTAATTTTAAATAACCACACGTAGAAATTTAAATAGACCAAGAGAAATTTTTATTAATTATTTTTTTGGTCGTTACACACCTCATGAATGAGTGAATCTTCTAGTCATTACATATCACTTTTGAGTTCTCTTTCATTCATGATGTTGATGGCATGTCATTTATCTGATGTTGCATCAATAGTGAATGATACCCATTTTTATAATACTAATTAAATACAATTACCTTTATTTGAAAGATTAAATCAAAAAATATTTCCCTCAAGAAATTATTATACAGTCCCACCAACATTAGATCCCCCATCAATGTACCTTCTCTTGTTGTCTTCAGATTATGGGATTCATAAAAGGATAATTTCGTTAAGGTATATGTCCCAGAGGTAGAATTTTATATTTTAGGTTTAATTCTATAGACATAGAGAGAATATATTAATTTTTTCAACGTCTAAATGGTTGTCCAAAACACCATGAGTTGTTGAGTTCTTCCGGGTTGTTGTTATGGATTACACGGTTCATCTTTCCCCAAGTACAAGCATGAGATGCATCAGGTTGGTTGGTCTATGCCCTTTTGCATTGATATCATGGTAAAATAGAGGTGACCCCCCAATTTTTTATGGGATATAAAATATTTATGGGGAATCATTTGATGATGGTAAAATATTATGGATTTCATTTCCACCTCGATAGTTGGAATATGGGTTGTGTAGTTCACAAACCAAAAGTTTGCATCGGTTAATATGAAATGGTTCAGGAACACCAGGGATGTACCAAAACACCTTGAGGTGTGGAGTTCCACCATGGTGTTCCCGAGGCTCACTTGGATTGAAGTTTCTTGCCTATAAGGGGGATATTCCATTATGTGATAGGTTAAAGACCATATACTTGAGTCTATAAGGATTACTTTCATTGTCAAGAAAGGATGATCCACACTCCATTCCAAGGTCCATGAGAGATTTGTGAAGACTCAAATTTATGGGTGATGATGCTAGATATGTATCTAATCCTATACAAGAAGGGTTCTTAAACCCTATATCAATTTACCTGTTTTTGGGGAATCTCAAACCCTACATCATGTGGTTTCAAGTCATGTGGTGTAGTTTATAAAAATGTTAATGAAAAATGTGTTACATTTCTACATTGAAAATGGTTACAAAACCTATATTTTTAATTTAATTAATGTAAAATACACTTGTACAATTTTTATGGGGTTTGAAAATCGTTGTGAAAATTTCTGGGTTCATGTATTTTTAAATGGGAAAATCATATTGGAGAAAAACCAAAATACTCTAAGGAGATGACTTCCACCAACATGACATCAAGTATCACAAGGATTAAAAATCCATTTTTGAATGTTATGACACATTTGGTTAATGAAAATAGGTTCATATGTAGGAATAAGAGGAAGATAAGAATAGTTAAAAAAAGGGTCCCTTTAAGCTAGGTTCCATTTTTCAAGGGCCATGATAGGTTTTAGTGACCTGAAGATATTAAATAATTAAGTGTTATTTGAGAAATATATAATATTCAAGAAGGGTTTTTGAACCATTAACGTTGTACTAACATTTTGTGAATGCATTATCGTATGAGGAGATGTCAAAAATCATTATTCTAATTTTTTCCAGATTGGAAGGTCTAGCGAGAATGGTTCTACTTTTACTAGAGAAAACTAGTATGAAATATGAGCTTTATACCTTATTTTTTCACATTCTAACATTTTAATAGACTCTAGAGATGAATAGTTTAGCGAATATAGAATTTCATAATTTTCAGGCCACACTTTGTGGGTTTTCAACCTGAAAAGTTTCCTATCTGTGTCACTAGTAGTTTAGGGTCTGGTGATCGGGATCATCAAACACTAGAGTTTGTGTTCACACACCATTAACCAAAGTAAAGGATGTTTAAGGTCACGATGAACATGGACTGAAGGGTAATGTTGAAAAATATCCTAATTTGGATAAATAGGGACAAGAGTACTCCAAGATAATTTAATGTGAGGGAAGAATATATTTCAAATTGTGAATCTTGATTCTCAGGACATGAGTAGTGATTTGGGAAAATCATACCACATATGACCAAAAATCATAGAAGGATATGATTTATTCCATTAATACATTAGTTTTCACAGGGAATAGAGAGACATTTTTCAGGTTATGACACATTTATTTGATGACCTTGTGTGCATATATGGGAACCATAGAAATACATGCATAGTCAAAAAGAGTCCCCTAAATCTGGTTATCCTTTTATAAGGGCCATGAATGGTTGTTGGAAACTGAAGGTTCCTGAGATATAAAGTGTGACTTATGGGACAAGAGTATTAAATGATGATGGGATACCACCATACACTAGTTAATAGGGGTCAGCATCTTGTGACCATTTGTTAAGGAATGATAATGGGTGATGTCATGTAAATTATTACATCATGTATCGAGAGGTTGTTATCATGCAGTTTTAATGTCAATTGATGAAGATGTTTTCCATTCACATTAATGTCATGTGGTGAGGATAATTTTCATGAGGTTTAAAATCATGTGGTAAAGATATTATTTCTAAATTGTGCCTCCACATAATTGGCATGACCGTCAATCTATGATCTCCTAAGCTTACATGATCAATATTTTGACATGGGAAAGAAGGGACAACTGGGTAGTTCATTAATCTATGAGAGAGTAGGTATGAGATGTATTTCTACATAGTTCAAGACCATATGTTTTTGACGGTGGATTTTTATCATTTTATATGTTATGGATGGTCCAAGGATCATATATATGGTTGTCCCTACATATCCTATGATTACAGGAATTAATCTATACCTATTTATTATTTAAATTCTCTATGCATAGGTCTGAACCATATGTAGAGTGGGGGGAATTTTCATATTAATTATTACAGCTATACTTGGGATTTGAGATTCGGGCATCACTATGTATCCTCTAATTATGAATACCAGGAAACAATTATTACAAAAATAGGAAAATCTATACACAGGTCTAAAACATACCCAAAGGAGTATATTGTTTCCATTTCTTATTGTAACTAGTCCTCAGATTGGAGATATGAGTCTCACTATGTACCTTGTGATTGAAAGAATCAAGCCACACACAGTTCTTGAATGGGAAACTCTATACATAGGTCTGAGCCATATGAATAGAGGGTTTGGATAATTTGTTCCATTTTTTATTTTAGTTGGACCCTAGATTGGATATCTAGGTGTCACTAAATATAATGTGATCGCATGAGTCAATACATATATAGTTTTGGAAAAACCATGCTGTTTAATGTCATTTTATTGGAAGTTGGTTCCCCGATGTGAGATGGAAATTTTTTGACAGGACCCAAATCTCGATATCTAGGTGACACTTTGTATCATACGATGGGAGGAATCATGCCACCCATAGTTCTTCAATGGAGTTGTGGTGGGATATAAAGACCTAGTTAATTAGTCATCTCAAAAATGTTCCATGATAATGTACAATTTTATATCATACTGGAGACACCAATCATGAAGTTTAATGTCTAGTAGAAATGAATCATGGTGTGCCTTTTTGGGTCATGCATCTAGGACCCAAAATCCCTATCATGAATATTCATGTTTTTACCATGTGGAGAATCTTTTACCAGAGTTTATAAGCCCACTTGAGTGGTTATCAATGTGAGAAACAGGGAATGTAATCTTTCACCAAAAAAAGATTATTGAAAAAAAGGATAGGAGAATTTTGTATCTTTTGGTTGTAGATGGGCCAAGATATAAGATATAGGAATCCCTAAATATCTCATTAAGAAGAGAATCAAGCAATAAATAGTTATATAAAACCATTATGTTTAGAGTGATGAGGTTCAAACATCATCTACGGAGTTTATTGTCATGAATTAAGAGTTAATGTGAATCAACATTAAACAAGGGAAATGTAACAGAGAAATTACATTTAATGTAATTCAATAAGAACAATGATTACTTCACATTAAAAAGAAGGATTTAACATTGTTGTGTAGTATGATATTTTTTTACTATGAAAAATATATTATGGTTGGAACCAGGATTTGGGATCTGGGAGTCAGTATATATCTTGTGTTAAATGGTATCAATCCACACATAGTTCTTAAATGGGGAGTCCCTTATGTGGTTCAAACTCACAAATAGGGATAGGGGGACTTCATTTCACTTTTCCATATATCAATCTCATATGTGAGGAATCATCAATGAAACCATGCTTCTTGTGCAGATTAATGTCATGTAGTAAGGAAATTATCCAGACATATTATCATCATGTTTTTAAGAAATCCTAAGAGAATTTTAACATCATGTGGTCTAGATGACAACAATTCTTGATGAAATCTATGAAAATTATTTTTTAAGAACCATTTTATTAGTGGGGTGGGGGTGTAATGCACTTCTAGTTAATTATGTAAAATTAATATGCTACATTATTAAAGAGCTTATTAATGATATATAGTCCTTCAAATTTTGATTCCTTTTTTGGATGTTTATTTGTTAGTATCATTGGGGACCTAATAGCCCATACTAGTTCTTGTTTATGTAATGAATGGAGGAAGGCATTTTTATTAGAGTCTCACGAGAACTAATTCTAATGGACATAGAGGTTGTGCATTGTACATAACATTTTCTCATCGAGGCATTCCGTTTCATATAACCACTTTTTCAATTTCTCATCATCAGAGAGTTGTCTGCAAATGTATATTAATAGTGTGGGAAATGAGACTTCTATGGGAAAAAATGCCTCTTTTTTAGACACAAATTAATATGGTGTTTCTCAGGTACCAGTATGGGTGGTGGTATGGTAGGCCCATATAGCATGGAGGAGCTTGTATGGATAGAACTTCTTATCATTATCTACCATCATCTGGATTATATTTCATAGAGTCTTATTAAAGTAATCAGTTCATCCAATTTATAATGTCTGATAGTATTATGAATGGTTATAGTCGATTTTTTTCTCCTTGTACAGTTTTATAAACATATTATCATAGAAATTGTTACCATTTTATATAAATTTCATAATAGGGCGAATAAATCTAGTGATATAATTTAAATTAATGATTTTGAGTATACTATTAGTTCTGAATTCCCGTATGTGTATTGACTTATCCCACATGGAAAAGAATTTTGTATTAGTAAGGTTAGACATAAACAACTTAGATGTGGCTGGGGGATATTAACCCACAACATCTGTTCCCCATACAGAAAATGGTCAGGGATATTTATCTATATGTAGAAATTTTTGGGGTTGATGGATCAATTATTCAGGAATCTATCGTGCATGACATTTGCTGGTGAATTCCATAAAATCATGTATCAGTTTATTTTTGTAGTAACTAAGCATCCAATTGGGATCACAAAGACTAGTTCTAGAATAATGGAACCCTAGGAGATATCATGGACTTCCTCAATGATTGAAAAAATATATTTTTATTATTCAACTAGGGGGAATCCATCAAAGACTTTTTAATTTAGGTATTTATTTCTCATTTGGACCATCTTGGAGGGTAAATTTATCTATTAGATTCCACATCTATTCACTTCTTTCTTGGTCTATTGGGATGATCCAATTTTATAGATAACCAATTATGGGATCCTTAAATCTAGAGGTGGATATTAGTTCACTATTCTCAAGGGTATTGTTGATCTAATTTATTTCCTCCATGTCATAGACGATGACCAATGATAAAAAATTCAATGCATGATTCAAAAGATTAATTCATCATGATCTGGGTCATCTAGAAATGTTATGGAATTTGGTAGTGCATCGACACAACAAATCACTGACATGGGGATAAGATGTAATTTGAGAGAAAAAGGGAAATCTTCCATTATTCCTATGACATTTCTAGTGAGAGGGGCTGATTATTCCTTTTTTATGGAATATTTAGCATTAAAATTCTTCATCACTAACTACAAATCACCTTTGATGTTCAGTTAGGCTATTTATAACTGTATGGATACTTCAAGACTAATGACATGGGATAAGTATTCGACCTCATTATTCATGAATCCTTCATATAGTGAGAATGAGTAGTGGAAATTTTTATTTTATAGAGAATAATATATAATCTCTAGACTAACCCGATTGAGATTTATAACTTCTAGTCTCTTTCCTATAGGATTTTGGGTGGTTCCATCAAAATACAGTTCCCATGTCTATGGGTTTTCTCCTTATTATGTGGCTCAAGATCTGAGGAATTCGAGATAGAAATTTCTAGAGCATATGTAGAGGTTAAGGGAGCAACCTTTACTTGTGTAATTGTGCATTCTATCCTTCCCAATTTTTTTGGGATGATCAAAAAATCGAATCCCCTATAAATGGCCATGCAAGATGATTAGGCTAGGGCAATCGCTGGAGCACTCAAAAGAACCTTAATGTTCCTGTTAGGATATATGGAGTGATTTCACATAGGTATTGGATACTTATTTATCCTCTGTGGGTATGTGGCTATGATATTTGGGTCCACCATGCATGCACTATCCCTTGCATCATCATCTCCTCACCCTATAACCACTGGCTCTGTGGTTATCTATGGGGACTCATAATAAGAGGAAAATTCATCATCAGAGAAGGGGTATTCCAAATGTATCATGTTAAAAAACCTATAATTAGCTCTTCTTCAAATTAGGGTTCCATTTGGTGGGGGTAGTACCCATTCATTGGATCTTATAGGAAAGAATTATGTAAGAGATTTAGAATTCATAGGATCTAAATATGTCACTTATCCTTTTATTTCTTCCTATATCCAGAAATTTGGACAACATCTGGGAACAATATTTGAAGCGACCTTCCTATGTGATGTGATCATTATCGGTCTATGCATTTCTCTCTTTGGGGGTCATGGGATCAAAAAAATTTCCTTCGAGTCATCGAATTGTTGAGCTTTTATCCATGCATGGACAAAACTTTTTTCCAATCCCCTTCATCTTAGTATGGGGAAATATTTGCAAATGATACATATTTTAGGTACCTTTCCAACATCACCTACCTAGAATCCACCATGTTAGGGAGGATCTATTTGATGATAAATAAATATTGGATGGTAAAACCAAACCTCATATGAAAAGGGTATTATTTTTTAAAATTATTGAGGTCGGAATTATCATGTTTCCAAGGTTGCAACATCATGAGAATGTTATTTTCTTCAGAAAAAAGGAAAAAATTTGGTACCTAATCAGTTCATAAGGATTATTATTTACTCATCCATTCACCAAATCTCTAGAGACCCAAATAACTTTTTCTTATAGCTGATGGTGATTTCGTTGATGATGCCAGTCAACAGGAGGTACATGATGGTTCGGGATCTAAATTGGCTATTGAATGGGAACTTTTATTTGTTTTAGTGTAACCAAGAAAATATATCACATGATGATACTTTTTCATGAGGGTATGAGTTTATAATTAACATAGGTACAGAAAATGACATCTTCTAACCATTAATCCATTTCTATAAACTCATGAAATCATCCTAGATATTTCATCAAAATTATAGATGTCAGCAACTCATCTTGAATTTTTTCTGAAAATTCTTCCAAAAATTTCTCATGTGATAGAGGTATGATGAGTGAACAAACTAAAATATTCCATCTAGTTATAAAGTCATTCACCCTATTATTTTTGAACTTTTTCATTTTTTCTGGTCGATAATTGTTATTTTTCTACGTGTGGAGATGAATTGATAAATGAACTAACAACCAAGTCATTCCCACCCTAAAACATATCCTATGTGAAGGCTGTTGAATGAAAAACTGTTTTCTTTATCAGGGTACGTAAAAAACACCTTAGCTTGGTTGGATCCTTTTGATCCGGAAGGCCCATCATTATACCGAATTGGGGAAAAAGTGACTAAGATGGTATTCTTGACCTCTCATTCTATTAATGGTGGAAAGGTATGATTTTAAAAATTGTGTTGGGGGGGGGAATTATCATCCAACCATTTGAGATATAGAGGCTTCTTGGGCTACATGGATTGCATCTCCCTTCTATGAATTCTATTCGAGTATCCAGAGACTCAATGAAAATATTCTGTTCTGGAGGTATAACTGTCTGAGCCACCCCCATCTAGAAGTAGCAGGTCGATTTTGATGATGTGGACTCATTTTCTTCTCCTATTGATTCTAAATCCCAGAAAAGACTAAATGGTCTCCTTAGTGTGGGAGAGGTGATTGTAGTAATTGAGGGAAGTCACGATCATATTCGACCACCTTATTTATATAGACCATATTCCAAGAACCAGATCTAGTATGATACTTAGATATAGCTCTTTTAAGAGGATCATCCCATTACTGAATTGATAGAGGATGAATATTCATCTCAGGATAAAGATGATACCTATTTGGAATGTTTCTACTGATTATCACCTTATTGAGATGTATTAGATTTTTTAACTCACCCTGAAAGTATTCCAACTACAATCCATGTAAGTAATATCAGATCTTGTGGTTGTCGAGTGGGGAATCACCACTTCGTTCCCTTTATTCAAGGTAGTGTTCCTATATAGTTATGGAATATCAATATTTGTAGGTTCTAGGTTTTGGATCCTCATTTGGTTCCACATGCGTGAAACCGAAATCGGTGAATCCAAATTACATTCCTCTCATGCATTATTTTCCATGCTGTGTATCTCTTAATTTTTATTTCCATTTATATTATCTATAGTGTTGAATGTGGTGAAATTCATTGAGGAATATTGGGAAATGATAGTTGTCCCATTACTCTCACCGCAAGTAAGGTAATTCTACAAATATTGCATCAGATTTATTTTTCAGAACACTAGACTTATTTGCCTTTATGGATTATGACACATATAGGGTTTGATGTCATTTTTTCTATATTCCTCCCATCTAGGTCTATGAATTGTGACAATGAAGGAATTTCCATTCATGATTGAAAAATGGGACCTAAATAGTGATGGATTTTCTTATAATAGGAGGAATGAATGAGAAGCTGACCATCAATATTTACCTCCAAACATGGAGAAGTTTTTTTTCATGGTGTGGATGATGATGAAAATTCCCCTAGCCTTATAGGATATGGATTATATGGTGCCTCCATTTCAATTTTTTGATCCTATTGGTGAGTATATGACGATTCTAGTCAACAATTTGATGTATCTTGGGGCATACATTGAGATATAAATTCTTGCAAGCCTATGGTATGGGGTTTATATGGAATGATTTTTTATTTCTCTCGGACCCAACTGGGTGTGATATACCTAGAAATTGATATTGAGATATAAATCCCCCACCCAATAGGAATGAAGATAGTTTTCAGCTGATGATAATAATTCAAATAACTTCTAAGGTATTAATGATATGAGGGGTGGAAGAGGAGGTAGATATTCCATCAAACCAGAAGACTGAGTTCGATTCATGATGGCAGCTATGACAACAACTATTCTGATATGTTTGATTTGGTGGTAATTTTCTCTTGTTTGAGATGGGTGCAATTATAGCCCATGATGGGATTCATTTTATATCGGAAGTTTTTGGGTTGACCAAAACTTCATCTTCTATGTCCAAAATGAGTCCCTATTATTTTTAGGGGCCTAGTTCAAAGATCTAAAAAAATTCCCTTACCTCTGTTCATGATTTCACAGAATTGTTAAATTTGGAGCATTCAATTATATAGAATAACTGGATTACATGTTACCCAATCATCTGATCATACCGAAGGCTACGAAATTACAAGACGAGACATTTGGGGGATTTCTACTATTTTAGGGGTGTGCTGAAGTGTAATCATATATACTTTACACATCCTTAGATACTGATATATGACTAAGATCCATCAATTATATATCAATGATTTGTGAAGAAATATTGTAAAGAGTGTTGTAGATTTTCATTGTTATTTTATATTTTTTGGTCTCAGGCTATGAAAATAGAAAGTAGTCTAGATGAAAACCGAGTATATTGATGGTCTGGAGGTGACCCTCAAATCCTGGATAAGGGAGGTTTCTAGAGATTAATTAATGATGAGTTACCGACATATTTTGGTATAGGTAAGGAATTCACTCATTGTTTAACTCATCTGGGGTCTCGTATTTAGAATTTTAGATCATCCAGAACATAGTTTCTAGGTTGTTTATAGAAAAATCATTAAATATTACAATGTAATCTTCTGCTTCATCCAACATATATAACTTCACTAGATCAGACCACAGTGTTCATTTCTCTATGTCTCATATTGACTATGGTGAAGGGTTTGTTGTAGCTAATGGAGACTTATATATGGTTGAACTAGATTTTTTGAGATCTTATCTATATGAAGGATTCAATGCATTGATAACCTCTTTATAAAAATGATTCTAAGAAGGGGGAGGATTTCCTTGTCTAATAGAGATATCGCCTTATAGATGTTGACCACAGAAGATGTCATGAATTGAGTCCATATAGTACACCTACACACTACCACAAAGAGTTATATCACAATAATGATATCCTTTTTCTTCATTTGAAGAGTCAAAATAACCTTTGGGTGTTGCGATTGTCTCTAAAATAACCTCATGTACATTGGAATTGAGTAGCTCTGGAATATGAGCCTTATTCCGTGTCGTTGATAAAATACATTAGCCCGCCTTTTGGAGGTTTGAATGGATATGAGCCAGTAGTATGATAACTACTAGAACATTGAGAAATTAATATATCATTGTGGGAATATGAGTCTAATGATGTTAGGGTACTAGAATATTCCAATGATTGTAAAGACCCGTAAAATTCAAGGGAATTTTTTTCTTAATTTTTTTTGGGATTTTACAAGAACGCAGATTCTAACGGCACTTGATTCCGAGGCCTGCTGTGCCCAGAATTTCTATCCGAAGTTTAGCTTAGGTACGTTCAGTGAACGAATGAGCGGGAACTTCTAACTTTTGAATCGGTGCTCGGAATCAAATTCCGAGGGCACTGATGGAACCACAGTGCCGGTAATTGCTTAGGAACACATGTTCCGGGGTTGCGTTTTCATGAGAAAAGATGATAAAAATTGTGGAATTTTAATTTATAATTTAACTACAATTTTAATTTTCTTTAAGTGGTTTAAGGCTTTGGGTGGGAGTTGGGTAACTACCCAACTTCCCAAGGGAGTTTATGAGGGTGGTGGGGCCCACACGAACCCCACCCCTACATATTCTTCAACCCCCCCCCCTCAACTCACCATTAATTTTTGACAACTTATGTTATTAATTAAGTGAGTTATGTGTGGATTTTTGAATTTCAAAAGCTTTGTTGAGTTAATGAAATAAGGGAGGTGCTTATTTTATTTGGATATTTGTTGCTTGAGAGGTTTGGGGAGAAAGCTAAGGGAAGCTAGAAGTTCTTCATCTTCTTCATCGAAGAACACGAAGAACGCGAAGAACGCATCGAACTCCGTCAAAGAACGCCGACTTCTTGGAAACCGATTATGCAACGCCGTGTACCGCGACGTCGTCGATGTTTTCTACCGCGAAATCTCTTCCCACGACGAATCCTCATTCAACGAACCTCCATTCAAGCTCGCACGAGGTAGGGGTTTATTTATTTATTTTGTTCATGATTTTTTTTCGTGATTACTACCTTGTCGTTCTTCTTGAAATTACGACCAATTGCTATCGATTAACGAGAGGGGGCCGGACCGCACAAACACGGCCGACCCTCCTCCCTTATCCATGTTATTGATTTTAATGTGTTGGAACACGAATGGCGCGGTGCCGTTGCACCGCGCGGGATTGTGCGGCAAGTAATGCGCGGCGCCGTCACGCCGCACTGTGAAGTTCAACCAAGTCGTGGCGCCGTCGCGCCGTGTCAGAGAAAACCCAAGACACCGCGGCCGTAGCGGGGCCGTGGCGGAGGGGCGTGGCGCCGTCACGCCGCGCCGGACGAACCAAAACTGCGGCCGGTTCTGGGCCGCGGCGGAGCAGGGTGACCGGCGGCTGGTTTCGGGCCGCCTGTGTCGGAGTAGGGAGGGGACCGGCCGTCGCCGGTCCCGTGGTGGTAGAAACCGGCTGGCTGGGGCAGGCCGGCCGGAAAGGAGAACATCCGGGGGTTCAAACCCCAGACCATCCAGCTAGCGACCCCCATTAAGGGGGGCCGCGGTTACAAACGTGGGGGGCAGCGCCCCCCCGCAAACTGAATGGATCAGTCGTTCGGCCGAGCCAGCGGGCGTCGTGCGCCAGTGCGCCGGGCCGTCGGGCCGCGCCTAGCCGAAACGACCCGAACCCGATTAGGGTCGACCCGGTTCGGGCCGACCCAGGGGGTCTCGGGCCGGGTCGGTCCGAGCCCAAAACCCCCGTTTTCAGACTCTTTTGGTTCTTTTGCCGATATCTTGGGCTACGGACCTCCGATCGACGTGCCGTCAGAGGCGATGCGATCCTTAGATCAAGACATTCATTTCGGTATGTCGCAATCAAGGTTTCGGAATACATTTGGTTCGGTCGAGTTGGTTCGTACACGAAACCAACCGGACCCTCGGAGCAGAAACGCTCATATCGTAAGTTCCGGACGTTCGGTTAACGTGTCGTCAACTTTGTTGGTTTCCTCTTAGTGAGACGGATATTTTGGATTACTCATCCCAAGGTTTGGATGCAGGTGGAGTACTTTAGAGTTGGTTTTTCCTTAAAAACCAACCGGGCCCCTGGGACGAAAATGCTAATAACTCTTAGACCGGGCGTCCGATTGACGCGCCGTCTGCGACGTTGAGTTCCTGTTGACGATACGAGACATTTGGATACATCAAATCTGGACTATGTGTCAGTTGATGTATCGTCCTCTCGGGTCGTGGAGCGGACCCTCCCGAACGAGCTTGCTGTGTGTGAGAACCCTAGAGCTGGTTGCATTTGCGACTGTGACGACGACGACTGTGCAAAGATCTTCAGTGGATTCGATGACAACGACTACAGCACTCAGCGATCCTACGTGGATCATTGCTAGCGATCATGTGTGGGTCTGATCCTGTGTGGGTCAGCGCTCAGCGGTTCTGTGTGAGCCAGCACCTACAGATCCTGTGTGGGTCCGATTCTGTGTGGGTCTTTGCGGGGGTTAGTTACCTATCGATCCTGTGTAGGTCAGATCCTTTGTGTGTCATTGCGGGGGTTAGAGCCTATCGATATTTTGTGGGTCCGATGGCTTTGATGAATCAGTGGATATAACTGATCATCTCTATCGTCATACGAAGAAGTATACCTGTGTGAGATGAATCATGTATTCTTTCCTTTGTGGATTGTGTTGTGCAATCCTGTGTGGATTTACGTTTTGCTTTCCTATGTGGCCTAGGTTGTACTTGATCTTGGATGTTGGAGTCGAACGAGAATTGATGACTTAGGTTTATGTATGGGCATATACCTAAGTATTGTCGGATGTTACTTTGTGATTGTATCCTTTCATTGTGGATTATCCTTTGTGGATTCTGGGAGACCTACGGCGGTCTCGGGGTCCCTACTAAGTATCTTATACTCACCCCTGCACGGGATATGCCCGCACTACGATGTGTTGGTTGCATACGAAGGATAGCGCTAATCGTAGTTGAGGATTGCGAAGAAGGACGGTACCTGGAGGTGGACCACTGGCGGGACGTACTCGTAGTGGACGGTTGGACCCAAGGAGCTGTGGAGGCTATCTGTACTCACCCTTCAGGTGGGAGTCCCAGTGGACGGCTCGACGCTACGGCTTACTTTTCAGTTGCTATTTTCCCTTTTGAGTTGTACTTTACTTTCAGTTAGGGTTTGTATTCTGGCCCACTTACTTTTCCGCACTTACTGTTGTTCCAGCTTTTACTTAGTGTTTACTTCTTCTGCTTGCTTACTCTTTGAAGTTTGTTTACCTTACAAAGGAAATGCCTTCCCTTGTTACCAGGATTTATGCCTTGGTGCTAGTCACCAGCCCCTGGCCTATGGAAGGCGGGCTTGGGGTAGTCATTGCACGGGCCCCGTGGACGGGTCGTGACAAATTGGTATCAGAGGAGTTAGATTCTACCACAGAACTTTGGACTCTGATCTTTTTCTATGTGAAGAAATAGTGTTAAACGTATTGGGTGTGGTTATCAGTCCAGGGAGTCCAGTGTTGGTGCGGCGGCCGACGTATCCGTACACCAGAACCCTGACTTCTGATTTCCGACTTAATGCATGAAAACATTGATTGCATGTGTGATTTAAGTTTTCTTTGTGATTACTTTGTGTCAGCTCACCAGGTATACTGTTCTGACCGTGGCGCACCTGTTTCCTTTTCAGGATGGACCCACGACGGCAGCCAGCTAGGGTTCCGAGAGTTGTGCGTGACAACAGCCCACCAAGCGACGAGGCCTCGGTGTAGGGACCTTTGAAAGCTGAGGCACCGGTGGTACCTCTAACCGCTGAGCCACCGATGCTTCTAGCCTCAGCCGCTGACGATGCACGTCGCCTTAGTGTACTACATGAGTTCCAGCGCCAGCGACCGCCCAGGTTCTGCGGGGAGATGGACCCCCAGGCAGCCGAGGACTGGATGGAGGCCGTTGTACAAGTTTTCCGGTTAGTGAGGACACCAGCCGAACTCATGGTGATCCTCACAGTGAGCCTACTGCACGCAGCAACAGGAAGATGGTGGAGCTTGTGCTCCAGGTGCACGATGAGGCATCACTCCTCTGGACGGACTTTGAGATCCTCTTCTGCTAGGAGTTCGTCCCAGCCACCCTCCGTGTGGTGCGTATCCAAGAGCTTCTTCAGCTGCGACAGGGCAGCTTGACAGTCGCGTAGTACTCGGCGAGATTTACCGATCTCTCACACTACTCGACGGACATGGTATGAGACCCATTCTTCTAATCCCAGACCTTTGAGCTGGGATTGAGACACGAGATCAGGGCATCGCTGATCTCCCTCAGCATTCCATCCCAGACAGGAGTACTGGAGCGAGCCCTTTTGATCGAGAGCTTTCTTTCTGATCCTTCTTCTGCAGCGAGACCTACCGCAGGGCGGCAGGTAGCAGAGTCTTCTATAGTAGGCAATCGACGGATGACTCATGGGTCCAGGCAGACCATACCCTCAGGCAGACAACCTCAGGACACTAGCTCAGCAGTGCAGGGCACACAGCGCGGAGCCAGTCTTTCGAGAGGTAGGTAGTGCTACTCATGCTGCGGGCAGGGCCACATGGCTCGTGACTGCCCGACCCTCCATGCAGAGGAGCAGTATATGGTTGAGGAACCACCTATGCATGGGCAAAGGTTCGACCATGGTGGTTCGCAGGGAGCAGGCAGATGAGGCAGAGGATCTGGCCGAGCAGTAGGTGGTGGACGACGTTTTGAGGCTCTACCACCACCACCACCACCAGGAGGTCCACCCCGACCTCAGGGGAGAGCACAGCTTCAGGCAGCTGAAGCTTATGATCATGGAGCTTTTGGTGACGTTTTCTTACTTGTCTTTTGTTTGTTATTACTAAGAGGTGCCGGTTAAAAACTGTTGACTTGACCCTCACTTGCGAGATTCTTACTGGAAGAGACCCAGTGACCACACACTGATGCCGATACTGTGACTCAACCCTTGGAGGTGAGAGTAACGATTGGATATCTTGGTAGTAGCGTCGAGGCCTTACGACGTCATCCATGCCATGAATTAACTAATCATGACGGGATTTACTGTATTAGGAAAGGAACGTGGTTCATCCAAGGGATGAGACCAGATTTCCCTTTTCGGCAAAGGATAAATCTGTGCAGCTTTGCAGAACGTTAAGGAGGAAGGGGAAACCCATCGTGTGGTCAGAAAGATGTCAGCAGAGCTTCGAGGAGCTGAGACAGAGATTGACCAGCTCCCCTATCTTGAGGTTTCCAGAGGAAGGAGTAGGGTACATAGTCTACTGCGATGCATCAGGGACTGGACTCGGATGTGTCCTGATGTAGGAGCGGGCAGTGATCGCCTATGGATCATGTCAGTTTAGGCCGCATGAGAAAAACTACGCTACCCATGACCTGGAGTTAGCAGCAGTGGTCTTAGCTCTGAAGACATGGTGACACTATCTGATGGGAGACCGCTTTACAGTCTTTTATAACCATCAGAGTCTTAGGTAAATCTTTTCTCAGAAGGACCTGAACCTGAGACAGTGGTGATGGCTCGAGTTCCTCTAGGACTATGACTTTGAGATAGTTTATACTCTTGGGAAGGGGAACGTAGTAGCCGATGCTCTCAGTAGGAGGATGGGCATTCAGCTACTTGAGGAGGCGGCAGAGCAGCTAGCTGCCTTGCAGATATCCTTCGTGGATAGAGATGGAGCAGCCTTCCTTCAGTCACTCACAGTCACCACACCACTACTGCAGCGGGTCAGAGAGGTACAGCATGGGGACGCAGACTGTGAGACGCAGCGTGCACAAATATCCTCAGGACAGCCACCTGATGGTTTCTCCTTTGGAGCAGATCACGACGTCCTTTTCATAGGACGTACCTTGGTACCCGTTGCATTACGGGAGGAGGTGCTGAGAGAGTTTCACACTTCTCCCTTGGTGGTACATCCCAGAGTGGCGAAGATGTACCAGGACCTCAGATGACAGCACTGGCGGCCGGGCATGAAGAAGGCTGTGGCAGAGTTCATTTCTCGATGCCTCACCTGCCAGCAGGTGAAGGCAGAGCACCAGGTACCAGCAGGCTTGGTACAGCCCTTGGAGGTCCCATAGTGGAAGTGGGACGGGATATCTATGGACTTCGTGACTGGACTTCCATGCACTTCTAGAGGTCACGACTCTATTTGGGTGATTGTCGACCGACTCACCAAGTCGGCTCACTTCTTACCCATTAGAGAGCAGGGCTCAGTGGAGAACTTGGGACGTCTCTATGTTCAGGAGATTGTACGGCTTCACGGTGTTCCATCATCTATCGTCTCCGATCGAGATGCTCGCTTTACGTCCCGGCTTGGGAAGGGGTTGCAGGAGGCCTTCGGGACGCAGATACGTCTGAGCGTCGACTTTCACCCTCAAACAGATGGTCAGACGGAGAGGACCATTCAGACTCTCGAGGACATGCTCCACGCATGTGTCCTCGACTTTGGTCGCAGCTGGGAGGACCACCTACCCTAGGTGGAGTTTGCGTACAACAACAGCTACCACTCCACCATCGAGATGTCACCATACGAGGCATTGTACAACCGACCTTGCAGATCTCCTTTGTGCTGGACAGACCCTGGGGAGTCAGCACTTGTGGGACCGGAGCTGGTCCAGGCCACGACAGAGAAGGTCCAGGTCATCCAGGAGCGGATGAGGACAGCTTAGAGCCGGCAGAAGTCATATGCTTACAGGAGGTGGAGGCCACTAGAGTTCGAGGATGGTGACCACGTCTTCTTGCGTGTCTCAGCTCGATGGGGATTATGGAGATTTGGCCGAGGCAGCATGTTGTCTCCATGCTTCATCGGACCCTTCCAGGACCTCAGAAGGATTGGCGAGGTGGCTTATCACTAGGCTCTACCAACTCAGTTGCACCGGGTGAACGACGTCTTCCACGTATCTCAGCTAAGGAGATACGTGCACGACCCGACGCATATCTTTGACCATGGGGAGATAGACATTGATGATGGGGAGACTTTTACGGAGGTCCCAGTAGAGATCGAGGATCGACAGGAGCGGGTCCTACGTGGATGGTCGATTCCTCTAGTGCGCATCATATGGTAGCACGAGAATCTCCAGGAGAGCACTTGGGAGCGGGAGGCTCAGATGCGTGCTCAGTACCCACATTTGTTTCCCTAGTTTATGATGTAACTTTACGGGGACGTAAATCCCTGAGGTGGGAGTAATGTAAAGACCCGTAAAAATCAAGGGAAATTTTTTCTTAATTTTCTTTGGGATTTTACAGGAATGCAGTTTCTGAAGGCACTTGATTCCGAGGCCCAGTGTGCCCAGAATTTCTATCCGAAGTTTAGCTTGGGTACGTTCAGTGAACAAACGAGCGGGAATTTCTAACTTTTGAAATGGTGCTCAGAATCAAATTCCAAGGGCACCGACGGAACCGGAGCGCCGGTAATTTCTTAGGAACACCTGTTCCGGGGTTGCGTTTTCACGAGAAAAGATGATAAAAATTGTGGAAGTTTAATTTATAATTTAACTACAATTTCTATTTTCTTTAAGTGGTTTAAGGCTTTGGGTGGATGTTGGGTAACTACCCAACTTCCCAAGGGAGGTTATGAGGGTGGTGGGGCCCACACGAACCCCACCCCTTCATATTCTTCAACCCCCCTCAACTCACCATTATTTTTTGACAACTTATGTTATTAATTATGTGAGTTAAGTGTGGATGTTTGAATTTCAAAAGCTTTGTTGAGTTAATAAAATAAGGGAGGTGCTTATTTTATTTGTAGATTTGTTGAGTGAGAGGTTTGGGGAGAAAAGCTAAGGGAAGCTAGAAGTTCTTCATCTTCTTCATCGAAAAATAAGAAGAACAAGAAGAACGCATCGAACTCCGTCGAAGAATGCCGAGTTCTCGGAAACCGATTACGCAACGCCACGTACCGCGATGCCGTCGACATTTTCTTCCACGACATCTCTTCCCATGACGAATCCTCGTCTGACGAACCTCCATTAAAGGTCACACGAGGTAGGGGTTTATTTATTTATTTTGTTCGTGATTTATTTATTTTGTTCGTGATTACTACCTTGTCGTTCTTCGTGAAATTACGACCAATTGCTATCGGTTAACGAGAGGGGTCCGGACCGCACAAACACGGCCGACCCTCCTCTCTTATCCATTTTATTGTTTCTAATATGTTGGAACGGGAATGGCACGGTGCCGTCGTAACGCACGGGATCGTGCGACAAGTAATGCGCGGCGCCGTCGCGACACGCCGTGAAGTTGAACCAAGTCGCGGCGCCGTCGCACCACGTCGGAGAAAACTGAAGACACCGCGGCCAGAGTGGGGCCGCGGCGGAGGGGCGCGACACCGTCGCACCGCACCAGACGAACCAAAACCGCGGCCAATTCCGGGCCGTGGCGGAGCAGGGTGACCGGCGGTGGGTTCCGAGCCGTCGGTGTCGGAGCAGGGAGGGGACTGGCCGTCGCCGGTCCCGTGGTTGCAGAAACCGGCTGGCCGGGGTGGGCCGTCCAGACAGGAGAACAGCCGAGGGTTCAAACCCCCGGCCGGCCAGCTAGCGGCCCACATTAATGGGGGTCGCGGTTACAAACGCGGGGGGCAGTGCCCCCCCACAAACCGAACAGCTCAGCCGTTCGGCCGAGCCAGCTGGCGCCGCGCGCCAGTGCGCCAGGCCGCCGAGCCGGGCCGGGCCGCGCCTAGCCGGGCCGACCCAAACCCGGGTCGAGTTGACCCGGTTCGGGCCAATCCAGGGGGTCTCAGGCCAGGTCGGTCCGGGCCCGAAACCACCATTTGCGGACGCTTTTGGTTCTTTTGCCCATATCTCGGGCTACGGACCTCCGATCGATGCACCATAAGCGGTGATGCGATCCTTGGATTGAGACGGTCATTTCAGTATATCGCACTCAAGTTTTCAGAATACTTTGGGTTCTGCCGAGTTGGTTCGTACACCAAACCAACCGGGCCCTCGGAGCAGAAATGCCTATATCTTAAGCTCCGGACGTCCGATTGACGTGCCGTTGCCTTTGTTGGTTTCCTCTTAGTGAGACGGATCTTTTGGCTTACTCCGCCTGAGGTTTGGATGCAGGTGGAGTATGGTCCGGTTGGTTTTTCCTTAAAAACCAACCGGGCCCCTGGGACGAAAAAGCCAATAACTCTCAGACCGGGCGTCTGATTGACGCGCCGTCTGCGATGTTGAGTTCCTGTGGACGATACGAGACTTTTGGATACATAAACTCTGGAATATGTGTTAGTTGTTGTATCAGCCTCTCGGCTCTTGGAGCAAACCCTCCCGAACGAGCTTTCTCTGTGCGGGAACCCTAGAGCTGGCTGCGTTTGCGACTGTGATGACGACGACTGTGCAGAGATCCTCAGTGGATTCGACCGCAACGACTACAGCACTCAGCGATCCTACGTGGATCAGTGATACCGATTCTGTGTGGGTATGATCCTGTGTGGGTCAGTGCTCAGCGGTTATGTGTGATCCATCGCCTACAGATCCTGTTTGGATCCGATCCTGTGTGGGTCTTTGCGGGGGTTAGTTACCTATCGATCCTGTGTGGGTCAGATCTTTGTGGGTCATTGCGGGGGTTAGTACCTATCGATCCTTTGTGGGTCCGACGGCTTAGATGAATCAGTGGATATAACTGATCATATCTATCATCATACGAAGAAGTATACCTATGTGAGCTGAATCCTGTTTTCTTTCCTTTGTGGATTGTGTTGTGCTATCCTGTGTGGATTTACGTTTTGCTTTCCTGTGTGGTCTGGGTTGTACTTGAGCTCGGATTTTGGAGTCGAACGAGAATTGATGACTTAGGTATATGTATGGGCATATACCTAAGTAGTGTCGGATGTTATTTCATGATTGTATCCTTTCTTTGTGGATTATCCTTTGTGGATTCTGGGAGACCTAAGGGGGTCTCAGGTCCCTACTGAGTAGCTTATACTCACCCCTGCACGGTCTATGCCCGCACTACGATGTGTTGGTTGCAGACGACAGACAACGCTGATCGTGGTTGAGGCTTATGGAGCAGGACGACACCTGGAGGTGGACCACTGGCGGGACGTACTCGGAGTGGACGGTTAGACCCGAGGAGCTGTGGAGGCTATCTATACTCACCCTTCATGTGGGAGTCCTAGTGGACGGCTCGACGCTGCGACTTACTTTTCAGTTGTTGTTTTCCCTTTCGAGTTGTACTTTACTTTCAGTTGGGGTTTGTATTCTGGCCCACTTACATTTCCGCACTTACTGTTGTACCAGCTTTTACTTAGTGTTTACTTCTTCTACTTTCTTACTCTGTGGTGTTTGTTTACCTTACAAAGGCAATGCCTTCCCTTGTTACCAGGATTTACGCCTTGGTGCTAGTCGCCAGCCCCTGGCCTATGGAAGTTGGGCCTGGGGTAGTCACGGCATGGGCCCCGAGGAAGGGTCGTGACAATGATATTCTTCATTATTTGTAGGAATATAATCCTTCATGTGGGTGGTTTCCAAAATATGTCACTCAACCCTTGCTGAAGAAGGGGTGTGATCATGTTTCAACTATGTGTTCCCCATTGGGATATGGCAACTTACCTATGGAATGAATAAAGGGATATGAGCCTCAACATCTTTAGGCATGGAAGGATGCTGGTTTGGTTGTTCATCTATAGAATTAGTGATATGTGTCTAGCTACTATGAGCTACTATAATATTCAAAGTATCTTCTCTAACAAGAATATGAGTCTATCCCATGGCATTTTCAATTCTCACCTAGTGAGACCTAGTTAACATGAGAATATGATTCTAGTTCGGTGCATTTGGATCATTAAACTGATCATTTTCAATTGTGATATTACATTGTATTGAGACATGTGTCAATATCACCAGGTAAGATGCACTTGGAATAGGAATGTGAGTCTGGTCTAGTGCCTCATCCATTAATTGAATACATCAATAATCCTCATGCATGGGACAAATAATACATTTTTATTCCATAGAATCAAATTATTCATGGTAATCCATGTTTTGTGCTTCCATGGATGTATGGATAACAATATGATATTGTCACTATATCTATACTAGTACTATAATATACCGATAGAATTCAATATCTATTTCTAAGATGTAATGAAACCATAGAAAAGTTCACACAGGAGTATATGCCTACACATTTTCTATCTTCAATATATACTAGATGATATCTTAAATTGAAGTTGGGATATGATCCCACTTTGGGAATCCTTGTGTCACTAGAATATGAAATTCGTATTTATGTGTGTGAGTAGGAATATGTACCTACCCCATTTTTTCTAGAGGAATATGCCTATGGAGTTACTCTGAGGGAGTTGGAATATTATACTTCTCACTGGATACCATGTGAAAATTTCGAAAAGATTCATCAGTAAAAATGGTAAAATAACCCCACTCTGAGTTATCTAAATCTTTCCCTTACATATGTGTCTTCCTTAGTGCTTGTTCCTAGGTTTCAAAGGAGAAAATTTGTTGGTTGGTTACCTCAGCTGGCGAATGAGGTGCACCAATGGGATGGTGTAAGTGATGGTAGTTGATGAGAGACCTCCTCGATGGATCTTGAACTATAATAGATCTATAGTAAATCCTTGATCCACCTTCATCAAATAATAAAGGTTGAAATTTTCAAACATTAGGGATAGAATAATAATGTGATATGCGGTGGAAATGAGAACCACTATATTAAATGTATATTTCTTTAGATGATGAAAACTCATAAGTCTTAGTATATGGAGACCCTACCATGAATCCCCAAGGGTCGATATTGTACTATTGTGGTGATATGCCTAGACCACTTCATTCTCCACCTGAAGATGACGGTGTCAGGTTGGTGTGTTCATTCCATGAATCACAGGGGTTCCACCCATAGCAAATTTTCCAAAATGAACTCTAGATAATGACTTGATCTTTTGTTAAGAGTTTTCTGAAAGATGACTATCTGTAGTCATGTATAAAATAGGTAATAGAGCTACCAATTAGTTCACTATTGCATGAATGATACATGCTCAATTAGATATTCATAAGTAACATAATTTTCCTTTCTTATTCCCAGTCTGACCATCTTTATCACATGTAATTGTCAGAGTGGGGATTGATTTTTATGCTACGAACCCTAGATAAATTTTCCCAACAGATATTTTTTATTATTTGAGAGATTAAAATTAGGTTAATCATTTTGGTTTCCTGGGAAGATCACATGCATGGATGGAAGAATTTTTTTTGATGATAACTGGATCATCTAACCTCTTTAACATGTGAATGATATGTGATAGTTAAATTATTTCATTTCGGGATAACTACTATTGTTTTGCCGAAAGATATGACATGTGGTTCAATCTATCTATTGATTATGGTGGGTTTAATGTCATATAAAATAATTCACATTGATTTAATGAATTTTTTTCTTAATATGAACTCCCAATGGTTCCTGCATCCTTAAATGAATACATATCTTATGTCCAAAGAAAGGCGTCCAATTGGAGTTTCAAGCCAAATGAAACATAGGAAATCACATGGTCGAGAGGATGAGAGGTCAGTCTCATCGCGCCCTTTTTGGGGGGAATTGTTTCCAACTTAGGGACTCTCATATATGTTTATGATATGTTTGTGAATATCTTATTAGTTCCGATATGAGAAGAGTTATCATAACAAATAGATCAAGTGTTGAACTCTTATATAAGTAAGTGGGTTTATATTAATAATTCCATATATATATAGTTATTTATTCATTTCATATCAACATTAATCATCTTATTTTTGGAATTTATATAACTAGATTCTCTGGAGTCAAATTTCATCTAGGGAGGCGATTAATATTGGGAGGATTGGATTGAATCTTTATGATGCATCCTAAGTATCTTTTCTGTAACAAAAATCAATACCCACATGTTTTATTGAAACCATGTAATTTTAAATCATGTTGAAAAACACTTATGAGTTCACTCAGGCTTCAAATATTGATCTCAATCCTCAGGGAGGCTTCCTACATATCCCACCTATGTCAGGAATCATAGTAACGAAAGTTCAATCGCACCACTGGTAACTACCCAAAAGTGGATGCACCTGCATTGGGGATTTCATATCATGCTACCAAATGGACTTTCCACACTATGGTTTTTCAAGACATCAGTGTTTTATTTTGAATGTGACATTACAATTTAAAATACATAAGCAAACATTATCCATGATCTGTTTGAGAATCATGGGGTAGAAATTTACCAATTTCACAATATAATGATGAAGGAATTAAGAATTTGGGTCTCCCTTACAAGGTGTCTGATGTGTAGCTCTATCATTCAGAAGGTTTCCTATATATTCAGTATATGGAAGGAATTATAGTTCTCACAGTTCATTTTCCTTAATATACTGCTAATGGATGACATATATTTATAATCCAATGGGGGGGGGGGATTTGTTCCCAGTAGTCATAATGGTAGATTCATGGAGGAGCATACAACAAAATATATTCTTATTAGAGACCATTCCATAGGAAGGCATCCTACATATCATGGTATCTGTTGGACTTATAGTTTTGGTAGTTTTGATGGGGGTATGCCCAAGTATGTCTATTAGAGAGGGTTATCATGTCCCAATGATGTCTTCTGAATAGGTCTTTATTGTACTCCTGACTAATTTGGATTGCCTGCCTATTATGTCATGTGTGTTAGATTAACATGTCCTAATTGTCTAACTGACATTTTCTAATTTTATTTCTAACATATCTTTATTTTCTAACTAACATGTCCTTAGTGTTTTCCTTACATATCCTTATTGTATGTCTGACATGTTTGAGGACACCCATATATGTCATAGTTGCCTAACTGACATGCCCAAGGTCAATCAAATGATACAGTTGACTTGTTAAAAGGAAACTTCATAACCAAAATTAAATATAATGAATTAATCACATGATCAATTATGAAATGGCAAGAAAATTTCACATGATTGAGGTTGACAAGTATGTACGGTGTCACAAGACTTGGGAGACATGCCCGAAGGGCTTTAGAAGATTTTGTTGACATATATAAAGGACATATCATGATATAGTGACTTGTCAAGAGAGTGTTACATGACATGGTTGAGATGTATTAGAGCTATCACATGACCAGGTTAGGTCATGGGATGTTAATGAAAATTATTATATCCGACTTCACAGGATCCAGCTATAAGTCATTTGGGGGGTATCACATAATATTCAAGGACTCCAAGAATGTCCTTTCATTGCCGCATTTATTGTACCTTAGACAATTAAACATATTTTTCATAACCATATTGACAAGTAAAATTAATTTTATAAGGATATTCCAATATGTATAGAATTATTCACGAGATTGAGATACCATGGAAAGTCTCTTTCATTATCTAAGATGACTTGTCTAGGTTCATTTGCGAGATGAAGATAGATTGTAAAGGGGACTTTACGACACAAATGTGGCTTCTAAAAAGGACCTCATAAGATCATGATGGATTTTATAGGGGGTTCACATGATTAATGGTTATTTCTAGAGGCACTCATTTCCCTTTTATGTGAATATAGACATAACCTCTACTCATAATAAGATTCTGTCTCCCCCCTTTTCACCTTATTTAGTCTATAAGGAAAAGAGATATAACGAGGTCATGAGATTGTTGTCATGTAAAATAATTATCCTTTTATATGATTCATCACATGATTATTAATGGATATCATGGTGAAACATGAGAATTTCCATAAAAAATCCATCTTCATGTTTTTTGAGATTCGGGGGAATCACATGTTTAGATATATGTGTCCAAGTACCTTCTTGTGATGAAGTGACACACCCACATACTTTTACATGACAAGGTATACATGTACCAAACATGTATCTAAGGTATTCATGAGGGATTTTAGATCACCTTATGTTATAATATTAACATCAAGGCCCGCATTAGGTTTTAGAAAATTTTCATATTTTGACACTATATTTTTCTATGATTTTTTGGATAATTGTATAGGGCTTGTCGATTAACAAGTCTCGTGATCAGATGATCTTGTTTGTAAGCCTTCACAAAATCAACCATGACTGTTAGGGTACCTTCGCAAGAAAATAAATGATTATAAAGGGGTCGTCACATAATAAATAGCAGATCATGCACTATTGGGGACCCATTCATTTTACCTTATGAGGGTCATTCAATCATGTTTCCTTCTAAAGGGTATGTTATCCACATAAGTTATCTGCCTTCTCAGATTTTTTTCCCAAAAAAATACACACAATTTGGGTAATTATTCATTTCTAGATTTTAAATGAACATTTGGTAGGAACCAACATTGTTATAACATCCCTAGAGTAATGAAATAATCTACATTTGGAAGATCATATATAATTTTTTCTAAAAGTTAAAAAAATAAAAGTGGTCTGTAAAAAACTATTCCTAAGTGATTTCAATGTCCGAACTCCAAAAAACAGCCCAAAATCCTAGCTCAACTATCCAATAGAGGGCCCATGATGTTACTTTAATCATGAACAAAGGGTTCTACTCAACACAAAGGTGCTTGAGTAGGGTGTGATTACAACTCAGTAGGACACCAATGGAAGATCCCATAATAAGTCTAGTCATTAATCATGCATGATCATTATGAAATGATAATAAAGAAATAATAAATAACCCACAATATTATGGAATTATTATTAGCTAAACCATGTGTGACCATAAATTTTTCTATACGTTCCACAATCGGATGACACATCCATTGTCTAAAAACAGATCAAGGATGAATTACATATCACACCTCATATTATAATCATGTTACAAAAATAATTTTCATTTAGTTCCACATGGTGAATGAAAAATCAATATTATAAATCATCTAAGTGAATAATTTATTATCATTCTAGAATTATTAGTGAATTAGTTATAACCTAGTGAATTAGGAATCACCAAAACCATGTGGATGATATACCAATACAAATAACTCATCAATGGATGATATGCCACTGATACACATTTTAGGGAGATGATGAAACACTATCTTGGATATACATTAGTAGATGTGGAACCATTAATATAAAATTCCCCATGTGGTTGATATACTATCCCCATGATGTTCTAGGTGGATGAAGGACCATGAAAGTCCATATAAATGAGGATAATTCACTACCACTTATTAGCTGAGGGTGAATGATATCAAACAATCATATTATAAGTGGATGATATACCAACCAAAAATCAAAGATATTGATGTACCACCACTAACTCTATGTTTAAAAGTAACCACTAATACATGAATATTTTTTGAACTATAGGTTAACAACTCAATTTAGGCAGCATTGATACCCATAATCCCACTAAGAGGGAGGATATACCACAATACTATCACAGAATGTACACAAGATACCACAAAACTAATAAGATTTGATTATTTACTCCCAATAAATCATCATGGTGTATGATTTATCATTATAGAAACCACATAAGTTTGATAATTAGTTAATATATAAAAGGAACATGAACTAAAAACCAAAAACCCTCCCAAGGTGTGATGCAATGGCTATCCCACCACTATAATATCACACTTCGGTTGTAACACCCCGAGATTTTATGAAAAATATTCTTTTTAATTTCATTAATGTCTTGTGTTATACGCTACACCAAAAGGAGCTTTCACAACACACATCTCTGACCTGTCTTGAATTACACGCAATCGCGACCTTCCACGATAGCGTGTGTTGTACGCAACGCCAAGTTTCACTAAACAACGATATTCTATTAAGATATTATTAAAACTAGCCGTTATGAATAGTAATAACCACTTTTTGAAATTTTTTGTAAATTTTATTTTTCAAAATGGACTTCATTTATGGATTCGGAGTATTGAATTTAGCCTAAGGTGAAATTTTGGTACTTTTCGGATAACATTCATATTCTGATGAATAGTGAAAATTACTAAATTTTAATTAAAAACAACTTTTTTAATAAAAATAATTAATAGTGATAAATTATTAATTTGAGTGGTTTTAAAGTATATTTAGAATATATTTTTACAATTTAATACAATGTTGGACATTGGATGTAATTTCACATTTAAACCAGTTATAAACAAGTGTCAATCTTTTGATAGTTATTATCTCTTAAAACCACGCTATTTGTTGTGATAGCGGAAATTAATTATCAAATTAATTAATGAAAATTATATTTTGGGAATTTTGTAAAATAGAAATCATTTTTGAATTCGGAATATCAATTATAGCCTAGGGTGAAATTTTGGTACTTTTCTGAAAACTTTCAATTTTTGATGAATAGTGAAACCACTAAGTGGTAGGTTAAAAACTGAATTTTGCATAAAACTTAATTTTACCGCTTCTGTGAATGGAATTTCGAAAATCCGACAGACACGGTTAATATCAAGGACTAAAATGTGGTTCAATGAGATGAAAATAATTTTTGGTGAATAGTAACTTTTTACTTTTTTTTACCACGGTTAATAGTAAATAGGGTAACTAAGGGTAAATATGATATTACTATTACCCTAACACGTGTCCTAATTCTATTGGATAAGTGTAATTCGACCAAAAACATCCTTATGAATATAATATGACCATTTAGGTCCACTTGGATTAGATTATGACATTTAATATTATTTTATTTAATGAATAGTTAAAATAGTTAAAATCAAAGTTTAATAACTAAAACATTTTTAATATGGGGTTATACATAATATAAATTCGACTATAAATATTCATTTGAAAGATAAAAAGATTTCATACATAATGATATTTTATTTATGATTTTTAGACTTTAAATAAATTAATTTATTTATGACACAACGATGATGCAGTAATTACCCTTTTAAGGAAATGTTAACATAATTGATGTTATAAATTCTAAAATAAATTTAATTTGAGACTTTTTATGAATTCCACTAATTTTATAGGTTACTATGATAAATGAGTGTTGATTTAATAAACTTGGTTCGAACATATAATTCTGTTATGACTTTCACAAAAATCATATATCAAATAGTGTCTAAATTGACACAAAATAGTTTTTAAATAAAATATTATATTATTAATTGTTATTTTATTCCTAAAAATCTAAGGTTCGGCCAAATAACTTAGATAAGGATATATATATTAATAATAAACAACTTGGGGTTCGTTTGTCATGTTATAGTAAGTGTATTAACCATATAGTGTAAGAAAACAAAAAGTCACGGTAAAAGTTAAATTTTTTAACTTAGAGGTAAATATAATTGATAAGGTTAAAATAATAACCTAAACTTTTATAAATCTTATTGGTTGATAGGATTTCGACCCATCCCCACTTTAACTTCGAAATAAGACCCTTTGGAACCATTATAAACCGATTTTGACTTTAATATAAAATAATATTTTGAGGTATTCCTAAGGTGCCCCTCTCCTCCCTTATAAACGGGCACCTCCTCCCCCTCCTCCTCACACCAATTTGAGCACTCAAGCTCGTCCAAACCCTGTAAAAATCCCTTCTCCACTTCCCTAGAATAATCCTAGAGGTCCTGGTCTTCTTCAAAGACCAATCTTAGTTCCCTAAGTGGAGGATTCAAAGAGGCGTTTCAAAGAAGAGGTAATATCCATTACCGATCTTTTCAATTTCTTTCTTCTTCAACTTCTTCTTCTTTAGTTGTTTCATGATAAAGTAATAACATCAGTATTACTTACATACTGATATTTTATTATAAAAATGAAACAACCCTAATTCACCTTCTATTCATCCTACGGAAAAATGAAATCACCGCGCGTGCGTACGTACGGAATACCGTCTCCATGCCGTGGTGTACTCTATTTTCCACCATCACCTTACAAGGATGGGTATAATGGTGTAATGAGTTACTATATATGATTATTATAAAGTGATATTGATACTGAAATAGTATAAATACACTTAAATACAATTCCACGATCATGGGAACAATATCGTCGCTCGTGCGTACGTACGGAATACCGTCTCCACGACACGATGAGATTCATTCTCAATGATTAACCATTCATGAATGATTATAAAGTATATATAATAAGTACTAATGAAATATATGACATAATAATGATACTGGATTTATGTAAATTTATATGTATGTCATCTACTTAATTCCATTCACTTCAATAAGGAAACGAAAACAGCGTTCATGCGTACGTACGGACTACCGTCTCCATGAACGGTGTATTTCATTCCATTTATCGATATTATATATATATATATATATATATATTCTGAATATATATTATATATAAATCATGTATTACATTTTGGATATAAGTAATCATGATCCAAGTAATCATATTAATAATTACAAGTTAAAAACACGAACGACAAATGAGACGATTTTACCCAAAACGCTACTTTAACATGAATTTACAAAAGAACGGGTAATATAAAGTCATAAGTGGACCATATATGATATAATAACAATGAATATGATTCTTTAATAAGTCAATAACATGATTTAAATCATTATACAGGAGGTTCGGACACTTACAAAGCAAGTCGGACCTAAGGTAAGGGAAATATCACAATCTCACTTTTATCCGAGATTGTTTTTACTTTGTATTTACTGGGGTGTATTTTATCATCCACATCCATGTTTCCTCAATATTTAATATTTATATCCTTCTAAAATAGTTTATATCCAATTTTACCCATCGGTGAGTTTTTAGTAAAAGATATGAAAGGAATCTTTTGTCGTTTTTCGTACGAGGTACTTTTTTGACTTTTCCGACAAAAGTACGAAGAATATTTTTTTTAACTTATAAGGCATGAATGGATTTTTAAAACATTATTTATAAGAAGAATACTTTACAAGTTTTCAAGTTTATTAACTTCTTTTAGTTTAAAGTTGTATGACATGTTAAGAAAGGAAAAATGTTTTTGAAGAAGAAAGGATATTTTCCTCAAGAATGGAGTTCAAGTGTTTTATCAAAATTATTTTCCATATAAGACAATAAAGGGTTATTTTTTTATCCCTATTATTACATGGATTTGATTATTTTGTGATGGAATTATTTTTATGAATTCCTTTATCTTATATGAATTATTTTATGATGTCATGATGTTTAAGATTCCCATTTGTATTACATGGGTTATGCAATGATGTATGATTTATGATTTTGTGGCACACATAAGAATGGTATAATTATGAGATGGGTGGGACCTATATAACCCTCCAATGAATTGGGTAATGATTTTATATCTCATGAGATAGACAGGGATAGAACGGTAGGTTATACCGGTTCAGTGAAACAGGACTGAAACGAGGGTGACTCGGTTCAGAAAGGGACTTTGTCCACTAAGATAGTCTTGGCAATGAGTCTTGACTAACAAGAAATGATTCTCTATGATTATGTGTGTATTCCACAAAGTTTCATGTTTTAAGTTATGATTATTGTGATTACATTTCCCTTCCATGATTTATCCCATGTTATGAAATTATGATCTCTTTTGCAGGTTAAGATTTCCAAAAGTTATGTGCTTGTGTATACGATGAGATTTATATTTCTTTTGTTTACCCTTACTGAGAATTTGAGCTCACCCTTTTATGTTTTCTTTTCCCTAGGATATAAAGAAAGGTTTTAGGTAAAAAAAGGGAAGATCTTTATGGGATATATTGGAGATCTTTCACCACGATTAGAAGATTACGTTCCGAGTTTCCAAAGACACTAAACTATAACGATCCTTGTGTGTGTATTTTTTTGTTATGTACTAAGTATTCCGCAAAAGTAATGTAAATTCTATGTATGTCAATCTTCGGGTCTCTACAGTTTGTATCAGAGGAAAGGTTTAGTCAACCTTTGGAAACTAGGATGCGGGAACTTTAGTGAGATCCCTAGAGATATTTATAAGGTTTGTCTAGGGATGTCCCTAAGGATAAGTATACGTATAGGATACAGTCCTATAACTATGGAAACGATCTTAGAATTTAACCTAAGAAGTTATATATTTAGGATACTCCCCCTTTATAATGTTGTTTTCCTTAGCATGATTTGTACCTCTCACACTATTCTTTTTGGGTTTTAGACGATGGCTGGAACCCGAAGGAACCGTGTTGATCAATGCAATGGACAATGCAATGATTGTTCTCCTGAACAAGCAAATGTTATGGGAGATGGAGTGAAAAATCTTATTTCTATACTTACACAAGCTATGAATCATTCTGGACTTTCAAATGATCAGAGAAGGGAACAATATTCTATTGAGTCCTTCATGAGGCAACGTCCACCTTCTTTTAGTGGGTCTTCCGATCCACTTGTCGCTGAACAATGGATCAGTACCACTGAAAAGATATTTTCAGTTCTTCAATGTTCTGAACATGATAAAGTCATCTTAGCAGTATATCGTTTGGAAGGTGAAGCTGATCAATGGTGGAATCTTATCAAGAATACGAGGCCAAGAGTTGAAATTGAGTCCATGGAATGGGACGAGTTCAAGAACTTGTTTTTCAGTAAGTACTTCCCTCGTATTCTTCGAACAAAGATGGAAAAGGAGTTTCTTGAGATGAAGCAGAAGGATGATGAATCTGTTGGTATATACGAAGCGAATTTTACAAGACTTGCAAGGTACGCATCTGGCATTATCATCCAACCTGAAAGTAAAGTTGATCGATTTTTCAGTGGCTTAAAACTAAGTCTTCGAAGGGCATTATCTATAAGAGACTTCAGTAGCTATGAAGAAATTGTGCATTGTGCTATCAAGGTAGAAATGGAAGTTGGTGTTACATATCCATCTCATGGTTTTGACAAGAAACGAAAGATGGAGTTCAAGGAGAAATCTCAGAATAATGGTGAAAAGAAGATGAATGTTTCCTTATTCACAAAGTGTGGAAAGAAGCATGGTGGAGATTGTCTTAAAGGGACTAGAAAATGTTTTAAGTGTGGAAAAGAAGGTCATCGAGTAGCTGAGTGTTGAAGTAATGGGAAAAGGGTTTCTAATGATGTGAATAAAGAAAAGACTGCAGAGAACGCACCACTAACACTTCAATGTTTCAAGTGCAAGGAGATGGGACATTATGCCAATAAATGCCCTAATCCAAGGGTTAGTGATGATCAACATGATAAACCACTTAAGGAAAAGGACAAAGGGAAGTCACATGCAATCACTATTGGCGATGCTGAATATGACAACGATGTGGTGGAATGATTAAGTGTTTATGTAATGGGATTCCAAAATAATGTTGTATATAGTATTGTGGAATATTGGAATATTTATGTTTTGGTCTATTGTGGTTTTCAATAATTTTATGGTACCGGTAACCATGAAAAGTGATTGAGACATTTTTGGTAAACAGATGATATGAGCATAATGAAGGGATAAGAAGATAATGAGATGTTTGATTGTATTCATGAGCTCATGATTGATATAAGGACTAAGTGATATCATGGTTTGAGTATATAGAATTTTGAGGATTTTGGTATGTGGAAAGTGTTAACTTTTAACTGCATTCATGTTTTCACTAAGGTTCAATGGGTATTCATTATTCAAGAGAATACATGATTAAGGTATTCACATGTTTATAATTTGACCAACATGATATATCTTATGATATATGGGGGATAAATGATGGCATTCACGTGATTATTCTGTGACATTTCAAGTAATCATTTTCTTTATACTATGAGCTTGGACTGAAGTATTTTAGATAAGCCTATAGATTAGAATGGATTATGTTGGGAATAAGTTAGGATAAAACGTTTTTCGATATTATTGATGGGATGTTATAGTAATATAGCTTTAGAAAAAGGACAACCTGCAGGACGGGCGACAACCCATCGCGTCGGACAAGGATGTGGGAATCGAACCCACAACCGAAGTGCGACTGGCCTTTATCGCCTACCACTGGCCTACAGGAAGTCCCTGTTTAGTAGAAACTAGTTTTATTATATTAAGAAGTATTCTATATGAATTATAAGTTCATTTTAGGAACCATATATCATTAATCTCACTATAGATGGACTTATGTATTTTTTGATAACTTTTCTAACCTTTTAAGACAGATGGAATGAACCATCATTCTATCACATGATCTGCTAACACATCACGAATGACAAATTCAACTTTATTTCTTTAAGATATGAAGTACAAATTGTCCAAAGAACGACAAACAGTGAGACTATACCAAAATCACGAAAGTATTTCTTCTAATTCCAATTTCATCAACTTTAGGGAAATGATCTTGAAAACCAAAAATGTTGTCCTAGTGCTCTTATATCTGATTAATCAGATGGTACCTTAGATCTTCACAAATTTATGGATTTGTGATTGCTAGCTTTTCCATAGCCATGTTCTCTACCACTCTCCATCAGAACATGATGGTTAGATTTCTCTTCCATATCCATATTTTCACCTATGTGGAAACCCAGTGATTAGTTTATTTGGGTAACCGTTACGTTTCATACTTTTGTTTTTAAAGATTGGTTTTGGTATTATTTTTTACGATGTGGGTTTCGATTAAATAAACTTTCGAATAGTAAACCATTTATAACCCCGACGAATTTCGAGGGAGAAATTCATTTTAAGGGGGGTAGAATGTAACACCCCGAGATTTTATGAAAAATATTATTTTTAATTTCATTAATGTCTTGTGTTATACGCTACACCAAAAGGAGCTTTCACAACACACATCTCTGACCTGGCTTAAATTACATGCAATCACGACCTTCCACGATAGCGTGTGTTGTACGCAACACCAAGTTTCGCTAAACAACGATATGCTATTAAGATATTATTAAAACTAACCGTTATGAATAGTAATAACCACTTTTTGAAATTTTGTAAATTTTATTTTTCAAAATGGACTTCATTTATGGATTCGGAGTATCGAATTTAGCCTAAGGTGAAATTTTGGTACTTTTCGGATAACTTTCATATTCTGATGAATAGTGAAAATTACTAAATTTTAATTAAAAACAACTTTTTTAATAGAAATAATTAATAGTGATAAATTATTAATTTGAGTGGTTTTAAAATATATTTAGAATATATTTTTACAATTTAATACAATGTTGGACATTGGATGTAATTTCACATTTAAACCAGTTATAAACAAGTGTCAATCTTTTGATAGTTATTATCTCTTAAAAACACGCTATTTGTTGTGACATCGGAAATTAATTATAAAAATAATTAATGAAACTTATATGTTGGGAATTTTGTAAAATAGAAATCATTTTTGAATTCAGAATATCAATTATAGCCTAGGGTGAAATTTTGGTACTTTTCTGAAAACTTTCAATATTTGATGAATAGTGAAACCACTAAGTGGTAGGTTAAAAACTGAATTTTGCATAAAACTTAATTTTACCGCTTCTGTGAATGGAATTTCGAAAATCCGACAGACACGGTTAATATCAAGGACTAAATTGTGGTTCAATGAGATGAAAATAATTTTTGGTGAATAGTAACTTTTTACTTTTTTTTACCACGGTTAATAGTAAATAGGGTAACTAAGGGTAAATATGATATTACTATTACCCTAACACGTGTCCTAATTCTATTGGATATGTGTAATTCGACCAAAAACATCCTTATGAATATAATATGACCATTTAGGTCCACTTGGATTAGATTATGACATTTAATATTATTTTATTTAATGAATAGTTAAAATAGTTAAAATCAAAGTTTAATAACTAAAACATTTTTAATATGGGGTTATACATAAGCTAAATTCGACTATAAATATTCATTAGAAAGATAAAAAGATTTCCTACATAATGATATTTTATTTATAACTTTTAGACTTTAAATAAATTAATTTATTTATGACACAACAATGATGCAGTAATTACCCTTTTAAGGAAATGTTAACATAATTGATGTTATAAATGCTCAAATAAATGTAATTTGAGACTTTTTATGAATTCCACTAATTTTCTAGGTTACTATGATATATTAGTGTTGATTTAAGGAACATGGTTCGAACATATAAGTCTGTTATGACTTTCACAAAAATCATATATCAAATAGTGTTAAAATTGACACAAAATAGTTTTTAAATAAAATATTATATTATTAATTGTTATTTTATTCCTAAAAATCTAAGGTTCGGCCAAATGACTTAGATAAGGATATATATATTAATAATAAACAACTTGGGGTTCTTTTGGCATGTTATAGTAAGTGTATTAACCATATAGTGTAAGAAAACAAAAAGTCACGGTAAAAGATAAATTATTTAACTTAGAGTTAAATCTAATTGATAAGGTTAAAATAATAACCTAAACTATTCTAAATCTTATTGGTTGATAGGATTTCGACCCATCCCCACTTTAAATTTTAAATAAGACCCTTTGTAACCATTATAAACCGATTTTGGCTTTAATATAAAATAATATTTTGAGGTATTCCAAAGGTGCCCCTCTCCTCCCTTATAAAAGGGCACCTCCTCCCCCTCCTCCTCACACAAATTTGAGCACTCAAGCTCGGCCAGCCCCTGCCAAAATCCCTTCTCCACTTCCCTAGAATAATCCTAGAGGTCCTGGTCTTCTTCAAAGACCAATCTTAGTTCCCTAAGTGGAGGATTCAAAGAGGCGTTTCAAAGAAGAGGTAATATCCATTACCGATCTTTTCAATTTCTTTCTTCTTCAACTTCTTCTTCTTTAGTTGTTTCATGATAAAGTAATAACATCAGTATTACTTACATACTGATATGTTATTATAAATATTAAACAACCCTAATTCACCTTCTATCCATCCTACGGAAAAATGAAATCACCGCGCGTGCGTACGTACAGAATACCGTCTCCACGCCGTGGTGTACTCTATTTTCCACCATCACCTTATAAGGATGGGTATAGTGGTGCAATTAGTAACTATATATGATTATTATAAAGTGATATTGATACTGAAATATTATAAATACACTTAAATACAATTCCACAATCATGGGAACAATATCGTCGCTCGTGCGTACGTACGGAATACCTTCTCCACGACGCGATGAGATTCATTCTCAATGATTAACCATTCATGAATGATTATAAAGTATATATAATAAGTAATAATGAAATATATGAAATAATAATGATATTGGATTTATGTAAATTTATATTTATGTCATCTACTTAATTCCATTCACTTCAATAAGGAAACGAAAACAGCGTTCATGCGTATGTAAGGACTACCATCTCCAGGAACGGTGTATTTCATTCCATTTATCGATATATTATATATATATATATATATATTCTGAATATATATTATATATAAATAATGTTTTACATTCTGGATATAAGTAATCATGATCCATGTAATCATATTAATAATTACAAGTTAAAAACACGAACGACAAATGAGACGATTTTACCCAAAACGCTACTTTAACATGAATTTACAAAAGAACGGGTAATATAAAGTCATAAGTGGACCATATATGATATAATAACAATGAATATGATTCTGGAATAAGTCAATAATATGATTTAAATCATTATACAGGAGGTTCGGACACTTACAAAGCAAGTCGGACCTAAGGCAAGGGAAATATCACAATCTCACTTTTATCCGAGATTGTTTTTACTTTGTATTTACTGGGGTGTATTTTATCATCCACATCCATGTTTCATCAATATTTAATATTTATATCCTTCTAAAATAGTTTATATCCAATTTTACCCTTCGGTGAGTTTTTAGTAAATGATATGAAAGGAATCTTTTGTCGTTTTTCGTACGAGGTACTTTTTTGACTTTTCCGACAAAAGTATGAAGAATATTTTTTTTAACTTATACGGAAAGAATGGATTTTTAAAAAATTATTTCTAAGAAGCATCCTTTACAAGTTTTCAAGTTTATCAACTTCTTTTAGTTTAAAGTTGTATGACATGTTAAGAAAGGAAAAATGTTTTTGAAGAAGAAATGATATTTTCCTCAAGAATGGAGTTCAAGTGTTTTATCAAAATTATTTTCCATATAAGATAATAAAGGGTTCTGTTTTTATCCCTATTATTACATGGATTTGATTATGTTGTGATGGAATTATTTTTATGAATTCCTTTATCTTATATGAATTGTTTTATGATGTCATGATGTTTAAGATTCCCATTTGTATTACATGGGTTATGCAATGATGTATGATTTATGATTTTGTGGCACACATAAGAATGGTATCATTTTGAGATGGGTGGGACCTATATCTCCCTCCAATGGATTGGGTAAAGATTTTATATCTCATGAGATAGACAGGCCTGGAACGGTAGGTTATACCGGTTCAGTGAAACAGGACTGAAACGAGGGTGACTCGGTTCAGAAAGGGACTTTGTCCACTAAGATAGTCTTGGAAATGAGTCTTGACTAACAAGAAATGATTCTACATGATTATGTGTGTATGCCACAATGTTTCATGTTTTAAGTTATGATTATTGTGATTACATTTCACTGCCATGATTTATCCCATGTTATGAAATTATGATATCTTTTGCAGGTTAAGATTTCCAAAAGTTATGTGCTTGTGTATACGATGAGATTTATATTTCTTTTGTTTACCCTTACTGAGCATTTGAGCTCACCCTTTTATGTTTTCTTTTCCCCAGGATATAAAGAACGGTTTTAGGTCAAAAAAAGGGAAGATCTTTATGGGAGATATTGGATATCTTTCACCACGATTAGAAGATTACGTTCCGAGTTTCCAAAGACACTAAACTATTACAATCCTTGCGTGTGTATTTTTTTGTTATGTACTAAGTATTCCACAAAAGTAATGTAATGTCCATGTACGTCAAGCTTCGGGTCTCTACATCTGTACTAGTACCTATAAAGGGATGGCATAGGATACCACATGGTACTCTAAAGGTAAAATATAAATATGATATCACCCATATCGGGTTGATAGTCATGGTTATATAACACATGGAACTAAGAAAAAGTGGTTTTGAGGACCATGATATCAATTCATGCATATTATAAGACCAATGATGTCCGATAATTATTTAAACTGATTAAATTGTAAATATTTTTATTTCAACTTAATATAGGGAATTTTAACACCATTTGTAACTCTTAATGTTCATACAATACATTTCATGCTTACAAAAACCAATGAGAAAGGTAACCTCTTTAATTTTTTTTTTCAAGTGGTACCACAGGTATATATTATTGATTTCTTTGGTCTTATATCATCATCAAATTCAGAATTCAAGGATTTATATCTCATGATATCGGGATGTTAATAATGGATATTATGTTAGTTTAAAACATAAAGCACGATGATTTTATTTATTCATAGCATGCAACATGGGAATTTTCTGCAAAAAATAAATAGCATTATAATTTTGATTATTGATTACATGAAGTATGCATATTTTTTGTTGATAGTGTATTAATTTCCATATATGTATGTCAATTCCAATTTTCACTATTATGATATGATTCAAGGGAATATTAAATTTCTAAGACAAATTCCTATGATTATACTCTCATTTATCATGTTTATTGACTCATCTATTCACTCTCTCTATTCTCATTTTATTATATGATATCTGTTACTCCATTATTTATGATCCATTATATTTTGAGTAATGGTTTATTATGTATCATAATTATACCAATATTCTCATTTTATTCTCACTTATGATATTTGATTTCAAATAATTTACATACCCTTCTTGAGAATCTAAGATAACCCCTTCCCCATGTTTTTTCCACAAGGTTATGAAGATAGAAATATTATGTAATATCTCGAATAGTTTCTTTTGTGGTGAATTTGTTAGAGATGTTGATGACTGCATATGGATTAAGTAGATGGTCTCATAGTTAAAAAATGTCCATTAATTAATAGGGTATGTGTTTTTATAATTAATTATATTGCCCTAATTATCTATAACTCAATAAATAAAAGGTATTTTAAATATTTTGTATTGAAATATTAATTCGAGTCATGTAATTTCGTATGTCATTTTTGTGGGATGCTATAGTTGGAATCAAAGCCGGATTTATATAACCATATAGAGTAAGATGTTATCAGTTGAGGATAAATTGATATTTATAATTTCATAAATGATTGATAAGTTAAATATTATCTTTATTTTTAAAGTTAAAGATGATAAATTTGGTTAGTTGAGGTAATATTTATTATTTTGGGGATTGAGATAAGATAAATTTAAGGAAAACCATAAGGATAATCCTAATGGATATTTCTAAATATTGGATGGTATCCAAAAGTCTTGGAAAAATAGATATTACATGTTTTTCTAGGAAATTACCACCCTTTATTGAACTAGATATTGGATTCAGATATAGAATTTAAGAACATATGGGGCATCACCCCCCAAAAGGCTAATTGATCATTGAATCAATCCCCACTATGTTACATGAGGAGTAGGCTTAAGAATGCACAATTGGTCAGAAATTCTTAATAGTTATTATCAATTCTATAAAATTATATTTATGAACAATTATGGGTGTTTTATTTCATAAATAATTTAAGGTATTATGTTAATAAGTATGAGAGAATGAAAATTATTTTATCACATGTTACACCAAGGGTGTTATAGGATTAAACAAGTATGGAATAATATAATAGGATTTAATGAATGTGTCATTGGAGAATACATATTAGGATTGATATTTTATATTCATGTACTATGATACATTTTAATATTATCATAAAAATTTTGGGTTTTTAATTTGTTAAAACATTATCAGAATAACGAAGATGAGGAATGTATGTGTCAAGGAACCACTATGACTTATAACTAAATAAGGGAGTATATTTAAATTGTTAATAATTTTATTATTTACATGTAATGTAAGAAGAAGTGTAGTTTCTTAATCTTACTTAATGTAGTTATGATGAGATATGAATAGAAATTTCATCTTGATACACTTATCTCTTTTAATTACTAATATAGATTTATCAATGATATTATGGAATAATCTAAAATATATGATAGTTATGTGAAGAATCTATGGATTTTTATTCAGTATTTTTTCTTTAATTGTATAGAAACAAATATAAAAGAGTTTTAGTATCATTGACAAGATATAATTTGAAAAGGATATATTTTTGGTGGATAACTATTTAAGAATACATTATTGAGGTATGGACAGCTTTTATGTTAAATATATGATTCATATTGAGGTAATATATGGATGATTTAGTTTTTATAAATGTGATCCAATTGTTTTTGGTATCCACGAAATTGATTATCAATTTAATGGAAAAGTTATACATGATATTTTTGAGGGTCTTATCTAATTTTTGACATTATGATACATATTGACTAATATGTGACTTTATGTACTAGTGTTTAATACATATATGGGTTAAATATAGAGTTATTTTTTCAAGGAATGTATGAATTTCCTATAGTTTAATGTATTGGATATTAAAATGGTTTTGGTGAATGTACCAAATAGATATTGTACAATTCGGTTGTATACATATAAGGGTTCATTATCATATAAATTACAAATTTTGTTGGATGAATTTTAAGTAACATGGTATAGCTAAAGAGAGTATGGTATATGTTATATTAGAATTTATATCCTAAATTATGGATATGATAAGATTTTCATCACCATCATTCATCAATGTATAATAATAAAAAATTTACGACACGACTTCATTAAGGGGTATAATATAATGACCTAGGATTGAAGACCTTTTAAATTAATAGTATCTTTAATAACTTGTGCACATGCAACACATAACAAAAAAATAATCGACTAAAACTATATATGAAATATTAAAATTTCATGAATAATATAATCATTAATATATAGAAATAAAAAAATAAATTAAAATAATTATATATTATTATTATTGTGACAATTTTTAAAAAATTATTCTTTTAGAATAACCATTTAAAAACAAGGTATTTTGTTTTTCCTATTTTGTTAAACTAATTTAGTTATAATTTTTGTATAATAGGAAATATTTATAATTATAAAATAATATACCGATATTCAATTATTTATTAATATAAGGGAAATAATATTTAAAAACACTTGATATTTTAAAATGTCTATTTTTTTAATAAACATAGTTTTTATTTATATATTGTATTTTCATTAAAAATTATTTTCTATATTTATGGATTTTAATTTCACAAAATTTATATTATTTTTATATAAAATGTAAATTTTATATTATGATGATTTTTTATATTTCAAAAAATATTGATTTGTTTTTGAATAGTACAAAATATTGTTTTTAAAAATAATAAGTCTTGTATAGAATTATTAGTGTATAATTATGAATTGGAAATTTATGATACCATTTTATAAAAAAAATATTTTATGGGACTTTATATCATTAAAAATTATTGTTTTAATTTAGAAATCCATATTTGATATTTTAGATCAAAAGTTATGTTTTTTGAAAAAATTATTTTTTATATATTATATATTTATTATTTTTAAAATTGATTTTTGTCACTTTTAGAAGTTGAGTAAAATAAAATGGATTCCAAATTTGGAATCATTTTTTTTATATTATATAATATGGGCCATTTAGTTTTTTGTCCTAAATGATATGTTACCGAAGTTAAAAACAATTTAGCATGGTAAAATATAAAATCGTAATAGTTCAATTCTAAGAGTAATATACATTATGCAAGATTAAATCATATGTGGGAATGTGTGTTTTAGGGATTTCTCCACATTATCACTTCTCTCTTATATTATTTATCAATTTTGGAGAAACATTCCTTGAAAGTGAATACCATTATTGAAATATTTTTCTTAATTAGAAAAATCCCATCCCTTATCACTTATGAAGGGGTACTTCCATCCTAATTTACCATCACACACAATCCACATAGGTTTGGCACAAAAAACTGGTGAAAACTATTCCAAACACTCATATACATCCTAAAGGGGTTCTTATATTCTAAACACACCATCCATCAATGAATTAACAACCACTGTAATAACGATAATCTGAGATGTGATGAATAAATTTCTAGCAACCCTTTTCTAACATCAGTTTCAATATATGAACTTATTCTACCAAAAGTAAAATTACACCATCATAAAATTATAATATTAGTATCATTTTTTTTAATTTCATTATAATTTTGTTAATCATATTAATGTTCCTTCACATCTATATTATGAAAAATGAAAATTGTTATTCATGCTTCGTACGAACTACCCCCTACATGATGAAAAATTTCAGTCTTACATAGACGTATTATAGGGATTTTAATAATTGTGAATTAAATAAATAAATAAAATATTTTTTATATAATTTATATTCATAAATGGTAAAACATATTACTCATTTTCCATATTCATTAGAAATTGAAATCATCCCCCATGCATACTTGTGGACCACAGCCTCCATAGAACAACTGATTTCTATTTTTATTTTCAACACAACCATAAATTGATGGTTATGAGAATGATTTTAGCAGATAAAAATATTTTTTATGAAACACTTTATATTATATAGTGGAAAATTGGATAATTTGTTAGGAATATGAGTAAGAAACAACTGTTGTAAATTAAACCATCTAAAAGAGCGTTCTAAGAGACAAAAACATTTCTCCATACTATGAAAGATCATCATACCAATAATATAATTATTATATTAGTTTTATGATATATCAAAATAATAAAAACTAAAAGATTTTGTTATTAATCTATTATAATTATATTATATCTAAATCACTTCACAATCAACTATTAATTCTGGGAGGTTCTTGTTTGGGTTAGGTTAACCATCCACTTGATCAAGGATTTGAATTTATATCATGGAGGAATCTAGGTATTTAATTTCATGTAATATATGACATAAATAATTAAAAAATTATTTTTTGGGGTATAAAAGTATTTATAAAATTTAAATCATTAATTAATAAAACACCATTCATTAGCTATGAATCGTCAAAATAATCTCCTCACAAAATTCAACATTAATGATCATAAATAAAATAAGCATAGAAATAAATTATTACTCTAAAAATTTTATATGATATAAATTATAGTACCTTATATTCTCTAGTAATGATGTAATATTTTTATAATAATGGTGAACAACATCGTTATTACGAATCTAGTTCAGAATGATCAGGATTACTCACACATAATATTGAAAATCTATAATAACTAACTAACATACATAAAGTGAATAATTGAAAATTATGTTATTAAAAGATTATAGACATAAATATAGTTATCAAATATGTGATTAACAATGTTATTTTTGTTATAATAGAGGACAAAGAGTCATTAACTAAGTTGGAATTTAATCCAAGAGTTTCTTTATCTCATTTTAAACCCAAGAGACAATATTGTTATTACACACCAATGTTTATTATATAGAGGACTCAATAACCTAATTACATAAACTATAATGAATATATAAAATTTATTGATACATAAATTTAAATTTAATCACAACCCTCTTATTCTTATGTTCCCATCACAATATGTTTTTTTGGAAACTCATTTATCATTCCATCAGTTTTGATTGTTCTTCTTGAACACATTTCATATAATTTGGGTTTTTTAGTTTATATTATTATTTGGTAATTTATATTATTTTAAATAGATTTAAAATTATACCCAATAACTCATTTAGAAATTTCACTTCATGAATTATGACCTCGGTAAGGTATTTTTCACTCAGAATTTCCAATCATATAATTAATGTGTTATTTCTTAAGATTCATTGTGATTTGTTTGATAAATAATTGTATTTTTTATTTAATATGATATTTCCTATCTTATTTCAAGTTAAAATGGTTTTTTACTCAACTATTCTTTATCAATTATTTTCTTTCTCATAAAAGTGAAAAAAAATTTATGCAAAAAATTACATCTCTTATAAATAATGTTTTTATCACTTTACATGTTTACTATTACCTAAAAATGTTTGTTATATAGTATTGAAACCCCAAAATGTGTTTAATCATGTGACCTATATATTTAACTTCAATCTATTTAAAATGAAAATCTTACTACCTATTTTATTGTTTGACATTTTAATAATCACATTTTAAAATATTCAAATGGGTTTAAATCTATTTGAAATAAAATGTTTTGTCTACCAATAAAAAATCCATTTTAATACCATTTATTTCATTTTAATTATATATTCTTTATGTTTTATATGTTTTGAAAAAATTTAATGTTTTCTAATGTTTTTAGAACACATTTTTGAAACCTTATGTTTTTTTCAAGGATCTTATTTAAATATTGATTTTTCTTAAAAAATAATGTTTTTAGAATGTTTTCACTTCCCCATTTTAAATATTAATGTCATTCTAAGGATATATTATATTATATTACTTTTAAATGTAATGGGTTATCAAATTTTTTATCTTCACATTTTCCAAAATTACTTTTGAATGGAATCCATAACATCATCTCTTATGATAATTAAAAAAAATATTTATTGAAACTCTTTAATAGTTTCACTTATAATTTCCAATTTATCATTAAAGGTTTTATTTCCATGTTATTTATTTCTATGAAATATACAATAATTGTTTTAGTAAATTCTCATTTTTGGGTGAATTAATTTTTGGAATTTACAATTTTCATTTTTGATGTAAATTTTTGTGATAATATCAGAAAATAATGTGAACCACAATATTTATTTTCATATATTCATTATTATGGGTTTAATTAATTTTAAATGTTTCACTATATATATTAATTATTGATGGGTGGGGATCAATATCACCGTATAATGTATTGGTTAAATATTTATATCTCACACAATAAGGATGTTAAGAATAAACGTTTTTTGTACATAACATGAAGTATGAGTTTTTTATTTATTCACAAAATAGAGTGTGTGAATTATTTTTCATAATAAATAATGTGTACATTTTATTTTCCAACAACATAATGTATGGACATTTTCTTGGTTCAAATTGTTATGATTTCCATATGCATATGTGTGTTCTAAATATTGATTTTGTGATATGTTTCAAAGGATTGTTACATTTACAAGCCATATGAATTTGAATATTCTATAATGGATTAATTTTATTATCTCATTTGTCTTTTAAAGGTTGGGGAGAAGCCTCATTTTATGTTAATGCAAAGCAAATTTCTCTTTAAACTGAGTTGAGGGAGACCCATTACATACCCCGAAGGCCCATTGAGCATATAGCCCATTACATGGACCGTTGGCACATTTATTTTGACCCAATGCCCATTCTGGGAATAGTGCTGCTACAATACCCGCCTGCTATAGTACCCGTCGCTGCTACAGTTCTCTGCTGCCGCTATATCTTCCTGTCATGCTATAGTGCCCTTCATTGCTACAGTGCCACTACTACAGCTACAATACCGCAACATTTCCTGTGCCCAATGGGTTTTGAACCCCCATTTTTCATGTAGGATTACGAGAAGTTTACCACTAATACAAACCCCAACTACACTAGGTTAATTATCTCATGTTTCCTCTTGCTTTTGATTAATGTATTATGATATTCCAAGCAAAATTGTAATGACATGAGTTTTTCCCTCATTACATAAATATTTTTTATGATAAATTGAATTACACAATAAAAAAAATTTAAATGAATGAAAATCTATTAGAAGAACATTATAATTAAATATATAACAAACACTATAATGGAATACCATTAATATCAATTACCTTTAGAATATAAGTAATCATTAGGAGTTAATATTGATGATGCTTATTTTTAATAAAAATATGTATTATTTATATTAACTATTTTATAATAAATCCAATATTTAAAAATTATATATTTTAAATTTGATGCAAATAATATTAAAAATTTACTTCTTATGAATTTGTTAATATGTTTTTTAAAATATTTATTTTTAATTGGAATAAAGGGGATTTTTGATAAAATTATTCATTATGAAATTTTCATCTTATTTGTATATCATAAAGTGAAAAATATATTTAAATAAATAATTATTTAATAAATAAAAATATTTCTTTAGTATAATCATTGATATTATTAATCCTTTTTATAAAATGTTTCGAACTAATCTAAAATGTCAGATTAAAAAAAATTGTTTTTAGTCTTTTCATTGTATGATGTATTTTCAGGGTTATATATGGTTTTAGATTTCCATGAAAGTATTATAAATTTCATTTTACTTATTTTAATTCTATTTATGGCATTAAAATTAGGAATAGTGATTTTTCTATCCTACATATTCATTTATTTTTGAATACATTATTTTCATGAAATCTGTTGTTACATGATTAATTGTGATTATTTTGAAATTAACATTTCATCCATTGATAAATTTTATATCATAAAATGATTCATATATTATAAATTTTAAATGTCAACATTTTTTATTGTTCTTTTTTAATTTTTGTCATTAAAATTAGTTAATATTGTTAAAATGTAGTTACCCTGATAAAAAGTGAAAATTGTAAAAATAATTTTTCTAAGGGGAAAGGGAAAAGACATATTAAAAAATAATATTAAAAAAATATATACTGGAGGTGATTTTGGAAAAAAATACTCTTTCCCCTTCATGTTTCTTATCCTTTTTTTATTTACCACTTACATTATAGAAATTGCACGAGTTACATCAAAAATTACCCTTCTATTCACATATAAAAAGCTAATCTCAATACGTTTAAAGACTCGCAATCACATTTAATTTTCCTTTAAATAAACAAATTTCATGCCCATAGAATCTTATATAGTATACAGAAGCCTTTGGTCACCATTAGTTGGTATGAAACCTTCATTTCAGTGGGTAATTTCGAGGAAAAATTAAAGTTTCCAACATAAGTGTCAACTTATTATTCGTGTTTCCTTATTAAATTACAGTATTATAGTTTCCAACATATGTGTGGATTACTTCCTCCAAGAAGAGATTTTGTCCATTTTCATCAATACCTATCAAGTATGGTATCAAGAATTTATATGATGAATAAATTTTTTTATATAGAATAAATACAATTATTAAATTCTCATTTTTCATATGCCATCATTCTATTCATTCATTGAGAAATGGTATCGTTAATCATGCATACGACATACATCTTCATCCATTAACATAGAGTTTCATTTATCAACAACACCCATCATGGATGGTATAAAGTATTTGTTTAAATAAGATATATGATAATTATTAAATTGTTGTTGTCCTAAATAAATCATATTAACATTATTTAATGTCTTTTTTACTAATGAAAACATAATAATATGTCACCCTTTGGGATGATTTAACCACACATATAAAGATGTTATAATGAATATTTCATAAAGGATTATGTGATATTATAAAATGGTAATATAATTAAATAATGATAAGTTTATTTTTTAAAATTATTGTATAATGTTTTACTCTAAATATTTATTAAAATATCAATTTTTCTCATTAATCACAATGAAAACTTGTTCATTGTAATTTCCATTTTCATAATCCAAATTTATTTCATCGAGCCAATAAAATTGAGAATTAATAAATTATTGAAAAAATTTATTCCATATTAAATTATATAGTATTGATTAACTTCAAATAAATTAGTGGGAATCGACCCCATATTTATGAGGTATATATAAAATAAAAAACTCGAAGTTTTGACACCTGATAATAAAATTATACTATAATAGAATAAATTATTTGTAATATATGGTGATAAAATAAATTAAAAAAATGATAGTATGTGTATATTAAGGATATTAAATATGTGATTAATATAGTTATGTTCATTATAAATGATTTGGAATCACTTATGTGGATTTAAATGTTAATGGTACGGGTTTTTATAACTCAAACTTATTCCCCTTAGTTATACATTTTATTCCGTATTTTCGCTCCACTATGTACAAAAAATTACATTATAAATAATTATCTCTATTTATTTTAGAGTAAAATGATTTTTTATTCCAAATAAATTTCCTTGAATTCGTTTCTATACACTTTTTTTAAAACAAAGAAGATATTTTTAAATGTTACTCATAACTATGAATTTTATAATTTTTTTTAAAAAATATCATTTCATGATTTTTTTTCATTATTTTAAAAGGATATATTTTTAGGGTATTTTTTTAACATGTTACACCATATATTTTATTTTTTTATGAGATTTTTTCTGTGACTATGTTTTCATTAAAAAATTATTTGATTCATTCTGTTATTATATACCATTTAAATGATTTTTGACACCGATTTTTTCCATGAGTTATTTATGAATTTATTAATTTTATGTGGCAAAAATAATTATGGATGATGATGGGTGGGATCTAAGATCTATATGAAATCCATTTTATTATGTTTATATTTTTTGAGATAGCTAATCATGGACATAACGAGTTTGTTCACATAGGCTTGGGCATAGGGGTTTGCTCACATTTTTAGGAACGAGCATAATGAGTTTGTTCACATCGGCAATAGAATGACGGTGTTTGTAAAAAAATTCCCTATTATTATATTTGTTCCACATTACCATGTTTTTTATTAAGTAATTCCAAATTATATAATTACATTTAATTTCTATTAAATTCTATGTTTTCAGATTTCATCATATTTTAAAGTATTCCACACTTTTATATCATGCTCACATTCAATATGATTATTGAGATATGTTTTTAGAATAAATTTTTTTATTATTTATTGATCTTTTTATGATGTCATGTAACTTTTACATGTTTTATAATTGCCATATATGGAATTTTGATATGTTATAATGATTTTTATGTCTTTCTCATGTCCTCCTCTATGTTTTGATATGTTTTTATGTTACTAAGCATATGAGCTCACTATATTCTTATCTTTACACTCCCTAGGTTATAAAAATGATTATATCATGCAATATTTATAAGAAAGGACCTATAAGAGAACGATTATGAACAAAATTTGGAAATTCTGTAAAATTAGTTGTATATGAACCTAATCATCAAAACAATAAATCTTTTAGTCATTGGGTTGTGTGATTGTTTGATAAATGAATTATTTAAATGAATAGATTAATGTATTATTTGAGTTAGGATTAGACTGGGCTACTTTAGTTGGTATTAGAGAATAGTTTAGTTATTTTTTAGAGATATGTTTAGAGAAAATTAGAAATACCCTTGGGAAATGTGTAATGGATGAATCTATGTATAAGATAACATCTCTTTGTTTGGAAAAGTGGATATTGTGTGGTTATTTTAGTAATTATATACCTTCTTGGATACTACATGTGAAAAAAGGGTCCCCAAAAAATGTACTAATGGGTAACAACCCTGATTAGGGCATGTTGGGTATTAAATCAAGTTTGGAAAAATGTACAACAAATAAGCCTAACTACACACCGGGTTTGACACCCACAAGAGATATAATTTGGATAATAATCATATTATTACAAACCATTGAGAATTAATTGAATATATATAACTATATTAATTAAAAATGAAATCGTAAATGACCTACATCAACACATAATGATTTATAAGTTAATATATACACATATTTTAGGAATTACCTCTCAATGAAAATTATATAATATGGACTATAATGACCATTAATGATATATTTTTATATGAAATTATAGGGGAGAAAGTCATTATTGATGTTATTCCCATTTTATAAGATTATAATGATGTATTAATAGATGATTTTTTTAGTCCTCTTAAGAGGATAAGGTTGAATTCTCAATATAACCTATAGTTGGATCTATTCCTATCATAAGTAGACTATATATAATGGATCTACTTGTTTTAAAGAATTTAAAAAAGAAACTAAAAGATAAATTTGAAAAGGATTTTATATGAAAATTTTTTTTACTATGAAGTGAAGCATTCTTCTTTTTGAAAAAAAATTAATGGATCTATATTTATTTTCATTTATAATCATGGGCCTAAAAATTAATGATAATGAATAAATATCACATACCATATATCAAGGATCTATTATATCAACTAAGAGGAAATTAATACTTCTCAAATATTAACCTTTTATATGATAATCATCAGTTAAGGGTTAAAATGGATGATATTTCCAAGACAACATTCTAAAGGTGGTATGGACACTCTGAGTTTATTGTGATTCCCATTAAACTTATTAATTCTCCCATAATATTCGAAGATATAAATAATATATTATTTAGTGAATTAAATTATCATCTATTTGTTTTACTTATATATGATATTATCATATATAAAAAAAGGATATAAATGAAGATCATTTTCGAATTATATTAAAGACATTGAGAAAGGGGCAACTGTATAATAAATTTTTAAATTTTAAATTCTAGGTACAAAAATTATAATTTTTGGGTTATTTGATCATAGGAAAGGGCATATCAGTGAGTACCTCAAAGAGGGATACTATTGAAAAATTTCCCAGATTAACCACTATAATAGAGATTCTATGTTATCAATGGTTAACAAGATATTAGTGAGACCTAGTGAGAAATTTTCATTGAAATCAAATACAGTAAACATGTTATCATAGAATAGATTGAACTTACATTAAGAAATGGAATCTGAATAACGTTTCATGGAATTGAAGAATAGTTTGAATAATGCTCTTATACATACATTACCATGCATTAAGGAAGGGTTTTTCATATAAATCAATTCTTTAAAAAAGTTTTTTTGTTGAATTATAATACAAAATTATATGGTAATTGTTTATAATTCATTCAAATTAATTAATAATGAGAAAACATTAATCCTAAATTGATTTAAATACAATAATAGTGATATTTTCATTAAATATTTGTTTCCATTATATTAATATAAGAAAATGTGACTTATATAATAATTAAAATATGTTTACATATATATTAACATTCAAATAATTGAATATTCACAAAAGAATTTTTTTGAAATTGATAAAAGATTTTAAATGTTCAATACATTACCACCCATGGAAGGAAAATAATGGGGTTTATTCTATGAGTATGGAATACCATGCTACTCTATTGATGATCATGATTAAGAAAGACCGAATACTCCTATATTTTTAGATGCTGAATATTTAATTCGTAATGGGTGGAGATAAATCCTATATATACCATTTGAATTTTCAACCATCCATGCACATGAAGATCATAAAATCCTAGAGAAATATTGTTGATATATAAAGAATGTTTCAAATATTTTGAAATTCAAATTTTATTCAGACAGAGTTATATGTTCTATAACTCAAGTATATTCTCTATTAAAACTAAAATTGAAGAAGTATATTTTGGATGACACACATAGTTCTTCCTTTTATATACATCATAGAATCATAATGATGTACATATATCTTATGAAAAAATTATTATGGGACAATATAAAAAGAATAATTTAATAATACATATCTTAATGCTTGATATAATAAAATGTTTTGGATTAATGAGAAAACTATTGGTAGGTTGGAATCATTACCTATAATAGTACATAAATTGGAAAAAATCAGTATGAAAATCATCATAGGACTTCAAAAACCATCTAAATCCTATAAAATTATTTGTTTTTTAGTCTATCTCTTTATAAACTGAGCACAATTTTTCACCATCAATGAATATTTCAACCTTGATCATCCTGGAAATATATATATAACGGGAGTGGTTAGGTTTCTGGTAGTTACACTATCCATTGTATTTGATTAGAATTCACATTTTACCTTCATGTTTTGGCTAATTATATATAACTTCTAGGAGAAAGAGCTATCATTTAGAACTATATATATCATCATAATATAGATGGTTAGACTAAGTGGTAAATTCATACTCTAGAAGACATGCTGATATGTTATTCGACGTATTTTCAAGGATGTTGGGATCGGCACCTCCTCTTCTTGAGTTCAAAAATAGTAATAATTTACATTATAGTATTCATATGACACCATATAAGGATTTTTATTATAATAAATATATGACTCCATCACACTTGATGAATTTGAAAAAGGGAGGATGATAGGTATTGAACTTATCAAAGTAATGATGAAAAAGGCTCAAACCATTTAGAGATATATGAAACAACTACAAATTCAATTAAAGAGTTATAAAAATAATTTTTATGTGATTTATAGTCTTAATATCATGACTTGTAATTCCATAAAATATCACTATGAATGTAATTTATGATAGTTGGGAATTAATAAAAGCTTATACATAGATACATCTTTCCTATTGAGATCAAGGATTAACTTGGGATAATATCCCATCACATAGCACTCCCAACTCACCTCTATCAAGTTCATGAGGTGTCTCATATATCTCTTTTAAGTATGTACACAATTGATCTATCACATGTACGGAGATTATAACCTTTTCAACTAGAACATGACCTTAATATGAAGAAAAATTTGTTGAAAATTGGGATTGAAGTGATAAGGTATTGAAAAAAGACCACTCATCTAGTCAATTTTTATTAGAGGAAAACATGTTTGAGGAAGTTAAAAGGGAACCTGATTATGTGATCAAAAAATAAATTTCATCACTTCATTTCTTCACCTATTAAAATGTTAAGGAAAAACTTTTAAGTGGTTTATAATGTAATGAATATAGTTTTTCCTCCTTAAATAAATATTTTGCTTGATTATGTGTGTTATTATAAATATAAAATATAATCAAACCTGAACATATTTTAATATCATTATTCGTAAATCTATAATATGTACAATGATGGTAAACAATTGATGACTATTTTTAATAGAATATTAGAAATTAATATGAGTAAATATTAAAAAATAGTATTTTTAATAAAAGATATCTTAATTATATTATGTATTTAATTTTTAAATAATTAATTTTAAAATTTTATAATTTAAATTTTATAAAATAAAATTCGTTTTTAATTCCAATAATAAAAATTTACATATTATATTTTTTTAAATTTCTCATGACTGATTTATTTTTAGTGGAAAATACAGTTTTTGAAATTTTTAATGAGTTTATCATTATTTATGTATATCTAATATGTTTAAAAAAACAAACTAGGTAACAAAATATTTATCTAATAAATTATATGTAACATTTAATATATTCTTTTATCTTATAAATCTTACGTCCAATATTTTTGGAACCAAATAAAAATAACAGTGTAAAAATAACATTTATCAATAATTTATTTAGATTAAGTATTATGAAGGAGAGATTTATTTTTTTATTAACTTTAATTTCTCATAAATTTAATTTTTTAATTAATAAATTAATTTATTTCATTAAAATTAATAATATTGAAAATTTTATCTTATATGAATTTAAAGCTATTTTTTTTCAATTTTTTTCTAGTTAAGTGTGTTCATTTAAAAATTAACATCTCACAAATTTCGAAATTTTATATGAAAAAATTATTTTCAAATTATAAATATCAATTAATATATTATTTAATAAAACAAACTTTAATTTCAGTGATTAATATTTATTACTACATTTAAAAGTTGTCACGATTGTAAAAAGTAAAAATTGTAAAAATAATTTACGATGGAGAGAGGGAAAAAACAATTCAAAATAATTTTTCCAAATTATTATTTGAGGGTAATTTCAACCCATACTTTTATTTCCATATACCTTTTTTAATTTTGTCTTGATGCACCCCTGAATAATATCTTTACAATATGGTAAATATAGGGCTTACTTCCAAAACTACCCATCTATTAGCTTATAAAAATACAACACTTATAGTACATCAAGGTTCACCTTCATTTTGAATTTATACTTATAAATAATCCAATTCATTCCATTTATAACCCTATGCCACTTCCAAAATCCTTCAGTCATAATTATTTATAATAGGGAATTCATTTTAAAGGATAACTCATTGAGAAAATTCAAGTCCCCAATATAACAACAACCATTTTTCATAGTGCTTCATTCTTAACATCAATTATCACAAAATTTTATAAAATTATTAATAAATTTAAAAACAAATATCATTAGTATAATTGAATTTATATATATATATTATTAAAAAAATTATTAAACTATTTCCATCAACTAAGAAAACAAAATATCATCAATTTTTATTTGTGTGGATTACAACCTCTATGAAGGGATGTTTTACGTTTTCATCAGTACCAAACAAGGATGGAATAAATGTTATATTTTATTAATAAATATGATTAATATTTCACAAATAAAATTCTTAGATTTTCATTTTTTATATACCATCAATATTTCTATTCAATGTACAATGAGTTTGTTAATCATTTCTATGGATGACTACCACATCCACAAACAACAAGTTTTTTAATCTATTAGATCACCATTTTGAGTATATTTTCATGTATATATCAATGGTATGACCTGTGAGGTGTTTTGGGAAATCCTAAATCATGTTTAATGAATTTCTTGAATATAGAGGTTCTTTCTATCGAAATATTCATTAGCAATCTTTTGAGAGATAGATCCTTTGATCTAAGATGATCCGTGAGCTATCAATCAAGACCAGTGACTTGTATTTTTCCCTTGAGGATTTATCCCTTGAAATATGTTCTTCTTTTCCATAAGTGGTCAACAGTTAGTCATTTCCAAGGATCCCTTATAGGATTCCTCTATTTATGTTTTGACCTAGAGGATCCCTAGTTGGATTCCTCTACCTTCTTATTAGTTATTAGGGATCTGAAGTAGGATGTAACTTCCTTCTTATACATTTTTAGATGGTCTTCTATAGTGTTCCTTCTCCTTTATGTTGATATGAGGATCTTGAGTAAGATTCCTCTTTCAACATTCCATTTTAGGATCTAATGTAGGATTCCTCCTTTTCATTTATAACTAAGTATCCCGAGTGAATCTCTTTCTCTTGTGTGCAGTCCTTGAGGATTATATGTAGTATGCATCTGAGTGTTAGGTTTGAAAGACCCTAAGGCTGACCATTATTTTATTCACCTTGAGTATATACATCTGGTTTTGTTAGAGATGGTAGTAGGTGTCACTTTAGAATCTATGTTTCACTTGTAAGTGCATGATGATATGGAAGTATTGTTGGGTTTAGGTGTTTGTCCACCCTCACTCTTTTGTTTATATCTTTGATGTTTTTTATGTGCAATTGATGTTACCATAGGTGCTTCATAGATTGTGGCTATTATGCCTGATGGGAGGAATATTTATTTCATTTAGTATTTTAAGATTTACTTTCTGATAACCGACATGCTTGTTGAGATCCAGTACATACTTTACTTATATCCGTCTTCTGAACCATGTTATTTTCTATTTTTATTTTTATACCCATAGGTACTACCTAGGATTGGATTTTTGAGCCAATATATTTCATTATTATATTATTGGTATGTCTAGAAGGGTTTCCTGGTATCCAACTGTTGATACTTACACTCGGAAATAACAGAGTGCATCATAAGTTATTATACTTGTGGATGATTCTACTCTCCCGAGTGACGAGGATGTTTATGATATCCTTTATTGATATGTGATGAGGATTATTACTCTCTCCTTTGTTGATATGTGATGAGTACGATTACTCTCTCATTGATCAGATTATACTTATGGCTGATTGTGTTATCCTAAGGGATAAGGATGAATGCACTCTCTATGACTTGTTACATGACCATAGTGTGGTGTATGGAATCCCACATAGTAGGATACTCAGAATGATTACATTCATATGAATAAATAGATAATTAAACTCTCACTTATTATAGACTATATGGGAGAGTATGGAATCTCCTGAGTGATTTCTCTATACATATCCCCTAAGGGTAATACCCGTAAGGATTATTTATGTTCTGAATGTCGTGACCAACTACTTACTCAGACCATGGGCATAGAAAATGGACTAGATTTACATGGAATGAGATCTATTCCTTGAAGCTCAGTGATAATTTATAGGATGTGCATATTTATCCCTATTATCATTATTTATAGTGATTGGAGGCAAGAATGGGTGAACCTAGTTGTAAGACGAGTATCCCCATGTGGTGGAAAAGCAAGCTCATAGATATTTTTAGAATCAAAAGAAGATGTTATATATCGACTAGGATTATATACCTTAAGATATAATTAAAGATACAAAAATTTAGTGGTATTAAATCCAACCTAATGCAATTACAAAGGATGTCTAGAAAATCAATATTACATATCGAAGGATCGACTCCTCTTGGTTATATGTTATTTCATTCACATAATCATGAATATTCATATTTTTGTATATATTTATAGGTATGAGAATATACATGTATACATATCTATATATATATATATTTGGATATATGTATATATATATGGACATCCATGTTGGAACTTTCTAGTTGACTAGGATTATGGTCTCGAGATTCAAAAGTAGTTTCATGTTTATTGGTTTTACTTATCTTCTCAATTGTGTCTCATCTAAGAAGAGAAGTTGGATTTTCATACACTTATATCATCATATTTTTAAATTACCTCACCAGAGTGGTCTATTGAGATTATTTCTCACCCCTAAACATGTACCTTGGTGTATGTGTACATAGTTTTTATCATTTTATGGATGATCACAATGGAGTGGTGGTTATGGTAGAGGCACATAGTTGCATGTTCAAGAGGATCTTCTCATGTGGTTCTTCTGTTTCCACTTGTTCAGTTCAACATTGAATAGAGACCGAGTATACAGTCTAGCTCAGAGTTATTAGTAGAGCCATGAACATTTATTTCATTTTTTATACTCATGTATCTTTATGGTTTTCCTGGTGGATGACTAGTTTTGTAAGTATAGAATAGTTGTTCGGGCTTTTAATACTTTCCATTTATTATTAAAGCATATTCTATATCATTTTATTTACTAGTTACAAACTTTTTTATTTACTTTTTTGTAACGCCGCTTTTTTGGGTGCCACCCAAAGGTGCCTCGTACCCAGTTGGTCACATTGCCACAAGTGCATTTCAACAAATTCCAGAGGCTACTGACTAGTAGTGAGGGCCTTGGATGTGATATTGGGGAAACTAGTCTCTCATTGGTAGAGTATGCACAATAGAATAACAAATAATAATCACTAACAGAAGCAATAATATCAAACAACAAGTAAACAACAGAAGAATAAAAGTTAATAAACAACTGGAGCATATGTATAAACTATACTGCCACATATGTTTAGGAAAAAAAGTCAAAAAAGTCACAATGTTGGAAATACATTACTAAACCAAATGAAAAATAAAACTACTAAACTTTAGCATCATCAGACCCCCATGTGGTTATGTAGTGTGAAATATAACCAACTCTCTAAGGAAGCACTCAACATTAATTAACCCTATGGTCTAACTACACCAGGTTCTCACAGGCCTTTACAATTCATTCATGATTGAATGATACCAAGAATCCCAAAGTAATCTCAACTACTACATGGTTAAAAATTCCAATGCATATAAAATCAGTTAACATGTAACAAAACTCAACAGTTCTATCCTATACCACAAAGTAAGGAAACAAGGTTTTACTCATAGGAAACATAGACCAAATGGCCCAAAACAATTAAATAATGAAATTCACCTATGGGGTGTTCCTTAAACATGCAATTCACATAACAATACAACTAAAAACCCTTAATCAAACAATAAATCTAAGACAGATAAAATAATGTTCAATTTCATTAACCTAAAATACCCAAAACATGGATTACTATCACTTTGACATATTAAAATCAAAGACAAACAAAAAAATGCAACAAAACACTTACCTAGACTTTTTACGATGAACTATCTCGAACATCGACCCTTGAATCTTCCTAGAATGTCATAAATCTACCAAATGGTCAAAACGTTCAACCTGGGATAACACGAGAGATAGGAGAAATTAATAGGAGAGGCTCCAGAGGAAGTAATTAATCACTAGTGGGCTTCCAACACACCTACCTGAGTTCGAATCAGGTCTTGGATGGAGAAACAGTGAATCAGAGAAGATCCATCACTCTTATTCACTCTTGGACGAACCAAGGCTAGATGAAGATGAATATGATGGTTATACGTGACCCAGGTCTGATATGTTGAATAAATGAAAAAGTGCATGTCATGTAATATTAATGTACACATCATGTATTTTCCACAGACATCCCCTAACATTAGTGGTCTACCATGTCACCCCACAGAACCATGTATTGGTCATTACACGCCCAAGATACGGCCGCATGCGGGAATTGGGTATGGAGCATGTACTACTAAGTACACGACATGTGATTATAAAATTTCCAAGTTCACTTTTTCTCAAAAACACATGAAATCACGATCCATAACTGAAATGAAGATCTTGGTTCTTACAAACATCCTCCCTAAAAGAAATTCATCCCTGAATATCCCTTACAAGGTAGAGAAGAAGAATCCTAAAACAACTCTGGCCACTATGATTGCACATCTGTCTCCCTCTACCAATTCTAGACCTGCACTTGGTCGTGCTGCCACAACACACGTACCAGTGGAATAGACTGTCCATGGAGAATCTTTATGTTGTGATCACCAATCTGGATAGGATTCTTCTCAAACAATGCATCCACCTCAAACTCAACCTCCTCGGGTTGAAAAATATGAGATGGGTCTAGGAACTAATGTCGTAGCTAAGAGACGTGGAAGACTTCGTGCATTTTCCGATACCTCTGAGGCAACTGAAACTGATAGGAGACCAACCTAAATCTATCCAAAACATCAAATAGCTTGACGTTTCTCAGTGAAAGATTTCTATGTCTCCCAATCCTATTATGTCCCAACCTCAGTGTGACACATAATAAACCCTGATCTCTGACCTCAAACTCTAGTGGTCGTCTCCATCGATCAACATAAGACTTTTATAAAGACTGTGTAGTAACCAAGCTCTTCCAAGTCATCTCTACCTGCTTAGTGGTCTCCTATAAAAGATGAGTTCCCAATATAGCTACCTCTCCTTCTTCCAGCCACCATAGGGGTGATCGACATGACCTACCATAAAAATCCTCATAATGTGCCATCTAAATCATCCCCTGAAAAATTTTATTCTAAGAAAACTACAAAAGGGACATATGTATCTCCCAAGAGACCCCAAAATCTAGTAGGAATGCTTGAAGAATGTCCTCCAACACTAAATTCATACGCTCGGACTAGCCATATGTATGGTGGTGGTAAGCTGTACTCAGAAGTATCTGTCTGCCCAAATCCCTATATAGTCTCTGCCATAAAGAGAAGTAAAATTGGAATCTCTATATGAAATGATAGAGTAAGAACCCCATGCAACCATAAAATCTCTCAGATGTAAAACCGTCCAAACTCTTCAAAACTGGAGGTCTCCTTGACCGGTAAGAAGTGTGAAACCTTTGTGAGTCTGTCAATGAAAAACCAAACTAAATCATTCCCTTGAGGTGATCTTAGAAACCATATAATGAAATCCATCATGACATCATTACACTTCAACATGGGAATGGGTAACTATTGTAAAATCCCTACCAGTCGCTGATGATCTGCCTTCACCATCTAACAGGTGAAACATCTCATAACAAAACCAGAAAAATCCCTCTTCATACATGGACACCAATACTGACGGTGTAGATCTTGATACATATTAGTAGCACTAGGATGAACTACCCAAATTGAGGAACAAAAATCCCAAATCATCTCCTCGCATATGTCTGATGACACGTATACATGCCCATGAAAATTTAAGACTTCATCCTCGTCTATAGCCCACCAAGGAGTAGGGTCCTAACCTGACAAACACTCCTATTGGAATAGGCCTTTAGAATATGATAGATGTCTTGTTCACACTTGATCCCGAAGAGTAGAGGTAACATATACTCAAGAAAGAGACGTCTACCCATGTCTATCGTGCACCTCCAAATGCATCTCAGAGAACAGAGCCATAAGTTTCCACTCACTACTGGCCTCCTAAACTACTTGTATCTGAGTCCTTATTCACAATGCATCATCTAATACATTTCATTTCCCATGCGTGTGGGAAAGCTCAAAGTCAAATGATTGAAGGCTACTCCACTGACCTTCGCTGTCTCAAATTCAGGTCATTCTGGGTATAGATATAATTGAGAATTTTGTATTAATTGAAAACAAAAAAATACTCCCCCAAAAGATAATGTCACTAACAACATAGAGAATGCACAATTGCATATAACTGAAGATCATGCATCGGTTAATTCTACTCATGTGTCCTCAAATACCGAGACACATATGCAATGAATCCTTCTCCCTACAAAAGCAAAAACTACCAGCCTAATACGTGATGCATCATAGTATACAATGTAACTCTATATAGTATCTGGTAAGATCAGTATCAGTGCTAAATTCAACATCCTATTCAACTCTTGAAAGGCTGACTCACAAGAATCTACCTACAATTACTTCACACCCATCTTAGTCAGTCCTGTCAGTGTGGTACTAAGTGTTAAAAGTCTTGTATAAAACATCTTTAGTAACTATACAACCCCAGAAAACTCTGAAACTCTAATATGTTCTTCGGATTCTCTAAGGAAAATACTTCTCTCACTCTCTTTGGTTCTACTAATACTCTATATCTATGAGATAACATGAACCAAAAAGTGAATATGGTCCATCCAAAAGTGGAATTTTGAGACCTTAGCATATAACTGATTCTCTCTCAGTGTACTCTAAATGATATCAAGATGGATATCATGGTCAGATTGAGTGAGTGAGTACACCAAGATATTTTACATGAAAACCATCACAAAGAAGTCCATGTATAGATAGAACACTCAGTTCATCAGTTCCATAAAAATCATAGGTGCTTTCGTGAGACCAAACGATATAACCACATACTCCTATAGAACATACCTTCTTAGAAAGGTTGTATGAGTTACTTCTAATGGTATTACACGCAAATGATGAAAATAAGATCTCAAGTAAATTTTAGAGAACACTCGGGCTCCTAGAAGCTGATCAATGAGATCATCAATCCTCAGTAAGGGATATCTATTCTTAACAGTCAATTGGTTCAGCTTTGGATAATCTACACGAATTTTGAGGGTACCTTCTGAATTCTTATCAAAATGGATTGGTGAAGCCCAAGGAGAAGTATTGGGTCATATGAAAACCTTTTTATGTAACTCCTCTAATTTCTTCTTGATTTCTTGTAACTCGGGTACAGTCATCCTATAAGGAGGAATTGATAACAATGTTTCCCCTAGAACATGCTTAGTAGAAAATTATACCACTCATTCATGAGGAAAACCAAAAAAAATATATTTAAATACATACCTGAAATGATTGACCACCAAAAGAAAGTACAACTGTGAAGTTCCTTGGTCATCTAGATGCGGACTAGAAATCTAGGCTGTAACACCTCTCAAACTATGATGCTCAAGTCACAGTCTGCTCTCCTAGACATCCCTATCACCCTTATGTAGAAACAATCCACCCTCCGGTGACGTGAAACTCACCATACTGCGATAGCAATAGACAACATCTTGGAAGGGAACTAATCTGTCCATTCTGAGAATGACATCATATCCTGTTATATCTAAGATATAAAGTTCCCTATGAATTGAGACCCACAATCCTCAAGAGGTCACATCGTTCACTGATGCAAAATAGTCATTCTATTCCCCAATAAAGTTTCATGCACCATGATATCAGCAGAAGTAAAGATACAATGCCCAAGGATCTCCACAACCATCATAGATATAATGAAATGGGAAGACCTTGTATCAAAAATAGAATAATCTGAAACTAAGGAAACCAGAGTCGTACATCTAACCGTAAAGGTAATGGGATCCTTATCCTATAGGATATGCTCCAACAAAATAGTCTGACATGCATCGTAGACCTTTGAAGCGGTCTGAGATCCCTAAGCTAATCCTCCCAACGGGTGTCGAAAACCCTATGTCCGAACACTGTGGACATGAACAAAACCTTGTACTGAATGTCCTAAAAAACTCCAGCTCCTAGTATGATGTAGAACTGGTGGTCCTGATCTGGTACAATGAGTCAATATAGATCCTCCATCACTAGTTGATGGAAGGGGGGTGTTGTAGAAACACTGAATATGTCCCATCTTTTTGCAAGATCGGCACTCAACTAGGTCTCTCCAGCACTGAGTTTTCTTATGTTCGCCCTTCTCTCACTGGAAGAACACCATCTGGCTACATGAAGGAAAATCCCACTTACTCGGATCTCCACATGTTAACTACCTTCGATTCTTACAGATATCAATCGAAAGATTACTAACTCAAGATGCTGAACCAACCAATCCCATATCTTAAGAATCTCTCAGGTTGTGCTCGGTGATCAATGCCTGGTTGATGATAGAAGATATGGAAGTCAAGCTGAAGGTGTCCACCTATGACCAGATTCATGCCTGAGCCTATCCCCAAACATCCTCACTAGAAATAACTCATCACCCCTAGTGTTGGTGCTAAGCACTGAAGCTCTGTTAAGGGAGATGAATATTCCTTGAATGAGAGAGTTCCCTGCTCCAAACTCATGAACTCTCAGTCTCGGTCATCCCTCAAGACCTATAGGTAGAAGTAGCCATAGAAGGTCAGTAGGAACTCATCCAAAGCCATAACCCAATGGCGTCCCAACTATGATATCACAAACCACTATCTCTTAGGGGAATCAAATAGCATGTACATAGCGAGCTTCACCATCCTCTCTAGTGGAATCTCGAGATTATTGAAGATTGAAAACATGGCTTCCAACCCAAACTCTACAGCCTGAGGTCCTCCATCCCCTAACATGGTGGGTGGATGATGCTACTAAAAAACTCACTTCAACTATGCCATAGATGTGGCAAGATGTGACGATCCCTAGAAGGTTTGTATCATCCCCATAAAGCCTTCATGGAACTATGAATCAACACCTTTATCCAACATAACTGCTATTGACAAGATAGGCACAACGAAAGGATAGGCCAGTAGTCCCTAATAATTCATTTTCAGTGTTTGATCATTTCTCTGTATCTGGCATACAACCAAAGGACTTCTTAGTTGAATGAATCTGTATGTTTAAGAACACACCTCAGTTCAAGCTTATCAAGGACTAAAACAAAGAAGTAAAAGAAATTACCAGGAGAAGAAAACAATCATGTTTTACAAAATAGGGGTAAATGATGTGTATAACCACTACACAGTGTGTTCCCTTAGGCTTTTAACATGGAGTACTCCACTACCCAACCTGTTCATGTAAAACCCATTCACACGACTTATACTCCTTGAGACACGACATGTACATGAATATTCCCCCCCTACCCGTGTACTCCTACAAGGAATGAACAACAAGATTCTCTTAGTATGAAACAATATGGCATTTATATGATATACAAAGTGTGTAAAATAAGGATTTTACCCACCTGTGTTGTTGGTCACACAACTGGATACACTGATCACAAAAACAAAGAATGCACACCCAGTACATGGTGTTTTCATGAAAAGATATTTCCAACCCATGACTCTTCCCACACGGATGGTCACATGGTAAATAGATACACGGTGTGATCATTATATACACAGTGTGTCCTACAAAAAGGTTCTCCATTCCCATTATTTTTCTCACATGGTAAGCCACACAGTCATCATCTACATGGTGTGTAGAAAATGTTCACGGTCTGTATTTAACAAAAACATTTCTTCCCAAATAGAAGGATACATGGTGTGTATTCATCATCACACTACATGTATAATAGGTTTTTTCAAATAGTAATCATGATAAACTACTATAGAACCCCATAAAAAAACTTAAACAAGAATTAAAGGTCCAAATTATGTTTTATGGGGGCCCATATAACTTATGAATGAAATATTGGCTTCATATTCATGTCATACCATTTTAGAATTCAGTTAAGGTACAATATGATCCACCAAATTCCGATCCAAGAGGGCCCATAACACCTCATGAACTAATGTTCGGTGACCATTCAAATGAAACATTAAATTTTCATATACCCTATATAAATAGTAGGTATTTTATCATGACATCTATCACAATAGCAGGAATATCTAGCACAACATTAATCACAACATCATACAATCAGTAATGCATCATAAATGCCATGACAAGAATGCATGACATGTGTTCCCTATCAAGTGCATATATTATTACTAATATGCAATACCCTCATCTCTAGGGTTGAAACAGAAATAGAACCCCAATAATATCAATGAAAACAACACAATACAAGTGAGTCACCCAACAGTGAAATAAAATAAACTATAACAATTAAAAAACTAGAAAAATTGAAATATTTGATATAACATGGATTTTATCTATACACAGGTTAGCTACTCTCAGGAAAAAATTATTACCGAATACCTATTCCATCCTATCAATGTATATATGCTCCAAATAGTAAGATAAAGTAGAAAATAAAAACCTATCCTCTGATACCATATTGTAACATCCCAGTTACGGGTGCCACCCAACGGTGCCCCATACCCGTTTGGTCACATGGCATCAAGTGCATTCCCCTAAAGGCCAGAGGCTACCGACTAGCAGCGAGGTCCTTGAATGTGGTATTGGGAAAATTATGCTTTCATTGGAAGAGTATGAAAAATGAAATTATAAATAATAAATAGTAGCATAAGCAATAATACCATACAACAAGTAAACAACTGAATACTAAATGTAAATAAAAACTGATGCACCTTTATAAATGATGCATGTCACATAAGTCTATGAAAATATCCAAATAAGTCACAATTCTGAAAATACAGTACAAAACCAAATGCAACAGAAAAAAAAGTAAACTCCAGCAGCATCTCAAGCATCAGCTTATTCCCATGCTCTAAATCTCCCCAACAATCATGTACCTGATAACGAAGGGTGATTTCCCTTACCTAAACCTGAAACCATATAATCTGATTGGGTCCTAAATCATGACCCAAATAGGGCGTGAGACAAATAACTATAGGAAACCATCACATGATCTATGCCTAACTGTCAGTGAGTAAATATATAGTAGGAAACAATGTAAATGTATCAATTAAACTAGGAGTACACAAAATTAAACAATCATATAGTTTTTATTTACATTCATTAGCATTTAGTGTTCATCATTTAGTCAATTATGTACCACAAACAGGTATCTCAGAAGACTACCTAGAAGGACTGAATCCATGATTGTGCTTTGTCTTGGTAGATGCATCACAAACATTCAATATTTATATTAACCCTCTGCGTATCTCACATAGTTTAACCCCTCTAGAAAAATAATTCAATAAATAGGGAAAAACGCTCTCAAGAAGCACTCACCATCAATGTCCGCTATGGTCTTTCCAAAATAACTACTGACTCTTTGGGAAGTACTCAACATTGATTCTGTAGAGACCCGAAGCTTAACGTACATGGACATTAAATTAATTTTGCGGAATACTTAGTACATAACAAAAACACACACACAAGGATCGTAATAGTTTAGTGTCTTTGGAAACTCGGAATATAATCTTCTAATCGTGGTGAAAGATCTTCAACATCTCCCATAACGATCTTCCTTTTTTTTACCTAAAACCTTTCTATATATCCTGGGGAAAAGAAAACATAAAAGGGTGAGCTCAAATGCTCAGTAAGGGTAATCAAAAGAAATATCAATCCCATCATATACATAAGCACATAACTTTTGGAAATCTTAACCTGCAAAAGAGATCATAATTTCATAACATGGGATAAATCATGGCAGTGAAATGTAATCACAATAATCATAACTTAAAACATGAAACTTTGTGGCATACACACATAATCATAGAGAATCATTTGTTGTTAGTCAAGACTCATTGCCAATATTATCTTAGTGGACAAAGTCCCTTTCTGAACCGAGTCACCCTCGTTTCAGTCCTGTTTCACTAAACCGGTATAACCTACCATTCCAGCCATGTCTATCTCATGAGATATAAAATCTTTACCCAATGCATTGGAGGGAGATATAGGTCCCACCCATCTTATAATGAATCCTTTCTTATGTGTGCCACATAATCATAAATCATACATCATCGCATAACACATGTAACAAAAATGGGATTCTTGAAACATCATGACATCATAAAACAAATCATATAAGGTAAATGACTTCATAAAAATAATTCCATCAAAACATAATCAAATCAATGTAATAATAGGGATAAAAACAGAACCCTATATTATCTTAGATGTAAAATAATTTTGATAAAACATTTGAACTCCATTCTTGAGGAAAATATCCTTTCTACTTCAAATACAGTTTTCCTCTCTTAACATGTCATAAAATTTTAATCTAAAAGAAGTTGATTAAAAATAAGCCTGAAAACTTTTAAAGTAAGCTTCTTGGAAATAATGTTTTAAAAATCCATTCATGCCGTATAAGTTAAAAAAAACATTCTTCGTACTTTTGTCGGAAAAGTCAAAAAGTACCTCGTACGAAAAACGACAAAAGATTCCTTTCATATCTTTGACTAAAATCTTACCGAAGGGTAAAATTGGATTTAAACAATTGTAGGTGAATGGAAATAATATTACATATTGAGGAAACATGGATGTGGATGATAAAATACACCCTAGTAAATACCAAAGTATAAACAATCTTAGATAAAAATGAGATTCTGATATTTCCCTTACCTTAGGTCCGATTTGCTTCGTAAGTGTCCGAACCTCCTGTATAATGATTTAAATGATGTCATTGACTTATTACAGAATCATATTCATTGTTATTATATCATATATGGTTCACTTATGACTTAATATTACCCGTTCTTTTGTAAATTCATTTTAAAGTAGCGTTTTGGGTAAAATCGTCTCATTTGTCGTTCGTGTTTTAACTTGTAATTATTCATATGATTACTTAGATCATTATTACCTAATTATAGAATATAAAACATGATTTATATACAATATATATTCAGAATATACATATATATAATGGATCGATAAATGGAAATAAATACACCGTTCATGGAGATGGTAGGTCGTACGTACGCATGAATGCTGTTTTCGTTTCCTTATTGAATTGAGTGGAATTAAGTAGATGACATACATATATATACACATAAATCCAGTAGCTTTATAATGTCATATATTTCATTATTATTGCTTATATATACTTTATAATCATTCTTAAATGGTTAACATGGAGAATGAATCTCATCACGTCGTGGAGACGGTAGTCTGTACGTACGCACGAGCGATGATATCATTTCCATAATTATTGAATTGAATTGGAGTGGATGATACAATATATCAGAATCATTATGATGTTATAATAACTATGTATAGTTATTCTTTACACCATAATACCCATCCATGTAAGTTGTTGGTGGAAAAACAGATTACACCACGGCGTGGAGACGGTATTCCGTACGTACGCACGCGCGGTGATTTCATTTTCCGTAGGATGGATAGATGGTGAATTAGGATTGTTTCATACTTATAATAAAATATCAGTATATGAGTGATAATGATGTTATTACTTCATAATTAAGCAACCTAAGAAGAAGAAGTGGAAGAATAAATAATGGTGAAAGAATTGGTAACAGAAATTACCTCTTCTTTGAAGCGCCTCTTTGAGACCTCCTCTTAGGGCACTAAAATTGGTCTTTGAGGAAGACCAGAACCTCTAGGATGTTTCTAGGGAAGTGTAGAAGAGATTTTGGCAGGGTTTGGCCGAGCTTTAAGGCTCAAAGTTGTGTGAGGAAGAGAGGGAGGAGGTTCCCTTTTATAAGGGAGGAGAGGGGCACCTTTGGAATTCTTAAAAATATTAATTTATAATAAATCTAACCCCACTTAAAAACCTCCAAAAATGACTCATATTCTAAGATTAGATGATATAGGGTTGTAATATCTTCAACCAATAAAATTTAGACATGTTTGGATCTTATTTTAGACCTTATCATTTTGATTTATCCTTATTTAATCTATTTAAGTTTATTTGTGGTAATAAAATTATAAATTTTAAATTATAACAAATAATTACTTATTTGTTGTGAATTTTCCATAATTGTTTACTTTATAACATTATAGACCATATAAATTTTAAATTTATAATTTTTAAATATTTTTGTGATTTTTAAACAATTTTATAATATTTTATTTTTATAAAATAACAATAGTGTCAATTTTCACACTATTCATTTATTTGAATTTAAATAAAATATATACAGAATATATGTTCAAACTAAAAACTTTAATATATTAATAAAAGGTCATATGTATCTATAAAATTAGTGGATCACATTAAATAGTTCATATAATATTTATTTTATTATTTTAAAACCATTTATTTGGATTATCTCTTAATAAAATAATTACTACATCATTTTTGTATAATTATTTAAAACAATTATTTGTTGCATAAAATTTAAAATTAAATCCTATGATTAAGATAAATATATTACCTTTCACAATAATACTTTTACTCGAATTTATCATCTTAAAATAACAATATTTAAATTGTTATATTTATTAAATTATGAAGGTGACAACTTTGGCATCATTTAAAATAAAATAATATAAGTGTCATAATTGCTTGTATAAGACTCCAAATGGTCAAATATTCGACCATTGGATGATTATAGTTTTACTTTACATGACCAATATGTTTTGGTCAGGGTTTTGTGCCTTTTATGGTCACTATTAGTTTAATAAAAACTATATTCTTGATTTTTCACTAGATAAATAATTTCTGCATCACTATTGTGTCACAATTAATGATAACTATTTAATCCCAAAAAATTATAAAAAAATTCTCATGATGTAGATAATTTTGTTAGATTTCTGGATACTATTCATGTTTGATGTTTTATGATGTTTATCACTAAGTTAAAATTATTATACTTATAAGATTTAAGAAAGTGACATGTTGTCACTTTCTTTGGATTTAATAATAATTAAATTATTTTCATGGTCAAAAGTCCATAAAATGAATCTAATCCGACCCTTAGTTGATATGGGTTTACTTTTAGCCATAAAAATAAAATTTTGGAATGTGTTAGGGTAATTTTATAATATTATATTTACCCTTAATTACCTGATTTACCTTTAACTATGGTAAATAAAATTTACCGTAGTTACTATTTATAATTCACAAAAATAAAAAGTAGACTATTAACATAAGTTGGACCCACTGATTCCAAATATGGAATCAAATTTTTAAAATTCAATACACATAAGTTGCAGAAATTAAATTAAAATTAATCCCATTGTCGAATAAAAACGGGTTTTTCTTTAAAACATTGCAAAAGATTGAATTGATTTAACCTACGAATTCAAGGTAAAATCAATGCTAATGACATAAATTATATTAAATGGTAAAAATATATTCTATTTATACTTTAAAACCATTCAATATTATAATTTAACCACATAAGATATTATGATGAAAAAAGTTTTTTTTAATTAAAATATAGCGTGTTTTTACTATTCATTAAAATATGAAAGTTATCGGAAAAATATCAAAACTTTATCTAATGTAAATTTTTACATATTGATTCAAAAGAAGAATTTTATTTTGTAAAATTGAACATATAAACATGTCAAAAACTAGATTTAAAGTGGGTGCGCCATCAAAAGGCGTCAAAACTGCATTTTTTGAAAAATACTTATTTTACCCGAAAAATTTATTTTTTTCTTATAGCATGTTCTAGAAAATGTGTAAGATGAATAATAATGTTATAAAATTCAAAATTTAGTTAATACTATTCATAAAGGCTAGTTCATGACAATATTATAATAATATACCATTGTTTATTAAAACCCGGTATTGCGTACAACACACGCTATCGAGGAAGGTCGCGATTGCGTGTAATGCAAGCCAAGTCAGGGTTGCGTGTTGTGAAAGAATCCTTCGTTGTTTCGTATAAAAGAATCCAAACATATTTCATTTATACATTTAATATATATATATATACTCAATGTTGCGTAGAATAACTATTATCAAAATTGTGTGTAACACGGTCCAAGAATAGTGTTGCGTATACTGCAAGCTAATACGGTGTTGCGTATAGCGCAATGTAATCTTGGTGTAGAATACAACACAAGACATTAATGAAATTAAAATAATATTTTTCATAAAATCTCGGGGTGTTACAGATTCCCCCTGTGATCTTGTAATGTAAACTATAGACACTCTGAGGTTTCACTCACCATTAATCCCCCATGTGGTATTATAGCATGAAATATAATAGGCACTCTCAAGAAGTAGTCAACGTCAATTCCATCTGTGGTCTAACTACTCCATGTTCTCAAAATCCTTTGTAATTCATTAATGCATAAATGATATCAAGAATCCCAATGTAATCTCCACTATTACAGGGATAATACTTCTAATACATATTAAGATCATTTAACAAGTAACAAAAGGCAACAGTTCCATCTTATCAAACAAGGCATGGAAACAAGGTTTGCATTATTGGAAACCTAGACCAAACGACCCTAACCAGTCGATCAAAGAAACACACCCATGGGGTGTTCCTTAAAAATGAAATTCACATAAGACTACAAAAACAAAACCTTAATCCCACAATCAATCTAAGAGATATAAAATATGGTTCAAATTCCCTAACATAAAATACCCAAAAAATGGGTAATCGACACTTTGGCATATAAAACTTATAGAAAAACAACTAAAGGAAACAAACCACCAACCACAATGCTGTGTGATGAACACTCTCAATCATCGGTCCTTGAATTGGACAAGAACATCATATATCTACAGAATTTCAAAACAATCAACCTTGGATAAATTGAGAGAGAGGAGAAATCAGGAGGAGAGGCTCTTGAAGAAGGAAGCACTCACTGGTGGGATTCCAACACACCCTCTAGAGTTCTAATGGGGAATTGTATGGAGAAAAAATTTCTTAGAGAAAATTTTTTACTCTCGGTTTCTCCTCGATGAACAAAGGGGAGAAGAAGCTGAATATGAGGGTTAGAAGCGACCCTGATTAGATATGTCAAATAAAAAGAAAAAATATATGGTGTGTACTATTAATTAACACGGTGTGTATTTACCTCAACCTGCCCCTGACATTAGCGGTCTCCCATGTCACCCAACAAAGAAAGGTCTCGACCATTACACGACCAAGACACAACTACATACGATAACTAGTTACACAGTGTGTACTACAAATTACACTCCTTATATATATAAAATTTACAAATTCTCTCATTTTTTCTAGAAAACCCCCAAAATCTAGATCCACACCTGAAATAAAGATCTAGGTTATTATATTTCTTGTATGATACAAAGTTATTTATACTAATTTCTTACCATGATATGAGGTCATAGTCTCCCCACAATCACACCCTTGGTCCATGATACTAGTCGGTAGCCTCTGGGAAAAGGGGAGGTGCTCTTGAGGCCTTATAACCAACTGGCTTTGTGAACCATTTTGGTGGAATATAGCTTGGTATGTTTCAATAAACATTTATATACTTATATTATCATATATTATCCCCTTATAACATTTCATCACTAATTTATTAAAAACTCTTTATTAAAATTATCATTTCTGGCCATTAAATGTTTCAATTTTTTCTTAGAGTTGTTTTCCATAGTTCGGGTTATTATACTTTGATCATGTTATATAAACAAAATATGACTATTTATAATAAAAATACCATAAAATTATATTATAAAATATTTATAATGAACCATAAATTAACGATATACAACATAAAATTACACCATTCATGGAGAAGGTCAGTTGTATTCGCACATGAACGCTATTTCCATTTTTTGGATGGATAGAAGCAAAGATATGAAAAACAAATCACCATTAAAATAAATAATAATATCATAAATTATATATATCTATTAAATCTATCATTTAACCAGCCATGTAAGGTGGTGATGAAAAATGAATTACATAGGTACATGGAGATGATAGGAAATATATATGCATGAGTAATGTTTTCGCATTCCATAGGCTTAAAATAACGTGTATAATGGTCGTTACATCATCATAATTAAAATGAATTAAATTTAATAAACTAAATTAATTATTTTATCATGGTTACCAATACTTTTGAAGTGGTATTGGAAGAAATAAAAATGAAAACACTCTGTTAGTAGTTATACCTCATTATTGAGAAATCTCTTTGGGATTACACCTTAATCCATGAAAATATGTTATTTTGTTAAGATAAGAATATAAAGTCTGGGTGAAGGTAATATAGGATTTTACTATGTCCTGGATTTACTAATATGGAATGATCAATCACCGTGAATAATGAAGGACATGAGGTACCCATTTATAATTGGAGGGGAGGGCACTCTTTGAATTACATAAACTATTAAATTAATATAAAATAATTTTCATGAAAAATGGAACCAAAATAATTTAATATAAATATAAGAATAATTTGAGTGTAAATCCTCCCACATAATAGAAGTTTCCTATGTTTTTATGATTTTTTAACCATATCTATTTGTTTTAACCCCCTGGTTAACCCTTTTGACATTTTTCATGATATCAATGTTTTTTAACTTTTAGGGGTCAATAAAGTCTATATAAAATGAAAATTTACCCCTAAATGGATCATGGTATATATTTTTAACCCTTTTCAATTAATGCTAAAGAATATAGTATTTTTAATATTTTTAAATAATTTAGAAAGATATTTTTTTAATAAAATATCAACAATGTCACTTTTTTGTAAATACATTAAATAATATAATATAATAAGTATCAATGTCATGTAAAATGATTAAAATGACCTATATTAAAATATATGGGGTTATGATAATAATATAATCACCCAATAATTTTTTTATGTCAAAATATCATTTTAACACATATATTTTTGTTTGACCCCTTGGTTAACCAATTTATTCATTAATCATGGAAATGAATTCTTCAATATTAAGGGGTTATAATTTTTTTATATGTTGAAAATTGGTAAATATAAGAATACGGGGTAAAATTTTATTCAATTTATCATAATATTTTTCCATATTATGTATTTAATTTTTTTTAATAATTTCATAAAATAATATTCATCGTGAAATATTAATAAAGACATATTAAGAACATATTAAGAATTATTAACATAATATGGATTTGAAAAAAAGATAATAATTGAATAATAATGTAAAAAAATCACACATATAAAATATATTGTAATTATTTTATAAATTAAATGGATCACTTAACCCACCCAAAAAAATTAAATTTAGAGTGATTAAAATAATTTACATGATTTCGGTACTACCTACACAAGCACTATATCGATGTTGTGTAAGAATTTATGGTAATTATTTCATCACAAAAAATTTAAAAAAATAACATCATAAAAATTAATTAATTAAATTTATAATGAACTTTTATATTTTTTAAATATCTATATTTACCCACATCTATGTCATGATAAATTATTTAATATTTTATTTTTTCTTTTGTCAACCTGTAAAATCATTGCATAAGCTTTTGGATAAGTCACTTGTTATATAATATAAAAAATTATATATATATATATATATAAATAATAAATAATACATAATTTTTAATAAAAACGTTTATAAAATTCTTGATAAATCTCAAATAGTTTTTTTAGTATAGTATATTTGACTTCACCTCTATTGTACAATCCCAATTGTACCACATAAAATGATTTTCATATTTCACATGATATAATTTTTTGTTTATAATTTGAATTATTTTGGTACTATATATGTATTATTTAATCATACATTATTTTTTCCATAATTTTATTAAATATTTAATGCATTATTATGTCCAAGTGATATCATAAAAAATACTATATTTCATAAAAATGTTAATCATTCCTATTCATAAATTTTTTTTTATAATTATATATAAAACTAATCCAAGGATATATATGAATTTATAAATTCAAAAATTAGAACCAATAAATAAAATTATCATTTTATAAGTGGTTTAAATCAATTTGAATGTGAATTCCTTCAATGATAGGGAAAAGAGTTTCTTAGAAAAAATTGACTTTATTAGGAAAAAAATGAACTGAAAAATACTCTGGTATATTGACAATTAAAATTTAATTAATTAGATAACATCCAATATATAAATCTAAATTTAATTTCAAATCATATTCATATTATAATGGGATATTTTTCAATGAATAAAAATTACAATTTAAAAAAATTAGTATTTTGTCACTATTTACTGAAAAATCAATTTTAACAAAAATATTTAAATATAAACCTAAAATTAATTTTATATTTTGATTTTAAAAATTATATTATTTTTGTAAAACTAAATTTTAAAATGTTCCAAAAACAAGTAATAATATTATCTCATAGAATCAAATAAAAAACGTTTTTAAAGAACATGTATTTTTAAAACTAAAATAACAATTCAAAAAAATTGAGCTCTTTTTTCCTACGAATTTATCAATAAAAATTTATTCATTATAAACATTATTTAAATTTCATAAATTTTTTACATATATTCATAATAAATAATTCAAAAAAAGTTAGAATGGCTAAAAACTAATAACCTTTTGGGGTTTATTTAATTTCATTACAACATGTTGTACATGCTATCAAAGATAGTGTTATTTTTAAATATCGTGAAGTCTCATTGTCCCCAATTTAATAATTTTAATAATATAAATTTAAATTCATTTCAATATTTAAGGGTTTCATATATGTATTTTTCAATTATAAACCCACATCATAAAATGGGTTTATAATACATCTTCATGATAAGAGGGAAATGAAAATACGAAAGCGATCTAGAATAACCCAAAACTAGGTATCCAAATTGGAGGACATTAGTGTGAAGTTAATGTATTTATATGGAGGAGAATATAATGTTAAAATAATTATAGAGAGTGATATAGAACAATGATCACAATAATTTTAATGACCAACATAAATTTATTGAGCAAAAACCAAAAAATAAAAAAATATGTTAAAAAGCCCATCGAGTAAATAAAAATGAAAATAAATCGATAAATTTTTTGTAGTAATATACATTTTCTAGGGTTGATGAATTACAATATTGTATATACTATCGCCATAAAAAAATATAATTACCTTAAATGTAAAATTTTATTCATTAATAAATTTCTATTACAATATATTTTTTTCTCTAAATTAATTGTACTAAAGAGAACCCAGATAATAATTCAAAAAATGATATAAATTTATTTATATTATCTTCAAATATCCAAAAACAATAATGGTTTAAAAAACCTAAAATAATATCTGAAATTTATAAATCATAATATAATTAAATAATACATTTAACTCCGAAATTTCCATAATAACAACAAAGTTTCAACATAGATATTTTCATAAATAACCCTAAGTCGAAAACAAGAATAATAATATCAACATTGATGAAGTTTATTTCCTCAAAGGGGATGTCATAAATTTCATATTACATCACCAAAAAATAAATTATATTCTTCGAAAATAATATTTTTCATTAAATCACATGTTAATCCCATAGGTTATATAGACCTCAAACTAGTGTCCTATCTCCCAAAATATCATTAATCACTATAATAAATCACTATTTAATCTTATAATGTAATTAGATTTAACAAAATATTATTTACCTAATTTATTTACATACATTAAATTTAATCCTTGTCTTGGCCATAAATATCAATTAAAATATTTAAATCTCACTAAATCACATTACAACCATCATGAATATTTATATCCCACCACATAATAGAAAAAAATTAACATAATAATAAATCATATACTAACCCAGAGGGTTATTCATTTCTAAATAAGTTACTATTCCTAAAAGTCAATAAATATTTGAAATCACCTCAAATTCTGATCACTTAAAAGAGGAAAAGGGGTATATGTACATTTGAATTTATTATCAAAATTAAACATGGAAACAAATGATTGTATGCAGAAATATAAAGTTAACCTCACATATAATAATATATGTTTCCATAATATAACTCAATACTTATTACTCACTTAAAACAATATATTATTCTATATATTACAAGAATAAAAAATGAAGTAATGTTCATCAACTATGAGCTAAATCAATTCATCATCAAATCATGATCAAATTTTGAGGTCACTAATACATTCCCATTTAATTCATCAATTTTAATGATCTATTTTTAAAAACTAAACATTATCACCATACAACTAATTCACTTTTGTTGGTTATCATTACCAGTCAAAATATGTTATCAAATCCATATTGAAAAACGCTTATGCAAAAAAATCACATGTTTAATGATTCTTATATACATGATATAATTCATACAAAAGTTTTAAAAATAATTAATTAATAAAAATAAGGTAAAACTTAAATCCCATAAATTATATGATGGGAATAGCATAATTACATTATTCGTAAAGGATTTCACCTAGAGATAATATCACTAGTTCAAATAATTCCCAAATTTCCAACACATAAGAAATTGAACTATAAAATGTACATTAGAATGAAATTCATTTCCCTCCATAAAAATATTCATTTTTATCACAAATTACTTTATATATTCAATGTTTTTCCATACATATAACATCTTCATATTACAATGGCACATTTTCCTTAGTCATTCATCCCAAATACTTCACATATGAGAAGATATATCTTTTTTCCCGTATGTTCTTCCTAAAACACTATATTTATCTTATTTGTTGTGTAGAAAAACTAACTAAGTTGATAGATTTATTATTTGATATGATATTTTATTTAAAATAATAATATGTTTTGGTCATTTAGTTATCATTTATTTTGGATTATCATAAAGAAAATTACTCAATTTTCCATCACATTTTACATTAATAGATTATTAATAGTTTCAGAAGTTGACTAAAACTAAAAAAGTATAGTTTGAGAAACAATATTCCTTTTAAAGAATCAAATAATTCTGTAAAATAATTCACAACATGAATAAATCATGCCACCTTATGATAAATCTTTGTATCCTTAGTTTTAATCTATGTCACCCTTTTTATCATTTGTTTGAATCAATCGTAATGGTTCATAAGGAAAAAGCGAGTTACCCTAAGAATGTCCCCCAAGGAAGGTTAAATAAGGTGTACCGTAAAGACACCCTCTCTGTATACTAGAATTATGACAACGATATAATTTGACAACTTTTTTCTGATATTATTACCCATATCTGCTTGTTTTTAAAAACCATATCCATTTATAGTTCTCGATAATGATGAATTAATATGAAATCCAAATAATCATTATATAACAAATTTTTTGGATTTTATCATATACTTATGCTTAACCCTAGAATTTTCCCTAATGTTATCTATTACTAATTTTCAATGAATGTGTAACCCCAAGAATGATACCAATGATAGAGGATAATACTTTTCAATCATATACATTGCATCCCCATAGATAAATCTTAATTATGTTTTAAAAATTCATTCTCAAGGAAAATAAAGTATAAATGTATTTTAAGACAAGAAAAATGATATTCTTATAAAATAACTTCAATATATCATACAAAAACCTGTTCCCATCTTTTATTATTCTTAGACATAGGCTATTTAAAATATTTCATCATAAACTAGGGAAATTAATCATAATAAAGGGTTTTCTCATATGATTAGTATGGTTAAAACAGAGAGATATAAAGGATGACAAAAAATAACATGAGAATAATTATATTAGAACACGAGAATAAAATTTGAAAATCCATAACCAACATATCAAAGATCATAATCTTGAATCTTGGAACAATTTTTTGTAGTTCACAATACAGGAATCATAATGTAATTAAATATCATGATCCATGATAGCCTCACATTATCATAAGACATATTGTTTGTCATAAAAATGATAAGGGAAAATAATTTCCTAATTCAGGGATCACTACGAAGAATATTCTTGTGGAATGGTTACACTCCCCATTCCACCATATCCTTATCCATAGTTAATTAACAAGAATGTCATAGGGCATAAAGGACCTCACTAAATTGAATTATTTTTTAATTATAATACTTTTTACTCATGAGATATACAATTTTACACAACACATTAGTGTGATAAAAAATTACAGGGCCACCGATCACACAATCATAACACATTAATATGTGTGACATAAGATTGAAACATTCATCATTTATCATAACTCATTGAAAAAAATTTGTTTTATAAATATTTATATAATTAATCATATTACAACCTATGGAAAAGAAAATTAGGTACATTAACATCTCAAATTCATAATCTTGAACCATAAAAATAAATAATAAACTTTGTATTAGTGGATCATATCCCCCCAAAAAACAAAACTAACATTAAACGATGTCATCATAGATTATAATTCCATTGAAATATCACTGGATCATTTCATTAGTAAAATTACATTTTTAAAATATTTAATCACTAATTTAAAATCCAAATATTTTAAAAATAACAATGAAAACCTTTAAATTGAAAATAATTGTGGGGAGGAATAATTAAATCATAAAATCATCGAGTGGTCATGATGATGGGATATTCCATACATTCGGTGTATTTTGAAACAAATATTCTTTCACATTATTAGTAAAAATTAAAAAGTACCTCATTTAGAAAACTAAAAGTAGATTCTTTTTAATACATTTAGTATAAATTAAATTATTTGTATGAATAAATAAAATAAATATTATGAGAATATTAAAGGCATTCTAAAATAATTGTAAAAAACAATAATATTAAAGAGAATGGTTTTTTTACTAAATATTATAAAAATGTTCGTTTTCCAAATATATATTATATTTTAATATTGAGTTAATAAATATAAGAAAATTAGCTAAAAATATGTAATCTCTAGGAATAAATGTTGGAGAATAAAAATCCATGGATTCTTGAGTGATCAGTAATAAAATGGCATCATCAGAAACATAATCATAAAAAACGAATGATAAACATTGAGATTGTAAAATAAATCCTTGACAAGTTACTTTTTAAACAAAATTATATATAATATTATACAATAAATTTAAAAATACTATAATTATATAATAAAATCATTCAAAAATTTATAAAATCATATATTATCCACTTATAACATTTTACCACTCATTTATTAATAGTTCCTTATTAAAATCAACATTTCTAGGTGATAAATATTTCATTTTTATAGGTGTTCTAGGATTAATAGCTATAATCTTTCTAAATGTTTCATGGATAAATAATATAAAAAAATATTATTTTAATATTAATATCATATATATGAATTTATATTATATTTATAGTAATCCATAAAATTTAGAGATATAAAAATGAGTTACATCATTCAAAAAAATGGTAGGCCATACGTACAAAAGATTGATGTTTCCATTTTTTGATTGATAGACTGAATGAAAGGAAAATAATAATTCAACTTTTAAAAAACCATAATATTTTTATAAATAAAATATAAATTTATAAAATCAATCATTATAATAATCCAAGTAAATAGGTGATGAAAAATGAATTACTTCACTATGTGTAGATGATAGAAAATACGTACACACAATTGATTTTTCACATTTAAAAGGATGGAAAAAATGTGGATAATGTTTTTTACATCATAATAATATATTTTAAGTAATTTTAATATAGTTAATTCATTATTTTTGAATGTATACAATGTATTTATTGGAGGTAAAATGAGAGCTAAAATTGAGAACATTTGGTTAATTGTTATTCCAATCTATTGAGAAACATATTCTGACATACACATTAAGACTTTGAAAGATGTTATTTTAGTAATAATAAATTCCATAGGATGATTTTATGGATGTTTAGACAATATTTGGGTTGAAATAGTCTAATATAGAAGGATAAAATATTGTCAAAAATGAACAAGAGTATGACCCATTTTATAAATGAATGGAGGGGCACTCTAGGAATTTAAAAAGGTATTAAATAAATGTTAAATAATTTTTACAAAAAATTTATCCAAATTTATATAATCAAAACAAAATATTATAATTATTATAAATTACTACATACAATTTTTTTTTTCAATTTTATTAAACTTATTCACCCTTATATCTTTTCCTTGACCCATATTATCCCTTTTCAAATATACCGTGTTATCAATGATTTTTTACTCATTAATGTTGATAAATTACAATAATAGGAGTAGTGGACTATAAATAGAGCACATTAATATTTTAAACTATTTCTCTTTATCTTTACCAAATATATAATTGTTATTAATTCTTAATTTTATAGTAAAATATTGTTTACTATAAACACAAATTATTTCATTTCTAGAAAGATATGATATATTATAATATAATAAGTGGATAAATCATTAAAAATGTATATATAATGAAATATTTTAAATGATAATTATAAAATGGTGTCAATAAAATATGTATAGATGTCATCTTTAACCCTTAATTTTGGTTAAACCCATTGTTTAATTTTTTTATCATTAGCCATAGAAATTTTCATAATAATGATGGGTTATAATTGTACTTATAAGTTGAAAATTTTCTTATTAATGGAAAATGATTGATTTTTTTTAAAAGAATTATTATTATTTGTAATATTTCATGGTTTTTATAATTTTTAGAAAATTTAATAAAATATTAATGGGGATATAATATTATTAATGTCATTTTAAGAACTATTAACACAATTTGGCTTTGAAAACAACATTAGAATAAGAGAATTATAATATAAAACATAAAAACATCTATAATATTTTATATTTATTTTATAAATTCATTTTACACTTTAACTCATCCAAAAAAATATTCCTTTTAGTTTTTTTAAATCATTTACTTGATTGTTATGTGCTTTCACAAGAAAAATGTTAGTTTTGCATAAGCATTTAAGGTTATTATTTGAACACTAAAAGTGAACAAATAACATCATTATAAGAAATTAAATAATTTAAAAGTAAAATTGTATATTTATAAAATATTTATATTTATTTACATATATGTCAACAAATATATTTTACTAGGCCATTTAGACTTTACTAATATTTCACTAGAATTGAAGATGCATTCAATAAATTCACTTGTTATTTAAATAAAAAAAATGAAAAGATACCATTAAAATAATAAATAATACCACATTTTTAGGAACGACATTGAGAAAAAATTTACTATTTTTCAAATATTATATTTTCGATACCGAATTTGACTATTCAAGTGCTGCATTTACCTTATGTTGACACTAAAATTGATTTTCTTTTTTATCACTAAATAAATTTTAATTTATATATTTTGAATTATTTTTTGTGATTAATAATGTATATTCTCATACAAGATCCATTAAATAATTTTGATTTTTTTTCATATTTAATTTTTGGAGATATCAAAAAATATCCAACTTTGCATAAAAAATAAACTTTTTACTATTTGAAAAAAAATTAATTGCATAAAAAAAATATTAAACACTCAAACAAGGATAAATTTTAATTTTTGAATAGAAAATGTATTTAATTTCATAAAATTAAATTCTTACAAGTGTAAAAAATAAATTTTAATATAAATTAATAAAATATTAGAAAATTGGTTTTACTTAGAAACATACATTTTTGATCCGAAAAAGAAATTATAATATTTTAAGTTCAATAATTATTAAAATAGAAATAATTATGTAATAGGAAAATAAATAAGTATTTAGTTAATTTATACTGAAATAAAAATAGTAATATATTTTTATCAATGAAAAGATATAATTATTTTACAACAAATTGGTATGTTTCACTATTCTTTGAAAAATAAATATTTTCAAAAAAAATCTCAAAATTTCACTAAAAGATAATTTTGATATTATGATTAAAAAATGATTTTAAATTAATTAAATATAATTTTAAAATTTTACATAAATTAATTTCAATAATCTCTCCTAACAATCAATAAAAACCATATTTGAAGAAAATGTGTTTTTAAGAATAAAATGAATTTTCTAATGATAGAGTGCTCATTCACAAATTATTTATCTATAAATTTATTTTAATTATAATTTTTATATAAATTTCATAAGTTGGTGGATTTTTTCACATCTTCCTAATCAATGACTATGTTATAAATTATCCTAAAATAATTTTTTTTGTGATTTGTTTATTTTCGATGTTGCATGTTATGTGTGATTTTGAAGAGGGGTTTTTTTAAAATAGAAGAGGTTTACATATGAACCCATTGTATATAATTATTTATATGATAACATGGTTTCTACTTGTGCAGTTTGATACTTTTCTTGAGTTCGATCACAGGTGTCTATGTAAAGCTCCTAATACACATGTTTGAAAATGACCACATCTGTGTGTGTGTTTATAACCCATGAATCTTATGTTTTTTTATCACATTTGTCTTTGTATACATGGCTAATGATACTCATTAAATATATTTTATGTTGTTAATTCATGTGTTATTCCCTGTTGTGTATGAATTTATGGGATTTGAAGGATTTCCTTCTAGTAGGAAATGTCAGGTGGACCATCATTCCATGCTTAACCTATTTTATGGAGAGAAAATGTAACATAAGATATTAAAGATGATGTAATAATAAATATTTTAGGGGTATTTAAATCTTCTAGATTGATATACAATACAATTTTTGGATATGATGACCATGTGGTCTGACCTCAGGTATTTCAAGAATAAGATGAATTTATGGGATGACCGATGATAGTGACGTGGCATGATGACCCTGTGGACAAACCCCTAACATGTTTACCTTATGGCTACTCAGAGTCATAAGAGGTGTCCTTTTGGTCGACACATTATTGTGAATTCTAATATATATTCTCTTTTGGCATCAAGATGAAGCAGGTTCAGCCATGGTTGGCGATGGCTTTGTCAGTGAACGTTAACTCGGTATATGAATCTCCATTTAGTAAATTTAAAATTTCATTATTATCATTAAATACACATCTAATTAATGTGATATTATATAAATTATGTATTATTATAGTCCTATTGGGTTTATAATCACTTCCAACATGGTAATCTTAATGCGAGTGCATGCTTCCTGATCAGAGATCTGAAAAAAAGGCCCTATGACATGTTTTTGAGGGGCATGGTGTGAGGTGATGGAAGAGATATGTAAAAACATGGATATTTTTCACTAAAATTTTATTACTATCATTATTATTTTTATTTATACAATTATACTAATTGACCTGGCTCAATAGGGGTCTATTTTAATGCAGTTTTCTAACATGAAATGTCATCTATTTTGTTATTTTGCTCTATTATCCTATGAACTATTAATTAATTATGTTATATTTTTGTTGTTATTATCCATTTATGACTATGATTAAAAATGTAATAATCTCCCCTTTTTTACTTTAGACCCTATCATCTAGTTAGAAATCTCTTATATATAGGGAGGCGTGAATCACCTTATATTACACATTGTCTTGAACTAAATGTTTTTGGTCAGGGTGCTACAACTTTAAATCCTAATCCCATAATATTAATCATTCTATTCATTTACATAGGTAGTTTTATTTATATATACCCTACTTTTTTACATGATTATTACATCATTTTAAATATAGACTCTATAAAAGCATTATACAACAAGGGTCTAAATGTTTAGTGTATTGGGGAAATTTGGTTCATTGAAAATATCCACATAATAAATAATAATCTTTATTTTATTAATTTTTAATAGATTTGTATTACCTATATTGTTATTCTTAGTACAATTATTCACCTGAGGAATTACATCAAAAGATGGGGTGACCTAAAAGACCACTAAGAGGATGAATAAGAGACATTAAAAATGGGTGTGCATAAACAAAATCATCAAAACATTAGAAAATGATCATCATCATAATCATTATTGTAATAATTGGATCAAGGAAAATAATTTGGAAAATAATTAAAAGGAAACAACATGTCTTAGTGGTCAACTACCACACATACTTATGAAAAAATATAGCAAAATTTTCACGCATACTATTTGTAAATCATCAAAACATCATCATTATGAACATTGATAACATCATTTTCTAATATATTTCACTTTATTTCATGAGATACATCACATTAACTAATAAATTGGAGTTCTACAAAATTATGGGCACACCCATCAAATCATAAAATTTTACAAAATCATAATTACCAAATATAACTCATATCAACCATGGACATAAAATAACACATGGAATGAAATGGGTTTCATGATTATTTAATAAATCATAAACTCATGAATAAACATTGGGGTTTTAATAATGGAATATCATAATGTTATAATAATCATACATCTTGGGTGAATAATAAGCAATATTAAGAGAAGTAAAAGATGTGTTTTATGAATGAAGAGTCCTTTTAGAAAAATCAATGAATTTTTCATAAAACAGGATTTTAAGAATATATATCCCTTAAAATATTGGAATGTAAAAATTTATTTATATTTAAGGAACATCCATACTAAAAATGGAGTGGAAGAGGATAAACCCAAAGAAAGAGAGTTGTGTTTGAGAATCACCTAACAATATGTTTGAAAGTTATCTTAACTTTAATATCATGGATAATCAAATTAGATTCATTAATTAGTAAATAAAAAACCTATTATATATGTATTTTATTCATTATAATTTTAAAAAGGTACTTGGTGTCCATTATGTTGTGTAATAGATTTCAATTCCATCATACTGAGAATGCTTGTTTTGTTCGCCTTCATAAACGGTTCACTTTTATATATATATATCAATGTTCTTATAAAATGAGGATAATTATATTGAACTGAGATTATACTTTTTAAATTATCTTATATAAGATTTAATTATATTATATATCATTTTATCTATGATATTATGATGAATCATTAAATAAATTGTTTATTATAATGATATAATACATTTTGGAGAAATTTACAACCATTATGATCTTATATCATCGTGGTTATATATATTTAGGTTCTATAAAATTTTATAACTTATAATATGTACAATAAAATCTTATTTATTGATAATAATTATTTTAAAAACATCCTTGAAAGAGGTAGTGAAAAATGAAAACATATTTTCCATGGTGGCGGTAAATCTACACACCACATATGATATTTTCATTTTTAGAATCAATGGAAAAGGGAAGATATTTGAAGATGATTTATAAAATTTAAAATAATAAAATTTTAGTATATAAAATATAATGTAGTTATCATTCCACATGGATAAGTTCATTATAGGAGATGAAGAGAAAATAAATGAAATTGAAAAAAAATTAATGGAAGAAAAAAGATTTTATCTCTTGATTTTCTCGTCCATTAAAACCACCTTAGAGATAATTGGATAGTATTTTGATGAGGCCATGATATTTTAAACATAGGGGTGGGTATTTGAAATAGTATTGGGAAGATCTTGGATAGGATTCTAGGCTTATAAGGGGTGAGGAGAAGAGGTGGTGAGCAGTTGTATTTATATAGGAGGAGTGAGGTGTTTTATCATTATTTTTATTAATTAGTTTATTTTTTTTATCAAGACTATGAATATTTTGAACCTCATCACTAAATATATTAAATTAATAAATAATAGTTTGAAATTTTTCGCATACATCTGCCTTAAATAAAAAATGGGTCAAAAATTCATGTATTTAGCTTTTGTCGTAAATTAAAGTAATTTACTATTCCCAAAAAATTCAAGTATTTTAGAAAATTACCAAAAAAATATACCTAACAATTATTTGAATTGTTTAATTAAATATTTATCTTTATTTTATGAATATAATTTTATGGATATGAGATATTTAATTTTTAAATAAAATCATCATTTATTAAAAAATACAGATTTTTATAATTATAACTGATTTTATGACACTTTGAAAATAAATAACAGAGAAATAAAATTAGATTATAATCATAAGACACCAAAATATTAATTTATGAATCTATTTTTTATAATAAATTTAATTTTAAACCATTATATTAATTACAAAATATTAAATGAGCATTTATGTTTTACTAAAAAACAACAATTAATTTATCATGTTAAAAAATTTATTTACTAATACTGGTATATAATTATATAATATATTAATTCATAAGAAACCTTAATTTCATGAGATGTTACATTCTACCTCTTTATGAAATTTAACCCTTGAAATTTAATTTTATATTCTATGGTGAAAACTTGTGTGGGTACTTCGCCTTCATTATTTTATATGGTTCCCATGTTAACTCTTTGTACTTATGCTTTTTCCATAGATGTAACACCCCATGAAATTACTATAATTTCATTTCTTTATAATTATATCTTTTATGTCATTTTTTCTTTATAGGTATGACCAAATTAACCTTATGTAATGCTCAATAATGAGTTGGCCTGCGTTACATGCAAGAATCAGTTTTACCAAACAACAATATATTGACAAAACATTATTATTTTATATAATATGTAACCTAAAGGTTAAATTTGTGGTTATGAAAATTATTAACTAAATTTTAGATTTTATATATTTTATATAATTTTAACATTCATATTATGTATTTTATATACATGATATAAGAAAGGATTCAATTTTTTGGATAAAATAAGTAATATTTTAATTTTTTCCCATTTTGATGGCAGAACCAATTTAAATATAATCCTTGTAACATTAAAATATTATACATATAAATTTAAACATATTATTTGTAAACGAGATATAAAAATTTACTTTGGATGAATTTTTCATATATTTTTGATAGGTTTTACGTTTTGAGAAATAGTTAAAATACACTCAATTTTAATTGAAAACAACTTTTTTCAACAAAATATTTTATTATGATAAATTATATTATTAAATATATTTAATCTATAAGTAGAATGTTTTTATCATTTCATATAATTTTGGTCATTTGAAATATTTTTTCCATGAATTTCGATTTAAAATCATTTGAATCTTTTGAAATGTTTAAACTTTTAAAACCCCATTTTTCATTCCGAAAAAGGTGTTGATTTTAAAATTAATTACTGAATAAAAAATGTTTTCAATTTTGAAAAATGGATTCCATATTTGGAATAAATGGGTCCAAATTAGGTAAATAGGCTATTTTTATTATTTGTCATTATGAATAGTAACTTTAGTAATTTTTTATTACCGCAGTTAAGGGTAAATCATGTAATTAGAGGTAAAAATATTATTATAATTACTCTAAATCTTATACTAATTTTATTTGATATGTTTTTTTCGACCAAAATAATCCTTGGGTCGATTTTTGGGACCACTTGGAGCCACTTGGTTGACTTTAATATAATTATAATATATATTTCAAGGAAAACAAATTTTGTTATACAATTGTTTTTAACAAGTAAAATATTTTTAATATAATAAAATATAAGTGATACTATATAATATAAATAGTAGTTATAAATCGAAAATGTTTATCCACATTATGGTAATTTATTTATAATTATATAAAAAATGTTATTAAATTAAATGGTGAAATAATGATGATGTATTAATTGATTGATTAAAGGATAAATCAATTAAATGATATTAATAATATCAAAATAAAAATAATATGACTTACTCGGTGATATAAAATAATTTTTAGATAAAATATAAATGTTATTTACCTATTTTATGTATTGGTTAAAATATATCCTGTGGGTTTTATATTTTTTAAAAATTAAAAAATATTGAATAATATCAAAATTGATATAAATGATGCTTTAAAATAACTAATATTTTATTAAATGATATTAAATTATTAAAAATATATAATTCATCCAATATGACTATTATAATATCATATATATCACAATAATCTATTTTTAGTCAATTAATGGACACTTGTCAATGAAAATGACATAGATATTATTAAAATCAAGGAATGTGACCAAATGTCACACTCTCATTTCGTATAAGTATAATAGTTTAAATATAGAGATAACCTAGTGATAAATTAGGTCATGACGAGTATATAGATATATAAATGAATTATCTACATCATATTATTATATTTATTATATTTATTGAATAAATAATTCCTATAAATAATGACACAGTAGTGAGGATGTAATTATTTTATTAATAGAGATGTCAAATAAATGATTTTATAAATATTAAATTAAATTAAATTTATATAATTGTGGTGATACAAGAATATTTTAGGAGTTTATGACATGTTATTAGTATATTAACTGATTTCTTGAAGTTATCTTTTTCTTTGAATTTTATTTAATGTCTTAGCAATGAATAATGTCAAAATTGACAATATTAATATTTTATAAGAATATAATTTTATTATATTATTTAAAAATCATAAAAATATTTAAAAATTAAAATGTGGCAAATAAAAGGTCTAACAGGTCATAAGGTGTCAATTTATGGAAAATTGACACTATATAAATAAATAATAATAACCATTTAATATTTAGAATATTATTACGAAAATAAATATTAAATATATTAATTAAGGATAAATCAAATTTAAAATGTTTAAAAATAAATAATAGTTGTCTAAAAATTATTTGATGAGAGTATTTTTACCAATAAAAATATTATATTCTATAAAATTTATATTTTAGTCATTTGGAATTGAAAATAAATTTATATTAATTTAATACTTTGAGAGTTTCTTAAAGTGCCCCTCACCACTCTTATAAAAGGGATGACATCCTTATCTTTTAATCATACCTCTAAATAACTTTGGCTATAAAAAATCCTACCCACATATCATCAAAATATCATTCACTATATCCTAGTGTCCATAATTTTGGTATAATTACAACCTATGGTGTCATTTTCTCAAAATCAAAAGGACCACTCGAGGAAGAGGTAATTGTTTTACAAATTTAAATCAATTTTTTTCTTCTTCTACATCCTCTTCCTATATTTCTTCCATAATAAATAAATATCTTGAGTAAAATATAAGTTTTTAGATGTCATTATGATTATGTTCAACCATATTACTCCTTTCATCAATCATACGAATAACAATATCACCATGCATGCGTAAGAAAAGATTATTGTCTTCACGTAGTGGTGAAATTTTTTATTCCACACTACATTATTTGGATTGGTATAATGATGAGTATAATGGATATAAATAATGAACATAACATGATAATTATTATGTATAATTAATATACCATCCAATTCATTACCATTTAACCATCAAGGGAATGATATCGTCGCTCGTGCATCCGTACGACCAACCATCTCCACAACGCGGTGATATTCAATCTCCACGTTAACCATTAAGGAATTATTATGAAATTTATATTATGAGTAAAATAATAATAATGAAATTAAAATCATTTTGGATATTAATCAAATACATAGTATTCATAACAAACACGAGTTACCTGAAAAAAGGAATGGGAAAACAAAGTGGTTAATAACTAAAACAATGGTAATACTAAAATATTATTAAGAAAATGTTATAATAGGATCATATTTGATATCATAAATATATATTCGGTTATAGTATAATTTAATAACAAACTTTAACCATTAAATAGGAGGTTAATTCACCCTCGACTAAAGGAAATTACAAGGTAAGGGTTAATTTTGAAATCTCATTATTATTTGAGATAGATTATATGTAAGTATCTACTGAGACATGTTTATCATCCATTTCCATGATTCAAAAATTTATTTCAAAATATTATCCACTATTTTTTAAAGTCTTATTTACCCATTTTTTACTTTTTATTAAATGTTTTAAAAATAATCATTCAATCATTTCCCAAATGAGGTACTTTATGACCTTTTTTACAAATTAAGGAATGAATTTTTTTTAACATATATGACATGAGTGTATATTTTCCACTGTTATGACGCCTCAAAATTATGAAGCATCCCTTACACTCATATAATTTTATTTTCAAAATAAATGTTTTGTTTTATAGTTGTGAATATTTTAAATGATTTCAATGTTAAAAAGGGATATTTTTCTCATATAATTTTAATGATTTTGTAAGATTATTTTCATCTATTTCCACATATTATGTTGAATTTTATGATTATTTGAGGGTGATTTAGTGTGATAAAATCTTATATGTTGTATTAATGTTTTTATGAAATATTTGACTGTGATTTTGATATTTTAAGACCATTCGTGGTTTATGGTTAAAGTATTAATATTTTGTATTCTATATTTAAAATGAATGTTTATGTTATGTTTAACCATTTTTATATGAGGAATGCATTGGACAAAGTAAGTGAAGTTTGGGGCCCACTATATCCCCTCGAGGCATCGTTAGGTCTCAAGAGACAAACTAGTGTCTTGGAAAGAGGCATTGATAGTATGTTTTTGCACGGTCTTGGCACGAGGCCTTAATGATAAAGTTATGATGTACGAAATTAAGAATTTCCTCATTATGAGATTATTTATTGATATTAAATGTGATTATTCAGCTAGTAGAATATGCAAGTGAAGGTTTAAATGGAATTATTTAACTTATTCATGGAATATTATTTGGAATATTTTCTTAAAACGCATTTGTTTCCCCTTTATACCATAACTTAAAATTTTAATCTTATTTATGATAGATTCTACTATATTGTCAAACCTTACTGAGAATTTGAACTCACCCCTTTATTATTTTTTTCATTAGGATTACAAGATGTGTTTTATGATTGTTTTGTAGGGTTGATATTGGAAAATAATGGAGTTTTAAAAAATTACTTATGTTTTATTTTATTTTTTGAAATGTAATATAATGTTCATGTTTGTAATCTATTTTCCAAGACTGCTAAACTGGTCAGTCCTTCGAGAATGGATTCCTTGTAATCATGAAAATTTATTAAAATAATGTAGAAGATCTGGGCATCTAGGGTCGGGGAGTTACAGTTGGTATCAAATGAACATAATAAATAACCTTGGAGATTAGATTTAGAAAATATAGATTAAGAAACATAACCCTATGATAGATATTGAGGATAAATAAAGTATACAATATCATCCTTTATATTTTAGTAATGGATTGCCTAGGTTAAGCCTAAGGAAAAAATGGATTTAGTAGAAGATTACACCACATAGAGATACTATAAATGATTCTTCATAACTACATCACTATGATTAGTGTTTCCCGTATTATTCGTTATGTTTTGGTCAATGGGTAGAATCAACAAGGTTATACAAGTAATAGTTATATTACTAATGTAACGCCCCGACCCCAGTTACCCAGTGTCGGTGCATTATTACATAACATTGGCATGATCACAAGAAAGATCAAATCTCGAAAGACCGATTGGTTTAGTAGCCTTGGAAACACTAGATATATTCATAAGTTTTACATTAAATCATAAAATGAAAAACTACTACAATAACATAATGTCTCCATAATCCACACTCATATCCCCACATAATATCCCTACAGGTCATTCTTAATTTACTTCTTCACTTCCTGGGAAAAATAAAACATAGAAAAGGGGTGAGCTCAAATGCCCAGTAAGGATAACAATATAGCGGAAACTTTCATAAATAAGAATAAACATTTAAGGCAATGCATTACTAAAACAAAAGCCTTTTAAACTTGAACTTCAGCATAGTATGGCAAAAGTAAATTGAAATAATTCCATTTACTTATTCACATGGATATTCTACTAATCGAATAATCACATGCAAAAATCAATAACCACTTTCATAATGTTGGAATGCATAATGCCAGACTATCATAACCACATATCCAAGGCCTCGTGCCAAGACTACAAATAATATTTTGTCAAGGCCTTGTGCCAAGACACTAGTTTGTCTCATGAGACCTACCGATGCATCGAGGAGCTATAGCGGGCTCCACCCGTCACATATTAAGTCCAATGCATTCCCATATGAAAAGGTTTAAACATAACATAAACATTCGTATTAAAACTAGCATACGAAATGTCAATACTTTCACCATAAACTATGAATGGTATAAAAATAGCACATCCATAGTCAAACATATCACAAAACCTTCAATACAATATAGAAGTTTTGTATCATAATAAATTAACTTCAAATAATCTTAAAATCCATCAAAAGATGTTGACATAGATGAAATAAAAATTCTTTTTAAAGAAATATCTCATTTTATTTTGAAATAATTTAAGATCCATATAAAATAAAACATTTTCTTTGAAAATATTCTTATAATCTTGTAAGGGAAACTTTGAAGATTTTATAACGGTGGAAAATAGCCGCACCCGCCGTATAAGTTAAAAAAACATTCTTACCTTAATTCTGTCGAAAAGGTTGAAAAGGACCTTGTTTTGAAAACGACCGAAATATTCCTTTATAAACCACTTATAAAAGTCAAAAATGGTATAAATGACTTTAACTCATATTCTAGTAAATAGTAAAAATGTTTTGAAATGCATTTTTAAGAAACATGGATGTGGATGATAAAGAGATCCCAGTAGATTATTACGTATAAACAACCTTGGATAATGAAGAGGTTGTAAAGTAAACCCTTACCTTGTACTTTTCCTTGGTTGGGGTAGGTTAACCTCCTGTATAATGGTGAAATAGTTGTTATTAAATTATACAAGAATCATATATATTAATATGATATCATATATGATCTTTTAACATTGATTTGTTAATAATATCTTAGAATTATCGTTGTTTCGGGAGTTAACTTACTCATTTTATTTTATATGTTTTGTTACATAAGCCATGGTTGTTGTATCTTATTCATATCCAGAATGATATCCAGTCCTTAAACATCATTTTTAAATCATCAAATGATAATTATACTTGAATGGATACGATGGAGAATGAATCTCATCGCGTTCGTGGAGACGGTAGTCCGTACGTACGCACGAGCGACAATATCATTCTTTTGATATTAAAATAATATATAAATGGATGGTATATCATATATACAGAATCATTAACATGTCATATTTATTATTTACATGAGTTACACATCATTATTATACCCATCCAAATAATATTATATTGAATAACAATTACACCACGACGTGGAGACGGTAAGCCGTACGTACGCACGTATGGTGACATGTTATTCAAAGGGTGGATAGAATACTGAATATGATTGTAACATATTTATAATAACATCACAGTATATGTGAGATACTGGAGTTATAATTTTAGAATGGTAAGAACAAAGGAAGAAGAAGTGGAAGAAGAAATGAACTTGGAGAAGGGTGGTGAAATCATTACCTCTTCTTCGGGTTCTTCCTTTTGATTTGATCAAAATGGCTCCATAGGTTGGCTTTCTGATCAAACTAAGGCCTCTAGGTTGTAGTGAGGGATTTTGGGAGAGTATGTGGGCAGAGTTTGGCCGAACCAAAAGGCTTTTAAGGTGTGAAGAAATGAGAAGGAGGAGTGCCCTTTTATAAGAGGGGTGAGGGGCACCTTTGGAAAAGCTAGAAATATTAATTTATAATAAATTCATATTCGGTTTCTAATGGATCCAAAGTTTATTATTCAAAGGTTAAGGTGGAGATATGTCTAAAACCACTCAACCAATAGAATTTAGATAGGTTTTGGTACTTATATTAACATTATCTTTAAGTATTAACTCTAAGTTAATTAGTTTCACTTTTACAATGTCTCTTTGTATTTTTATATAATATGGTTAATAAACTTACTATATACATCCAAGAGACCCCCAAGTGGTACATTAATGATGAACCTATCATGATATAAGTCTCTTGGCCTAACCTTAGATTTTTAGGAATTTAATATCAATTAATAATATAATATTTGTTTTAAGAACTCTTTTATGTCAATTTTGACACTATTCAATAGTTGATTTTTGTGAAACTCATAACAGATTGATTACTTCGAAAAAAGTCAATTACATCAATCCTAATATATCATATTATCCTAGAAAATTAGTTTAATTCATTAAAAGTTTCATATTATATTTATTTGGGTATTTATAATATCAATTATTTTAATTTTTCACTATTATAGTAATTACTGCATCATCATTGTGTCATAAATAAAATACATTATTTAATGTATAAAAATTATAAATAAAATATCATTATCTAGGAAATCTTTTTATCTTTCTAATGAATATTTATAATCTAAAATCCAACTTATATAACCCTATGTAACAATTGTTTTTCTAAAAGATATATGCTTGTGTCATTTTTGTATTCATTTTGACTTAATTAAAATAAAGTGTCATTATCACTTACAAGTGGATCCATGGGGTCCCCAAATCGACCCAAAGATTCCCATGGTCGACAATGTAACAACCAATAGGGTTAAGACACGTTTAGGGTAATTTAGTATTATTATAATATTATTTTTTTAACCCTTATTTATCGGATTTACCCTTAACCATGGTAAATAAAATATTTACCGCAGTAATTATTCAAAATGTCTAAAAATAAAAGTTACCTATTTACACAATTTGAACATCCTGATTCCAAATATGGAATCCATTTTCCTAAAGTCTAAACACAGAAGTGGCAGAAATTAATTTAAAATTAATTCCCGCTGTCAAAACAAAAAGCGTGTTCTTAAGAGATAATAACTGTCAAAAGATTGACACTTGTTTATGTTCGGTTTAATTGTAAAATTATGTCCAATGACCAACATTATATTAAAAGGTAAAAATATATTCTAAATATAATTTAAATCCACTAAAATTTATAATTTATCACTATTAATTATTTTGATTAAAAAAGTTGTTTTTAATTAAAATTTAGTAATTTTCACTATTCATCAAAATATGAAAGTTATCCGAAAAGTACCAAAATTTCACCTTAGGATAAATTCGATATTCTGAATCCAGAAATGAAGTCCATTTTAAAATATAAAATATATATAATTTCGAAAAGTAGGTCTTACTATCCATAACAGCTAGTTTGATTGGTTGTGGTGTGTGTTAAAACTCAAGGTTGCGTACAACACACGCTACTGTATTATTCAAAGAAAGCGTACCGTGGAAGCTTGGGATGTTTCATTTTAAATTTTTGATGTCCCCATTTAGTCAAAAAGTTTAAAATATTGTATTTAAAAAGGGTTCACTATTAAAAGTTGATAAAAGTGAAATACTGAAAATGAATTTGTTCTTGCATTATATCTAAGAAACTCATAATATGGATTCTAAAATTATAAGGATTATATAAAGTTTAAAATTCAGATAATACTATTTATAACCTCTTTTGAATGGATTTTTTTTTGTAAGTCATGGTGTTATTGAACTCGGTGTTGCGTGTAGTGCAAGTTATTGAATTATTTTGATGAAATAACACATTATGAATTCTTGGGGTGTTACATTCTCCCCTCCTTCAATAAATTGCGTCCTCGCAATTTGAAATTGTTCTTCGAAAATAAAAGGTTGAAAGTAGATAATATATTTGTGGGAAACCCACATCAGAAATTGGGTTACTAAAATTTAGTCTTAATATGAGGAAAAGAGAAATCAAAGGGTCACCACCAAATTATGATCTCGATTAGGAGAACATTGGTGGCAATTAGAGACATATAATTGGAGGAAAAACTTAAATATTTATAGGTATTGATTGAGGTCATCAATCACAAACAAGTGTAAAATTTAGGTCCTTAAATTCATCAATCTATGATGATTTGAAATACCATCGGTTCAACAAAACATAGGGTATTAGGATAACACATTTTTGACATTTAAAAATATCTTAGTTGAAAGCCCACATCGAAAAATGAATTAATGAGGCCTCTATTTATAATAAAGAGTCGAAAGTATGAAGATTACCGAAAATAACACATACTAGGGTTCCATGTAGGAAAATATGGATATGGAAGAAAAATATAACCATCAATTATCTGATGGAGAGTGGTAGAGAACATGGCTATGAAAAGGCCAACAATCCCAAAGCCATAAATTAGTGATGATTTAAGGTACCATCTAGGAAAACATTTTTGTTCTAAGTTTCTTTTCTTAATGTTGAGGAATTTATTTATGAGATTGGATAAGATCATAAGGAGATATACTTACTTTATAATTAGAGTTTTATCCATTAATAAATTTCTACCACAAACTCATCTTTCACTCTAAAAGATAATAGAATGTAAAAAATTCTATTTACACTATTCATATAGGGTTCCAAAATAAAAGAATTTATAATTAATCTACAAGATCTTTTAATAAAAACTAAATTATTTAATCTAGGACATCTCGTGGGCCAGTGGTAGGTGATACAACCTTGTCGCCCTTCAGTTGCGGGTTCAAGTCTCGCAGCCTTTCCAGACGCGACGGGTTGCCGCCCGACCTCCGGGTTGTCCTTTTATGGCAATCCAAAATAATCCAAACTAGAACTATCCAAAATACTTCTGTCCAAACTCACAGTCCAACATTTATAAGGAAGGTAAACATAATATAGATCCTTTTTACCCCGTAATAGAATATGAATACCTTCATCATGTATTACCATATTCCTTATTGATTACATTCATGCTCCCCTATTCCATATAGAATGCTGGATATACTTCATTAATCCAAAAATGTTTTAAACCCCAACAATGATGGAATATACAAATCATTAATTAGTTCCAAGGTAGTCAAGAATATCCAATATAATTTATCCAAAACAATCACATATTAATCCAAAATCACTACCTTAGTATCAGAACTATATTATGATTTATCATTCTCTCAACCATATATTTTCCAAAAATTTATCCTGCTATTGAGTCAATTTTCTTTGTTCCACATAATCTCAAGTCCTTAATGAAATAGTACTGTAGTACAATCCTTATATACTCCATAATTATTATAACAAGTACATTGTTGATACAACACTCAATTGACATAATCAACATAAGAACTCTAATCATTCCTCTTCATCTGTGGTAGTATCATAACTTGGTTATTATCCAATAAAATCATTTGCGGCATAGTCTGATGACTGGGACATAGGTTCGCGTAGTGTCCAAACTCCTTGCAAATGAAGCATTGTACATTTAAAACCATTTTCTTACCCTTGCAGTCACGTACTTTGTGCCCTTTTCCTCCACACTTATAACAAACTCCCATTCCTTTCAGGCAAGTTCCAGGGTGTTTCTTTCCACAGTTACCACATATGGGAAACTTATTCTTTTCCCTCTTCCCTTTATCCATCTTTCTATCTTCCATCCTTTTCTTCTCTTGCTTCCCTTTAAAGCCATAGGACTCAGTAAACTCTTTACATATCTTATCAACACATGATATTATTTCTTCATATGATGATAATAAATGGGAGACTATTTCTCTTATAAATTCTAGCTTAAGACCATGAAAGATATGATCCTTCCTTCTCTTTGAATCATGTGTATTTCTGGAGTTCTCATTCCTTCTACTGGGCACCATTTCTATACCATGGCATAAACTAGATCAGTTTATGAATCAAAACACATAATCCCATACTTATAAAACACTTAACATAAATTGAACTATTTATGGATATAATCCATAATCATAAAAATGTTTTCTTTGAGGAAGTATATACTCATAAACCCTTCATAATGATTTGTAAATAAAATGAGAGTTATCCTAAGCATATCCCCCGGGAGTGTCGTAACCAAGAGTGCAGCAAGGCCCGTTTTCGTGCACCAGTTCCCGTTCGAGTCTAGCTCAAAGCAGTGTTTTTGGGTTTTACCCCTAGGTACATCTATGCCAGAGCCGCCTCTACCTGCTCGTATCCAGACAGGGATTTATTGCTCGGAAAACTCACAAAATCTCTACAATACCAAAATTCTAGGAAGTTCTTCTATACTAATCCTCAAAGTTCATCTTAGGTCTACGTGCTCTAATCAGAGTTTATCTAAATCTAGCTTCCAAGGTTTGTACTAAACTTCCTTTGATACCAACTGTAACGCCCCGAACCCAGTTACCCAGAGTCGGTGCATTATTACATAACATTGGCATGATCACAAGAAAGATCAAATCTCAAAAGACCGATTGGTTTAGTAGCCTTGGAAACACTAGATATATTCATAAGTTTTACATTACATCATAAAATGAAAAACTACTACAATAACATAATGTCTCCATAATCCACACTCATATCCCCACATAATATCCCTGCAGGTCATTCATAATTTACTTCTTCACTTCCTGGGAAAAATAAAACATAGAAAAGGGGTGAGCTCAAATGCCCAGTAAGGATAACAATATAGCGGAAACTTTCATAAATAAGAATAAACATTTAAGGCAATGCATTACTAAAACAAAAGCCTTTTAAAATTGAACATCAACATAGTATGGCAAAATTAAAATGAAATAATGCCATTTACTTATTCATATGGATATTCTACTAATCGAATAATCACATCCAAAAATCAATAACCACTTTCATAATGTTGGAATGCATAATGCCAGACTATCATAACCACATAGCCAAGGCCTCGTGCCAAGACTACAAATAAGATTTTGTCAAGGCATTGTGCCAAGACACTAGTTTGTCTCATGATACCTACCGATGCATCGAGGAGCTATAGCGGGCTCCACCCGTAACATATTAAGTCCAATGCATTCCCATATGAAAAGGTTTAAACATAACATAAACATTCGTATTAAAACTAGCATACGAAATGTCAATACTTTCACCAAAAACTATGAATGGTATAAAAATAGCACATCCATAGTCAAACATATCACAAAACCTTCAATACAATATAGAAGTTTTGTATCATAATAAATTAACTTCAAATAATCTTAAAATCCATCAAAAGATGTTGACATAGATGAAATCAAAATTCTTTTACAGAAATATCTCCTTTTATTTTGAAATAATTTAAGATCCATATAAAATAAAACATTTTCTTTGAAAATATTCTTATAAGCTTGTAAGGGAAACTTTGAAGATTTTATAACGGTGGAAAATAGCCGCACCTGCCGTATAAGTTAAAAAAAACATTCTTACCTTAATTCTGTCAAAAAGGTTAAAAAGGACCTTGTTTTGAAAACGACTGAAAGATTCCTTTATAAACCACTTATAAAAGTCAAAAAGGGTATAAATGACTTTAACTCATATTCTAGTAAATAGTAAAAATGTTTTGAAATGCATTTTTAAGAAACATGGATGTGGATGATAAAGAGATCCCAGTAGATTATTACGTATAAACAACCATGGATAATGAAGAGGTTGTAAAGTAAACACTTACCTTGTACTTTTCCTTGGTTGGGGTAGGTTAACCTCCTGTATAATGGTGAAATAGTTGTTATTAAATTATACAAGAATCATATATATTAATATGATATCATATATGATCTTTTAACATTGATTTGTTAATAATATCTTAGAATTATCGTTGTTTCGGGAGTTAACTTACTCATTTTCTTTTATATGTTTTGTTACATAAGCCATGGTTGTTGTATCTTATTCATATCCAGAATGATATCCAGTCCTTAAACATCATTTTTAAATCATCAAATGATAATTATACTTGAATGGATACGATGGAGAATGAATCTCATCGCGTTCGTGGAGACGGTAGTCCGTACGTACGCACGAGCGACAATATCATTATTTTGATATTAAAATAATATATAAATGGATGGTATATCATATATACAGAATCATTAACATGTTATATTTATTATTTACATGAGTTACACATCATTATTATACCCATCCAAATAATATTATATTGAATAACAATTACACCACGACGTGGAGACGGTAAGCCGTACGTACGCACGTATGGTGACATGTTATTCAAAGGGTGGATAGAATACTGAATATGATTGTACCATATTTATAAAAACATCACAGTATATGTGAGATACTGGAGTTATTATTTTAGAATGGTAAGAACAAAGGAAGAAGAAGTGGAAGAAGAAATGAACTTGGAGAAGGGTGGTGAAATCATTACCTCTTCTTCGGGTTCTTCCTTTTGATTTGATCAAAAGGGCTCCTTAGGTTGGCTTTCTGATCAAACTAAGGCCTCTAGGTTGTAGTGAGGGATGGTGGGAGAGTATTTGGGCAGAGTTTGGCCGAACCAAAAGGCTTTTATGGTGTGAAGAAATGAGAAGGAGGAGTGCCCTTTTATAAGAGGGGTGAGGGGCACCTTTGGAAAAGCTAGAAATATTAATTTATAATAAATTCATATTCGGTTTCTAATGGCTCCAAAGTTGATTATTCAAAGGTTAAGGTGGGGATAGGTCGAAAACCACTCAACCAATAGAATTTAGACAGGTTTGGGTACTTATATTAACCTTATCTTTAAGTATTAACTCTAAGTTAATTAGTTTCACTTTTACAATGTCTCTTTGTATTTTTATATAATATGGTTAATAAACTTACTATATACATCCAAGAGACCCCCAAGTGGTACATTAATGATGAACCTATCATGATATAAGTCTCTTGGCCGAACCTTAGATTTTTAGGAATTTAATATCAATTAATAATATAATATTTGTTTTAAGAACTCTTTTATGTCAATTTTGACACTATTCAATAGTTGATTTTTGTGAAACTCATAACAGATTGATTACTTCTAACAAAGTACATTAAATCAATCATAATATATCATATTATCCTAGAAAATTAGTTTAATTCATTAAAAGTTTCATATTATATTTATTTGGGTATTTATAATATCAATTATTTTAATTTTTCACTATTATAGTAATTACTGCATCATCATTGTTTCATAAATAAAATAAATTATTTAATGTCTAAAAATTATAAATAAAATATCATTATGTAGGAAATCTTGTTATCTTTCTAATGAATATTTATAATCTAAAATCTAACTTATATAACCCTATGTAACAATTGTTTTTATAAAATATATATGCTTGTGTCATTTTTGTATTCATTTTGACTTAATTAAAATAAAGTGTCATTATCACTTACAAGTGGATCCATGGGGTCCCAAAATTGACCCAAAGATGCCCATGGTCGACCATGTAACAACCAATAGGGTTAAGACACGTTTTAGGGTAATTTAGTATTATTATAATATTATTTGTTTAACCCTTATTTACCGGATTTACCCTTAACCATGGTAAATAAAATATTTACCGCAGTAATTATTCAAAATGTATAAAAATAAAAGTTACCTATTTACACAATTCGAACATCCGGATTCCAAATATGGAATCCATTTTACTAAATTCTAAACACAGAAGTGGAAGAAATTAATTTAAAATTAATTCCCGCTGTCAAAACAAAAAGCGTGTTTTTAAGAGATAATAACTATCAAAAGATTGACACTTGTTTATGTTCGGTTTAATTGTAAAATTATGTCCAATGACCAACATTATATTAAAAGGTAAAAATATATTCTAAATATAATTTAAATCCACTCAAATTCATAATTTATCACTATTAATTATTTTGATTAAAAAAGTTGTTTTTAATTAAAATTTAGTAATTTTCACTATTCATCAAAATATGAAAGTTATCCGAAAAGTACAAAAATTTCACCTTAGGCTAAATTCGATATTCTGAATCCAGAAATGAAGTCCATTTTAAAATATAAAATATATATAATTTCGAAAAGTAGGTCTTACTATTCATAACGGCTAGTTTGATTGGTTGTGGTGTGTGTTAAAACTCAAGGTTGCGTACAACACACGCTACTGTATTATTCAAAGAAAGCGTACCGTGGAAGCTTGGGATGTTTCATTTTAAATTTTTGATGTCCCCATTTAGTCAAAAAGTTTAAAATATTGTATTTAAAAAGGGTTCACTATTAAAAGTTGATAAAAGTGAAATACTGAAAATGAATTTGTTCTTGCATTATATCTAAGAAACTCATAATATGGATTCTAAAATTATAAGGATTATATAAAGTTTAAAATTCAGATAATACTATTCATAACCTCTTTTGAATGGATTTTTTTTGTAAGTCAAGGTGTGATTGAACTCGGTGTTGCGTGTAGTGCAAATTATTGAATTATTTTGAATAAATAACACATTATGAATTCTTGGGGTGTTACAACTAATAATTAAGAGACTTAAAAATATAAATGAGATGATATAGGTATTAAGAAATATGATGATGAATTGTATTTAATGTTTTAAGAGTGATGTTGAAGTGTATTTAATGGTTCAAGAACCAGTCGAAGGGAACTTGCAATGATCAACACCTACAATCATATAATCTATTTGGGACAAATAGAATGAACCAAATAGGATGTGTGACTAAATCCAAGTAGGCAACCACCCAAGATCTATTCCGATCAATCTATGAATATATATATATATATATATATATAATAGTAAGTGTACAATAGTGTAAATTGTAATCTATAAGACACTCAAAAGTAAATATTTATACTAGTAAGATCAAAAGATATCTCAATAGACCATAAAAGAAAGTACAAGTGAAGTTCAAATCCAAGATTTTCATTTGGTTTGGTAGATGCATCATATTCCATTCTATTTTATTATTCAATTCAAAAACAGATCCCATTCATCAAATTAGGTCTCTCTCAAAACATATTAACAATAATTAAACCCTCACCCATAGGAATAAAAAACCCCTACCCGCAGGCATAAGAAAACATCACCTAGAGGCATAAAAAAACATAACCCTCAAGAAAAGAAAAACCTCACCCCCATGCATAGGAAACCCAAAGAAAAATAATCCCGTTTATACCAGAAAGTACCAACCCTGTATATCTTGGATTTTGAAATACTCACATAGTCCAAATTTAGAACAACAAACATGTAAATTAAACTATTACATGGCTTCCACAATTTTAAACTCACATTGGAAGATTTCATACAAAGAAATACATGTGATTTAGACTATTAAATAGTTTAAAAATAATGAACTCACATGGAACATAAAATATATGAATCATATCATGGAATATAATCCATTATAGGTCTTGAAAATTTATATACTCACGTGGGAAGTTTAACAGTTGGGGAAAAAAATTCCAATTGTGTTAAACCAATCATAGGAATAACATGGGTAAAAATTCAAAAACAACCTTTCCAAGTCCTTAACTAATTAAATTTAAATTATACTACTTTTAATTTATTACTAACATCAATTCATTTTAAACAACCCATAAAAGGAAACAAAGTAACTCTCATAGGCATCCTTGGACAAACGACAATAAAAGGTCATTCCAAGGGAAACAGACCCATGGGGTGTCCCTTAATCAATGCTGACAATCTCAAACATTCCTTAAATCATTTAATCAATCACCTATTCTACATTAGTAAATATAAAAATTAAATTGTTATCAATGATATTCCCAATAAATTTGGTTTGTGGCACTCTGACATATATATTCCACTCAACCACAAGCGAAGGTCACAAGACCACCTACGTCATATTTTACGAGTATCATCTTCTAGTTTCATTGTCTAATTCAATCTAGAATGATTTAGACATACAAAAAGAGGTAAAAATACCAAGTTATGACAAATCTTTTGATATAAAAAATCATGATGAATGACTCAAGAGGAATTGAGAATTTATCGATTGGGATCAAACACCTCCATGGTGATCGAATCGTAGTTTGGACAGAGATTTGGGGGGAGATATTAGGTTTAGTTATACTAGTTCATGATACGGGAGATTCCTTATATACTAATGAAAAATGGAAATCAAAATTCCCTATTTAACAAATATAATGAAAAGTACATGGCATGTAATGGAAACTACACGTCGTGTCCATAATGATCCTGTCCAGACCATGACATGGCATGTACTGGGATATACATGGAATGTACCCAAATTACATGGAATGTACATGAAATACAGTGTGTGAAACTAAGTTTTTTCACGTAACATGCCAACATCCAGTCCTTTACATATTTTCTTCCTTTATTCCATGTATAACAGTTATAGATAAGATCCAGACCTTAAAGGAATAACCAAGTTCTTACAGACTCCCCCTTAATGAAATTCATCCCTGAATTGCGCTTCCAAGGGTGGTAAATGAAAAATTGAGAAAAAAATCCAACCACTATGATTGTACATCAATCTACCTCTCCTTGGACTCATTGTGTACCCAACCATGCTGTCATAACACTTGTAAAAATTGAATAGACTGTCCATAAAGAAACTTCATACTACGATACACAATTTATATTGGATGCTCCTAAAAGGACACATCAACCTGAATTTCAATATCCTTTGGTTGAAAAGTGAGAGATTGGTCTAGAATGTAATGTCACAACTAAGAAACATGGAATATGTTGTACATATCCCAGTAACACTGTCTAACTATAATCAAAATGGAACTAACTATACTCTCTCCAAAATATTGAACGATCGAAATATATTGGTGAAATTTTTCCCTATCTCATGATCCTCTTGTGTTCCATCCTCAGGGAAACGTGTATGAAAACTCAGTCCCTAACCTTGAACTCTCGAGGTCATCTATTGTGATCGAAAAAAGGACTTATTAATGAGACTGCATAGTAGTCATCCTCTTCTGAATCACCTAAACTAGTTCAGTGGTCTCTTACACAAGATGAGGACCCAAAATAGATGCCTCTCCTACCTCCAGGAAACACTGGGGTGATTGGCATGGCCTTACGTACAAATCCTTATATAGTGCCATCTTAATTGTATCCTAGAAGCTATTGTTACTGGAGAACTCAAATGGGGCATGTGTGTCTCCCAAGAACCACTGAACTTCAGGATGCCTGCCCAATGCATGACCTCTACCACCTAAATCAAGCAACCTGATTTACCATTTGTCTAGTGATGGTAAGATATTACCCAAAAAACCAATGTTACCAGCACCCTATATAGCCTTTTCTAGAAATGAGAACTAAACTAGGAATTTTTATTTGAAATGTTGGAGTGCAAGACCCCGTACAATCGTACAATCCCACAGGTGTACAACCTCCCAATCTCATTAACACTTTTGGTATCCTTGATCTCCATGAATGAAAAGTGAAACCTTCATGGGATAATCATTAAAAACATATAGGAAATCATTACCAAGACACCTCCACTTCTCGAAACCTCTAAATATCACACCCCTGATCGTTCTACCAACAATACTAGTGTGTGTTCCCTTAACAGGGAGAATCCAAACACAACGGAGGTCAAAAAAGAGGCCTTTTGAGAAGAATGGTCGAACCATAAAACAACTGGTCATGTGATCTTACATTGAAGGGCATTTCATACTTTTACATCACACAAACCTTATACTGGAAGAGTATTCAAACTAGTTTCCTTGAACAATACATAAAGAACACGAATGATAATGTGTCAACCATCACATGATGAGTATTCTATGAATAAACCAACATAGATGGTCAATGTATTATAATAGAACAAAGTTCATTCTCCCAAGGCACCACATGCTCATAATAATCACATTCACAAAATCCCAGACCCATCCCTCTATGACACTCATTTGTCAAACCATTAGTTGATCATTTAAGAATATTGTGCCACAACACGATATAAAGTGCAATTCCATATCCATCCCATTGGAATGATTACCCATTTTTAAGAATCACAACCATTTCTGACTAAATGTTTGAGATACCCTCAGATTCGTCAACTAGGATTCCAAAGAACACACTATGGTGGTTCAAACTCCCCACACCAAGTGAGACTTTAGTGCAAGGCCAAAAGTCCACATAAGATCACTGACTGAACCTAGAGTGGCATCCTTCTGGAGATTAGGTCAAGGAAATTGGATGGAATATAGAGTCTTTTCAAGTAGTCCCTATATGAAAACTGAATAATCAATCTAGATTAACCAAGACACATTTAAAACCATGCATCAAGAACACAACGAATAAATAGATCATGAATGATCTCAACAACATTGAACTATAGCACATGCTATAACTGGTGCTCTCTAAGTGAATCTAAGATGATGTCAAGATAGGGGACATTCTTATCTCTTAAGGAAGATAACACTACAATGATTTCAAGGATTACCATGAAATGACAGCTGAACCACCACTGGTTGACCCCCTAAAAGAAACTCGGCTTAACTTGCTGACACATCATCATTTAACTGACCATAATGCCTTTATCCCAAGGAATTTTTGTGATCAATTATGCTTAACCACTAAGGTCCATCCATGATCATTGGTTCCTCATATAATCTGCCCACAATATCAAAATGCAAAAACATCATGCTTACATGAAATCATCAACATGAAATAAGACCCGTAAGCCTCAAAGCATAAAAAATGACCATTTATGAATGGCCATTGATTGGGATCCTTCTACCTGAAAGGACACATTTTAACAGAATACACATGATTCTTTCTACCTAGTTGTTTCTTATATGTTGAGAAGAAAGAACATCTACACTCAAAGTATCTAATTCAGAAATAACTTAAACACATGTGTGTCATTCCATGAACCACAACCACCACATCACATCACATGGTATGAAAGCTGTAATTAAACCGACCGACATGTCAGAACACCCATTTCCATGAAATTCCTCCAATGTGGTGGTAAAAACATTGTTCCATAATGCTTTGGTTATTACACTCTGGATATAACCTGAGAACATACACAACATCTCAAAGTTCAACAATTTAACTAAACACAACAACTCGTTTCAATGCTTAACACTCGACATGTACCACATATGTCGACATATACTACCCTGAGTTACCCAGAGAAAACAAAACATTTTGGGTACTATTCATAGGATATCCACCATATGAATGTGAGTACCAGATGGATCATGTAGGAACTTTTTCAAAACCACATCATCTATACAAGTATTTATACCGATGATATTGTACTAAGTCTCCCATCACTTGGGGAATGAGTGATTCACATGAGCTACTAAGTAAATGTCCATTCATGGGGCATGAAAATATACTAACCCTATAATTCCATAATGCTTGTTCCCATATCAAGGGTCAATATTCAACCAAGCTCATAGCTCAAAAGCACAGATATGAAAATAGGATAGGTCAACACCTTCCTCTAAATACTCACCCCCTATACATTCCCCATGGGACAGGTCTAGGTGTCAAACAAAGAAAGATACAACCAAAATCCTACCATGAAGGTCGGTTTTGGTCAAGTCAAACACTGAGAGTCATCCTACTGAGGATCCTCCAAGAAAACATGAGTAAAGAAATCCTACATGGTATCTAGAGCTAAAAAGATAAGGGAGTAATCCTACATGGGATCCTTGAACAATAAATAACAAAGGCATCCTACAATAGGGGATCCTCACAAATGGTACATAGGAGAGGGATCCCATAGAGACTCTCTAGATTTGAATTTAACAGAAGGGATCCATATGTAAATCCTTAAATGCAACTGGTCTCATGGCCTCATGGGATAGAAGGGCACATCTCATATAGAAAATGTACTCAACTACAAAATGTCTTGAGATATGGCTCCCAGCCAATCTCAAATCATAGGTCTCATCTAGCCAGGTTCAAAGAACAAACTAATAATTCACACTCTACTATAAATTTTATTAGACCACTGGAATGATAAATAGATGAAGAACCCCCCACCCCCAGTTGGATTGAAATTCACAAAAACAACCATTAGGAGTCCCTCAAACGCTCCATGGGTTTCACCATCACGATATATGTGGAAAACATCTATTAAATATTACTCGTAGGTCCAAAATGAATAAAATGTGGGTAAAATTAGAAAAGACCCTCAAAGGATACCAAACGATTAGTACACAGCGTGTAGAAACCATACATGGAATGTACCCTCTGGTTCTCACATGGTCATGTACTCCTGCCGGCCTGGGCATGTGAACACCCAAGGTACACGACATGTAGGAATGGTACACTGTGTATAGGAATGGTAAATTGTGTGTACTTATGTATCCCAACCTAGCCATTTTCTTTGACACGACCTGGATTCACATGGGGACTTCATGTGTTAAAGTACATGGTGAGTACCGAAAGTACACGACCATGTAATTTTCCGAGAACATTATTCAGTTTTATTTCTTACACGGATCGACACATGGTTAGCTACCACATAACATGTACTTAGAGTACATAGTGTGTACATGAAAATGATTTTTTTCTAGAATAGAAGAACACATGGAATGTCTTCCTAGCATCACATGTTTTGTTGTCTGGTGTTCCGAGCTGTAAACATATGAAACATCCCTGAAACCCCAATTTTTGTAAATTAAACGAATGATATTCAAAATTAAAATCCATGGGGGATATAATCCCCATGAATCAATGTTTGGAATCATCATATGGTAAATAATAACACAAATTATAATTTTCTATTCTCGAAGGGCATTCCAATGGTATACCAAAATTCCGATCTATGAGGCCCTATACATCTCAGGGAACAATGTTTGGAATTCGTCCAATTTGAACCGTAATAAGTACCAATACACTTATAACAATAGTAAACATATCTATCGTCGTACCTATCCCAATTTCATGAATATCTAGAATGGTATCTATCGAAACAACATGAAATCACTAATTATCTCTAAATTGCATGAAAAGAATTAATGGTATGTGATTTATAATATGTGTCTATACGAATCATGATATAGAAAACCCTCATCACATTGGGTTCCAACAAAAAATTACCACCAAGATATCAATAATAACTGCACAAAACATGTTCATTACCCATTTGTGAAATCGAATCAACTATAACTAATCAAAAACTGAAAAAATACAATTCGATCAAGGAAATTTGGATTTTCATTGTACGCGGGGTAGCTACTCCCAGGAATCGATTAATACAAAATCCAATTGAATTTATATCAGTTTCTATCATTGAAGAACAATAAAGAACACCAGAAAAGTACCTCCTATGATACCACTTTGTAACATCCTAGATCTGTATGCCACTCAACTGGTTCCCTGTACCTGGTTAGCCACATGGTCTCAAGGGAATTTACCCAAATGATTGAGGTTTCGGACATGTAGCGAGGGCCTAGGGTGTGATAGTGGGGAAACTATGTTGTCATTTCTAGAGTGTAACATAGACGAATCAATAATAATACAACAGAGGAAATAGAAAACATCATACAGATGAAATATATATTGTAATACTGATAAGAGATATATCCAATAATTATTCCATACCAAATTTTATGTGGCATGTTATGTTCTATGAACATAGCCAAGAAAGGTGCACTGCAAAAATACACAATATATTCTCTAAAATACCAAAAGAAACAATGGAATCTAAGAAGCATCAGAAGCCTCGGCTCAGTCCCATGACCTTTTTCTCATAGAAAACATAATAAGAACCAGTAGAATCGTGTTTTACCTGATCAAAACCTTCAGTGATTTAATATATGGGGTCCCAAAAGCATGACCCAAATAGGGTGGGAGACTAAATCCTAGTACGCAACAACCCATGCTCTGTGCAGATCCATCTGTGAATATATATATATATATATATATATATCCAAAAATGTACAATAGTGTAAGTAGTGAATTGGAAGATACTTAAAAGTAAATAGTTCTATAAGTAAGCATAAAAGATGTCATAAGCAAGTATATGTGTATACTGAATCCAAGTTTGTGTTTTGTCTTGGCAGATGCGTCATATGTCATTCCAGATCATTATTCAATTGAAAATTTTAACTCTTCCATTAAATTATGGCTCACTCACGACTAAGTAATAATATGTAAACCCTTTTCATTAGGTATAACAAATATCCTCCCACAAGAATAGTATAAACTCACCCATAGAAATAGAAAAACCTCTCCTTCATGCATAGAAAAACATCTAAAGTTTGAAGAGATAAACAAAACCAAAATCATCCCATATAAATAAGTAGGGACCATACTCATATGGATTTTCCTGTCAAATACTAACATGGGATTAATTTATAACAAAAAACATGTAAATTAAATGATTACATGGATTCCCCAACTATAAACTCAAAAGAGATGATATCATAACAAGAAAAACATTAGACATAGACTATTACACAGTTTAACAATAATGAACTCACATTGCACATATAATATAAGAACCCTATCAAGTAATCTAAACCATTACATGACTTAAACATTTATATACTGACATGGGATGTTTAAAAATTGGAGAAAGACATTCCAATGTACTTAAACCAAGCTTAGGCATAACTCGGGTCAAGGGACAAAACAACCATCTCATGTACATAGATAATTTAATTACAATTCAAAAACTCATATGAGTCTCATAATCTAACATTGGCCTCTAATTCAAGATATAATGATGTAGATCTATAAAATGAGGTAAAATTATCAATGTATGATAACATTATTTATATAAGTAATCATGAATAATAGATAAAGAGTAATCCAGAGATTACCGATTAGGTTCAAATGCCTCCGACGGTGATAAAATCAGAGTTCAGATGAAGATTTTAGAGGGAGAAATTAGGTCATGCCCTGCTAGTTCATAGGGCGGGTGACACCTTCTATCCAAATGAAAAAATAAGACGCTATTTCATGATTTTAAAAATAAAAATGAATGTACATGGAATTTATTTGAAACTACACACTGTGTCTATACAGATCTTGTGCAAACCATGACATGGTGTGTTCTGGGAAGTACACAGTGTGAACCCTTAGTACAAAACATGTTCTTGGAAATACAAGGTGTGTAAAACCCAACTATGTCCTGTAACAGGCCTACGTCCAGCCCTTGACCTATTTTACTTTTTTACACCATGTATAACCCAACAGACAAGATCCAAACCTTAATAGAAGAACCGGGTTCTTACAAGGCATTTACTAGATAAAGGAAATAATTTTGTGCCTTATGATTTATCAAAAGTTTTTCATAGGTGAAAAATTAAATTTTATCATTCATTTCTAGGTGCATGGGATGATGTGAAAATACATTGAATCACAACCAAAGGTTAACATTGATGGAATCCGGTAATTTGTTTTGAGTTCTTATCTAGATAGTAAAATAATCACTAAAATATAAGAAATTTTTTTATAAAACTTGTGTTATCCTATTACCTTATGTTTTTTTAAAATGAATATCTTTTAAATAAAAATATATTTATGGAATTGAGACCTTGAATTTTCCATTGATTGTTCACTAGTTTGTGATTAATGACCTAAATCACTCCCTATAAATATTTAAAGTTTTCCTCTATGTGTGTATCTCTACATGCCACTAATGTTCTCCTATTTGAAAGCCTAATATAGTGGTGAACTTCAAATTTACCTTTCCCTCTTATTAAGAGTATATTTAATTAATCCTTTTTTAGATGGGGTATTTCATGAAATTTGTTTTTAAATGTAAAACCCCTATTTTTTGATTCCGAGTTTAAATTGTGAGGACACAATTTATTGAAGGAGGGGAATATGTAGTACCCCAAGAATTTAAAACATTTTCATTTCAGAATAATTTAATTTTTTCCATGCTTTATTTATATGAAACACCATGATAATCTTATTCTACACACAACAATAAGTTGGCTTCCGTTACTAGAAAAGACTAGTTTTATGTACAACAATATATTAATAAAATATTATTATTTAATATAATATATAATGTAGACCTTAAATTAGCCGTTATAAATTGTATTAACTCCATTTTAAATTTTATATATTCAATATAATTTTATAATTCATCTTAGGTATTTTGTAGACAAGTTATAAGAAAATATTTTATTTTTCTAATAAAAAATTATCTTTAAAAAAAAGTAGTTTTGCTTCCTTTTTATTGCACAACCATATTAAATATTGTTTTTGAAACTTTTATATATTATAATTTAAAAAATAAAATTCTTCATTCAAATTGGGATATAAAAATTTACTTTGGATGAATTTTCGGTATTTTTCTAACCATTAATTTGTTTTGATGAATAATAAAAATATACTATATTTTAATTGCTATCAACTTTTTTAATAATAATAATTTTGTTGATAAATTATATTATTTAATAGTTTCAATGTAAAAAAATAATATATTTTTATCAATAATATAATTTTGGTCATTGTCATTAAATTTTAAATTAATGTCAATGTAAAAATATTTCAATCTTTTTCAATGTTTTAACTTTTAAAAACCCGTTTTTCATTCCGACAATGGGATTATTTTTATAGTGAATTACTGAAACATCTATGTTTTGAATTTCGAAAATTTTATTCCTTATTTTTAGTCATTGGGTCCAAATTATGTAAATATGGTTCTTTTATTTTTGGGATTATTAATAGTAACTTAAGTAATTTTTTTATTACCACGGTTAAGGGTATCTCATGTAATTAAATCTGAACATAATTTTCTAATTATCATAACACTTGTCTTAATTTCATTGGGTAAATGTGATGAGACCAAAATCTTCCTTAGGATGATTTTTGGGGCCACTTGGAGCCACATGGATGACTTTAATATACTTATAATATTGTATTTTTTGAAAATCCAATTGTCTTATACTTTTATTTTTAACGAGTAAAAAAATTTTAATATAATTTTATATCAGTTATATTGTAGACTATAAATTGTAATTTGAAATCAAAATTTTTTATCTACATTATGGTAATTAATTTATAATTTTATAAATTAAATATTCATATTAAATTGTGACACGATGATGATGTAGTAATTAATTTATTAATAGAAGAATCAATTAAATGATATAAATAATATTAAAATAAATATAATATTACTTAGTAAATGATATCCAAGAATTTTATATATAAATTATTCATGTTATTGAGGTAGTGAAATTAATGTTTCAAAGCCAAAATGTTGGTTTTATATTTTATAATAATTAACATATTGAATTGTATCAAAATTTAAATAAATGATACTTTAAAATAAAAAATATTTTATGAAATAATAAAAAAATCATAAAAATTTATAATTAGGAAAAATGAAATGAATAATATCAAATATATCATAATTATCAATTTTGAATCAATTATGTTACACTTGTCCATCAAAATTTCATAAATATTATTAAAATAAAAAATGGTACAAAATGTCACACTCTCATTTCATATAAGTAAAATAATTTTAATATAGGGATAAACAAGATAAAAATTTGATAATGAATAGTACATGGAAAACTAAAATAATTTTCTACATCATAGAAATTTATTGATTGTATTTAGAGACTAAATATTTACCATAAATAATGACACAATAGTGAGGATGTAATTATTTTATTAATAGAAATATCAAATAAATGATTTTATAAATATAAAAATAAATATAATTTGACATAATTGAGGTGATATAAGAATTTTATTGGTGGATATGACATGTTAAAAGTAAAATATATAATTTGTTTTTTCTGAATTTATCTTTCTGTTTGTATTTTTTTAATTTTAAATGAATGAATAGTGTAAAAATTGGCACTATTGATATTTTATAAAACTATAAATTTATTAAATTATTCAAAAATCATAAAAATAATTAAAAATTAAAAAATGATAATTATAAGGTATAAAATTTCATAAAGGGTCCATTAATGGATAATTGAAACAATATAGGTAATTATTTATAGACGTTCAAATTGTAGAATATTATTACAATAATTATAATTAAATAGATTAATTAATGATAAAGAAAAATGATAATGTTTAAAATGAATTGAAAAAATTTATAAATTTTATTTTATGAGATTATTTCAACCAATACACATCATATATTATAAATAATTCACTATGAAGTCATCTTGAATTGAAAATTAATTTATGTTAATTTAATACTTTGTGAGTTTCTTAATGTTCCCCTCACCTCTATCATAAAAGGGAACCTCTCCTTATCTTTTAATCACATCTCTAATGAAATTTTTTATTCCAAGACCTACCTAGTTATTTTCCCATACTATGTCACTATATCCTAGTGTCCATCATTTAGGAATAATGCCAACGTATGGAGTCCTTATGTTCAAATCAAAAGAAGAGACTCGAAGAAGAGGTAATTGTTATACCATTTAGACTCAATTTCATTCTTCTTATACATTCTCATCCTATAGTGTTTCCACAATAAAGAAATAAATCATGTATAATATATATCTTGTGATTTTATTATGATTATTGATCAACCATACAACTCTTTTTATATATCATATGAATAAAAATATCACCATGTGTGTGTACGTACGACTTACCGTCTCCATGCCATGGTGTAATTTTTTATTCAACAATTCATTATTTATATGTGTATAATAATTTGTATTATATATATATATAATGAATATAACATGTTAATTATTCTTTAAAATTAATATAATATCCAATTACATACCATTTAACCATCAAGGGAATGATATCGTCACTCGTACGTATGTACGACCTACTGTCTCCACAATGTAATGAGATTAAATCTCCATGTTAATAGTCCTAGAATGACTATAAAACATATATTATGTGTAAAAATAATAATTATTAACTTAATATCATTATTTATAAGTATAAAATACATCATATTAATAAAAAAATAAGATTTACGTGACAAAAAATGAATGGGAAAACGAAGCAGGTAACAACCGAAACAATAGTAATACTAAAATATTATTAACAAAATGATATAAGAGGATCATATATAATATAATAAATGATTATTTGGTTCTTTTATAATTTAATAACATAATTTCACCATTATACATGAGGTTAACTCACCATAAAATAATTCAATGTACAAGGTAAGTGTTAATTTCCCAATCTCATTATTAACCGAGATAATTTATACGTAAGTATCTACTAGGACAACTTTATCATCCCTGTCAATGTTTCTGAAAATGTATTTCAAAATATTAAGGACTAATTTTTAAATTCATTTTCCCCCATGTTTGATTTTCTCTTATTTTAATTGAATGGAATCATTCCATCATTTTCTAAAAGTGGAACTTTATGACCTTTTTGACAAATTATGGAAATAATGTTTTTTTGACTCATACGACGTGAAGCGATTTTTTCTACCATTAAGAAACCATAAAATTTTTAAGCTTCTCTTCCAATATTACAAGGTTATTTTCAAAATAGATTTTTTCTTTTATAATTGCGTGGATTTTAAATTATTTCAATATAAAAAGGGATATTTCAATATAAAATTTATTAGTTTGTAAGATTATTTTCATCTTATGTCCACATCCTTTATTTGATATTATGATTAATTACGGTTGATTTACTATGATACAATATTTCTTATTTTTACCATGTTTTTATGATATTTCTGACTATAGATGTGCTATTTTGATACTATTCATGGTTTATCGTTAAAGTATTGACATTTTGTTTGTTAGTTTTAATATGAATGACTATGTTATCTTTCACCTTTTTCATATGAGAAATGAATTGGACATAATAAGTGATAGGTTGGGCCTTTTGTATCCCCCAGGTGCATCATTATGTCTCCTGAGAAAAACTATTGTCTTGGCATGAGGACTTGATGGTATGGTTTTGTATGGTCTGGTCACATGGCATTTACTGTATGGTTTTGATGTCTGAAATTATTTGTTTCCTCATTATGTGATATTTTATTGATATTATGTGTGATTATCCAGATATCTTAATATCTATGTTAATGTTTAAATGGAATAATTGGGTTTATTAATTACATATTATGCTAGATATTACGTTTAAAAGGATTGTGTTTCACTTTAATACCATTCCTTAAAATATTATTCTTATTTATGATAGCTTCCTCTTTGTTGTTTAACCTTACTAAGAATCTATGATCACTCCTTTCTTATGTTTTTACCTGGATGCCAATAAGTGTTTTATGTTTTCATTGTAGGGTTAAGATTATAAAATAATGGATTTCTCACTAAATTATGTATTAGGTATTTTTTTGTTTTGAATTGTAATGCCATGTTTATTAATTTGATTTATTTTCCAAGACTATTAACTGATTGGATAGTGAGATTAGATTCCTTCTTATCATGCCAATATATTAAAATAATACAATACCTTTAGGCATATAGGGTTTGAGTCATTACAATAGTACTTTGACCTGGTGAGTAGTCTTATTTTGTAGAAATTCATATATATGGTCTAAGATCTTCACTGGCTTCTCCTCGTAAGAGAGATAATTATCCAACTGTGTGAACTCTGGATTTAGTAAATGCAAGGGTTCTGGTATTTATTGCCTTAATTGGGATACATGGAATATATTACATAGTTGAAACATGGTTGGTGGAAGTGCTAGTTGATAGGCCACAAATCCAGAACGATCAAGAATCTCAAAGGGCATTATGTACTGGGGACTTAGATTTCCCTTCCCTACAAATCTCACAATACTCTCCTATAGAGATATGTGGAGGAACACAATGTCTCTAAACTCAAACTCTAGGTCTCATTAATGATTATCTGCATAGCTCATCTACCTACATTGGTCAACATTGATGTGTCTTTGAATGGTTCTCACAATTTCCACCATTTCATCAACCATTTTAGGTTATAATATCTTATGCTCACTGAATTCATCCAAGTATTCAACTATTCTGATTGTTTTTTATTAAATAGATTCATATGTATCCATTTGAATTCTTGAGTGGAAAATTTTATTGTAAGAGAATTTGACCGAAGGAAGATGTTGGTCCCATCCTCCTATGAAGTTCATAGAAAATTACCATAACATGTATTCCTATGTATGAAAACTCCACTCAAATTGGACATCTATTTGAGGATGATAAGATGTATCGTAATTCAGTTGGGTGATTAGATCATGTTAGATAATTTTCTAGAACTTTAAATTTAATCTAGGATCTCGATCGGATACAATAGATTGTGGTACTCCATGCAACCATACCACTTCTGTAATGTATATCCATATAAGATGATCTAGGTATAAGTACCCTCGTATTGCGATAAAGATATCCATCTTTGTAAGAAAATCCATAACAACCCATATAGAATTTTCTTCTCAAGCTGTGTTCTGATGTTTGGTGACAATTTCCATGGTAATTGATTCCCATTTCAATATAGGTATGGTAATGGTTTCATCATCCCCTTACACTTTTATCTTTCAACATTCACTTTTGTACATACCAAGCATCTTTATGTATATTATATGATATCTTTCTTTATGTTCTCCAACCAATAGTGCTCTCAGAGATCTTGATACATCATTTTAATCTTTAGGTGAATAGGGAAGGGAGATCTATGTGCTTCATTAAGAAGATGTTTCTCTATATCTAGATTGTATGGTACACATAGTAATGAACCAAATCAAACAATAGTTTCCTCATCAATTTATTACTTTGAGGATTTATCCTTTTTAATAGCTTCCACCATATTCTGAACTTCCATTTCATTTTGTTGACCATCCTTTATACTCTCTATGAGGTATGGTTGAGAAGTAATTCGAGAAAGGATTTATAGTGTTCATTACCTAATAATTCCCATATCTATCCTTTTCAATTCTAAATAAGGTTGGATCCTTCTCATTTCTCATCTTTTAATTTTTTTTCAGAACCTTTCTACATATAATATCTACAACTTTAATCTATTTTCTAAGATGGTAGTGGATTGATTAGTCATAATATTTGATGGGATATAACCATCTCCACTTGTCAATATCATGATCATTCTATGTGAATTTATTTTGACTCTTTTATGATCAGGATATATTTCACATTTCACCCCATAGAGGTAATGCCACTAGATTTTCAACATGAAGATTAGGGTTTCCAACTCCATTTCATGTCTTGGATAGTTTTGAACATGGATTTTAGTCTTATTTTATGTGTAGGCTATCACATTTTCATATTCATGTGTACAAAACCAAATCCCATCAATCAAGACTAATTTTATACCACAATGAGTACCCCACCTTTCATAAGTGTGAGTACTGAAGTGATGAAATTCCTTTTTTTATCATTTTGAAGCATTCTTCACATTCATAGGCTAAAGAATGCATTTCTCCTTTCAGAGTCATCTTTTTTAGTGGGTTTGAGAATCATAAGAAGTTCATTACAAATATCTAGTAATATTCATCTAGGCCTAGGAAACAATATGTCTCCATGAGAGATTTTGGTTTAGGATTCCCTTTGATTTCCATTGAATTAAAAGGGACCACAGATATTCCTATACTTGTGATTATATTAACTAATAATGATATTACCTCCATCGAAAACTCATGTTTATTATACGTTGTGTAAATATTCTCCCTTTGAAAAGACTTTAGCATAGTATTCAAATATTCCACATGTTCCCACATACTCTTGGATTAAACCCAATATCATTAATAAATAGAACAATTTTTTTTAGGAAATCTCTAAAGTAACAATTCATTAATTTAATGAATATTTCATGACTATTAGTGAGTCTAAAGGGAAACGATCTCAACTCATAGTGTCTATAATTCATTCTAGATTTATTCTTGGGAAGATATTCCATCATCACCTTTAATTAGTGATATCCCTACCGAATTTCCACGTTAGAAAAATAGTTTTCCCAAAGTAGCCGATTAAAAAATTAATATACCCATGGAAGGGGATACTTGGTCTTTATCATGTTTTTTTATCCCTTTATAATCAATACAGATGCACATTAATCTATCCTTCTTCCTGATGAATAGTACACACACACCCCTGGTGAATAACTTGGGAATATAAAACCCTTTTCTTGATTCTCTTGTGGTATATCCTTTAGTAACTCGAAAAAAATTGTTGACATTCTATAAGGTTTCTTAGATATATAATTATATACAAGAATATGCTAACTGAAGAACTCAACCACTCAGTCTAGGAGAAGATAAAGAAATTCTTTGGGGTACACATTAGTGTAGTCCCTCATAATGGGAATGTATTTAAGTATGATTCTATCCTTTTTATCAATCATTTGAGCTAGATATAATTTTTTATAAGGAACTAATATCCAAACTTTTGATGATGGATCATAATAAGATTCATCCTTCTCTTTACACTTGTACATAACTGGAGGATGACTCAGAATGTGAAGAGTGATATATATTTCTTAATATTTGATGTCCTATTTTTATAAATATTGCTAAAATATTCAATATATATCATCAAACATAACCACAGGAAGTAATAAAAATATTTTTTGGGGTGTTTAGTTGACAAAAAGTAGGTGGGGAGGAGTTATATACTTTGGATTCAATAATTTCCACATTTTTCCTCTCACATATAACTCTACCTCCATATTTTAGGTTGTTTATGAATTGTTCTACCAATCATGAAATATTTGAAAGAATGCACGGAACCAGAATCAAATTGTATGTTCAATATTCTTGAATGAATAACCATTATACCTATCACCACATCATTATTGGGATATACCTCCTTAGAAGTGATACCATAGTATTTCACTTACTCCTTTATATTTTTTTGCTGTTGATACTGATTACCTTGAGGAATTGATGTTTTATGCACTTGTTTTCATAGTACCCTTTAAACCAATAATTTAAGCATTGAACCATTGGTGGTGCACTAATTTTTTCCACAAAAGTTTATAGCTTCCTTATATCTATTCAACATTCATGAGTTTGATGGCCTTCTCTTCTACACATGAAGAACATCCCAATCCCTTTGAGGTAATTCCCATGAAGTTTCATCCCACATTATTAACATGATAGTGCATGATATTTCTTTCCACCTTTATCATTATATTATCTATCTTGATACATTAATTTATTATATCCATATCCCAAAGGTGATTCTCTAAACTCTATTTCAACTTTTAGATCATGAAGAGAACTTATTAATGACTCCCAATGTCTCAAATTGCTATAGATTTTTTAGGTATGGTTTTAAACTAGTAAATAATATTTATATTTTTATATCATTGATGATAAAAACCCAATCATTACATAGAAATCATTCTGAAATTTTATTTGTAAATCGTGATAGATTCAAATTCCATTACCTAAAGCTATAAGATTTATCAGTCAATATTTTTACAATGAGTTTGAGGTAAATACTTGTTATGAAATGTTTTATTAAAGCTTACTTGTCCATCTATTTAATTTTTTTCATTTGGATTGGTGTTACTAATCAACCCCCACCATTGGTCGGTCTCTCGATCTAAAAGATAAATGGATAGGGTCACCTTATCCTTCTTAGAATAGTTATAAAAAAATATCTTTTGTATTGTGTTATCCCAACACCCTATGACTAGTGGAAATGAAAACCCACTAAACATAGTGGTTATTCCTGTATAAAATACTTGATAACTAGTTTTTCCCTCTTAGGGGAAGGCAGATGGTTGACATTATTTAGGTTATTGTTCATAGTTAAAGACATTTGGGTAAGAATTAGAATGTAATTTTGAACTCGACATACCGAGGAATTGGGGATATCATTTGGGAATTTGATGCATTTTCCTTCACATAGAATATTGTCTTGGTTCTCCCGTTTCCCAAAATATTTTAAAATAGAAAAGTTTTGAACAAAAAATAAGTCAATAAGTTATGAATAAATAATTTATTGATTAGTGAAAGTAACACTAATGAAATATCTTGTGAGATCCTTTGTTTTTAATTTTCCAAAAAAAATATTCAGTGCATACGTAAACATAGGCTCATATTTATGGGTTTTCACTAATGTTCTCCTGTTATAATTTCCAAATTAATTAAACTATTTTTCGAAACCAACTATAAAGACCCTACTTTTCCAAAATTATTATAACATAATTCTAAATATAAAAAACATAAAGTGTTACAGAACTAGGATACAATGGATTAGTGTCTTGGGAAAATTATTACTATACAAAACATTTACATAATATCAAGGAAACATTGTTAAATTCCTTTTGGTCTAGCTTCTTATTTGACCTTGTTTTCACCTAAGTGAAATTATTCGCCTAAAGTTATAAATCAAAACATGGGGTGATTTAAAAGCCCAGTACGAGGGTAAATAAGATAAATGAAACATGGGTGATCATGAACATTATCATTTTAACATAATAAAAGGATAATCATTATTATCATGAGAGGAAGCATTAGATAATGACAAGGATTATGGAAATGAATAGAAATGAAACCATATTTCTTAGTGGTCAACTACCACACATATTTGTGAAAAAATCTAGCATCATTATTACACATAACATTTGTGAATCATCACAGAATCATCATTGTGAAAAAGTATAGCATCATGTTCAAACATATTTCACATTATCTCATGAGATACATCATCTTCCCAATGAATTGGAGTGCTATATAACATCAGGATCACTCATCAAATCATAAAATTTACAAAATAATGTTTCCACATTTAATGTATATATATTTTCGACATGAAATATCCAATGTAAAGTATTGGGTTTCATGAGAATGTTATCAGGAATAAATTCATGAATAATGTTTCGAGTTACAAAAAGGGAATAACATAATGTTATTGGAATCATCAATCTTGAGTAAAGAAAAAATAGTATCATGAGAATAAAAAAATTTGTTTTTAGAAATAAGAGTTATTTAGAAAAATTATTGAATTTTTCAAAAAAAAATAGAAGAATGTATATCCCATAAAAGAAAATTTAAGTAAAATAATAAATGATATTTAAGGAGCATTAATAGAACATCTATACAGAATATAAAGTTAAAGAGGTGAAACCCCAAGAAAGAGAGTGGGGATAGAGAATCCCATTAACTTATGTCTAAATTCTATCTTAACTTTAATAGAATAGAAAATCAAATTATATTCATTAATTAATAAATAAATAACTTTTTATACTTGTACATGATTCATTATAATTATATTAAGTTAATTTATGGAAATTATGATGCGTTACAGAGCTCAAATCCATCGTTATAAGGATGTTGGGTTTGTTGGAATTCATGATCGGTTCGCTTTCATACATGTATGGAAGTTCATGTAAAATGAGGATAATTATAAAAAATTGGGATTATTTGTTATTAATGAACATCTATAAGATTAAATGGTATTAAATGTAATTTGGTTATATTATATAATGATAAATCATTAAATATATATTCAATGAAAATGATTTAATTTTTTTGGCGGATTTGTACGACCATTGGGATTTTATATCGTCATTTATATATATATAGGATCTAGTAAATTATATAAATTATAATATGTATAATAAAATTTTATTTAACCATAACACTAATATTATGAGTGGATTTGATATCGATAGTGAAAAATTAAAATGCACCATCCATGATGGCAGTGAATCGACACACTATAGATGATATTTTCATTTTTAGTATAAAAGGAAAAGGGAAGAGATTTAAAGATGAATTATTTGATGAACATAATAAAATTAAAGTATATAAAATATTCCAGATTTATCATGACCCATGGATAAGTGGATGTGATAGGAGGATAATAAAACAAATTAAATTGAGAAGAAATTAAAACAATAAAGAAAGGGGATGTTACCACATGATTTTCTCATCAGTTATTACCTTTTAGGGAAAGGGGTTTGGTCTTTTGATGATACCAAGGCCCCCTTCTTGTGTGGGAGTGTCTTGGAATGTGTGTTGGTAAGATAATAGATATTCTTAAGGGCTTATAAGGTGTGATGAGAATATGTGGTGAGGGTTGGTATTTATAGGGGAGGAGAGGTGTGTTTTCTAATTTATTTTATTCAATAGTTTTAATTTTGGCTCAAGGATATGAATAGTTTGAATCTTATCTATAAAAATATTAAATTAATTAAATATAGTTTTCTATTTTGGGCTTACATCATCCATACATCAACAATGCTAAAAAATCATGTATTTATCTTTTATCATAAATTATCATATTTTACTATTCACCAAAAATTCCCGTATTTTCTAAAATACCCAAAAAATAACCCAAACAAATTTTTGTTGTGTATAATTTAAAAATTAAATCCATTTTATGTAAACGAATTTCTATATATGTGTAATTTCATTTTTAATTATTGTCATCATATATTGAAAATATATCAATTTTAAATTTATATTCTATTTTATGAAAAATTCAAAATTTAATTAATGTCTCATAAAAATATATTATAATTATAAGAAACCAAAATATTAATTTATAAATCTATTTTTTGAAAATAGATTTTATTTTAATTCATTATATTAATTTTAAAACTATACAAAAATATTTATGTTATACAAAAAACTACACTTAATTAATCACGATAAAAAAATTATATATACTATGAAAAGATTATATCATATTGTCATTAATAAGATATGTGGATTTTATTTATATATTCATAGGTGAATTTGTTACTCTATTGGTTGAATTACTATTTCTATGGTTCATATTATTGTTTTGAAGGTCATGTTACTATTTCATCACTGTTGGTTCCTTATATTTTAGAAATACCTCTTATTTAATTAATTAATTATTTATATTGTTTTAGATTGGCTCTCTATGTGATTTTTTGTGATTTATAAATTATCGAAAAATTATAAAAACAGAGATTCAATTTTAAAAGTTATGGGTTGTTTCATTATATAAGTTTTAAATTATGATGAAGCTTAACATATCAACCATTAAATAATCCTCAAATAACTTCCAAACCATTAATGTTTTATAAATCCTACTATAATACTAAGTATAATGCCTCACGTATGTGTCTATCTCAATTACGTGATATAATGAAAATATATCCTTAAATAAATTCAGAATGAAATTTATGTTTTATTTTAAGAGAGTTGGGAAAAAATATTATCTGTAAAAACTTATAACTTATTCAAATAACATAAAATATTACAACTATATACAAGATATCCAGAATCATAACAAGTTTTATCATGTACCACAATTTATTCACACCATATATTCTCCTATAATAATTATATGTATTCTTTTTATTGTTAACCAGCGGAACTAGAAACATTATAATGTAGTGATCAAAAAATCATTTTAGGGGATAAATAATGAAATCAAAAAAATTACATTTGTAAGACGGGGGGGGGGGAATGACATAATAATTCAATAATATAAATATAATGATAAGTTCATGAGTTATAATATGATTATAATTACTTGAATAATAACATATATATGAGTGTATATAATAAAAAAATTATTCATAAGCATATCACCAAAGTTAAACAATAAGGTATCCTAATAAAAATATTAACCAGGATATTCACCAAGGTATCTTAAAACATTACCAAGGAATTCTACCATGGTATCATGAACAAGTTAAATCTAGAGATTAATTATTTTCCTAGTTAATTGAAGTTCTATTAGGGTGGAACATTAATATTATCACCGTTTAGTATAAAATATTACTATCGAATGATTCCATGGTAACATAGATGATTTAATCTCTAATAATTAATTCTAAACCTAATGTATTGGAGAGCCATTAGAGAACACCATTCATAAGCATATCATTTTATGTTTTAAATCAATACAATATCATAAAAAAGTATCATTTCAACCCATTAGTATGGGATGTGATATTTAAGAAAGGAAGTATCTAATCAATAAAACAATGTTACATCTATATATATACCCATAAATTATTTTAATGATGGGTATTCACAATAAAAAAATATGACAAGTAAAATCATAGAGTGATTTTAGAAGCATGATGAGTTTAAAAAGATAATATTTAATTGTATTAATGATTGATACTAGTATTCACTCATAAATATAAAATAATTGAGGTAGTACAAAATTTGTTATAAACACATGGAATAATAATTTTAAAAAAATAAAATGGATTAAAACAAGAAAATATAACATGGAAAATCATGGAGTAATTTTATCAACATAAGGAGTATATAAGAGGGATTTTGAAATGGGATTAATGAGAGAAAAAGGTATTAACCAATCAATTGGGAATTATTTTTATTTTAATCGATTATTATTAAAATATTGAATGATAATCACATGGAAATCAGATGAATTATAAAAAGGAATAACAAGCATCGCATAGAGAAGAGTGAGAATCATAGTGTGGATTCAGCATCACATCAGTTATAAAAAAGGGTTTATAAAATGGGTTTAATGAGGGATAATTTATTACCTCATCTATAGTGAATCATTTGGATAGTTAAGTATTAATTACCAACATCAAGAAGCATAATCAAAATAGAATCAATATAGTCTATTTCAATGTTAGTACTTGAATCAATATAAGAATAGAACCATTACCTTTCTAATTAGATTCTAAAATACAGTGAGGAATCCTTAGAAATGTGGGAACTACTTTGGAGGGATTTATAGATGGATAATAAATAAAACTGCTAGACAATTTAATTTGAGTATTAGAGGTATGAGTGAAGATCTTGGAGTAAAATCCCTTGGGTGAAAAGATGGGGTTTCCTTGGAAACTAATGTTAGTAAGGGGTAAGAATGGAATAACATGTGGTTAGGTAGATTTGGTGTGTTTGGTGAATTAGGTGGTGAAATTATTATGATATATATTGTTATTAATTTCCAACCTAAAATGTATTCCAGAAGGTCCATGTGTCAAAATAATTTAGAAAATTTTAAACCACATTAGATTACAAAGTTTTTAAACCTAATAATATTCATTAAATATTAATCATGATTATTATTTTATCAGTAAGAGCATAATATGAACCATCATACCAAATCAAATTCTAGTGAATCTTAATATTTAAATCATTAAACAAATTTTTTTTCTAACTATGCGAATATCTACATATAATTATAATATACCAGTTGTAGAAAACATTTTTTAAAAAAAGATGATATTTTAATCATAAGGCCTTCTTAATATTATTTATAAGAAAAAATAAAATAATAGAGTTCCAATTTTTTATATATGTATAAACATCATAGTATATTATTAATTTGATATAAGTCTATTTAATTTTAAAAAATATATTATATTTTAAAAAATATAATTCCTTAAAAATTTGTTGTTTTACCATGGTAACATATATTTACCCCAGTAATTAAATTTTATTCCCAAAAATTAAAATTACTATATTGAATAATTAAATCTTTTTGATAAAAAATTCTAAAATCCTATAAATTTCTTCAATGTCATAATGGGATAAAAAATTAATCTATTATCTTTATATATAATGCATAAATACATGTATTTACAAAATGTGTATTTTTATGCCACAAAATTATGTGTGCAAAAAAATTATCCATGCCAATGATTTTCATGATATATATTTGATTTTAATAAAAAAACATTATGTGGATTTTAATGAAATTAGAAACTAAAACTTACCAAAACAACATTTAATTTAAAGAATATACAAGAAACAATTTTATTTATTGAAAAATAGGAAATCATTTTATAACATGTTAAACAATGTTACATAGTAATTTAAAGCATATAAATTTACTTCTTAAAATAATATTTGATCAATTAAAAATGTTTTTTCTTGAATTTTTTTCCTGTAGAACAAAGTGTTTTCAAAAAAAATATATCTTCACTATCAAAACAAATACTTACTATTTTAGTAAATTAAAAAAAAGTCATATTAAGATAATTTTAACACTATATATTAAAAACATATTTTCATTTTTTCTAATTCAAATTATATAATAAATAATTTTTTTATGTTAATATAAAAATATAAATAGAGTTTTCTTTTATTGAAAATTATACATTTTGAACATTAAGTGTTTCTAACATTATTTCATATCAAATTTTCATATAAATAATGTGAATATAAAATTATAAAATTGTTTTCTTTAATTTATTAGGAAAAATTATACAACACATAAATGAAAAAATTCCATATAAAATGATACATTTATAAGAAAAAAAATCAATGAATAATAACTATTTACATTAGGAAAATTTAATTTTACCAATCCATTGATATTAATTTATTTAAATTAATTTTATAAATACATAGTGTAAAATGATAATAATTATAATGTTATTACTAATAAATAACACAAATATATATATATATACATATATAATATTTTAATATTAAATGTTTACATAATTTTTTATTATTCATTAATATTATTTTACATTTACTACTGAAAATAGACATATTTAGTATACCTATTAGATACATGTATATCCAATGCCCATATATCCAATTACAATGTATAGACCTAAAGATTGACGTACATGGAAATTACATTACTTTTGCGGAATACTTAATACATAATAAGAACCAACACTCAAGGATCGTAATAGTTTAGGTTCTTTGGAAACACGAAACATAATCTTCTAATCATGGTGAATGATCTTCAATATCTCCCATAAAGATCTTCCCCTTTTTGTTTCCTTACCTAAAACCTTTCTTTAAATCCTTTGGAAAAGAAAACATATAAAGGGTGAGCTCAAATTCTCAGTAAGGGTAAGCATGAATAAAATAAAACAAATCATATACAATTGAACTTAAAAACATGAACATAATGTTTAATCATCAAAATCTTGAGCAATGTCATAAATCATGGCCGTAAGTAAGGCATAGATCCTAATGAAACATCAATCATGATAAAATATCTTGGAAATAAAACTTGTAATTGAGGAAAAACATTAAGCACATGATATGATTTCCATAGTAGCCAAGGAATTGCTGCCAAGACCATCTTAGTGGACAAAGTCCCTTTCTCAATCGAGTTCACTCCTCGTTTCAGTCCGGTAACACTGAACAAGATTAACTTACCATTCCATCCATATCTATCTCAGGAGATATAAATCATTACCCAATGCATTGTAGGTAGATATAGGTCCCACCCATCTCATAATGAAATCTTTCTTTCATGTGCCAAAAAATCATAAATCATACATCTTATCATAATCCATGTAATAGAATGTGATTCTTAAACATCATGCCATCTTAACATAATCCATATAAAAAAATGGATACGATTTCATCATAAGAAGAATCAAACCATGAAAATAATGGATACATTATACGTGAAACATAAACATATTAAATAATGTCATTTCTAGTTGAAAAATTGTTTTGATAAAACACTTGAAACAAATTCTTGAGTAAAATACCCTTTCTTCTTCAAAATAATTTTCCTTTCACAAAATTCCCTGAAATATTAAAATAAAAGGGGTTTATCAAAAATAATCATGAAATCTTGTAGAGAAATATTAATGAAAATGAGGCGTTATGAAACCGTAAAAATCCGTTCATGCCGTATAAGTTAAAAATAACATTCTCCTCATACTTTTATCAGAAAAGTCAAAAAGTTCCTCGTGTGGTAAACAAAAGTATGATTCCTTTCATAACATGTGGTAAAATATAATAAATGGGTAAAAAAGGCCATTAAACATACATGGAAACATTTTTAGAAAATAGGGACATGGATGATAACAAAAACCACAGTAAATATTTACGAATAAACAATCTCAGATAAGAGCGAGATTGGAATAGTTATCCCTTACCTTACATCCGATATGCTTCATATGTATCTCAAAATACTGTATAATGATTTAAATAATCTCACTGACTTATTACAAAATCATATTCATTGTAATGGTATCATATATGGTTCACTTATGACTTTATATTACCTTTTCTTTTGTAAATTCCATGTTAAAGCAACATTTTGGGTAAAATCGTTTCATTTATCGTACGTGTTTCGAGTTGTTTTTCATTATATTTTTACTTATATACTGATTTAAATAATTATATAAGGTAAAAAATTATTTATATATAATATATATTCATCATATACATATATATATATGATAGATCGATAAATGGAATGAAATACACCATTCATGGAGACGGTAGGTCGTACGTACGAATGAACGCTATTTTCATTTCTTTATCGAATTGAATGGAAATAATTAGATGACATAAATATATATATACATAAAACCAGTATCATTATTATGTCATATATTACATTATTATTCATTATATATCCTTTATAATCATTCATGAATGGTTAACATGGAGAATGAATCTCATCGCGTCATGGAGACGGTAGTCCGTACGTACGCACGAGCGATGATATTATTCTCATGATCGTTGAATGGTATTTATGTTTATGTATAATACTTTAGAATAAATATCACTTTACAATAATAATATATAGTTATTTCTTTACACCATTATACCCATCCAAGTAAGGTGGGGGTCGAAAACAGATTACACCACGGTGTGGAGACGATATTCCGTACGTACGCACGCACGGTGATTTCATTTTCCGTAGGATGGATAGAATGTGAAATAAAGTTATTTAATATTTATAATAACATACCATTATATGAGTGATACTGATGTTATTACTTCATAATTATACAACTAAAGAAGAGGAAGTAGAAGAAGAAATAAATTTGAAAGAATCGGTAACGGATATTACCTCTTATTCGACACGCCTCTTTGAAACCTCCTCTCAGGGCACTAAAATTTGTCTTTGAATAAAACCAGGACCTCTAGAATGTTACAAGGGAAGTGGAGAAGATAAATTGGCATGGATTGTCTGATATTTAATGCTCAAAGTGGTGTGAATAGAAGAGGTAAGGGGTGCCCTATTTATAAGGGAGGAGAGGGGCACCTTAGGAAAACATAAAATATTATTTTATAATAAAGTTATATTTTTTTTAATAGCTCCAAATTTATTTATTTCTAAGATAAGGTGGGTATGGGTTTAAATACTCTCAAAAAATATATTTTAGAAAGGTTTGGATCATTATATTAAACTTTTATTTTAGTTTTAACTCTTAGTTAATTAGATTGACATTTACCATGTCACATTGTATTTTTATATTATATAGTTAATAAACTTACTATATGCATCAAAGAGACCCCCCAAGTGGTCAATTAATGATACACCTATCATGATATAAGTATCTTGGCCGAACCTTAGATTTTGAGGAATATAATAAAAATTAAAAATATAATATATGTTTTAAAAACTATTTTATGTCAATTTTGACACTATTTGGTAATTGATTTTTGTGAAAATCATAACAGCATGATTAGTTCAAAAAAGTTTATTCAATCAATACTTTAATGTCATATTAACCTATAAAATTATTTTAATTCATAAAAAGTCTCAAATTACATTTATTTGTGTATTTATAATATCAATTATGTTAATATTTCATTAATAAGGTAATTACTGCATCATCATTGTGTCATAAATAAATTAACTTTTTTAATGTCCAAAAATTATAAATAAAATACCATCATGTAGGAAATCTTTTTATATTTCAAATTAATATTTATAGTCAAATTTATCTTATGTATAAACCCATATTAAAAATGATTTAGTTATTAAACATTGATTTTAACTATTTTAACCCTTCTTTAAATAAATTAATAATAAATGTCCTAATCTAATCAAAATGGACCTAAATGGTCATAGTTTATTCCTATGGATGTTTTTGGTCGAATTACACTTATCCAATATATTTAGCACATGTTTTAGGGTAATAATAATATCATTTTTACCCTTAATTACCCTATTTACATTTAACTATGGTAAATAAAAGTAAAAAGTTACTATTCACCAAAAATTATTTTCATCTCATTGAAGCACATTTTAGTCCTTGATATTAACCGTGTCTCTAAAAATTTAAAAATTCCACTCATAGAAGTGGTAAAATTATGTTTTATGTAAATTTCCAAATTCTTTTAAGAGGTGGGTAAAAGACGGTGAAAAGTTAAATAAAATTATTATATGTCTAAAATAATTATAAAATGACTCCAATGAATTAAATTGAAATTATATAGGTACTATGTATCAATTTTCACATAAAATAAATTTAAATAAAATAAATAATTATTTAAATAAAAAGTTGCTTTTTTAAATAGTAACCCAGTATTTTCACTATTTATCAAAAACTGAAAGTTTTCATAAAAATACCGAAATTTCACCCTAGGCTAATTTTGATATTATGAATACAAAAATGTAGTCCATTTTGAAAAATAAAATTTCAAAAAGTGGGTAATACTATTCATAACGGGTAGTTTATATAACATATCGTTGTTTAGTGAAACTTGGTATTGGGTACAACATATGCTATTATGGAAAGTCATGATTGCGTGTAATGCATGCCAAGTCAGGGATGCATGTAGTGAAAGCTCATTTTAGTGTTGTGTACAAAAAAAGACATCAATGAAATTAAAAAGAATATTTTTCATAAAATCTTGGGGTGTTACATTCTACCCCCCTTAAAATGAACTTCTCCCTCGAAATTCGTCGGGGTTATAAATGGTTTACTACTCGAAAGTTTCTTTAATAGAAACCCACATCCTAAAAAGTAATACCAAAACTTATCTTTAATAACTAACGTATGAAATGTAAAAGTTACCCAAATTAACTAATCACTGGGATTCCACGTAGGAGAACATATGTGAAAATATGGATATGGAAGAGAAATCTAACCGTCATGTTCTGATGGAGAGTGGTAGAGAACATGGCTCTAAAAAATCCAACAGTCACAAAGCCATAAATTTGTGTTGATCAAAGGTACCATCTGATTAATCGGATATAAGGGCACAAGGACAACATTTATGGTTTTCAAGATCATTTCCCTAAAGTTGAAGAATTTTAATTAGAAGAAATACTTAGTTTATTTTGGTATAATCTCACCATTGTTCGTGCCTTTAACAATATCCACTTCATATCTTAAATAAATGAAGTTGAATTTATCTTTCATGAAGTTTTAGCAGATCATGCGATAGAGTGATAGGTCATTCCATCTATCTCAAACATAAGTTAGAAAAAGTTATATACATAAGTCAATCTATGGTGAGATTAATCAGATATGGTTCCAAAATGGACTTATACTTTATCTATCATCCTGCATAATAAAACTAGTTTCTACTTACCAGGGACATCCTGTAGGCCAATGGTAGGAAATAAAGGCCTGTCGCACTTCGGTTGTGGGTTCGATTCCCACAGCCTTGTCTGACGTGACGGGTTGTCTCCCATCCTGCAGGTTGTCCTTTTTCTAAAAATACATTATTATAACTTTACATCAATAATATCAAAAAAGTTCTAGCCTTAATCAATAATAACTTATGTCCAACATAATCCATTCCAATATTTAGGCTAATCAAAAATATTGTTTTCCAATCTCTTATTATAGTGAAAAAGATTACCAGAGAGTTCATATAACAAGCATGTTAATACCATCGTTGATCCCCATATATCATAAGATATGTCTTGTTGGTCACATTCCAAACATTCGAAGGCCTTAATCATCTATTCTCTTGAAAAATGAATACCCAATGAACCTTAGTGATAACATGAGTGCTGTCAAAAGTTAACTCTTTCCACATACCAAAATCCCAAAATTTTGTATACTCAAACCATGATATCACTTAGTCCTTATAACAATCATGAGCTCATGAATACTATCATACATATTATTTCCTCCTTATCCATTCATTATGTGCATATCATCTTCTTTCCCAAAATATATGAATAAACTTTCATGGTTACCAGTACCATTCAACATATCCTTTAAAATACTTTAGGAAAAACAATAGTGTAACAATCCTTAGATGTTTCCTTATTCCATAGTACCATTAAATTTCATTTACCACATAACTCTTGATAAAAAATACAATCATTCCACTACCTTCTTAAACCATTGACCAAGATTTAACACTTATTTCATCTCATATATCATTTGTGGTCTCCTCATCATCATCTACATAAATACTACCCATATGACCATGCTGATTCTCTTAATGAGATTTTATCTTAGGGCATTGGTTTGCATAATTCCCATACATTCCACATTTAAAACATCTAGTTGATGTTGTAGCAATACCATTACCCTTATCCATGGTGTTAACTGAACCTTTTCCTTTTCACTTACTAGATTTTTGTGTCCTTCTCTTCCGCACCCAAAGCATCTTCCAATTCCTTTGAAACATTCTCCTTGATGCCTCTTCCCAAGTGATTTACATGATAGAAGTTGAACTTTCGTAACACTACGATCATCATGAAACTCCATTTTTCTCTGATTAACTGAGTCGTGAAACTTATCAAAGTTGAGAATATTGATCATATTATGAGATTGATGATTATGCATAATAACTATATGTGGACCTCCAGATCCAATTTCATTCAGTTTCTCATGATTAATATCATTCCATTGTCCATCATAACCTCCATTATAGTGAATCTTCCCGTTCCCAGCCATTTTCTAAAACCCAAAAAGAATAGTGTGAGAGGCCAAAATCATAATCAAGGGGGATTACCTTCAATATCTAACATCTTAGGTCAAATTCTAAGATTGTTATCATAATTCTAGGATTATAACCTATACTTATACTTAACCTTAGAAACATTCCTAGAAATACCTTAGAAATATCACTAGGGATCTCACTAAAGTATTCGCATCCGAGTTTCCAAGGGTTGACTAAACCTTTCCTCTGATACCAACTATAGAGACCCAAATCTTTTCATACATGGACATTACATTAATTTTTCGGAATACTTAATACATACTAATAACCAACACTCAAGGACCATAATAGTTTAGTGTCATTGGAAACTCGAAACATAATATTCTAATCGTGGTGAATGATCTTCAACATCTCCTATAAAGATCTTCCCCTTTTTGTTTTCTTACCTAAAACCTTTCTTTAAATCCTGGGGAAAAGAAAACATATAAAGGGTGATCTCAAATGCTCATTAAGGGTAAGCATGAATAAAATAAAACAAATCATATACAATTGAACTTAAAAACATGAACATAATGTTTAAACATCAAAATCATGAGCAATATCATAAAACATGGAAGTACGTAAGGTATAAATCCTAATGGTACATCAATCATGATAAAATAGCTTGGAAATAAAAAATTTAATTATGGGAAAACATTAATCACATGATAGGATTTCCATAGTAGCCAAGGAATTGCTGCCAAGACCATCTCAGTGGACAAAGTCCCTTTCTGAATCGAGTTCACTCCTCATTTAAGTCCTGTAACACTGAACCAGATTAACTTACTGTTCCAGCCATATATATCTCATGAGATATAAATCTGTACCCAATGCATTATAGGTAGATATAGGTCCCACCCATCTCATAATGAAATCATTCTTTTGTTTGCCACAAAATCTTAAATCATACATCATATCATAACCCCTATAATAGAATGAGATTCTTAAACATCTTTCCATCATAACATAATCCATATAAAAAATGGATTTCATTTCATCATAAGAAGAATCAAACCATGTAAATAATGGATCCATTATACTTGAAACATAAATATAATAAATAATGTCATTTTTAGATTGAAAATAGTTTTGATAAAACACTTGAAATGAATTTTGGAGGAAAATACCCATTCTTCTTCAAAATAATTTTCTTTTCACAAAATGCCATCCAATATAAAAGAAAAGGGTTTTCGTGAAAATAATCATGCAATCTTGTAGAGGAAGCTTCATGAAAATGAGGCATTATGAAACCATAAAAATCCATTCATGCCGTATAAGTTAAAAATAACATTCTCCTCGTACTTTTGTCAGTAAAGTCAAAAAGTTCTTCATGTGGTAAACAAAAGTATGATTCCTTTCAAAACATGTGGTAATATTTCAAAAATGGGTAAAATTGGCCATTAAACATACATGAAAACATTTTTAGAAAATAGGTAAATGGATGATAACAAAAACCCCAGTAAATATTTACGAATAAACAATCTCGGATAAGGGAGAGATTGGAATAGTTATCCCTTACCTTACGTCCGATATACTTCGTATGTATCCGAAATTCCTGTATAATGATTTAAATAATGTCATTGACTTATTACAGAATCATATTCATTGTTATGATATCATATATGGTTCACTTATGACTTTATATTACCCATTCTTTTGTAAATTCCATGTTAAAGCATCATTTTGTGTAAAATCGTTTCATTTATTGTATGTGTTTCGACTTGTTTTTCTTGATATTATTACTTATATACTGATTTACATAATTATAGAATGTAAAAAAAATATTTATATATAATATTTATTCAGCATATACATATATATATATATGATAGATTGATAAATGGAATGAAATACACTGTTCATGGAGACGGTAGGCCGTATGTACGCATGAACGCTGTTTTCGTTTCCTTATTGAATTGAATGGAATTAAGTAGATGAAATACATAAATATATACATAAATCTAGTATCATTATTATTTCATATATTTGATTATTATTCATTATATATACTTTATAATCATTCATGAATGGTTAACATGGAGAATGAATCTCATCACGTCGTGGAGACGGTAGTCCGTACGTACGCACGAGCGATGATATCATTCCCATGATCGTGGAATTGTATTGAAGTGTATGTATAATATTTCATAATAAATATCACTTTACAATTTTCATATATAGTTTTTTATTCACACCATTATACCCATCCATGTAAGGTGGTGGTTGAAAACAGATTACACCACGGCGTGGAGACGGTATTTCGTACGTACACACACGTGGTGATTTCATTTTCCGTAGGATGGATAGAAGGTGAAATAAGGTTTTTTCATATTTATAATAACATAATAGTATATTAGTGATACTGATGTTATTAATTCGTAATAAAAAAACTAAGGAAATGGAATTAGAAGAAGAAATAAATTTGAAAGAATCGGTAAAGGATATTACCTATTCTTCGACACGCCTCTTTAAAACCTTCACATAGGGCACTAATATTTGTCTTTGAAGAAAACCAGGACCTCTAGAATATTACTATGGAATTGGAGAATAGAAATTGGTAGGGTTTGTCCGAGCTTGAAGGCTCAAAGTGGTGTGAAGATAAGAGGGAAGGGGTGCCCTTTTTATAAGGGAGGAGAGGGGCACCTTAGGAAAACCTAAAATATTATTTTAAAATAAAGACATATTCGGTTTTTAATAGCTCCCAATTTATTTATTTATAAAATAAGGTGGGTATGGATCTAAATCCTCTCAACCAATAGATTTTAGACTGGTTTGGGTCATTATATTAACCTTATCTTATAGTTTTAACTCTTAATTAATTAGATTGACATTTACCATGTATCTTTGTAGTTTTATATTATATAGTTAATAAAATTACCATATACATCCAAGAGACCCCCAAGTGGTCAATTAATGATACACCTATCATGATATAAGCATATTGGCCAAACCTTAGATTTTTAGGAATATAATAACAATTAATAATATAATATTTGTTTTAAAAACTATTTTATGTCAATTTTGACAATATTTGGTAATTGATTTTTGTGAAAATTATAACAGCATGAATAGTTCAGAAAAAGTTAATTAAATAAATACTAACATGTCATATTAACCTAGAAAATTAGTTTAATTCATAAAAAAGTCTCAAATTACATTTATTTGTGTATTTATAACATCAATTATGTTAATATTTAATTAATAAGGTAATTAATGCATCATCATTGTGTCATAAATAAATTAACTTATTTAATGTATAAAATTTTTAAATAAAATACCAATATGTAAGAAATATTTATATATTTCTAATGAATATTTATAGTCTAATTTATCTTAAGTATAACCCTATATTAAAAATAATTTATTTACTAAACTTTGATTTTAACTATTTTAACCATTCTTTAAATAAATTAATAATAAATGTCCTAATCTAATCCATGTGGACCTAAATGGTCATATTTTATTCCTAAGGTCATTTTTGGTCGAATTACACTTATTCAATAGAATTTGTACCTGTTTTAGGGTAATAATAATATCATTTTTACCCTTAAATACCCTATTTACTTATAACTGTGGAAAATAAAAGTAAAAAGTTACTATTCACCAAAAATTATTTTCATCTCATTGAACCACATTTTAGTCCTTGATATTAACCGTGTCTCGCAGATTTTCAAAATTTCACTCACAAAAGTGCAAAAATTATGATTTATGTGAATTCTCAAATTCTCCTTGGAGGTGGGTAAACGATGGTGAAAAGTTCAATAAAATTTTTATATGTCTAAAATTAATATAAAATGACTCCAATGAATTACATTGAACTTATATAGGTACTATGTATCAATTTTCAGATAAAAACAATTTAAATTATATAAATAATTATTCGAATAAAAAGTTGGTTTTTAAATAGTAACCCGATGTTTTCATTATTCATCAAAAATTGAAAGTTTTCAAAAAAATACCGAAATTTCACCCTAGGATAATTTTGATATTCCGAATAAATGAAATCCATTTAAAAAAATAAAATTTCAAAAAGTGCATATTACTATTCTTAACGGCTAGTTTATATAACATATCGTTGTTTAGTGAAACTTGGTATTGCGTACAACATACTCTATCGTGGAAGGTCGTGATTGCGTGTAATGCAAGACAAGTCAGGGATGCGTGTAGTGCACACTCCTTTTGGTGTATCGTACAACACAACACATCAATGAAAAGAAAAAGAAAATTTTTCATAGAATCTCAGGGTGTTACATACAATATTTCCAAGGACTATATTTCTATTGGCCAAATTAATCACGAACCATATTTCATTCCTATGTATAACCATACTAAATTCAATAATACCATTCACACACCTGAACTCATAATTCTCAATTCCACATTTTTCATTTCATTTATCTCTATATTCTTTCTTCTTTTTTGATGTTACTTCTCATTTTAGGTTTTTTAACAATTGGAAATCCATAAGGGTGAAGATGATCTAAGATATCTCCTTTTGTTGAAGATTTTAATTTTATATTTTATCCAATATGAATTTATATACTTCTTAAGGATGTAATAGTCTAAAGAGAGTCATCATCGATATTGTGAATAAATAGTTTCATTTTATTTTGTTGTAATGTACTACTATGAATGAATAAATTTTTGTTTTTTTAATTCATATCTTATATTACTTTTTTAATAATCTATTTATATTCCTTTGAATAAATGTAAGAAATAGAAATGAAATTTTGATTTATAAAAATACACATAATGAAAAAAACATTATTCCTTGAAACCTGGTGTATTATGTTATCTAAATAATGATAATAAATTTAATTAAATAAACATTTATTAGAATGTATTACTCTCTCGTTATTTATATGATTATATGATATTTCTCAAAATGATTTATTGTATATCTATTATTTTTGTTGATATCTTTTACCTATTTCACTTATTTATGTATTATTTTTTAATGTTGGGTTACTAAAATCACCATTCGCAAATGATTAAACATTTTAAAATTGTAATGAAGTGTATGCTTAAAAACTATAATTCATGAATGATTTTTGTGTTGTATAAAAATAACAAAATGGATAGAATGATAAAAAGAATTATTACTTGATCTAAATTCATACTAGTTTTCTTTCCTCTTCAGTGGTTTACTATGTTTATTTTTTTACTATTATAATTGTTCTTATTATGTTTTTCGTGGATCATTTCTTGGAGTTGTCATTATAAGGGTTGGTGTCCTGATAACCAACTTTTTTGTACATTGATTACATAAATGTTCACTTATTATATATTGTTCATTGTTTTTCATGACTATAATATAATAATGTCCTGGAATATTTGTTGCATTGATAAGGTCATGGAAGATCCCCTCTATGATGAGAACCTTGAAATTTTATAACAATATTCCTAAATAATGTTCTACGGTTGGATGACATACTATGATAGGACACATAGTATACATATTGTCATGTGTGAGTACTCATAAGAAGAAGAGACTCTCTCTCATGGAGTTCGCACTTGGTAATCTCCAAGATTAGAGATTATGTGAACAAACCCACTAGTAGCAATTCTGCAGGTCTTGGTGTCGTCGGAAATTGCTATCTACAAGCGTGTGTAATGGTCCATAGACTAGAAGATTATCATTAAATCATGTCATGACTCGCGTACTTAGATTTACTGACAAAAACCGTCATGCAGACAGTTGGAGGAAAGTAGGGTATGTTTGGTGTGTCACGAGTGACATGTTGTTAATGGATAAGTCGAGGAAGGATTTTTCCCTTCCATTTATGGAAGTTGATATCTCGGCCCTTTGATTGAAATAGAACTATCGCATTAAATTCCATGGCCATGGTGGAAATGACGAGTTTATTTCAGGTATTCATAGAATGACAGATCAGGTATATAGGTTTATGACACTGCCATGAAACCTACTTGATGAGATATCAAGAAAAAGGGATTAAATTACACAATAAGCATTAGTATGATGTGAAACGTAAATGCGGTGTCAACCTCTTTATCTTGGGTTCCTTGACTAGTTTCCAGACCGTAATCTTGTACTTTAGGCAACCCTACCTAATTCCAATGAGAAAGATGCCTAGAGGGTCACACACTAAGTGTATTCAAGTATCTCAAGTAGAATAAAGATTATTCCCATACATGGTTTAATAATTATTCAAGGAATCCTAAATCATTTTAATTTTGGAGGAAGAATAAAATAAAACAAGTACACGCCATGTATCAATGATAACATGCCATGTAGTTTAATTTTGGAAACAAGTACACGTCGTGTATTATTAAATGTACACGCCGTGTATTTTTCATTTTGGAAAGGGAAATGGATAAATGAAAAAATGATATACACGCCTTGTACATTGAATGTACACGCCATGCAGTTTTCAATTAAAAATCAAGTACACGCCGTGTATTTTTTAATACACGCCGTGTAGTTTTTCTAGTTGGGAATTTGAGGAAATATCTTTTCATTAAATGATATTTATTATAATTAGTATGGGCGCATGTCAAGGAATTAATTACTAGGCATGGGGTTTTCAAAAGGGAGTTAATGAAATAAATAAAATGCGTAATGCATTTATCTATTGTCATAACTCTATAACCTCAAACCCGATTATAAATATCCTCACAACCCCAACTCTTTTCCTTACACAAGAGAATCGTTGTGCACAACAACTCTGGAGAATTCTTTCAAGGCTGAAAGAACCTCTTCCTCCAAGAATGCTCTCAAGACCGAGAGAGGTCCTCTTCCATCAGATCAATATGATCTAAGGTGAACAACCCAAGCAATGGTTTCTCCACACTAGCACCCAGATACTCCTTTGGCGACATCCCGAGATACGAGGTACACGTGCGGATCAGCGCTGGAGGAAGTCAACACTTGGCTTCTACGACGCAATGACGAATCACATCGGAACGTGATCAAGAACATCAACAAAGAAAAAACACCCAAAAGGTATTTCTTTAAAATTGATTAAATTAATTATAATCAACCTGTAATGATGCTACTTTTTGGTTCTAGGACTTTCCTTTTCTTTGTCCATTTCTGTGATTCAATCCGTGGAGACTGACGTTTATCGTCATATTGATCATGGATTGATCATTGTTAATGACAAAAATCCAAGAGGGAACATTCACCCACATGCTCCCACTGTGCCCGGAACCATCAAATGGTATTAGAGCAAGGTTACAACGTTTATTATAGTTATTTAATTTTCGTTGATAATTTACTCATTTATATTTGATTCAATTCGAAATAAATCGTTCTATAAATTTGAATAAAAGAGATCTATTCTTCCTCTTTCATTTCTCGATTCATATCACTGAAATGAACTTTTAATTTTAATTTTGATTTAAAAAACAAGGATCTCATCTGGAGGAGCTGTTCTTTCTGTCTGTACAACACGGGAATACACGGCATGTAATAAAAACTACACGTCGTGTACTTAGGTTCAACAAACTGGTACTCATCCATCAAACCACGCCGTGTGAATTAATTACACCTAAGTATTAAATACACCATGTTGACCAGAATTAAACGGCACATGGGAACTAGAATACATGGTGTGTATGTTGGAGAAACACACCGTGTAGTCCGATCCGGCCCAAGTGAAACCGTGTACAAAAGAGAAGCCGCGTACCACGTACATGGGATTGCCAAGCCGGTTATAACCTAACAAGGAAGTACCCACCGTGTATGATTTATCTACACTTTGTGTACACCAAAATTTCCAAGGTACCGAGAACACTCCAAAGCCCCCGGCGTGTACTTTGGATAAAAGGTGAAAAGAAATTCACACCATGTAAATATAAACTACATTCCATGTACTTTCCAAAAAATTCACTAGGTTTCCTCAAAAAGTACAAAGACCTGTACAAAGGATGTGGATGAGAAGAATCTCAAGTAAATTCAGAGAAGAATTTAATATAAATAATTTATTAATTATAAGATAATAATTGATTGAATTCAAGCGCGACTTATCTTGAATAATATAACGATTAAAAGAATTTTAATTCTAAATATGCGTAAATGCCATTTCATGCTATGGATGATCATGAGGTAGACCAAAGACCCTTTGTATGTGTGTATGGTTTCATTTAAATTAGTTTAATTTAAATTCGTTGGCATGTGAGCCTTCTTCCAATAAAATGTAGGGCCTGCATGCCCATGGTTTCATTAATGTAAAACCCATGTAATGGTGGATCTCCCAAGCTAGAGGAGGCGGTTCAAAACCTGAAGCTGAGGCGAAACCAACCAAAGAAGATACAAAGGTGGACAAGTGGGAGATGAAAAACATGAACCATCAGGTTCAAGGTGTTTTCCCTAGGTCAGGGTTAGCTTATCAAAACCGCTAGATAATCTAACCAATAGAAGCTCATGATCATGCCATATTATTTTATTTATGTCTGATTTCATGGTTTTTTTATGACATATGTGTTTTCGTGGTCACATAATTAATAAAATGAAAAAGCATGAAAAGATGGAATAAAGTAAAAACCGGACTATGTGTAAACATTATCAGAACATGGTTAATTACTTAATCTAGCATCAATTAATATTAACAAGCATGTGATAATGTAAAACTACTCATAACAGATTAAAATCCCTCAATACCATATTAATTCAGTCCAAGCTTTCTGTTACTTGATTAAGGGAAAGAATCAATAAAACCATGTGTTTTACCAACCCTTGTTGAGACACTTACTTTTATAAAGGAAGCCCTTATGAAAGGTTTCAGGTTGACTTAACCATATTACATCAAGAGGAGTAGCCCTTGCTTGACTTGATGTAATATTGGAGGTAAGAGTTGTGAAAATCCAATTCAGGATTTCAGGATTGGGGAGTCCACTCAACAGATCAAGGAACTGTAATCTCATAGTTGGCAAAGACCTGCCTACCTAAATACCTTCAAAATAGCTTGACTAACCCATTTGGGGGGTATACGAAGGGGAATATAGATCCTTTCCACTATAATGTCAAACCAACTAGACATTACAAGTTCAATGGTGAGGGCCATAGAGACTTGATAAAATAGTGGGAGAATTAATAAATTCATTTATTATTTCTCATAAAAATGTAATCAAGAAAGTACTGATAAATCTTCTCTTTTAATTTGTAGAATCGAAATGAAAAACATGTCAAACCACATTTTCTCTACGATCAATTCTAGATAAAGACAATATCCTCACTAGTAGTAACTTTCAAGAATGGTTTAGTCACCTTTGGGTTATCATATTCCATGAATGAAAGTTTTATGTGTTGGAGTCCTCACTTCTTGATCTGCCTGCCCAAGGGGCGAGTGAAGAAGATTTCCTAGTCTATGATCAACATTTTAGCGATGCACTCGAAGTTCAATGTTTGATGATATCATCAATGTCTAGTGAGCTCATGAAGACTCATGAAGACATGGATGCCTACATCATGCTCGAGCACCTCCGTGGTTAATACCATGAGAGATCAATACAGGAAAGGTTTGAGATCTCCAAGGCTCTATTTCAGAGAAATCTTGGAGAGGGTGCCCCAGTCGGGCCTCATCTAGTCAAGCTCATTGGCTACATTGAGTGCTTGGAGGTTCTAGGGTTTAAACTCCTCAAAGAACTGGGAACTGATCTCATTCTTGCATCACTTTCCCAGAGCTTCTCAAACTTTGTTGTGAACTTCTACATGAACAGCATTGATAAGTCTCTGTCTGATCTTCTTATCCTCATTCGCCAAGTGGATAATGACATGAAGCGTTAAAATCCTTTTCTTCGTATGGTGAGAAAAAGGAAAGAGAATATGAAGATCTTTAAGCCCAAATCTTCTTCAAGGCCTTCCAAGAAAAGGAAGATCAAAGGGGAGGCAAGGGAACTGGATGATGTTTGTTTCTCATGTGGCAAGAAGGGCCACTGGAAGAAAAACTACACCCTACCAAGGAAGCAAGGGGAAGCTTCAGGTGCATTTGTCATCAAATTTAATCTATCTATTTCTACAAATTGGGTATTAGATACAGCTTGTGGTGATCAAACATGTATCCAAATATAGGAACCAAGTAGATTCAAGATGATTGGTCGAGGGGAGGTAGATCTATGAGCAGTCAATGGAGCCAGACTTGCTATTGTAGCTATTGGGGACTACCACCTCACATTTCCAACTAGAATGATCTTGGTGTTAAATGGTTGTTATTATGTGCCTTCTATAACCAAAAAATTATTTCAGTATCCATATAAGATACTTACGGATTCATCTTCACGTTTTTTAGTGGATGTTGCTAAATTTATAAAGATAGCATTTGTTTTGGAAGGGCACATTTATATGATGATCTTTATGTTTTAGACTACACAAACCAAGTAATGGAAATCGATGACAAAGTAAATTCACATTTCTCATTCCACACCCAACTTTGGCATCACCAGCTTGGTCATGTCAATAAGAAACGTTGGACAAAATTACATCAAGATGGGTATTTAGATTCTTTCGAACTAAAACCACTTGATGGATGTCATGCATGTCTACAAGGAAAAATGACCAAAGCCCCATTTAGTGAGTAAGGTGAAAGAGCTAAATAGCTTCTAGAATTAGTTCAGAAAGATGTGTGTGGACCATTTCCAGTTGAATCAAGGGGTGGGTTCTCATACTTCATAACTTTTACTGATGATTTTAGTAGATTTGGATATAGCTACTTAATGAGGTATAAGTTATATTCTTTTGATCGGTTCAAATAATACAAGAATTAATTTGAGAACCAGCTTGGTAAAAAGATTATGAAACTCCACTCAGACAGAGGATGAGAATATCTTAATCAGGACTTCATTGTTTTTTACGAGAGTTTGGGATTCTATCTCAACTCACTCCTCCTTACACACCTCAGTGGAATGGTCAAAGTGAAAGGAGGAACCACACCCTATTGGATATGGTGAAATCAATGATGAGTCATGCGAGTCGAACATTATCCTTTTGGGGATATGCATTACAAATAGCAGCACAAATACTAAACCAAGTACCAACTAAATCGACATATGGTATTCCATATGAGTTATGGAGTGATCGCAATGCCATGTTATCGAATTTACATGTGTGGGTTAGTGAAGAATTTGTTATGGCCTCTTCAGGTAACAAACTTACACCCCGAGGCACAAAGAGTATCTTTATAGGATATACCAAGGAAACAAGGGGATATTACCTATAAAAACCCTCAGACAAAAAGGTTATTGTGGCAAGACAAGCCATATTCTTTGAGAGTGAGCACATCTCCAAAAGATATAGTGGGAGAGAGATAGACTTCGATGAAGTCGAGGCTCAAGATACACAGGAGTTGGTACAAGAACAAATTCCACAAATCCTCGTGGAAGAAAAATCTGTTCCAGAGACACAAGAACTGCGTATGATCATGAGAGAGGTGAGAGAACAAGAATGATATGGTTTTCTTGTCACTGATGATGGTGACTCATTATCGGTTGAAAATGATGATCCTATTACCTATAAGGAAGAAGGTCAATGCACAGATGTTTCCAAGTGTCTATAAGCCATGAATTATGAAATGGATTCCATATACCAAAACCATGTCTGGATTTTGGTAGATCCTCCAGTTGATGTACAACCTATTGGTAATAAATGGGTATCCAAGAAGAAACTACGCATGGAGATGAAAGTCAGCACCAATAAGGAACGACTGGTTGCTAAAGGTTTTAGACAACATCAAAGAATTGACTATGATGAAACCTTTTCACCGGTTGCGATGCTGAAATCATTCAGAATCCTATTGGCCATTGCTGCTTACCATGACTTTGAAATTTGGAAAATGGATGTCAAAACAACATTCCTTAATGGGAACCTCCAGGAAGATGTCTACATGACACAACCTGAAGGTTTTGTGACTCCAAAGGATGCCAACATGGTATGCAAGTTGTAGAAATCCATTTATAGATTAAAGCAAGCATCAAGGTCATGGAACAATATTTTTGATGAAGATGTAACAGAATTTGGCTTTGTTAAGAAAGAATGTGAGACTTGTGTCTACAAGAGGTTTAGTGGAAGTGATGTCATTTTCTTAATAGTATATGTTGATGACATATTACTAATTGGAAACGAAGTACCTGTCTTATAGTCAGTTAAGTCATGGTTTCTTAAATGATTCTTCATGAAATACTTGGGTGAGGAATCATATATTCTTGGGATCAAGATCCATCGTGATAGATCCAAGAGAATGCTGGGCCTAAGTCAAAGTACATACATTGACAAGATATTGAAGACATTCAGTATGGAATAGTCCAATAGGGGATTGTTTCCAGCGTCACATGGCATTCATCTTTCCATGAAAATGTGTCCTCAGACACATGAGGAAAGAAAGAGAATGGAAAGGATCCCTTATGCATCCACGATTGGTTCAATCATGTATGCTATGCTATGTATGAGGCTAGATGTTGCTTACGCATTAAGTGTGGTAGGAATATATCATGTTGATCCAGGAGACCGCCATTGGATGGTAGTCAAGAGTATCTGTAAGTATATTAGGCGTAGTAAGGATATGTTCCTAGTTTATGGAGGAGATGAGGATCTATTCATTAGAGGACATGTAGATGCTAGTTTCCAGACTGATCAAGATTACATCAAGTCGCAGACTAGATACATCTTCCGTTTGAATAAAGGTGCAATGAGCTGGAAGAGTTCAAAGCAAAGTTTGGTGGTAGATTCTACAGTGGAGTCCGAGTATATCATAGATTCTGAGGCAGCTAATGAAGCAGTATGGATGTGAAGCTTCATCCAAGAGTTGGATGTAGTACCGAGCAGTAAAGATCCTATCACAATCTATTGTGATAATACTGCTACGGCGACACACGAAAAGATCCAAGGTCACATCAGCGGAAAGAGAACATACTTCAGAAGTATTATCTCTTGAGTGATTTTTCTCAGAGAGGTGAAGTTGCATTGAGTAGTATTTCCATGGAAGACAATGTGGAGGACCCCTTGACTAAAGCCTTGACTCAACAGATACATGATCATCATGTGAGGTCTAGTGGAATAAAAGTCGTAGGTAGTTGGATCTAGTCCAAGTGGGAGTTTGTAAGGGTTGGTGTCCTGAGAAGCAACTGTTTTGTACTTTGATAACTTAAATGTTCACTTATTATACATTGTTCATTGTTTTTCATTACTGTAATATAATAATGTCTTGGAATATCTGTTGCATTGATAAGGTCATGGCAGATCCCCGCTCTGATGAGAACCTTGAAATGCTATAACAATATTTTTAAATAAAGTTCTACGGTTGGATGACATACTATGATAGGAATCATAGTATAAAAACCATCATGTGTGATTACTCGTAAGAAGCTGAGACTCTCTCTCATGGAGTTCGCACTTGGTAATCTTCATGATGGGAGATTATGAGAATAGACCCTCTAGTAGCAATTCTGCATGTATTGGTGTCATCAGACATTGCTATCTACGAGCATGTGTAATGGTCCTTAGATTGGAATATTATCATTAACTCATGTCATGACTCGCGCTCTTAGATTTACTGACGAAAACCATCACGCAGACATTTGGCGGAAAGTAGGGTATGTTGGACACATCACGAGTGGCATGTTGTTAATGGATATGTTGAGGAAAGATTTTTCCCTTCCATTTATGAAAGTTGATATCTCAACCCTATGATTGAAATAGAACTATCACATTAAATTCCATGGCCATGGTGTAAACGACGAGTTTATTTCAGGTAGTTAAAGAACGACCAATCAAGAATATAGGATTATGACACTACCATGAAACCTACTTGATGAGATATCAAGAAAAAGGGATTAAATTACACAGTAAGCGTTCATATGAGGTGATACGTCAATGCGGCATCAACCTCTTTCTCTTGGGTTCCTTGACCCATTGCTAGACAGTAATCATGGACGTTAGGCAAGCCCGCCTAATGACAACGAGAAAGAGGCCTAGAGGGTCACACACTAAGTGTATTCAAGTATATTAAGTAGAATAAAGATTATTCTCATACTTGGTTTAATAATTATTCAATGAAGCCTAAATCGTTTTAATGTTGGAGGAAGAATAAAATAAAACATGTACATGCCATGTAAAAATGATAAAACGCCATGTAGTTTTATTTTGAAAACAAGTACATGCCTTGTATTATTAAATGTACACGCCGTGTAGTTTTCATTTTGGAAAGGAAAATAATAAATGAAATCAAGATATACACGCCATGTACATTGAATGTACACGTCGTGTAGTTTTCAATAAAAAAATAAGTACACACCGTGTAGTTTTTCCAGTCGGGATTTTGAGGAAATACCATTTCATTCAACGATATTTATTATAATCATTGTGGGCGCATATCATGGAATTAATGACTCGACATGGGGTGTTCAAAAGGGAGTTAATGAATTTAATAAAATGCGGAATGTGTTTATTTATTTTCATAACTCTACAACCTCAAACCCGATTATAAATATCCTCACAACCCCAACTCTTTTTCTTACACAAGAGAATTATTGTGGACACCAGCTCTGAATAATTCTTTCAAGGAAGAAAGAACCTCTTCCTACAAGAACGCTCTCAAGACCGAGAGAGATCCTCTTCCATCAGATCAAGATGATCTAAGGCAGACAACTTAAGAAAAGGTTTCTCCACACTAGTACCCGAAGACTCCTTTGGAGACGTCCTGAGATATGAGGTACATGTGTTGATCACCGCTAGAAGAAGTCTACACTTGCCTTCTACGACGCAATGACGAATCACATCGGAACGTGATCAAGAAAATCAATAAAGAAAGAACACCCAAAAAGAATTTCTTTTCAATTTATTAAATTAATTCAAATAAACCTATAAAGATCCTACTTTTTGGTTCCGAGACTTTCCTTTTCTTTTACATTTTTATGATTCGATCCATGGAGACTGGAGTTTATTGTCGTATTGATCCCAGATTGATCATTGTTAATGAAAAAATGCCATGTGGTCACATCCACCCACACCCATCCACTTCGCCTGGAACTTTCAGATGGTATCATAGCGAGGTTACAACGTTGATTATAATTATTTAATTTTCGTTTATAATTTACCCATTTATATTAGATTCAATTCAAAATAAATCATTATATAAATATAAATAAATGAGATCTGTTCTTCGTCCTTAATTTCTCGATTCATATCACATAAACGACCTTTTAATTTTAATTTTGATAAAAATAAAAATGAGGATCTCATCCGGATGAGCCGCTCTTTTTGTCTGTACAACACAGGAATACACAGGGTTTAATAAAAACTACACGTTGTGTACTTGGGTTCAACACACCCATACTGGTCCGCCAAACCATGCTGTGTGAATTGATTACAACTAAGTATTTAACACCCCATGTTGACCATAATTAAATGGTGCGTGGGAACTGGAATACATGGCATGTATGTTGGAGAAACACACCGTGTAGTCAGATCCGGCCCACGTGAAACCGTGTACAAAGGAGAAGTCATGTACCACGTACATGGGATTGCCATGACGGTTACAACGTAATAATTAAAAATGTGGTTTTTTATTTTCTATTGGTGTATGTTCTATTATCTATATAAATAATGTTATTATGGATAGTTACATGGTAATAAAATAGAATTATAGTAGTTTTGGGGGCAGTAATCATATATTGTGGTGTGGTTATTGTAATGATTGGTAGTTGTTTGGGTTTGTATTATATATTTCTTCTGGTTTAGAATTTTATTTATACTAATGAACATCTTAATTGGATTTGTTTTTAAATTAATAAGAATTTTCTTTTAATACTATACATGATTGGAATGAATAGTTAATAATTGTGATTGATGTGGGTGATTGTTAATGGATGATTTGTTATTGAATATGGAAATAAATGATATAATGACTGTAACATTATTAGATATATAGGAAATATATAAACGAATAAATGATAATATTAATAGGTATATCCTGGGTGTTATTCAAGCAGTTAGCAAGAAAGATAGGGGTGGTTGGTATTGCAGGGATGAAAGTCATAGATAGTGATTAGTAGTGGTGTGGTGGTGATTATTATCAGCATTAGTTGTATTTTATTTACTATAATACAGGAATTTTTTATTATGGGTAGATATATAAATATATATTGTTTTCATTTTTATTTCATATTCCTAGCACCCGAGTTGGATAACCTTGATGACACACAAATGTTTTTGGTTATGGGTCTCTGCCAAAAAAATTGTATTATTGAGGGAATGGATGGTCGAATACTACCCATTCTCTTCTGTTCATTCAAGTGATTATAAAATATATTATGGCTCAAAGTATCTATATACATATGGGATTTGATGGATTGATGTTATGATATATAACATATTGGTTTACTTGGCAACATAGTTATGATGATGATACACAATGGGGGTGTGGTGGGTATTAGGAAGGAATGAGGTTGATTCCCTTAATGTTTGTGATACCCTAATAAGATGGTAATGTGGTATGTTGTCTAGATACAGCTGTGGGGTAATGGAAAATTATATGCGGTTCAATCTATGATGTAATAAATTTAATATGGTTTTGATCAAAGATAGAATGTGATATTTCTTATTTACCAAAGGGGTGGAATCATATGAATGTTCGTACTATGGAAAATTATTTAAAAACAAGTGGGGAAGTGGTGTGGGGTACATTATCAATATATTTTAAAGTTAATATGTTATTATATTTAGATGAAATATTGTGTGAGTCAGACAGGGTGATTTTCAGTAATATTTGAAATATTGTAGGCATGACTTGGATTTGTTATTTATTCACTTTGACATTAGTGGGCCTCAACAAAATATCATTATAGGATTTCAAGAGGACCCTTTTGAGTATAAATTTATTCTAACCCTCATATAAATATTTTTTCTAACATGTTTTTAAGAGAGATAATTGATAATCAGATTAAGTTATTTGGAGATAAAGTTTCAATCAGTGTCCCTAAATATGGATTTATATTTTGAATTTTATACAAGATTCATTTATTTCATATGAAATTAGACTCATTTTGTGTTATCGGTTTCATTTTTTTTGTAACACCCCAAGAATTCATAATGTGTTATTTTTTCAAAATAATTCAATAACTTGCACTACACGCAACACCGAGTTCAATTGCACCATGACTTACCAAAAAGCCATTCAAAATGGGTTATGAATAATATTAACTAAATTTTAAACTTCATATAATCCTTATAATTTTTCCATATTATGAGTATCTTAGACATAATGCAAGAAAAAAATTCATTTTCAGTATTGCACTTTTATCAACTTTTAATAGTGAACCCTTTTTAAATACAATAATTTAAACTTTTTTACTAAATGGGGACATCAAAAATTTAAAATGAAACATCCCAAGCTTCCACGGTACGCTTTCTTTGAATAATACAGTAGCGTGTGTTGTACGCAACCTTGAGTTTTAACACACACCATAACCAATCAAACTAGCCGTTATGAATAGTAATAACTAATTTTCGAAATTATATATATTTTATATTTTAAAATGGAACTCATTTCTGGATTCGGATTGTCGAATTTAGCCTAAGGTGAAATTTTGGTACTTTTCGGATAACTTTCATATTTTGATGAATAGTGAAAATTACTAAATTTTAATTAAAAACAACTTTTTAATCAAAATAAATAATAGTGATAAATTATGAATTTGAGTGGTTTTAAAGTATATTTAGAATATAGTTTTACCATTTAATATAATGTTGGTCATTGGACATAATTTTACAATTAAACCGAACATAAACAAGTGTCAATCTTTTGATAGTTATTATCTCTTAAAAACATGCTTTTTGTTTTGACAGCGGGAATTAATTTTAAATTAATTTCTGCCACTTCCGTGTTTTGAATTTACGAAAATGGATTACATATTTGGAATCAGGATGTTCAAATTGTGTAAATAGGTAACTTTTATTTTTAGACATTTTGAATAATTACTGCGGTAAATATTTTATTTACCATGGTTAAGGGTAAATCCGGTAAATAAGGGTTAAAAAATAATATTATAATAATACTAAATTACCCTAAAACGTGTCTTAACCCTATTTGTTGATATATGGTCGACCATGAGCATATTTGGGTCGATTTTGGGACCCCATGGATCCACTTGTAAGTGATAATGACACATTATTTTAATTAAGTTAAAATGAATACAAAAATGACACAAGCATATATCTTTTAGAAAAACAATTGTTAAATAGGGTTATATATGTTGGATTTTAGATTATAAATATTCATTAGAAAGATAAAAAGATTTCCTAAATAATGATATTTTATCTATAATTTTTAGACACTAAATAATTTATTTTAATTATGACACAATGATGATGCAGTAATTACTACAATAGTGAAACATTAAAATAATTGATATTATAAATACCCAAATAAATATAATATGAAACTTTTAATGAATTAAACTAATTTTATAGGATAATATGATATATTAGGATTGATTTAATTTACTTTGTTCTAAGTAATCAATCTGTTATATGTTTCACAAAAATCAACTATTGAATAGTGTCAAAATTGACATAAAAGAGTTCTTAAAACAAATATTATATTATTAATTGATATTAAATTCCTAAAAATCTAAGGTTCGGCAAAAAGACTTATATCATGATATTTTCATCATTAATGGACCACTTGGGGGTCTCTTGGATGTATATAGTAAGTTTATTAACCATATTATATAAAAATACAAAGAGACATTGTAAAAGTGAAACTAATTAACTTAGAGTTAATACTTAAAGATAAGGTTAATATAAGTACCCAAACCTGTCTAAATTCTATTGGTTGAGTGGTTTTCGACCTATCCCAACCTTAACCTTTGAATAATCAACTTTTGAGCCATTAGAAACAGAATATGAATTTATTATAAATTAATATTTCTAGCTTTTCCAAAGGTGCCCCTCACCCCTCTTATAAAAGGGCACTCCTCCTTCTCATTTATTCACAGCTTCAAAGCCTTTTGGTTCGGCAAAACTCTGCCCAAATACTCTCCCAACTTACCTCACTACAACCTAGGGTCCTTATTTTGATCAGAAAGCCAACCTAAGGAGCCCTTTAGATCAAATCAAAAGGAAGAACCCGAAGAAGAGGTAATGATTTCACCACCCTTTTCTAAGTTCATTTCTTCTTCCACTTCTTCTTCCTTTGTTGTTACCATTCTAAAATAATAAATCCAGTATCATATATATACTGTGATGTTATTATAAATATGGTAAAACCATATTCAGTATTCTATCCACCCTTTGAATAACATGTCACCATACGTGCGTACGTACGACTTACTGTCTCCACATCGTGGTGTAATTGTTATTCAATATAATATTATTTGGATGGGTATAATAATGATGTGTAACTCATGTAAATAATAAATATAACATGTTAATGATTCTGTATATATGATAGATCATCCATTTATATATTATTTTAATATCAAAAGAATGATATTGTCGCTCGTGCGTACGTACGGACTACCGTCTCCACGAACGCGATGAGATTCATTCTCCATCGTATCCATTCAAGTATAATTATCATTTGATGATTTAAAAATGATGTTTAAGGACTTGATATCATTCTGGATATGAATAATATACAACCTATCCTTTAGAAACATGTCTTACCTAACAAAACATATAAAAGAAAACAAGTAAGTTAACACCCGAAACAATGATAATACTAAGATATTATTATCAAATCAATATTAAAAGATCATATATGATATCATATTAATGTATATTATTATTGTATAATTTAATAACAATTATTTCACCATTATACAGGAGGTTAACCTACCCCAACCAAGGAAAAGTACAAGGTAAGGGTTATTTCACAATCTCTTCATTATCCGAGGTTGTTTATACGTAATAATCTACTGGGATTTCTTTATCATCCACATCCATGTTTCTTTGAAATGTATTTCAAAACATATTTATTATTTACAAGAATATGGTTTAAAGTCATTTATACCCTTGTTTGACTTTTTATAAGAGGTTTATAAAGGAATCTTTCCGTCGTTTTCAAAACAAGGTCCTTTTTAACCTTTTCGATAGAATTAAGGTAAAAATGTTTTTTTTAACTTATACGGCAGATGCGGCTATTTTCTGCTATTATAAAATCTTCAAAGCTTCCATTACAAGCTTATAATATTATTTTCAAAGAAAATGTTTTATTTTATATGGATCTTAAATGATTTCAAAATAAAAGGAGATATTTCTTTAAAAAGAATTTTGATTTCATCTATGTCAACATCCTTTGATGGATTTTAAGATTATTTGAAGTTGATTTATTATGATACAAAACATCTATATTTTTTGAAGGTTTTGTGATATGTTTGACTGTGGATGTTCTATTTTTATACCATTCATAGTTTATGGTGAAAGTATTGACATTTCTTATGCTAGTTCCAATAATAATGTTTATGTTATATTTCAACCTTTACTTCATATGAATGTGTTGGACAAGTATGTTCCAGGTTGGGGACTGGTTAAAGTAAGCCCTCCAGGTTGGGGACTGGTAAAAGTAAGCCCTCCAGGTTAGGGACTGGTAAAAGTAAGCCCTCCGGTTTGGTCTCCGGTTATTAGAGGCACTCCGGGTTGGTGTCCGGTTATTAGAGGCACTCCGGGTTGGTGTCCGGTTATTAGAGGCACTCCGAGTTGGGTTCCGGTTACAGTTAGCCCCAAGGTCTTGGGACGAGGCTTTGAAAAGAAATTAAAGTTTAGCATTATGCATTCCATCATTATGAAAGTGGTTATTGATTTTGCATGTGATTATTCGATTAGTAGAATATCCATGTGAATAAGTAAATGGAATTATTTCATTTTATTTATGCCATACTATGTTGAAAGTTCAAGTTTGAAAGGCTTTTGTTTTAGTTATAAATTGCCTTAAATGTTTATTCTTATTTATGAAAGTTTCTGCTATATTGTTATCCTTACTGGGCATTTGAGCTCACCCCTTTTCTATGTTTTATTTTTCCCAGGAAGTGAAGAAGTAAATTATGAATGACCTGCAGGGATATTATGTGGGGATATGAGTTTGGATTATGGAGACAATATGTTGTTGTAGTAGTTTTTCATTTTATGATGTAATGTAAGACTTATGAATATATCTAATGTTTCTAAGACTACTAAACCAATCGGTCTTTCGAGATTTGATCTTTCTTGTGATCATGCCAATGTAATGTAATAATGCACCGACTCTGGGTAACTAGGGTCGGGGCGTTACAGTTGGTATCAGAGGAAGTTTAGTACAAACCTTGGAAACTAGATTTAGATAATCTCTGATTAGAGCACGTAGACCTAAGATGAAATTTGAGGATTATTATAGAATAACTTCCTAGAATTTTGGTATTGTAGGGATTTTGTGAGTTTTCCGAGCAATACATCCCTATCTAGATACGAGCAAGTAGAGGCGGCTCTGGCACAGATGTACCTAGAGGTAAAACCCGAAAACACCGCTTTGAGCTAGACTCGAATGGGAACTGGTGCACGACAACGGGCCTTGCTGCACTCTTGGTTACGACACTCCCGGGGGATATTCTTAGGATAACTCTCATTTTCTTTACAAATCATTATGAAGGGTTTATGAGTATATACTTCTTCAAAGAAAATATTTTTTATGATTATGGATTATATCCATAAATAGTTCAATTTATGTTAAGTGTTTTATAAGTATGGGATTATGTATTTTGATTCATAAACTAATCCAGTGTATGCCATCGTTTAGAAATGGTGCCTAGTAGAAGGAATGAGAACTCCAGCAATGCACATGATCCAAATAGAAGGAAGGATCATATCTTTCATGGTCTTAAGCTAGAATTTATAAGAGAAATAGTGTCCCATGTATTATCATCATATGAAGAAATAATATCATGTGTTGATAAGATAAGTAAAGAGTTTACTGAGTCCTATGGCTTTGAAGGGAATCAAGAGAAGAAAAGGATGGAAGAGAGAAAGATGGATAAAGGGAAGAGGGAAAAGAAGAATTTTCCCATATGTGATAACTGTGGAAAGAAACACCCTAGAACTTGCCTGAAAGGAATGGGAGTTTGTTATACGTGTGGAGGAAAAGGGCACAAAGTAACTGACTGCAAGGGTAAGAAAATGGTTTCAAATGTACACTGCTTCATTTTCAAGGAGTTTTGGACACTACGCGAACCTATGTCCCAGTCATCAGACTATGCCGCAAATGATGTTATTGGATAATAATCAAGTTATGATACTACCACAGATGAAGAGGAATGATTAGAGTTCTTATGTTGATTATGTCAATTGAGTGTTGTATCAACAATGTACTTGTTATAATTATGGAGTATATAAGGATTTTACTGCAGTACTATTTCATTAAGGACTTGAGATTGTGTGGAACAAAGAAAAGTGACTCAATAGCAGGATAAATTTTTGAAAAATATATGGTTGAGAGAATGATAAATCATAATATAGTTCTGATACTGAGGTAGTGATTTTGGAATAATATGTGATTTTTTTGGTTAAATTATATTGGATATTCTTGACTACCTTGGAACTGATTAATGATTTGTATATTCCATCATTGTTGGGGTTTCAAACATTTTTGGATTAATGAAGTATATCCAGCATTGTATATGGAATAAGGGAGCATGAATGTAATCAATAAGGAATATGGTAATACATGATGAAGGTATTCATATGCTATTACGGGGTAAAAAGGATCTATATTATGTTTACCTTCCTTATAAATGTTGGACTGTGAGTTTGGACAGAAGTATTTTGGATAGTTCTTGTTTGGATTATTTTGGATTGCCATAAAAGGACAACCCGGAGGTCGGGCGGCAACCCGTCCCGTCCGGCAAGGCTGCGAGACTTGAACCCGCAACCGAAGGGCGACAACGGTGAATCACCTACCACTAGCCCACGAGATTCCCTGGATTAAATAATGTAGTTTTTATTAAAATATCTTCTAGATGAATTATAAATTCGTTTATTTTGGAACCCTATACGAATGGTGTAAATAGAATTTTTTACGTTCTATTATCTTTTAGAGTGAAAGATGAGTTTGTGGTAGAAATTTATTAATGGATAAAACTATAATTATAAAGTAAGTATATCTCTTTATGATCTTAGCCAATCTCATAAATAAATTCCTCAACATTAAGAAAAGGAACTTAGAACAAAAATGTTTTCCTAGATGGTACCTTAAATCATCACTAATTTATGGCTTTGGGATTGTTGGCCTTTTCATAGCCATGTTTTCTACCACTCTCCATTAGATAATTGATGGTTAGATTTTTCATCCATATCCATATTTTCCTACATGGAACCCTAGTATGTGTTATTTTCGGTAATCTTCATACTTTCAACTCTTTATTTAAAATAGAGGCCTCATTAATTCATTTTTCTATGTGGGATTTAAACTAAGATATTTTGAAATATGAAAAATGTGTTATCCTAATACCCTATGTTTTGTTCAACCGATGGTATTTCAAATCATCATAGATTGATGAATTTAAGGACCTAAATTTTACACTTGTTTGTGATTGATGAACTCAATCACTACCTATAAATATTTACGTTTTTCCTCCAATTATATGTCTCTAATTGCCACCAATGTTCTCCTAATCGAGATCATAATTTGGTGGTGACCCTTTGATTTCTCTTTTCCTCATATTAAGACTAAATTTTAGTAACCCAATTTCCGATGTGGGTTTTCCCAAAAATATATTATCTACTTTCAACCTTTTATTTTCGAAGAACAATTTCAAATTGCGAGGACGCAATTTATTGAAGGAGGGGAGAATGTAACACCCCAAGAATTCATAATGTGTTATTTCTTCAAAATAATTCAATAACTTGCACTACACGCAACACCGAGTTCAATTGCACCATGACTTACCAAAAAGCCATTCAAAAGAGGTTATGAATAGTATTAACTAAATTTTAAACTTTATATAATCCTTATAATTTTTCCATATTATGAGTATCTTAGACATAATGCAAGAACAAATTCATTTTCAGTATTGCACTTTTATCAACTTTTAATAGTGAACCCTTTTTAAATACAATATTTTAAACTTTTTTACTAAATGGGGACATCAAAAATTTAAAATGAAACATCCCAAGCTTCCACAGTACGCTTTCTTTGAATAATACAGTAGCGTGTGTTGTACGCAACCTTGAGTTTTAACACACACCATAACCAATCAAACTAGCCGTTATGAATCGTAATACCTATTTTTAGAAATTATATATATTTTATATTTTAAAATGGACTTCATTTCTGGATTCGGAATATCGAATTTATCCTAAGGTGAAATTTTGGTACTTTTCGGATAACTTTCATATTTTGATGAATAGTGAAAATTACTAAATTTTAATTAAAAACAACTTTTTTAATCAAAATAATTAATAGTGATAAATTATGAATTTTAGTGGTTTTGAAGTATATTTAGAATATATTTTTACCATTTAATATAATGTTGGTCATTGGACATAATTTTACAATTAAACCGAACATAAACAAGTGTCAATCTTTTGATAGTTATTATCTCTTAAAAACACGCTTTTTGTTTTGACAGCGGGAATTAATTTTAAATTAATTTCTTCCACTTATGTGTTTTGAATTTAGGAAAATGGATTCCATATTTGGAGTAAGGATGTTCAAATTGTGTAAATAGGTAACTTTTATTTTTAGACATTTTGAATAATTACTGCGGTAAATGTTTTATTTACCATGGTTAAGGGTAAATCTGGTAAATAAGGGTTAACAAATAATATTATAATAATACTAAATTACCCTAAAACGTGTATTAACCCTATTGGTTGATACATGGTCGACCATGAGCATCTTTGGGTCGATTTTGGGACCCCATGGATCCACATGTAAGTGATAATGACACTTTATTTTAATTAAGTTAAAATGAATACAAAAATGACACAAGCATATATCTTTTAGGAAAACAATTGTTACATAGGGTTATATATGTTGGATTTTAGATTATAAATATTAATTAGAAAGATAAAAAGATTTCCTACATAATGATAGTTTATTTATAATTTTTAGACATTAAATAATTTATTTTATTTATGACACCATGATGATGCAGTAATTACTATAATAGTGAAAAATTAAAATAATTGATATTATAAATACCCAAATAAATATAATATGAAACTTTTAATGAATTAAACTAATTTTATAGGATAATATGATATATTATGATTGATATAATTGACTTTTTTCGAAGTAATAAATCTGTTATAAGTTTCACAAAAATCAACTATTGAATAGTGTCAAAATTGACATAAAAGAGTTCTTAAAACAAATATTATATTATTAATTGATATTAAATTCCTAAAAATCTAAGGATCGGCCAAGAGACTTATATCATGATAGGTTAATCATTAATGGACCACTTGGGGGTCTCTTGGATGTATATAGTAAGTTTATTAACCATATTATATAAAAATACAAAGAGACATTGTAAAAGTGAAACTAATTAACTTAGAGTTGATACTTAAAGATAAGGTTAATATAAGTACCCAAACCTGTCTAAATTCTATTGGTTGAGTGTTTTTCGACCTATCCCCACCTTAAACTTTTAATAATCAACATTTGAGCCATTAGAAACCGAATATGAATTTATTATAAATTAATATTTCTAGCTTTTCCAAAGGTGCCCCTCACCCCACTTATAAAAGGGCACTCCTCCTTCTCATTTATTCACACCTTAAAAGCCTTTTGGTTCGGCCAAACTCTGCCCATATACTCTCCCAAATTCCCTCACTACAACCTAGGGGCCTTAGTTTGATCAGAAATCTAACCTAAGGAGCCCTTTTGATCAAATCAAAAGGAAGAACCCGAAGAAGAGGTAATGATTTCACCACCCTTTTCTAAGTTCATTTCTTCTTCCACTTCTTCTTCCTTTGTTGTTACCATTCTAAAATAATAAATCCAGTATCATATATATACTGTGATTTTATTATAAATATGGTACAAACAAATTCAGTATTCTATCTACCCTTTGAATAACATGTCACCATACGTGCGTACGTACGGCTTACCGTCTCCACGTCGTGGTGTAATTGTTATTCAATATAATATTATTTGGATGGGTATAATAATGATGTGTAACTCATGTAAATAATAAATATAACATGTTAATGATTCTGTATATATTATAGATCATCCATTTATATATTATTTTAATATCAAAATAATGATATTGTCGCTCGTGCGTACGTACGGACTACCGTCTCCACGAATGCGATGAGATTCATTCTCCATCGTATCCATTCAAGTATAATTATCATTTGATGAATTAAAAATGATGTCTAAGGACTTTATATCATTCTGGATATGAATAATATACAACCTATCCTTTACAAACATGTCTTACGTAATAAAACATATAAAAGAAAACAAGTAAGTTAACACCCGAAACAATGATAATACTAAGATATTATTATCAAATCAATATTAAAAGATCATATATGATATCATATTAATGTATATGATTCTTGTATAATTTAATAACAATTATTTCACCATTATACAGGAGGTTAACCTACCCCAACCAAGGAAAAGTAAAAGGTAAGGGTTATTTCACAATCTCTTCATTATCCGAGCTTGTTTATACGTAATAATCTACTGGGATTTCTTTATCATCCACATCCATGTTTCTTGGAAATGTATTTCAAAACATATTTATTATTTACAAGAATATGGGTTAAAGTCATTTATACCCTTGTGTTACTTTTTATAAGAGGTTTATAAAGGAATCTTTCCGTCGTTTTCAAAACAAGGTCCTTTTTAACCTTTTCGACAGAATTAAGGTAAGAATGTTTTTTTAACTTATACGGCGGGTGCGGCTATTTTCCGCTGTTATAAAATCTTCAAATCTTCCATTACAAGATTATAAGATTATTTTCAAAGAAAATGTTTTATTTTATATGGATCTTAAATGATTTCAAAATAAAAGGAGATATTTCTTTAAAAAGAATTTTGATTTCATCTATGTCAACATCCTTTGATGGATTTTAAGATTATTTGAAGTTGATTTATTATGATACAAAACATATATATTGTTTTGAAGGTTTTGTGATATGTTTGACTGTGGATGTGCTATTTTTATACCATTAATATTTTATGGTGAAAGTATTGACATTTTTTATGCTAGTTCCAATAATAATTTTTATGTTATATTTCAACCTTTACTTCATATGAATGTGTTGGACAAGTATGTTCCAGGTTGGGGACTGGTTAAAGTAAGCCCTCCAGGTTGGGGACTGGTAAAAGTAAGCCCTCCAGGTTAGGGACTGGTAAATGTAAGCCCTCCGGTTTGGTCTTCGGTTATTAGAGGCACTCCGAGTTGGTGTCCGGTTATTAGAGGCACTCCGGGTTGGTGTCCGGTTATTAGAGGCACTCCGGGTTGGGTTCCGGTTACAGTTAGCCCCAAGGTCTTGGGACGAGGCCTTGAAAAGAAATTAAAGTTTAGCATTATGCATTCCATCATTATGAAAGTGGTTATTGATTTTTCATGTGATTATTCGATCAGTAGAATATCCATGTGAATAAGTAAATGGAATTATTTCATTTTATTTATGCCATACTATGTTGAAAGTTCAAGTTTGAAAGGCTTTTATTTTAGTTATACATTGCCTTAAATGTTTATTCTTATTTCTGAAAGTTTCCTCTATATTGTTATCCTTACTGGGCATTTGAGCTCACCCCTTTTCTATGTTTTATTTTTCCCAGGAGGTGAAGAAGTAAATTATGAATGACCTGCAGGGATATTATGTGGGGATATGAGTGTGGATTATGGAGACAATATGTTGTTGTAGTAGTTTTTCATTTTATGATGTAATGTAATACTTATGAATATATCTAGTGTTTCCAAGACTACTAAACCAATCAGTCTTTCGAGATTTGATCTTTCTTGTGATCATGCCAATGTAATGTAATAATGAACCGACTCTGGGTAACTAGGGTCGGGGCGTTACATTTTTTTGTAGTTTACTGGTGGTTTTATTAACATTCTCCTAATATTATAAGTGTAATTCCACCCATTTGTTTGTTTTATACCCTCAGTGATAGTCTCTAACCCATGTAATATTCGAAGAAGTACTCAAGGTTCCCTTAAAACTTCATAATTATCCTTTGAGGGATTATTAGTAGGGTTGTTCCATGAGAATTTAATCATAACATTCGATGCATCATGCCCTATGGACCGTAACACATGATGTATACTCTCATGAAACAACTGATTGATAGGATGAATAAGCGCAATTGGAATCTCTATCTCCACCACGAGTGGGGAACTCACATCAAAACCCTCTTGATGTTTAATGGGAGGTTTCCATAGTATAATACACCTATAATTCGAGGATAATTAATTTGGAAACATTTTTTTTACTGGTCTTAATATCAAAACGTATGATAATAAGTTAATGGAAACATGTGTGACTACTCTAAATGGATACACTATGATATAAGTGTTTCACATATCCACTTGATTTTAACCTATCCAACCCAATATTGAGTAATGTAAATTCTCATAGTTGTTCTTTTTCCTAAACATCATATAGAGTAGGAAAATTGAAATAATAATGTATTAGTTAACGAAAGCGTCACCAAAAATTTATATAAGGAATATATATATATGTTGTTAAAATTTTAAATAACTAAACCATATATTATTACCTATGTTTTTATCAGAGTAAAGTATTATGTTATATGGGGAGCCCCCATATTTAATATGACGAATGAATGTAAACACCCACTTACCACCAAGGTAAAAGAGTAAAAGATAATAAATTTTAAATCAATAGTAATGTTTTTATAAACTAAAAAATAATAATGTTTTAAAACTATGTATATTACTCTAATGATTTTAAACATGATTATCCATCATATATGACTTACCTAATCCCATCCATATGATATATACCATGATTTCACAATGCCATATCTCATGTTTACCATATCATAAATAGTTGTCAAAAGAGTGGTCTTTAATACCACTTTGTAACATTCTTGGATTTATTCACCTCCACCATGTCCGAGTTCTGTTACAACACCCCTGAATAATTTCTACACTTATTCTAGAGGGTGTGTACTAGTGGTGAGGGTTTATGGTAGACATGGATACTATAATCAATCTACTATAAATATCCATATATCAAAACCAATGAAACATTATCAAATCATTTCAATATAACAATAATATAATTATAGACAAAAAAATAATTTATATCTAAAATAATGTAAAAAATTATATGTTATAGTTATTGTATACTATAATGTCACACATGGACACACATGTAATTTCTTGATCTCACATGGTCTTATCATTTACAATAATTTCTTAAAGATAATAAAAAAATGTGGTTTCTAAAAAACTTTTAGTGAGACTAGGCTTGGTACCACTGCACAAGTCTACCCTATAACCCTAATAGACCACCAAATTGATGGCCCATTCACTACCCTACATAATGATGAAGGATGTATGGATCGTTTAATATGTTTCCAAAATTGAATGTGAGTTTAACTCAGTAGGTCACCACCAATAGTGTGCCTAAAATTTTATATAAATGAACATGAATTTTCAATATTTATTACTGATGAATCATAAATCTACAACATGTAGAATCATGGAATTGCTAGTTTGAAATGCAAATGTGACCATACATTCATTGGCAATCACCAGAGTAGGATGATATACCATTTTTTGGAACACCCATTGTGGATGAATTATATATCATCCATTATTTAATTGTAATGGTGAATGATATATCATCACCTTATATCCCCTGAAAAATGATACATCATAATCACACATAAACCATGTGAATAATGTATCATAATTCCAATATCATTGGTGAATGAACAATCATCTATTGAAAGAGGAATAAGTAATTTTAGTTGGATGATATACAAGAAAAAAACATACATTCGTTGATGATACACAATCAATACTCATATTAGGAGTATAATTCATCCCAAAAGACCTAATTGGTAGACTAAGATCCAATAATATCAAATAACATGGGTTAATGGTATACCACCTCTATAAAATTCAATGTGGGAAATAGACCATCGACATAAATAACTAAGTGGGTGATGCTCCACTAACAACTAGATCAAGGTGGATTATATACCATTAGAGAACTATTAGTGGAAGGTATATCAATGATATATCAATGTTGGATTATGAACAACAACTAGAATCCCAATGATGATAACACATCAATCTCATGGTGAACAATGCATCACATAATCAACTTCGATGGATGAGATACCACCAATCTATTTCACGTTTCAGAATTGTTCCAATAAATCATCTTATAATGTTTATGAGATACCACCAAAATAAAAAGAATAAAATATATATAAACCAATGAGTCATCATAGTTAATAAAGCATCAATTATTCAAAACAAATACTATTCAAATTTAATTATATCATGAAAGGGGGACACTCTCAAAACAACTAACAAGCCATATTTTTTTAGTATTATATCTTACCACTAACCTACTAAATTCATGTGCTAACCCATTTAAGGAAGATACATATACAACCAGAGGATTATAGGGCCATGTATAAAATATATACAAGAACTCTTGGATTCTGAGTTACTGTTTGAAAACACATTCCATAAAAATGGTATTTAATGACTATGGGATCAATGCATGCCTATTCCAGGACCACTCATATCAACAACTGATCTCAACCGATCAAATAGGAATAATTAAATAAATTTTAAATATAAACTAGGTTTTATACAAAAATTTTAAACATATTATATTTCATTTGGTATATTAAAAGATTTTAAAAACCAAAAGGAAAGATATAGACCAATTACCAGGGCCTAGAAAGGTACCGCTCATTAGATATCATCAACTAATTATACCTCAAATGGTAGAAATTTGGAATCCTAGAATAATCTCTAAAATTTGGGAATAACCAATGAATGATGTATAAATAGTGAGGAAAAAATAATATATGTATTTTAAGGGATAAATATGATTGAAGAACCTAAATTTTGGCCCTTAGACACCACTTTTTTCTTAGAAAAGGGAGAACCAATAACAGTTGGTATCATTTGAGACAATTTTCGTGTTTTGGATGATAGAGATTCCCTGAGAGTGTTTTATGAAGGTGGTGTATTTTAGAATGAGGTTTCAGATTTGGGATTGATTTTGTTGTAGAGTGATTTTTTTATGGCATGAGTGGTTGTTTTGGAGTCTTTATTATGGTATGGTTATTTTTGTTATGTTGTTAAATTTTTAATTGCTTATTAAATGTCTGTGTCATTATTTTATTTCCAACTATATATAATTTTATTCCATTAAATGGATGATACTTGTTTGTTTTTGGAGGTTTGAAGGAGTTCTATTACTGTTGTGATGATTGATATTGGAATTGCAAGACCATAAAAGGCTAATTTCTGGGGTCCTATCTTATGCAGTTCATTTTATAATCATTTTAATATCCTTATGATGTGGTTCACTTGACTACAGTGTATATCCATGAGTAGTTTGTTTTTAGAATCTATGATTTTAAGTGTCAATTTAACATAGATCTAATTTGTTCCATGCATATTCAAGGGGTCAGTTTCCATTGATGTATTTATATGCAGCATCATTACCCTTGATTTCTTGGTTTCACCCAGACACGATTTGAGGAAATAAATATTTCAAGGCATTAATGAGTTTTTATTCATATCCTTCTCTTATATTTATTAGTTATATTCATTTATATATATTATGTTGGGGATATGTGTTCGGATTTCCATGAAATGGACCCATTTCCCAATGACTGGTTATATTGTTTCATGGTTTTTTTGGAAATTATGACTTTCACAATATGGTACTTTCACTTTCTCTATATCCATATTTTTATCTCTTATAAATTTTTTTTTGAGTCAAATAAAAATCCATATTATTTACATCAATTTAATAAAAACCAAGTAAAATTAGTTTATAGTTTGGATATTTTCTATAGAAAATAAATTTTCATTATCTCTCATATTCAAAAGGATGAATTCTTAAGATATGTGGTGATCTGCATTACTATCCTTCTATGTTTTCCCTATATTCATCATCTATTGGTGTTGTACGATGGGTTTCAGAATTTATAGAGTGATCAGTAATTTTTATGTTTATTTTATATTCTGGTTGTTGGAGTTGGTGTCTTAGAATAAAATGTTTGTACTTTGATTACATGAATATTTGATATATTAAATATTAAATTAAACATCTTATTAATATTGGTAATTTTTCATTACGATAATGTAATAATATCCATGAGTATTTGTCACATTAATATTGTTATTGTAGTTCCCTTCTATGATGAGAACTTTGAAGTTCTATGACAATATTCTTAATATTATTTTGTGGTTGGATAACATACTATGATAGGACACATAGTATATAGATTGTCATGATAGAGTAATCATAAGTAAATGAGAATTATTCTCATGACATTCACACTTTGTAATATCCAAGATAACATATTATGAGAACAGTCCTGCAAGTAGGAATTTCGCATGTTTTGGTGTCATTGGATATTCCTCTCTACAACATGTATAATGGTCCTTAGCCTTTAATATTATCTTTAATTCATCTCATGACTCACATAGTTATATTTTTTTGAAAAATAATGTCATTCCCTATGTTGGAGGGTACTAGGGTATGTCGGGTTCATCATGAATAATATGTTATTAATGGATAAGTCATGAAATGATTTGTACCTTCTGTATTTATGGAAGTTAATATCCAGACCCTTTGTTGGAAACAGAACTGTCTCCCAAAATTCCATTTCCATAGTGTAATGAAAAGTTTATTTGAAATAGTTAAGGAATGATATACCATGAATATAGGTTTATGACACATTCATGAAACCTTCTTAATTAGATTATTCAACCAAGTGATTATATTACACAACAATTTTTCATATATATTTGTCACTGTTGGGACTTTAAGTTCTTTATCTTGTGTTCTTGGACCCTTTTCAAGAAACTAATCATTTACTTTAGGCAAGGATACCTAATTCCAAACAGAAATAATCTTATAGGGGCACACAGAAAGTGTTTCTAGTAGTCTTGATTAAATTCTATTTGAAATTAGTTAATGAAAAAAATTATTATTCTCAAGATTGAGGAATAATTTTATTTAATTTATATTGATCACATAAATTAAATAAATATTAATTTACCATAATTGGTATAAAATATATTTATTTACTTTATCGAATATTAGAAAAAATTATTTATTAGATTGTGAATACAATATTTATTTATGATAATAAAATATTTATCCACGTGTTCAATAAATACAAGAGGAGTTCGAATTGACCAAGACTGTTTCTGGTGATAAAATAATTATTTACAAGTCAGTAAATAGTATTTATCCATTTTACAAAAGCTGGACCACCACAAAATAATAAAACTATTATTATTAATATGTCATAGGATTTCATTCGAGATTATTATTTTATTTGATGGATTTTATTCAATAAATTTTTTTTAACTGAAATCCTATATCTATAAAAAGACGGCTATGTCTACTGTGTAATTAATTCAAAACCAATTACAAGTTTGAGTATAGATAATTTTTGTGCTCAATTAATTATATCTCAAATCCTCCTCCTGTCACTATGTCAATAATGAAAAACCCAAGAGAGGATTTTTTCATGGCCAAAGGGTGATCGATCAAGAATGAAAAATTCAAGAAATTCAATTCACCGATCTAGCACCCGGAGATTTAGTGGTGTTGCACGAAGACAATTTATGTTCATGTGGATCACCACTAGAGGGATTATACAATTGGATCGTCACAATAACAATGAATTAAATATGGAAGGGCCTTTTCGGATGACCAACATTCATCAATGAAGAATGTTCCTAAGCCAATGTATTTATTTATTTAGGTATTAAAAAATAATTATAAATTTAATGTAGAAGTTATCTGCTCTTGGTTTCGGGAAATGATTATTAAAAAAAATTAATGTATCACCCTCCACAAGAAGATTCCTCTCTACCTGGTACAAAAAAGTGGTTATAAATGGGCCATGTTTAAATATATAATTATTTATTTGATTGTAGATATTTTAAAATATCTGTTTATATTTCATTTCATGTTATTTATTCTTTAATCTAATTTAAATTAAAATGTTATAGATATATAAATAAATTTAATTGAGTGTTTTAATTTATTAATAGTTTTTATAAGAAATTTATAACATCCATAGATTCGATCTGGATGTTCCAATTTACTGGCTTGTAAAATTGTGTTACACTATGTGCGGCCAGAGCATGAAAAATTTACCCATGCACAATGTATCTATATCAACCAGTTAGTTTATCAGATGTTATTATTCTATTGCAAAGTACATGTTGACCGGGCCAACATGGGCCACAAAAATTGGATACAAGGTGTGTAATCTTCATGTACAACTCTTGAAGTCACATCGAGTCAATACACCGAATTTCCAGGCATGTAACTTAGATATATTACAACTGAGGTACACGGTGTGTAGCTAAATTTATAGTTAGTGTAGTCTACCATTAATATAAAATATTAAAATTAGCTTATATTTTAAATTTCAACATTAAATAATTATTTTATTTATTAACACGCCATTGTGTGTTTGAAAATTTAATTGTGGTTTTAAATAATTTTGAAATGTTCAATTAATTTATTGTAACTAATATGTCATTATTGGTTCTGACATTTATTTTACATGAATTCCATTAATTATGGTTATCTCCAAATAAGATCGTATTATTATTAATATGAAAGGGAAGTAATTAATTAATTCAATCAAGTTTATCATAAATAATAAAAGAAGGAATAAATTAAGTCTAGCTATTTAATTTTTAATATTAGTTGTATGTGTGACCATTCATGAGCTTGAACAAGTCCTATGTATGTGTTGTAATTTATTAAATTAAATTTATTTCATGGTTTTTCAATTATTTAATAGTAACTAAAAATATGTTCTGCAAGTCATCCCTCCCTCCATTATTATGCATAACCTGTGTGTCTACTTATATTTATGTATTTCCCTTTAACCAATATTTTGGTTCCCCTCAGCAGTGTGTGTGTAATAAATATTTTTAATTAATAATGTGAAAAGGTATGGTTCAATATGGAACCATAATGAATCCAACTCAGTAATACAAAGTTGGACACATGGAATGTTGTAGCTTTTGTCAAGCCCGACATAAGGATTTATTTCCCCTGGGTCATTGGTTTATTTAATGTCTGGTCATTAAATCAACCTTTAAATATGCTCTAGATCATGTCATATAATTAATTAATAATATTTTTCTAATACGTTAAATTTATATTTATCGATGAAAGACCGTGATCATATAAATGAATGAATTAATATGCCAATACAGAATTTAAAAAAATTGATTATGCATAAATGTTGTATCTAAACATGGTTAATTATTTAAGTAAACATCAACTCAAATAATAAAAAGTCATGTAAAGGATAAAACAATATAACAATTTATGTAGAATAAAATAACATCCATAAGCCTAATATTATGTCAGACTAAGACTTTCGTTACTTGATTATGAACAAAACTCAATTAAACTATATGTTTGAACAACCCTTATCGGGAAACCTACTTTTATAAGAGGAGTTCATATGAATGTTTTTGGTTGACTTAACCATTTTACCACAAGTGGATTATCCCTTTCTATACGTGGTTTAATTTGGTGGAATTTGTTGAGAAAACTCATGTCATGATTTTTGGGTTGGGGAGTCCACTCAAGGGATCATGGAGCTGCAAGCCCACAGTCTGCATAGACTTGCCTTGTCACGACCCGACCCATGTCGGGCCTAGATCTACAACCATCCCAAGACCTTTTCTATGACCAAGGTTGTGGAAAAAATCACCTAAGGTATAACAATCTTGAGTAAAAAATTTCATATGTACATGTAAACATGTACACAACCACTCAATGAAAAATTATAGAGGGAAAAGGAGTAAAAGATTCTATACTATCGAAAATAATCCAAACCAACATGGAACACTAAATATTATGAGTATAGTAATATAAATTGTAATGTGAAAAGGTAAAAAATACACGCCCAACTAGAAAAGTGTCCCATCTTGATAAAAATTGGAAATATAAATTAGGTGAGAGAGCCCTACTCCTGGACCATAAGCTATGCCCATCGTAGGCGGTCCAAGCACTGTTTCCCCGAGCACCTCTAAATTCACTATCAAAAAATTTCATCTTTTAAATAAGGAATGATATGTGAGGGAAAATACCATGTAGGGGTGAGTATAAAAATACCCAATAGAACACCCTGAAAAGTTAAAGGGGGAGTAATAAGAGATACACTTAAGAGGAATGCAGTAGATTGAACATAGTACAATAAAAGAGTGTAACTCAACCCAAAAAGAGAGTGAAGTAAAACGCATCGAATCATAACAAGATCAAAATGTTTATAATATGAACATATCATCGAGTATTATTTACCTATAGTAGAATAGTAGAGTCTTCCAAACATAAGAAGCTAGGCATAGAATGCACGTGGCAAACCATGCACGCCTTCACCCCTCCTGGAAGGAGAGGATTGAAAGCCCAATAAGTGGGTAATGAAATAGGATATATATATATATATATATATATTCCTATTAAGTGTATACTAAACCATACAGTAAGGGGATATCAATTTCATTGTTCATCCCATGAAAAAGAGTCTCCAATAGTTCCATGAGTATCCAAAAACGATGCCCAATTCCCCACACGTCTTCTTAGACCAAACAAGTCAAAGGAACTCAATCACCACACCATGATGATATCCTCTTTGGGTGGCACTGGCTCACCCTCACAATTTTAGGTCACATCACAGAGATGCATCTCAGTGGGTAAAGTGTCCTACTTTCTCTTGAGTCCTAACGTACATAAAACCTTGTCTCACCAGTGATCCACATAGTTGGATGATGAAAATTCAAAGTAGAGGATGCACACCCCAGTACCTTAGAGGGATTCCACTCTAATAGTTACATTAGATGAATCTCAGCCTAGCGCATCAGGGGGATTAAACTCTATTCATCGGGGATCCGCACACTGGTGCCTTAGAAGGATAAACACTCAGGAGTTGATGGGGACCCACTACCTAACCCCATTGAAGATTAATAAACAAGAGGGTACTTCCCCAAAATTTAATGAAATGTACCCAAAACTAGTGTATCTAGGGGAATCCACTATGGTCATTGGGGATCCATGACCATTTACTTTTGGGTGATCGACACCCGGAAAGAAGGGTTGATACTAACCTAAGTCGGGGATTCTCTTTAAATCCCTAAAAAAGATCTTCCACCAATATTTATTTCATTTTTCCACATTTAATGAGATCATCAATAATGACATATACATACAAATAGAACACACCTTTGAGATCCTTGAAAAAAACCACTAAAGATTGACAATTCTTTTTCCCCGATCAAACATCTGATGAAAAAGTCGCATGTCTCGACATTATATTCAAATGAAATCTCATGTGGCCCATTCCTCTATCCCAAAGTAAAACAATATGGATCAAACCATTAAGATCCTCATGTAAAACCATACAATATTGATTATCCAATTGACCAAAATAGACACCTGGTGAAAAAGATGCATTTTACCAAAATACACATGAACTAGAAATCATATGGCCAAGACCTCAAATTCTGTTTAAACACCCAAAATTTCTGTTAGAATGGTTTTCCGAAATTTCAGGGTAGTGACACCAATGACAACACATCAGTTAGCCATTGTATGCTTGGGTTACGTCTGATAAAATATTTCTCAATAACAATTAGTATATTAATATTATTATATTTTTTCATTTTGTGCTACATTATAACAATATCGACACTTAAAATTCCCAAACTAGATTCAAATGGATTGTCTCAAATAGTGGATAATGTTTTCTTAGATGTAGCATAATACGAACGCTCCTTTTAAATGTTATGGTGGCATTAGTCAGCAACTCAAAGGCCTGCCTGTCCCGCTCTTCCCTTTTCATCCACTATGGCCCGCGTTGGCCCACTCCAGCCCACCTACACCAAACCACTCATCTAGTTGGGCTCTGAATACCTCATCCTACTCTCTCTCATCATGCTGGCCTATTCTAGCCTCAGTTGACTATCATCCTGTTTCAATGCCAATAGAAAGCCCTGGAACCATGGCCCACTTTCGTCGCCTTGGTCCAACCTCCTAGCTCACCACTCACCTCCTGACTCCTCCCCCATCACCAGATCTACCTTTAAAATCATGTCAGGGGACCTCATATACTGTTTATAGACTCCTCACAAACCATATGTTCTCACTAGCCATAACTTCATCTTGGTCGAACCACATGGCCCGCCGCCATGTGTTGTTTCCAACCGATGCTAGCCATCTCCATCGGCCATTGTGCCGGTAACTCACCAGTGGTCCCTTCTGCAGACCATCGTACCACTCTAGATGTTTTTAAATGTGAAAAGAATGTAATTAGAGAATCCTCATGTTGAGATCTTCAAAAATTCATGGTTCAGTCTTTTTTTGCTGATCTTTTGACATTGGAAAAGTTAACGAAGAATTCTGACAATGAATGGATGAAGAATGCGATGAAAGGGGATCCAAAACAGTCATCATACGAAGGGAATGTTCATTTGGACATATACTTGATGTGTGGAGAAATGAATTTGACGAACAGGTCATGAATAAATTTGGATCTGAAATCAAGGGTACAAAAATCCAAAAGAATACTACCTTAATTCGTTCATCGTTGAAGAATACATCCACTAATGCTTCTGATGTGATTCAACAAAGATTTTTTGTTCAGTCACTAATATATGAAGGATTTGAGAACATTAATTTGGTCAAGGGAGTATCAATAAACATTCCTAAACCAAAAATCTTAACATATTATTAATAATAGAAATGTTAGATTAAGGGTAACCACTTAACTACTCCTCTGAAGGTTTCAATATTCAAACATTATATGACCTCTCCTATATGGTCACTCATAAGTAAAACATTGCAATTAAAAACATAATGAATATCTCTGATTTAAAATCTGATTCCCTAGTGTAAAGTTATTCGAACAACCGCTAAGATAAAATAATTTTTTTAATTATTTTATTAATGATTACGCTCCGTGGTGACTTTTTCAATTTAAAACCCAGGACGACAACAATTATGTCCCACATAGGGTAAATGCGACACTCCAAACTAAAATGTGTCCTCAAATTACTGATCCAGAATATGGTAAATATATATATTTTTTCCATCATGTTGATAGTATAAAATATAAATAATAATTTAATAAAATTATTTCTGATCACACTAGGCCACTGAATCTCATTCCTTCTCAACACCAAGCTCGATAAATATATATAAAATATTTTAATTTAATCAAAGGATAAAAACCGGGTCTTTTTATCATTCCCTCCATCAAGATTTTCATCCATGAAAATAAAGATAGGAAATAAACTTAGGATACTGAGCCCTGATATAGTTCTCTCGTTCCTAGGAACTATCATTCAAGTTTCTGTGCTTCCATAGCATGTGAACCAAAGCGATGGTCCATCAATGTATGGTCTCCTCTTATATATCCTCGATCACAATCGGGAACTCTATAGAGGTGGATCCATCTTCAATGTCCCCCTCACCCCAGTCAACAACATGTGTAGTATAGTGCACGTATCACCTTAGTTGTGAAATGTGGAAGATATCATGCACCCTCTCTAGCTATAGGTGCTGGTCAAGGCGGTAAACAACCTCCCCTACTCATCACACGATATCGAATGGTAGTGATGAACCATTGGGATAGCTTTCCTTCCCAGCCGAACCTCTACATTCTACATATCGTGGAGACTCTCAAGAATATATAGTATCCCGACTTGAATGACAAGGGCATGTGAAGCGATCTTCATTGGATTTCTTTCTACTCTGGGCCATCTTCATCCATTGATGGATAACATTCACTTTCTCCTTCATCGCTTGCAACAAATATGGGTCCCAAATTCCCCTTGTATGACTCTCCAAAACCATGATGTAGACCACACTTCAAGATCAGGGAAAATCATTGAGGTTACCCCATTAAGGAAGATGATCTTAGGTACGTACAACTACACCAAACTCTCCACCTAACTCTTCTCCCTGATATCTTGGAAGTGTGATGAGTTAGAAAGTTGTTCTATTATCATCCAGATGGATTCATGTCCCTTATATGTTCCTAGAATCCCTGTGATGTTTTACAAGGATATGTCATCATTTTTCCACTTCAGATTCTCAATATGATGCAACAATCCTATTGAAACCTAGTGCTGAGACGTCACCTTTTAACAGGTAAGGCATCATGAGATGAAATCAGCTACACATTTTCTCATGACAAACCACCAAAACATCCAGTGAAGATCAATTTACATCTTCCCCACATTAGGATTTACCACAATGATATAATTTTGGAACTCCCATATCACATCCTCCCATATTGCGACTGGAACCACCATTCTCCCCTAAAACAAGATCTATTGATTCCCTCATTTAGAATATCTATATATTGTGTCGCCTATATATATTTGGTCACACATGACTTCATATTCGACGTCTCCCAGTTGGGAAACTTTCACTTGATCAGGGAGCGTAAGAGTCACAATAATAGACTGAAGGAAAACTGTACCCTCTAACTATACCAAGGTCAGATAGAGGGAAGATAACTACTCTAAAGCATACCAAACTAGGTGAGACTTGGATTTACTACTTAGGGAATCTGCTTCAAAATTAACTTTCTTGTAGTATAGACTATCTCAATGTCATAGTCCTACAGAAACGCCAAAAAACATCGTTTCCTAAGGTTGAGGTCTCTCTGGGTGAAGATGTATCTTTGGATTTGGTGTTCTTAGCAAACCACCAAGATCTCTCCCAGAATGTAGTTCTTTCACATCCCCAATCATAAGCCTACCGCTTCAAGCTCTATGTCATCAGTCCTATAGTTCTTTACATGGTGTCTCAAATTCATTGTCCTGTATGTAATCACTGCATGTTGTTTCATCAACACACAACTAAGACAATCTCTAGAGGCATTACAGTTCACTACGTACTGAACACATTCCTTTAGCAGTCTAAAATATTAAGTGATCATCAGCCCTTGCCTCAACTCTTCAAAGGCCTTATGGAACTGATAAAACCAGGTAAATGGTTGTCTCATTAACATAAGAGTAGTCAATGGGAATGATATACAAGATAAGTAAACTAGAAATCTTTTGTAGTACCCTACCAAACCAAGGAAGCTTCGCACCTCTAACACATTCTTGGGTGGATCCCATGAAATGACTTCTGAAATCATTTCTAGACCAATGACTAAACCTTGTTCACAAATGATGTGCCCCAAATAGTGAATCTCATGCATCCAAAACCCTCACTTCGAGTGGTTTTCATAAATATGGTTCTCTCGAAGAAAATCAAAAATCATCCTCAAGTGCTTCATGCTCCCCTCCACTAATTAAGAATAGAAAAGTATGTCTTCAATAAAAAGATCTACAAACTAATCCACTTATGGAAGGAATATATGGTTCCTCAAATCCATAAATATGTCAATGAAATTTTTCATAAAAAAGGGAGTCACTGGGATCATATAGTGCCAATAGTGACATCAAAAATCCAACATTAGAATGTCAACCTTGCTGACCCATAAATGGTGGTATCCATAATTGTGATCCATTTTGGAGAACCATATTGCACGTCAAAATAGGTCAAAGAGGATGTAAATCCTCAGAAAGGGTTACTTTTTCCTTATTGTGACCTAGTTCATGTGATGACAATCCACAGAAAGCGGTAAAATCCTATATGACTTCTTCACAAACAGAACTGGAGATGCCTGTGGAGACATACCAGGCCTAATAAAACCTTACTTGCGAAGCACCTCCAGCTGTAATTGTAGCTCCCAGAGATCATTGTGTGACATTTAATATTACGTAGAAGATATTGGGGCAATCCCTAGTAGCATGTTATTAATAAAATATAGCTCCCGCCTCAGAGGTAGTCCTGAAATATATTTGGGAAATTTTCTCATATAATCCTCCACAACTAATGGAATTCAGATGCTCTATGATTTCACTACACCCAGGGTTACACATTCTAACAAGTGTCTTCAACTTTTTATCCTTCTTCTCAAAGTACATATATACTCTTCTATGAGGTCACATTCATCATGAATTGGGAACCTGGTGCCATTAGTGTGTATACATATGACTAGTCTATGGTGACAGTCGATCTTAGCTTGAACCATTGAAAGGAAATACATCCCCAATATGACTTTGAAGGTTTCTATTGTGATGTCCAGAAGGTCCCACCTTAACATATCACCTCCATGTGATAGCTCACACTACAGGTAGATAAAAGACACCAAACAAGCACTCCCCATAAGAACCTCGAGACAATGCTATTCTGCAAGCCCCTATACTAGATGCTCAAACTCGCATACCATGTGTAATGTGATAAAATATTGAATGGTGCATATGAATAATAATACCAAAGAAAGATTAGAATAAACACATATTTTACCTTGAATAATCTCATGCATTATGGGATTTTAGACATCCAAAGCATGAAGCTATCTGCTGCCCCATCCCCCAGCACCCAGATCCTGATGTTCGCCACCTAGTGGTGGTGGTGGGAGAACCTTTTATCATTTTACCCTACATTAGTATCCTCCCATGCCTCTTCTAGTACTTCCCCACTGCGGAGCACCTTGTCCCCACCTATGGGATCCCTAATCATGATACAATCGATGTCTTGGTGGTCCACATTTTATATTTATATGATGATTATAATATTTGGTCAAAAATTATATTTCCATGATTCCTCAACTATCACAATAATAACATTGACCCTCTCTTGGCTGACCAAGTGCTCTGATCTTCCCATATGATTCCTGACCATGTCATAGAGTCAGATTATGGGGAAGCCTCTTGCATTGAGAGACTATCAATTGATGTCTACTAGCTTCTATTGACATCTCAGATCTATGATGTCCATTACAAGTCCCAGTTAATTGGAAAACCTCTGACTGTAATATCCCCATCACTAGCACCAGCTCCAGCACCCCGACATAGGTGGGGATGCACAAGGGTTCAATGATGGCACAAATATCTCTTTAGAGTCACTATCCAATCTTTAGTTCCTATAAGTAGTCATCGGGGGTCATGCACAATGAGTACCGAGTCTTTTCTAATAACATATTAGGTTATTCTAGCACTAAAATCTCTCCCTATCGAACCAGAAGCTCTGTATCTGTATAGAGCATAAACATGAGGGGTAGTACTTCTTACCGAATAACTTCTAAAACTCATCCCACGAGATTATTGACTCATTTGTGCATCAGAGTGACCATGCTCCACCAATTTCCAGCCACCCCATGGAAAATAATGGTAGCCAAATTCACCATCAGATCTATCAGTGTCCGGATAAGCATGAATATATTGATAACCGAATATAACCAATCCCCTGCTCCCAGAGGATCTTGTTCATCTTGAAACCACATCGGTGTCTGGCATTGGAACTCGTGAAGTGCGCTCAGACTATGATCATCCTTAGTCTATTATTCTACGACTATATAATACTCAATTGGTGGAGGTGTTCTTACCTATCCACATAGAGGATGGGGATCACATGATGGACCCAGAACTAAGGCATCATCGCACACAGGTCCTTGTCCTGAACCAGAGCTAGTATCCGATTTGGATGTCATCACGGAAGAATCCTGATATTTATCAAGGAGTATCAGCGTCAGGTGAGAATATATATATATATATTTTGATAACAAAAATGCATATATGAATCATGAAGGATAGTCAAGGAATCAATCCTATATCGTTCACGTACCATTATTCCTGCAACAAGTGTCTCATGAAACTGATTCAACAAGTAGGTAATCAGAGTTCTAGTGATTGGATACGTTAGGTAACAACAACATCACTAGACTCCCTATCTTGTGAGACACTCTCATGATACATGGAATCTATTTCCCTAAACCCAACCAAAACTATTATAGGTAGACATCCGAACAACGTAATAAGGGTTGAACCTCCCTCTGATACCAATCTTTCATGACCCGACCCTTGTTGGGACTATAGCCTCAACTACCCCAAGACTACCTCTATTGGCCATGGGGTGGAGACAAGAACCTATGGAAAATGAAACATGGAGAGGTATTTTCATATATACATCTACACTTGAAAAAAAACCACTTCATGATAAATATCTGAGAGAAAAGGGTAAAATATACTACAGTACTATAAATAAACCAAACATCCATGGACCACTAAACAATATGAGTATAGTAAAGAAAATTGAAATGGGAATAGGGAAAGAATACATACCTAAAAATGAAAGTGTCACAACCTAATAGAATCTAGAAATTTTAAAACTCTGAGATATACCAACTCTACGATCCCAAGCTACATCCACCACACGCGATCCATGAACCTGTATCCCTAAGATCCTCTAATGTCACAATTAAACATGTTACTCATCTTCCTAAATAATGATATGTGTTGGAAAATCACATGAAGGGGTGAATATAAACATACTCAGTTGGATTCCATGAAAAGATGATGGGGGTTGTAAGAGATACATTAAATAGAGAATAAAAAGATAAAACAAAGTACAATAAAAGAGTGAAGCACCCCCAATAAGAGAGTGAAGGAAAAATCATGAAAACACAGGGATCTATAATCGATGAGAACATGAAATTCTCATTGAGTCTTAACTACTAATAGTAAAAGAGTAGACTTATCCAATATTGAGAAACTAGATACGTAAATCATGTGCCATACCCTGCGCATCTTCGCCCCTCCTAGATGGTGAGTATCAAAAAACCATGGTGTGGGTACTAAAATATGATATATTTATTTTCTCAGTCAAATAATCCAAAACGAGAGAGTAAGTTAATCCCAATATCACAATTCAACCCAAGAGGAAGAGTTTACAAGAGTTCCAATAGTATCCATCAACAATCCTCACTACCCCATACATCTTCCATAAACATGAATGTCAAAGGGGCTCAATCACCATAACATGATACTATCCTCTTTAGGTGACACTGACCCAATCTCAGGGTTTTGGGTCTCATTACAAGGGTGCGCCATGGTGGGGAAATTTTCCTTCATTCTCATCAGTATAATGGTATGTCAAACCATGTATTTCCACTAATCTGTATAGACAGATAGTGAAAACTCGACATAGATGATCCTCAACCTAGTACATCACGGAGATTCCACTATAATTTTAGTCATAGAGGACACACACCAAAGTGAGTTAGGATGATTCCACTCTAGTAATCATTGATCTACATCCTAGAGAATTAGGGGGGTCAACACCTATGAGTCAATGGGGGCCCACCGTCAAGCTCTGCTAAAGAATAATACACTAAAGGGTAGTACCTGAAAGGTTACTACAGAGGACCAGAAGCCTAGTGCACTTGGGGGATCCAAACATGGTTACCAGGGATTTATTCCCTAGAACATCAGGTGGATCTGCACCCAAAAAAAAGGTTGACACAGACCTTTGCCATGGATTCTTTTCAAATCCATTAAAAAGAATCATAAAATAATATTCTATTCATGTTTTCACATTAAATGATATCTGAAATACGACTCCACACATCCAAATGGATCATACCATTACGATCCTTGTAGAAAAATGCTCAAGATCCACTATTCATTCTCTCCAATCGGACATCCCATGAAAAAGTAAGATTTCAACACATTATGATCAAATAAAATCTTATGGGTCCCAATTCGTAATCCTTAATTAGATGATATAGATCAAACAATGGATATCCCGAAGAAAAAATTTATAGGATATACTATTCATTCATCTAATATAGAGACATGGTGAAAAAGCTACATTTCACCATAATACGCCTGAACCGGGCTTCGTGGGTCCATTAACTCAATTTGAGTATAAGCCCTCATAATTGGTCTTGAAAGTTATTTCTAAATACCATGGTCATGACTCCCCTGATGGTGTGTCAATTGGACGTCCTATGCTGGAGTTACACCCGATTAATGATTTCTTAATATTAATAATTATATTATTCATTTTATATTTTAGAGTTTTGTGAAAATAAACCATAAAATTTTCAAAATTTCTTCAAAAAGGTAAATATTGAAGAGAGGATCACGTTTCCATAGACATCACATAAAATGGATACTTTTTAAAAATGTTAATGTGGTTTTAGTCTGCAGCCTGAAGGCCTGTCTGGCCCATTCGGCACACCTGGCCCACTCTAGCCTTCTTCGAGCTACCTACTCTAGACCTCTCGAATGACTAGTCTTAGGCTGCCTCAACCCACTTATGGTCAGCCTACTGGCCTTCTATGGCCTTGGTCTCTCTTCTATCCCGCATCAACTCCTACCGACCACCCGTGAACCACGACCCACTATCTCTGCCTCGGTCCATCCACGGTGCCCGCTAGTTGCCTCTCGACCCCTCACACACCATCCACCTTTGATTCACTACCACTCTATCCTACTAACTAAGTCCTCAAACACCATCCACACTTTCCAGCCACACTTATGCCTCAATTGAGCCATCCGCCCTACTGCCATGCACTGCTGTCGGTTGCCGCCTCATCGGTGCCTCACCGATGGTCTCATCTGTGGACCACCAGACCTCCTCGGATGATCTAAAACATGTAATGAAATTATTTATAGAGTCCTCAATTCTTGAAATTCATATATTCATTGTATATTTATGTTCTGCTTTTGTTTTGACATAGTAAAATTTAACGATGAAGAACAGTGAAGAATGGACGAAGAAGGATATAGCAGGGGATTAAAAATTGACATCAGATGATGGCCATGTTCATTTATACATCACATTGATGTTTAAAGAAGTTAATTTGATTTTAAATTCATTAATAACATAGTAATAGTAATTGGGAGTGTGAAAAATCAAAATAATCCTTCATTGATTCGTTCTTCATTGAAGAACTCACACACCAACACTTTCCACTTCAATTCACCGAAGCTTCATTATTGAATCACCAATGAAGGAGGGAGAGCAGGAGAACATGTCATTGATGGATGGGTTATTTGGAGAAAAATATAATCCTGAACCATAATATCTTATTTATAATGGAATTTTTTGGATAAGGGTATATTCTTAACTACTCTGCCAATGGTCGCATGATTTGAACATCCCATGCCCTCTCATTTTAGGTAGCGCTTGCATAAAATATATAAGTATTGAATCAATGGTCATAGAAAATTTCATACAATGTCCTTTTTAAAAAGTTATTCAATATGAATTTTGATATAATATAATTATTTTAATTATTTTATTGACATTTACACCGCTAGTAACTATTTAAAAAGAAAACTCATGCCGAAAATGATATATCCTACCTAGGCTAAATGTTGTGATCCAGACAAAACCGTGTCCTCAGATTCCTGAATTAAGGTAATTTATCAGAGATATATTGTTTCCTTCAGGTCTATATTATAAAATATACTTCATATTTTTATAAAATAAAATTCGGGTACACAGGGGCTCAAAATCGCATGCCATCTCAGTGCCTAGCTCTGGATACATATAGATATATTTCAAAGTCATACAATATGAAAAATAGAAAATCTAAATACCCACCAACATACCATAAAAATAGGTTGACCAAACCATTTTTGGGTTATATGAAGGGTAATATGGATCTTTTCAACTAGAATATACTAGAAACTATATATTCCATGTTCAATGTGAGGGATATTGGGACATGATAAAATATTGGGAGATTTGATAAAACCAATTAAAATATTTCTCACAAAATCAATAATCAATAAAACTAAAATAATGTCTTTCTGTAGAATAAAATGACAAGATCACTATCCCTATGATAAATATTGTAAAAAGACAATCTCTTTACTGGAAATAACTTCTAGGAGTGGTTTTGACACATTTGGTTTTTTCTACGCCATGAATAGAAATCTTACGTTCTAGAATCCTCAATCCTAATCTACATACTCAAGAGGTGAGTGATGAAGAGTTCATAGTCAATGAAAAACATATGAATGACATGGTTGATGTTAAATGTTTTATGATTTTATCTATTTCTATAGAACTCATGAAGTCTCACGAAAACATTGATGTGTATAACAAGCATGATCACCTCTGTGGTATGTACTAAGAGAGATCAAGACAAAAACAATTTGAGATTTTCAAGGAGCTCTTTCAGAGTAATTTTGGAGAGGGCTCCCCATCTTGGCCTCACGTAGTCATGCTTATTGGACTCATTGAGTACCTAAGGGTTCAGGGGTTTAAACTCCCCAAATAACTGGGCTCCAATATCATTCTAGAATCAATACCTTAGAGATTATTTGGGTTTTTTGTTAATTTTAATATGATTAACATTGAAAAGTATCTTCCAAATATCCTTATCCACATAAAAAATGTAGATAATGTTATGTAGTGTGAAAATATTATTATCCTTATGTTGAATGAATAGGAATTCAAATCAAAGAGCTTTAAGACCAAAGATTCTTCATAACCTTCCAAGATGATGATGATCAATGGGGATGCAAGGGAATAAGTTGTTTTCTATTTGCACGTGGTAAGAAGGAACACTGGAATAGAAAATACACCTAGCTTGAAGAATCAAGTAGAAGATTTAGGTGTATTTATTATCAAGTTCAATTTGATTATTTATAAAAATTGGCAATTAGATACAACTAGTTGTGCTCACATATGTATTAAAATACAGGAACCACGTAGATTCCAAAAAATTGGCCAAGGGGAGGTAGATCTACGAGCAGACCACAGAGCTAAACATTCATCTATAGCTCTCAGGGACCACCTCCTCACATTGCAGATTGAATTGATCTTGGTTTTAAAGGGTTGTTATTATGTTCAATCAATTACCCCAAAATATTATATATGTATCTAGAATAGATACAGATGGATTTATTTTCAAATTTGGAAATAAAAGTTGTTTTTTCATAAAGACTAAATTTTTAATGGTAAGGCACATTTAGATAACGATATTTACGTGTTGGATTACATTAACCAAGTAATGGAAATTGATAACAAATTAACTTCATAGGAATCATACCAAAACCAACTTTGGCATCATTTTCTATGTCATATTAATGAAAACCACATGAAAAAATTACATCAAGATGGATATTTAGACTCTTTCAAACTAAAAAAAATTAGTGTATGCCAAACATATTTACAAAGAAATTTGAACAAATCCTAATTTAGTAGGAATTTTTGAACTGATAAAGAGATTTTTCAATTAGTTCATACCAATATTTTTGGACCATTCCTAATGAATCAAGGGTTGGGTACTCCAACTTCATAAATTTTATTGATTATTCTAGTAGATACGGATATATTTACTTAATGCAGTATATGTAAAATTATTTTTGATAAATTAAAGGAATACATGAATGGAGTTGAGAACCATATTGGTAGGTTGATTAAGAAACTCCACACAGAAAAATGGGGAGAATAACTTATTCAATACATCATTGATAACTTATGAGATTTTAAGATCCTATCCCAACTCACTCCTCCTTAAACTTCTCAATGGAATGGTGTAAGCAGAAGGAGGAGCCGTACATTGTTCAACATGGTGAGATCAGTGATGATTCATGAAAGACTCCCACTATCCTTTTAGGAATATGTGTTACAAACAATGGAACAAATACTAAGACAAGTACCGACTAAATCCATAAATGGTATTCCATGTGAATTTTAGAGTGGAAGAAAACCCATATTTTTGAATTTACTTGCATGGCGATGTGAAGCATTTGTTAAGGCCTCTCCAGGTAACAAAATTTCACCTTGGGGCACAAAATGTACCTTTATAGGATACCCCAATGAGAAAGGGGATATTACCTATATGGACCCTCATAAAAAATGGTGATAGTGGCAAGAAACACCAAATTGTTTGAGAGGAAGAACATATCAAAAAGATATAGTGGGAGTGAGATAAACTTTAATAAAGTCAAGGCTCAAGGAATAGAATAGTTTGTACAATAAAAGATAACAGAAAGTTCCATGGAATAACAATCTATTATGGAGATACAAGAACAACATAGGAGAAAAGTGTTGTAAGAGAACCATAATTGTATGGTTTTCTAGTTACCGAGGATGGTGAATCATTATTAGTTGATAATAATGATCCTTTAACATACAAAGATGTAATAAGTGGAATAGATGTTACCCAGTGGAAAAAATACATGAATAATAAAATGGATTCTATATACCAAAACCATGTCTGGAATTTGGTAGATCCTCCTGTGGATGTAAATCCTGTTGGTTTCATATTCGCATTCAAGAAGAATGTGGACATGGAAGGAAATTTTAGTACCTATAAGACGAGACTAATTGAAAAATTCTTTATAAAACATCAAGGTATTGGCTACGATGAAATATTTTCACCAATTATAGTGATAAATTCAATCAAAATACTATTTTCCATTATGGCATACCATGATTTTGAGATTTGGAAAAGGGATTTCAAAATATCATTCCTTAACGGAAACATATAGGAATGGGTCTACATGACACAACCTAAAGGGTTTGTGATTCCAAAGGATTCCAATATGATATAGAAGTTTAAAAAAACACATTTATGGAATAATGGTAGAATATAGGTCATGGAACATTCATTTTGATGATTCCATGACAGAATTTGGGTTTATAACGATCTAATGTGTCCCTTGTGTATACAAATAGTTTAGTGGGAATGCATAATCTTTTTTAATATTTTATGTTATTGGAATATTATTTATTATAAATGAAATACAATTGTTACAGTTTTTTATGGAATAGTTGAATAAGTGATTTTACATGTAATACTTGGGAGAGGTAGCGTATATTAAAGGGATCAAGATCCATCATGATAGATTCAAGAGGTTTCTCAACCTAGGCCAATGTACATACATTATAAAGATAATAAAGGGATTCAGTATAGAACAATCAAAGATGTGATTGTTTCTAGGGTCACTTGGAATTTATATTTCCAATAAAACATGCCCTCAGATCCATGATGAATGAAATATAATGGAAATGATTTCATACACATCACCAATGGGGTAAGTCATGTATGCTATGCTATGTACATGGCCAGATTTCACATATAAAATAACTGTAGTATGATGAAATCAATAAAATATTGGTGACATTCACTGGAAGGAAGTCAAGAATATCCTTAGGTATTTGAGGCATACTAAGGATATGTTCATTGTTGGACTCCTCATGTAATAATCATGTTTTAATGATCATAAATCCTATTTAGTCTCTAAACCATGTTAACTCTATGTAATATATCTCACATCAAATGTACAATAGCTTAGTAAAAGCTATCCAAAGATCTAAATTGATATGCCCTCATTTTGGACACTATATACTCTCTTTTTATTCACTTTATAATGATTTCTCTGACAAATGATTATGTTTAATTCAATTCATGAAAATCACTACATAAGTCTAAACACATATATTTTCCTAATTCTGAGACAACGTAACCATGAGACACCGTGACCATGAGACACCATGACCATGAGACACTATGAAGAAGACTCCATGAACATGACACCGAGAAGTATGCACCGTGATGCAAACACTGTGATGCCGACATCATGAAGCAGACACCGTGAACAAGACACCGTGAAGCAGACACTGTGAACAAGACACCGTGAAGCAGTCACCATGAACAAGACACCATAAAATCCAGACACCATGACATACAGACACCATGACATACAGACACCATGACATCCATACACCGTGACCACAAGACTCCATGACCAATCCAGACACTATGTGAATGAAGCACCATTTCTATAAAATATTGTGACACCATTTCTTAATTTTTTTTTTCATCTTTTGATTTGATCTCTAACGATCATATTTGAATATTTTAATACACCGACATAATTAATGTTTCTTTTGTAGACATTTCCTTGACAGTACAAGGTACGAGGTGCAGAATACATGAAACTTGTCAACTCAAACACATGCACTCCATGGTAAAAGAGTAAAGTGTCCAAGAAACAAAAAGTGGATATATGCGAGAGAAGTTGCACGATACTAAAAAAAGAAAACAATCTGGTGGGCATGAACGTGAAAATAGAATACAATTAAGGAATTTTCTCATACCACTCAACTCTGCTGAAGAAAAAATGAACCATAATAGAATATGAGAATCCTAAGAAAATCTTCGCACAATCAAACACCATGAAGAACAAAATCTAGATCTATCTGACTTGCGGCACTTTATTTTCCATATGAGGACTTGAGTTCTGCACCTGCCTCATCTCATAAGTCCAGAGCTGCAAAGACTAACCCTCAGAGAACTTCTAAACCTATCTAAATATTTCTTCCCCATTGTGTATCATTTTATTAACTTTCAATTAGAGAGTGTATCAGCATTATAACACACTCCATCTCCTTCATTAAACTAAAGGATACATGATATCCTTACTCAAACATTCTTTTAATCTTGTGTATACCCACGATAAGTGTGGAAGAGGTCCCTGTGTGTCATGGTTTTTTTTACCCACGATAAGTGTGGAAGAGGTCCCTATGTGGCCTGGTTGTTTGTACCCATGATGAACTATGGAAGAGGTCCCTCTGTGGCATGGACAGTCTTGTGTACTATTGTTATCCTGATCTAGGGTGTGGATCAAGTTTATTTATATAAACTAAATGTTGGCAGAGGATCACCAAGTGGAGTGGATTTGGTCTTGGATTAAGACTGAACCACTTGTTTAATATCAGTTATGCTGATTAATTTAGTCATCTCTATTTTACTGCTTTACAAAATAATTCATATATCACTAAATTCACTTTGATAGTTAATCTAGGAAAGAAGATATAATTGTCTACACTTAATAGAATACCTTAAAAAGAAATCTTGATAACTGGCATTAAGATTAATGAGAACTAATAAATCTTCAAAGAAGTTATTTAAACATTAAATCCTCTGTAATAGTATAACCTTGATTAACTGGTCTATATTTAAGCTTTTCGGGAATCCTTTTAGAAATTCATTTTAATCAAAAAAAATTATAGTTACTCAGTTCACCCCCCTCTTGAGTAATCTACTCTGACCAAAATTCATCATATATGGAGTGTATGAGGAACTAGTTATTAGAGGACATACAAATACTAGTTTCCAGACTTATGAAGATGACAAGAATTCACGAACAGGACACATTTTCACTTTTAATAGAGGTGTTGTGTGCTTGAAGAGGTCATAGTAGGTTGTGGTCGGAGATTATACAGTAGTTTCTGTGTATATTGAAGCATTTGAGGAATCTAAAGAAGAAGTTTGGATAAATAATTTTGTCCTAGATATTGATTTTTTACATAGAATTGAAGATTCTATCACACTTTATTATGATGATACTATAGTGGTCGCTCTCGTAAAAGGGCCAAGGTCCCATTAGGAGATGGAGCACATACTTTTGAAGTATCAACTATTGATGGTTTTAATAGAGAGTTGGAGTCATAGTGAGAAGTATTTAAACATAATACAACGTGGTAAACCCCTTAACTAATGCCTTGACATAGCAATAACATGATTATCATGCAAGGTCTAGCAGACTAAAAGTCATATGTAGTTGGATCTAGTGTAAGTGGGAGTTTGTTATTGTTTGTGCCCAAGAAAAAACTATTTGTACTATGATTACAGGAATATTTGATGTATTAAATATTAAATTAATTTTATTATTAAATATTTATCATTTTTTTCGTGACTATAAAATACTAATGTCCTAGAGTATTTGTCACATTAATAAGGCGATACAAGTTTTCAGCTATGATGAGAACCATGTAGTGCTATAAAAATATTCTTAATATAGTTGTGTTGTTGGATAACATACTATGATGGTACACATAGTATATAAAACATCAGTTTCTAGTACTCATAAGCCAATGAGACTTATTCTCATGATGTTTGAACTTGGTAATCTCTAATACAGGATATTATGAGTACACACAGGAGAATATAAATTTTTCATGTTTTTGTGTCATCATGTATTCTTATCTACGAGCATGTGTAATGTTTCATAGGATTTAATATTATCATTAATTCATGTCAGGACTCGTTCAGTTAAATTTCTTGATGAAAACTATCATACCATATGTTGGAGGGACAAAGGGTACGTTGGGTGGTCACAAATGACAAGTTATTAATGGATAATTAGGAAGGGATATGTCTATTCCATATTTATCAAATTTTATATCTTGAACCTTTAATTGAAATGAAACTATCACCCTAAATTCCATGACCATGGTGTAACAAGGAGTTTATTTTATATATTCAAAGAATGAAGTATCAAGAATATAGGTTGATGATGCCATTATGGAACCAGCTTGATAAGATTATGTGATAAAGGGATTATATTACACAATGATCATTCATATGTAGTTGTCATCGTTGTGACCTTAAGCTCTTCCTGTTGGGTTCATTGACCCATTGATAGATTGTAATCTTGGACTTTAGGTTATCTCGCCTAAAGAAAATGAGAAAGAATCATTGAGGGTGACACATTAATTGTTTCCAGTGGAGTTGTTTAAATTATATTTGAATTTAATTAATGGAATAAATACTATTCTCAAGACTCAAGAATAATTTAATGTATGTTATAGTTATTGTATAAATTAAATAATTATTTATTCACCAGATTGTGAATAAGATATATTTATTTATTTTATCGAATATTTAATAAATATTTGTTAACTATTTTTGGAATTGAATATTTATTTAAGAAAATAAAATAAATATTTAGATGTATAATAAATACAAGAGGAGTTTTAATGAACCCATACCATTTCCAGTGATAAAATAATTATTTACGAGTCTGTAAATATTATTTATCAATTTTACGAAAGTTGAAACACCTCAAAATTATAATACTGTTATTATTAGTTTAAGAAATGTTATTTAATTAATGGTTATAATTATATATAATGGATTTTATGTTTTTAAAATTTTATCTAAAATCCCAGATCTATAAATATACAGCTATATATATTGTTTAATTCATCAAATCCAATTATAGGTTTGGGTATAGAGAATTGTTTCACACAAAAAATTCCCTATCGACTCCTCCTCTTTTCTCCATCTCATGAATTAGAAACCCAAGATAGTATTTCTTAATGACAAAATAACAAGAGATCAAGAACTAAAATTGCAAGAAATTTGATTTTCTACACTAGCACCTAGAGAATTAAGGGTGTTTCTCAAAGACCATTGAGAACTTGTTGTCACCGCAAGAGGGATTCTACTATTGGATTCTCACAAGCGCAATGAAGGTAATATAGAATGGCCTCTTCAGATGATAAACAATTCATCACCAAATAAATTTCCTATTCTCTTGTATTTATTTCATTATAAATTAATAAATAATAATTATAAATTTTACATGAAAGATCCTCACTCTTGATTTTGGGAAACAATTATTAATTTTTTTAATATATCACCCACCACTATTATTTTCCCCATACCCGAAACCAACACCTATTATATGTTTTGTATCTTGTTTTCATTCTCATCCCTTACCAATTGTGTAGTTGGTTATAATGAATTGGTAAAACTAGATGTTTCCTAAACGTATCCTCTCTATTTTGGAAATAATTTAATCTAATATCATTATGTATTCAATTTAAAATATATAATTGTATTTGTTTATATATTAATATTGTGGTTACTCTTGTTTTATGGGGATAGGGAAGAATATATGGGATGATTAGTTTAAATAAGAATGAAATTAATTGGTTATAGTAAACCATTTAAGAAGAAATTAGTTGGGGGAAGGAGGGTTCGACATGTACTTTTGTTTTTATCCTATTAGATATGTGTTGCTTGATTCTTTATTTTATTGTTATATTTTATTGAGGTCAATGAAGAAACTTTTCATATTCAAAACATTATAATTACTAAATAACAGTAATAGAAGGGACTTTCTAGGAACTGAAATTGTAGAACTACTTTTATATCGAATGATTTAATTTGCTCATGTTGTTGATATATCCTATCATGATAGGTAGTGTTGTGATGTTTCAATTTATTATTGGTCCACTAAATATGGAAGAATATTATTATGAAATTGTAATGTTAATGAAAAATTGAAATTTGAAGGGTCATTAATGGTTGAATGATGTCAACAAGATAAAATAAATATTCATTTAAATGAATTAGTGATCTGAAATGGAATGTGGATGATTTAATGGAATAACAAATATAATGAGGAAAAAATTGTTATTAATGGGTATGATAATGATTTATAAATGATAATTTAGTTTTTATGTGGTTTCCTTTTTTATGTGGTTTTTTTTTACAATTTAGAATGTTGATTTCCTATAAAAAGTATTTAATTGGTGTGTGGTTTCTTCACTATAATGCTAAAATTGTGTAAAGTATTGAGGGAATATGGAATAGAAAAGGGTGATGATTTTTTGGAACATTATAATCTTTTATGGATCAAGGTATGTAAAATCATAAAACCATTTTTTGGTGTATTTGATGTCCCTATGGGGTATGAATGACGAAGGACACATTATATTGGAAAACCTTGTGAGTGTATCCATTAGTTAATATTTCATGGTTAAGGTTGTTCATTGTAGTAGGAGGGAACAATATTTATGTCCAAAATTCTCATTATACCCTGCATTGATGAGGAAAATGATTGTTTGTCTTAATGGATATGGGATGTTTGGAGAACTCTAATGACATGAGGTTGATTCCCATTGTGTTTATATTACCCAAAAAATGTGCGGTTCGGATGTGTATGTGTGGTATAGGTAGAATTTTTGGTTATGGAAATATTATACTATATAAAATATGAGATGTTGGACCTTATATTAAGTTGGTGTAGGTAGGGATATGGTATATCTCACATTTGACGTTACATAGTTTGTGTTATGTGGATATAGGCAATGATATAATGTGATGTGATATTTTATGTTTTAATGGTGCATATCACTATGTATTTTTTTTATTATGGGAATACATGAATCATGGGTGGTTTGGTAACATGAAATTTTTTGAGGTAAATTGTTGATGATGAGAAATTAACACATTTATGGTCAGTTAGTGAGGGGTATTCCTACTATCATGCTATTGGGATGAGTTGGAATGCCCTATGAACTAACAGATATGTAAAACAAGAATTTATGATCCCCAAAAAATTTCTGACATGATGATGGTTGTGTAATTGACGATATTTAGAATATTTAATTCTAGAATTGGTTTGAGTTATTAGTTGTGGAAATGAATGAGTATTATTTGGGATGTAGAGTTTGGTGAATATGTTTCACATGATTATTCTTATTAAAATTTTTATTGATATTTTTTTTAATGTCACAATATTTTACTGATGAAAATATATTGAAAATTGATATTGATATGTTTAAAGGAACGATATTACGGAGTACAACCATGTTCTCCCCCATCATTATTTTTATGTTTTCACAGGATAGATAGATGTAGAATGAAGCTAATGTTTGTGTTTCATGGATATAGTTTTGGGTATTTTATTTCATGTATTTTAATGATATTTTGTATTTGACCTATAAGTAATATTTGGGTTGTTGATATTTTTTTGTGGAATAGGATAATAAATTGTGTTTATTGGAAATTTTTTTATTATTCATGAAATATTTTAAGTTTAATGCCTCTAATATGCATGTTTTATACCCTCACTCCTAGTCTCCAACCTGAGTTATTTATGGAAAAAGTTTTTTGGGTCACTCTCACCTTTATTTCAGGAAAATGAGAGTTTACAATGATATTGGTTCATGATAGAGTGGTATAAAATGTAGTTTTCTATTTGCGGTTCATGTTAGAGTTATAAACATCTGTGGATTGCATGATATTGGTAGATAGATGGTGAAGCTATAGACCAACATGGAAATTGACCTGAGAGACCAGTTTGGACACAAATATATGAGGATCTCTATGATTTGATTCAATAATGTTGACAACATATAAAAAATGATTTTTTGGAAGTGTAACTATTTCTAGGTAGAAACCATAGAATGGTACATGCATCATTATCTTAATCTATACTAGTATTTTCCTCTTATATCTTATCATGGTTTCTATAATAATAATTATTTGATATTCCTGTAGAAAACTTCTCATTCTCTTAATGAAGTTATTAAATGAAATTAATAGAAGGGAAAAATAGTGACTAACTATAATTTAGCGTATATGTAATTTGTTGTTAATTTTTAATTCATTACTTCCATGCCAGATATGAAGTTTTTCATTTAAATTTAATTTTATATTTCTTATTGAAGTGTGTAGTATTTTATTATGGTTAAAAAACTTTTATAATTTTTAGTAATGAAATATTGAAGGGTTCTTGTATTATATAAATGATTATTTTTAATTAATTTACATAATATGATTCCACTAAATAGAATTAATATTCTTATTGTAATGATCTTAACTATTATAAATAAAATTCATTTGAATTTTTCTTAAATGCCTCTTGGGGTTACAGAAAACAGATGCACTGATTTTGTCTTATTATTCCCATTTGATTTAAAATACCATTATCTATCATTACCATTGATAATATAGATGTTGAATAGTGATACTATTATTAGTATGAATATAGGTTTTCAAAAAAAAAATCCAATTTTCATAGACAAAATAAGTGATGACCACATCTAGTATGATCATACCATATGAAGCCCACTAATCATAGATTCCGAGGGAGATAAAAATTCTGGGATTTCCCAGGACCGTGACCCAGTGGATATCCAACAACATAAGCATGAGAGAAGAAATTTATGAGAGATGTTCAAGGACATCGATATCACGAACAAAAAACAGTTCGTCGAACCACCCAATGACAGTCCAACTATGGTTCGCCTTAACCATAGGGTTTTCACTAGTGTATTAAATGTATATTTTAACATAAACTATAAATATGTGTGTGTTTATTATTTTTTATTTAATATTAAATATATTTCAATCCTATTTTTTCTACCTTATAAATTATTTTTATCTTGATTAAATAAAATGAAAATTGTTTTTCTGGTTAATATTCAAATGAAATTAAGAAATCTATTTTTATGAATTAAGGGATAATTCAAAGAAATAATATTTAATAAAAAATATTATTAAATTAATTTTAATAAATATAATTTATTTTATAATTTTTATGAAGTAAAATTTAAATTATAAAAGGGTTGAAAAAATGTTATGGTCAAAAAACCAATCATTTTCAATAAATGTTAATTTTTTATCTTTTGGGGATAAAATGGAATAATAGGGGGAGGAAGGGGAAAAACCTAAACTACATGATAAGTAGATTGGTGAGAATAATGATTATGATTTGAATACTTGTGCAAAGATGGCATTGATTCCTTAAGATGAGTATTTGAGTCACCATGACCTCTTCTCTCATGTCTACAAGTGAGAAAATGAGTTAATGCATCCTGATGTTTCTATTCAGAAAGGGAATTTTATTGACGTCATTGAGGCATTGGTTTTCCCTTCTTTCCTAGATTTTCATTCACCTCCTCTTGGGCGAGTGATCAGGAAAGGAAAAGTGTCTCATTTCTTATCTAATCAAGGCGTAGTTGAGGATTGGATCAATCTATGAAAATTTTGAATTATTGCATGGGTCCTAGTCCCAAAAGAAGATAAATTCTGGAAATTTAGAGACATAACCAAATTAATTATAGAGCTATGGATATTTGATGATTGGAGGTTGAAATAAATAGGTAGATTATATTATCATGTTGTATTCTGTTCTATTGATTTTGAGTGGTAGGTGTGGAGCATGTGGTAAATTTCCCTAAAATCTTACATCCTATGCATACAAGAATGGGATAGGAACATTGACCCACAAATTTCTTTAACAGACAAGAAAAAATTTGGATTCATATCTATAACCTCAATTAGTGGTAATTAAATTAAGGATTATATGGGACATTTCCTCTTCTGTGGGGAACCCGATCAGTTTGGATAAACAAACTAACATCCCACAATTTGTGCATTATGACAGAGATTTGGTGGAGGTTGATATATATGCCACATTGGTTGAGGAAATATTTCTAACAGAAAGATATTATATCATGAGACTCCATATTCATTATGGGATAATTCTAATGTTTTATTTTGCTTACACTTACTACAAAAATCTTCTTAATGATTACAGAAGGGATAAATAATGAAATTTTAGTAAGGTTAAAGGACTTGAAAATGTTACATATAGGAGGAGGATGGGAAGAGCTACCATACTTGGAACCATGGATGACAAGAATACTTATGTTAGCCTATGAATTTTTTGGAGGGGAAAATTAATGAGGTTCATGAATTTTCTACTAAATATTCTACGGAGCATGCTGTTGTTGGGGGTTCTATTAATAGTGACCCAATGGACCCCTCCTCTACAGAACCGATGGAACCCCTTAATCAGACCTTACATGCTGGTATAGAAATAGATCTGGTCCAACCTGGTACATCAGGACGGTCTGAAAATCTTATGGGCCTTGATTCATTTGAGCCTGTGTTGGGCGCTAGTGATACATGTTCCAACTCTGAACCATGAAAGGAGAAAACATCGGGCTCAACTGATCTGAGGAGCCTACTATTAATCCCTTCATTACAGGAAATGGGATAAAATATTCCTTCCAACCTATTGTGCTCAGTATAAGAATTATGGGGATGGTTACAGCCTTGTATGGTGTATAAACTATGAATGTGCATGATATAGATAATGAGGAGTCCAATCCTGAAGCTAGAATGTTCTCTTGGAGGATTACATCATCCTACCATACTAGTATGAAAATGAAATATATAATTGGTGGAAATCCCACCCTAAATATCTCTCTCACTAAGGAACCCTTCATGAATGTTTCTCATTCCAATGCTGCCTGAAAAGTCCCTCATGAAGAGGGAATATCCAAGAATCTACAGGCCAGTAATAAGTTCACTTTTTTAAAGAAAAATATGGGTCATATGAGGATAATTATGTGTACACCTCTGAATAAGTGGAAAATTTTTAATGTTAGGAAGAAGTCTAAATCATTCTTTAACTAGTTGCAAATGCCAAAATTGCTACATCAAAATTGAATGAAGGAAATGCAATATCAGGGAAAAAGAATAGTAATGGAAGAAAAGGAACATGCTAGATGGATTTAGCATAGGGTAGGGGCAATGGAAATTGAGAAAGTCTCCCCCCAATGAGGAATATCTATTGTAATTTTTAATGGCATGGGAACACCCCAATGGCTGGAGCCCTTAGGGATTTTATCATAGACACCAAACCACTACTTATTGTTATTGTGGAACCCTAGATGATCTTTAGTAGATTTATAGGCTTTAAATGGGCCTTTATTTGTAATAGTTTTCTCTCCCAAAATTTCAATGACATCAACATGGACCATCCTTGGGTTTTCAAGCCTAATAACCATCACATCTCATTAGCTAGTGTCGGCTAGAAATGCAACATGGTCTCCCTTGATGTTTAGGGTTGGAATCCCTTGGTCACTTTTGTCTATGCAATGACTTCATACATTAAAGTATGGGAGTTATAGGAAGAGCTCATAGATGTATTTAGGACACTATACCATACATGGGTAATTTTGGGTGACTTTAATACCTTTTTTAAGGCATGATGAGAAAACTAGAATGAGCATAAATCGAGTTGCCTCTCCATAATTTTCTTCTTGTATTGACTAGTTTAATCTTGTTGAAGTGATAATTGTAGGTGGTGATTTCACATGGAGATGGTATACTTGGATTGGAATATAAGAAAGTAAACTTGATAGATTCTTTATTTATATGGATGATATGAATTAAGTATCTTGAATATCATGAAAAAGATTTCCCAAACATAACTTTGATAAAATCCCATTATTGAGAAAATATCGAATCCCATTGTAAGGTCATCTCCCTTACCATTTTTCTTTAATAATGGATGGATCACTACTCTAGGGTGTAGGGATATTGTTCTGCTGGAATGGATAATGGATGTTATTGGAATCCCACTTCATATAATTTTTGAGAGCTACCACATGTTAAAGTTCTTTTAATAGAATGGAGTAGGAAATATTTTTATAACCCTAATTGTGAGATCAAAACTACTAAATAATGTCTTTCATGCAGCCAAATTAGCAACCAACAAAAAAAACCCTTCTAGGGAAGAAATATAGGCTCTTTAAAGGCATGATGACCTACTGAATGTCAAAGAGAGGTTGAACCACAATAAATTAAATGTATCATGGCTAAAAGAGTGTGATATACACTCGATGTTTTTTCATAGACTGCATAATGATAGGAATGTACGAGTAGGGTAGAAGGCTATTAATGTTAAAGGGTGTCATCACACCTCAGAAAGTGCAATTTCTAGTGCATTGGTGGCTTATTTTGTGCATCTCTATTATGAATATGGTAATGAAAACACTCATATAATGGTTGATAGAATTTTCCCTTGTATTGAGGAGCATAAGAATTGTCTCTTCACTAGGGCCCCTTTGACTAAGGATATTAAGGAAGTGTTTTTCTCTCTTAAAATAGAAAGTGATACTAGACATGATGGGTTCTCCAAAAAAAATTCAAATTTTACTGGGATACCCTTAATTATGAGATTTTTGTTTTAATTAAGGAATTTTTAGCCATTCCTCTCTCCACAAAGGATGAAACTCTATCTATATTTCTCTTATACCTATGAATGAAAATGAAGTCGATTTGAGGGACTTGATGCCAGTTTCTTTTAGGAAACAAATTCCCAATGTAATCCACAATATCTTAATGAATAGATTGCATGGGATTATTAAGAACCATATTACCCCAAATTAGTTTAGGGTTGTTCTTGGTAGAAGCCTTCCATGTTTCTTATTCACTGCTTTAGAAAGTATCAACTCAATGAATAGAACCTTATAGAAAGGGAGTTTTCCCATGAAGACTTATATATGTAAATCATTTGAAATTGTTAAATGGATATTTATTTTTGAAGTCCCTAAAATTTATGTCTACACTGATGATTTTATTAGGTTGATTTCCACCATTATCCACTATGTGCAGTTGTCCATTTGGGACATTGTATTTCTTAGGGGCTACTTCTCATGGAATCTATGTTTGTGTATTCGTGTTCTCTCTACCGATGGCTAAAAAGTATACAAAATGAACATCAACGTATGATTAGAAACATCTTATGGATAAGATCAATGCATTAAAGGAAGAATATAACTATTTCATGGAGTTATTGTATTAATCCTTTTTATATGGGTGATCTTGGGGTCAAGGATCCAAAAACATTCAGTGATAGCCTTATTAACAATTTCACATGGAATATCTTGTCTTCCAATGACCCCACATATGACTTTTTGTTTAGTAGGTTAAAATATAGGATTTTAAGTGGATATACACATTACATGACTAAAAATTATTATTATTTATTTTAAAATTCCTTTTTGACTAAGTGAGAACTGAACAAAAAAAAAACAAGATGACGTAGCGTGTCCAAGGGTATCCACCATTGAAAACACTAGCCAAAAAACCCAAAAAAACACGAACCAAAAACACACAATAGGAAGAATCTTATCCTTATATGAGATTTCAAAGGAGGATGAATGATGGTGAGGGATTCATCAATAGAACTCCAAAATGAGGGACCACGATACCGCTATGCTACCATGGATAATGCAACCTAATAGAAGAACCTGAAAAGTTCCACCTTCAAAGCCACAAACACCATCCAAAACATCATGAATTCCATCGAACAAGACCAAATTGGAGTCATGCACCAAGGATTGTGACACAATGGCCAAGGAAACCAAGAACATACAAAAATATACAGGTGTAGAAACCTTGGAAAAATCCAGCTCCACAAACTGATCTTGGGAAAAAGAACTGTCCTCCGTGTATGCGCTTTCGAGCAATCCACACCACATCTTCCCATGAATGACATTATACAACCCTAAATGTGGATAGTTAGTAGGGATTCAAATCACTATTACTATAATAATTATTAGCTTTAAAATCCCATTGATATCACCATTATCACTTCTACCATGGCTCAGATAAATATGGTTAATTCCAGGAATCAAATTCCATCTTTTTTTGACATCATGTCCAATCAAGATATGTTTGAATTTTATAATTATGCTTGTATAGATTCTAAAACCTTAATATCTAATGAAAATTCTAATGGAATCTTCAATACCAAAGTGAACTATATTCAGAAGTGTGCTAGCTCCAAAATACCACCCAATTGGTTGACTAATTTTATGTTCCCTTTTATTCATATATCCATACTAGTTCACCTTTGTAGGATGTGGGGGAACTAGATACAACACATTATCACATGAAAAAATTAGGGAACCAACTGGCCTCTACCATCCTCCTCTTAATGCAAGATGAAGAATCATACTGACACCTCATTTTGGAATTTCATTATGCATGGGAGATATGTAGATACCATAGTTCTTTGTTATATTATGATGTTTACCATTGAAGGCACCTTGATGAGAACATGTCACGAGTCTATGAAGGTGGAAAGGGTTCAGGAGTTCATAACCAGCTTCTCATGGCTATTTCATCATCCATCAATATCATCAAGTCCATTAGAAACCATTAAATATTCAAGATTCAAGATTCGTGACTTAATTATAGTTCTATTTCCATCCATAATAATGTTCATTCTACAAATGTGGTACAATCTGGAATGATGTAGAATTATACTGAGGACCTACATATTCTAAGGATGTATGGAGTGGAATAGAAACTAAGGTGGCCTCATGAGTTCAAGTTTTTCAGATGGATTCTCGTAATCCCCCTAGAATTAATGTTAATATTGATGGTGATTCTGTTGGGTCTCTAGTACTATCAAGATGCTGTGGTGTTTTCTTCACCTACCATGGACTTATCAAATGATTATTCCACCTCTTTATTAGACAAGGTACTTCTTATGAAGCTAAGCATTGGGTTGTGATTTATGAAATCATGTATGATTTCCACCGTAACATTTCACCATTATGGATTGAATCAGACTCACAAATAACCATGTATATATTTAAATAATGCACCATAGATGTGTATGGAGACTCCTTCCACACTGGATTTCATGACTCCATCATGCATGTAACCTCTGAATTTTGGTATCTCATGATTATAAGGAAGATAATCCGGATTTTGATGCCCTCCCAAATAGGGAAATTGTGGAGATGAGTACCTTGTGTTCTTTCAAGATAGTAGATCTCTATTTTAGTATGGTTGATGATGACATGCAGGGTGTGACACACTCCCACTCTTGTACTGCCCCTTGTAATTCCTAGCCTCTTGTACTTTATGTTTCTTTTAATAATTTTTTTACAGGAACACTTGAACCCTGGATCTTCATTGTATTTATTTTTTAAATCCACTAGTAGTCCTCCAAGACATAAAATATATTTTAATATGATAAAATCATTTTTCTATGAGTTTGAGTTACCTCCCCAACAATATGGTTATTATTTTATTACGTTGGTCCCTAGAAATTATAAAATAATTTAAACCAATTCCATTTGGTAGAAACCATGAACTAAAACCATAGGATGGTTTTTGGTTTTAGTTATTTTATTATGTAGAGTCAAAACCAAAATAATACATAAATCTTTCTATTTTCCAATAAAAACCCACATATTCCCCCATTTATCTTCACTCAATCTCCTCGTAACATGTACTTAATCTGACTTATATTCCATATATTCCTCAGAAGGTGCCACCAATTTTTCATAAACCCCTCCCAAGCCTTTGGAGTCACACACTCAAGTACAAGATCCTTACTTTCATCTACTCCTTTCAATTCAAGAACCTTTTTTGGAATTTGTCTTCTTAATTGAAATTGTTTATAATTTAATTTTTTATAATCATTCCCTTGTTGTAAAATTTATGTTATTTGAATGAGTGAATTTTTATCCTATCTTATTTTAACATTTATGTAAGCCATTATAACGGTGAAATATTGTAAGGGATTTATCTCCACCTTTTTTTTCAAGGAACATTTTTATGTTATGATTCATAATTATCATTTGATCATGTTGGGATATATTTATACATATCTCTATTACTTTAAATTTTATGTATAAATGATTATAGCACCCCATAAATATCATTAATCCTCCCAAGATTCTTTATGTACTACCATTACCATGCAGAAAAAATAGTTTGGATTCATTTCATTATTTTAATTTCATCATTAACTTATTAATTATATTTCCCATTTATAATGTTTTGATCTATTACTACATATCCCTATTATATCCCATTCGATTTCTACGTGTTTTTAGACCCATTTATCTCCCTTCAATCCATTTTTATTAATCTCCAAGTGACATCATTACAAAAATATCACCATGATTTCCCATTCCAAAACGATTGTGTAGTGAATACCACACCCATTGCTTATAAAGGGTGTTAAAATATATGAATATATACTTTTATAGGGAATATATATATATATATATATATATATATATATATATGAATCCCACATTCCATGATTGTATAATTAATTATGATGATGAATGAAAGCATGTCATATTATCTATGTTGAACATTTAAGCATCAGACTGCAATTATTATGATGAGTGTGCTGAGATAGTGCTCTAATGTATAGTGTACTTATCAGTATCATGATACATGTTTTTGGGATATGGGTTTACTTAATTCCTATAGGGGACTTTTTCTTCCATGAATTATTAGAAGTTTCGGCTGGACGTATTTTTATTATTCAGTGGTTTATGATGTTTCCACATTTCCTTGATATGACTATCATTTTATATAACACATTATTATTCATGTTCTTTTTTTCCTCATTGATATAACTATTTTCATAATTGTATCACTTATTCATTGTTTATTCCCTTTCAAGGCTTTTTATGTCACCCTTTTCTTATATATTTTCCGACTATATCTCATGAATTTTTATGTTCGAAGGCGAAGTTTTAGAATGTTAAAAAGCTTTTCAAAAAATTATGTTTAGGATTTTTTCAATAATGATGTTATATCCCATGTCCAAGATGTTATGTTAAGAACCTAATTCCAAAATAATCTTGACTTATTGATCATATAGGTTGTATTAAGTGTAGTATTATGTAATAAATCACATATTAATTTGAAATAAAGAAACATGTTGTTATAGTTGAATGAGAGAAAATGTTTTGTTATTTTTTTATTATGATTTGATAAATCTAGAAAAATACTTAGCAATATGAAAAAGTATAAGAAAAAAATCCATAAATTTTGGTATGTGTAGATTATGTTGTTTACTAATAAACTAAATCAATGTCTGGATACTACAAGATGATGTGGTTCTAAAATAGATTTATCTAAAGTTAAAAAAACTAACAAGGTGTTCCAACCAAGATTTGGGGTGAGCTGGTACACAACAACTTTCCTTATTTCACACCTGTTTTGAAACTCTTGGGGGTCATACATTGGTAAATTCATAATATCATTAAAAATCAATATTTAGGGAACAAAAAAATGGCTATAAGAATATATGTTATGAAATAGCTCATGGATAACATAGATTGAAGCCTATAAATTCATATGTTATAGAAATGAATATATTTTTTATGTTATCCGTTTAATGTCATTAGATTATACATTATGTGTTTAATAATTTATGATAATAATCCTGATTTTTTCCTTTTATTCTATTCAATAGTGTTAAATAGGGTTAATCGAGCAGAAAACCGATGTAATGGGAACTATAATGACTAACCCAAAGAGATGCCCAGCCCAATGGGAGTGCGAATCAAAAACATTCTCAAGATACTTCATCATCTAAATAATGTTATAAATAGAAACATGGACAAGAGGAGTGGCCATACCAAATCAAGAGAGAATAAGATATAATCATGATCTTCATGCAACTTAGGCCTTCTACATTCAAGGGATCATATGATCCATTAATCATGGAACAATGGATCAATTCCTTTGAGACTATCTTCTACATCATTCAATGTTCTAAACAAGAGAAGTTTCTTCTGGATGTTCATCATATGGAGGGATTAGTTGATCAGTGGTGAACATTTATCCAAAATATGAATTCTAAAAAAGATAACAAATCATTAGAGGTAGTGGAATTTTTTAAAATATTTTTCAATCAATATTTTTCTCTAACTATTCATCTTAATATAGAATGGTATTTTCTTACACTAAAGAAAAAAAGATGACAGATATACTAGGGCCTAGGTGGAAAACACAGCAAGACATGAATGATATGACATTTGATTTTTAATGAACCCTAAATGTAAAATTTACAACATATTTTGATGGAAAAAAACTAGTCTAAAAAATCCATGGTTATTTATGACTTTGATAGCTATAAGGAAATTTTTTAATGTGACCTCAATTTTGAGATGGGGATAAAATAATATCAAGGGTATCAAGAAGATAAGAAGTGTATTGTGGAGTTTAATTCTGGATATCTGATGGAGAAATAAAATGGTGCCAAAAAAATTAAAAAAATATCCCACTTATCAAAGGTGAAGAATATAGAAACCTATAGATTCCCAAAAGGGTTTAAAGAAATTATTTAGGTTCAAGAATGAATGAGACCTAGCTAACAATTACTGAAAAAGGGAAACCCTCTAATGCAACGTAGGAAAGGAATTCTCTATTCAACCATTAACGTATTTTTCATTTCTACAACTATAATGAACCAAGAAAATATCATATTCAATGCACTAGATATGGGTACCTAGAAGAAAGAAATAACATCCAAGGTAGAAAATGTGAGATTTTTTCCATCACTACCTCTGATGTGAATTCTGAAAATGAAGTGGTGACAGGTATGATTGTTATTCAGTCAAGACTAGTGAATTTAATTTTTTTTATCTTCTAACAAATTTCTTCATATCACATAATGTTAGTATAAATATTCATACACCACCAAAATTCATGTATGTAGAGATGTTAGTGGAAATGGAAAATGAGAAATTTATTTCATCCCATATATATAACTCCTCCAATATCACAATTTGTCGGATGAACTTCCAATAAATTCTTTCTGACATCATTTGGGGGAATTTGATGAAATTCTAGTCATGGATTGACTTTTTCTATATATATCTGAAAGAAATTTCAGTGAGAAGGAAATCACACAATGTTTGGACAATCAACTCTTGATTCTATACATGTGCTAGGAGGATGTTGAATCATCTCTAACATCACCATCTCAAGAATATATATTATTACCCTATGCTCAAGTGTATCCAGCTCAAATGATTGAGTCTAAATAAAGGATCATACTTGAAGGAATTCCTATTGTGATGGAATACGTTGATGTGTTTCTTAAGAAATTTTCTGGTCTTCCTCTTTACTGTGAGATTTAATTTTCAATCGAGATTATACCTAGGTAGTTTCCAATATAAAAGACTCCATATAGGATGAAAGTTGAGGAATTTTATGAGATAAGGAAAAAACTAAATGATAATTTGGACAACCAGTTTATACACACAAGTGCATCACCCTGGGGTGCACCATTCCTTTTCATCATGAAGAAGGATGGTTCAGTGAACCTTTCCATTGATTATCATGATTTGAACAAGATCAAAATAACGAAAAAGTATCCTATACCATAGATTGGTGAAATATCCATTTAAATATATGGATCACAATTATTCTCCAAGATGGATCCTTGATCAGGATTTTATCAAGTATGGGTGGTGAAGAAAGATATCCCCAAGACATTTTTTTGTAAAAGTTATGAGCACTATGAGTTCATAGTGAGTCTATTTGGACTTACTAATTCTCTAAAAATCATCAAGGATTTGATGAATAGAGTCTTTAGAGATTACCTTGAAAAAAAATTTGTATTATTTTTAGATTATAACATAATACAATCCAAAATAAAGGAGGAACCTAAGGGAAATTTGAACATTGTGCTAAAGACCTTTCAAAATGAGAAGAATTATTCCAGGTAAATCATGTTTGTGTTTTTTTGATGGAATTGTCACTATTTTGGAATATCATAACATGAAACAGATCATATATGGATAAATTAAAGGAAAAATAAATTGAAGGATGTATGAGGCCCACACGCATGATAGATATTAGTATTTTCCTTGGGTTAGAAGTGTATTATCGCCGATTTGTGAGAAATTTCTCTGATTTTTTAACCCTCCAACCAAAATAACTCAGAAAGGAGTTATGTTTTTTAGGAATAATGAATGTTAAGAATGATTAAAGGAGTTAAAATGGAGGCATATCACTTCCCGTATTCTCACACTACCCACATGGGGTGTAATTTTTATAGTATTTCGAAATGCATCAAAGAAGGGATTGGGATGTGAGTTAATGAATAGTGAAAAATTCATTACCTATTCTTATAGGAAATTGATTGTTCTTTAAAAAAACTATAATAAACTTGGTATGGAGTTGGAATCTATAATCATTTCATTGAAAATAATGAGACATTATCTCTATGGGGAGAAGTGTGAAATATATACAGACCAGAAGAGCATAAAATATAAATTCACATTAAAAGAGATGAATATGTTCTAATGAAAAAAGTTATAGCTGAAAAAAAACCACGATTCATCAATTCATAACCATCATAGTAAATAAAATAAAATTTAATATGCTTTAAGTAGAATGGTTCAAAGAATTTTATCATTGATGATAATTGATAAGGATCCAATCTTCTTATAATTAAAGTGGATGGACACTGGAGTCATAAAGGAAGGATCATCATTAACTCGTTAAAATTTTATTTCTCAACCATATATTATTGGAGGGTTAATGGATGCTCAAAAAGAAGATGTGGGGATTCAAAAGAAAGTGGAAATTATATGAAAATGGAAATCCTCATAGTTCAATTTTAACGAAGAAGGAATTGTGAGATTTGGGTCAAGACTATTTTATCCAACAAATCCTTAGTTAAATAAAGAAATTTCGAATGATGCATATATTTTTACATTCTCCATTCACCTAGGAATCACAAAGATATATTGAGATCATCAAGGGCACTATTATTGGGAAAACATGAAGAAGAATATAACTAAATATACCTCAAAGTTCCTGGTATGTTAGCAAGTGAAGAATGAAAGGAGAAAGTCTATGTGGATGATGCAACCATTACCATTATCAACACGGAAATTGGAAAACATCACTATATAATTTTCAACACATTTCTGAAGATGTCCAAAGTGAACAATTCTATCTTGTTTTTTTTGATCATCTTACAATGTCTGCACTCTTTATTGCAATTCGAGAGGATTCCCCACTAGATCAACATGCACGGATACATATCAGAGAATTGGTCAGTAATCAGGGAGTATCACTATCATTTTTTCTGATCAAGATCCAAGATTCACCAATATATTTTGGAATGGTCTCCAGCATACTCTAAACACTAAGATGAACATTATCATTTCTTATCACCCTCAAACTAATGCCCAATCAGAGCGGATTATCCATACACTTATGTTAATATTTAGAGCATACTCAATTGACTTGAAATTAGGATGGGACCAAACTCTTCCTCTGGTCATCTTCTCTTAAAATAGTAGTTTCCACTCAATAACTCAAATGGATACCTATGGAGCTATTTATGGGAGGAGGTGAAGAACACTTTTATGTTTGGAAGATGATGGGGAACACAAACTACTAGGATCTGAAATGGTATATGAAATGGTGGAAGGTATTAAAACCATTAAGCAACACATCATAGCTGATCAGAGTCGAAAAAAGAGATATTATGACAATGATCAATGAGGCCTATAGTTTGATGCTGGAGACATGCTATTACTCTACATATCCCCATGGAATAAAGTGATGCAGTTTGGGAAGAAGCGAGATCTTAGTCTAAGGTATATCGACCATTTTGAGATCATTGATCGCATCAGAGTGTTGTCCTATCAACTACAACTATCAGTGAACCTATCTCATGTACATTATGTATTCCATGTATCCCTCTTGAGGAAGTATATTCCAGAACCATCACATTTACTCAATCCAGAGGTGGTACCATTATTCAATTTCCATCCCTATAAATAGTATTTGATAGAGATATTAGATTATAGAGAAAAAGTTCTACAAAATTAGATGAGGTCCATAGTAAAATTGTTGTGGATAAAACATACATTTGAAGAAGTAATGTGGGTACTAGAGGAAGTGACGAATTTGAGTCAACCTAATCTATTTTATTGTGGGAAAATAATACTTTCAGGACAATGTTTATAAACGGGAACGATTTTGACAACAATAACTATTAAAATAAAACCCCATTGTATTTTTAATAAATGTATTATTATGGTTATAGAACACTCATTCCCTTATTTTGTCTTTTTATTCCCATTATATTTAACCGAACTTTATGTTTCATTACCATTTATAATATATCCACTGAATAATGATAACATGATTAGTATAAAAACTAGGTTTCAAAAAATCCAATTGTTACAGACAAAGGAAGTGATAGCCTCAACATGTAGGATCACACCCCGTGAATCCCAATTATTAGAGAATATGTGGAAGATAAAATTTCTGGTATTTTACCTTTGCCAATCCAAATCTGATATCCAATGTATTAATCATGATAATATCTGTTTGTGGAAGAAGTTCGCTATCATTGAGATCATAACCCAAACCATGTTCGCTGAAGTGCCCCATTAAAGTCCAACCATCAGGCACCTTACCATTAAATATTTTTTGTGTGCATTAATGGGATTTGAAACATGGACCTAGAAATATTATTATGTATGTTATTTTTTATTTAATAATGAATATATTCCCATCCTATTATTGTTACTTTATAAATGATTTTTATTTTGATTCAATAAAATACAATGATTATTTAAAATTAATATTAAAAGACAATTAAGAAATTGGTTTTCAAGAATTAATGGATATTTTAAATATATAAAATTTTAATAAAATATTATTATTAATTATTTTTTTTAAATATAATTGATCATATAATTTTTAAGAAGTCAAATTTAAATTTAATATGGGTTTAGAAAATGTTATTGTCAAAATTCCCATCATTTTAAATAAATATATGTTTTTATTTTAAGAGATTAAATATTTAGAAAATTACTTATCTAAAATTAATATTATTTTTAGAAATTGGATTTAAAAATTATTCAATGGTGAATTTTTTCATAATTTTTTGAGACATTATAATTTTTGGGTAAATATTAAATATCATACAAATATACATTATGTTTTTTGACATAAAAATGAACCAAAAGAACATATTATGTATTATAAATATAATAAATGACCAAATATTTGTTTTCCCTTTAATATAATTATATTTAAACATTATATTATATATTTTTCAAATAAATTATTAATCCATTAGAACTTAAAATATATTTTATCATTTTAAAATTATTTTGTTTAGAGTGTGACTCACCTCCACATCACCAAGGATAATATTTCATTATGTTATTCCCTTTACCTTATAAATAATTTAAACCTCTCCAATTTAGTTGAGACCAAGGTCTAAAACTAGTGTACAATTTTTGGTTGTGGTTAATTTATTATAAAGTGTCAAAAACTAAAATAATAATGAAATATCCATTTTTTTCCTATATAAACCGATCTAGGCTCCTATTTCTCTTCACTAAAACTATTTATAGGACATCATTACTATTAACTCCCCCCATATAGTCCTACCAAGGATCCCCAAATACTTTTAGAAGCATCTCCCAGTCCTTTGGAGTTAGACACTCAAATAAGGGATCCTAACATTCCTCTCCTCCAAACAATTCAAGCACATTATTTAGAATTTTTATTATTAATTAAATTTTTTTATAATTTAATTTATTTATTAAAATTACATTACTATATAATTTATTTTATTTTAATTATATATTACATACCCTCTCTCATTTTTAATTTCTTCTAATATGATACTATGTCGACATTTTTCTAACCCCCTTTTTATGTTATGCTTCTAAATTGTAGTTTGATCATGTTGGGATATATTATTCCATAGCCCCCTTACAATAAATTTGATTTATATATCAGGAGATACCCCTTTAACTATCATTAATCCTCCCATGATCCTTTATGTTCGCCCATTACAATGCTGCAAAATAGTTAGTATTCTTTTTTTATTTAGGTTTCTTCATTACCTTATTCCTTCTATTTTCAATTTCTAATGTTGGGATATGTTTATACATGTCTCGATTACTACCCATTAAATTTATATTTTAATATATAGCTATTTATATCTCATTAACCCATTTTATGAATCTCTAAGTTATTTTGTTAACAAAATTATACCAAAATTGTCCATGGTATAATAATTGTGCAGTGAGTACCAAACACATTTCCAATCATGGATGTTCACCTTTTTCACATATACTTTTTTATTTGAGAATTACATAGTTGTAATCCATATTCATTGATTTTTGAATAATTATTTTTATCATTGAATCCATGTCGTATGACATATGTGGAACACTAAATTAAAAGAATGAAATGATTATTATCGGTGTGACCAGATAGTGCTCCAATGCATTAAGTATTATTTAGTATCATCATACATAATATTTGGATATGGGTGTGCATGATTCCATTAAGTTAAATTTTCCAACATGAAGTATTCAAAGTTTGTCTTTGACCTATGATTATCATTCAGTGTTTTATGTTGTTTCCACATTTTTATGTTTGGATTATCAGGTAATATCATGCCTTATTATTCATGTTCCTTTTGTTCCTCACATACATGTCTATATATTAACATGTATCACTTATTCCAAGTTTATTTCATTACTAGTATTTATAGACCACCACTTTCTTAAGTATGTCCATATGTTATCCCCCATAGTTTTATATTTAATGGAGTATCTCGAGCATGATAAAGACGTTTTCAATAAAAAATGTTAAGGATGTTTTTAATAATGTTTTTGTTTCCCATGTTTAAGATGTTATGTTATGTACACAATTCCAATAGAAAATTGACTTATAGATCATCTAGTTTATATTAATTTTATTATTTTGTAATTAATCAAGAATTAATGAGAATTAAATAATGGGTTTGTTATAATTATAATCAAATAAAATTATTTAGATCCATGCTTATGAGTATGTGGATTCTCATTCAATTTGTTATGCCATGTTCCACCATATTATTAAAATATAAACTATAATCATGTCAGGAATTTATCATGAGGATGGATCTGGTTCATCTATTTATGTAATTTTTCAAAAATGATAAGAATTAATAGAGATAAACTATTAAAATTTGAATACTTTAACATGAGTAAATATAACCCATTTATTTTATGTTTTGGAAATGTTATTTGATAATAAAATATCAGTTTTTTATATATTGAATCATGAATTCCATTTCATGTGTAGTTAGAAAAAACATATATAATCATGTAAAAGGGTATAGTGAATATGATCTATTGTGGAAATCATGTATAAATTTTTAAAATTCATTTGTTGTTCATTATAAAAACAGTAGTACATATTATTTGGAGTATGTTGTGTGTTTAGTATATTGTAACTAAATATGGAAGTAAAAGTTCTTAAATAATAATGAATTATTAAAGTATATTTCAATGGTATTATAAAGAAAATATTATTTTTATTTTTATCATTTAAAGAAATATTCATGGGGATAAATCGTGAATATATTTTCAATTTAATGTTTTAATAGAAATATATGTGAAATTGTTGAAGTGTGAGGCGTAATGATTTCTATAAAGTGAATTTTTTTTTTGGTTTATATTATTTTATTTTGTGATTTATTAACTCAAATTGGTTATTTTTTACTACAAAACTATAACATACATGATTTTTTTAATGTGACAATATTTTATGTTTGTTTGAGAAATATATTTGTTGAGATTAGAATCGGGAATTCTAATATAGATGTTAGATTATTTGAGATGTTTTTGATATATTTCATAGTTGATGCATAGTTAAGGGAAACCATCAGGATTCTATAGGTAACTGGGTGAAATCATGATATATTCCAATAAGAGGGACATAGTGAGGAGAAACCATGTGGATTTCCCTAATAACCATGCGAAATGAGAGAGATATAATTCATACAGTTGGTGAAATAATTTCTGAACCAAGAATCCAACAACATTCAAGATGGAATTTTTGAGATAATTCATCCCACATTATTTGTTCAGGTTTTGGTAAAATGTTATTCATATACATTAGATACAAATAATTATATCTAAAAATTAAAATTTTGACATAAAAATTCCCTTAAACCCCATTATCCTTATTTTGTTGAATGATCACGAACCAGAGGAAATCTCTTGGAATTTTTAGTGATTCTCATCAATAGGTAGATTATTTCAATGGATATTAGGGAATGATATCTAGATAACCACATTATTATTTAATTTTATAAATATCATTGTATATACATTTTTTCATTATTGGGATAAACCTATAGTAGTATTTTTGTTCTCATGTCTATAGAATAATAAGTATTTTGATGTTGTTTTTTCAGGATTTGATGGAAAGAATGAATGAGGATGATTGAATCTATCTTGATTGATTCATTTTCTCTAGTGAAGGTTTCAATTATGATATTGGTCACCTATACGTAGCCCCACTTTTCACAGAATGTCCAGTCTTTTAAATTCTAAAACTAATGTTTTTGTTTTCACTAAAAAAACCCATTGATGGATGATTTTTTGAAATATTTGTTTTCTATTGGTTTTGTAATATTAATTTTAGAAATGAACCCCAATGATGTGTACCTAAATTATTAAATAAGAAATTATTTAAATAATGTAGGTTGTAAGGGACTTTTTCACACACAAGTCAGTGTGAGTTCATTATTTCATTGTGAGGTGAATTTTTTACTTTAGACATGGTTACCTATGATAATTGGGGAATAAAGGTGCAAGAAAATGTGATAGCATGGAATGAATATGAAGTTACTGATTTAGATTATTGGTACTTTCATCTCTTTTGCATTCATATGTGTGTGAGTATGTGTAATGGTAATTCTAAGAGAGAATAAGAGATATAATTCTTATTAATATGTATGTTGATGAATTTGTTTGATCATAGAAGACTATTAAATAATGATTTTGATATAAATATATTTGATATTCCCCTTTTTGACATTTAAATTAAATCCTCGTAATACTTTTTCCCTAAAAAATATTTTTTATATTAATTATTATATCTTTTGATGGTTTTGGTGGAATGTTTTTGAAATCGTATGGAGGATTGCACCACGTCGATATAGTAACCCCCAATATGTGCAGTTTTTTTTGTTCTAGGATGTTGTTTCCCATGAAACTAATAAATGTATGGTTTTGTATTTATATATTATAGAATAATGAAGATATTTTTAATTTTTTTGAAAGGTAGAACTTGGAGGTAGTCGTGTTTGATATATTTAGTGATACCACATTGTTGTATTTTATAAAGATACCTTTTTAGTTTTTATGTATGTTTTTACTTTTATTATATGGATATTCTATTTTCTTTTTCTGTCTTACATTATGAGTTCTTGGGATATTCACATTCCTCATATAGTATCATGGTTTTTTATATGGATGATTTTTATTTCATAATTGGAAAAACATTCCTTAGGTTTTCATAAATCTCATGGAATTTATTTATAGCATTTGGTGTCCATGTTATGTCACATAATTTTAGTATCACCTTTTCATCTTCTAAAGATATTGAGTGCGTGGTGGAAGTCAAAAATGGAATAATCTTGTTCCAATTTATCTTTTATGATGGTATTTCTTGAGATTATACATATCAAAATATAAATTTAAATTATAAAAAGACATAAAGAATATTTATTCCAAAACATCAAGTTATCTGGGTGGTTCAACTATAAAAGGTGGTCATAAAAATATTTAGAAGTGTTGTCACCTTATTTTTGTGGGTTTACCCAATTGGTGTTGATTATCAAACATTAATAGATATACATACCTATATTACTACATCATTCATGATATATTTTACAATTACTGACATTAATGCTATGATAATTGAGTTTTTTAGGATTTTAAATATCACAACCCTTCAATTAAGTTGTAATTTTATCACGATGTGAAATTAGATCCAATGTGTCGTAATCCTTTTTATCTTGGAGGGGTCAGTCTCATATAAATAGTTCTCAGCCCTAGATCAATGAAATTTATGGTGATTATAGGAATATTGTAGCACCATAGTATGTGATGCAAAAAAGGATGTAAAGAGTACATGATAGGACCTATTATGTAGTTGAATAATGTAGAGAAAATATCCATGTAATATTAATTAAGTCAATCAACATTTCTAGGTACCATATTTCATACTAAACTATTATGCATATTTTATTTGATACAGTCACATCCCATTTTTTTTATTTCTTATCGTGTATTGAATCATATGGGGATGTATGTTGAAATGATGCTTTATGTTATGATCATCCAAAAATCACTCAAAAAATTGGAGTGGATAGGATTTTAATGTCTATAATTTTAGATAACTATCAAAATGTATTATTTTTCAGTAATTTCAATTCAAGATATAGACATATTGTATTTAATTCTTGAAATATATTGGGTTATATCTTTTAAAGACCACATTGATTGGTATACATGAAAAAGGTATTTTTACATCCATATATGAACGTTATTTTTCATCAATGGAGAGTATGATCTAAATGTTTGTAGAGTAGAACCATTGGTATAGAAGGTTTGGAATATATCTTATCAATTTATTGAAATAACTTCAATTTTTTTTATTAATAATGAAAATTGTTTTTTTTATAGCCACCATCAATCATTTTAATAATGTCTTCCTTAAAATTTTCTCAAGGTTAACACCATAAAGGGGATGTTCAATTTTTATTGATCTACTAATGTGGAAAAACATTCATTTCTATATTATAGGATGGTACAACCATAATTGAGGGAAATAAACATCTTGTTTAATGATTTGGAATTTAATTTTTTCATAGGACATGATACATCACCTTGTGCAGCTCTAATTCTCTTGGTGATGAAGGTTAATAATTCTCTTCATATTTTTGTTGGTTATAGTAAGTTAAGATAGGTTTTGATAAATAAGAAATATCATCTTCTAGGGATTGATAATATATTTCATCAATATGAATGAAGACACATAGTTATATAATATTGATATGTGATCATGGTATCTCCAGCATCCTATTCAGAAGGAGTATATTTTGAAGAAAAGTTTTAGAATCTTTTACGGTCAATAGGAATTCCATTTTATGACCTTTGGTATTCCAAATTCACTAATATTTTACTTGGAATTTATTTATCTAATCTGTTAAGGGTACCCTAACTCTTTCAAAGTGTTATTTGTTAAGTAAATCCTAATGTAAACTTAGACTAAAAGAAACCACGAAGAATTGATGGGGAATGTATTGAGAACCATACAAAAAAAAAATCCAAAGTTATGTTAATTTCTCTAAGTTTTTCATCTTGATTCAATAAGTAATCTTATATGGATATATTATTTCTAATAAAGGTGTGTCTAAAATCCAAAAATGATAGATGTTGTTATATCTTTGTAATAACCCAAGGATGTATTATATATAAATATATAGATTTATCAGCCTAATAGAATATTTTTTCCTCTTTGTTTTTCACTTTTCATTTGTTTCCTCTCTAATGATATCAATAACAAGGAATTAAATTTCAATAAAAAAGAGAGACAAATATTAAATATCCATTCATGTTCTTGAGGATAAACCCACTTTGAGAACTATATGTAACTTTTCTTAACTAGGTATTGCTTATGATGTATATTGTGATATATTGGGATATAGATTAGGATTAGTTCTCATTCATGGATATCATTTCAAACCTAATTTTTTATTAATGTTACATGTATAGGAAATAATTTATCTTACACATGATCTATTTATAGTTGTAGTAGTTCATGTTTTAAAAATTTGAAATCATTTTTTCTTAAATTAAAATTTACCTAGGTTTAAAAAATAGAAATTATTCACACAAATCATGTCCTAAATAGATTTTAACTTCATGTATCAAGGATGGAAAAAATATATTCAAATTATCAACATTGAAATACATTATAAAGAGGTTAATTGAAAATTATTGCATGATAATTTAAGTATAAATTCACATGAAAATTTATCAAAAGAAAATTTTGATCATTGTTAATTAATAGCAGTGATTGTTTAAATTAATATGGATTTTGAAGAGCTTGATATTTTAAAATTTTTATTTATGATGTCTCTTGTTCCTGATATTGATGGATAGGTCAATAATATTCAACGATACAGACAAGATTTTCTATCCATGTGGTAAATAATAGTGGAAGGACTACTGATGGATGAAAAAATGAAGCGAACTTGGTGTTTTGTTTCTTTAATGTTATTTGGAATCAATTTATTCTACTTATCACCTTTAATAATGGGATATTCATCTAGATATTTTAAACAGTCATAAGGAAAATATATCCCATTTTTGGTGGTTGAGTGTGAATTAAAGAGATCTTTAATAAGATTTGAAATTCATCCCACATAATTAGGTTAAGGATGACCATCAAACACTAAATGTTATACTGATATCATTAACTGTATTAGTATATCAATGGGAGGAAATAGTCGTACACACATTGAATGTTTTACCAAGATTTATTCAAAATCATGATTACATCTGGATTATTATTGACTGACTAACAATGTTTGGATTGTTAATCTTAATTATGAACTCTAATACACTAGAAAACTGAAGAAAAAATAATATGCAAGAAGTGGTGAAGCTGTATAGTGTACAGATTTCCAACATATCTGAATGATACGTGGGGTTTATCTATTGTTCAAACTGATATTTTATGCAATCCATTAGATCCAAATAAACAATGGTCATGGAAAGTTATCATAATGTTTATAATAATAGAGACATATGATCCAATAATTAGAAGACATTTTTATAGATTTTATTATGTATTTTTATGGATCATGGGTGTATCATTTAACTTTTGTGTATTTCACATATAATAAAATTTATCAGGCCACAATAAATGTGTATCTATTTGAATAATTTTATTTTCTTCCATTTCTCTCACAAAATTATTTTGTAGAGAAAAGACGTAATCGACAAATTGGAAATATCCTAACACATAAAATGTTAAATAATATTCAGATGATTTGGAAAATAATAGAAATGAACCAATGTGTTTATAAATCATATACAGATCATCCACACCGTCTATTATTATTTTCACAGGGGGGAATGATTTCATGATGCTCTCTCCCTATCCAGGAAACTATTATTATGGTAAAAAATTAAAGTATCCACTCAATATGTTTTACCTGGTGAGATACGTTACTATATTGGTGATGAAAATTATCAACTAGATTTACCAACATGCTTTAGTTTGTCTCATATTGTATTTATATAAATCAATAGTTATTATATTTTCTTAGACCTGACCTTGTAATTCAATGTGATGATTTTTATCATAAGGGGGATGGAAAATTTACACATGAAATAATATTTATTAGTCATAAAAGAGAGAAGATTTTTTGTGTGTGAAATGTATTTTTTTAGTTCAGATATTATGTCAACAAGGCAGATTTTAGTTGGGTACATGGGAAAATGATTACATAATGCTAGATTAATTGGGTTTTCTCTTCTAAAAAACCACTACTATCTAGATTTTTTAGTATTAATACCGTAATTGTGGGGAGAATATAACACCCAATGTTTGTGGTATGAGTCAAAATTTTATTTTTGAGCTATTTTTTGGTTGGGAAAATACTCATGATATTTTTTGACATAGTTCAAAAATTATTGGCTGTTTTTTAGATGTTTCATAGTTGGAACACAATTATTGGAAGCCGTGTGGATTCCAAATGTGACCATTTTTCATCATGAGTGTGTCTAGGAATAGGTGAAAATTGGTTTATAGTGAGGTAATTTTTTTCCATCCCCTAATAATTGTATGAAATGAGAAAACATAATTACATATCACTAGTGTACAGTTTACCAAAATGAACTGTTAAACCATGCTAACATTGATTTTTGAGAGAGTGGAACCTGCATTACTGGCATAAAGTGTTATAAACTCTTAAAAAAAATTAATTAAATCTAAAAACTATATTATTACCAAAAACACCACAAGAAACATCATTAGTCCAATATTTCCTTATGATATCACAGAATATGTATCTTTTCGGTGTTTTGGTTTATTCCTTATGATCTAAAGATGATTTTGATGGATATAAGGGTGTTATATCAATATAATGAATGATTTTATTTCAATTTGTATCTTATTATAGTATAGATATTAATTTCCATCAGGAAAGACCCCTATATTTGAAGTGCTAAGCCTAGATATATTGGTTATAAAATGTTTAGGTGTGGCTTTTTGGGTAATTGTATGAGGAAAGGAATGAGAATGTCTAGATCTTCCTAGTCATTTTAATTTTATCTATTGAATTATTCCATTGTGTGGGGGATTTATTCTATAACTCAACACTTATTCTAGAAAATAAAGGAATTAAATTTCTAAAATATTTTTTTATTCATTTTTATAAATCCCCATCTAAAATATTTTTTTAAATATCACTTATCGTATGTTTTTAGATCATCTATTTAGAAAGATTGACACATGGGTTAGTTTAAATTCCAAAATGATATTTTTTTATAAATTATTTATTAAAAAGGATTTTTCCTATAATGGATGGAATGAGTTCATGATTTTATTATGAGGGGTATTTTTTGATTCATTCATGGATACCTATGTTAATTAGGGAATACAGGTGCATGACCAATTGAAAACATGTTATGGTAGATGAGTTATTGATCAAGAGTACTAAGGCTATTATCTTGGATGAATGCATGAGTGTGTGATTATACAGAATGGGTATTCCAGGAATAAAGAATAGATACACAATCTATATAAATTAATTTTATGAAAACGTTTGGTCATAGATATACATTTACATTAATATTTTAGAAAATTTTTTAATATGCCTTTTCATTATTTTAAATAAAATATTCATGATAATTGTTTTTATACTCATGCTAGTTTATATAAATTACACTAACTTGTTTTGGTCTTAGTGGAATGTGTGGAAATATTCTATCAAATTGTCCACTAAATTGATGTACTCACCCCTTTCATATGAAATTTGGTGTGTATAATGACTTTTTTGACTTGAAACAAGAAAATATAATGTTTATATATTTTTATAGTGGAGTATAATGATTATATGATCTAAATGTTGAAGGGTGGAGCTCCAGAATTTTCGAGTTGTTTGTTTTGAGTGATTCCACATTAGTTTCTTTTCAATGAGATATCTTTTTCGGATTTTAGAAATTTGGACCATTCTTTCCAAATCAAATCTAATTTATTATTATGTCATGTATTTTGAGTTATTTTATTTATTTTCATGCATCATGTATCGTCGTTCAATTGTTTATTTTTATGTCAACTATAGATGGCCTTTCTAAAAGGGAAAAACATCACACACATTTTAGTAAATGCAATATAATTTATTGCAACACTATGGTGTCTAGTGGACAAAACCAAATTACAATAGATCATATACCACTTCTTATTATAATGAGTTATCAATATATCTAACAAAACCAATATTAAATACTCTAAAAAATTAAACTAAATCCTATCTTAAAATACAATAGTTTCCTAATACAATTTTCACTATTATGTTATGTACCGTTTTTCCAAAATAAGTATGAATTTATTATTTTTTATTATGATTTCCTATACTAGATACTTTTTTTAATTATATGATTGTGTTGATAGAATAACCCACAGAAAATGGTTAATCATTTAAATATGAAAATGAAAACAATTATTTGGAAATTACAAATTTTATGATGAAATTATTTAAAGACACAAAAAATTATTATTAATTTAATGTTGAAAATTTGATTGATTTTTTTTTTGTTGAATTTTATAGAAATTGATGCTTTTTCTTATCTTTTATCCAGTTGGAAATGGATATGAGTTTTTTTTGGGTTTTTTGGGTGTTGGGATATGTTGTGAAAGAGGTAAAAAATAGATTCACATAGTGTGTATTGGAGGTTGTGATTGTTGATGTGAAAGGGATGGTATGACTAGTTGTTTTGAGGAAATTATGTGCTGTGTTTTCATAGAAGTGGATGGGATATTTATTTATATTTAAAAAACATGATTGGATTTATAAAAGGTACACGATATAGTGGTTATATCTATGTGGGTTGATTGGTGATGTCTGTATGATATTTCTGTTGGTTTCTTTGGTTAGAATGATGCGATGTATGAACTTTGATATAGGTGGTGCTATTATTAGTGGGTTTTTATGATTTATTTGAGTGAAATATAATTTTGGAGATCCTTTTTGGAATAGTACTATATAGAATGTTATGTTACTTATTCAATATCATTTTTCTTTGTGATTATCAATGTTCATTGTGTGGATTATAATAATATTTTTTGCATGTAATATAAAAAATTTATATCAAAATTACTTTTAGATGATAGACATAAAATGATAAAGCAGTGATGTATGGATAAATCCTTGTAGAATGTTAAATGGAAAGAAGTATCATAGATCATCGGTGGAGCCTTCGTCCTCAATATAGAGGATTATGTAGAAGAATTTGAGGTTTCTTTTGGGATTGTAAGATATCTATATGGTTTAATTTTTTCATTGGAAGATATATTGTTTTATATGGGGTATTAAATTTGTTTAGTTGTGAAGAATGGTTATCTAAAACAGATTTTATGGGATAAATTTCACATATTATTCAAGAAAGATTTCTTTTTTTGAGTGAAAACACCTGGTTATATAACTGAAATTTTATAGAATTGGAAATGGTATTACTGTGTGTAGAGAATTGGAAAAAATTATATGGATTTGATTAGTTAGTTTCAATACTTTCTCCCAAATAGGATAGAATGGGTACAACATTTTGAGTCATATTCTTAGAAAAAATCCCATTTATAAATTTGGATAATTAATTTTTTAATGGTTTATGAAAAAATTGGTAAATAATGTTTAATTGAATTACCTAAGCCTGGTTTTACTATTTTTTCTAAAAAATAGATGTTCATCAGTAAACAATTACACATGTTTTAAATAAACGATGCTATTTTTTTTAACAAAATTATTTTTTCTTTATAACCCTATGGATTATTGTTTGGTATGCCCATGTGATCCTTTTCTTTTTTTCATATCTACAGAATAGGGAGGCCTGATGAAGAGGAAGGGAGGGGTTATCATGAGTGAAATAAAATTAAAAGAAATGAATAAAATAAAAACATATAAATGAAAAAATAGAATTATATTATAGTAACACCCCAATATCTCAATGAAATATATTTTTTGTAAATAATTTTATTTCTTCGATAGTTTTCATTATATAGAACATCGTGTTTAGTCATATCATGAAACATTATTAAAACATTATATGTACATTATATCCTAATCCTTAAATTAAAATGTTTGAATTTGAATTTCTGATTTATGAAATATATAATGGTCCTAATCATTTTCATGTATTAAATAATTCCTTGAAAATAAGATGTCTATTTTTTTGTAACGTCTTTTTATTCTTCAAAAATAACATTTCTTTAGTAAATTTTTATTGATATTTATTAGAATATAATATAATTAATTTATATATATTGTTGAAAATTTATTTCATAAAAATATATTATTTTTTCAAATCATAATTCTAAAATTATCTTATGATGATTTTTTGATAATTTTCTTGAAATATTTATTTTTCCATGAATAGTAAAACATTTTCATATTTATTAAAAAAATATATTATTTTAATGTATTTAATAGGTAAAATTATTTTTATATTTGTTTTATAATGATAATATTAACTTTTTATTTTAATTATGTTGTTTCACGTGGATATTATACTTGACTTTATCATAAATTTATTTTTTTATTTCAAAAGTGTATATTTTCTTAAAAAACGATTTTCGTTGCATTTTTCTAGATTAATTTTAAGTTGATATGTATAGATATTTTGTTTTTTATTTTTAAAAATTTATTCCATATATAGAATTATTATTTCCATTTTTATTAAAAAGGAAAATTTTATTTTTGGTCAATAAGAATAATAGCTATGGTAATTTTTTTTCTATTTTAAACAGTAAATTAGGAAATTAAATATAAAAATAAATTGATGAGGATTATAAAATAACCCTAACTGTTTATTTAACTTTATTGGATGAGTTAATTTTCTCTACTTGCATCAAAGATTCTCTGATATATAATTTTATGGACATTGGGATGACATTTTGACCTTTATACTATTTTATTTCAAGAAAATTCAAAAATTTCAAACTCTTATGTTTAATAATAACAATATTTTTAATATGAAATTATGCAGTTGATATGTTTTACAATATATTTTATATTGAAATATTAAATATTTATCTTTATCCTATTAATTTATTTTGAATTTTTAGAGAAATAATTATTACCTTAAATACAAACACACCAACAGTGAAGTAATTATTCAATTAATAGAAAAATAAAATAGATGATGTTAAAAATATTAAAAGTATTATAATTTTTGATAATTAATCTAATAAATGAATTTTATAGAATATAATTAAATTTTTGGGTTGTGTTAAAATAATTGGTTATATTTCTGTTTGTTTTATTGATTTTAATAAATTAAAAGTAATTAATAGTGTCAAAATAGACAATAATGATATTTTAGGAAAATTATATTTTTTGAAAATTATATTTTTTAAAATATTTAAAAACTATAAAAATATTAAATAAAGAAAAAAGGGCATAAAATGTGGTCCATAATATCATCTGTTATCCATTTATGTGTAAATATGTATCATAAATATAAAATTATAACCTTTTAAGTGGGAAAATATGTTACCATAGTTAAAGTTAAATAGGATAATTAAATGGATAAACAAATAAATAAGGTTTAAAATAGCACCTAAACCTATCAAAATTCTATATTTTGGTAATAATTAAACCATATCTTATACTGGGATATAATTAATAACTATTTTGAAGTATTTTTTACTAGAATAGTATCATTTAATTTTATTTTTTTAGAAATTCCAAGAGTACCTTCCCCTCTCTAATAAAATAAAACATCCACCTTCAATCATTTACAATAATTAGAGCCTTAAATATCCTCTATCATACTATAATTTCTCTTCAAAACATACATATATAGATTATATATATTTTTCTACCCAAAATAATTTTTTTGGATCACTTTATAGGAGATCTAAAGGAGTCATTTCAATGAAAAGGTAATATCCTTAACCGATCACTTTATTTTTTATACTCAAATTTACCTTCTATATATCTCTAATATTTATCATAAAATAATTTATTAATGACAATAAATTTTCTCAATTATTATTATTATTATGTCACCATTAGAAACCCTATTACTCATCCATAAATAAGTGAAAGTATCACTTGTGTATAGGTATTACTTGCCTTCTCCACGTAGAGATACATTTTTTTCAACAACATATTTTATGGATGGGTATTATCATGTGTTTAATATATATATAATTTTAATTACATAATTATGTTTCTTTAATGATATTCTCATATCTACATTCTAATCATTCTATCCTTTGGGAAATGATGACGTTGTTTGTGCATACATGTGGTCTACCATCTCCACGATACAATTGAATTTTTTTAATTATATTTGACATGGATGGTAATAAGGATGAATTTTACTAATTCTATGATATAATAATTATTATGTAATACTGAATTATTATTTTCATTTCTTTTATTCTATCATTCAAAAAATAGAAACATCGTTAATGTGTACGTACAACCTATCATATCCATGAACAATGTGATTCATTTATCAATATAATTTTTTTATGAATGATTATAAAAATGTATAAAAATTTTATATATGATTTTTATACCAATTTTAACATTCTATAAATTATGGTACTGCAGTAAATTTATAAGGAATGGGAAAATCATACCAAAACATTCTTGGAAAATTGCGTTATTTTCACCAAGAACATTAATGTCATTATCAACATATTTATTAATTAGTGATAAGTTGTTATAAATAAATCATAAGTTTGATTGTTGATATTAATATGTTTTTAGTACATATATAAAAAAGAAATTTATATTCTATATGAGGGTTAGTCATTAATAAATTAAATTTATATATGAGATGCGGGTTTATTTCACATTATCATTAATATTTGTGATAATTTCTATTTATTTATTCATTAAGAAATATTTCTATTCCATGCCAATGTTCTTTTATAAATATTTTTTTTCTATACCACTACATTTTTTTTAATTTTTTTCCCACAATTGAGTTTTTATAAACTCGATTATAAGGAATCATTTTGTTATTTTCTTAACGAGGTACTTTGGGAATTTTTTAACCAATAATATGAAAGGTATATATTTTTATATTATACTAAATGATGTATTTTACCACCATCTTGATGCCTTGATGAGTTGATGATTCTTAAAAGTCTATAAGTTTATTTTTAATGAATTTTTTTCCTATATATGTTCACAAATTTTGAAAAAGGGGGAGTTACTTTAAAATAGAAAATTTATTTTTCTCAAGACTAATTCCAAGTGTTATTTCAACTAAAATTTCAATATATGATGAAATACTCTGATGATATGTAAAATTAATTATGGAAATTATTCAAGGATACAATCCGTAATGTTTCTCTACATGGTTTATCTTTATGATGAAAATATAAACTATTTATTATTAAAAATTATTTTCATGGGTTCTGATATGATGAATGATTTAGGATCTCACATCACAAATATGTATGGATTTCATTATGTTATGGATATGACCTATATATACCTCCAATTCCTAATGTAATTTATTATATACCATGAGATATTTATGTTAAACAAGTTGATGTGCTTGATCTGTTATCAAATACATGTTGGTATTGTATATCTGCTATAGAAACAAGCTGATGAACTTGACCCACTACAAGAAGTAGGTGTTATTGGCTGATATGATGTTCTTGGAAATTTAACATAATATATAAAATGGTTTTTATAATATGATGTTTTGAAAAACAATTATGAAATTATATTTTGGTTCATGATTGAGTTATGATGGTTTTTCCTTCTTAAGATTCATGTATTGTGAACTGGTAATGTTTTATTCCATAACTCATGTTTATGATATTTATTCTATTAGGTATCAAATTTTTATGTTATGGTAATGATATAATAACCTTATTCTTTTCTTATGCTTTTATATGATCATAGATTGATATCCCCCATGTTTTCCCTTATTAAGAATATAAGATCTCCATTTTCTTGTTTTTACATTCCCTAGGTTATGAAGAAGCTTTTTAGTAGGGTATGCCTATGAAGAGTACTATGAGGGAAGGTTTTTATGGGAGATGCTGAAGAGATATCATAAAAATGAATTTTTTATTTTTTAATATCTAATCCTAAAAACCATTATGGTTATGGCATGGATCTTTTTTATTTACAGAATATACATATAAATAGATGTAATTTTTGTGTATAAAAACCCCAATGATAATAAAAATATTGGGAAAAAAAATAAATCTTTGGTAAATATATTTCATTAGGAACAAAATTACCCTTTTTATATACATTCTAGGGACAAAATCTGTAGGATTCAATGAGGGTTCAACCGAAGTGAATATAGAGTAAAATGAATAAAAAATTAAATATAGATCTATGCATGATTAAATGAAAAGGATCACATGGAGGAATATAATATAGAAATGGAAAATAGATTTTAATGAAAAATTAACCGTATTTGTCTAAAATATGGGTATTTTCATTTTAACAAAATACTATTTTTTAAATGAAACCCCCACTAGTGAAATTTGTGTAAATAAAATAAAAGATATTCATAAAATATAGTTAATTGTTTTGAAAAAATCCATTTTTCTATTTTACTCCCCACTATTTAAAGTAAGGTAAAAATTAAAAAAATTAAATAAATATGTCAAATGTTATTGTTTTTAACAAAATTAATTTTTTATCTTACCTCACTAATATTTTTTGGTTTTTCTAGGTGATCCATTTTTTCATGTTTTTTGTGACTATTTCCTTCTTTTACTCTTCTTACAATCAAATTGACCCCATCCTTCCCCATCATGAGGCCCACCCTAGTACAAAACCCCTCTCATCATTGATTACATTTTTTTGTTCACCCATGAAATATTTTTATCTATTCAGGTCTATGAACATATTTTATTTTTCATCACCACTTTTTTCAGGAGAATTTACCCCTTATGGTCTTTTCATGATACCAGCCCTATTACATTCCCCCTATCTTCCACCAACCATTTATCACCATCCCCACATTGACCCACTTTATGACACGTTACCCTCACCCCCTATAGTATGAATAAAAATTTATAAACAATTAATTGTTAAATTATCCACACCCAGATTTACTTTTTTAAAACATAAATAAAAAATTAATGAATTCCCCTTGCTTTCAATACATGATGGTATTTAAAAAAACATTTTTATCATTTTATCCCAAAAATGTTTTTTATTTTTTTCACTCATATTATATTTTATATTAATGCCCAGATACTAGGATGGGAATTATGAGGAGGTAGGAAAGGCTTATCTTGATTGAAATAAGAGTAAAAAAATAAAAAATAAATAAAAATATAGACATGAAAAAAATTAATAATTGAACATGAGTGAATAAAAAAGCCTAGGTAAAAGGATTTAGTTCTAAAATAATTACCCTCATTTGTAAAAAAATAGGGTAGGTCTCATGGGAATATAGGGAGGGGTGAATGTGAGAGAATTTAAGTCAAATAGAAAAAAATAAAATAACCAGGAAAGAAAATTGCATGAGAGATCAAAAAAATTGGTTTATATATATGGATGAATATATTTGTGTGTGTGTATATATATAATATAATATAATACTATTATATGTTTATGTAATTGTGTATATAAATATGACTAAAAACATAATAAAATATATTTATATATTAATTAATATATAAATGTCTATTTATATTAAATTATATATTAATGATCATTTATTTAGTAATAATTGTTAGGATCACATTAGGATTATCACACTGAGGGTTGTGAATCAATATGAGATGATTTTTAGTAACTTTAAAAATTTTATCCACATTTTGTACCCTTTTAACTTATTTAATGAATGTTTCCCTTATCTTATTCACTTATCAATGAAATTTACATAAAAACTAATAAACCACAATGAAAACTAGTATTTTTAAAATTTTCACCACCATTTTCAATGACTATGTCCTTGGTGTATGGTGAATATTTTCCCACCCACATGAAGCTTCCTTCTAATTTTCATAGAATTTGTGAGAATGATAACATCATTAGACCTAATCTCTTGTAACATAACCTATAAAATGAAAGCATTACATTTAATTAATATGATTATATGATGTAGTTATATCCCTCCCGATGTGATCAGTAGTTCATTCCAAGTCATCTTCTTTAAAAACCAATGATTTGTGATTAGATTCCTCAAACCGTAGTGATAATAAGTGCTACCTCTACTATAGAAACCAAAAGGAAGTTTCAAATATACAATATTCAATATGGCTAGGCATTCTTCTTCTTCTTCTTCTTCCTTGAGAATAATATCAATATCATTATGATAGAATATCACAAACTCTCATCTATAACCAATATGATAATCAAGTGATAATAAATAGGTCAACTGATTATATTTTTTATCATTGATATATAATTTGAGATATCTAATTAAAAGGTTACATTATAAATTTTTTATACACAATGTCAACAGTGAATGTAGTATTAGTCTCTTATTAGTGAAATTGATTACTTTCAAACACTGATTACATTACTATTACATGTCTTGTTATTGAATAATAATTTCATCATTCATGTTCTATGTATGGAAATATCACAACATCTCATTCAGGTATTTGATTTTTTCATAGAATTATCCTAAAAAACAACATGAAGACTATTCCCAAATTTTATTATGAATATATTTTTGTTCGTTGTATAACATTTCACTTTTCATGCATGTCTTACCATAATATTATTAATATTAATGAAAAACTTATGTGACATTGTATGTGATGTTATTCATTCCATTGAATAATAGTTTATATGTGAGGTCTTAGTTACTTCATTAAAGGAGGAACACATGATATAATGTTTCACATATCCTTACATCACAAAAGAAAAAATTGATTCATGATTTATCCTTATTTTCTTTCACACAAATTGGTTATCCCATATATACCTTCCCCTACATCATGTATGAAATTGTATATATGTGGACTGGTGTTCTTAAAAATAATATATTTCCACATATTATTCATTTGTGAGACCAGGATGATAATGGGACTTCATATTCACATAGGATTATGCATCAAGGCTCAACCAGATTATCAATTTTTCATATAAAAATTAGATATCTCATGTTTTTTATGTGGAACTATGCTTAGGTACCTTGATATTCATTGATGAGGTTGACCACCGCTCCACCATTAATTCAACAACTAAAATACCCCAAAAAACAAGTCTTGTCAATCAATGTTTTTTAATTCCAAAAGATCTTATATTTAAAAGTACTTAATCTATATTTATTTTTAGTCTTGATAGTTTTATAACACTAATAAATAGAGACTCTTCTTATATGGTATTATTTATTATCTTTATGGGGATACTCTCTAGTGCAAGGGGAAAAAATAACATGCCTCATTATTTCAAAAAATTTAACTCGATAAAGCATGAATAGAATGTTATAACTCATATTATAAACTAATAGAACCGTTTTTATCTGGTGAATTCATGAAATGTTTATTATTCATATATGATGATTCATTTCATCATCACCTCAAAATATAGATCATTTGAGAATTGATGAATTATGGTAATCTAAATATTCAAAAACTATAGTGTATAGGAACCCTTCAAGCATCACATGATAAATGAATATTCACTATATCAATTTGATGTCCATGATTAAGTTGATATGTGTATGTTATTTAATAGATTAAATTTGGAGCGCTTTACATGGATCACACAAGCCTTCAATGCATATTAACATTTCATAATAATAGTCCATGTATATTCAGAAAATCATGACATAACTAGGGTCAAAACTGTGTACACCTTTCACAAAAACCCAAAACGGGCCCAACAACACCATTTCACGGTGAACCAAGAACCTACTTAAGTGTACCTTGTCTTCACAAGATGCACCTCACAGGTTCACTCACTATTGGTGCTTTCATTCCCACCTCCTTCCACTATTGATGGTTGGTGTTTCTGGCTCTCCGATGTGGTTGATCCTACTCCCACATGTGTGGTGTTATGATTTCCTAACATTATTTTCTATGGGTGGGAATTTTTTTGTTAACATCTATTATATAAAATTAGTAATCAAATATTATGATAATTAAATACTTAATATAATTCATTATTAAAATATATTTCACACACAATAACATTTTTTATTTATAAATATAATTTATAAATCTTTTGAAACTATTGTTAATTGTTTTATGAAAATAGATATTTACACGGTATATACAAATTAATTACTCACATCTTGATAAAAATTTCATTCTCCAAACACCATTAACACTTTTCTTTGAGAAACATGTTTGATTTGTTAATCATCACACTTAATTAACTTCATCCAAAATATGATATGTGAACATTGAACTTATTATGGATAGATTTTCTTTAAAACATTTACTACATTGAATCTTATTGATTAACCATTTAAATTTATAAAAATTTAAAAATGAAATACTCATAATTTCATGGGAACATCAACCTTCAAATATTAATATGCTTTGAGACACCAAAACACACTTCTATTCTTGTGTACTTTTTTTCATATTGACATCAATTTTTTCATCAAATAAAAACTTTTTTACAATAAATAAAATATGAAACAACTAGGATCATAAATATCCCCATTTTTATTTAATTTCAATACCTATATTGAATATTTCATGTCAATATGTTCTCTTTATTTCTTCTCTCTTTATTTCATTCTCTTCTCTCAACCTTGTTAATGACTAATTAAATTTTTTTGAGAGATGATTATATCATCTCTTTCGAATGCAAAGTTCCATAAATTATTAAATTAGAAGTCTACTTTAGTAACTCTATAAGAAAAAATATGTTTTAAGTTATTCATAAATGCAATCCATTATCAATGTAGAAAAGATACTTATAGATGCAACGCAACTTGTATTTTTATTTGATAATTTTGACAGAATTTTTATGATGATAGTAATTATCTAATTATGATTGATAGAATGAAAATAGATCTCGTTTAATAACCCTTATAAATAAAAATTCTCATGATACATTCAATATATAATTCATTCACTATTATTAATATAAATTTGAAAAAAAACTAATTGTAATAGATATGTAATGGTCATTAAATTAGTATTAGAGCTTCTTCAAGATTATTATATTAATGTAATTGATTATTTTATGTTAACTTACTTAACACTGAATGGTATTTTTCATTTTTTTCTAATTAATGTTAAGAGAGTATAACGAAACACATCATTAATGTGTTCTTGAACATGTACCATCAACAAATATCAGTTTTGAATGGAATATAATGCTTTATATACTTTAATAGATACTCCCCTCCAAAGGAATATCTCTAATATCACTTCTTCAAGATAGATATTTTCAACCAAAAATATTATAAATTCCAATTAATTTTAATACTAATTGTTTTGATCTCATCCATGATAGTTATTTCAATGTTTTGACCAACTATTATGGCTTGATAACATTTATCAAGGTTAATAAATTTTCATTTTAAATAACTAATCTTAATGATAGCACGAGATAGTTCAAACATGAATGGTGCCATCCATTACTACTAGAATTAATATTCATGATTTTAAATGTATTAATTTTATTTTATTTACATAGTTCTCCCCCAAATATGTGAATTACCTTTAATTCTATAATGTAATGATCAAAAAAGTAAATGGGAATTAGGTGGATCTCTTTTTCTTATTAGTGAAGAAAAAATGATGATAAATATTTATTAACAATAAATATCCCTCATGTCCTCCTTTATGAGTGGCTGAACTCTTCATGACAATTACTCTATATTTCATAGAATTCTTGGATAGTATAGACTCCTTAATTTAATTAGTATTCACTATGTGAAGACTTTTCCTGTTAACAGTGGTCATAAAGGAACATTTATCACATGGGTCCTTATCAATCTATTTTTATGTCAATTCTTGAGTAGTAGTTATAATGAAACATTTATTTCATATCTGTCTAGATTTCAATAGTTTTCATAAAGAACTTATGATATTTCCTTATCATTATTTGTTAACAAACTCTAATGAATTTTTTTTATCATATTGAGTATTCTTCTTTCCACTAGAATCTTCTATCATCCATTTATATTCATAGTTCATTCATATTTTGAAATAATATACAAAAAATAAAACGATATAACTTTAAATATGAACTTTATATATGGTAGTTTCATAAGGATTTATAGGCTTGTTCTTTACTTGTTAAATCCTTTTATATTACTCTTATACTAGTTCAAATTTTTTTGTTGTGTTTTTCATGGGCTAATTTAAATAATACAATGTGTAACATAATTTTCCACAAAAGTGTATGTTTATTATTTTTGGTTTAGCACCATTCTTTCTCATGTAGAGTTTTTTTTCATCCTATTTCTCTTATGATCTTATCATGTTATACTTTTGTTCATTGTTCAATTATTGTGGAAATTATTCTGAATTACTATTGTTTCATTCTTGAATGGTATTTTTTTTTCAACTTCACTGTGATGAATTCATTTTCAAATATGAAATAGTTTTTTCAAAATTAAAAATCTATTTATAACATGAATATTATTTATTTTTTATCAATGGTATTTTGTTCTTTTCTAATTATATCCTTCTTATAATTTTCTTGTTATTATTTTTTAATATTTTTATATTATATCAACAATCAGATTCCATGTTCCCAAAAATATCACAACACTAAGGGAAGCGAAAAAATATTTCTCCTTTATATTTTCTAATAGTCATAAATTATTTTCATATTTATTATTTATATTTTTTTGAATCTTCTAATTTATTTATTTTAACAAATAACATAAGTTGATATTTTATTTTTCACAAAAAATATAGTTATGCAATCAACATTGTTTATCTTCAACCACTTTTTCACAGGTTTATATATTGAACATTAACTTTTTTATAAGAATAGGGTTAACAAATATATTACTATTTCAATTGGATGGTATAATTTTCATAGATACTTCCTGATGTTGATAAATATATTATCTCAAAATATTATTTCCACTAAATTTTGTTCTTTTATGATACAATTCCTCAATAAAAGTTTTTGTAGTATTATCTCTTGATGTGATATCTTTTCTTTATACATGTTATAAAGAATCATCTTGAACATTTTAAATGTTTTCCAGGTTGAATCCAAGTTTAAAAAACATCGTATTTATGATGAATTTATTATCATCCATTGCCATAATAATATGCATAGATTCTTTATTGATCTTCAAAACATCCTTATCCTGAATTTCATATTTCTCCTTCAGTAATCTGTTATGCCTATTGATCATTAATTCATTGATTTCCAGGAGATAATTCATGAAATCAATTATAGAAATATGTTTTCCTCTCATTAAAGGAACTTTTCTTCAAAATAATTTTTGGAATCCTCTTTATCCAAGATTTAATTTATCAAAATATCTTTAAAAATGACAATCAACCTTAAATATCAATAATCTCTTATAATATTTTTCTAATTTTTTTGAGAGAATAATAATTTTTTAATCTATTTATTTAAAATATTTCTATAAGGTTTCTATATTTCTTTATGCTAAGTGATCTATTCTTATATTAATTTGACTAAGACACAAATATATGGGACTATGTCTTTATAACTTTTATGAAGTATATCTTTTATTGGGGAATTCGATTCATGTTTTACTTCTCGCATATATGATCACTTAAACTAATACACAACTATTATTCAGGACAATTTATTGAATAGAATTTTTTCCTCCTACTCATGTATGAATGAAGAAAAATGAGGTAGAACTTTTTCCCTACTTTTTCCTATCAGACTTCACCACCAGATATTCTACTTCCATGTTAGAATTCTCTTTCTCAATATTATGACATGGGGAAAATGATTCTCTATCCTCTTCACATGATAGAGTAGTCTTATTTATCTATCAAAATTATTTATCTATTCTAATTTTTAGTTTCTTGGAAGAGAAAATAATTAATTATACAATAGATATAACTCTTTTATTTTTGTAATCCATTCTAAATAGAGAATAAAATTAATTTATTCATTATAATTTTGAACCGAGATTCCTATCATAGGTGTGACCTATTACTCTAATACTAATTCTATACCATCCTTCATATCCTATTTTTCTTGATTAGTGATGGAGGTGATAATAGTCATTAGGTGACACCCCCGAAGACATCAAATTCTAGTAAAAATTATAAGGAACTTAAAAAAGAAGGTAGCTGATTTATTCCCGTTAAACGATAAAACATCCAAACTACATAAAATAAATTTCCAACAAAACCAATACATTATTAATCTATAAAATATATTACTCAAAAAAACCAATAAACCACCCGATAATACATGTGAAAAAAATTAGTACATATTCCAAGAGAACAAAAAATAACTCAAAACTCAAAACACCAAAGTGACATCTACTAACCTCACCCAAACTGCTAAAATATCTAAATCCACATTCTATAACCACAGTTTAAATTATAATCAATAATGAACTATAATAAATTTCATTTACCTATGTTTATATATATTAGTTCTGTAAATGTACAGGATTTCCCGAGTTGGGGAAAGTCTAAAATCAACACTCTGTCCCTAATGACTTCCCAGATCATGAATCTACATCAAAACTTGTTAGCATAATTTATATAAAATAGTTTCAATACTTAATTATTTTATCAAATCAATAATTTTTTTAATGAAATGTAATAATAAAAATCACAAAACCTTTTTTGAATAATTTTCAATACAAATAATCATGTCTCCAAAAATACCATACATGCCCAGGTGATTGTTCCATACTTTTGAGCAGTCTCTCATTGATCTACCAAGCCTTTAAAATGTAACCAATACCAAGTTACCAAATGGATCACACACCTTCTATTACATCATAACTAATGAAAATGAGATAACTCAAACCATGTATTACAAATATTTATTCCAAAACATTTCACATAATTCATTTTTTTCTTTGATAAACTTCAACAAATCATATTCCATGCATTATTAAAAATAATAAATTTTAAATCCCCATTTTAAAACTATGAAAACTGATAATATTCCATATAACATCAAATTTCTAAAAATAAAAATCAATAACCCAAATAGTATTCCACTAAGAATCACATATAGTTTTTACATAAAATTTATGAAATGTATTTAATTAACACTAATTCTTCATGATTTAAATCATGTGGAGTTGATAGAGAATATACCAAGCTCTCGTCATTTTATAAATTAAGCATGATAGTACAAAACATTTATATCTGATCTGACCCCACATTCCCCTCACTATATCCCATAATATTTCTTCATAACACTATTAATAACAAATAGATAAATCCACAATGAACTATATATATTGTTATAAGAGAGATAAAAACTATGTATCTATGAATATTTAATAATAATAGGTACTTACTAAAAAATATAGGCCACCAAAACATATTGATTCACCTAAAGATCACACCCATATTGAAGGGGGTTATCTCTTAGTCCATGGGAGAAAAAGGAATTTAGTATATTAAGAGTTTATAGGAAAAAATAAAGTTAAAGGGTATGATTCAGATTATATATTTATTTTAAGGATGTAAAAATATACGCCACGCTACTTGGAAAACTATTTACAACTATGTGGTGATGTAGTATTCTAGAAACACCTCATATTATTGTATATTATGGTTATAATATGGTTCACCAACTATTCTTTTCCCAATATTTCAAGAAGCACAATTACTTCTGGTCACTCAAATGGTTTGGGAAAACCTTGCACCAATCATACACCTTCCCAGTACTCACTATCTTTCTTTGAAATGATTCATGGAGATGGTTTGGGGTTTCTACTTACTATTCACAAACCACACACGTTTATTAAAGACACCAATATTTTCCAAAACCCCTCATAAGATCAAGGAACATAACCAAATAATTATATTGGGTCAACATACATAAATAAAACCTTATTTAACTAAATCTAGGGGTGGAAAATTCTACCCACCATTATAATTTTTATCAAAAGAAAGATGAAATCCCATATTTTAGAAGAAGACATTGGTCCAATTCTCTAAAAAAAATTCATGCTATCATGTTCCTTATTGAATCTGAACATGTTTCCATACAACTCACGCTATACCGATTATTCCCCATGATGATATTTTATTACATACCCACAATCCAAATGGGAACATAAATCAACGAAGCATATGGATCTAGGTCAATGTGATCATATTGAATCACATGTTAAGTATCCAGTTGGTAGATTTTCAACTAATATACATGAAACACATTGTTCACCGAGTTGTACCATGGTGGAAAATCCAACCAATAATCCTTCGAACCAATTCATTCAAATAACTAAAAATGGGCTATGTATCAAGGGTATATTTTCCCCTTCATACCAAAATAATAATTTCTAGGATGTAGAGATATTCTAAATAACACATGATTACAAAAATCAATAAAAAATCATCAATGATGATGATCACCATACAATTTTTGATGATTATGTGCTTTCTCCATTTTCATTCTGAACAACTAAAGATTCTATGTTGTATCTTTCACCATTATTTTTGCAATGATTAAAGATGAGCCATACATATAGAGTCATAATTATTATTATTGTATTAGAACTCCACTAAATGTAAAGGATCATCCCATGAGGCACCAAAAAACAATGTACGATCCTTAAAAAAGTTCATCAATGTTTCGACCCTTTGATATAATTATCCATCCATTTGAGGCTGCTATGTAGTACTCATCGTTAGTTGTGTTTTAGGGGTTGGATTTTAGGATTTAAATGAATGATATATAAACCTATTCCTTTGTATAGTAAAATCAATATTGGAATGAAATGTATCTTTTAAATCTCCAAAATATAGAGTGTTATGATGTTTTCCACCATATTAGTTTTGTGAATATGAATGAAATGAGAAAATTTTTATCACCCATGTGGAATCATACTATCCAAAAATCAATAGTAGAACTATTAAAAAATACATATATGTTTTCTCAAATTTCTATATGGGAAATGGTAAAGACTAAAATAGAACTGCTGGTCATTAAAGCGCTTCCTTCACCTACTCATCCAACCTAGTAAGAAACAAATTTGGAATGAAATATAAAAAAAACCTCAATCAATATATTCTAGATGCATATCATATATTAATGAAATAATTTTCCAGAAGTCTAAAGACACTTTATCAAGTTAATCATATGAATTATTGCTTAGTGCATCCCCCATAGAGTCCCCTTTACCCAGTGTGTACATCATATTGAAGTAAAAAATCTACAGATACTTAATACGTATATGATAAATTAAATTGAAATATCTTTTTTAGATAATTTATTTCAAACTCTTATGATCTATAAATAGAAGTAATTTGTTACCAAATAGGTAAAGACACCATATAATGGACCACAAAACCCAATTATAAATCATGTGTTGGGTAGTTCATCTCATAGAACTAGAAAATTCATGAAATATAATAAAAATAAGATCTCCCAAAATGAGAACCCATCCCAACCTAGATCTGGATGCATAGAAATGGACTATATAGATCCATTTTGACTCTCAATGGAAAAGGATAGCTTTTGATGTAATTCTAACCACGGGTTCTTGAATGGATTTCATACATTCATAGTTTCATTATAATGAAATTACATTACTTGTCAATGATATCATTGGAAATTAAAAAATTGAAAAATCATTTAAATTTTTTTAATAACCCTCTCCATTAAGGAAACTATGTATCTCAAATATATTATTGGGAGGTTTCCCTATGATAATAGCTTTTAAAATTTTAGAATCTACAAAAACACATTTTCCAGATTTAAAATATCCAAGAAATTTTGTCTATTTTATCCAAAAATCACACTCTGATGGCTTAGAATAAAAACTATTTTCTCATAGGAAACCTAACACTATAGCCATTTGTTTCTCATGATCCACTTTTTACAATAAGAAAAAATTATATAATAAAAAACACAACAACAAATTAATCCAAATACCTTTGAATGGTTTCATTCATCATGGACTTTAGTATAGCCAGTGAATTTTCAAGACCATAAGGAATAACCAAAAATTCATAATGTCTATATCTTCATCTAAAATATGACTTTAAGATATTCTCTATCCGAACTCATAAATTGTGTTGTCCCAAATGCAATTCAAATATAAGAAATAACTTGGATATATTCAATTGATAAAAAAATCCTCAATTCTTGGAAGTGGAAATCAATTATTAATGATAACTTGGTTCATCATATGATAAACCAATAATATCCAAATGGTTTCGTCTACCTTTTTCATAAACAGAATCAATATTTCCATCAGATATCTACTCATTAAAATGAACCATTTTCTTTCAAACTCTTTCATCTAAACTTTATATCCCCTCAACTCATTTGGATTCATACTATATGATTTATGTGAGGTTTTAATTGCCACCAATTAAAGATAAATCATAAAACTATACTCATATTTTTAGTGGAAACCTTGATAAATTATCCGGAAAACACCAGAAATTTTTTCAATGAAAGTTAGAAATTTTTTATTACAAATTTCATATATATATATATATATGGAAAGGTAGGAACATACATATTGGTAGACATATTTCTAAACACCAGTTCAAAAACTCCTTATCTACTTGATTTTAGATTCCAAACTTATCTAAAAAGATGTTTAATTTCATCATAATATGTGAAAATATACTTTTGGGCATGAAAATCGATGAGAAAATTGAATGTTGTTAACCAATCCATACCCAAAATTAATTCAAATAATTCTTATCTACCATAGTAAAACCCAACAATAAGATAACTCCATTGATAATTATAGACCAATATTTGCACATAATATCTCTACACCCTCATTGGACAATAATAGTTTCTTGTTTAAAATAAATAAATTACATCAATAGAGAATACAATATTATCAATAACACATGAAGAAAAATTGGTGAGACATTCCTGTATCATAAAAACAATTTATAAGGGTAGAAAAATCTATGGAAAATCAATATAAATTCATTTTTTTGTATACTCAATCATTATTATATTCTCCATCTTCAAACTATATGAGTATTTTTTATAGTAATCTGAAATGCGTGACGATAATATTTCAATTTACACAATGCTTGAAAATCCCCCCATGTCATTCCTTTTTCCATTTTATATTGGAATATAATTTTCATGCATTGGTAGGATAAATTCACCAACAAATATTTTTACACGTTTTCATTAATCTATAACAGTGTCCCATAGAAATAAAATATTCAATTATTACAATTGAACCAAACATATTATTTTTTCATCATGGAATCCCCATAAAAATTGGTTGGATTATAAATTTGGAACTTAACTAAATAGTCAAATATCTATTGTTCATCAATTATAGTACCATTACCCATGGACTGGAAATCATGGAAAATGATTTGGACCATCTGTTGGTTCACATGTGGCTCAGGTGAAAACACATTTTTTGCAGCTTACTATGATTGGTTTCTACAATGCATAACCTGTTCCATTCACTATAACAGGAAAAAACTCCATTTAGAATCACTCAATAGAAAATTGAGGTTTTGAAATTATAATTGAACATATTGAATCATATCACCTCATAACATTCCAACATTCAATCAATATAAATATTTCAACTATTTTTTAAAATACTATAACCATGTTTTTCAAAAAAAAAATAATTTTTCACTATTTTGAAAAATCATTAATTTTTTACACATTATAAATCAATAACATGGAATTAATAATGCATCCTTATTGGTATGTCATTCTATCTATGTTTTAATGAAATTGTAATAAACCACACCCATGAGTAAAATATACATGAGTATAATTTGAAAACAACCTATATAATCAAAGAGAACCAAATGGCTAGAAAACTGTAAAATTCAAAAGTTATATCTTTAAAAAACACCCATCCCTCTTCAAGATCCAACTAAACTTGAAATTCTTGTTCTATTATGAATTATCGTTGAGTAATATAGGAACCGTTCCATATATGTGTCTCAATAGACGAATTCAGAAAATGAAAAGTAGTTCTGAAGTTGCGGGTGTATTTAAACTCAGTAGGGTTTCCCCATTGACATTCCAAAACTATCCACTAAGAAAAAACATGTTAGCATAATATATATATAATGATTTTAATAAGTAAAAATTGTTTATATCAAACCCCTATAAAAATCACATAAAAAGTGATAAAAAAAATTCAAATATTTTTTCATACCCATAATAATGTTTACACACACAACATGAAATCCTATGTGAAATTTTCATACCATTGGTTTGTATTTCATCGATCTTCAAAATCATCACCGAAAAACCAATAACTAGTTTCGTAATGAAGAACATAACTTCCATATGGTAACATCTAATGAAAATGAACTCACACTAACCATGTTTCTCAAACATCCCTTCCAAAAAATTCAACATAAAAAAATTACTTCATTAAAACACCTCAAAAAAACCATTTTCCATTCATTATAACACAACAAAAATTTTGAAATAATCATTTTAAAATTATATCCCAATAGAATGCTCTAAAAACAATCAAATTTTGAGAAAAACCATTCCAAAATCCAATATAGTATTCCATTAAGAGTAACATAGGGTTTCACAATTATTTCATGAAATAAAAATTTATTTAACACTATGGATTTATGTTCTAAATCAGTTGGAGTAAATATAGAAGACAGTAACCTCTCAATGTAGGTGAAATAGAGAATGAAAATACATAACATCAAGATTCAATAACAACCCTTGTTCCCATAACTATATCCAACAATATTTCATCATAAAACTATCCACAACACATAGATCTATCCATAACATACTAGATAAATGATTTTAGGAGAGAGAAGAACCTAGGATCTAATATGAATGAGGAATAATGGATACATTGTAATGAATCTGGGACACCAAATCACTTTGATTCACATAAATATCACTCCCAAATCGAAGGGGATCATATCTCATGCCTTGAGAGAAAAATGATTTTCAGATCTTATTATTTTAGGGTGAAAATGATGGTTAAAGAGTATTATTTGGATTATATCCAAATTTAAATGAGGGGAAACTATATGTTACATGTTTAGTCTTTTCGTTTAAGAATCTTTTGTGAAAATACTATCTTAAATCCCCTCTTCGCATGATTGGCTCGCACCGTTAGACATATCATGGGACATCTATAATGTTTCCTTATTGGGTAAAAATCCTTCAAGGTAACATTGTAGAATATTTGGGTTTGATGTGTTTCTTGAAAAATATGGTTCTCAAGATGAGCTTCTATGTTATAGAGATTTTTTTTGCAATCAATGTTGACAAGGAACCATAACAAATGAATGGAAGATCTGGAGGCAGTAAAAAAGAAGATATAAAAGTTGGCACCATTTTCAAGAGTTTGCCAATATTTTGGTGTCCAAAATTAAGATTTTGGTTTTTATCCTAGTAAGTGTATTTCCTCAATTATCTCATCCAAATATGGAAAATGAATTATTTTCATGAAGATGGTCATTGAGAGCTGTGTTTCAAAAAATAGAAAAGCATTCTACCGAAGGTCTTTGTGAAAGCGACGAGCATTGCGATTACGAGAAAATAGAGCTTCAAGATAGGTGATAGAGTTATTTGTGGTCAATGAAAGAAGGCTCTACAATTTTTATGGGAATAGTAAATGGTGTTTAGTTGAATTCTCAGAGATTACAGTGGTCTTCAAAAATCTTAAATTTCAGTGGATCTTCACAAATGGAGGTGCGCCCTGAAGACGATTTTTATTCGATCGAGAAAATGCAATAGAGTTGGTGGACCATCGCAAAGAGACAAGCCTATAAATATGATTCTACCCACTTTTAGAATATATATAATGGAATAGAGACTCAAAAAAATTCAAAGCCGCTGAGTTCTCAATAGATTTCAAGAAGGTGGTATGCAAATTCATTCGTGAAGGCAACAAGACAACCGAATGTTCTAAGAATCATGAAATAAAGAATTTCAACAAGACCCTAAAATACCAGCCGAAACTTGTGAGCTTCATAAAGGCTTGTTTGAGAATTGAAAAATAAGTGTACTTTCTGAATTCTAAGTGAGATTTGCGAAAGGGAAGGGGCATCAAGAAGTCCATTTTTAGCTTCACAAAAGAAGGAGCTTTGCAAAGGCCAGTTTGATCTTCGTAAAAGAGGGTTCATCGTGAAGGCCTATTTGTGATTATGAAAATAGGGGCTTCATGAAGGTAGTAATATTTATAAAAGGTGGATCAAATGTATATCCCAAAGTTTAGTTTAAAAGAGGTATTGATCTAATTTTGAATGTGGGACATCAATAGAGCATCTACATACAGAGGAGGATGCATTCATTTGAGATAATGAAAGGAACTACAAGTCTAAAATCTATGAGTGGATCTTCTAAAGAAATATTGAGAACGCATCAATTGAGTGAGAATTGAGATTTCAAATTAAAATTTCTTGTAAACCAGGAGGGAGAATGAGTCCTCTTTGGACATGTAAATAGAAATTACCTTATATAGGATTTGGCATATTAGAACATTTTCGGTGTATGCTTCATGGATGTGGCCCAGTGAGGGAGAACCAGGTAAAATTGACATGTCATGTTCATGATTTATGATTTTTTCATACTCTACAATGAAAAAGTGTGAGAATAGTTATTTTTCTAACATAGAAATAATATAGAAAAGGAGTAGTTGTTTTAATCTTTCATACCCTAATTCACCCCCTCCATCTCAGGGTATCTAGTTTAGTGGAAAAAAATTTCTCTATTTTTGGAAGACAAGTTTCACCTAGGTGCTTTCATATTTTAGGAAAACCATGTAACAACTATGTTCCTTCCCAGTAGTCACTACCATCCATTGTAATGTTCCCTAGAGAAGGTGCAAAATTTGAACTAATAATGGACAAACTAAGAACCTAAAGAAAATATCTAAAATATCCTAAAACCCCTGAAAAATACCAAAAATTAATCATAACTTTATATAGACTAAAAATAACTGAATAAAGGCTCATGTACCTGAAACTGAGGGGTATTAAAATTTTTAGTTCCACCTTGGGATGACCACAATTTGGGGGGGGTCTCTATGCGTTGAATTTTTATCACATTAAAAAATTTATCCCATTTTTATAATTATTTCACTTATTCAATGATTGTTTCTATAATATTCATCCCTTTTGATTAGATTTAATTAAAACAAAACAATAAATCAAAAATAACGTTAGGATTTTTAAATAGTTTTACCTATATTATGGATGACTACATCATTACTATACTATGGTTGATAACCAATATTTACACTACGTACTTATTATTATTAATGAAATCATGGGAATGGGGATATCCTTGGAATCACTTTTATTTCCATTACTAGTCATAATTATATTTTATCTTTAATGAAATATATTACAACTTGTTGAAATGAACCTCCTTAATTCAGTAGTAAGGTATAACAATCCTTCTTTAATAAACACCAGTGATCTCTAATCAACATCTTTAAACTATAGAAATTATAAAGGAATACCTGAATAAGAAAATCAATATATAATATCATATTTGTAGAAATCGATATGGCTACTCATGATTCTCCATATTCAGTTTGAATAACATCAATATGATGTAGAATAAATATATCATGCTCTCTTCTGTAACCCAAATGATAATCAAATGATATAAACTATGTAACTTACTCTTATTTTTCTTTTAATCTTCATTAGACAATTTGATATATCAAATTAAAATGTCATATTCTCAATATTAGATACATGATGCAAATAGGGAATATTTTATTTCTCTATTATTAGTGACTGAATGACATAAATTATTTTTTTATTAAGAAAAAACTTTTAAGGATAAAGTGAGAAACCAAGAAACATGGCTTCCACAACTTATAACATCATACCATGCCCCAATAGTTCAAAAAAAACCAGATCAAACACAACACAAAAACATAAGGTTCAAATTCGGCCATTCTAATGCTGCACGGAAGCTTGCAGCTCTGAACTTCATCTAGAGCAGTCTCTGATGAAAATAGAGTATCAAGAACCCTTGAACAATAGGCCAAAACCATCACTTGTTGACGCTGATTCCACAACACGAACATCTTCAATGCCTCAGTGATTGACACAACATGCTAAAAACACATAAAAAACCAATAGAATTTTTATCCAAACTCAAAAATCCATCACGAACAATCCAAAACCATCAATCAGACTACTCATCTATTTGTTGTTCCACCAGATCAGCATCCCAGTCGCCGGACGAAAAAGCCTCTGTGAGAAACCTCCGATCTCCCAACCGTGAAACTCAGAAAATGCACAAACAAGGGAAAAAGGATCCAACAAGGAGATGCAAGGTACCTCGAAAAACTCGACGTCGCAAAACCCTCAGATCTACAATAAACAGAACATCAAAACCTCACATTGATCTGTGAAGACCGCTGATCATGATAAAAGATTTTGTCACCACCATCTATCCGCTCCTAGAGACCACAATGTACAACCCCACGCACACACAGCCAACAAAGGACACGAGACAACAACCCTTAGTGCAGATCGACCACTGTTCCTTCACCGCGCCGCCAAAGAAAGCCGGACAACAGACAGAGAGAATCGTCGGGAAGGCTGAGCCCATAAGTTCGACGACGCCTCCACTGAATAGAGGGGCCTCTCGACATGAAAATAATGGGAAGGAGCGCTGAGAAGTAGGAGATTTAGTCGAGCCGAGGCAAAGGAAGGTAGGCAGCGTCAGAGGAAAACCTAGAAAATCGGCGCCCCTTACCAGCTAACTTAGAAATCAAGAATGATTTCATCATGCATGTTTTTTCATGTATATCTTACAATATCACATTATAGTATTTTAATTATTCCTACCAATATAAAAACCAATACCTGATCCTAATTCCTCAATTCTATTATTAGAATTATTTTGTCCACTGATTTACACATCTCTCTTCATGTATGCATTATCATGTTCTCATTAGAACTCATCCAAACCACATGCGATAGTATATATAATGTTCTTATTTATATTTAATAATAGTGAGTATGGGAGTTCATGGATCCTTAATGAATTATATATCATATTATACAATGCTTCTATTATACTAAGAACATTCATGAAATCTATACGTGCTTTATGAGATCTCCACATATACATTCAAGTTACTATGTTATCAAGTGGATACCTTACACTCCTTCATGTAGACTATTGTAAGGATGTAGTTCTATCATTGAAATCACAATATACTTTAGAAGATATTTCATTTAATAGACTAGGAATCTCATGAGGCTTTTTCATCACATAATAGGATTTATGAAGGCTCTCCCAGATGCTCTAATTTACCTAAAAATGAGTGATATAAAGGTTTTATTCATGACTCTATACTCAAGTACCTCATTATTTATAGATGATCTTAAACTACATTAACATGTGTATATAAAAATTTAAATACCTTGGAATATATTTAATGTCAATCATTGAATTAAAATGCTCGATGATCTCATCATTTAAAAAAATTACTCGGATTTAGTTTCAATCTTTAGAACAACATGATGTTGAAATACAAGGATCCTATTTTCACTTGAGATCATGTTTTCTCGTCATAGTGAGATTATCACATTCATGTAGAAAATTATCACATTTCTTTTTATTTTAGTACTTTTAACTCATGCAGGAATGAATAAAACATTGTAACTCTTGTTTTACATTAATAAACCCATATTATGCGGTCTGATAAATCCAAAAAAATCATATCATCAATTCATGTAGTTTTTTGACCTTATCAACTGAAAATAATAATCATTCGAGTTTAGATAGATGATTTTAGTCCTGACCTTCAAATACACCAATAAAAAGAAACCATTTGAGTGACCGTACGTTGAAGATATTTCTTTATATTAATCTGATGAAAAAGATCAAAAATATTGAATGGATTTCAATATATGTTTTACTTTTTAATGTATGAATACTGGATTTATTTTTGAGCCATACACCATACATCAACATAGATTCAGGAAAGTTAATTATAGTCCATGAAAATTCAGCCGCTCGAGCTGACTTTGGGGTTAGAACCTAGAATAAAATTCTTACAAGCCCTTCACAATACATGCCACTCGATTAATATTTTTCCTATGACATTTTATATGCATGCATTGTTAAGAAAACGAAATTTGACCTATTGTGTGTGATCCATGTGGTCACATGCATGTCCTCTTACTACCAAGATGGTTTTCTAGACTAGCTAGCTCTCCCATGGGGTGGAACCATCTCCCATATATGTGGGATTGATATGACCAATCATGGAACACAATTGATGGCCAATATTATTTAAACACGCATTATATATTTCTTTGTTATTACCAAGTATGAAATTTCTAAGACATCTATAAAACCATCTTCAAAAGTATTCATCATGGAAAAATATAAATTTCTTCTTTTACAATGCTTCAATAAATCTTCACTGTCTAATGTGTAATTATTTTTGCAAATAAATATTTTTTTGGTATTCATAAATTAGTTCTTCAGTTTTTGATAAATATTTTCTTCTTGTACAGATCATTATCATTTTTCTTTGATAAATATGATCTGTTCAATAATCATCACATTGAATTCACATTATCTAAAATATAATATGTATCCTTTAAACATATTTTGGGCATATGGTAGTCAAAAAATTATACTACCTCCAAGATTATTAAGGAAACACTGATCGCCATAAAACAAATTCACAATGAAATTTACATTTTTTTAGGAACATCAATATTCAAATATTACCAAGCTTGTGGACATAGAAAAAAAATTCCAAGCTAGTATACATCTTCACTTAATTTTGACATCAAGTTCTACATTACTTATTGACTGATTGACAACAAAAACAACACAATCATATGCTAGGATTGCCTATTATTTTTTAATATATATATATGTAAAAATTATTAAAAATATAAAAATTGTTATAAATAATTAATTATTATTATATATATAACATTTATATTATTGTCTTGTAATACTAGTATAAATATAATTTTAGTAACATGTTTATAAGTATATATATTTGTGTGTGTATATAATATGTTAATATATAAATTAACACCCAACCATGCATATCAGTTTTTTTAAATATACTTATACATTTATAAAAATTCATATTGATTTGTATTTGTATTTATAAATTATGATAATTTATTATGTTATTATAAATTAATTATAAATTTGTTTCAAATTTCCGGTTTGTGTGTTTATTTGTATGCATGTATGTGTATATTAATTATATAAAAATTAAATTTACTTTTATTTCATTTAAATTCAATAATGATACATTTATATATATATATATACATACATACATATACATATATACATATACATATATAATTTATATATATATAGTTATATATATAATATATATATTATATATATATATAACATTTTAGATAATTGTGTGTGTTTATATAAATACTTACAAGTTTATTTATTTATTTTTATATTAAAATATTAATTTAAACACACACAAATATATATATATATATATGCATCAATATAAATTAATATATTTGTATATATCTATGTATATATATATAACTTAGTATAAATTAATACATATGAACACACACAGATATAGAAGTTAACATATTTTTAAATATGTATTTGTAAATATGTATAAAAGTATTTAAAAATAATTTCATAAGTTATTAAAAATATATTTATAAATAAATTATCTGGGTATTTAATAACTGCTAATATTATTACATATATGTTACTATATTTAATCATCTATTATTAATGATCATTTATTTTATTATTATTTATTAATTTCATTTATGTTTTGATTGTGACTGTTTATATGTCTATATCCATGTATATATATACATATGTGTATGCATATATAAATATATATTAATTTCATATTAATAACATTTATTTTAATTTTTATATTAAACTATTATACATGTATACACATATAATAACTTTTAATTTCTAATTTAATCAGGCAAAATATTAAAAATGGTTTAAATTATAGTAATCTATGATTTAGAACACATGGATAATATAAATTTTTCTGTGTTTTGAAATGGTGTAAAATTGGAAATGTTATAAATGATAGCTAAATTAGCCATGTTTTAAAACATATATAAATTATCAATTATTAAAAATATATCTAAACTAGCGACATTTCAACAAATAAATAAAGGAATATGGGTAAATTAATCTTTTTCCATTTTTTTGAGAAAGACTGGATAAATATCATTATATATCAATATATATCCACATTTTCCTAAAAATGGATAAAAAATGGATAATTGCATTTTTTCTAATAGTGTGCATTGAGGACATCGATTTGAAAATATATCATTCCTCTATATTTAATAAATTGAAAGGAAATGATAGTTCGAATAGAGATCATAGAGAGAGGATTATCATCAATAGAGGGTTCTAAAATAATTTCATCCACAAAAGTTATTAAGAGTGATATAAAAAATCTGAGTTACTAGAATCAATGTTATCATCAAAAGGGAGTGAGGAAATTATCAAGATCTATATCATATATTAGCACCCTATTATTGGGTATCTTATGGTGTCCAATGTCTAAAGAGAATATATTTTTTTGATTAAATTATGTATGGAACCATTAGTATGACTACCTAAAAAACATTATATTTCATATAATTTTGTGAAGATTTAGATGTGGGAATGTTTTTCATAAACCTACTACTTCAACTCAAACCCTTCTAATTTATTTTTCATATAATTTTTATGATTTTGTTTGTTTTATATTAATAACTCTAGGTTTTAATTCAATTAATTGAAATTATTTTCCTTAATTTTTTTCAAATTTGATGAAGGAGTTGTATATTGGGGTAATAGTTTGGAATCTTGTTAAATTGAAATGAGCAATGAATGAAAAATCAATTGGGAACCTAGGTGGTTAGTTTTATTCTTGGTTTCACATGGGTCCAATATTATGATTTTATAGGTATCTCTAGAGGTAGTGAGGCTTTATAGATATTGTTCTATTTGGGGAAATTATAAATTTTCCATCACAATGGGTGCTTTTTGTGAGTCTATTATATTTGAGTGATATCATTAATTTTATGGATAGACTCCCATTTTCCATTATTTATGAATTTTATTGATTCCTAGAAATATAAATTCTTTTATTGGAATTTGATATAACTATTTGGATACTAAATACCCATTATGTTGTGTGTTTTGGGTGATGGTGATTCTAGGATGATGTCTATAGAAGTAGAGGTAATGTTCTAAAATAGTGTTCTACTAGGGGTCATGTTTGTGTTTTACATGGATTCATTGCGATGTGAGAGGTCATTTTTTAGGATTTGTTTGAAACATGGTTGTTTAGGTTCTTTTATGTTGTCCTAGATGGTGTCTTTTGTGCCTCCTTCCTTTTTTGAATCATTGTAGTGTAAATATTTTTTATGTGGTGTGGAGGATAATTGTGAGTTTTTAGAGAAGTTTTGGATTTAATTTTGTGATTTTGTTATTGATGGTTGCAATGATAGACACCTTGATACATATTTTGTGGTCATTATATTTAGATCTCATTGAGGGGTAGCCTTCCATATGTTCCAAGATTCTATCTTGGGGAGATTTTTTCTCGATTGATGATCCATATGGCATGGTTACCATTACTACATTATGGGGGATTGAGTTTCTGGTTTCATTTATATATTTTCATAAGTGTAACTACACAATAGAGTTGTGTTATTCCATGGATCCTCATTAATTTCAATGTCATGGATATTTTATATGTGTTATGATTTACAGTGGTTCCTTGGTTTAACAATTTCTTAATTGGAGGATTTGAATCATATAACATGGTGATAAGAATTTAACCATGGCCTTCCCTTTAATATATTACCTCTTGTGGATGAATGAGTTTCATTATGGCGATATGCATTGTGATTTTTTTATGAATATATTATCCTAGAAATATTGAAACATCTCAACTCAGGTTGCACTAAATTTTTTCTCCAATCCGAATTACCTCATGATCTCAGTCACACCACACTATACACTAGAGGTTTTCTATTAACATTAAAGGTCTAATAAATAATGAAGGGATACTATACCCTACATACTATAGTGTCATAGTTTCAGAAATCAATGTCAAAAAACATAATTAGTAATAGTCAATAACCATGAATCATGTAATAAGTTCCCAAAACCGAGTAAATAACTAGAATCCTCTATAGTAAATGTGTCATGTCCTAATAGTGTCATATGCCTAATGAAATTGAAAATATAGATATCATGAATCCCAATACAACCATCTATCATAGGGAATTTTTTCTTTATCCTGATCTGCAACAATGAAACCAACATGGGTACTAATAATAACCTGAAAAGAGTGTGAGTCCAACTCAGTAGACATCCACCAGTGGTGTCTCAAGATGTATGTAGTCAAAAAATAGTCTATAAAAATGTAAAATTACATAACATACAGGAATTAAATAATATAGGTACCATAATTTTATAGTTTTAAAAATCCCAAAGGCCCCTAGGTTCCACAATCACCTGAAACCCCAAGCCATATTTGACCCATGCTAGAGGTCTAAACTATAAACCAAGATGGGTGAATCACATTATGTTACAAGGTAATACCATAATAAATTACATATAATTATATATAACGTGAATCCTCAGTCTGGATACCCCTACCACATCCAATATAAATTCTTGGAGAATATGTCTATAATGAAAACCAATAAATAAATCTGGGGGCATAGAGGATCAGTCTACACTAGACCATAAAAGGCATAAGTTGTTCAAATAGCATCCATCTATCCTAATAAATGGATGAGGAGCCTCATTATATCATTCACTATATCATTATTCAAATTCTAAATAGTTCATAATCGTTGACCTCTATATCAAACAACCACTTATTGTGTACATTTTTTCATTGATCAGTAATTCCATTGTTACTTCCACTTGCCAATTTCACCATAATTCCATAAATATCCCCTTTTACCATTTACTCATAATCACTACCATTAAAAATTCTTTAAAACCATTAACAACATAAACATACCCATTTAAATATTTGAAAAAGTTGACATCAATTATCTCATAACCCATATAGTATATCCATTTTGATCCAAATAACCTTATAATATATTAAAATGATCAAAATAAATAAAATGATTTAATTATTATAAGCCATATAATTTTCTATTTAAAAACTCATTTCAAAGTTTTTAAGGGAGTAGTACACCCATTGGGTGACCGTAGGATCAGTACCATCATCATTAGAAATCCTAAAGGGGTCCATGAAGGGACTCACACAAACACATAAGGCTCAATATATATTCCTTACTTAATAAAATGAATCTGAATCGTGGAAGCACAAAATCACAACCACATAAACATGAATAAAATTGATACTATCAGATAAATCTTATAGATCCCCTAAATCAATCACATAGAGAAGCACTCGCCAACATTGTCCCCTGGTTAGATATTAAACAACATCCAACACCATATCAATGAATCCAATGAAAGTAGGTTTTTTTAGATTAAGAATAATGGGACGTATTACATAATGACTCTTCTATAAAAAGGAGTGGTATATAGTCGAGGACTTAATTGGAACATTTTTTTGTAACCAATGGTACTCGAAACACACATTAATTTAAGGGGATTAATATATCAAAAAAGGATAGATCCTTATTTTTATAATAGGATAATATTGAAGGAAATGGGGTAAATATTGTGTGAAATTTTTAATATTGCTCAATAGGAAAAAAATTAAATTTTAAAATTTTTATGTGGCCTATGGTTTTGCACATCATTGTAAAAAACATATCCAACCATGCAGTAACATATATTCAAGAAGGGTGGTGGGTTGCATGATTTTATAATTATGTTACATAGTTTTCCAATACATGTAGAGGCATCTCACTTGTATTTATTTTAAGGTATTATAGAATTTATCCTCAACTTACACTATTTGTAAGCCATGAACCTCCCATATATAGGGTGCATAATTCTGGTGAATGGTTTTTTACTAACCTTGTTCCCTGTAATGGATGATCACATCCCCCTCTTTTTAGGTTCCAATACCTGATACACTTCTAAGACATTTCTTATTCTTAATAGGAATTCGATTAGACAAATATAAAAGAGTTAAACCAAAACTAAATTGGGAACATACCTCATCAGACATAGTTATCTTTCAACCACTCTATCTTATAACAGATCATCTTTGAGCTGCCCTTCTAAGAATTACTAATCCTATAATGTTAAAATAATGATGCATTGAACCAACGTATCATCACCTCTATCCTATGTCTCCTCATTAACATGAATATTCTACCATATTACTCAATACAATGAAATAGTCATACATAAAAAAACATTATAACTATGATCCATAACATGAATCATATGTTCCTCTAATGGAAGATCAAGCTCATGATAAAGATAATCATCAACAATTACAAGAGTAGCGTTGGGATCATGATATAGATGTCTGTAATCATGAAAAATATTGTGCATATCATTGTTCTATTGTGGAAGATCTGACCAATAAGCTACCAATCCAATCCTCTCCATAATCTCAAACCATCCCACATACTTAGGCTCCAACAGACCCAGTTTCCAAATTTGATGGTGACTAAACTTGGGTGAAACTAGAAAAAATACACAAATTTCTACTCTAAGCCCAGTAGGGTAATGACATTGATCATTTCATGACTTCCTTCATCTCTATGAAAAAGTGATACCCTTTCAGATAAACTAAACATGTTATCATTCATCTCGTATAAGACTTAGTCCTAAAAATTAAAAATCTCTCTCATTCATCCAATTAAATGGTGATTGACATGGAAAAACATATAGTTCCATATATGTTACCATTTTAATTTCATCATGATAACTGTTGTTATAAAAAAACTCAATATGTTCTATGTGATTCTCCAATGTCCCAAATAAATCTTGGATGCATACTCTCAGTGTTTCCTCTCACACTTGAATAATACAATATAATTTTTCATCATATTATGTGTGAAAATATATAATCAAAATTACTTAAGTGTCCTATTCCTTCTATAAGACATTCCAAAATCCTGATGTAAAAGGAAGATCATGATCTAAAATGATACTAGGAGGAGCCCCATAAAAACATACTATCTCTGAGATATACGACTCAAATAACATGTAGATCATAAAAGTATCTTGAATCAATAAGAAAAATTCAAAATTTTTCAATTGATCTAGAATTAAAATTATTGTATCATTCTTTTGAAGAATCCTCAAAAGACCTACCTAGAAATCCATAGTATCATCATCTAAATTCCACTCTGTAATTGGAATAGGATGTAACATATCAGTGTGTCATTGATCCATGGACTTCACTTACTGATAGTTATTTAATTTCATAAATTACCCCCCAAAAATATCTTTCTTCATCCCTAACCACTATTACTATTTATGAATATCATGGTAAATCTTGTCCAATGCTTGGTGGACCACCCATTTCATGTTATGAATGTCACACATTATCTTTTCCCGCATACAAGTATAAATAAATAAATATGACCATTGACATGGATGATCTCATCCTTATAAGTAGTCTCATTATATGGTATATACCCACCTTTAAAAATATCAATCAATTCTAGGAATTTTGATTAAACATATTATCATATATTGAAATGGATTTGTGGAGAGGGATTGGTGGAAAATGAAATGATTATCACCTGCTCATGCTTCTCTTGTACAAAAATGTGTATCTCTATGAATAGGGACATAATCTCCAACTTAGAAATAGTCTCCTAGTCCACCAGAGTTATTATATTTTGACTCAAAGCATCCACAATGCTACTTCCCTTTCTTAGCGTGTATTCTATCTCAAATCCATATGATGACATATGATCAACCCATCTCCACTACTAAGGGTTTAAATAAATAAGGGATAAGTTGTATTTGATGCTTTTATGGTCACCATAAACAATAAAATTTTCCCCTATAATATAATAATTCTTACACTTTAATGAATATGCCACTGTGGCTAACTCATGCTTATGAATATGATAGTTCCACTTATGTGTCCCCATCTACTATGATATGTATGAGATCACTCAATCTCCCTCCATCAACAGTACCCCATGTTTGATCCTATATGCATGAAAAAATAGATTATACTCTTGACCATGTTTTTTTAAGATCAGAATTGGTTATTTTTTTAACACCATGATATTATTTTGAAATATTTCTCTCTATGTAATTTAATTTCCATGATAACATTTGTTACATAAAATACTAGGTTTAGAAGAACCATATAACATTATTAAAATATCACGTTCTATTTATTCAAAACCCATTTGATTGGATGTTATAAATTATAACAAATAAAATCTGAAAATTATATCACCAAACATTTATATAATTAATTCATTAGTTATCGAATTATGGGAATAAAAAACAAAAATTATTTTAAATTAAAAAATATGTTTTTATATAACATTTATTTATGTAGGAATTATATTATTATATTAATATATTAAATTATTTAATATTATTTAATTATTTTAATGAAATTTATTTATTATTTTCCTCATAAAATGTTTATAAAAAGTTTAGAATTTGTTTTCATGGAATATGATAAGAATAAATATTTTTTATGCTCAAATTGTTTTTTTAAAACTTATTTGGTTGTATTTTGTGGACATACATTAAAATTAACTAACGGAATTTATAGGTAGTGAAATAGAAAAAATTAATTACATATTTAAAATAAGGATATTCAAATTTGATAAATATTCCATTTTAATTTCTAGTCAATACTAATAGTAACCATGATAGAATTTTTCACCTCGATAAAGGAAAAATTAGTTTAATCTAGAATAAATATAAGTTACAAGGCCATAATTTTTCAAAATAATTGTTATTTTATGAGAGTAATTTTACCCCAATCACTATAATCTTTGAATTGAGTTTTTAATGGAAACATGTCCCTGAAAATTATTAATATTTTATTTAAATCAATGAAAGTTACAAAATTTTACCATTTAGTTTAAAATATCCATCATGTATTCACATGTGGAAGAATCTAGTTACGAAGGAAGCATAACAATTATTTTTTTTAATAATATTTTTTCATGATGGTAATTTATTAATAATGTAATGTTATAATATGGTCACCTTAAATACTTATCAAACACCAAGACAATATTTAATCAATAAACAGAAAAATAAAATAAATTGAATTATAATGTATAGAATATGTTCGATTTTTGTATTTATATATTTACATGAATTTTATAGATGTATATAAAATATTATGTTATGTCAAAAGGTTATATTTTAATTAAAACATTTTATTTTTTTATTCTATGTCATATTAAATGAATAGTGTCAAAGCTAATAATAATGATAGTTTATCAAAAATAATATATTATAAACATATTTATAAATCGTAAAAATATTTAAATAATACAATGTGGATATTATATGGCTTTATATTTCATAAAATTTAGATTTTTGTCACAATTTTCACCTTTTATGAAATAATTTACATTCCCTTAATATTAAAAATGTTGTTACTGCGTTTAAAGTTAAAATTGGCTAAATAAGGGTTAAGTAAGATAACATGGTTTATATTGACAGCAAAATATTTTTAAATTATAATGGTTTATGGGATTTTAACCATATAATACCATATATTCATATCCATTAACATCTTTATGTAGGTTCCATGGGAAATAATTTAGTAAAATTTAATCTATTGAAAAATTGTGAAAGTGTCCCTCACCTCAATTATAAAATGAAACCTCCTCCATAAATTTTTAACACCACATTGATCCATATATCTAAAAAAATATACCAATTTTACTAATAAAATTAAATATACACATTATATATATTCTTGTCTTAAGAAAACCAATTGTTGTTCCGTTTAGTGGAGATCTAATAAGGTCATTTCAATGAAGAGGCAATCACCTTGGCTGATCACATTCATTTCTACTCCTCGTTAACTCCTCTAAATATATGGTATTTATAATATATTAATTTATTTACTTTAATAAATATTATGAAATCCAATTATTATTTTTAAAAGACCATTATACACCCTCTTTCCCATCAAATGATAAGGGAATATATTGTGTTTGCGTACGTAAAACAAATCGTCTCCATGCTGCATAAAAAATCATTTTTCATCACTGTATTTTATGGATTGTTATTATTATGGGTATAAAATTTATATATTATATTTATAATATAATTATACATCTAAAATTATAAGACCACTTCAGACTACTTACATTCTAATTCAATGGTTAATGATATCATCCCTCATGCGGCAATGTTGACTACCACCTCCAGAAAGAGACATGATTTGTTTTTCATTTCTATTTTACACAGATGAATTTAAGGATATATCTATTCAGTAAATATGAAATATGTAATAGTATAATTATTCTATAATTTTGAATTAATATTTATCTTTATTTCATTCAATCCATTGAAAATTGATAAATGTGTAAATATCTACGTACGACCTCCATATCCATAAATGGAGTAATCCATTATTTTATATCCAAATTTTATGGATGAATATAAATATGTATAAAGTGAATATATATTATATTTATATCATGATAATTCTTCCGATGATTTTTTAACCATTATAAATGTGCATGTACTAAATAAATGAATTGAAATACTCATGAAAAATGAAACATTTAACTCATAGAAATAAGGATTTTAAAATGGAATTATTAATGGGAATGATAAAATGTTATAAATGGATTATATATGATATTATAAGTGATAAAAATATCATCTAATATAGTTATAATAAATATACATTTATTATTGAAATGGTTATAGTGATTTCAAAGAAAAGAGAAGTCGAGGAAAGGGTTTTGTGTCATAATTTTATTGTTTATCAAGATTAATTATAACTATGACATTATATTTAAATATTATGATATACCACTTAAATACTTGTGAAATTTTTTATACTCTCATTATTCCATTAACAAAAAAAAGTTTCTTTCATTTTCCTCATATTATGTAGTCAATAGACTGAAAATAATTTGTAAATAAAATTGACATTATTTCTCTCCATGTTAAAAAACATTTTATTTTATATCCATGTTATATAAAACAATAAAAAAGGTTTTTAGTAACCTCCATTGATTGTTTAAATTTTTCAAATACCTAGTTTTAATTTTAAAAAATATGTTTAAAGGAAACATTTTGGTGTTTTTCTAATGAGGGAATTTTTATATGTTTTTAACAGTATGAAAGGAATGTTTTTTACTTATTCTGTATGTATTACATTTATAAACATCAAAAAAAGTTATTTAAAAGATTAGTTTATAATTTTACAATTTTATATTATAAGAATATATTTTCCTTTTTATTTTGAATGTTTTTTTAAAAAGTGATTTCAAATTGAAAGATTATTTTTCTCAAGAATGTTTGTGATATTTCAATTGTATTTAGGTTCATAAAATAAAATGACAAAATTTCACATTTACATTTCTAGGGATTTGATCAAATTATACTATCCATTTTAATTATCAATATGATGTATGGTTATGAAACACATTTTTTCCATGTTTTATACTGTGATGAAATGATGAAATGTTTATGAATCCAATTTGCTTTCATGGGTTCTGATATAATGATTGCTTTAGGATCCTATGGAAACATATATATAATTTTCATTATACGATGTGTGGGACCTATTCCCCCCTCCCCATTTTGTTAGGTAATGATTTGATTATCATAAGATAAATAAGACTTAAATTTTGATAAATCCTAGTTTATTAGGGGACTATATACACTATGATAATACTCTAAGTAAACATAGAATAATATGATTATATGGGGATTGGACCCATTCTACTATGATATTTTTTTAATGAGCCTTGAAAACTAAGGTTGTGATTATCTATAATTATGTGTATTTCACAAATAAATGATATAAAAATATAAAAAATATTTCCTGGTTTATGTTCTTTGATTTCCTTAGGGCTTATATCTTATGAGATAAACAATATTGTTCAAATATTTATGATTATGATATTTGATATGTGGGATATGGTTTTCAAATGTTAATATCATGTTATTATACCCTTATCCTCATGTTATTCTTATTTGATCATTAATATGTCTATTGATACCATTATTCAGCATATGAGCTCTCCCTTTTCATATATTTCCATTCTTAGGGATATAAAGAAATGTATTAATTATGGTTTTTTTGAGAAGGGTTATAATTATGAATAAATTAGTGGAAGAATAGGTAAATATTTTATGTTCCATTTTTTATATCTCCAAGAGTCCATGTATATTAGGCCTAAATGATTCTGGAAGGGATTGGAATATTATATAATTAATATTTATTTATTTAGATTTAATATTTTTTAATGAAAATTATGTGATGATATAGTTAGTATCTTCTAAATGTTTAGTTAACCATTGGGAACATCGATGAGAAAAATTTAGAAAAAATCATAGGGATTAGTCTTAATATATCATTAAATCATAATTTCATTGTGGTGATCATGAATAGACAATGATAAATAAATGGATTCATAGAAGAAGGTTTGATGATTTAGGAATCCTTTAAATTTTATTTTTTATTATGTTGTGTAAAATAATTATTTTTGTTGTTCATAAAATGTTTTTTGGTTTTAGTTATGTTTTATACTCTAATGGAAACATTTTAATGTGGAATGTGACCTACAAGGATAATATATTCCACTAGAGTAACCAGATATTATGCGAGCATGGATGAAATTTCTTATTACTATGATCACAAATATTTCTAAAGAAATAAAGTATGATAATATTCCAAATATGGAAATAGGGGAAAAAATTTGTTGAGTCATCCATGAGGAAAACACCCACATTCTATTAGTGCATCCACTAATCTAATAGTCACTAAGAAAAATATTGGTACCATTGTAAAGTTATTTACTATTATTTAGTGTTTGAAACATGAGCAAATTATTCTGATTTTTTATCCTTTAGAAGGACAAGTAGATCTGTTGTGGACTCTTATCATGAACATGATAGTAAAAGATTAAATTGAATTCTTGGAGTGGGATGAATTTATAAGATTATTTTTTATAACTAATTTTCTAAAAAAATTCATAAAAAATAGAGAAAGTGTTTATTGAGAAAAAATATAAATATGATGAATCTATTGGTAACTATGATATTAATATTACCATATTTTCAAGGGATGATTCAAGAATTATAATCCAACTTGAATGCAAGGTTGATCGATTCATTAAGGGATTTTAAATTATTATCAAAAGGAAATTATCCATAAGGGAGATTATTTTATTTGGAAAAATCATTTTATGTGATATGAATGTGGTTATAGATATTTGAATTTCCCATCAATCTCTTAGTTTAGAAAAAAATTAATGAAAACTAGAATTAAAAAGAAAATTTTAAAATAATGAAGAGTAGAAGTTGAGATTTTATGTACTCTAAAAATGTGGAAGAAAACATATGAAACTTTTTCTCAAGGTGTTGGTAAATGTTTTAAGTGGGAAGAGGAAGGTTGTTAGGAAATTTAATATAGAAATATTGGGTAGAAGATAAATAATGATGATAATATAGGTAAACAACCACAAAATAATCCACCCACACTCTGGTGTCTTAAATGGATGTAGTATGAGAATTATGTTAAGTTGTGACCAAATCTGATGCATAATGATGAAGATCAACGTCAAAAACCCATTAATCCTATATAAAACTAAAATATCATGTGATTACTATTTTTTATGATGGGTACGATAATGATGTGGGGACATGTACCATTTTCATTCACTCTAAAACTAATAATGACTTATTTGATTCTTGATCTACCGAATCATTTATATCTAAATAATTTTATAAGTGAAAATTCAATGTTTATTTACTTCTAATAACCTCTATGGCTATTTTGATTGTATACCATGTCTATGATTCTTCATCGGTTAATGTTTGTTAGAATGGGATTTTGGAAATTATTTTCATTCTTACTCTCGATGAATTCGATGTTCTTTTGGTCATGGATTGACTTTATTTATCTAAATCGTAAATCAATTTTTTATTAATTGATAATATGTTTGATATTATTAAAAAAAATTATTAATTCTTACTTGGGTGAAGAAAAAAAGAACATCCATTGGAAACTAAATCCACACTCTGGGTCATTATTCTTATTAAAAATGGGTTTTTATCTCAAATGGTTGGGGAGTGACTGAACATAGAATATGTTCATATTACACATGAGTTAATTTATGACTTTAGGAAATAGTATCTTGGTCTTCCATAGAAATGTTCAGTTTAGTTTTCAATAAAAATAATTCTTCTTTCTATACATATTCCCAAGACTCCTTTTATAATGGCCAAAATTTAGTTGAAATAATTAAAGAAGAATGTATAGGAGAATATTTACAATGGAATAATTAAGAAAACTGTGTCACCTTGGGGTGCACGAATTTTTATTATTATGAATAAATATGGATCAATTCAAATATATATTGATTATACAGAAACTGATAAGATGCCTATCAGATAAAATGTATCATAAACCCCATATTGATAACTTATTTGGTATGTTGCACATAGCTCAATACTTTTCCTAGAGTTATATTCATTATATATATCTTCAATTGAGGGTTAGGAAGGATGATATACATAAGAATTTTTTTTACAAGGAATGGACTTTATTAATTTATACTGACTTTATTTGGCCTTATAAATACCACAACTATCTTCTTGGATTTTATAGTATTTATAGATGATATTAGCATTTATTAACTCATAAAGTAATATTAAAAAGATTATTTAAAAATTTATCTAATGACCCTAAAGATAGTGAATTATTATACCATGTTTACCAACTGCAGATTTTGGATTTGGAAAGTTCCATTTTTTAGTCATATAATCTCATGTAAGGGTATATCAATAGACCCTTCAAAGAAAGAAATTATTACAAATTGACCCATATCAACCACTATGACTGAGATTCATGGTTTTCTTGGTCTAAATTGATATAATCAAAACTATATTGATAATTTCTATTGTTTTTGAATCCACCATTCATGTTAGCTTGAAAGGGTACCATGATCCGTAGGGGTTGAATCCCCAAAATGTTTTGTGGAACTAAAGTAAATCCTAGTAAGGATACCTATGCTTATAGTACCGTAAAATAGAGAAGGGTTAATAATATATATTAATGAATAAGTTATTTGGATGCATCATCATGTAGAATATATGGTTATAGATTATACCTCATGGCAATTGATTGTCAATAAGAGAAATTATCTGACTCGTAATTCACAGGTAGTTATGGTAATTTTAACATTAAAGTTATTGTGGAAATATAATATGGATAATGATGTGAAATATATGGAGATCAGAAAATTTGAAAGAATATTTTTATTATAAAATATATTAACAAGTACTAAAATATATGGTTATATATGATTGAAGTTAATTGCTTCTCAATACATTACCTCTATAGGAAAGAGAGCAATGTCCCAGATGCTTAGAGATGAATGTATATTTCTCACTTAACTATGTAGAGGGTAAAAAATGATTTAATATTTTTGGACATGTAAATTTTGGATATTAAAATCTGGATGGAAAGGGATAAATCATATCATTCATAAATTAGTGGTCAACCATATATCAAAGTGAATATTAAAGATGCACTGAATGAAGATATAGACCCGAAATAGAAGATGATAAATCTTCATAATATTAACCTTTACTTTTATGAAGCAATAACATTCATAAATAATGTATGTGTCCCTTTAGTAATTGTTTTGAATAAGGGGATATTGGATGAATCTCATTGTTCATCATTCTCTATTCATTATTTAAGTATGAAGATGTATATATATTTGAAAGGGTATTTCGGTTGGGATACAATGATGAGATATAGTAAAAATTAGGTTTCCTAGTGTTTGGAATTTCAATAATTTAAGTATGAGTGAAAACAATATATGGGCGTGCTAAAAATATTACCCATACCATAATGGAAATTGGAAATCCTCAGTATTAATTTTTTCCTCAGAATCTCAAAACATCTTAAGGGAATAATTTTATTTTCGGTAGAGTAAATTTCCATAAAAATAAAGAACACACCAATTTCATTGTTTACAATTTATTTCTTGATTAACTTACTCTGTTATACATTAAAGAAGTGGATGTATTAGATGTTTTATAACTATCAATTGAATATGATCGATATCCAAGGTTTACCTCATTGTTTTAGATAATTATCTAGCATGATCTGGATTTAGAGTTATGTTCCAGCACTTCACATCATCCCTAGATTGATGGTTAGTCTGCAAGGACCATTAAAAATATTGAATACAAGTTATGAAATTTCACTATGGATTTAAAAGGTGTTTGGGATCAACACCTTCCTTTGAGTGAATTTTCATAAAATAATATATTCCAATCATGCATTTTGATGGATCCTTATGAAGATCTATGTGGTAGGAAGTAATGAAATCAAATATGACAGAATGAATTCAGAGAATGACATATATTAGGGACTTATAAAGATAAGGAAATGGTAGAGAAGATGAGAACTATTATATAGGACATAAGAGTAAATCAGAGTCACTAAAACATTTTCCCTAAAAATCATTCAAAATTTCATGTGTTTGATGTCAGTGATAATGTATTCTAGTGAATATCTATATAGAAAAGGTAGATGAGATTTAGAAATATGGTAAATCAAATACCAACATGTATTGGTATTTTCGAAATTCTTGATCCTATAGGGATTGTAGCTTATCTGTTGACACTTCCACCAAACCTATCTCTAGTTCATGATGTGTTCCATAAATAAAATATAGTATCACTTCTAAATCATAGATCCAATTTGGTACATAACATGACCACTTACCTTGACAACATTCGGTGGCAAAACCACTAATTTGAGGAAGCTACGTGGGAAATTGAAGATGCAATAAGGCATAAGTATAATCCATGGTTTGTATGAGAGTGATGAATACAGATAAAACAATTATTTCTAATGGGGGTGGTATATGAAGTATATTTAAATTTTATGAAATAATTATTTTTAAATAATTCTATTTGATTGATAGCTTATGTTACATACACTAACGAGTTTAGAAACACCTTGTATCATTATGAAAATATTATGTGTTTTATCACCTAGAAATAATATTATCATGTATGGATAGTAAAAACAAAATTATGAAAAATTTATGGCCTAAAAATTTGTAAACTATATCCATTATTTATCAAATTATTATTATTAAACGTAATAATTATTTTTAAAGAAAAGTTTTTTTTATAATTGTTTTTATGCACGCAATGTATTTTTATATTAATAAATTAATTTATTCAATATGTTTTAAATATTTTAATGTAATTTATTTATTATTTACATGACCAAATGTTTAAAAATTTTATTTTTTCTAGGAATAGGATAATAATAAATATGATTTTAGAGATAGAATTATTTTTAAGTAGTATTGGTCACATATTGGACACTAAAATTAAAAATAATTAATGCTACTTCTTGGAAGTGGAATAGATAAAATCATTTACATGTTTATAAATAGGACATCCAAATTTAGTAAGTAGGATCCATTTATTTTTGTTGAAAATGAATAGTAACCATGGTATAATTTATCACCTAATTTGGGAGTAGATTGGGTCAATCTATATTACAAATAAGTGATAAGGACATAATTGTTCATCATAATTCTTATTGGTGATTGTTAATTCCACCCTTATCAGCTTAGACATAAAATTGATTTGTTTAACGGGAACTTTTCAAATAAAATTATTTATATATTATTTAAATCAATGAATGTTACAAAATGTCACTATCTTAGTTTTTTATATCTTTCATGTATTCTTGTTGGGAAAAAATTTGTTATGAATGAATATTGATATTAGTTTTTGTATTAATGAAATTATATTCATTATGATAGTTTATTTATAAGTTTTAAGGATTATATAATTACCTGATACTCTTATGCAATGTATAGAAAATATGTATTCAATTAATTTAATAATAAAATAAATGATATAGATTATATTAAAAGAGATATAATTTGAGTAATTTATATTTTTCCATGATTTTTTTGTGGAGAAATTTTAGTGTTGGTTTAAAATATTATATTATATTATAATTAAAATTTTATTTTATGTTTTTATGCCAAATTAAATAAATAGTGTCAAAATATAATGTATTGAAATGTTATCTAGGACATACTTTTATACATTTTTTAGAAATTATAAAAATATTGAAATATGATAAGGTGGATATGATATGGTCAAAAAAATTATAAAAATTAAGTTTATGGTCTAGTTTTCACCTTATAATTATAAATTTGCAACCCGTTAATATTGAAAAGGTTTTTACCGTAGTTAAAATCAAAATTGGTTAACTATGAGTTAATCAAAATGAAAAGGTTTTAAATGACACTATAATTTTTTTAAATTATACTTTTTTATGTGATTAAAAATTTATAATTTAATATATTATAGTAAAATTCTTTTTGGATACATTTTTATTCAGATTGAAATTATTATATGTTTATATTTTTGGAAATTTGAAAAGTTCCTCTCACCACAATTATATATAGGAACCTCCTAACTCACTTATTTACACCACTTTGAGCCTTAAATAACTATTAAAATCTCATAAATTTATTTTATAAACATCCATTTACACATTAAATAGGTTATAGTATTCCCAAAATACCAACCCTAGAGTCCCTTTGAGGATCTCAAGAAGAGTCATTTAAAAGATGAGATAATCGCCCTTACTGATCACTATCTTTTCTAATCTTATTTACCTAATCAAAATATATAGTATTTTATATAAATTAATTTCATTAATATAATAATTATATAAATATTTTATAATGGTTTTTAAAACACCATTATACACCCTCTATCCCAACAAATGATAAGTGAATGTATTACTCATGTGTAGGTAAAGGTCATTGTCTCCAAATAGCAATATAACTCATTTTTCATCACCATGTTTTATTGATAATTATTATGGTGGATTTAATGAATATAAATTATATTTATAAAAGAGTTATAATTTTTTATTATAATATATCATCTACCAACATACCTTCAAATTTGTTGAAAAATGATAATGTCATTCGAGCATACGCACTACCTACTATCTCAATAAAGAGTGTAATTCAATTTTCAATATATAAATTTAATGGATGACTATAAATATATATGTAATGAATATATATGATATTTATTTCATTATTAATATTATCTATATGGTTTATTAAATATAAATATACATAATCTAGAACAACAAAACTGATATACTATTGTTAAATGAAAGAGTTTACACTTGAAAATAATGAAATTAATAAATAATTATTCAAAAGGGGTTGTTGAAACTATATAAAGGGATGATATATGAAATTTTAAAATTAATATGGAATATATTTTACCAAGATATTAATTTATTTTATTAGTGGTTAGAGTTATTTTTCATTAATGGTGCACTAGAGGTAAGGGTTTTATGTCACATTCTCAATGCTGATCAAGATTTGTTTTGACTATGAATTAAATGATGATATATTATGATCCAAAACTATTTAAAACTTATAAATATTACTCTACATTGGTAATTTCTTTAAAATACATTTTTTCCTTTCATTTTCCTCATCATATGTACTTAAGTGATATACAACATGTTTTTAAGGATAATTGATTTCATTTCTCACATCTGTAGAGTACCTTTTTTCTTAAATATTCATTTGTTCTAAAAATATTTTAAATAATGTTTTTAATATTGAACTATAATTTTATATTTGCATTTTTAAACATGTTTTTATTTTTACAAAATTGAATGAACGGAATATTCTTATTATTTATTGAGAGAGTTAATTTTTGACATTTTAACAGTGTGAAAGGAATGTTTTAATGATATTAATAGAATGAACAAATTTTCCCACCATGATGAATTTTTTTAGATTCCAGTACAAGTTTATGATGTCATTATTAGTGTAATTTTTTACTCTTATATTTTCACTTATTTTTATAAGATATTTCAAAATAGAATGTTTATTTTTCTCGAGAATGTTGTAATGATATTTTATTAGTATTTATTTTTATCAAACATTAAAACCATTAATTTAAAATATTATTTTCATGGGATATAATCTAATGATACCATTGTAATTTTTAAAATAGTATATGCTTATGAAACACATTTATTTTACATAGTTATGGTGTGTTGAAAGGGTGAAATTGTATTAAAACCCATTTCCTTTCACACGTTTCAATTTTATGAATGATTTATGATGTTATGTCACACATATGTATGATTTTATTAGGTGATGTGTTTTACATATATCTCCCTCCAATGAATTTTGATATTAATTATATCTCTTAAGATAAATAGTATTAAAAGGGGGAGTGAACCATTTTTACAAATGATCATTTTCCACTATGATAGTTTGAGTATTGACCCTATTAAACTATGATTATTTGGGGAGTAAACCCATTCCATTATGATATATATGGAAATAATCCTTTATAACTAAGGAAATTATTTTCAATTCTTATATTTGTTCGAAACATAAATGTCTTATGCCTATGTAAATATTTCATGGGTAGTTTTCTTTTATTCCCTTATGATTCATGTGTTATAAACAATAATGATTTATTCCATTAATTAAGACTTTGATTTTTGATATATAGGTTATTTTTTAAAATTATTTGATCTTGTTCTTATATGATTATTCTCATTTCATGCATATGTGATCATTCACATCTTTATTTTTGACCCTCACTAACCATTTGAGATAACCCTTTTTTTATATTTCCTTTACAAATTGATTAAGAAAGGTATTAGGAATTTGATTTCTAATACAGGTTATAATTATAAATAAATATGTGGGAGATGAGGTAGATATTTAATGGACCAATTGTTTATGTTTCCATGTTTTCAAAGATAACTAACCTAAATGATTATGGTGAGGATTGAAATGTCAGGAAATGGATATTCATCTATAAATATATAATATCAATTTACAGAAATTATATGTTTATTGACTTCTAAAAAGAAAATCTTGATCCTTGTAAGAATCCTTATATTCCCCAGGCTACAAAATTTACACCCATCATTGAAAGGCCTGAGATCAGTGCAAATAAGAAGGAAATGTTTTTTCAGAACCATTGATAATAACCCACTAAACCCATAAATAATTAGATAAAATAATATATTATGGCTAGTACGTAGAAACAACTACATTAAATTATCAAGGTCTACTAACAATATTTCCTGCAATATTAGTTTTGGTATGAAATATTCTCTATCGATCCCAAAAATCAATTCTAGATTGCTTGAAATATAAGATATTCTCTCACTGTGTACTCAGGATGATATTATGTTTTTTGGATGGATCATCATGACTCTGGGAGTACACCTAGATGTCCTAAAAAATAAACCAAAAATTGATCAACATTCGTCTGAATGATTTGGTTCATGATGTTCATAAACATACCAGGGGTGTTCGTCAAACCAAATTATATCACGATGAACTCCTAAAAGCCATACTTGATTTTAAAATTAGATAGTGGTATATCAAATGGTGTATCCTTCAACTCATGATACATGATCATAGATAAATTTTGTGGAATATATAAGCACAGCCAATTTGGTAAAGAAGATCATCGATATGTGGATGTTTGATTCTGTTCTTGATCCTCAATCGATACAATTTTTGTTAAATGAAAAATAAATTCAAGGTTATGTCATATTTCTTCTAAAATAATACTGTATAACACTACATTGAAATAAATAAATGGATAAACCGATTATTATCTCGACCCTACAATAGATTCTTTATTGGTCGATGCTCCCCTATATCCATTATATAAGTCAGAATAGAAACTGTTTCATCTCCAAGAATCACATCAATCCTAAACTCAACTATTCTCTTGGGTTTAATCCCTGAAAGTAGAAAACATGTCTGTAAACCAATAAAACACTAGCAAGGATATATCATGATCCAATCCATCACCATCATGCATAATTCATACAACATGTTCTATGAGATCATATAGTTTTTGAAGAAAAATCACCACACAACATTTCTAGGTAACCCATTCCCCACTGTAAACAGAAGTCCCTCAAGAGTCTTGAATGTTACACTTTTATGGTTATAGTGAATTTGAGATTGACATGATATCCACATTTCCATACCCAGTATTAGGTCAATACATGACATCTCGAGAACATACAAGTATGAAAGGAGATGGTGTCCACAATACTTGAGGGCACACTCCCTACAAAGATAGATGTCCTCATATCTCACCCCCAATGGCATGTCGGTCGACATTACCCCACACATGAACTCAACATCCAAAAAAAATTCACCCATTGAGATGACATAAAAGTATTAAAGGATATAACATAAAACCTAGAACTAGATAAAATATAAGTGAAACAAATTGTATCATCCAAATTCAATGACCTACCCCCTCAACCAACAAGTTTAGGATGAACTATAACTGGTTATCCTATCAATATACTAGGATCTATAGACTTATTCTCCTATGTGACACTAACCTACTAATATGGAATAAATTTTCCTAAAGTACCACATCCTTGGACATGAATGGTATGACTAGTAAATCCAGGGATACTCGATAGATATGGGGTATAAGTTCCCCATCTAGTGCTATGTATCAACTTAAGTCCTTTATTACCACTCATCTATCATGGGTTCCAGAAAAATATCAATAGGAGATCTATCTTATCACATTCTTTACACCTCTCAAGTGGTTATGGAAACATTCCACACATGTGACCTACCTCACCACTTTGATAATATAAGACAAATTCATTGACCTATATGGATGATCCCCTCCCCTTTATACTTGGTACACCACTTCTGTTGTTAAGGTTCTTATAAGTGGGTTACCTACAATTAAAGGATACACCACTTAATCATCATAATAAAATGATCACTCCACCACCATAACCCACCATGAAGTAACCCTCAAAATTGAGAGCCTAATCAAATGCCTTTAAAATGTATTCAATAAAAACATATTCACTTGATACTTGATCTAAGATCTAATTCCATCGTAAAAATACTATTTATGGATATCTCAAATAACACCAGTTTCAAATAAAAACATATAATGTTAGCGAAGAGACAAGAACAGTCAGTCACTGATATTGTTTCCTAGGAAAATGTCATATATTCTATATATTTCCCTTACCTCAAGGTTTTAGGGAAAAAAATACTCTGATCACATCTATTGGATGCATTTCCAAACCACACCCTCTATTTTCTCATCACATACTTGAATATCCCACCAGTTCCTCACCATTATATGAAACATATATTCCATTAGTTTGAATCATTTCTATAAAGGGGTATCTATGTGGTCCAAAATTATATAAATAGACTCAAACTATAACTTAACTACCTTTAGAATACCCACTATTGTTAAATTATGAGGATGAAATATTATAAACTTCCTATTAAAATCAAATATACTTAGTGCATTCTAGTTTAGGACTCTTTCTAGAAACAATAGAAAATTGAATATCTCATTGAAATGATCTTTAGACATAAAAACTAGATGTATTGGGTGAACATGTACCACTACCGGATGTTAACTTACATAAATATAATCCAATATCCTTATTGGACCCCATCTTCATGGTGGAATATCTCTACAATACAAAACACACTCTTTAGGAAACATAACATGTAGCTACAAAAATTATACAAAATAAAGCTCAAAACTAGCTATAAATAATCCACCCCACATACACTATCCTGAAATAGACTACCAAAAAAGTATCACATAAATCAACCATACCTATATTATTCCATTTTCAAATTATGCTAAATTATATTTTCAAAATACTAATAACCCATTGAACATATTATTACAATTTCAGTTCAAAACCATTAACTTTAAACCATTGTAACATCTTTATTAGAAACATCTCTTTTAAACCTCTAGGAAACAATAATCCACTTTCATTTCTCAAGACCTATACATAACATTCTTTCCTCATGTGTGAGCCTATTGTGATTCATGTCAGATAAATACCTGAGTTCCAAACATGATGTTACAAAAAAAAATCTCAATTCCATACTTTCTCATGAGTAAAATCCCAAAAAAATAAATAATATAAGACAATAAGTGAAACACTTAATGTGAAATAAAATCCAACTCTTTAATAGAAGATAAGTAATAGAAATCTAATCATGAGAACATGGGTTTCCCCCACACAAGGGCTAGTTACTCCCATGCACATGCCCATTACCATGTACTGACAACTCATAATATTTGGTCTCCCACTCCGTAAATTTTAAATAAACATAAAAGAAAAAAATGAACATATAAAACATTTTAACATCCCTAATATAGTGACACAAATCAGGTTACTCTATCGAAATCCACACAAGAACATAGGCACACCTCCATGGGCACTAGAGGGATCCGACTAGCAGTGGGGGTCTAATAAGGCATATGGGGAGACTATAAACTTTTTAGCAGAGTATAAAAATAGAATAAATCAATGTAACAAATAAAAATACAAATAATTTATAACAATGAAAAATATTTCTATCTCTATAAAATGGTTAAAAACCCAAAAACTAATGGTGTCAATATTTCATGTCTTAATAATGTCATATGTATAAGGAAAATCAAAATAAAGGCATGGTCTAAAGACCCAAATTTTTTCCCAAAATCTACATCGTCCCCTTATTCTTTATCTATCCAAAATTCAAAATGAATCATCCATTATAATTCAATTAACCTTATTCTTACCAAAACACAATAACTCTTCTTGGGTACTAGTGGTGACCCAAGCAGGGTGTGACTACATCTTATTAGGACAACACAAATAGTTTGTAAAGAAATATATAGTCAAATTATTTTGTAAAAAAAATTGGAATAAATAATAGTTAACCAGTAAGTAAAACATTATCATAATTTAATAGTAGTCAAATAGACTCAAGGGATCTTGAGTTCTACACTCAACTAACATATCATTTCTTCTTTGCCCCATGTCAGATGTCTGAACCGTATACCACCAGGCTTTAATCTCATTGAGACATAATGGAATGTATTAAAAAATCCTAAATAATTTATTATACCTTGGATCCATAATACAATTACTCATAACCCATCCAACAATAGGATCTTAGAGCATCATTTCCACACCCAAACCTATGCAATGAAACATTGAGAACTAGAGCATCAGGCAGGCGCATACCATACATATCATTAGTGGTTCCTAGAGTATTATTCTAGACCACCCCAAGGATAAGGAGATATAGTCCAACATCTAGAATATCATTGTTCACATTAACTAAGTTTCGTTATTAGTGACCAATTTATCAAAAAATCTAAAATGGTGTAAACCATTTTATTCCTCACCATTTCCATGGTTCATTGCATTTAAGAGTTTTATCTTTATTCCATTACTCGTCCAATTCACCATTTATTCACAAACACCACATTTAAATAGTATTTAAACCATTAATAACATAAACATGCCCATTTAATCATTTAATCATTTAATACATTTGAGCTCAATCTTCTCATGACTCATTTAAGCTTTCTATGATAATCCAAACTACCCTTATACCACATTATATTTCCAAACACTTGTAAAAAATGTTCTTAATTTCATAAAACCTATACTTGTCCATTACAAAACTCATTTCATCATTTTCAAGGGATTATCACACCCCATGGGAGACCATAGACCTGATCACATAATCATAAATGGGCCTAATAGGGTTTATGAGGGGTCTCAAACATATATATAGGGTAAATCTATTTTCTAAAGCAATTATTATAAATGTGAAATATGGAAATGAAATTAATCAATCACTTACACATAAATACTATAATTACTATGCTATAAATTGTGTATACAAAAAAAATCAATCTCATAGAAAAGAAATCATCCAACAATGCACATTTATTTGAGATGAAAAATTCTCCAAAACAAAATATGATAATCTACTTGAAAATATGGTTTGTGAGATTCAGAAAAAGGGGAACCATTTCACAATGAATTTTCCATAAAAAGTATGGAAATATAATGGAAGACTTGTCAATATCATAAAATCAAATCTAATAAAACTGTTAAATTCCTAAGAATCAATTGAGAATTATTCTTCGAATAGGGGAATCCTCCTTCTTCTAACCCTTGGCTATTGGAAGAGGAAAATGGAATGAAAATTGGGTGGAATTCATATAAATTTCTAGGGTGGGGGATATAAATTACTAACATTATAACAAGAAAAGTGTTTGGACCCATCTTGCCCAAACCACGATCCACCTTTGAAGTACACAATGAACACGATTAGGGTCTAGGTTGCATAGTATTTGGTGATTCTACTCATTTTTTCAAACTATGAAGAGGTCGTGTGGTTGGCTCTATCCAAGGCCAAATGTTCTTTACCCACCCCTACATGGTTTATAAACATTTCTCCTCCCTTCTCCATGATATATAGTTCTAGTGTAAGGTAAGTTCAAACCATGCGCCAACTATGTCCCTTGAATTGGATGACAATTATTACCTCTATTCATGTATCAAACCCCCCACGACACTACTAAGAAATTTCATCGTCCCATTAGTCATTCCTTGGTCAAATTCAAATTTAGTTATAGAGAAACTACAATTAAAACGTACCTGACATATGCGAGAATCTTACATAATTTCAATGTGACCATATATATATATATATTGATGTCCCAGAGCTTATGTTTGGGTATTTTTTCTTACATCATGGACATTTTTATAGATTATATATAAATTAAAAATATAAACCAAATATCCCTAATTTCATAAATTTCTCTAAATACTTAGGAGACCAAAGGAATCACATTTGTTACATAAAAAATCCCTTTGTTTGGATATATTTCTTGGTGTTAGGGGTTGATTTCACGGGATTCTACATGAGCTTCATTCACATCATCATATATTTTATCTATGTTATTCTTCTAGGAATATTGTTTGATGGGGAATATTTATTTTTGAACGAGGTCATTATGGTTAATGATATAATGTTATTATTTCACACTTATATTTCTCTAAAACATTTATTCTTCCCATATTATTCAGTAGGTGTGATGTGTTCGTTGTGGTAGGTTATTTCTAAATGCATTTTTTATCATCTAGAATCATTTTCTCTACTATATTTCAATGATTCCATTCAAAATATATTATCATATTTTTCTTTTATAATAATAATGTGGATTCTATTAGGTCTTGGGGACTGTGAAAACTAATGGGAAGCTTCATTTAATATAGGATTAATTTAATTTGTGATTTTAAATTGTTTATGAGTAAATTAAAACAGGAAGAATAATTCTATCTATTTTCCAATATTTTTAATTTTAGCAATGTGTTGTTTTAAACATGATGATGTGATGTTATTATTTTCGACATCAATGAATAACCTTGAAAATTTCACAACTGGATAATTACTTAATAGTGGTAAAAAAGTGTATTTTTACAAACTAATATTTAAGAACCATTATTTGAATAAATTCTTGAGTGTTTTCTTATAGATATTATATGTTTTCATAAAAGGGAGTATTGTTATGTTAGTGTTTATTATGGTTCCCTTATATATGGTTTAACCGCTTTATGAAATATTAATAGTAATTTAATTTTTTAATGGGAAGTTTAGCTAACATTTATTAGTGGGAATCTGATAAATTAATAGTGTGGTGTGTTGGGCACACACTTCATGGTCCAATGCTAACAACTATTTCATAACAAAATATATATTATGTAAACCAAGAAAAAAATCACTTTATTTTACATCATTTTATAATTTAATCATTATATCACACAATAATAACATAATATCAAGAATAAAACGTTTAGTTTATTTAATTATTAACTACATAAGATACTTATATAATGATAAATGTATACATTTCACCATAATTGAACAACTCTATAAAATCATTGATATTTATCACAAGTTATACTAAAATTCAAAATCTAGTGAAAAGAAACATAATAAAGGGATGATCTTTATAACTAACTAAGGAAAAATAACTCAATAATATTTCTTTTTGGATTTGATACTAATTGTGTAATAAAACAAGTACATGTGAAAAATATATTAATAAAAATAATATAGGGAGAAATATTTGAACTCAAAAAATATTATAATGACTTATTTCCTCAAAATAACTATCATATAACATTTCATATGAGTGTAGAAACATGATATAATAAACATTATCTATGATATAAAAACATAATAATAAATCATAAAATTTTCACCATGTTTAATAATTTGAAATTATATCCTAGTAGAGAAAAAATCAATAAATATTTTCATAACATAGAGGTCTTTGGATAATAACCCATATATTATCTTAGGAATAGAAAAAAACCCATTTACCCAGATAAGTATGTGATACTACACATGCAAAATCATGGGTTTGGGATAATACATGTGTGACCGCTTGGGCTTAGACTATTACCCCTATTTTCTCTTGGGATTATATTAACAACTAGTGTACCATCATGGGATTGGTTTATATCCATTGTACCCTATTTTTATTGATCTACTACTCATCCACCATCTTGGTGTTCTGATAATAACTTATGAACCCTCTTATGTTGGGTATGCTAATCATAAATCTTCTTGATCTTGGTCTACACACTATGTACCCTCTTGGTAAATGACAAATAAATATTGAATTTTCTTAGGCTTTGGTTGAAAAAACAATGTACCCTATAGGTATTTAGATTTGACACATATACAATTTGTGAGTGCATTAGATATATAAATTCCATTAATGCATTTATAAGATATATAGTACCCCACCCGACAATAATAATATTCCATACATTTGTGAGTAAAGTGAATATAAAAACATTTATGTTTGAATCATCACATATTAAATAGGTAGATAAGAGATGGATTTCAAGGAAATTTCTAATGAGCATTTATTAATCTATCTAGGGGGATAAGTTTAATGGTTGTTTAATAACAAATCCTCAATTTGACATAATGGGAATTAAGTATGTTGACGTAGAATAAAAATACATTTTTTCAAGATCATTGTCTTAATCAATTTTAATAAAATATTTATAAATACCCCTTTTAATTTTATAAGTTTTAATAATTAGGATAATTTTGAAAACTATTTGAAAACATTAGAATAAATAATCATTGAAAATAATGAACATAATTATGAAATAATGGGTACATGATACAAACTATAAATACATATTTTATAGAACATTTTCATCAATATCTCAAAAAGAAGTAATCTCATGTCTCTTTAAAAAAATATTTTAAATTTTTTGAAGAAAAAATATTTGAAAAATTTACATTTTAGAAACAACATCCAATAATTGATCCTGTAAAACTTTATAAAGACTATCTTAAGGAAATAGAGAGAGGGATATACGACATTTGACCCGGGAAAGAAATTAATATAAAGTTTTAGTATACATTTATTAAAATCCCACATCATGTAACGAATAATAAAAATTAATTTTAAAAATAGGAGAATCGAAATATGATTTTTATATAAGATAACACATAATTTGGATTTAAAATATAATGGAGAACATTATCGGGATGTGTAAATGTTGGCATGGAAGTCAAATAAATTATTTAGAGATGGATCATTTTAAATAAAAAAAGTAATATGAAGGAAAATATAATATCATAATTCATTGTAATTGAACTATATAATAATACCATATTAAAAGAGGAATCATTAGTCCACACAAAATAAATTTGTGTAGAGAAAAACCCATTACCGATGTTTTATATTTTAATCATAGACCCATGAAATGTATAATATATGATGGACTTGTAAATCCTGTTTATTTTCTGAAAATATTGAAAAAAAGTCATACATCAGAAGTATACATGATGTAGTAAAAATATATATTTCTACATATCATACACATCTTCAAGAAATAAAAACGACATCATAATCCCTTATTACATAAGAAATTTTTTTATTAAAAAATTCTTTTAGGATAGTTTACTGACCAATCATGGGAATTCATCCCACCTCACATCCAACCTAGCTCATTAGATCGCCTAAATATAATTCCAATCCCCCATGGTCTTTAAACTACTTCCTAAGGCATCACAAGAATCCATTTAAGAATAATTTCTCCCAGATATTAGAAAAAAGAAATCAGAATAAATAAATAAGAGTGATATATATAATTAATGATTCCAAATACTCCAAAATCAACTCGATTGATAAAACCCATTTACATATACATAATTAACATCTATAAACAAAAGAGAATTCATATAGTAACTTATATAATAAAAACTAAGAAAACCATAGAACAACATAATCCAATCCCAAAAAACCTTCATGGGACCTCTGATTTCTCAGGACGGCCGAACTCACCCCTCATCAAACACAATGAACAATAAAGAATCTAACTAAAAAATAAAACCAAACATATATATTCATATGATAAAACCCCCTTATGTCACCACAAAATTCCTAATATATGAAATATTTATCATAAGTAAATTCATCTACTCTAGTTTTTAAATATTTCTATAAATTTAGATTTTAATATATATATATATATATATAAAGAAACACCAAAATCCTTCAAAAATATTTGTCTTTGTTTTACAAAAATAAATGTTTGTGTTTTAAAAGAAAAGTCTACTAGGAAAATCCATTTCTAAAAAATATACACCCCATTTACATTCTTAAAAAATAAACAATTTTTTTAATTTAATGAAAATCATCGTCTTATATAATTTTCCCTAGCTAAATCCCATTGTAAATAGAGCACCAATTTAAAATAAACATTAAATCATCCACACAAGAGTCTTTAAATTCAAAAAAAAATTCAATCATACTCAAAAAATTTAAATTTTTCAAGTGGAATGAACCTACACATCCACACAAGTCAAACATAACAAGTAGGATATATATTTCACAAAGCATATATCTACTACATATAAGAGGAGGTTCCATAATAATAAAAGTATGGAAAAAATAAAAATAAAAACTAGGTCAATCTCCCCAAATTTTCTAACCTATAGAATGTTTCATGGGGTATACCTTTAGATTCATTAAAGTGTAAAGCATTTTACTATATAAGAGTACACCAATTGCAAACTAGCTACTGAAATCCACTGAAGTACTAATAATAAGTATTGAAATTTTCCCACACAAAACTCATTCTAATGAAGACAACCCACATATCCATTTGTATCTAGAATGACTGGTGATAAAGTGGTGGTGTGTGAGGTAAATAGGGGAAAAAATTAGACTATCCACTTAGTACATGATTTCCAATGAACAATAGAGAAATTAAGGTATAAGAACACAATTATGAAGTATAAAATAAAGTGTATAAACAATGATACCATCACCACCTATCACATATTATTGAGTAGGCCATTAAAAAATATTTACCAATAAAAAATCAAGAACTTTTCCACCCATGGAAAGTAACAAGTGTCTCATAGAGATCAAAAAACCACTTAGGGGGAAAACAATGGGGAAATCAAGGGGTTTCTTTCACAGGCACAATTTAAAAACCCAAGTGCTAATTAGTAATTTTTCACTAAAATTTGAAAATGAATTCCATACACCATTACCATTTCATAAAACACCACTTAAATCATTTTTAAATGGTCAATGAAAACAATGACTACATTAAAAAAATTATGCCATCTTTAATCAATTCTCTTCTACTTCGAAAACCAAAATGATGCCAAAATCCACCCAAATCAATTAATCCCTTTTTTAAAAAGTTTCCATGGTTTTTTAACTTGGATTATATCATACACATAGAAACAAATTTAGAATCACCTTTTTAAATATAATAATTAATCGTTTAGAAATCCAATTTGGGGTAAAAAACTCACTCTAATACCAAATTCCTATCACAACATAGTTTTCTCTACTTGAAAACTATAATTGGGTCAAAGACTAATATAGAACTATGAACCCATTTCAAAAATCTATATAGGTATTTAATAAAAAATAACACCATTAAAAATTACATTTCAAATGTGAAAACTTGGATCTCGCTATATAAATGAATTATGATAAACTAAATACATCGTGAAATGGTTTCAAATTCCTATTGAGATATAAATTATATTCATACTTTCATGAAAAATAATTTTATAAAGAACAATAATACCTTGAATTACACAGTGAAAGAAATAAATATAAATAACCACATTGAAGATAAGCGACTCAAGAAGAAATGATTAATAATATTTCACCTTCAATAATATCTATACCTATGAGAACAAAATCCACATATATAAGAACTAGAAAACAAAAACACTAACCATAGATCAACATATAACCCTAATATCCTTAATATAAAATATTAGGTTAATTAGGGAATCCAAATCCTTGATTGAAGAGAGGGATAAGGATAGAAAATAAATGGAGGAGAAGAAATACCATGAATCCACTTGATAGGTTCCAGGGGGTGATTCTTGAAAAATAAGAAGGTGGAAGAGCTCCAATAAGGATACCAAGGGGTGGATAGTATTGTTCAATAGAAATTAGGGTGAAACCCCCAAAAAATATTATATGATTATTTTTGTAAAACCCAATATTTCTTCATCTGGATATGTCACATGGTTTAGATGTTAGATTTTATAATCAATGCACCAAACATGGACTTGACACTAACAAGGCTAAGAATACCATTAATAGTTTCTCCTAGGTGTTTCATAGTTTGGAAAAACTATTTGACTCACCCCAAACAAACCTCATTCTCCATACATCCTCTATGGAGATATGCATGATTAAAAAATAATATAGAATCTATTTAATATTATTTAATGAAAATTCCCACACCAACCACATGGGTAAATTATATTTAATAATAATTGTGATCCTCCTAAAAATATTAAAAAATATTAATTTTTTCTATAACCCTATAGAAATTAGAACCACTTAAGAGAAGATAATTTAGAATAAAACAATCCTCATTGTGATAGACTTATTTTAAAAAACTCCACAACTGGCCACTTTCTACCCAAAAAATTCCACATTAAATAATTAAGAGGGAGAGATAACCAATGATACAAATTGGATCTAACTCAAAAGAAGCACCTAACATGATACAAACACGAATAACACTAAAAATATTCTAAAATGATCAAACTAATCTCCCAAAAATTCCCCAAGAACCTTTAAAAAACAAAAAAAAATGATAACCCTAAAAAAGAAGTCCTATGAAGAATGTGATACACAACATGGTATCCCCACCCTTTACATCTCCCATTCAATTTATTTCCACCATTTATAGTTCCTATAATATTCTAACACAAAATAAAATCTTCTAATATATGTTTTCTAAAAAACTGAGAAACCATAAGAGAAAATCACTCTCAACCAAATACACTTCCAACGCAACTGAAGGAAAAAATCCACAAGTGGCCTCAATCAAATGACATGAGATCTCAATTCAGGCCACAACACACATAGATAAACAAGGGTCAAAACCTAGATCACCCTCACATGGTTCATCCAAGATAACCACAATTAAATTCCAGATAATATACCAAACTGAACAGGTAAATCACTCACACTCGTTATCCAATAATGCAACCAATGAGTCTACCGTGACCAAGAAATGATCACCTAAAATATCAAAATAGGAATAGGTGCACCACTAACTATCACATAAGGTTTTCCAAAATAAATTAATAATAAAAATAAATCTAAAGGAAAACTTAAAAGAAACACCCATAATGTTGGGAGGGGGACCATCCCATAACAAAAACAAGGAATTACAGTAAGAAGATAAGAAATAAAATTTATAAAAGGTAACCATCCGCAAGATTCAAACACACAAAGTAGATACCCCTAAAATAATTAAAGCCACCAACGGAGGGGTCCCCAAAAAAATAACTTATCAACCAAAGATCAACCCCATGACAAATTTTGGAAAATCGACCTATAAATCATTTGAATATGACCCAAATAGCCACATAAGAGGAAACCTATATGATTCTTGATATGGGAGGGATTAATATACCCTTGACCCCCACAATATTAGAACACAATAAATCTAATATTTCTATACGAAATACCTCTTTCCTATTTATTTGGATCATCAAGCTCTTATTCATTACTCATTGAGTTATTATCACACCAAAAACACATATGATCTGTTTTATCGGAATTAAGGCCTTATTGGTATTTGTAGAAAATACATCCAACTTTAAAAATTTATTGATGAAATATTTTACTGATTGGTCACCCTAATGCAAGCTCAATTTCTATATTTGATTTGACTACCTTTTGTATATAACCATTGAAAAAATAAAATAATGAAAATCTCCCAATACATAACTTCATTCAATAAGAGGGGAACCATTGACTCCCACAAGAATAATAAAAAACTAACAAGAAATACCTCAACAATATCAACTCATTTATCTTCATGCGTACCAAGAGGTTCGAAGATCATGGAAACCATTTCCAACTACCTCTCTACAATCCATGAACCTTGGTAAACACTAAAGGATGGTGTAAGTGGTTTCCAGAAGTCTAAAATGGGGTCTGATCTTATAAAGGGTTCCATATAAACCACTCGACTAAGATTTTAGGTAGGAATATCAACTAGAGAATCCTTATTGACCATTTAGGGGGAGAAAAATAACAACACAAGTCTGGAACATCGTTAATACATGTGTTAATATAAACACCAAATGATTCCCTAAATAACTGGACAAAACACAAAAAAATACCTAAAAAATGCCAAAAACATTCACAAAAAAATAACTCATCCTTTTAAGTCAACATACTCACAAAAGATCTTTTAATGCATTGTCCAATGTGGTGTGCACATGAAAACCAAGAAAAATTAACATTATAATAACACAATCATGGTAGAACACACATACATTTCCCTCAAAAAATATAATAATAAAAAATAATTTTGGAAATAATATTTCATTTAAGAAACCATGTTACCTATGAATTATCATCAAAATTAATATCTATCCTTGAAAATTCCATCCAACTAGAGAGTTAATATTTTAAAAATACATAAAACTACATTTTAAAATAAACATTTCATGAAATCCTTTCAAATTCCAAAATGAGTTTTTAAAAACCTATATAAAAAATCACTACACAAGCATCAAAACAAGGTTTACCCAAACTCTATCTAAAAAGGTAATAAAAAATTCTTCATTCCACCTCAAACAAGTGAAAATCACCATTTTAGAGATCCTAAATCAATTTGAGTCGAATAAGATAATTATGGAATAAAAAGTGTTGTGTAAGTTTTGGCCACATGGTTGGGAAGCTAGGTTCCAATATCACAAATATGATAAATGTGGATAAAAACAATAATTAACATTAAAATTTTCTCATAATAATATTTATTTTTCAATTAAAAAACCTACATCCCATGAAAGCATTATTCTTGGGATGATAATGAGCTATCTAGACTCTCCCGACCCTTAACATTAAGTCTCTGACAACAATAGTCACCTTTATTTATAGATCATATCAAATAAAAATGGATACATAAGAATCATAGGATCCTAATATGGGAAAAACCATTGATTCGATACCATTTGTTAAGAAATCAACCTAGTATTCCATCCACCTTAAAACCCAACATGGCTCATAATAAGTCTTAATGGGAATTCTGAAAAGCCATAGGATGAATACTACTTCCTGTGAATCATAGGAATCCCATTGGGAATTATTTATCCCAAATCAAATAAAAATTATAATCATATTAACAAATATGTGGGAAATAAATAAATCAATATTCCAAAAATCCATAACCAACTAGAATGATTGTATTAAAAAAATATTTAAATCAAATAATATGTTTCATAGCTTTCACGATACATAACACCGAGCTTAAAAGAACAAAGAAATATTAACTTTTAAATGTGACCATTATAACCTAATGATTAAATTTTTTTGAATGATTTTTAATAACATAATAATTAAATACATATTGGTACTACTCATTTATAAAGTATTAAATATTTTTATAAATGTACCATATTTTTACTAATTACATTTTATTCTTAGAAAACATGTTTTTTTAAAAAATAGTTGTTCACATTAATTGGTTATTATTAGAATTTATTTCTATAAATATAAAAAAATTATTTTATAAAATTAATATCATTTATAAATTCATCATATAGAAATTTTCTTAGGTAGAATTGTCATTAATTTTAAGACAATATTTATTTTTTTGTATTATTTTAATATACTGATTTTTTTTCTGAGAATATTTTATCATTTAAAAGTATTTACAAGGTAAAATTATGTTTACTAATACATTTATATTTAATTTAGTTCAGTTTTTTTATTTAATCCAGTTATAGATTTTGAAAAGGATTTTATACTTTAAATTTTTATAAAAATATTTTATAATTAGAAATGAAATTTATCAAAAAAAAATCATTCCATTTTTATCATCATTGTTTTAAACTAAATTCTTAAACATTGGTTTTTAAAATTTTGAGAAATTAATTTCATTTAGGGAATTATTTTTTCCAAATGTATTAACTAGGTACATTTTTGTATACAACATTAATTGAAAACATAGTAATTTATGTTACCTATTTAAGGGTAAATAATGTATGAATTGTTAAAAATAAAATTACAATCACTATAAAATTAACATAACAGTTGGATAAAAATTATTATATGATTATTTCAATACCATAATCATCAAGTATCTATATTTATGACTTTTGGGGGCCACTTTTATGAGTATTTGACCTTTATAGTATTTTATTTAAAAATGTTTCAAACTTGTCACTCTCTTGTTTTTAATAAGTTTAACATATTTAATATGGTGTAATAAAGAAGATATATTTATCTATAATTATTTTTTCTAAGAAAATAGTTATATTAATAATGTAATTTTATTAATAATTTATATACAATAAATAATTAGTTTAAATGCATGTAAAATGAGGTTGTTGTAATTATTCAATTATTGGAAAAATAAAATAATTGATATTAAAAATATTATAATAAATATATTTTCAGGTAATTAATGAAATTAAATAATTTTAATTAAAACATTTATATGTTAGCTATATTATAAAATAAATTTTTTAATTATAAGTGATTCCTTGATATTATTAATTTCAATGTACTAAATAATTCTTAAAATTTAAAATATCGATATTTTATAGTAAACAAGATTTTATTAAATGATATATATTTTATAAATGGTTAACGTTTCCCAATTTTTTGGGATAATGATTTTAATATATATCATGTACAATTTATGGGTCTTTTTTAATTTCATAGTAACTATGTTTACCCTAAAATTTAGAAATTCATATTGGTATGATAAGCGTAAAATGGTTTAAATTAGAGTTAAAACTAAAATATAAGTGTATAAATATATTCAAAAAATGTAAAATTTTTATTATTTGAGTTTATTTAGACCCTTAATAATGCTTATTAAAAAATAATAATTTGTAGAAATTTAAATTATTGATAAATTTTAATTAATTTAATGTTTTACAAAATTTCAAGAGTACCCTCCCCACTTTTATAAAACAGAACCTATTCTTCTAAATTATTCACCCATAAAACTCATTCAGTTCATCCAAAAACCATAAAATTAATTACCTAAAATTCCTCCCATAATTCTAGTGGTTTTTTTTATAACATCGATTTTAGTGCTCTTATTTTGTTACCAAATAGAGATTATCGAAAGAATAAGTATAATGTTTAATCGAGCATTTATTTTTGGTTATTCAACAATATCAGTAAAACCTTATTAATCCATTTTAAAATTATAAATCTATTATATTTTATTAAATGATATGTTATTAAAAAAATTTCAGGACTTATTTCTATCTCCACTTTTATTAAATGGTAATAGAAATCATTATTCATGTGTACTACGTACAACGTCCTAAAAGTCCGATGTAATTATTTTCCTATTAATTTCTCCAAATAATGATTATAATTATTGAATTATTTTTTACATATTATATTCATGGATTATTTATCATTATTAATAGGTATTATATCATTTATTTTCATACATTTTCATTAATAAGAAATTGATAATGTCATTTGTGCGTACATGTGGATTACCACCGCCACGGAGCAATGTGATTTTTTCATTACTACACATATTGATGATATATATATAAGTATATATGAATATTTGTTTATTTTTTTTATCATTATATTATTTTAGAAAATTAAATACCTTGTTTTCATAATTATCATGTAATAATTGCAACCTTACACATGCATACATATGGCCTACCGTCTCCATTATAGCAATGTAGATCATTTTTCATAACCATATTTAATGGGTGGATTAAAAATTATAATTAATGAATAAAAATTAGAATTATTTAATTATAATTATTCTATATATGGTTTTATTACTAACACTATGACCATAGTCAAATAATAATTGCCATTATATACTTAACTACCGAATATTGTCAATACGCCTAACATGAATTTAAATGATTATGTAATTGTATATAACATGGTTATAAATAATATAAAATGAATAATAAACATGAAATTGATTTTAATAAATAATAAAATTAACACAATTCAATTATTCAGGAAGATAAAGGGAAAATGTGATGAATCATACTCGAGGTAAGGTACTTTATTTTATAAATTATAATTTTTTTAAAAACATTTCACCAATAATATATTTTCCCTTTATGTCCACAAGAGTTTTTTCAGAAAATATATTTAATTATAGTTTTGAATGATGTTATATAATTTTTAAAACATATTTTTAACCATGTTCTTTATTTTAGAAAATGTTTTGAAAGGATTATTTTCTTTTTAAATGAGGTACTTTGTGAGTTTTCTGTGAAAAAATATAGGAGTGCATTTTCAACTTATATGAAATGAGTGGATCTTCCCGCGATCATGAATTTGTAATGATTTGATGTTTACATTTCATTTCTCCATTTTCTTTTCAAATATTATGGATTTTTAATTATGTGAATAGTTTTAATATTTTAGAAGTTATTTTTAAGGAAAATAGGTTTTTGGATATCCAAAAGTGTTGTTCACAATAATTTTATATATTTTTAAGGGTTTTATTTATGATATGGTTCTCAAAAAAATTTTAATAATGATTTATCACATTTATATCCTCTGGTGATCATGTTATATATTATATGATGGGTTCCCAAATATTTTTCTCTAATATATTATGTTCTTTGGAGTGGAAGTCGGTTGTATGGTTATTCCATATGTAAGCGATATTGTATTTGGGATATAGAAAATATGTCTCAATGCCCTATCAATACTATTCATTGATTTATAACGTGTTTACATTGAAATAATTTTATTTTGAAATGGTTAGAAAATGATCTTTTAAAAAACACAAATGCATTTTCTGGGTACAAATGTATAATTAAAATATTATTTTTTAATGGGTTTTCAAATATTTCATAGTACTAATGGATTTATTCATTTTATGTATCCTACTGATATTTTTTATCATATAATAATTTTAAACTGATTTTAACAAGTTTTAATGTTGACTAGGGATATATATTCACTTGTTTAAATGGAATGTAGGGACAAGTATGAGGTGAAAATATAAATTATAATGTTTTATCATGAGAAGAAATAGTGTTTTATTTCTTATTTTTTTCAATTGTAAAATAGAAATAGATTATAAGTTTCCACTTAAAATTTATGGGTTTGAAATTTAAAAGTGTGTCCTAATTATCTAAAAATCTAAGGCAAAAATTTCATCAAGATTATAAGAAAGTGAATTCTAGAACAAAGTCACTACATCATTTAAATCATACATAAGTTTCCTTACCTTTAGTATTTATGGGTGGTTTAGATAACATTATTAAATATTATGTTATTTAAGATTAAGTTACAATTCATATATAACCATAATGGTTATCATAGTAGGGAGATTCTAATTAATTTTAGATAATTTGAAATATTTTGATATATAATTAATAAGGATATATTAGTGTTTCTCCCCCCCTCCCCATAATATGTCATATTATTATTTTATTTATATTCTCAAACTAACATTTTTTTATATATAAATAGGTGGGTCAAGTAGGAGACAATGTAATAATGGATGTTATGGAAATGAGGAGGTTGTATGATTAAGAAACCAAATGAAATTGGACGTATAGTGAGAAATCTTATGGTTATTACTTAACATCTATTAATAGGAATTATTGATAGCATTAACCTTGGTTATTTTCCTAATTCATTAAATACGAGATAAATGAATCCATATCTTAATTTAGGTGAATATAATCATAAAGGTAAATATATTCCATAAAATTTTTTAAGAAATGTGGAAACAGGAACCCAAAAAATTTCCTAAATGAATGAGATGATGTTTTATATGTGGTAAAAGAGGCTTTAATGAAGTAATCTGAAAGTAAAATGTAAGAATGTATTTAACTACATGAAGGAGAAATAAGTTATTACTGATTTCTTAATTGAATGTTTTAAATGTGGGGTGTATTGTCTATATGGAAATCTATGTCTTAGGGAGAAAGCTCACGAATGGGATCCGTAGGATCATATATATATATCTATTTAGAAATACCTATATTCATTATTTTTAAAAGAGAAGAAAATAAAAATGAAATTTTAATGGTATGGATAACTTCTTGGAACATGTTTTTACAATGTCAAATATTCAGAAAAGTTTCCAATTTTTTTATAAAAAAATTAGTATTAATGAATTATATAGAAAATTTTGGTTAAGTGATAATTATGAACTCTAAATGATTTATATTTATTTATATATAATGGATTTAATAGTTAAGGAATATTTAAATATGATAATATTTTTTATAGTATTAATACTATTTTTATGGAATGTATACTTTGGGAAAAATTTATTGAGTTTGAGTAACTCTTAAGTATATCTTGTTTAAATTTTATTTGAAGAATAATATTATTTTAAGGTTGTGTTCACAAGTTTAAAGTTGTGAATAAATATTATTGTTTTTATGATATCTTATTATGAGGTAATTATGATTCGTTTCTATTTGGGGATGTATGTTCTATCACAAATTAGTTTGGTGATCAATGTTATTTCAGAAGAAGCTCACTATTCTGGGAACCTTGTGTAATACAATGGGTTTTTATTTGAGAAATAAAGGCTGAATTATCTTTTAGAAGAATATATGATTTTATTTTTCCTTATGATTATTGAGGTACATTATATAAATTATCTATATATCCAATAGATTATCTTACTAGAAAAATTAAATTTTAGTATGAGACTTTAAAAGTCATTTTTGTGATTTTGAATTATATATTAAAATTAAATTGGATTAATATGTGATCAAATTCATCATTTTTTTGTTCTATATGAGTCATGAATATTCTTGGCGAATTTTATGGTTAGTTATTTATTGAATGTTCTATATTGATCTCTGAGTATTACTATTGAATTTTGTATATTAATGTATTTTATATTAATTTAATGGTATATTAGTGTTGTAGAATTATGTTATATAGTACTAAATTTCTTTGTTTTAGTTAATTACTAATGAAAATATTAAAATACAGTTATTCATTTTTTGCAATATGTTATTCATTGTAAGTTGATTTTAGTGATTCATGCATGAAAAATCACACTCCTTATTTATAGAAAATAGGATATTTGGTGGAAATTGATTAAAGGATGAAATTATACATGTAACATAAGTGAATTTATATATTTTAATAGTATAAATAGAATTATAACTCCTTCAATCAAATAAAATAACATGGAAACAAACTCTTTATTTGTTAACTTTTCATTTTATGAAATATATGTCATTTAAACCCATCGAAAATTTTATGACTTATAATGGATAAAATTGTCATTACCATGTTATCTTTCTCTATATATCAGTACATGGGAGTTAATTTTCTCTTTAGTATCCATGTTTTCACTTACCAGTTTTGTTCTTGACCTTCAAAACCTTATATATGGAATTCCACCTTTTTATTACAAAACATTTCATTACAATTTTCAAACAGAGGACATTTTAACGTGCAGTGTCTTGGAAATAACGTACATAATACATGAAACAAATAAGACATTCCATTATTTCTCTTGAAATGATTCTTTATTTTTGTTCCTAATTATGTTTATTACATGTCATAACCTAGGGACATACATCAAATGAAATAATGAGCTAAAGCCCGGTAAAGGAAAACCATTGAAACAGTTTACTTGAGATATTGAGAAATATCAATATGAAACTTTGGTATATAATAACTGCATGATAAAGAGGAATATTATAATAATAATAAAATTAATAATAACTTGTAAATGGTGCAAAAAATCTGTTATATGTTCCTAAACATATCACAAGGATTTTTCATCGAGGTGTCATAAAAATTATCAAGGTTATTCATCAAGGTATCATAAAACATGTCATCTCTAGAGATTTTATTATTTACCAAATGTATTGGATGTCTATTCGGGAGAACCCTTAATATTTTTTAATGAATTTGATCCACAAATATCATAATAAAACATTTTACAAATAAAATATGGAGAATAAAAAAATTGGGTTTCATGTCAAAATCTTGGAATTTAAAGAAGTGATTAAAAAAGATATTTTTTCATTTTAAACCCACTAAAAATGAAGGTGGTATCATGTATGTTAGTCCCAAAATAAAATATATAAATTTTTAATATATGTCAATACCCCAATAGAATAATTTTTTTTGCGTATTCAGAGTATAAAAAAAATTTCTTAAGAAAAAATTAGATTTTCTAGAAGAAAAAAATACAACATAATGAGTATGAAACATGGTTTTAGAAAGAAATTTAAAAAGATAAAAAAAAGGTTATAAAATTCATAATATAATCAAAATAATGTAAGGGATAAAATAAAATGGATAGTAAAACCTTTTATGGAAATTTGAAAGACATAGAACATAAAAAGGAAACATGAACGGAAAAGAGAAGTTAAGATTCCCTTACCCTGAAAAGTGACTCCTAAAACTAAAAAATTAGTACCTTGGGGGATTTATGAAACCTTGGTAGGAGTAATTGTGAGTTCATACATTAATACATTCTAGTAGGATGCATTTTAAAAGAAATAGAATGAATAAATGGGTTGGTATTTAATGCAAAAGAGAGGGAGTTTTCTTATTAATTTCCATAGATACCCCTGTAGTGGTATTTTAAAAACCATGGGCATTCCCAAGGTATTTGACCATGTTATTGGATAAATGGGACACCAATTATAATAATTTAATCGAAAAGATTCGAAAATAATTTTATATTAATTATTACATCATTATTATATCATTAAACATTCTGAAAAACTCAAACTGTATTTTTAGTACTCATGAAAAAATGTAGTATTTTATAGAATTCTCATAAATTTACTCTAACCTAATATTGATGTTCGTATTTAAAAATTGATAGTTATTTTATCATAATAATTGTATAAATAATATAATTTTATCTTTTATCAAAAAAAACTTATTTTTTAATTATAATAACTGACAGAAAATGCATAGTAAATTTTTTGACAATTGAAAAAAATAAGATAATTTTATCATTTGTATTTAATTAAGAGTGTATTAATAAAATTATTTCATAACAATATATAATAATAAAACCATATTTTAATATAATAATATTTATCTCATTGAAAATTAAATTTTTTTACTTAAAAATCAATTTATCAAATTCTATCTACATTTTTAAGGAATAACTATTTTTAAAAAAGAACTGATGAAATAAAAATTTTATTTAAACAAATGGATTACACAATAAATAATTACATATGTAAAAAATAACACCTTATAACTCTCACGTAGTACCTAAGGGGGATATTTTTTATAGTGATAGAATCATGGGGAATCTCGGCAAACAACGATCGAGTGGTAATCCCCCCTAACATGAACATCTCCTGGAGAACATTTTGTTCAATATTAACAAGTTGAAGCATGGCTTGGTTTTGGTACAAATTGATTTCCATATATGTTACTTCTGTCCCAATCACTGACTAATGTTATTCATGTGGAAAAAATCTACTGGATGAGGCCATTGAATATTCTTTTTGAATTAATTAACCATTAACATTTCTATTTATAATACTAATTACAATGCTAAAATTATTATTATGAGTATTGTTACCAAAGGTTACATTGAAAAACAATCATAATTTACCACCAATCATATAATGGTCAAAACCCAAAGTTCACTATTCAATTATAATAACTTTTTTATTAATAGAATATAGTTTTGTTGAGTATAAAATAATATAACACACATTTTGATGAAATTTATCATTCCAAATGTTTTGGTCGTTACAATGCATTTTTTAATCTTGCGGCCTTTTATACATTCCTTTACGATCTTATCAAGTAGATGTTTAATTAATATTTTTTTACAACGTGGGATTTTAGAAAAGATATTTTGGATTGTGTAACCCCGAATTTTCAATCCTAAGTTAAAATTTTGAGGTGGAAATTTCATAATGGTGTAGAGAATGTAATGTCCTTATATTATTTAAAAAGAATATCATGTTCGATAGTGTAAAAGATACACAACACTTAGTTTCATTGAAAAATAAATATCATTATTTATATGTGACAGTTATAATGCAATCATTAAATTGAAGGAATGAGTAGTATAAACCACATTATGAAATTTAAAATAGTCCTACTCATTTATAAATTTTTAATTACCTATATTTAAATAAGTGTAATATATTTACTAATGTCTTTTTATTCTTCAAAAAATGAATTTTCTTCCAAAAATGATTTTTATTACTTTTTATGGGTGATAATTTTAATAAATTTCTAGTAATTTTAGGAACTTTTCTGAGAAAATTAATATAATTTTTATATTCGTAATTTTAAAATTATTTTAGAATGATTTGTTAATAATTTTCTGAAAATATTCATATTTTAGGGAATAGTGAGCAATACTGCATTTTTATTGAAAACTATATTTTAATTTAAAGTAATTTTTTTAAAAAAATTATGTTCGAGAATAGTTTTACATTTCCACTAATTCAATTTTTTTAAAATAATTCAATTATAGTGTTATAAATATATTTCATAAATGTATTTATTATAAAAATATTTTTTATTTTAGGAGATAATTTTTCAAAAAACTTTTTTTCATTGCATTTTATCGGTTTGATTTTAATTTAAATTATGAACCTTCTTTATTTGGAATTTAGAAATTTGGATTAAATATTTTGAATAAGAGGGTATAAATTTAATAAATAGGATGATTTTTATTTTTGGTCAAAAGGAATAGTAAACAAAGTAATTTTTTTTATCGGTAAATGGTAAATCAGTTAATTAAAATTTCAATATAAAATATAAGGAAAATAAAATTAGATCAACACTAGATTAAATTTTATATCATGAAGAAACAACTACCATAATCATCCAAGGGTAAACATTATGACATTTTGGCTCACTTGGTTGATATTATGACTTCTATAGTATTTTATTTAATGAAATGTCAAACTTCTCATAGTCAGGTTTTTTATAAGTGTACTTTTTTAAATATGGTTTTTTCCAGATCAAATGTTTATCTATACATAATATTATAAAATATTAAATATATATATTAAATATTATAATATAATTGAAATATTTAGGGATGTAATATTTACCTTATATGATTCTACAATGATGATGTAGTAATTATTTAATTCTTTGAAAAATAAAATAATTGATATTAAAAATATTAAAATAAAAATAATTTGAGATATTTAATGTAATTCATTAATTTTATAGATTAAAGTGATGTATTGTTTAAATAATTACGTTTTTTATACTTCTATTTGTTATCATGATATTATTCGAGTTAGTTCCATGAATACTTCTAAAAATAGACATTATTTATATTTTATAGCAAATAATATTTTATTAAATAATATATAATTACTAAAAATATAATATTTATATAATATATTGGTAAAAGGTTTAAAATATAATCAATGGTACATTTATTTTACTTTTGTTATATTATAGTAACTATATTGGCCCTGAATGTGTAAAAATCCTTTTTTCACGATAAGAGTTAAAGGAAAAAATTGGGGTTAAAACCAAAACATAAAGTTATAGATTTATTACAAACATGTATTTCCATAAAATAGATTATTTTTACCAATGATAATATTTGATTATAAATGAATCACTTTGGTTTGTTTATTATTTTAATTTTCATTTATATTAATTTAATATTTTGAGATGTTCCAAGAGTGCCCCTCCCCTCTATTATAAAAGAACTCCTCTTCTTATCATTCATTCAAACTTTAAAACAATTTTGGTTCAGACAATACCTATATAAATACTGTTATATAAGACAATTGGTCATTATAGATGTCTATTATTATGTGTGACACCAAGATTAGTGGTCTCAATGTTTTATGAAAAGGAGATTTCCCAAAAAAGTCATCTTGTTTTTAGTCAAGCTTTTACGTTTTTTATTCTTCCTCCTCAATAAAACCTTCTTTGACCATGATAAAGTAATAAATATAATGTACTAAATTTACTGAAATTTCATTAAATTATTATCATGATCTATAACAATCTCTATTTTCATGAAATGGGTAATGAATTCATCATTTATTTTTATAGTGGACTACCACATCACCGACAGATGTAATTTAGTTTCCTTCACTGTATAGAAATAATGGTTAAAATTATGGAATTAATAGTTATATATGATATTAATGACATAATTAAGATTATGAAAATTAATATAAAATTTATTTTCTTACCTCTTCATGCATAGAAAAACGATGATGTCGCTCGTGAATACGTGAAGATTTCAATCTCCATGAAATGAAGCGATTTTTTTTCTTCACCACATCACATGAATGATATATATTATTATATATGATGAATTAATTTTATATTTATGATATTTTCAAAATTATTATGAAAATATAACATAATTCTTATCTTCTATTCATAACAATGGTTGTAAAATGGAAACGGTACTCATGTGAACGTACGACCTACCATTTCCATGATTGAAACATACTTTGTTTAATGTACCAATATATAATGAGTTGATATAAAATAAATATTGATATCTAAAAATTATTATTATTACCTGATTATTGTGTCAGACTTAGGGGAATAATTACCTTTATGAAAAAAAGTCAAATTATTTAATACATGTAGAACTTAGTTATATAATATTGTTAAAACTCCCAACATGAATTTCAATGATTATGATATTGTATATAATGGGGTAATAAGTTATATAAAAATGAATTATGGACAGAAAAATGGTTATTAATAATGTAAAAAATTAAGAAAAATTTACTTTTCAGGAAGATAATTTACATATGTAATGAATCACACTCGAGGTAAGGGACTTTTTTAAATAAATTAGTTTATAAAATAAATTCCCTTAAAGCTCTCTTTTTCTTCCTTGTACATATCATTGTTTTATAGAATTATTTTACTGAATATTTTTAATATTATTATATTAATTTTAATATTCATTTTATGCTTGTTTTATTATTATAATTTTTTTAAATGAAATATATTTTTTGTTTTCCAAATGAGGTACATTGTGACTTTTTTGAAACATGAAATATAGAAGAGTTTTTTTTCACATATATGGAATGAGTGAAATTTTCTATCACCATGAAACATTAATTATTCAATATTAAATTTATAGTTTTTCATGGTTATTTTTAAATAAAATGATTTCTTTATTATGTTTTTAGTTTTATATTTAAAAATTAATTTTATTAAAAATGGGGGGGGGGTTTATGTCTGAAAGAGTGTTTTACACTTATTTAAAATATTGTTCAAGTTTTTATTCAAGATAAAGTACTCCAAATGTTTTTTAAAAAAAATAAATGAGACCCATTATACCTCATGAGTGTTCCTATTATATCATTTAAAATGTATGCACCTAGATATCACTTCAATGCATTGTGTTCTCTGGAGATTGAAGTTAAATCTATAGTTATTCCATTTTCAAGACTGAATGTAAGATTGATAATAAGAGTTTTCTAGAAATGATGTCTCAAGGAACCTAGAATAAATTTATATTATTTATAATTATTTTTCTAAAAAATAGTTTTATTTTCAAAAGGTAAGATAATAATCTTTTTGAAAAGATGATTCCCAATTTTGGGGAAAAGTATCTTTAAAAGAAAATGATTTAAGAGATTTTCATGTATTTCATACGAATAACAGGTTTATTATATTTATATATCATACATATATTTTTTTTTCATCCCATGTTTATTTTAAAAATATTAATTGGGTTTATGGAAGAGTACATACAAAGATTCACATGGTTTAACGAATATCTGGGACAATGATGAGGCCAAGATGATAATTTTGATTATTTATTATGAAAAGATACCATGTTTTTTTTAATTTAGATTGGTGGAATATAGATAATGGGTATAATTTTACAATTTTAATATATGATTTTACTATTTAAATGTTTTTCCGAGTTTTCTAAAAGTCTAAATTTGGAAGATCCTGAAGATTGTACGTAAGTGTATTCTATATCAAAATTATAAGAATATAAAATGAATAAGGTGGATTCATTTGAAATATACAAACAATTATATTATAAATAAGAAGAATATATCAAAAAAAATAAAACCATGAAGAACATATTGAATAAAAACTAAAATTAAAACCACAACAAATAAAGTCAACTCAATCCCTAACCACCACTATGAAACCTACAGCTTCCCACCACCACCTAACTCTCCCCACTTTAGCAATAATGAATAAGAAGGAATCAAATTGATCAATAGTAAACAAAAATAAATATTAATGAGGTTGAAATCCCAATAGGACACCAAAACCCTTGGAATCTTTTAAATCAGATACATGAGAAAATTTACCATTTCTTATTTGAAAATAAAACTAGAATATAATTTTTTCCCGTATATAGTATGAAAATAAAAACAATTACATAAAAAAAATATCATTAAAAAACATTTCCATTTGTTATCCAAAATCAAACACACACATTTAGAAAACAAAGTCATCATCTGAATCAATTTTGAGAGCACATGCACCCATTAACATTTCTCAAGAACTACCCATTTGTTATTTTAAAATAAAAGTGGTCACCATTAATCATTTTACCAAGTAGAATCCATTCTTAAAATAGAAACCCCATTTCAAAATCCACTATAATACATCCACCCATATTTCATTAAATTAAAAATGTGTTCTCCAAAATCTTTTAAAAACATGTTTTTTTTGAAGGAAAAAAAACACAGTCACATGGGCCATGAATAAAAACCACAGACCATATATCACATAGAAAATTTCAATTACATAAAATATGAGGTTCTATAACAATATAATCATGGAAAATTATAAAAAAATAACTAGATTATTCTCCCCTCAGTCATTAACAATCCTATACAGTGTCATGGGATTTCCTTATAATTATTAAGTTGTGATGCATCAAACCATATAAGTGTATATCACTCATAAACCATATTCTATTACTCATGAAAGTAAAAACCAAAAGTTATCCAATTATCCCACACACAACTCATAGTGTTGAAAACACCCCTCACAACGCTTTCTGACTAGCAACAGTGGTGGTAATCTAATGGTTTGTTAAACTACTACGGGAAAATTAAAACTTCCACTTAGTCCCTAGATCCCCATGACCAATTGACTAAATGAAGCACAATAATAAATAATACAACTCCAACACACATGGCATAAAAAATGATACCCTTACCCCTAAAACCAAATAAAAAACCATTTAATTAAAATTCACCCCAAGAAAGTCATTCACATTCCCACATAAGGGTTCAAATTAGAATCTCACTGTGATTAATAACTGACACTTTGGTAAAAAAAATAAGGAAATAAGTGGTGAATATCAAAACCACAATTTAAAATACAAAGGGTACACTAATCCTTTAACAGTAAAACATGGAATGGGGTTCCATGACCCCAACACATTTTATTAAACACCACAATTTTTTTTTGAATTTCAATGAAACCACTAACTTCAATAAAACATTTCAAATCTACAAGTTAATAAATTCCTTCAACTTTGAAAATAAATAATACTAAAGGACTCGAATTTCTAAAAAAACCATTTTAAAACAATACACTATGTATTTTTATTATGTAGTAAACCAAACATAGAAACATTTAAAATCAACATTAGATATATAATAAAGAAACACTTTATAAACCACTTATAGGAGGACAACTCACTTTAAAATCAAATTCCACATAAAATATTATTTTCACCCATTAAAAATTAAATTTGTTAAAAACCAATTCATGACATTGAAAAAATTTAAAAAATATATGTATTAATTTAAAAAATTCATAGAACAATTAATCAAATAATATTAAAACTTAATATATAGATCTCACATGATAAAAAAATTATGACAAGATCTAAGAATCACAAGAACATTTTAAATCACATTGGAGGTATCATATATGTTTATAAATTTATAAAAAATGAGTTCTGAAATCACAAGAACAAATTAAATCAAAAAATTATACAATTTCATAAAAGACATACTTCAATGGGAATAGAATAAAATCAAAATGCTTTAAAACACTTTACCTTCATCATCAACCACACCCACGAGAATATAAATAGAATAAAAAATCCAAGACACTTAAAATAAAAAGAATATACCCTATTATATCCCTAAAATCAAGAACAATAGATCTAGGGTTTATGGGGGAATCCCAAACAAAGTGATAATAGAGACAAAATGATATAAGAGATAAACAGGGGAAGAAACACCATATATACATTTGAAAAAAACTAAATGGATGACTAGATTAATGAGGAATAAGGTTGAAGAACTCCTACATAGATAAATTGTGTTGAATGATGATGGTGGGGATAAATAGTGTTGAATCCCCCTTAAAATAATAAATTCATATTTCGGGAAAATAAAAAATTTGAAAAACTGGACAGGTCTCATGGTTTGGTAGTATAGTTTTCCCAAATGCATAACTATGATGCACTAGACACTGCATATGATATAAATTCCCTCATAGGGTTTATAAAAGGTGCTTCATGTTTTGGAAAAACTATTCACTTCAAACAATATATATCCCAATACCATCATGACATCGTGGGATCTTTTTACAGTTTTTCAAACCATATAGAAGCCATAAAATATGAATCTATTAAAATGGTAGGCCCAAACACCCATCAACCACATTATTAGTTCTAATTAAGATGTATAACTCTTATCCTCCAAAAAATCATTCAAAAAAAAAAATTCATTTCACAAACAACCAAATTTCAATACCACTCAAGATAAGATAAATTATCACAAAATATTTAACATAGTGACACATGTGTTTTCATTGATAGAAATTAAATTTTAACATGAAATATATTTAATAAATGATAATTACTAATATTATATATCCAATATACAGTATGAAATAAATATTATATTTAACTATCTGAATAAAATATAAAATGACTAAAATAATGTAAATTGTTACAAAACACAGTTACTTTTAATCCTTCTTAGCCAAAAATTCTCTAAACTACTATATAAAAAAATAAATTTATTAATCACTTATTTAAGAAACATATAAATAAAAATTACCTTTTATAAATTGTATTTATAAATATTTATTTAATATATAATTGTTATTTATTGTAACACCACAAGCTTCCACAGTGCGTTTCCCTTCGAATAATGCAATAGTGTGTGTTGTACGCAACCTCGAGCTCTAACACACACCACAACTAATTAAACTAGCCGTTGTGAACAGTAATACCTACTTTTTGAAATTTTATAAATTTTATTTATCAAAATGGACTTCATTTTTGGATTCGGAATATCAATATTAGCCTATGTTGAATTTTTGGTATTTTTCTGAGAACTTTTAATTTTTTATGAATAGTGAAAAATACTTAAAAACAACTTTTTTTAATAAAAATAATTTATAGTGATAAATTATACTATTTATTGGTTTAAAGTATAATTAGAATATATTTTTTCCATTTTATCCAATTGTGGTCATTATAATTAATTTAACATTGAAATTGGACATAAACAATTGATAATCTTTTGATATAAATTGTTTCTTAAAAACACGCTATTTGTTGTGATAGCGGGAATTAATTATAAAATTAATTAATGCAACTTATATGTTTGGAATTTTTTAAAATAGGCATCATTTTTGAATTTGGAATATCAATTATAGCTTAGGGTGAGATTTTGGCATTGTTCTGAAAAACTTCAATTTTTGATGAATAGTGAAACCACTAAGTGGTAGTTAAATAACTGATTTTTCATTTAAATGAAATATTACCACTTCTGTGATTTGATTTTCAAAAATCTGACATACATAGTTGTCATTAAGAAGTAAAATGTGGTTCAATGAGATTAAAATAATTTTTGGTGAATAGTAACTTTTAAGTTCTTAATCGCAATTAGAGGTAATTAGTGTAATTTAAGGTATAAATAATGTTTTAATAATATGAGATGAGCTTGACACATGTCCTACCCTCATTGGATGTGCCATGGCAGACCAAGACAATCCATGGGTCAACTTGGGGACCCCATGGAGCCACTTTAGTTAGAAAATGACATAAAAACCTTTTATTTAAGGTTAAAGTAAAAAATGACACAAACATGAAATGTTTTACTAAAACAATTTTTACATGGGGTTATACAAGTCATATTTTTTTACTATAAATAGTTATTGGAAAGATAAAACTATTTTCTACATCATAGTATTTTTTTATAGTTTTTAGACATTAAATAAATTAAATTATTTATGACATCATTATGATGCAGCGATGACCTCATTATTTAACGATTTTAATAAAATGAAAAGATAATGTACAATCCAAGGCTTACACTTGTCCAAAGACTATTGGATGGGTATATTTAGAACCCTTATCACCTTATCCACGAATTATATAAGTTTGGGACCTTTAGAATCCAAAAAGCATTGTATAATAATGTAACATTTCAATCTTTCCAAAAGAGCCCCTCCTCTCCTCTTATAAAAGGCCCCCACCTCTACCACCTTATTCACACTTTCAAGCCTTTTGGATCGACCAAACTCTGCCCAAATACTCTCCCAACTTCACTCCCTTCATCCTAGAAGCTTTAATTTAGTCAGAAAGCCATCCTAAGGAGTCCTTTTGATTAAATCAAAAGGAAGAACCCGAAGAAGAGGTAACGTTTTCATCACCCTCTTTCAAGTTTCTTTCTTCTTCCACTCCCTCTTTGTTTATTATTTCAATTCTAAAATTATAACTCCAGTATCTTCTATATAATGTGATGTTATTATAAATATGGAACAACCATATTCAGTATTCTACCCATTATTTGAATGACATGTCACCATACGTGCGTACGTACGGCTTACCGTCTCCACGTCGTGGTGTAATTGTTATTCAATATATTATTATTTAGATGGGTATAATAATGATATGTAATTCATGTAAATAATAAATATAACATGATAATGATTCTTTATATATGATATACTATCCAATTATATATTAATTTAATATCAAAATAATGATATTGTCGCTCGTGCGTACGTACGGACTACCGTCTCCACGAACGCGATGAGATTCATTATCCGTCGTATCGATTCAAGTATAATTATCATTTGATGATCTAAAAATAATGTTTAAGGACATGATATCATTTTGGATATGAATAAGATACAACCTATCCATGAAAACACGACTTACGAAAACGAGTAAGTTAACACCCGAAACAACGATAAATCTAAGATATTGTTAACAAAGCAATGTTAAAAGATCATATATGATATCATATGAATGTATATGATTATTGAATAATTTAATAACAATTATTTCACCATTATACAGGAGGTTAACCTACCCTAACCAAGGAAAAGTACAAGGTAAGGGTTTACTTCACAACCTCTTCATTATCCAAGGTTTTTTATACATAATTATATATTGGGACCTCGTTATCATCCACATCCATGTTTCTTAAAAATGTCTTTCAAAACATTTTTACTATTAAATGGAAAATGGGTTAAAGTCATTTATACCCTTATATTTTTTTGAAAGGAATCTTACCGTCTTTTTCCAAACAATGTACTTTTTGACCTTTTTGACAAATTTAAGGTAAGAATGTTTTTTTAACTTATACGGCGGGTGCGGCTATTTTACGCCATTATAACTTCATCGAAGCTTCCCTAAAAAGCTTATAAGAATATTTTCAAAGTAAATGTATTATTTTATAATTATGGGACTTTTAAATTATTTCAAAAAGGAGAGATATTTCTCTCAAATAGCTTTGATTTCATCCATGTCAACATCCTTTGATGGGTTTTAAGTTTAATTGATATTGATTTATGATACAAAACTTCCATTGAACATTTTGTGAAATATTTGACTATGGATGTGTTATTTTTATACCATCCATAGTTTATGGAGAAATTGTTGACATTTCGTATGCTAGTTTTAATATGAATATTTATGTTATGTTTAAACCTATTCATATGAGGAATGTATTGGACTTCATATGTGACGGGTGGAGCCCGCTATAGCTCCTCGATGCATCGGTAGGTCTCATGAGACAACTAGACGTGGAATTGGCCGAGGCCCTTTCCCAATTTGATTTATGGTTTTGGCCGAGGCCTTAATCATTTTAGACGTCTTGGCCGAGGCCTGGACAAAATGTTTCAGAATGTCTGGCATTATACATTCCGTCATTATGAAAGTGGTTATTGATATTTCATGTGATTATTCGTCTAGTAGAATATCCATGTGAGTAAGTAATGCATTATTTTATTTTACTTTTTCCATATTATGCTGAAGTTCAAGTTCAATAAGGCTTTTGTTTTAGTTATACATTGCCTTAAATGCTTCTGTTTTCTTATGAAAGGTTCTGCTATATTGTTATCCTTACGGAGCATTTGAGCTCACCCCTTTCAATGTTTTATTTTTCCCAAGATGTGAAGAGGTGTATTATGACTGACTTGCAAGAATAGTCAGTGAGGATATGAGTGTGGACTAGGGAGACCATGTTATTGTAGTTTTCATTTTTATGATGTAATGTAAGATTTATGAATGTATCTAGTGTTTCCAAGGCTACTAAACTAATCAGTATTTCGAGACTTGATCTTTTGTGATCATGCCAATGTTACGAAGTAATGCACCGACTCTAGGTAGCTGGGGTCGGGGCGTTACAGTTGGTATCAGAGGAAGTTTAGTACTAACCTTGGAAGCTAGATTTAGAAAAACTCTAATTAGAGCACGTAGGCCTAATATGAACTTTGAGGATTAGTATAGAAGAACTTCCTAAAAATTTTGGTATTGTAGAGATTTTGTGAGTTTTCGGAGTAATACATCCCTGTCTTGATACGAGCAGGTAGAGGCGGCTCTGGAACAGATGTACCTAGGGGTAAAACCCGAAAACAACGCTTTGAGATAGACTCGAACGGGAATTGGTGCATGACAATGGGCCTTGCTGCACTCTTGGTTACGACACTCCTGGGGGATATGCTTAGGATAATTCCCATTTTCTTTACAAACCACTATGAAAGGGTTATGAGTATATACTTCCTCAAAGAAAACATTTTTATAATTATGTATTATATCCATAATTAGTTCAATTTATGTTAAGTGTTTTATAAGTATGGAATTATGTATTTTAATTCATAAACTAATCCAGTTTATGCCATTATTTAGAAATGGCACCTAGTGGAAGGAATGGAAACCGTATCAATGCACACACTCCGTGTAGGGATTGCCCTCCTGCTCAAGATAATTATGGTGGAGCTAGTGATACAACTGGTTCTGATCAGCTTCTCACCGTACTGGGACAACTCACGCATGTTATGAATAATAACCTTACTCGTATGGAGCACCCTGATCCGCAACGTGGAGGATAAATGCTAGTCCGTTTCATGAGGCAAAAACCACCAACCTTCAATGGGAGTACAAATCCTACAGTAGCTGAGCAATGGGTAAATTCCTTAGAGAAAATATTCCATGCCATGGGGAGTAGTGAAAGGGAGAATGTTGTCATGGCAGTTTACAGCCTCACTGGAGATGCCAATCAATGGTGGTCACTAATTCAAAACAAAAAGGAAGATGATGAATTAACAAACATGGAATGGTAGGAGTTTAAAGAACTGTTCTTAGAAAAATACTTTCCTCGAGACCATCGAGCGGATATGGAAAGGCAATTTCTGAGTCTGAGGCAGAAGGAGGATGAGAATGTCGCAAAGTATGAGGCTAACTTTACAAGGTTAGCGAGGTATGCTGCAGATTACATACGTAACCCAAGAAGTAAGACTGATCATTTCTTTGATGGGTTAAAACCATTTCTCCGTCAAGATTTAGTATCACAAACCTTCTCCTCATACGAAGGTATTGTCTCGTGCGCTATCAAGACAGAAAAGGAATTCTCTAAGTCTTATGACTTTAAATCAAAGCAAGATAAGAAGAGATCCGCTGAAAACTCTGGGAAAGGAAATAAGGAAACAGGGAGGAAGGGAGGAAGGGTAGAAATGAATTTCCACCCTGTGATAATTGTGGTAGGAAGCACCCTGGTGCCTATCTAAAAGGAAAAGGAGTATGTTACAAGTGTGGTGAAAAAGGCCACCAAGCTCATTAATGCAAGGGAGAGAAAGCGGTTGTCAACGTGGAATGCTATAATTGTAGAGAGAAGGGACATTATGAAAATTAATGTCCTAAGTGTCAGGGGAACTTACCTCAGAAGAGGCCAAGGGATCAAGGCCAGGCTTATGCTATCACTACTGCTGAGGTGGAAGCTCCGAAAGACGTGGTGGCAGGTAATTTAATGGTTTCCTCAAGTTTAGAAAATGCATTATTTGATTCTGGATCATCATATTGTTTCATATCTTCCTAGTTTTCTAAGAAAATTAGATATTTCCAATTTGATTTAACATGGGAGTTGTCGGTCAAAACCCCTAAGGGAAGTATTGTTGCAACAAAGTTTTGTCGATTAGTTCCCATTAGAGCACCTAAATGTTCTTTACCTGCTGATCTCATCGTCATACCCATGATTGAATTTGATATAATCCTCGGTATGGATTGGCTTTCGGACCATGATGAAAAAATTTATTGTAAGAGGAAAGAGGTTACTATTCTTGATGATGATGATAATGAACACCTTATCTTTAGAGCAGAATCGTCACCACATAATTATTATCTAGATCCACCCCCAGTAGCTCAACTAAATTCAATTATTGGGGAGGAAGAGAAGGAAATTACTGAGGGTGAGGAAAGGAATATTCAAATAGAGGATGTACCTATTGTGAGAGAATATGTTGATGTGTTTCCGGAAGATTTACCTGGACATCCTCCAGAACGAGAAGTTGAGTTTTCCATTGATTTAATTCCTGGATCAAGGCCCATATCGAATACCCCTTATAGAATGGCCACTGTGGAATTAGTTGAACTAAAGAAACAACTAGAGGAATTGAGTAATAAGGGATTTATTCTCCCTAGTGTTTCTCCTTGGGGAGCCCCTGTTCTTTTTGTTAAGAAGAAAGATGGATCTATGAGGTTGTGCATTGACTATAGGGAGATCAATGCTATAACAATAAAGAACAAGTTTCCCCTACCTCGCTTTGATGATTTGTTTGACCAACAGCAAGGAGCTCAATACTTTTCAAAGATTGACCTTCGGTCTGGATACCATCAGTTGTGTGTGAAGAAGGAAGACGTTCCAAAGACAGCATTTCGAACAAGGTACGAGCATTATGAGTTTACAGTAATGCCTTTTGGATTGACTAATGCACCCTCTGTTTTCATGGATCTAATGAAAAGAGTTTTCAAGGAATATCTTGATGAATTTGTAGTGGTATTTATTGATGATTTCTTGGTATACCCCAAAAGCCACGAAGATCATGAAAATCACTTACGAATTATCCTGAAGACTCTTAGAAGAAATGAATTATATGGGAAATTTAGCAAGTGTGAATTCTGGATTCAGGAGATTTCTTTTCTTGGCCATATTGTCTCTAAAGATGAAATTTCCGTTGATCCTTCTAAAACCAAGGAAATCCAAGAATGGCCAGCACCGACAAGTATAATTGAGGTATGCAGTTTTATTGGTTTAGCAGGTTATTATCGACGTTTCGTGCAGAATTTTTCCAGATTGGCTAACCCATTGACAAAGCTCACACGTAAAGGGATTAAATTCGTCTGGACAAAAGAGTTTGAATAATGTTTTGAAGAACTAAAGAGAATATTAGTCAATGCCCCTGTATTGACTCTACCATCGGGGAATGATGGGTTTGTTATTTATAGTGATGCATCGAAAAAAGGACTTGGTTGTGTCCTTATGCAGAATGATAAGGTTATTGCCTATGCATCACGATAGCTAAAAAGTCATGAGAAAAACTATCCTACTCATGATCTTGAGTTAACAGCTCTGATCTTTTCTTTAAAGATATGGAGACATTACCTCTATGGTGAAAAATGTGAGATTTATACTGATCAAAAGAGTTTGAAGTATATTTTCTCACAAAAAGAACTCAACATGAGGCAAAGGCGATGGATTGAACTACTCAAGGATTATGATTGCACGATACATTACCACCCGGGGAAGGCAAACAAGGTGGCATATTCTTTGAGAAGAATAGACCATGGAGTTTTGAATGTGACGAGAATTGAAAGGGATCCAATTTTCTTGGATCTAGTGAAGATGGACATGGGAATAACTAGGGAAGGTGAAACATCAATTCTTTTTCAAATGGTTTCCAAACTATCATTACTAGAAAGGATTAAGAGTTCTCAGACCGATGATGATGAATTTCAGAATAATTTTAAAGATGTGAATTATGGAAGATTGAGGGACTTTGTGTATAAGGATGGAATTTTGAAATTCGGGAAGAGACTTTGTGTTCCCGATATACCTGATCTAAAAAGGGAATTGCTAGATGATGCTCACAGTTCCAACTTCTCTATACACCCTGGGAGCACCAAAATTAATAGATATTTGAAGGAACATTTTTGGTGGGACAATATGAAGAGGGAGATTACTGATTTTGTGTCGAGGTGTATGGTTTGTCAACAAGTGAAAGCTGGAAGGCAACATCCTGGTGGAGTATTGCAACCTCTTCCCATACCTGAGTGGAAATGGGATAATATTACGATGGACTTTGTCATGGGACTACCAAAGACTCCTATAAGGAATGATGCAATATGAGTCATTGTTGATTGACTTACTAAGTCAACACATTTTCTGGATATACGGGAGGATCTACCACTTGAACTTCTAGCAAGACTATATATTAATGAAGTTGTAAGACTTCATGGAGTACCCCTATCGATTGTTTCTGATCGTGATCCTCGTTTTACTTCAAGATTCTGGAAAAGTCTTCAAAAGGCCTTGGATACTGAACTTCGTTTGAGCACTGCCTATCACCCTCAAACAGATGGACAATCAGAACGGACTATTCAAACCTTAGAAGACATGTTGAGATCATGCCCTCTTGACTTTCAGGGTATGTGGGATCAATATTTACCACTGGTAGAATTTTCCTATAACAATAGCTTCCATTCAAGAATTCAGATGGCACCTTATGAAGCGTTATATGGAAAGAGTTGTCGTACACCAACCTGTTGGGATGACGTTGGTGAAAGAAAACCTGTGGGACCAGAACTGGTGGAAGAAACAATGGAAAAGGTGAAGGTAATCCAAAACCACATCAAAGCAGCTCAAAGTAGGCAGAAGAGCTATGCCGATAGCAGAAGAAAGGTTTTGGAATTTCAGGTGGGAGATCATGTTTTCCTAAAGGTATCTACATGGAAGGGAGTTATACGTTTTAGTAAGAAGGGTAAGTTGAGTCCGGGGTACATCGGACCTTTCAAAATTCTAGATCGTATTGGGGCTGTAGCTTATCGTTTGGCGATGCCGCCAAATCTCTCCAAAGTTCACGATGTTTTCCACATATCTCTATTGAGAAAATACATGCCCGACCCAACACATGTACTTACCTACGAGGAATTAGAACTGGAACCCAATCTATCTTATTGCGAAGAGCCCATCAGGATTCTTGATGTGAGGGAGCAGGTGCTGAGAAACCGGACGACTCGTCTGGTAAAGGTTTTGTGGAGAAATCATAAAATGGAAGAGGCAACGTGGGAACCTGAGGAACTTATGATGAAAAACCACCCGAGTCTTTTTATGCAGTAATAACCTAGAATTTGCGAGGACGCAATTATTTGAAGGAGGGGAGAATGTAACACCCCAAGCTTCCGCAGTACGTTTCCCTTCGAATAATTCAATAGTGTGTGTTGTACGCAACCTCGAGCTCTAACACACACCACAACTAATTAAACTAGCTGTTGTGAATAGTAATACCTACTTTTTGAAATTTTATAAAATTTATGTATCAAAATGGACTTCAGTTTTGGATCTGGAATATCAATATTAGCCTATGTTGAATTTTTGGTATTTTTCTGAGAACATCTAATTTTTTATGAATAGTGAAAAATACTTAAAAACAACTTTTTTTAATAAAAATAATTTATAGTGATAAATTATACTATTTAGTGGTTTAAAGTATAATTAGAATATATTTTTACCATTTTATCCAATGGTGGTCATTAGAATTAATTTAACATTGAAATTGGACATAAACAATTGCCAATCTTTTGAAATAAATTGTTTCTTAAAAACACGCTATTTGTTGTGACAGCGGGAATTAATTATAAAATTAATTAATGCAAATTATATGTTTGGAATTTTTTAAAATAGGAATCATTTTTGAATTTGGAATATCAATTATATCTTAGGGTGAAATTTTGGCATTGTTCTGAAAAACATCAATTTTTGATGAATAATGAAACCACTAAGTGGTAGTTAAATAACAGATTTTTCATTTAAATGAAATATTACCACTTCTGTGATTTGATTTTCAAAAATCCGACATAAATAGTTGTCATTAAGAAGTAAAATTTGGTTCAATGAGATTAAAATAATTTTTGGTGAATAGTAACTTTTAAGTTCTTAATCGCGATTAGAGGTAATTAGTGTAGTTTAAGGTAAAAATAATGTTTTAATAATATGAGATGAGCTTGACACATGTCCTACCCTCATTGGATGTACCATGGCCGACCAAGAAAATCCATGGGTCAACTTGGGGACCCCATGTAGCCACTTTAGTTAGAAAATTACATAAATACCTTTTATTTAAGGTTAATGTAAAAAATGACACAAACATGAAATGTTTTACTAAAACAATTTTTACATGGGGTTATACAAGTCATATATTTTACTATAAATAGTTATTGGAAAGCTGAAAATATTTCCTACATCATAGTATTTGTTTTATAATTTTTATACATTAAATAAATTAAATTATTTATGACATCATTATGATGCAACGATGACCTCATTATTTAACGATTTTAATAAAATGAAAAGATAATGTACAATCCAAGGCATAAACTTGTCCAAAGACTATTAGATGGGTATATTTAGAACCCTTATCACCTTATCCACGAATTATATAAGTGTTGGACCTTTATAATCAAAAAATCATTGTATAATAATGTAACATTTCAATCTTTCCAAAAGAGCCCCTCCTCTCCTCTTATAAAAGGCCCCCACCTCTACCACCTTATTCACAATTTCAAGCCTTTTGGTTCGGCCAACCTCTGCCCAAATACTCTCCCAACTTCTCTCCCTTCATCCTAGAAGCTTTAATTTAGTCATAAATCCATCCTAAGTAGTCCTTTTGATCAAATAAAAAGGAAGAACCCGAAGAAGAGGTAACGTTTTCATCACCCTCTTTCAAGTTTCTTTCTTCTTCCACACCCTCTTTGTTTATTATTTCAATTCTAAAATTATAACTCCAGTATATTCTATATACTGTGATGTTATTATAAATATGGAACAACCATATTCAGTATTCTACCCATCATTTGAATGACATGTCACCATACGTGCGTACGTACGGCTTACCGTCTCCACGTCGTGGTGTAATTGTTATTCAATATATTATTATTTAGATGGGTATAATAATGATATGTAATTCATGTAAATAATAAATATAACATGATAATGATTCTGTATATATTATATACTATCCAATTATATATTATTTTAATATCCAAATAATGATATTGTCGCTCGTGCGTACGTACGGACTACCGTCTCCACGAACGCGATGAGATTCATTCTCCGTCGTATCCATTCAAGTATAATTATCATTTGATGATCTAAAAATAATGTTTAAGGACATGATATCATTCTGGATATGAATAAGATACAACCTATCCATGAAAACACGACTTACAAAAAAGAGTAAGTTAACACCCGAAACAACGATAAATCTAAGATATTGTTAACAAAGCAATGTTAAAAGCTCATATATGATATCATATGAATGTATATGATTCTTGTATAATTTAATAACAATTATTTCACCATTATACAGGAGGTTAACCTACCCCAACCAAGGAAAAGTACAAGGTAAGGGTTTACTTCACAACCTCTTCATTATCCAAGGTTGTTTATACATAATTATCTACTGGGACCTCGTTATCATCCACATCCATGTTTCTTAAAAATGTCTTTCAAAACATTTTTACTATTAAATGGAAAATGGGTTAATTTAATTTATACCCTTATATGTTTTTTAAAGGAATCTTACCGTCGTTTTCCAAACAATGTACTTTTTGACCTTTTTGACAAATTTAAGGTAAGAATGTTTTTTAACTTATACGGCGGGTGCGACTATTTTCCGCCATTATAACTTCGTCGAAGCTTCCCTAACAAGCTTATAAGAATATTTTCAAAGAAAATGTATTATTTTATAATTATGGGACTTTTAAATGATTTCAAAAAGGAGAGATATTTCTCTCAAAATAGCTTTGATTTCATCCATGTCAACATCCTTTGATGGGTTTTAAGTTTAATTGAAATTGATTTATGATACAAAACTTCCATTGAAAATTTTGTGAAATATTTGACTGTGGATGTGTTATTTTTATACCATACGTAGTTTATGGAGAAATTGTTGACATTTCGTATGCAAGTTTTAATACGAATATTTATGTTATGTTTAAAACTATTCATATGAGGAATGTATTGGACTTAATATGTGACGGGTGGAGCCCGCTATAGCTCCTCGATGCATCGGTAGGTCTCATGAGACAACTAGACGTGGAATTGGACGAGGCCCTTTCCCAATTTGATTTATGGTTTTGGCTGAGGCCTTAATCATTTTAGACATCTTGGCCGAGTCCTGGACAAAATGTTTCAGAATGTCTGGCATTATACATTCCGTCATTATGAAAGTGGTTATTGATATTTCATGTGATTATTCGTCTAGTAGAATATCCATGTGAGTAAGTAATGGCATTATTTTATTTTACTTTTGCCATATTATTTTGAATTTCAAGTTCAATAAGGCTTTTGTTTTAGTTATACATTGCCTTAAATGCTTATGTTTTCTTATGAAAGTTTCCGCTATATTGTTATCCTTACGGAGCATTTGAGCTCGCCCCTTTCAATGTTTTATTTTTACCAGGATGTGAAGAGGTGTATTATGACTGACTTACAAGAATAGTCAGTGAGGATATGAGTGTGGACTAGGGAGACCATGTTATTGTAGTTTTCATTTTTATGATGTAATGTAATATTTATGAATGTATCTAGTGTTTCCAAGGCTACTAATCTAATCGGTCTTTTGAGACTTGATCTTTTAAGATCATGCCAATGTTACGGAGTAATGCACCGACTCTGGGTAGCTGGGGTCGAGGCGTTACATTTATATTTTCTTTCCATCATCATATGTTATTATATTCGATTATTTTTCGTATTAGTTTCATAATTGAGGTTCTGATTCTTCTTTATAGATTTGAATTTAATCCACAAAATATCATTATAGGAACTATTATATATTTTTTATAAGTATTTATAATCATATAATTTCATTTCATATATATTTTTGTTATGATTCATGAGGATGAATTTTGTCACGATGTTGTTTTTATATATCATAACAAAAAATGGGTAGTGCAGAAATAATAAGATAAATTTTAATAAAACGTATATTCCATAATAAAAAAATTATTTTATAAATTTTTTATAATAAAACAAGTATAGATGTATCCATATTCATCCATGATATAAATTTATATCATTATTTATGTAGGTGGTTAAACAGACACAAATAAGAATATGTGATTATTTATGGGTGAATATGCTTATGAAAATGATTCTTTTGGAATGATATATTTACAATTGGAGTGTAATGATATTATTTTGATGTTTTTATAGCTTTTAATTATAATTTATTTTATTGTTATAATGAATAAAATTCTAGTTATAAAAAATCTTTCACTTTTATGGAGGGGTAGTCCAGACATATGGATGGGTGCCATGTTCAATTTCAGAGAATCATAGGAATATATGGAATGGTTCATAATTTAATACTCATAAAAATTATATAAATATAAAATTAAACCACTAAATAACCACTTATAAATTTCCATGTAACCTCTTTAGGAAAAAATGGATCATGTTTTTTATGGTGGTTGTAGTCCACACGTATCACATGCGACGTTTTCATTTCTGGATTGTTAGGTGGATGGTAGAAAATTATTACCCTATAAAAAAATATATACATATGATAGTAATATAATTAGTTCAACATGTATTGATTAGATTGTTATGAGGAAGAATAATAAATAAATTAAAATAAATGGAAAATGTGTAATTGAGAATTTTACATTACTACTTTAAAATAAACTTTCCATAGTTGATTGAGGATTGTTGATGATTTATTTTGATAAGATAAAACTATTAGGGTTATAGGGGTGTAATATATTTATTGGGGAAGAGTTTGGTCAAGTAAAGGAGGCATGTGGTGTGAGTAAAATTCTAGTAGTTATGGTTCCTTTATAAGTAAATAAAATATTTATTTGTACATAGTAACTAATATAAAATAATGTCATGAAACTATTCAAAGTGAAAGGATATAAAAACTGAAAATAAATTAATTATAAAAAATTAATGTTATTTAAATCTCTCAAAAAATCACCAAGTAAAAAAATTTGAGTGATTTAGGTATATATATTTACTATTAACTTTTTATAGAAATTATATTTTACCATTGAAAGACATTTTAGTACTTGGTAATTAATTTTAATGAAAAAATTAAAAATGAACCTTATTACATAGTTTGAAAATACATATTACAAGTATGAGAATAATTTTTCCAAATTTGATTTTTAAGATAGATAAAAAATATTATTAATATTATAGAATATATTGCATAAAACCGTTGTTTAGAAAAATGTATATTTTATAAGTTTAAATACATGTGTAGGATAAAATTATTAATAGTTTATATTCTCCTATGATTAAATAATTTTTTAAAAAAATAATATTCTTAAATTTTATTTCGAATCAAACCATCATTAAATTTTTCAATAATAATATTTAATTAAAATTAGATGATCGGAACAATTTGTATCAGAAAATATTGGTTATGTCCTTAAAATGTTGTTCATAGGTTTTCAAAAATAAACAGAGTATTTTTAAATTATATTATTTTTTTCATAATTAAATCATTATCAAATTAAATATTATATGTTTTTGGTAATTCTTAATTAATTAAATTTTAATAATTTTTATTATTTCTGGAAATAATATAATTTTTATTATTCACCACAAAATTAACTCATTGATAAAAATACTAAAAATTAACCCAACGATAATTTTTGACATAATAAATCAAAAACAAAAAATCCATTTTTTCAAATTCATGTTCTAAATTTTATAATGATATATTTAAAATGAAAATAATGAAATAGAATGAGAAAAATTGTTTATAGAAAAATGAAACATTGAAACAATAAGTTTTCTTAATATTATTTCAAATAAAATATTAATTTAATTAATTTTAATATATTATCTCATATATTATAAAGGTGATCAATTTAATTGATTATGAAAAACATATAAATCCTTTAAAAATTATTTGAGAAGGAATAATTCTTTTAATAATTAACTGTATAAATTATTTATATTCTAAAAAATGAAGTTTTAGTTTATTAATTTAATTTTTATTAATTGAGGAATTATTATTCTTATAATATTCTTAATAATATTAACCTAATATGTCATGTATCATTTTATTTCGGGTTTTTCAATGAATCAAGCTTTCGAAAAAAGTTTTACTTTTAAGAAAAATAAATTCCAAAATATCAAGGTGTTACAAAATTATTTTTCAAGGTAATTAATTGTTTGAAATAGGATGTGGATTATTGAATGTAAAAATAAATATATTGTGGTAGGTAAATTGAAATTGGTGGAAATTATAAATATGTATAAAAAAGAATTATTTTCATATATGTTTTTTATTTTCATATGGAGTGGTTATGATATTGATGTTGATTCATTATTGCCGAAAGTTCTTCTTTAGTGTGTGGTAGTTATGCAATCTTGATTAAAATATTTAAATTATTTTTGGGATGCAATGTAGAAAAATAAAGATGATGTGGATGAAATTTAGGGGATGTTATGGATTCAGGTAGGTATGATCAAACTACTATAACATGTGGTTTATTGTAAAATTGTATCGAGTGTGGATTAGAAGCTACATGGTGTTCTGGATGACTATTTATGATATAGATGAGTGGATATTATATGGTGGTAGTAATGGATAATATTTTAATTAATCATGGTTTATGTCTTATATGTTCATTATTACCTAATGTGATGAGATTAATGAAGGTATGAGGTTGTGTTTAGGGAGTGTATGAAGAAGGGGTGGTATAATGTTCAATCCCTTTATGTTCGCATTACTTTTCTAATGTGTAATTGTGAAAGTGGATATGTAATAGATAGTTGTATTTGTGGTTATGTAATGGATACACTAATTCCAACAGGATTTGTTAGACCCTATAAGAGGTTCTGGTATGTTGGGATGTGGTCTAAACCACATCACACATTACTCTTTTATGTTTTCTGTGGATATGGTTATGTATACGTAGTGATGTGGTATATATTGGTGGAATTGTGGCTAGATATTGGTACATTGTGGTATAAGTGTAACATCCCATTTAAATAAATAATAAGACATATTTCATATTTATTAATATTTGTGAATTAAATATTAATTTTACTTTAACGGGGTTTCTATGCTTGATAGTGTACCCGATACGCAACAACATGTTTCATTGAAATCTTATGTTGCACACTTATAATATAATATTATTATTTTAAATGGTAGTTAACTCCCAGTGGTTGTATTAGAAGGAATGAACAAAACTAACTAAAACATGATTATACATGATTGTTAAATGTATTTACATTTATTTAATAAAAGTTAGAGGCTTAAAATGTGAATGAATCTAATTTTAAGCCTAATTTATATTAAAAGGCCAATTTACTGCCTTTTAATATAGAAATATCTTTAAATATAATTTTGGTCACTTTAATACATTTTATTTGACCAAATAAAATCCTTCTTTAGAATGGGGACATCAAAATTTACTTTGTGTAAATTTTTGGAATTTTGCTAATAAAGATCATTTTCTAATGAAATGTGAAAAATATGGTATTTTAATTCAAAATTTTGTTTTAATATAATTAATTTATATGGTAATATTATCTTTTTAATTGGGTTTAAAGTGTAATTAGAAAATAATTTTACCATTTAATCCAATGCTGGTTATTTTAATTAATTTCACCTTGAAATTGGACAAAAAAAGTGTCAATCATTTGATAGTTATTGTTTCTTAAAAACACACTATTTGTTTTAACAATGAGAATTAATTATAAATTAATTTATTCCACTTAAATGTTTTGAATATAGACAAATAGGCATAAATTTTGAATTCAGAATATCAAATAAAGTTTAGACTGAATTTTTGGTATTATTCTGAAAACATCAATTATAGATGAATAGTGAAATCACATGGTAATAGTTAAAAAATACGACCTTTTCATTTAAATGAAATTTTACCGCTTCTGTTAATTGAATTTATAAAATCCATCATAAATGGCTATTATCAATAAATAAAAATGTGTTTCAATAAGATGAAAACAATTTTTTGTGAATAGTATTTTTTGACATTTATTTATCGCGGTTAAATGTAAATAGGGTAATTTAAGGTAATAAAATATTGTAGTAATTCAAAATTAACTTAACACATGTCCTGACCTAATTGGATGAGTAATGGCCGAACATGGGTATATTTTGGTCTATTTTGGGACCCCATGGATCCACTTATGAAATATAATGACACTTTAGAATAATTAATTTAATGTAAAGGAAAAAATGACATAAACAAAAATCTTTTAGTAAATTAATTTTTATACAGTGTTATATAAATTATATTTTCAACTATAAATATTCATTCTAAATCTGAAAATATTTCCTACATCATGAAATTTATTTATAATTTTTCGACATCACATAAATTAAATTATTTATGACACAACAATGATGTAGTATTTACCTCATTAATAAAATATTTAAATAAGTAAGATTATAAATATTAAAATAACATCCAAAACATATCCAATTACTATTGGATGATATTATTTAGACTATTAGTAATCTAATATTCGACTTTAATGATTTGTGGACATTGAAACCCTGAATATCATTATATAATAAAAAAATATTATCACACTTTCTTAAAGAGCCCCTCCTGTCCCTTATAAAAGGAGACCACTTTTACCCAATTCCTCACAAATTTAAATCCTTTTGGATCATCCAACCTCCACATAATTAATCTCAATACTTCCCCATATTATTATTATAATCCTTACCTTAGGTAGAGGGCACTTTATGAAGTCCTTTGGTCCAAACCAATGGGAGTTACCCAAATTAAAGGTAACCGTTTCTCTTAAATTGATTTCTTTTATTTTACTTCTCTAACCCCTGAAATCTTTTTATTCCATTATTTTGTAAAAAAACATTATCCTCAATATACTATCATATTTTTATGAGAAATATTCTAACTACACTTACACACACCTCCATCTAATGTATGAGGAACAAAATGTTTATGTGGATGGCAAACTAACGCCTCACGAAACGATGATTATTTAAATATCTCCAACCGCCTCTCATGGTGGCCATTTTTATGGAACTGTATTTATATATGATCTATAATATGTTTATTTTTACTTTATGATTATGTATTTTTCCATTTATATATATACTTTATGGTTTCCATAGTGGGTAATACGATAATCTCAATAGATGAAGTGTGGACTACCGCCCCCTCAAAGTGATATGACTCGTTAATGACTTATGTGGGATGTATAAAGGATGGAGTTAATAATATTGTATATTATATTATACTATAATTATAATATTACCATATATCAATATGTTTTTAATTCCATTAAAATAAGAAATAGAAATGAAAGTAGTGTTCATGCGTACGTACGACTTACCATCTCCATGAACGGTGCATTTCATTTCTTATCTCTAAATGTTATGTACTATTATAAATACATGTATATACTGGATATATATGATATATATGATATCTAAATCATTAATATAATTATGAAGATAATGTATATCTTACCACATGAACAACCTATAATTATAAGGTGTTCATTTTTTTTACTCAAGTACCAAATATCGACAAAACGACCGTTATTAACATAAATGATTACATAGTGTTTATAACATGGTGATAAGTAATATAAAAGTAATAATAAACTTAAAAAAGGTTTTTAAGTATGTATAAATTAACATTTGTTTATTATTCAGGATATTAAAGAAAGAACCAGTCAAGTCGGACACAAGGTAAGGGATTTTCTTATATCACTTTTAATTCTTTGAGATTTCAATTGTTTTCCACTTATGCATTGCATGTGGTGTGTTGTGAACTTCCATTTGATATATATTATCATGATTATCATTATATTCATTAAATTATGTGATTCATTTGGTGGTTATTAACTTTTGGTCATACGACTCGATTGATTACAACATGGTAAGGGGTTTTCATCTCACTTTTTATTCCCGTAAGATTCATGCAATATTTTCCTCTATTTACTTTTGTTTGGTGTATGTAATACCCAATATTTTATTCATTGTGTAATATAATTCAATCTATGGGTATTTAAATTTTCATTTTTTTATCCTTCTTTCATGGGTTGTATGTTTTGTAAGTTACCAAATCCGTAAGGGAACCTTTTAACCCAATTTCCATTAGTTGGGTAAATCTTCTAATTCTTGATTTTTCCATGATATGATTGTGAGGGGAATTAGTATTAATTATTTGGGTAGTAATTTACACTCCCATTTCTATGGATATACTTTTGATACACATAATCTCTCCATTGATAAATTCTCAACTCATCGATATGAATTTGATAAGAGTAATTTTAACTCAATCTCCATTAATTGAGTTAAACATCCAATTCATTGGTGTAGTTTTTACAAGAATATGTGGGAATTTTCTATGGTTGATTCACACTGAATATCCAATCATATTGAGTATATTTATATTTTTCACACAAAATTATGTCATCGATTAATCCTTAACCTAAGGATATGGTCTTTATAAGAGATATCATCTCAATTTACATTCCATTAAGAATTATTTGTTGTTATCCACCAATTAAATTATATATGGTGTATATAATATACTTTGACATATTATATAATGAATTACTTTATTCACATGATATTAAAATTTTCTTATTAAATATTATTCCTCAATTATTTGTATCCAAGCGTCTCTATTTTTGTTAAAAAACTCTTTAACTAAACTATCGTTTTAAATGTTTTAATGATTTATTCTTTTAAATATTTATCATTGATGTCCATGTTTTCAAAATGGGATTTATAATTTATTTATATGGAAATTAATGATTTCAAATGATAATTTTTTTAAAATCTTCATTATGGTATTCGACACTTTGATTCAAAAATATCTTTTTAAATGGTTTCGAAAAAGATTTGATAAAGCATAGTTTATTTCAATATATTGATTTAATATATTGGGATGTGTAAATGTTATCTTTCCTTTATACGTACATTATGTTTTATGATTATTTTATGGTTATTGGGCATGTTTTACATATATGGGTGGTTCTGTGAAAAACCTAGGGTGGGTGAGCCCGAGATAGCTTTCTAATGCATTGAGTAACATGATGTAGGTGAACACGATGTTTCTTCTAAGAGATTTAGGGAATATACTGTGATGGGTATTCCAAGTGTAACTCCCTTTGTAGCTGTGATAGCTACAATGTATGTTTGATATAGATGCCCTAAGTAACTTTTATGATTTATGATGTGTGTGTGTTATTCATAAATATTATAATTTTGTAAGGTATGTTATGATTGGAAAATATAGTTTCATTGATTAGTATTTATTGATGGGATAATGTTTTCCTACCTTATTTTATAAGACTTATTGAGATTTTTATGCTCATCCCATGTTTTTGAAATGTTTTCCACAAGACTTAAAGATGAATAGGGTAAAAGATGGGATCAAGGAAAAGTAATGCTATCTAAAATATAGAACTAGACATGTTTCTTTTTAAAAGTTTTTAATTTTATGAAAAAAATGGATATTGAGTAGTAGTGTCTACTTGTAATATTCAAGTTGTTATGTAATAGTTATGGCCCAATTCTCTACAACTCTAAACCTGAAAATATCCTCAATTTGAATTATTCATTTAATTGAATATTATGTAATGTTATAAGGTCGGGTCCTCATAGTTGGTATTAACGGTCGGTATAGACAAATTTAGGGATTATGAGTTTTCGATAGACACATGGTTAGTCCCTATGTCAATAATTTCAGTTAAATACTTGTTTTATAAATTTTTCAGATCAAGTAATGTTAGTTACAAATGGAAGAAAGAGGATCTCAAAATATGTTATTATCTATTCTTGATGTCAAGCTTGCAATAATTATTGCAAAGTCATGTTCAGATGATTGTGAAAATTTTTCTAGCATACAAATCACTTGCAAGCAGTTTTTTGAGATATCAAACAACTCCACCATACCTTGTTATCATCATGGATCATAGATTGTATTTAGAAAAATATTATTTTAACAGTATTCTCATATTTTCATGAAAGGTAAATATTACCAAGGAATTTTCAAATATTTTACCTTATCACAAGATTTTGAAGTATATAATGATTTTAAAAAAAAGTGCTGAAGAAGGAGAACCTTACACAACTATTCATATTTTATTTTACTATATAGTCTCTCAGGACATACCTATGGTATTTTAAAAGAAACATTAATTGAATGTTTCAACTCAAATTCGGTCCGACTATTTTATAGAAATCACGTTTTATTAGATTTTTTTAAATTATATGTCATACATGATGATTTTCCAAAACTATTTTTCTGTGAACACCCATATGACCCATGTTGTACAAGCTGTATTTGGATGGAGGAATAAAATGATTTTTAAGGATCTCTATATCATTTTTTCGATGCAAGGAACTTCTACCTAAGTGAACAAGATGATGACGAAACCAAATGGATGCCATGATCAAGTTATGATGTTATTAATTTTGGGGATCGTTTTATTTTATCATACGGTGGTGAAATAAGACTTAAAGAATTAATATCTTGAGATCATAATGAATTTCGATGAAAATTAGCGGTATAAGGAAACCATTGAGGTTAAAACATGTTAGGGTTATTTTTGAGTTTTATAAAAAGGAAAACCCGTAGGATGGGTGACAACCCGGCACATCCAGCAAGGCTATAGGAATTGAACCCACAACCAAAGGGCGACAAGGGTGCATCGCCTATCACTAGCCTACTTGAAGTCCCTGATTAGTATGACTTATCATTTTAGTAAAAAAAATTTATGGAACTAGAATAAGTTTATTTTTTGAAATTATGTTTTATAAAATGGATATAATTAGTATAGAAAAATGATTTAGTGATTAAGTGATAAATGTTGTTGTAGAAGACATTCTCTCTTTTGAGGAAACTCTATATGCCTATGGAAGATAGAATACTATGGATTTAAATTGTGTAATAATGGTTGAAATTTTAGTTTGTAAGAACTTCTATTTTTATTGTGGACATATGAAGATTTGGTTTATTTATTAAAATGATTAACCTATCATGGAGAATATGTGATTTGGTTAATTACTTTTCAATATGATATTTTATGTGTAACTGTTGTAATTTAGAGATAAATGTGATCGTGGAAGACTATGTAATCCTAATGAGATTTGGGTTTCAATATTAGTTTGGATCACTTTTGAAGAAATTTACGGAATGTTGTTTTTTTGAATGGTCTTTGTTGAACTTTGGGTTTTGTTTGAAAAATTTTAGAGATTAAGAGTGGTTTTTCTTTTTGTAAAAGATTATCCTTTTTTGGAATTATCTGATCTCGCAGTAACAATTTTAGTTTTAGTTGAATTGTAAAGACAAGGGAAATATATAGTTCTTCTTTTTCGGATTATGTGATTCTCAAGAAGATGAGTCTTGTGATTTTTATGTGAACAAGTATTTTTGAATGCTCCTTGTTTGGAGAAAAGATATGTTTTTGGTAGAAACTTATTAAAGGATGAAACTATACTTGAAGGTAATTATATTTCCTTATGTTCTTATTCTATGTGGTAAATGAATTCATCCAAATTCTGAAAAATAATGTAAACCTAAAATTTTATTGGTTTACATTTCTTACTGGGTAATGAAAGACTGTTTAAGACATCATAAGTTTGGGATTTTCTGGTGGTTAACTTTCTCTGAATCATGTTTTTTATCACTCTCCATTAAAACATGACCGTTTATTATCTCTTCCATATCCATGTTTTCCTACATGGAATCCTAGTATAGGTTATCTTAGGTGACCATTGTAATTTTCAGTCTTTCTTTTAAAGTGATAGTTTTGCTGACTCTTTTCTGATGTCGGACTTTTAATGAAGTTTCAAAGCCCGGTTTTAAAATTGTGAGGATACAACTCCCAAAAGGGGGGAAGGATGTAACATCCTAGGGAAATATAGTATAAGAAATATTTCATATTTATTAATATTTGTGAATGAAATATTAATTTTACTTTAAAGGGGTTTCTATGTTTGATAGTGTACCTGATACGTAACAATGGGTTTCTTTGAAATCTTATGTTGCACACTAATAATATAATATTATTATTATCAATGGTCATTAAATCCTAGCCATTGTATTGGAAGGAATGAAAATAACTAACTAAAATATTATTATATATGTTTGTTAAATGTATTTACATTTATCCAATAAAAGATATAGGCTTAAAATGTGAATGAATCTAATTTTAAGCATAATTTATATTAAAAGGACGATTTACCGCCTTTTAATGGAGAACCCTCTTTAAATATAATTTTGGTCACATTAATAAATTATATTTGACAAAATAATCCTTCTTTAGAGTGGGGACATCGAAATTTACTTTGTTTAAATTTTTGGAATTTTTCTGATAAAGTTCATTTTCTAATGAATAGTGCAAAATATTGTATTTTAATTCAAAACTAAGTTTCAATATAATTTATTTATATGGTTATAATATCATTTTAATTTGTTTAAAGTGTAATTAGAATATATTTATACCATTTAATCCAATGTTGTTCGTTGGAATTAATTTCACATTGAAATTAGACATAAACAAGTGTTAATCTTTGGATAATTATTGTCTCTTAAAAACACGCTATTTGTTTTAACAACGAGAATTAATTTTAAATTAATTAATATCACTTCTATATTTTAAATTTAGAAATATAGAAATCATTTTTGAATTCGGAATATCAAATAAATCTTAGGCTGAATTGTAGGTATTTTTCTGAAAAACCTTAATTTTTGATGAATAGTGAAAGCAACTAGTAGAAGTTAAAAAAACTGACATTTTCATTTAAATGAAATTTTACCACTTATGTGAATTAAATTTTGAAAATATGACATATATGGTTATTATCATGAAGTAATATTGTGATTCAATAAGATGAAAATAATTTTTGGTGAATAGTAAATTTTTACTTTTACTTACTGCGGTTAATGGTAAATAAGGTAATTCATGGTAAAAGGAATATTGTAATAATTAAAAATTACCTTAACACATGTTCTAAAATTATAGGATGAGTAATTTCCGACCATGGGCATATTTGGGTCTACTTTGGGACCCCATGGAGCCACTTAAGAAAGATAATGACACTTTAGATTAATTAATTTAATGTAAAGGTGAACATGTCATAAAAAATATTTTAGTATATTAATTTTTATATGGTGTTATATAAATTATATTTTCAACTATAAATATTCATTATAAAGCCGAAAATAGTTCATAAATCATGATATATTTTTTTAATTTTCAGACATCACATAAATTAAATTATTTTCGACATAATAATGATGTAGTATTTACTTTATTGATAAGAAATTTAAATAAATAAGATTATAAATATTAAAATAACATCCAAAACCTGTAAAATTCCTATTGGATGATATTACTTATACTATTAGTAATATTATCTTCAACTTTAATGATTTTTAGTTTTTTTTAACCTAATATCATTATATAATAAAATAATATTATCACACTTTCCTAAGAAGCCACTCCTCTCCCTTATAAAAGGAGGCCACTTCTAACCAATTCATCACACCTCTCAAGCATTTTGTCTCATCCAACCTCTACCCAATTAAGCTCCCTACATCCCTATCCTACTCCTACAAGCCTTACCTTAGGCATAAGGCACTTCAAGAAGTCCTTTGGTTCAAACCAAAGGGAGTTACCCAAATTAAAGGTAACTGTTTCTCTTAAATTGTTTTATTTTTTATTTTACTTCTCCAACCCTTAAACTCTTTTTATTCCTATATTTCATAACAAAACCAGTATCCTAAAAAAAACTATGATGTTGTTATGATAATGATTCGAACTATAATCATGCACACCTCCATCTAATGGGTGAAGAACATAATGTTTCTGTGGATGAAAATCTAACGCCTCACGAAACAATGATTGTTCTAATATCTCCAACCGCCTCTAACGGTGGCCATTATTATGGAACTATATTTATATATGATATATATTAGGTTTATGTTTTATTTATGCTTATTTATTTTTTCATTTATATAAATACTTTATGGTCTCCATAGTTGGTAAATACGATAATCTTATTAGAGGAAGTGCGGACTACCGCCCCCTCAAAGTGATATGACTCGTTAATGCCTTTTGTGGGACGTATAAAGGATGGAGTTAATAATATTGTATATGAAATTATAATGGAATTATAATATAAATATGTATAATTAGGTTTTTAATTCAATTATTAAAAGAAATAGAAATGGAAGTAGCATTCATGTGTACATGCGGCACACCATCTCCTTGAACGGTGCATTTCATTTCTTACCTCTAAATGTTATGTACTATTATAAATAAATGTATATACTGGATATATATGATATATATGATATCTAAATCATTAATATCATTATGACGATAATGGATATCTTACCACATGAACAACATGTAATTATAAGATGTTCATTTTTTTTACTCATGTACCAAATATCGACAAAACGACCGTTATTAACTTAAATGATTACATAATGCTTATAAAATAGTGATAAGTAATATAAAAGTAATAATAAACTTTAAAAGGTTCTTAATCAAGTATAAATTAACATTAATTTATTATTCATGAGATTAAAGAACGAACGGGTCAAGTCGGGCACAAGGTAAGGGATTTTCTTATATCATTTTTAATTCTGTGAGATTTCCATTGTTCGCCACATATTCATTGCATATGGTGTATTTTGAACTTAGATATGATATATATTATCATTATTCTCATTATATTCATGGTATTATGTGATTAATTTGGTGGTTATTAGCTTTTGGTTTTACGACTCGGTTGATTACAACGTGGTAAGGGGTTTTCATATTACTTTTAGTTCCCGTGAGATTTATGCAATATTAGCCACTATTTACTTTTGTGTTGTGTATGTAATGAACAAGATTGTATTCGTTGTATAATATAATTCAATATATAGGTATTTACATCTTCATTTTTTGACCCTTATTTCATGGGTTGTGTGTTTCGTAAGTTACCAAATCGGTAAGGGAACCTTTTAACCCAATTTCCATTCCTTGGGGTAATATTATTATTCTTGATTATGTCATGATATTATTATGTGGGGAATCACTATTTAATATTTTTTTAGTAATTTACACTCCCCTTTCTATGGATATACTTTTTATACACATAATCAATCCATTGATAAATTCTCAACTCATCGATATGAAATTGATATGAGTAATTTTAACTCAAACTCTATTAATTGAGTTAAACATCCTATTCATTGGTGTTGTTTTTAAAAGAATATGTGTGAATGTCCTCTGACTGATTTAAACTGAATATCCAATCATATTTAGTTTATTTATATTTGTCACACATAATTATGTCGTTGATTTATCCTTAACCTCAGGATACGGTCCTTATAATAGATTTCATCTCAATTTACATTCCATTGAGACTTCTTTGTTGTTATACACCAATTCCCTTTTATATAGTATATATAATGTACTTTGACAAATTATATCATAAATTCATTTATTCACATGATATTATAATTTTCTGATTAAATTTTATTCCTCAATTATTTGTAATCAAGTTTCTCTTTTTTTGTAAAAAAACTCTTTAACTAAAATATTGTTTAAAATGTTTTAAAGATTTAATCTTATAAATATTTCACATTAATGTCCATGTTTTCAAAATGGGTTTTAGGATTTATTTATATGTACATTAATGTTTACAAATGATAATTAATTTAAAATCTTTATTGTGGTATGAGACACTTTGATTCAAAAATCACTTTTTAAATGGTTTTAAAAATGATTTGATAAAGCATTGTTTATTTAAATATCATGATTTGATATATTGTAATGTTGAAATGTTACCTTTACTTTATAATTGTGTTATGTGTTATTCTTATGTTATGGTTATTGGGCATGGTTTACATATAAGGGTGGTTCCGTGAAAAACCTTGGGTGGGTGAGCCCGAGATAGCTTTCCAATGCATTGGGTAACGTGATGGTGGTAAACATGATGTTTATCCTAAGAGATTTAGGGAGTATACTGTGATGGGTATTCCAAGTGTAACTCCCTATGTAGCTGTGATATCTACAATGTAAGTTTGATATGGATGCCATAATTAGCCTTTATGATTTATGATTTGTGTGTATTATTCATAAATATTATGATTTCGTAAGGTATGTTATGATTGAAAAATATTGTTTCACTGATTAGTATTTATTGATGGGCTAATGTTTTCCTTCCTTATTTTATAACCCTTACTAAGCTTTTTATGTTCATCCCATGTTTTTGAAATTTTTTCCATGGGACTTAAAGATGAATAGGTTCAAGGATGGGATCAAGGAAAAGCCATGTAGTCTAAAATATGGAACTAGACATGTTACATTTTAAGACTTTTTATTTTATGAAAAAAATGGATACTGAGTAGTAGTGTCTACTTGTAATATTCAAGTAGTTATGTAATAGTAATTCCCGAATTCTCTAAAACTCTAAACCTGAAAAGATCCTCAATTTGAATTATTCATTTAGTTCAATATTAAGCAATGTTATATTGTCGGGTCCTTATAATAAGAATATGCGAATCATGTTTTGTTAGAAAATGAGAAATGAATAGTATTATATAATTGTTTTTGATTCATTCTCATGTACCTGGTATGATTGTGAGTTATTATTATACTTTCTTGTTGTGAATTTTAATTTCAGTTGCCCATGAACTAAATGGAAGAAGCAGTAAGAATTTTTGGTAAATATTAATTTTTTGAAATGATGAAAATTTTGGGATTTATGATATTTTTAGATATTTTTATTAAATGGGTTTTCATATTTGGTTTTGGGAATAGTTGAGGATGATGTGGTATGTGGAGTTTAATGATTATGGTTAGTATAATTATTCTTCTGATATATGTTATTATTAGTTTTTTTCCACTTTTTATTATTCATGTTGATTTATTGAACGTAGTAGTTGATATCATTAGAGTGGTGATCTTACAGAGTAGTTCCATGTTCTCAAACACAATAGTTTTTAAGTATTTTAATGATTGACCAACAACTTTTGTTGCTTTTGTTTGGGTATCTTGGAATGAATTTTGGGGATTTTAAAAAACTATTTTCTTTGAATATTGTTTTTTAATATTATTGATAGTTTGGTTCAATAAAATTATTTTATGTAATTGGAATTATATTGGTGTTAATTGGTGTTTTTTTATTATTCCTATGTATTTAAGAGGGAAATGTTATTCATATGCATGTTTTATACCCTCGGTACTAGTGTCCATCTAGACACCTAATTGCGGTGGGATTATGAGGGCCTCTTCCACTCAATAAATTCTAGTAGGGATGATTTTTGAATGATATATCCTTAAAAAAGGATAAAAACACAGATATTGGTCGATGTGTGAATTTAGAAATACACAACAATGGGGAGGTTTATTATGTTAATAAAACATAAAAAATTTATTTTCTATTGTTTATATAAAAACATTGAATGTACCCAATGATTACTAATCTAGCCTCCACTGGGAACTTTGTATGTACCACGTTATCATTATTGGGACACCAAAAATATGGATTCCCTCACATAAGTAACGCATCCACATAATTTTCCATAAAGTATGTGACATCATGACCCTAGGAACTTGATGGAGTGTATCTCAAAGATACAACTCTTGACCCAAGTCTGAATTCCCAAAAATGACCCATAATACCAATCTAACTCCTCTAAAAAATTTCTTTATGAAAATTAAATTGAATTCATATCCCTAAAACAACTTACTCATTACACATTTAACACATCATAAAAAACAAAACCTCAACACTAACAAAAACAGAACAAAAAATACCACAATATCTGGAAACCATGTGGGATTCATATTAAATGATAATCTCCTAAAAAATGGTTCTACCACATTAGGGAATGACAAAATTACATAATCCAATACTACTAATTATTCAATACCATGATGAACTATATTCCATATAATGAAACAATCCATTACGTAAACACATGAAATCAATCAATCATTTAAAAACACACCAATTCACTTTTAAAATAATCTACATTAAATTCATTCCCTAGTAAACCATGTATTTTTTAAAAATATACATACAAGAGTTTTCAAGTATTACATATAATTCCCTAGTATTGGTAATCAAATATTAGAAATGAAAATAAAATAATTATATCATTAAAAATAGAAGGTAATAATTAGAAAACACTTTCAAAATAATAATTTGAATTTAAAAACATAATTAAAAAATTTAAATTAATAGATAGTGACATTTTTAAGTGAAAATTTTTAAAACCTAAGATATACATCCCTTATAAAGGATATAAATAACTACCCACCAATGATAGAGAGAAAAAATGAACGTAATTATAGCTAAACTATCAATGTACCATAGATTGGGAGTGAACATAGATAAACACTATTAATATAATAATCCTCAAAATAATCTACCAAAGCGCTCGATGTTATGAAATATCTTTGATAACCCACATCTTTAATACACTTTATATCATGAGATATAATATAATGGTACATGTGATACAATACCAATAGATCATGAAGCCATGTGTGTTTGAGATATTAGGCACACAACACATCTAATTGATACATAGATAAAAAACATTATGGGAAATTTCTGTGTCATGCTCCCAAACCTCCATTTCGTTCTTAAAAGTATAGGGGATAACCTAGGGAAAACATAAGAATAGGGTGAGATATAAATCTAATTAATCAAATTAACAAATCATAGCATAATGTAAATAATCATAGGTAATACAAGATTAATATCAAGGTAATATTAGAGGGTCGAGAATAAAAATCATGAACAAAAATTAATGATATAACATGATAACATAAAGCCAACATGTGAATGTCGTGACAAAATTAAACACAATATTGAAAACGTAGGTCAATAATAACCACCAATTTATTATAAAATGGATGAAAATTTCCATAATTAGTGTGTTTTACTCTCTAATTCAATTTATCAAACCCCATGAGACTAAAACATTACCTATGGAATTAGAGCACTATCTGGGTCCACCCATAATTTTTATATCATTTACATGTATAAGTGTTCCATGTGAATCAAACAACAAAAATATTCTATTCATTTTTTAATCCCTTGGTTAGGTATTATGGGTTATATACATGGATTTACCTAATAAATAAATTATAGGTAAATTGAGGAGAATACTATTTATTGAAAAAAAAGATAGGTATTCACGAAAACAAATTTCTGGCATTGTAAAATCACATTTATATTTTGGAATGATATCGGGGGTACGTAAGGGTTTAGGGGGTGGGGATTATTGGGAGTGAGAGGGGTCTATAATCTCTTGTAAAACATAAGTGACATTATAGGAATGTGTAAAATCATATATTAATTTTAAAAATTAGAAAATAAAAATAATAATATAACGGAGGTTTATGAATAAATAGGATAATGAGAGGATCTATTACCGTAGGAGAATGATTCCAAAAATATTAAAAAAGATTATTAGGAGGGTGGGGAAACCCTGTGAGGTATCTAGAGATGGAGGGTATGATTAATTTATTGATCTAGTGGTTTTTCCTTAAGAGAAATTGGATTTTTGCTGGGTTTAAAAAGAAAAGATAGAAGAATTATGTAGTTGTTTACAAACACAGGTTTTGCAATATATATGATAAAGTAATTAAAACCACAAAGAGTACATGTTTGTACACATATTTTTATAAAAAATTGAAGTTGTTATAAATATTTTATATTTTGAAAGAAAATAACTTATTAAAATAATAATATTTTTGATGTGTAAGTGAGTCATGACTACAAAGAAATTATTTTAAAACCTTGAAATATAATTTTGTTTTTGGGGGATTCATTAAGGGTTTATAAAATTAGACCAATAACCTAAAAAATTATCTTTAAGAGGATATATAAATTTGGTCATGGATAAATTTAATAGAATATATTACATAACTATTGGGTCATTATGTTTTCATAATACACACTGTATATTTAGGCCAAATTTAATTTTGAGAAAAAAGTATTGTTATCTATAAAAATTATAAAAAAATAACTTCTGTATTATTTAAAGATGCATATTTCAAAAATAATATTAATTTTTCACAAATAATTCTGGATTTATTGTAATTTCAACTTTTAAATAAAAACCCACATTTATTGAAATGTACTTTTTTTTTACTGTAGTAGTTTTCTGACACTTATCAAATTATTTTTGACTTCATAAAATTATATTGTAATTTATATTAAATAAAAATTATTTAATAATAAACATTATTTAAAGAATTATTTATTTAAAAAATTAGTTAACTCATTATAATAGTCTCTTAATTGAAACTATACAATTCCTAAAAATAATGTTATTGTATCATTATATCATAATCTATTTTTCTAAAACTCGGTATCTAATCATTTTAAATGTAATATTTAAAATTCATAAATAAAAAATTTATATAATTAAAATAATATTTAAAAATTCTTACCATTATGATCTAGAAACATATATGCTTTTTACACCATCTGATTCCCTAATGGTATGGTGTGTTATAGATAGATTTTTCTTGTGGAGGTTCGACATATGTTGTCTGGGGAATGATTGATATGAGTCTGAACATATCATAAGAATGGAATCAATTATTCTTTAGTTATTTAAGATAGCTAGGTTTTTTATCATGTGTAAAACCTAGTGATGTTACATCCCTCCGAAGCTTCAATAAATTTTCCTTATATAATTTGACACTATATGTTGAGTCATCACTTCTTTCATCTATATTATTTGAAATTTATCATAACCATTAATATAATAATATCCATGGTCACTGTAAATCATATATATTAAAAATTCATATGATTCATAACAGTGATTTTAATTTGAACCACTTTATATCTTTTCAAAATAGATAAATAAGTACATGTGTTTTCTATTACTTATATACTATATAATTCATTTGCTAATTCAAAAATGGAATTTAATTTATACAGGTCTTTTCCATTACATTATTAACCAATTTATAAATTTCACTCTTGAATTTTTTATTTCACACACTAAAATCGATATGGATATTTTGGTTTCATCACCTCTCATGGTACCCTTGTTCCTTTCTCAAACCTATGGTACCCCCATATCCCTTTAACTAGGTGATTTTTATTGTTTCGTACAAATTTTTACCAATGATCCAAGATCATTACCGGTAATTACACATATAGAAAAATCTTTTTCCAATGGTAATACCTATTGACTAATTACATGTGATGGTTCTGTTATGTGTTTCTTCAAGAGGGATCCATGAAACACATTATTCATTTGAGATCAGTTGGGATGGAGTGCTAGTGAATTTTCCACAACTTCAATACAATCAAGAATCAACAGGGGTCTTATGTATCTATGACTATGATTTCCCTTAAAATGAAACCTCATGACACTATTCCAGGGATATATGAAGAGGAAAAAATTATCTGAGACCTGAAACACTAAGTATCATCAAAAATTATTTATATATATATATTTTATCTTATTTTTATGTATTTCATATTAAACTGATTGGTTCAAACCTTCTCTTTAATTTCGTAGGTAAAATTATATCCAATTATATTGCTCTCTCCAATATCATCCCATCAGATTAGATTCTAACACCTCTTCCTATATAAATTCTCATATGGTTCCATTTGAATTCTATAGTAGAAGTTGTTGTTATAGGATAACTCCCCTTGGGATGTTTCCAGTCCCAACATCCTTAGAAATACATTAAACACAATATTAGTATACCCTCAAAAGATAGAGTGGTTATTTCTGACTAACCATCTACTTGAGGGTGTTATGTAGTGGTAATTACTAGTTTTTTATGTCCTAAATATTGAAGTCTTATCCAAAACATTGTGGCAAACCACATATCTTGATTAAATAAAATAGTGAGCGGAACACCATATAGTAATACCAATTCACTTAAGTATATCATTTTTAGTTTTCAATGAGAGAAATCCTCCTTGATAGTAATGAAATATGATAACTTGGTAAGTTGATTTAATACCACATAGACGGAATTATTTTCTTTCAGTTTCAATGGGATTCATACATTGAAATTTATGGTTGTTTTTTCCCATTTCCATACTAGTATAGGAAGTGGTTTCACCATAACCTTAAACATGTATCTTTTTTTCATTGATATGTTCACACAATTAGAATTAAGATAAAAACTCTCTCATCTTTGTGTTCATGTTATCCCTCCAGATTTCATAAAATCTATATAAAAAATATTTCTTCTTAGTTGATTATAAAAGTATGATCCATGTGAATCATCTAAGAGAGGCAGAATTTTGTTCTATATTTGAAGGGAAACATATCTGAGTTCAAAATATTATAAATTCATTATAATAAATGGAATATATAATATTCACTATTTTTTTATAGAACCAGAACAGATTTCTAGGCCTCCTTAATCCTCTTAAGAGTTTATTATTGAGGAGTTATTTGAAAAAGGTTTGTTGATGATATATTTTTTTATTCCCATGTATATCCACTACATGTCCAAGAAGATTGGATCCCTTATAATCCTTATCATGGATAAGTATGAATAATTCTCTCTACATAGAGAATATATACTTTTTTCAACATCCTAGGATGGTAATGGATATAAAAATAATAATTTTTGATAAAAAGTGACTTACCTCATTTGCTCATATTAATCTTTTTTTGTGTGACTATATTCTTGGTGAATTTCTGATCCATATATATGTCACACTTCTCTGAGTAGAGAAAATTACACCAATTATTTAAGGAAATGATCATTGTAAAAAATTCTAGATAATGACATTGTTAGTTATTCTCAATGATATTAAGTTGGTGTGTGGAATAGGCTATCACATTTTCCACGTGACTGAGTATACAACCCAATCTATTTTGGGATTAATTGTTGTATATCACAAATCTATTCCACTGGTGGGTAATGTTATCATTTATTGAGTAATAATCCTTTTAAAAATTTATTGAAAACATTATTTTAATATTTCATTCTAGAAAAAATTTACCCATTTATATTTAACTTCGTTATTGGTCTTGAAAATACTAAAATGTTTCTCCCAATTTGATGATAATACCAAATTAATCTAAGGAAACTACAGACATCCAACATTGAATGTAGTTTATACCATAATTCAATTACCTCTATTTTAAAGGGATTATTGGTATCCCATTTGATGGTGGTAAATTTAACTACGAACATTACATTCTCTAATAATAAATTTCATTAAATGTACTTCACATCAAAATTTTCCTTCTACTAGGACCTCACTATAGTATTCAAATGTTCATCGTGTTCCTCTATTATTTGGAATTTAATGAGAATATATTCGATGAAGACAGAAAAATTGATTTGAGGAGATATGAAAAGCCTATTTTAATATTGTATATGCAAATTACTAGTGAATTAGTGATTCCAAATGGACTATATATAAAATCACAATTCCCATTACATATAGTAAAAGAAGATAGGTGGAATCCTCCTTCTTCACATTTATAAGATATCATCTAGACTAAAGATACACCTTAGATAAATAGTGGGAAACACATAGTAGATAAAACATGGAATAAATCAATAGAAGATGATATATATTCTTTATTATGACCATATCTAACTCATTATAAACAATGCAATGTGGGAATTGATCCATTACTCTAACCAATGAAGAAGATCGTTGTACCTCAGGGTGAATCCCTTGAATGTGTAAACAAATTTATCTATATTTTACTATAGTTGGTTCTTTGGATCATCAAGTTTATAAATATAAATTCAATACCGAGTCTTGGATATTGGTAAGGATTTTAGTAATATATCGATTAAAAATTAAACCTATTGGATAAGAGGAAGAACATCAAGTTCATTGGGAAACAAATATGTATATTCCCTCACAATGTCCATGTCTTTAAGGATGATATTTTCATTATTCTAGATTATTTTATCAAGATAAAATTTCTTTCGAGGTAATAATATACATTCATGAGATTTTAGCAGCAATGAATATTCATTGTCCATGTAATTTTATATAATCAGAGGGTGATTCAATGTTAATAAAGTGATTTCCTTCTCTCAACAACTTATATTGGAACTATATAAAAATAAAAATTAATGACAAAAATAGCTTAAAATCCCACAAATGAATTGTCATAGGGTTTTATAAACATCTATTCCCTAATATGGAAAGGGGATGGGTTATATACATGGGATTAAATAATGGGATCATTTTAAGTTTTCATTATTAGCTCAACATCAATGTTTTTAAGTGTTATTAAAATATTTCTACTAATCTTGAATTATATGATGGAATTCATAGATAAAAAAAGACCTAATATCTATTTTATTGAATGAATAACTTTCATACATATATCCACTATTTTTTTTGGATCCACCTCAAAATATTTGATGTAATATCATCTACATTGATTCCTTCTAGGTTATTGGAATTGATTGTCTTCAAAAGGCTATGGACGAGGGGATTGTCGTGGATAATATTTATATTCTATACAATTGAAACACTGTAGTTCTGGCAGAGGTTTTACTTTTGATTTAATTTCTTGCATTACAATGGTTATTTTACTATAAACAATTTCTAGCTAAATTCCCTTCATCCCTAGAATTAAATCGGATCCTTTTCCCATTTAGGAAATTTCTAGGATGCTTCATCTGACAATTTTGACAATTGCGATTTTAGAATTTCATTCCACCATTATATTTATCCATCATAAAAATTGAATAAAACTATATTCCGCACTTATTATTCTTGAAAAAACCTTATGATTAAATTATATCAATTTTAAATTTTAGGGAACAATGAAAAATTTATTCATTAATGTCAATGTCCAAAATGGATACAGATTTTGATAGACTCACCTTCAACCCACCAAATAAGTATCCAATTTTTCTTTTGACGGTAAAAAAAATCAATAAATGTTTCATGAAAGTATTTTAATATTTTCCTAATATTACATGAGGGAATCATCATCATTTTATATAAGGATAATGATGTTCCTATCCATTTTTGGTTTAAGAGTTTGAGTAATATATTTTTTGGCAAACATTTCTCTAAATTCATTCCACTTCATAACTTTTATCTACTTCATGGGAATCATATTTTTTACCTATATCCACCATTTAACACCATCTCCTTCCATATGATAAACTCATAACATATCCATCTCTTGATTGTATTATTAAAGGATGGATAATATCTTATCAATGGAGTTGATTCATTATTCTATGATCATGGGATTAAAATATCCTGTGAAATTTTGAGTTTAGTGTCACACTAAGGTATCAATTGGAACTGAAACATTCTTAGATACATTTTTTAATCTATACCTACTATTATTTCAATTCAAACCCTGATTAAATTGGGAATTAATAGTTATAAATTTCTAGATTCTAGATCCCATCTATATGGGAATCTCATTGGGAAAGTAATCACATTACCCCTCACATTGGATGTTGAATCAGTTATTGCTATTTCTAAAAATAGACTAGAAGAAAGTAAAAATTTAGTAATATAATTTTAGATTTACTAATCATATAAAAGGGAAACCATGAACATTAAAGGGATAACTCATAAATTAAATATATTCTTAAATATATGAACTTCTAGTCCTTGTTATAAGTTATACTTGATTTATATACTTAAGATCATTTGGGTATTTTTATACCTTATTAGTGATTCTTAATGTGATTTTGAATTTACCAAATCATATCCATAGGGAGTGTCAAATCATGTTTCCAACAAGGTTCATTTTCCTGTATTAATTAGTGATTTATTCACACTCAATTCACCCTTTTCTGGGTTATAACCCATATATACACCTATTACATATTCATATCCACTTGTTGTAACCTTATAGGGATGTAATTTTTTAGAATCCACTTAATCTATAATTTACCCAAATTAATGGATGATTTCCAATGTTTATCTTTATACATAATTCTTTTACAGTACTCTTCAAATTCCAATCCAAAAAGATAACTTGAATTTCATTTTATACTAACTATGAAAACCCATATCATTAATACACATTATATCATGATTTATTGTATAATTATACTTATATAAAAAACTAAAAATATCATGAATCCATGTGTATTTAGTATATTATATACATAGAACATAAACATTATACATGGATAAAATAACATTATTGAAATTTTATAAAGAATGTATAACATATTGGCCTCCAGCACCAGGTCTGGGTTTGTTTCTACATGACCTCATGTGCATCTCCCAAAACCCAAGAGGTTAAATCATGTCATGAGATCGATAAATAACAACATTAATATATAAATAAAATAAATAATCAGATTAATACATTTAGAAACTAAATAATAGCATACATGATATAAAAAAAGACTAAAAATTGATCCAGGGTATATGGTAATCCTTTGAAATAAAAATAGTAGTTGATTTTCCACTCAAAATCATCCTAAATCATCAGTATACTCTTGTTCTATATGACCTTCCATCCATCATAGATCCTATACCCTTCTCTATATTACTAGTCATTTTATCTATAAGAACACTAAAATTCCCATGTAGGGAGTGAGATTAAGATCAAGTAAGACACCACCAATGACACTTAACATAATTTCATAAAATATAAAATTGAATCCCATGAACATGAATAGGGTATAGATATAACAACAATATATTCCAAAACAACCAATAATATGTCGGGTCCTCGGGGTCTGTATCTCCCAGTTTCAGCACCACGCTGGAATAAACAATCTAGATTCTACTTAAATAATTCTCTATTTATAGAAATATACAATTTCAAATAAAAATACAACTTTATAGAAAAATAGAGTGTATTGATTGAAACTAAACAATTTCATGAAATATAGTTCGTGTTTCCCTGTATAAAAATATAATTTTTATCAAAATTATTATTTAATCATTAAAAATTTAACATTAATCAAGGATAAATATATTCATTATTTAATTTAAATAAAATAAAATAAATCATTTTTTCATGGTATAGATACATATCCCTTTATTAGAATAGTGAAATCTCTTAGGGTAAGGTGTGAGATAGAGATATATACATGGGGGGGTTCAACATAACTATTTTGGTCCATTATGTTGACGATGTTAAATATTTATGGTAAGTGGTTTCATTCATGATTTATTTATCAAATATTATATTTTTATTGATCAAGAAAAAAACCTAGTGATATGATCTCCCTCAGAGGGTCGAATAAAATTACTTCATTGGGTGCGATCAAGATGATCAAGGACATAACTTCTTTCATATGTATCAATTGGACTTTATAATAACTATAAATATAAAAATCTTAATGGTCACTATACAATGGAAATATTAAAAGTGGTTAGGATTCATAGAGGTATTATAAATTTGAAATACAATATAATTATTCAAAATACCAGAAGTAGTTATTGTGTTTTCTATAACAGCAACAATAAGTAAAGAATTTATTTATTCAAAAATATAATTTCATTTATAAAATTTTAGTCTGTTAGAATTGTTATATAATATTATCTATAACCATCATCTATGAATTTTGAGTCCTGCAACAAATAGAGTTCTCTTTGATACATTCAACAACTCAAGAGGAACGTTTAGTGTAACCATATAACATAGATAATTTGACATCTGCATTATCTACATGACACCTTATATGAAACCAAAGTGTTAATTACAAATGAATATTTTGTTTTTGTATCTAAGGACTCAAATAAAACTCAAAATGACATAAGCACTCGCCCTTACAATAAAGAAAAAAAATTGAAAATCAATTAACCAAACCATGAAATTATTTCCAAGTCTATGTACATTATCTCCTCCCCATGAGGTCACTTCAAACTACTTCAAACATACGAATTTTCATATATGATAAATAATATATTTCATTAATAAATCAAGAAACCCTCTCAATAAAAATAAGTCCATATAACCAAGCTTCATCCCACATCACCCTCAAGCCCCTTTTTAAAAAATAACACTTAAAAGGAAACTTGAAATTAAAGCAGGGAAACAAATAATATAAAAAACCTAAATAACCTTTATCTATTTTTTAGAATCAAAACATGGAGCTCTACTAAGAAACGTTTGTACTTCTTTCTTCAAAAACATTGATATTACTCAGCCACAATATTCTTTCTTTCTTTTCTCAACCCCAAAACACTAATGATGCTTCAAAATCCAATATTAATATCAATATAAAATATAGTAATCATTATTGTAAAAATTTTAAATTGCATCAAACATTATTTAAATTTTTAAATATCTCCCTGACAAAAACCACCACTTCTTTTACTGACCACTACTTTTCACCACTAACCCTTAATCACACAACATTTCTCCACTTTATAGCCACAATATAATCCCTTGCTTTACAAATCATTAAATCCATATTAAGAAATCATGATTTATATGTAATATAAACTTCTACACATTATTTATATCTTGAAAAATATTAAACAAATAAAAATTTATGATGCAAAATAAATAATAATCTTTTAAAAGCCAAAAAAACAAGAAATGAAATTATAAAATTATATAGAATTCAAAAATATTTTTTTTTGAAGAAAAAAATTACTCACCAAAATAAATTTAATGAAGCCCCATAATAAAAAAAAAATTCAAATAAAAAAATTCTTGTTAATAAAACAAGTAATAAAAGATATCATTTTCAAAAAAAATCATGTAAAATACTTGAGATAAATCAATATAAAAGTCATCAACAAACACATAATATTATCATTAACAATACCTGAATGTTTTTACAATATAATTACATTAGTTGAACATAAAATATATATTTAGATGAATAGAATAGTTCATTCCAAGATACCATATTTACACAAATCTTATTAACTCACTTATTTACATTACGAAATGATTTTAAATTTTCATGGTAAAATATAATAGGTGTAAATTAAATATGTAATATTTAATAATATTTAAAAACATTTTTACTTACTATCCTTCTAGTAAAGAATTAATAAACAAATATATACCAATATTTAAATTCATTTTGAAAAAATACTGAAAAAACATCAGCATATCGTGCTTAACTATTAAATCAAAAATAACACGAGTAACACAAAATTAAAACAATATGATTAAGAATTCCATGTATATTAGTATGATTTGATAAAAATTTGTATAAATATTCCTATACATTAAGAAATATAAATCATTCTATCTAAAAAAACAAAATTTGTATCAACCACATCAATACTTTAAAAATTAACTATTTCTAAAACCAATATCGATCATCATATTTTAAAGAATGATTTATTAGTAGGTTGAATAAAATATTATCAAAACCTCTATGTTTCTATTTATTATTTAAACATACATTAATAACATGTATTAGTTCTACCAGGTTTTAAACTTCTTAAATCATGGGTTTAACTTTACTCTTGGAATAGATGTTTTTAACCTGAAATTTAAATTCATAATTTATCATTATAAAACAACACATTTTATAATGTTCTATAAATGTACTGACATATAATTCCTCATCGATGTAAAAAATGATAAAAATAATATTTTTTTGTAAATACATCAAAAATCCATATTTTTTAATAATAAATGTTTTCCATTAATTATTTGAATTATAAAATTGTTCTATATTAAATTTAATATTTAATAGATTCCCTACATTAATAATATTTATTAAATATTATTTGTGAGTGAATCATTAAAAATTAATACAAATCATAAACTAGTACAATAAATCATTGAAATCTTAACTTTTATTCACATTTAAAACCAATGAAAATGATTCATAAAAATATACATATATGTTTTCACCAAAATCAATTCAAATTTATCTAAACATTCTAAATTGGGTATCAAGGTCCATATTTTTATTAGTCGGGCCCCACAAAATCATTTCTAGTTGCCTTGGAATTTATCACATGTTATTCATAAATGATACTATAATCCATAAAAACTAAAATAATATTTAATATTTCCCATCTACAAACACCATCCAAACATTTAACTAAATCCTTATTGACACATGTATAGTATCCCACCAAGACCACACCTCAGTCAATGATGTCGTCAATAGTGACCATGATGCTTATATAAAATAAGCCCACATTTGGAGACAATCACTAAGGGGGTAAGAGAACATCATGGGAGGAACTAACCATTTAATAATTTCAAAAATAAATGATAACTAATAGTCAACATTATGTTTTTATTATCTATGAAACACCCATTAACCAAATGTTAATTATATGAAAATATATACATCAAAAAATAAATAGAAAATTCCAAAAAACATTTTAGGACTATAAGAAATCCATGTGAATTTACACAATATATATTAATATTATATATATTTCCCTACCATACTAACCTATAAAAAATATAATTGTAAAAATTGTGTGTTTTGAATATAGGATAAATCAATAGGACCAAATTACAAATAACTAAAAATCCATTTTATATAGATATGAAGGTTTACAAATATTTAAAATAAAAAAAATAATGAAATGAATTTGATAATACATGTAACATTATAAAATCTTTTAATCCTCTCTATTCCAAAAACTTTTATATTCAGTATACAGCTGTTAAAATTCCTTTAATTGTAAATATAAAATACAAACCCCAAAAAAACACTACAAATAAAATCCTTGAGAATACTTTGAGCACCTAAAGCATAAATTAATGAGAGAGGAATTAAACATAATTACTAAACTATTAAAAAACAAAATTATTCATATTATAATCCTTAAAAAATCTAAAATCATGTGATTATATGTTTCATAGACCATGAAAAAATGTTAGTTAATGAATGATATCTTTTAAATACTAAAATCCACTTGTAAAAATAATTTAAAAGAAAGGGGCACTCAAATTTATCACCCATCTTTCATACCAAATCATAAGTCACTCTGACTCACTATTGAGTAGTAAGACATGGATGGAAACCCCCTTACTAAATTATCATAAATGGGAGAATGAAAAACAATATAACTAACCCACTGTATCCACCAGAACCCACATATATATTTTTGATTCCACATAAAGTATAACCACTTCTGTTGTCATAACTTTATACCAACCACATTTTCCTAGGATCCTTTACACATCAACATCACTAAAATTTAACTTAATATTATATAAATATACCAAACATTTAATTACATAATAATACATCCCTATAAAAAATTCCAGATCATCGATATGAAAAACAATGATAATAGTAACAAACAATAACATCACCCCAATATTTCTTTTTTAATTTAACATTTTTCAAAGAATATATTTCCAAAAAAACATGGAATACTGTAACACCTTTACCAACACATCATTATTCATGAAAAATTAAATTAAATATTCAAAATCCAAAATATAAAACAAGAATCCCATCTACTATAATCTATCATCAACAAAATAAAAGAATAAAAAATGAAAGGCATAATCTCATTTCTATTTTCCCCTTCATAATTATTGAAGGTTTCAATACCCCATTAATTTACAATGACATGGATAGAATAATTACATTTTTGTTCTAGTAAAAAAAAAATCAAAGAATTTCATACGTAATTACAAATAAAAAATAATAAAATAGATAATCAATGCATATCCTTATAGGCTCACTCTAACTCTTGGGAAAACCTGACTACATCTTAATAAATATAATATACCAAATTCATTATTTTTCTATTATCAATTCACCACATAACTCAACACATAATAATTAGATTTAATGAAATATGCGTGAAGAAAACCCCCTCGGAAACTAGGCCCACTATTAAACCCAACCACTCTATAGTGAAACCCTGAAAACACGTATAAGACAGTGACCACCACAATACTCAAATATTATATCACTCCATTTTCATGACCAAATAAATATATATATATTACCAAAATCATTCTAAACACCACTGAAAATTTTTAATTTTCAACATATAACCCCAATTAAAGGTTCCATCTATACTCATAAAATATGATGACAACTCCTATGTCCTCAAAGAAAACCTCATCCAATTACTCCAATAAAATATAAGTAAAAATTAATAAAAACAATGAAAATTCAGTTATGATAAATCATTATATGAAATAAAATATAACATAATTATAAATAGGAAAGATGAAATCATTGGGAGGAAAATACGACATGTTAATAAATTATATCTAATTTATATAGTAGAATAAGATTCTAGAAATTCAACACATTAAACAAGTCTTTGAATCTTCTCCTAGAAACCTCTATTCCTGATGATATATGATGATCTCATAAGAACATACTAAATCTCATTTTTTAAGGTATAAATAAAATATATTATATAATGTAAAAACCTAAATAATGTATTGACCGTCATGGAAAATCTTGGAGCCTCCATAGACCATTCATGGTAAAAAGGAACAAAAAATTTGATGTAATGTAACAACCTATGATTTGGATAAAAATATATTTTTGAATTAATTTGAACTTTTAGATATTTTTAATTTTACAAAATACTAAAAAATAGTTTATTTTATATTAAAAAGTATTTTTGGATTGTGTTGTATGCAAAAGAAATTAAATCATGCACTAAATACAATATGAATTTTATATTTGTCTACATGGAACACCAAGGTTTTCTGGAATTACACACAACAATGACATTCCTCGATGTCTTATGTAACACTCAAAAGTGAATCATAATATTGATATATTATTCAAAAAATATTTAACATAAACTAGACATTAAATAAATATTTATTAAACGGGTAGACTAGATTATGATAATATATGGTTTACAAAAATTTTAAATGAATTCATTGGTTATAAATGTATATGAAATTCAATTAAATGTAAAGGAAAATATTATTTTTATTTTTCCCACAAATATATTTTACTCTAATAAATTAAATTAATTAAAATTAGTGAGAGATATAAAAGTGATATATATATTATATATTCAATCAAATATTTTTGATATTAATACAATAGATTTGATTGGCTTAGTATAAAAATTAAGCCTATTAATGCATAAAATTATATATATTTATTATGGCATTTTACAGACTATTAATGGAGAAAAAAATTTTAAATCCAATTTTTGAAACTTTTATATATTATATATTTCAAACGAAACATCATATTTTAATTTGAAACACAAAACTAAGTTAGGTTAAATTTTTTCTAATTTTCTCTGACGTTTCATTTTTTAATAAATAGTGAGAAATACTGAAATTTAATTGAAAATGTTCCCTATAAATTATTTAAAATGATTGATTATATTTTAAATTATTTATAATGATTAATGGTATTATATTTTTATCAATTAATATAATATAGTTCATGTGACTTAATTTCATATTGAAAATGATTATAAAAACATAGTAAACTTTTGGAGTTTTTTTCATTAATACCCAGCATTGTCGTCCCACATATGGGATTAAATTAAAATTAATTTCTACCACTTCTGTGATTGGAATTTCAAAAAATAGATTCCTTATTTGGAATACGAATAATTTATAAATAATAATAAGGTAAAATTTGTTTTTTACCTAAAAGACTAGTGAATAAAATTAAAATTAATTTCATTGATTTACAAGAAAAACAATATTCTTCACAATGGAATAAACCTTAAAATTAAGGTACATAATGTAATATCACATGTTTTAAGATAGAAACACTACGTTCAATATTGTACATAATATGGTACACTAAGCTTAAAAAGTAACTAAATAGTATTATTTAAAATTTAGCATTATAACTTATCTGTTGGAAAGGTGAGAAAGAATAATATAAAATGAATTATTAAAATATCGATTTAATATGTTTATATAATGATTTATTGGTTACCAAATTTATATGAAATGAAAATAAAATCTAATTGAATATAAAGGATGTGTTTTTAGGAAAACCTATTTGAATGAGGATAATTACGTTTATAAAATCATATCACTTTTTTGGAATATATTAAAAAATATAAACTCAATGTGTTGTTTTAAATTTATATTATATGTTTTCTATACAATATATAAGAACAAAATCAATTTTAATCATAAAAGATGTATTTTTCATAAAAGGGATATTTACTGCCTTTTGAGGGTGAAACCATTTTAAATCTAGTTTTTGATACTTTTATAATTTCTATTTGAAAAAATAAACTTCTTATTTTTAAAAATTATATCAAAATTTACATTTGTTGAATGTTTGGTATTTTTTTGATAAATTTCATATTTTAATGAATTGTGAAAAATGCTGCATTTTAATTCTAAACTTCTTTTTCATCTAAATTTTGTATAAATTTAGATTTTCCACTTAATTGGTTTTATAGTTTAATTGGATTAATGTTTTAATAATTTAATACAATTTTATTCATTACAAATAATTTCACATTGAAATTTGATATAAACACATGTTAATCTTATGGTGTTTTTTACTTTAAAAAACCTATTTTTTGTTTTGACAACAAAAATTAATTTTAAATTAATTACTATACGTTCTGTTTTATTAATTTGAAAAAAAGGATTATATATTTGGAATTATAAGGTCCATATTTTGTAAATAGGTCCCTTTTATTTTTAGACATTGTGAATTGAAACTTTTGAAATTATTTCTATTTACCACGGTTAAAATGAAAATTAGGTTAATACGAGTAAAAATTATATAATAAAAATATAAAACTACCCTAACACGTGTCATAATCTTATTGGATAACATAATGTCCACCAAAACAACACTTGGGACGAAAATTTGCCATTTTTAATCCACATGGGTGTGATTATGACACTTATAACTTTTAATTTAAAGTTAAGGAAAATATGTTATAAACATAAATCATCTTAGTAATTTTATTTAATATGGGTTTATGTAAATTATATCATTGAGTATAAATTTTCATTATAAATGTAAAAATATTTCCTAAAAAATTTTATTTTAATTTTAATCTTTAGACATCAAATAAATAAATTTAAGTATGACACAATGGTGATGTAGTGATTACTTCATTAATAAAATATTCAAATAAATGATATTATAAATTTTAAAATAAATATTATTCTAAATATTTGATTCCATACACAGATAATTTGGAAGGAAATGACATTTTAGTATTGAGTTAAGATATTTTTTTCGAATGAATCAAGTTTTTATGAATTTTTAAAAAATGTCAAATATGAATAGTGTCGAAATTGAAAAACTTGATAACATAGAATTCAAAATAGTTTATTAAATATTATAAATTTCATAAAAATATAAAATTATGCCAAATGTTTAGGATAATTCCTAATATTTCATAAATTATAGTTTTTTTTCTATTTGACTAGTTATGTTAATTACATAAACACACAGAGTGTTTATAATAAGTAAGAATGGTACGATTAAAAAATGGTTAAATACGGGTTAAACCAAAAAGATAAAGATTAAAAAATATTCAAAACTACTCCAATTTTAATATTATAATATTAAAACGACCCAAAAATTATCTTATAATTTAAATAAATGAGTTTGGAACCATTATAAACCAAAAAACAATTTATAATAAATAAATATTTTAAGACTTTGCTAAAGTGCCCTTCATCTCTCTGATAAAAGGGAACTTATACTTCTTTTTTTCACACATAAAATGCATTTTTTTTTAAAAATATCATTCTAAAACACTTTTTAGAATCCCTCCCCATATTATTAAACCCTTAGTTTTGGCAGAGCACACTTTTTAAGGGTGTTATGGTTTTCTTCAATGGTGATCAACCGAAGAAGAGGTATCATTCTCTTTAAGTGTTTATATTTTATTTCTTCTTCCACATACTTCAAATCTCATCCAAACATGATGATAAAATAACTCCAATATCCTCAAAATACTAAGACGTTATTATAAAAATATCATCACTTAATTCCATCTCTACTTTGATAAATTGGAAAAGAATTAATCATTCTGTCCTATGTGTGAACTATCATATCCACCAACCAATATAATTATTTTTCCATTACTATCTCTCATGACTGGTTATAATAATTTAATTAATGTTAATATGTGATATTTATGAAACAATAATCATTATAAAATAAAAATATATAAATTATGTTCTTACTTCCATGTGCATAAATATAATATTGTCGTTCGTGCGTACATGTGAACTATTACCTCCAAAAAGCGATGTGACTCATTTTGATTCATTGTGTAACTTGTATGATATATATAAGTACATTTAAATTATTATAATTATTTTAATAATATAATTATTATTCTAGAAAGCTAAAATTATAATTAAAATTTTTCCATAATGATCAATGAAAAATGGAAATGTTCTCATGCGTACTTACGACCTACGGTCTCCATGATTATAACGTTGTTCATTTTTCATAACCATAATTAATGGTTTTATTTAATAAGTAATATTAATGTAAAAAAGTGATTAATATATGGTGAATTATATTCTGTATATTATGGAATTATGACCACATGGAAAAATTACATCATGCCATTTTCATTTTTGACTCAAGTACCGAATATCGACAAAATGTCCAACATAAACTCAGAAAATTAACTATTTTATATAACATGGTAAAAATTGATATAATGGGAATATAAAACATGAATAATGTTATGAGTAAATTATAAATTAATCTAATTATATTATACATAATGATAAATAACTAACAAGACAAGTCGGACTCAAGGTACGAGAAATCTAAACTCAATCAAGATTCATTGAGTTAAATATTCTTGTCATTGGTTTTTCTTTTCCAATAATAAGTGTGAATGACCTCTGATTTATTTACACTAAATATAAAAATATATTGGTTGTATTTATATTTTTGAAAATAAATTATTTCATTGATTTATACTAAATCTAATAATACAATAATTTTAATGGATTTCGTCTCAATCTCATTTCATTGAGGCATATCTAGATATTATGCACTTTTATTATTCTATATGGCGTATATAAAAACATTTCGGAATGTTATTTCATGAATTAGTATATTATAATTATATTCAAAGTTTTATTCAATGTTATTCCTTAATTATTTTTATTCAATTATTTCTCAAGTGGTAATGGACTCTTTAACTAAAACATCATTTAAAATGATTTAAAGATTTATTCTTCTAAATCAAACTATTTCATGTATATGTTTTCAAAATGGTTTTTATGAATTTATTTATATGGAAATGAATGTATTAAAATGTTAATTTATTTCAAAATATTAAAATTTGTGTTGGAAACATTAATTCAAATGTATATTTATTAAATATTTTAAATTGTTTTGGAAGTGGATTGAATATTTCTATATCATGAAATTATTTCTTGTGATGGAAAATGAAATTTTATGAGTAAAATGTTTAAAATTGAAACCATTTATGTGTCATGATTATATAATGGTACATGGACATTTGATGAATGGTTACTCGATAAACCAAATATGGGTGGTTACATGATAAACCAAAGATAGGTGGTTCCATGATAAACTGAAGACGGGTGGTTACGTTATAACCTCTAATGCATTGGGTACGGTAGTAGGCCATACGACTATTCTATTTAGTGATATATATGGAAGGGGACCCTATTGTTATTCCATTTATGTGTGATTATGTCCCAAGTTAACTTTATATGTTATATGTTATGTTCAATGAGTTTTATGGTAATCTTGGGGAAAAAGTGTAAACAATGAACTTATATGAAGTGAAGTATATTTTACTACATATTAAAAGTGAAAAGTATTACATTATGATAACATTTCATGGTTCTCATGTTTTGTCTAGGATAATTTTTATTCTTCTTTGTGTATCCCTTAATGAGATTTTTATGTTTATTCCATGTTTTGAAATATTTTTCAATGGTTTTAAAAAAATATAGTCAAGGATGGGATCAATGAAAACTTATGATTTAAAATGAAAAGAAACCACATTTATTTTTAAAAGTTTTTGTTCTACGGAATTAATTGATACCATTAGAAGTTTCCACATTGTATTTATATGGTTTTTTATGTATGAGTTATGGCCTAATTCTCTAAAAGTATAAACTTGAAAAGATACTCAATGGGATTTTTTGACTCATCTTAAGATTTTGTAATTTTTAAGGTCTTGTTTATATAGTTGGTATCATAGGACTGTTTAAACAACTTTTAGATTACAATGGTATCTTAAGAGTAAGGGATATAATCATGGGTTTATAATTTTATGGTTGATCATAATTTCAATGTCTTAGAAACCCATTTTGAGGATCTATGATCTGAAATATTAAGGTGACTAATGGTATTTTTTGAGACAATCCCCTTGGATGAAATTATGGGTTAATAGTTTTTAGGATGAAAAATGCAAGGTATGAAATAACATATGTGATTATTTTTGATTTCTTCATAATTTTTTTTTAATATCACAAAAATTTTATTATTTTAGAAAAAGGAAAACCCACAGGATGGGTGACAACCCATCTCATCAGGCAAGTCCATAGAGAACGACCACCTTATCCAAAGGGCAATAAGGGTGTATTTCCTACCACTGGAGTACGTGAAGTACATGGTTAGTATGACTTATTATTTTTAGTTAAATGATTTTATGAATTAATAATAGGTTTATTTTGGAGAAATATATGTTATCAAATATATAAATACGAGATTGGAAAATGTTTTTGGGATTATGTGATAAATGAAATGTTGGAAGTGATTAACCTATATTAGAGAAAATTTATATGGTTAATTAAATTTTTTATGAGACATTAAGAGTGTTTGATATTATTTGGAGATAAATGTTATTGTATATATTGGAAGACTATGTTATCAAATCTTTCTAATTTTTTGGTTTCATTTGTAGTTTTGATTATTTTAAGGAATTTTCTGGACAATTATTGATCAAACGGTCTTTGTTGACTTGGATATTACTATTGAATTTTGGATATTTAAAAGTAGTTTCTCTTCATACAGTGGTTTATTAGTTTAGGGAATTATCTAAATTTATCCTAACCTTTTTTTGTTTTTTTTTTGTATTTCATGATATGAGTAATAAATCATTAATCTTTTGCAGAATATTTGATTAACTAGATGTTGATTCTAGTGAATTATTTGTGATTAAGTCATCTTGAATACTCATCAATTGGAGAAAAGATGATTTTGTTGTATAAATTTATTAAAGGATGATACTATACTTTACAAGTAAGTAATTTTCTTTCTGTTCTTAGTCAATCTCACAAATAAATTCCTCAAATAAAGGAAAAGGATATGATGACAAAAACAAGTTATATTTTCTAATCCTACAGTGCAATAAAATATCATTTAACCAATCACAAGATTTTGTTTTTTTGATTGTTAATTTTATCTTGAGAAATATTTCTATCACTCTTCATCATAACAAGATAGTTAGTTTTTATTCCATTTCCATGACTTTTTACATGGGATCCATGAATGTATTCTCTAGGGTGACATTTGTACTTCTCTTTCATTCTTTTAACTTGGTAGTTTTATTAACCCTTTTCTTGATGTGGGTTTGCAGATAAAGGTATTTTGAAAATATACAACACTAGTTACTGACACCAAATTAAAATTTCTAGTATAAAATTTATTAAACGGGAATGCTGTAACATCCTGAGTTTTAAGAAAGAAACATTATATTCCGAAACATATATGATATTCTACATCGAGCTTAAACAAACAAATAAATTATATTACTTAATTATTACCAATATAACATAGACATTTGAATGGAGATAATGAATAGTATTAATTGAATTATGAATATATGTTTTACAAATTTTTATATAATAATTCATTGGTAAACTAATTTATTAGAAATGGTAAGAAAAACCAATTTAATATAAAGGATGTCTTTTTATGAAAAACTATTTAATTGATAATAATTTTTATTATAAAATCATATGACTTTTATTGTATGATATTAATGAAATATAAACTCAATTTGATGTTTAAAATTCATATTATATGTTTTCAAGGAAATATATAATTTCAATATCAATTTTATGCATAAAAGATGTATTTTTTCAAAAAAAAAAAGGAATTTTTAACACCTTTTGATGGCGGACCCATATTAATTCTAGTTTTTGAAAATTTTATATGTTCTATTGAACAAAATAAAATTTGTTTTTGGAATATGGATATCAAAATTTACTTTGGTTGAAATTTTGTAATTTTTCGAATAAAAGTCATATTTTAATTAATATTGAAAACTTTTGTATTTTAACTCACAAATGTCTTTTTGTATATTTTTATATAGCCAAATTGTTCTATTAATTGTCTTTAAAATGTAATTGGGTTGTGTTTTTATCATTAAATCAGATTATTTTCATTGGAATTAATATCACATTGATATTTTATATAAACACATGCCAATATTCTCATGCTTTTTACCTTTTAAAACCCAGTTTTCTCATTTCGACAATGTGAATTACTATTAAATTAACTTATGAAAGTTATATGATTCTAATTTGATAAAATGGATTAAATATTTGGAATCAGAATATCCAAGTATTTTAAATATTTCCCATTAATTTTTGGACATTATGAATAGTAACTTTAGTAATTATTTTTATTTACCACAGCTAAAGGGTAACTTATGTAAATAAGCATAAAAATCATATTATAATAATATAAAGCTACCCTAACTCATGAAATAAACCTATTGGATGCCATATTGATGACAAAGATATCCATTTGGAGAAATATGTGTCATTTGAAATCCACTTGGGTGTGATTATGACACCTATAACTTTTAAATAAATTTAAATAGAAATATGTAATTAACATGAATCTTAATATTAAAACAATTCTAATATGGTTTTATATAAATGATATCTTAATCAATAAATATTTATTGGAAATTTAAAATGATTTCCAATATCAGGGTATTTTATTTATAATTTTAATAAATTATATATATAAATTTAATTACGACATAATGGTGATGCGTTGAATACTTCATTAAGAAATGAATAAAATAAATGATATCATAAATGTTAAAATAATTATTATTTGAAATATTTGGTTCCATAAATTAATTTTATGGATGACTATGACATGTTAGAGTTTAGTTAATAATTTTTTTTCAAAAGAATCATGTTTTTATGTATTTTTAAAAACATTCAAGTATGAATAGTGTAAAAATTGATATAAATTATAAGAAAAAATATAAAATAGTTTATTAAATGTAATAAAATTTATAAAAACCTAATTTTCAACCAAATAGATACAATAAATACTAATATGTGGTAAATGAAAATTATGTTGGCTTTTGGACTTTTATGGTCATTATAGTAGCACACAATATGTAAATAATATGTTATCATAGTAAGATTTAAAAAGGTAAAATATGAGTTAAACCAAAAAAATAAGTATTAATAAATATTCAAAACCTACATAATATTAATTTTATAATTTAGATACTACCCCACATCATTGAATAGTTTAAATAAATTATTATTCAACCATTTAAAGCATAAAATAAATTTATAATTAATTAATATTTCAAGACGTTCCTAAAGTGCCTCTCATCTCTTTTATAAATGGGAACTTCTACTTCAATTTTATTCGCACATCAAATGTCTATTGGATCAAAAAATATTTGTCCAGACCACTTCCAAGAATCCCTAACCACATTCATAATACCATATATTAGGCATAACACCTTTCTTATAAATTTTAAGGTGTTATTCAATGGTGATCAACCGATGAAGATGTATCATTTTCTTTAAGTGTTTCTATTTTATTTCTTCTTCCACTTAATTTAAATATAATCCAACCATGATGAAATAATAAATCCAGTATCCTTATATATATATGTATATATATGTTATTATGTTAATATCATCACCAAAATCTATCTCTACTTCCATTAAATCAGGATGGAATTAATCATTCATGTGTGCGTGTGAACTATCCCGTCCATGAACAGATCTAATTTATATTCCATAATCGCGTCTCATTAAAATTTATAATAATTTAATTAATGTTCACATGTGATATTCATGATTCATTAATCATTATAAAATAATAACATTTCAATTATGTTCTTCCTTCCATGTGCATAAAAATGATAACTTCATTCGTATGTACGTGTCAACTATTACCTCCACGAAGCTGTGTGACTCATTTTGATTCATTTTATAAATTGTATGATATATATAAGTATATAAAAATGATTATTTTGATTTTAATAATATAATTATCACTATAAAATGATGAAATTATAATTACCTTATTTCCAAAATTAACAAGAAAAATGGATATGTTACTCTTACGTAATACGAACAACCGTATCCATGACTATAATGTTGTTCATTTCACATAACCATTATTAGTGATTTAATTTAAAAATTATAACGAATGTATAATATTCATGAATATATCATTATTACTATTCTGGAGATGATTATCTTATGACCACATGGAAAAATTACATCATGAAATGTTCATTTTCGACATAGGTATTAAATTCTGAAAAAAAGTCTGAAATGAACTCAGTGAATTAAATAATTTATATAACATGGTAAAAAGTGATATAAATGAAATAGAAAAACTGAAAATGTTTCTGAAGAAAGTATAAATTAACCTATGTTTATTATTTAGGAAGATTAAAAATTAACAAGTCAAGTTATACTCAATGTAAAAGAAATCTTAACTCAATATCCATTCATTGAGATAAATATCCATATTATTGGTTTTTTGGTATTCAATGAATATGTGTGAATGACCAATGATTTTTTACACTAAATATCCGCTTATATTGGGTGTGTTTATATTTTTCACAAATAATTATTTAATTTATTTATCTTTAATCTAATGATACTATCTTTGTAAAGGATTTTATCTCAATCTCTTTTCAATGAGGCATATATTGACGTTATGAAAATTTATTATCCAATAAGGTTTATATAAAACCCATTTGATGTTATGTATCAACCTTTTCAAAATAATATTATGAATTTATTTATATGGACATGAATGTTCTAAAATATTGATTTTAATCAAATTTTTTAAAGTGGTATGGGAGACTTTTATTGAAAAATTCTCTTTATCAAATTTTTTAAATGGTTTTGGAAATATATTGGGTTTTTAAATATCTTGAAATTAGTTCTTGTCTGTGAAAATGAACTTTTATGATTAAAATGTTGAAAATTGCAATCATTTATGGGTTATGATTATATAATAGTGCATGGAAATTTCACAGGTGGTTACATGATAAAACAATGATGGGTAGTTACGTGATAAACCAAAGATAGGTGGTTACATGATAAACCAAAGAAGGGTGGTTCTGTTATAAACCAAGGATGGGTGGTTACGTTATAACATTCAATGCATTGGGTTTGGAAGTTGGCTATATTGATATTCCATTTAGTGATATGTGTAGAAGTAGACCATTTGGTTACTCCATTTTTGTATGATTATGTCCTGAGTTACCATTATATGTTATATGTTACATTCAATGGGTATTTTGGTAACACTCTGATTTCAAAAAAAAGGGAACCGCTGAACTTATATCTAGTTACGGGTATTTTAATACTTGATATAGGTGAAAAGTATTACATTTTGAAAATTTATTCAGGGTTTTCAAGTTTTAACAAGGATAACAGCTTCCCTTCATTGTGTATCCCTTACTGAGGTTTTTATTCTCATCCTATGTTTTGAAATGTTTCTCATAGGTTTTAAAGTAGAATAGAGTTGTATATGGGTTCAAAGAAATGATAAGATTATTATGAAATGAAACCATGTTTATTTTTAAATGTTTTTGTTTTATGGAAGAAATGGATAGTGTTATAAGTTTCCACATTGTATTTATTTGGTTTTGTTATGTATGATTTATGGCCTAATTCTATAAAACTCTAAACTTGAAAATATCCTCAATTCTAATTCTTGAAAAATCTCAAGATTAAGTAGTGTTTAAAGTCGGGGAATTAAAAAAAATTACCTAAAAACATGTTTGAAATCCATTAAATGGTAATATTTCAGACAAAACACATCCATTATAATGTTTGGTTTTTTCTAGGTGACTTTTTGTAGGTACGAAACCGGGGTACACATAATATGATTTCAAAAAATTCTGTGTGTTTCCCCAACCATCCCTTTAAAAGGCCACCACATGTCATACTTCATCAAAAGTCTCAAAACTCTTGCGTTGTACCAATATATGCACAATAGACATTCCAACATCCTTTCATTCCTCCATTAACCCTCCCTTTGGGAATAAATCAATCTAAGGAAGCACTTTTTTGAAATCCAAACGGAGTTACCCAAAAAAGAGGTAACATCCCTGATCAAGCTCAGATATTTTATTTTCCATTATCCAATCCCTCAAATATTCTTATATCATGAATGTATAAAAAATTATTCTAAATATAATTGGATTTTTTTTATTCAATGTTTTTAACTAAACATACAAGCACTTCCATCCAATGGGTAATGAACATATTGTTTATGTGTATGGCGAACTAACCCCTCATTAAATGATAATTGTATCTTTTTCATTTACTGCACATAATGGTTAATATTATGGTATCAACAATATTTATATATGATATTTATAATTCGTTTATTCTTCTGTAATTTTTATTTATTACATACCTTTATTATTACAATCTTATTTTAATATGATAATTTTGTTTGAGGAAGTGTGGACTATCGCCCCCTCAATGAAATGTGATTTTTTCACACACTACATAGAATGTATTAAGTATATTTTTAGTGAAATTATTTTATATATTTGAAATGATAACTATATTTAATTATATTATATATATATATATATATTACTTTATTCCATTCATCCCATCTGAAAATAAAACTGAAACAGCATTCATGCGCACCTATGGCCTACCATCTCTATGAATAGTGCATACCATTTCATACGTATATACTCTATAGATTATTATAATACACATATACTTAATATATATTATATTTATATCATTTTATAAATTATTTAAATCTTTTTATATGTATAAGGACCAAAGATATAACAATTTAAGACACAAACGAAAAACAAAGGGAATATTGTCTGAAGCATAACCATAACATGAAATTGCTAACAAGAGGGTAATATAATGTCCAAATGAAACCATATATATCATTAGATATAATAATATATCTCTAAAAAATATTTATAAAAACATACATTTATTCTATTGGAGGTTTCAATGAGTACAATGAGATTCAAGACATTAGGGAAGGGGATTTCATATCACATTTTATTTATGTGAGATAAATGCCTTATTTACCACTTAATGGTTTTTGTGGTGTATATACTACCCATGAATGGTTTATATTCCAAGTATATTAAATTTTATGGGTATTTAAATACCCATTTTTTGATATTTTTCTCATGGGGTATAATTTTGAAAATATTCCAAATCAGTAAGATAGTCTTGTCTCAATTTTCCTTCTTTGAGACTTATTTTTTATGCAACTACATTATATTTTGGATGTTTTTTGACATATTATATCATTAATATCCTTATTTTAATGATATTTTAAGATTAATGTAATTTAATTTTCTTACAAGGAGATTATGATCCCATGTTACCTTTTGGTAAGAGTTTGTAAGAACAATCACATCGTATATCAGGATTGTTCAGGGTTGTGATTCCATTGATGTAATATTAATATCCTTATCTCAAAAAAATTCATGATATTTATTCTCATCAATTGATTCACGATATATTCATGTATTACTACCATTTTTTCACTTTTTTTATTTAATATAACTAATAAAAGGATTTTAATAAAGTCTGAATTTACCCCTTTATTCAGTTAAAAAAGTTTTTCCTTCAAAATCATGTTTTCTAAAAGTTTTCCAAAAATATATACAATTACAATAAATTTTTAAAATAAATTTTTTCTCATGTTATAACATTAAAAAATGGGTTCCAAAAAGAAATCATTATGTCATTTTCTAGTTGATGAAAATTTGTAATCATTTTAATGTGAAAACAATTTTATGCATGTATAGATTCACCCATTATCATGAATGTCATTAAATTGAATATTCCTTTACAATATTAAAAAGTTTGTTTGTTAAAGATATTTATTTCTTAATATTATGGATTTTTTTTAAAAATCATGGAAAATGATTACAAAATGTTTTCGAGATTATTTTATTTGTTTTAAAGGAAAATGGTTTTCAAAACATTTTCAAGATCTATTTGTATGTTTTCAAAGAAAAAAATTTCCAAAACGTTTTCAAAGATTTATTTTTATGTTGTCAATTATATTTTCAATAAAAATGGTTTCAAGGGGTTTTATGTTTTCAATAACCTTTTTCAAAGAATAAATGACATTTTCTCTTAAAATATTTTTCACAGATATTTCATTTTTATTTTCCATATAAGATGACATCTATTAATGTTACTCATTACATTGTGGGAAATTATTCAAATGTTTCATTCATATTCCTTATTTCGATGATCTATATTTTGACCGAATGATATTTATAAAACTTATTCCACTTCATTGAGTTTATGATTATGAAGCCTTATTTTTTCATGCGGTAGGTTTTGATGAAATGATTATGAAACCTATATTTTCAATAGGTTATGATATAATCACATGTTTAAAAAACCAATTTAGTTTCATGGGATTATGGTATGATGTCTATAAAACCCATCTATTTTATGGGTCCTAATATGATCAATGTTTTATTATATTCTAGTACATGTATAAATTATTTTATTATGAGATTGTTGGGAATTATATCTCCATCCAATGAAATGGGATGAGATTTATATATCATGAGAAAATGATGTTAATCTAGTAGATGGGATAGATCTAATATGTCATAATGGGGAAACCTGATCCCTTAAAAATAAATGACTATGATTGGGTATGGTGATGTGTCATTCATAGTAGGTATTCTCACCATGAATTTAGGGGATAGGAAAACCCAGAACAGTATTGGAATATGGGAAAACATGACCCCTATATAAAAGGAGTATTCCAGGGGATGTTGGTGTGTCATGCCTAGTAGGTGTGGTTCCCATGAAGTTCCTTGATAATTTCTCTCATCTTGTATTGTATTATAGGGAATGATATCACATGTTTATGTATGCCACAATTCCATGTCTTATTCTTATGGTATGATGTTATAACATATCTTCATTATTTCATTATAATTCATGTCTTTTGAACTAAAAAGATTTATACAATGATTAATGTTTTTAATCTTATGACATGAATGGTATTATCTTATAGTGTTATGATAACATTCTCATTCCCATATTCTCAGGTTTATGCTTACATGTCTCCCTTGTATACCCTTACTGAGCATGAGCTCACCCATTTTTAATGTTTCCTTCCCCAGGTTATGAACATATGTATTATATATGATGTGTCTAAGAAGGTTGTATGTTATGAAAAACTGAGTATGAGATAATGTATCTTCCTTATGTACTAATGTTTATATTTCCATGTTTCATGAGGCACTAGAATAATATGGTCATAGGAAATATGTTTTTTTAATGTTTTAAGTATTCTGAAAAAGTAAATTTCTATCTATGTTTGTTAAAAATGTGTTGTTATAGTTGGTATGAGAAAAAAGCTTTAATTAACATTTTTAAACTATGATGATAAAAATTTAGTGATATTTCTATGTATATATCAAAGGATATGTCTATGAATGTCTCTAAGGATAAGTATAAGGATGAGTTAACATTTAAGAATATTTACATGAATTTTAGAAAAGGATAGATTGAAAGGATTAAAAGAAATAAATCCATGTCTGGATACTACAAGTAGATGTGGATCTAGCATAATTATACCTAGGGATAACAACTCTTATGTCATATGTCGGTCCTGACTCGGTGTAACTTGATACATGACAATGATCCTTATTGCACACTTGGGTTGACACTCCCGGTGGACATTCCTTGGGAATTAAAAAAATATTTATGAACCATCATAGACTATTTAAATAGATTATGACTAGGAATAAATAATAAAAGCCTAGGGTTTCATAAAATAAATAAATACGTGTCATTATTTAGACATCATATAAGTAATTATTTTCCATTATTAGGTTTTTTCCACTATGGTTTTGTGTATCACAATATGATTTCTTGCATTAGTAAATGGAGGGAACACGAAAGAACTTTGTTAATGATGAATGTGAAATATAATTTTTCATAGAGTGGTCAAATGGGAAGATCACATGAGTAAAGGATGTTGTGATCTTGCATAACCGGTTTTCACAGAACATGACTAACAACTTGTATATCAACCAACTCTCATACTCTCCAAAGAAGAGAATGATGGGTTTCACTAATTTTTCAGGTGATGGAGACCATGGAGGAAATATGATATAGTTTTCTTTTTTCGGTAATGTGGAAATAGTTACCGAAATGATTTTCTATGAGGAACAAGAAAGTGTTTTGATTGTGGAAAAGAATGACCCTAACTAGGTGACAACAAGAGGGAAATGAAGAGTTTGGTTAATGAAATGGAGGAGAATATTGACATCCTTATGTTATAATTGAAGGAAATATATTTTATGTGTGAAATGAATTGAAATTATGAAAGTTAATTGTAACAACCCAAAATTTTGAATAAATCTTGTTTCCTAATTTTATGTGTTATTTTATTTTGTTTTTTATACTGAACAAAAATCATTAATTTGATAACATGAGTATAATTAAAATGAGACCATTGGGTTTTGATTGTTATATGACCATTGGTCAATATGACCCCTGGAAAATAAACGGTTTGATTATTGTAGAGACCCGAAGCTTGACGTACATGGACTTTACATTACTTTTGCGGAATACTTAGTACATAACAAAAAAATACACACACAAGGATCGTAATAGTTTAGTGTCTTTGGAAACTCGGAACGTAATCTTCTAATCGTGGTGAAAGATCTCCAATATCTCCCATAAAGATCTTCCCTTTTTTTATACCTAAAACCTTTCTTTATATCCTGGGGAAAAGAAAACATAAAAGGGTGAGATCAAATTCTCAGTAAGGGTAAACAAAAGAAATATAAATCTCATCGTATACACAAGCACATAACTTTTGGAAATCTTAACCGGCAAAAGAGATCATAATTTAATAACATGGGATAAATCATGGCAGTGAAAAGTAATCACAATAATCATAACTTAAAACATGAAACTTTGTGGCATACACACATAGTCATAGAGAATCATTTATTGTTAGTCAAGACTCATTGCCAAGACTATCTTAGAGGACAAAGTCCCTTTCTGAACCGAGTCACCCTCGTTTCAGTCCTGTTTCACTAAACCGGTATAACCTACCGTTCCAGCCCTATCTATCTGATGAGATATAAAATCCTTACCCAATCCGTTGGAGGGAGATATAGGTCCCACCCATCTCATAATGATACCATTCTTATGTGTTCCACAAAATCATAAATCTTACATCATTGCATAAACCATGTAATACAAATGGGAATCTTAAACATCATGACATCATAAAACAATTCATATAAGATAAAGGAATTCGTAAAAATAATTCCATCACAACATAATCAAATCCATGTAATAATAGGGATAAAAACAGAACCCTTTATTATCTTAGATGGAAAATAATTTTGATAAAACACTTGAACTCCATTCTTGAGGAAAATATCCTTTCTTCTTCAAAAACATTTTTCCTTTCTTAACATGTCATACAACTTTAAACTAAAAGAAGTTGATAAACTTGAAAACTTGTAAATGATGCTTCTTATAAATAATGTTTTAAAAATCCATTCATGCCGTATAAGTTAAAAAAAATATTCTTCATACTTTTGTCGGAAAAGTAAAAAAAGTACCTCGTACGAAAAACGACAAAAGATTCCTTTCATATATTTTACTAAAAACTCACCGAAGGGTAAAATTGGATATAAACTATTTTAGAAGGATATAAATATTAAATATTGAGGAAACATGGATGTGGATGATAAAATACACCCCAGTAAATACAAAGTAAAAACAATCTCGGATAAAAGTGAGATTGTGATATTTCCCTTACCTTAGGTCCGACTTGCTTTGTAAGTGTCCGAACCTCCTGTATAATGATTTAAATCATGTTATTGACTTATTCCAGAATCATATTCATTGTTATTATATCATATATGGTCCACTTATGACTTTATATTACCCGTTCTTTTGTAAATTCATGTTAAAGTAGCGTTTTGGGTAAAATCGTCTCATTTGTCGTTCGTGTTTTTAACTTGTAATTATTAATATGATTACTTGGATCATGATTACTTATATCCAGAATGTAAAACATGATTTATAAATAATATATATTCATAATATATATATATATATATATATATAATATATCGATAAATGGAATGAAATACACCGTTCATGGAGACGGTAGTCCGTACGTACGCATGAACGTTGTTTTCGTTTCCTTATTGAAGTGAATGGAATTAAGTAGATGACATACATATAAATTTACATAAATCCAGTATAATTATTATGTCATATATTTCATTAGTACTTATTATATATACTTTATAATCATTCATGAATGGTTAATCATTGAGAATGAATCTCATCGCGTCGTGGAGACGGTATTCCGTACGTACGCACGAGCGACGATATTGTTCCCATGATCGTGGAATTGTATTTAAGTATATTTATACTATTTTAGTATCAATATAACTTTATAATAATCATATATAGTTACTGATTACACCATTATACCCATCCTTGAAAGGTGATGGTGGAAAATAGAGTACACCACGGCGTGGAGACGGTATTCCGTACGTACGCACGCGCGGTGATTTCATTTTTCCGTAGGATGGATAGAAGGTGAATTAGGGTTATTTCATATTTATAATAACATATCAGTATGTAGGTAATACTAATGTTATTACTTTATCATGAAACAACTAAAGAAGAAGAAGTTGAAGAAGAATGAAATTGAAAAGATCGGTAATGGATATTACCTCTTCTTTGAAACGCCTCTTTGAATCCTCCACTTAGGGAACTAAGATTGGTCTTTGAAGAAGACCAGGACCTCTAGAATTATTCTAGGTAAGTGGAGAAGGGATTTTGGCAGGGGTTGGCCTAGCTTGAGTGCTCAAATTGGTGTGAGGAGGAGGGGGAGGAGGTGCCCTTTTATAAGGGAGGAGAGGGGCACCTTAGGAATAACTCAAAATATTATTTTATATTAAAGTAAAAATCGGTTTATAATGGTTCCAAAGGGTCTTATTTAGAATGTAAAGTGGGGATGGGTCGAAATACTATCAACCAATAAGATTTAGACAAGCTTAGGTTATTATTTTAACCTTATCAATTAGATTTAACTCTAAGTTAAATAATTTAACTTTTATCGTGACTTTTTGTTTTCTTACACTATATGGTTAATACACTTACTATAACATGCCAAACGAACCCCAAGTTGTTTATTATTAATATATATATCCTTATCTAAGTCATTTGGCCGAACCTAAGATTTTTAAGAATAAAATAACAATTAATAATATAATATTTGATTTAAAAACTATTTTGTGTCAATTTTGACACTATTTGATATATGATATTTGTGAAAGTCATAACAGAATTATATGTTCGAACAAAGTTGATTAAATCAACAATAATATATCATAGTAACCTAGAAAATTAGTGGAATTCATAAAAAGTCTCAAATTACATTTATTTGAGCATTTATAACATCAATTATGTTAACATTTCCTTAAAAGGGTAATTACTGTACCATCGTTGTGTCATAAATAAATTAATTTATTTAAAGTCTAAAAATTATAAATAAAATATAATTATGTAGGAAATCGTTTTATCTTTCTAATGAATATTTATAGTCGAATTTATCTTATGTATATCCAAAAATTTAAAATGTTTTAGTTATTAAACTTTGATTTTAACTATTTTAACTATTCATTAAATAAAAGAATATTAAATGTTATACTCTAATCCAAGTGGACCTAAATGGTCATATTATATTCATAAGGTTGTTTTTGGTCGAATTAAACTTATCCAATAGAATTAGGACATGTGTTAGGGTAATAGTAATATCATATTTACCCTTAGTTACCCTATTTACTATTAACCGTGGTAAAAAAAAGTAAAAAGTTACTATTCACCAAAAATAATTTTCATCTCATTGAACCATATTTTAGTCCTCGATATTAACCGTGTCTGTAAGATTTTCGAAATTCCATTCACAGAAGCGGTAAAATTAAGTTTTATGCAAAATTCAGTTTTTAACCTACCACTTAGTGGTTTCACTATTCATCAAAAATTGAAAGTTTTCAGAAAAGTACCAAAATTTCACCCTAGGCTATAATTGATATTCCAAATTCAAAAATTATTTCTATTTTACAAAATTCCCAAAATATAAGTTGCATTAATTAATTTTATATTTAATTTCCGCTGTCACAACAAATAGCGTGTTTTTAAGAGATAATAACTATCAAAAGATTGACACTTGTTTATAACTGGTTTAAATGTGAAATTACATCCAATGTTCAACATTGTATTAAATTGTAAAAATATATTCTAAATATACTTTAAAACCAATCAAATTTATAATTTATCACTATTAATTATTTCTATTAAAAAGGTTGTTTTTAATTAAAATTTAGTAATTTTCACTATTCATCAGAATATGAAAGTTATCCGAAAAGTACCAAAATTTCACCTTAGGCTAAATTCGATACTCCGAATCCATAAATGAAGTCCATTTTGAAAAATAAAATTTACAAAATTTCAAAAAGTGGTTATTACTATTCATAACGGCTAGTTTTAATAATATCTTAATAGCATATCGTTGTTTAGCGAAACTTGGTGTTGCGTACAACACACACTATCGTGGAAGGTCGCGATTGCGTGTAATTCAAGCCAGGCCAGAGATGTGTGTTGTGAAATCTCCTTTTGGTGTAGCGTATAACACAAGACATTAATGAAATTAAAAATAATATTTTTCATAAAATCTCGGGGTGTTACATTCTACCCCCCTTAAAATAAATTTCGCCCTCGAAATTCGTCGGGGTTATAAATGGTTTACTATTCGAAAGTTTCTTTAATCGAAACCCACATCATAAAAAAGAATACCAAAACCAATATTTAAAAACAAAAGTATGAAACGTTAAAGTTACCCAAATAAACTAATCACTAGGTTTCCACATAGGTGAAAATATAGATATGGAAGAGAAATCTAACCATCATGTTCTGATGGAGAGTGGTAGAGAACATGGCTATGGAAAAGCTAGCAATCACAAATCCATAAATTTGTGAAGATATAAGGTACCATCTGATTAATCAGATATAAGAGCACTAGGACAACATTTTTGGTTTTCAAGATCACTTCCCTAAAGTTGATGAAATTGGAATTAGAAGAAATACTTTCGTGATTTTGGTATAGTCTCACTGTTTGTCATTCTTTGGACAATTTGTACTTCATCTCTTAAAGAAATGAAGTTGAATTTTTCATTTGTGATGTGTTAGCAGATCATGTGATATAATGATGGGTCATTCCATCTATCTTAAAAGGTTAGAAAAGTTATCAAAAAATACAAAAGTCCATCTATAGTGAGATTAATGATATATGGTTCCTAAAATGAACTTATACTTCATATATCATACTTCTTAATATAATAAAACTAGTTTCTACTAAACAGGGACTTTCTGTAGGCCAGTGGTAGGCGATAAAGGCCAGTCGCACTTCGGTTGTGGGTTCGATTCCCACATCCTTGTCCGACGCGATGGGTTGTCACCCGTCCTACAAGTTGTCCTTTTTCTAATGCTATATTACTATAACATCCCATCAATAATATCGAAAAACGTTTTATCCTAACTTATTCCCAACATAATCCATTCTAATCTTTAGGCTTTTCTAAAATACTTCAGTCCAAGCTCATAGTATAAAGAAAATGATTACTTGAAATTTCACAGAATAATCACGTGAATGCCATCATTTATCCCCCATATATCATAAGATATATCTTGTTGGTAAAATTATAAACATGTGAATACCTTAATCATGTATTCTCTTGAATAATTAATACCCATTGAACCTTAGTGAAAACATGAATGCAGTTAAAAGTTAACACTTTCCACATACCAAAATCCTCAAAATTCTATATACTCAAACCATGATATCACTTAGTCCTTATATCAATCACGAGCTCATGAATACAATCAAACATCTCATTATCTTCTTATCCCTTCATTATGCTCATATCATCTGTTTACAAAAATGTCTCAATCACTTTTCATGGTTACCGGTACCATAAAATTATTGAAAACCACAATAGACCAAAACATAAATATTCCAATATTCCACAATACTATATACAACATTATTTTGGAATCCCATTACATAAACACTTAATCATTCCACCACATCGTTGTCATATTCAACATCGCCAATAGTGATCGCATGTGACTTCCCTTTGTCCTTTGCCTTAAGTGGTTGCTCATGTTTATCATCACTAACCCTTGGATTAGGGCATTTATTAGCATAATGTCCCATCTCCTTGCACTTGAAACATTGAAGTGTTGGTGGTGCGTTCTCTGCAGTCTTTTCTTTATTCTCATCATTAGAAACACTTTTCCCATTACTTCGACACTCAGCTTCTCGATGACCGTCTTTTCCACACTTAAAACATTTTCTAGTCCCTTTAAGACAATCTCCACCATGCTTCTTTCCACACTTTTTGCATAAGGAAACATTCATATTCTTTTCACCATTATTCTAAGATTTATCCTTGAACTCCATCTTTCGTTTCTTGTCAAAACCATGAGATGGATATGTAACACCAACTTCCATTTCTACCTTGATAGCACAACACACAATTTCTTCATAGCCACTTAAGTCTCTTATAGCCAATGCCCTTCGAAGAATTAGTTTTAAGCCACTGAAAAATCGATCAACTTTACTTTCAGGTTGGATGATAATGCCAGATGTGTACCTTGCAAGTCTTGAAAAATTCGCTTCGTATATACCAACAGATTCATCAACCTTCTGCTTCAGCTCAAGAAACTCCTTTTCCATCTTTGTTCAAAGAATACGAGGGAAATACTTACTGAAAAACAAGTTCTTGAACTCGTCCCATTCCATGGACTCAATTTCATCTCTTGGCCTCGTATTCTTGATAAGATTCCACCATTGATCAGCTTCACCTTCCAAACGATATACTGCTAAGATGACTTTATCATGTTCAGAACATTAAAGAACTGAAAATATCTTTTCAGTGGTACTGATCCATTGTTCAGCGACAAGTGGATCGGAAGACCCACTAAAAGAAGGTAGACGTTGCCTCGTGAAGGACTCAATAGAATATTGTTCCCTTCTCTGGTCATTTGGAAGTCCAGAATGATTCATAGCTTGTGTAAGTATAGCAATAATCTTTTTCACTCCATCTCCCATAACATTTGCTTGTTCAGGAGGACAATCATTGAATTTTCCATTGCATTGATCAACACGATTCCTTTGGGTTCTAGCCATCGTCTAAAACCCAAAAAGAATAGTGTGAGAGGCAAAAATCATGCTAAGGAAAACAACATTATAAAGGGGGAGTATCCTCAATATCTAACTTCTTAGGTTAAATTCTAAGATCGTTTCCGTAGTTACAGGACTGTATCCTATACGTATACTTATCCTTAGGGACATCCCTAGACAAACCTTATAAATATCTCTAGGGATCTCACTAAAGTTCTCGCATCCTAGTGTCCAAAGGATGACAAAACCTTTCCTCTGATACCAACTGTAGAGACCCGAAGCTTGACATACATGGAATTTACATTACTTTTGCGGAATACTTAGTACATAACAAAAAAATACACACACAAGGATCGTAATAGTTTAGTGTCTTTGGAAACTCGGAACGTAATCTTCTAATCATGGTGAAAGATCTCCAATATCTCCCATAAAGATCTTCCCTTTTTTTACCTAAAACCTTTCATTATATCCTGGGGAAAAGAAAACATAAAAGGGTGAGCTCAAATGCTCAGCAAGGGTAAACAAAAGAAATATAAATCTCATCGTATACACAAGCACATAAATTTTGGAAATCTTAACCTGCAAAAGAGATCCTAATTTCATAACATGGGATAAATCATGGCAGTGAAATGTAATCACAATAATCATAACTTAAAACATCAAACTTTTTGGCATACACACATAATCATAGAGAATCATTTCTTGTTAGTCAAGACTCATTGCCAAGACTATCTTAGTAGACAAATTCCCTTTCTGAACCGAGTCACCCTCGTTTCAGTCCTGTTTCACTGAACCGGTATAACCTACCGTTCCAGCCCTGTCTATCTCATGAGATATAAAATCTTTACCCAATGAATTGGTGGGAGATATAGGTCCCACCCATCTCATAATGATACCATTCTTATGAGTGCCAAAAAATCATAAATCATACATCATTGCATAACCCATGTAATACAAATGGGAATCTTAAACACCATGGCATAATAAAACAATTCATATAAGATAAAGGAATTCATAAAAATAATTACATCACAACATAATCAAATCCATGTAATAATAGGGATAAAAACAGTACCCTTTATTATCTTAGATGGAAAATAATTTTGATAAAACACTTGAACTCCATTCTTGAGGAAAATATCCTTTCTTCTTCAAAAACATTTTTCCTTTCTTAACATGTCATACAACATTAAACTAAAAGAAGGTGATAAACGTGAAAACTTGTAAAGGATTCTTCTTAGAAATAATGTTATAAAAATCCATTCATGCCGTATATGTTAAAAAAAATATTCTTCGTACTTTTGTCAGAAAAGTCAAAAAAGTACCTCGTACGAAAAACGACAAAAGATTCCTTTCATATCTTTTACTAAAAACTCACCGAAGGGTAAAATTGGATATAAACTATTTTAGAAGGATATAAATATTAAATATTGAGGAACCATGGATGTGGATGATAAAATACACCCCAGTAAATACAAAGTAAAAACAATCTCGGATAAAAGTGAGATTGTGATATTACCCTTACCTTAGGTCCGTATTGCTTTGTAAGTGTCCGAACCTCCTGTATAATGATTTAAATCATGTTATTGACTTATTCCAGAATCATATTCATTGTTATTATATCATATATGGTCCACTTATGACTTTATATTACCCGTTCTTTTGTAAATTCATGTTAAAGTAGCGTTTTGGGTAAAATCGTCTCATTTGTCGTTCGTGTTTTTAACATGTAATTATTAATATGATTACATGGATCATGATTACTTATATCCAGAATGTAAAAAATTATTTATATATAATATATATTCAGAATATATATATATATATAATATATCGATAAATGGAATGAAATACACCGTTCATGGAGACGGTAGTCCGTACGTACGCATGAACGCTGTTTTCGTTTCCTTATTGAAGTGAATGGAATTAAGTAGATGACATACATATAAATTTACATAAATCCAGTATCATTATTATGTCATATATTTCATTATTACTTATTATATATACTTTATAATCATTCATGAATGGTTAATCATTGAGAATGAATCTCATCGCGTCGTGGAGACGGTATTCCGTACGTACGCACGAGCGACGATATTGTTCCCATGATCGTGGAATTGTATTTAAGTGTATTTATACTATTTCAGTATCAATATTACTTTATAATAATCATATATAGTTACTCATTACACCATTATACCCATCCTTGTAAGGTGATGGTGGAAAATAAAGTACACCACGGCGTGGAGACGGTATTCCGTACGTACGCACGCGCGGTGATTTCATTTTTCCGTAGGATGGATAGAAGGTGAATTAGAGTTGTTTCATATTTAAAATAACATATCAGTATGTAAGTAATACTGATGTTATTACTTTATCATGAAACAACTAAAGAAGAAGAAGTTGAAGAAGAAAGAAATTGAAAAGATCAGTAATGGATATTACCTCTTCTTTGAAACGCCTCTTTGAATCCTCCACTTAGGGAACTAAGATTGGTCTTTGAATAAGACCAGGACCTCTAGGATTATTCTAGGAAAGTGTAGAATGGATTTTGGCAGGGGTTGGCCGAGCTTGAGTGCTCAAATTGGTGTGAGGAGGAGGGGGAGGAGGTGCCCTTTTATAAGGGAAGATAGGGGCACCTTAGGAATACCTCAAAATATTATTTTATATTAAAGTCAAAATCGGTTTATAATGGTTCCAAATGGTCTTATTTAGAAGGTAAAGTGGGTATGGGTAGAAATCCTATCATCCAATAAGATTTAGACAAGTTTAGGTTATTATTTTAACCTTATCAATTAGATTTAACTCTAAGTTAAATAATTTAACTTTTACCGTGACTTTTTGTTTTCTTACACTATATGGTTAATAAACTTACTATAACATGCCAAACGAACCCCAAGTAGTTTATTATTAATATATATATCCTTATCTAAGTCATTTTCCCGATCCTTATATTTTTAGGAATAAAATAACAATTAATAATATAATATTTGATTTAAAAACTATTTTGTGTCAATTTTGACACTATTTGATATATGATTTTTGTGAAAGTCATAACAGAATTATATTTTCGAACCAAGTTGATTAAATCAACACTAATATATCATAGTAACCTAGAAAATTAGTTTAAGTCATAAAAAGTCTAAAATTACATTTATTTGAGCATTTATAACATCAATTATGTTAACATTTCCTTAAAAGGGTAATTACTGCATCATCGTTGTGTCATAAATAAATTAATTTATTTAAAGTCTAAAAATTATAAATAAAATACCATTATGTAGGAAATCTTTTTATCTTTCTAATGAATATTTATAGTCGAATTTATCTTATGTATAACCCCATATTAAAAATGTTTTAGTTATTAAACTTTGATTTTAACTATTTTAACTATTCATTAAATAAAATAATATTAAATGTCATAATCTAATCCAAGTAGACCTAAATGGTCATATTATATTCATAAGGTTGTTTTTGGTCGAATTACACTTATCCAATAGAATTAGGACATGTGTTAGGGTAATAGTAATATCATATTTACCCTTAGTTACCCTATTTAGTATTAACCGTGGTAAAAAAAGTAAAAAGTTACTATTCACCAAAAATTATTTTCATCTCATTGAACCAAATTTTAGTCCTTGATATTAACCGTGTCTGTCGGATTTTTGAAATTCCATTAACAGAAGCGGTAAAATTAAGTTTTATGCAAAATTCAGTTTTTAACCTACCACTTAGTGGTTTCACTATTCATCAAAAATTGAAAGTTTTCAGAAAAGTACCAAAATTTCACCCTAGGATATAATTGATATTCTGAATTCAAAAATGATTTCTATTTTACAAAATTCCCATCATATAAGTTTCATTAATTAATTTTATAATTAATTTCCACTGTCACAACAAATAGCGTGTTTTTAAGAGATAATAACTATCAAAAGATTGACACTTGTTTATAACTGGTTTAAATGTGAAATTACATCCAATGTCAAACATTGTATTAAATTGTAAAAAAATATTCTAAATATACTTTAAAACCACTCAAATTAATAATTTATCACTATTAATTATTTCGATTAAAAAAGTTGTTTTTAATTAAAATTTAGCAATTTTCACCATTCATCAGAATATGAAAGTTATCCGAAAAGTACCAAAATTTCACCTTAGGCTAAATTCGATACTCCGAATCCATAAATGAAGTCCATTTTGAAAAATAAAATTTACAAAATTTCAAAAAGTGGTTATTACTATTCATAATGGCTAGTTTTAATAATATCTTAATAGCATATCGTTGTTTAGCGAAACTTGGTGTTGCGTACAACACACGCTATCGTGGAAGGTCGCGATTGCGTGTAATTCAAGCCAGGTCAGAGATGTGTGTTGTGAAATCTCCTTTTGGTGTAGCGTATAACACAAGACATTAATGAAATTAAATAGAATATTTTTCATAAAATCTCGGGGTGTTACAATTATTGTCTCTAAATACAAGTAATCTTGGTTAATTATTATAGAAAGAAGATTCGATGGCCTCACCCAGTAGTCTTGGACCGATCGAAGCCCATCTAACAGAACTTGGGAAGGAGGTAGAACCACTTGGCTTTGCTCTGGACCAAACCCAAGCCGAACTTCATCGTGTGAAGCTAGAACGGAATCGCCTTTGCGAGAAGTTCAAACTGATAGAAATTACTACTCCTGTGATGTTAGCTGAGCCTCCCTCAGATTCACTCACCTTAGCACACCTTACACTTAGGTTGTAACGACCCAAAGTTTCATTAATGGAAAATGCCTCTTGATCCAGTTAAATGTTCGTTTATGGAAAACATTTTTATAAGATGTCAAATTCTTTGGATTTATGTTAATATTTGTGACCATTACTTTTATAGCCGTTGAATAGTGATCACATGAGTAGTATAAATATATGGCTTTAACGAACCCAATTTTACTCAGACAAAGGAAGCGATGTCCTCATCTAGTAGAATTTCCCCATACGAAGCCCATTTGTCGGATCTCAGAAAAGTGGTGGCGTCTTTGGGCTTCGCCCTTGACCAAGCCCAAGCTGAGCTTCATTATGTCAAGCTCGAACATGATCATCTACGAGAAAAGTGGAAGTTGATAGAGATTACCACTTGAGCGATGTTATCCGAGCTGCCCCAAGAGTCTGTCACCATCGCACACCTTACCCTTAGGTTTTATGCGGCTATTTTAAGGGGTTATGTAAAAAATAAGTAGTACCATGTTCATGTACATTATTTTTTTATATAATAATGAATATAATTTCTAGTCATTTTTGATACATTGTAAATAGTTTTTAAAGTACAAATGGTATTTTTTTGGTTATTATTTAATTAAGAATTATATTTTATTAAATTAAGGGATTTTTGAATTAAATAATATTTTAATAAAATATTATTATTAATATTAAATTAATTTTTATTAAATATAAATGATCTTATAATTTTATGAATGTAATTAAATTTTTTATTAAGGTTTGAAATCCATTTCTCTCAAAACCCGTGAATTTTTTATAAATATCAGTTTTTATTTTAAAAGTAAAAATTCAAATATTTAGAAGATTATTTAGATATAATAAATATTATTTTTGGAATCAGAACATCTAAATTATCCAACGGTGAATTTTTCATAATTTTCTGAGATAATCAAATATTTGGGTAAAAAATTAAATACCGTTTAAATATATAATGTGTTTTATGACATCATAATGACCCAATGGTGATGTAATAAAATACCATAATCCTTATGTTCGGACAATATAGGTTTTATCATTAAAATAATGAGGTTTTGGGTTTGTTTGACTTACTTTTCAAAGCATTAATGAACCCTCAAGACTTATTCAACACTTTGCCTTTTTAAATTAATTTCCATGGGAGTGTGACTCACCTCCACATAAGCAAACCTATTTTTTTAATAAGTTCGGACCTTGGACTTGTAAAATATTGTTTTCCTCTTTCCTTTTCCAGAAACCATGGGAAAATACCATGGGATGGTTTGTGGTTTGATTATTTTAATATAAGGGGTCCCAAACCTAAATAATAAAGAATTCTCTCACCTTCCTATATAAACCCACTCAAGCTCCCACTCCCTCCTCACTAAAATACATTGGAGTTCGTCCAACCTCTACCCTACTCTCTCTATAATCCTCCCAAGGTGCCCCAATCTCCCAAGAAGCCTCTCACAAGCCTCTCTCTAGCCTTTGGAAGCACACTTCCAAGTAAGGGTTTTTTTCTTCCATTCTCTTTTTTGTCAATTTTCGTTAAGTTGTATTTCCCTTTTAATTTCAATTATTAATGTTGGAGTATGGTTTTTCACCTCCCCCATAATTCCCTATTATTTTTTGAATGATGGGATAACCCTTTCTCTCTCATTAGATGCCTCCCATGTACACCCGTTACTATGCCGAAATTCCGAAAGGAACTTCTCTCTCTTCTTTTACATTCAAGCAATACATTTGTATCATGAATATAAATTCATTTTCAATTGTTGGTACATGTTTATATATGACCTCCTTACTTTCCATTACATGTAAATATGATGAGGAACCCCTTTCTCTCTCATCAACCTTTTTATGAGTTCTTATGTCACGCCGTTACGCTGCCAAAATCACACCGATTTTCTAAGCCAATATCATTGTGTAGTGAATACCATGCCCATTTCTCCATCAAGGGTATTCACCTTTAAGAAAATTTACATATTGATTGTAAGGTCTCATGTTTGAATTCCACATTCCTTTATCGTGGAATAAATGATTATGTTTTATGAATCCATGATTTATGATCCATGTGGCACACTTATGCATGAAATGAAATGTTTAAGAAGGGTGCGCCCTGATAGCGCTCCAATGCATTGGGTAAAGTATAGTATCATGATACGTCATGTGAAATGAGTGTTGAATCATGCTAATTCAAGTGCAACTAGGGTTTACTTGTGCTTCAACTGCAATGAGGGTTTACTCATGCTCCATGTGCAATGAGCCTTGACTCATGCTAATTCAATGTTAAGTGTTGTTTCCACATTTCCATGTTATGATTATCATGCTTTATCATGACTTTATGTTCATGTTACTCTTATGCTCTATTTATATTCCTATTTCCTAACATGTATTGTACTCCTCATGTTATTCATTGTGTACTCCTTTACTGGGCTTTATAGCTCACCCTTTTCTTATGCATGTCCTCAGGTTATCCCATGCAATTCTAAGTACGAAGGAATGTAGTGGTCATGTAAAGGATGTTTTCAAAAAAGATGTTGTATTTCAAGTTTAATGTTTTTATGTAATGATACTAATCCCCAAAGACACTAAACCTCTCTACATTATTTGTTGTATCAAGTGAAGTTTTATGTAATAAACCATGTTTAAGTTGTAATAAAAAGTAGGGATGTCATAGTTGGTATCAAAGGATAGGTTTAGTTATTTTTGGGATTAGGAAACCCTAGTAAAGCCTTGGATACAAGACTAAGTATAATAAAAACATCCCTAAGTTTTGGTAAATACTATTTAATTGGTTTATCAAAAAAATACATCCATGTCTGGATACGAGCAGGTAGAGGTGGCTCTGGCACAGATGTATCCTAGGGGTAAAACCCAGAAACACCGCTTTGAGCTAGTCTCGAAGGGGAACTGGTGCACGACAATGGGCCTTGCTGCACTCTTGGTTACGACACACCCGGGGGATATGTTTTGATAAATTCACAATCGTAGTATGAACCCTTATTAAGGGAAAAATGCCCCTAAGAATATATGTTAGAAGGAAGATCATGAAAAGCCTGGATTGAATCCTATAGACTCATGAGTTAAAGAGATTAAAGTTTATTTATAAGTCATCAACTTTTGTCTTTAGATTACCCTTTATGTATAACCCCTAACTTTCCTTTTATTCAAGTCAATGGCTGGTAATAGGAGAACTCGAGCTAACAACCATTGTGAAGATCAGTGTGATGATTGTACTAATGAGATGCCCAATCCAATGGGAGCGGGAATCGCGAAATTTGTCACGCTTCTCTCGCAGCTAACTCAAGTTTTGAATAGAAACACTGGTCAAGAGGAACGTTCAACCCCCCCTAAGAAAGAACAAGTCGCTATCGAGGGCTTCATGAGACAAAGGCCTCCTACTATTATTGGATCATCTGATCCCACGATCGCTGAGTAATGGATCAACTCCATTGAAAAGATCTTCTCTATCCTTCAATGTTCTGAAGAAGAGAAGGTTCTCCTAGCGGCTTATCGTATGGAGGGTGAAGCTGATCAATAGTGGACGTTGATCAAAAATACAAAGCCTGAGGAGGAGATCGAGGCTTTGGAATGGAAGGAATTTCGGAAGATGTTTTTCGATAAATATTTTCCACGCACCCTCCGTCTTAAGATGGAAAGGGACTTCCTCTCCCTCAAGAAAAAAGATGAAGAATCTGTGGGAGCGTACGAGGAAAACTTCACAAGGCTTTCACAATACGATTCTGGCTTTGTCGTTACCCCCGAATGCAAGGTTGACCGCTTCTTTGGTGGGCTGAAGCCTAGTTTGCGGAAAGCATTAGCGATCCGTGACTTCGACAGTTATGAGGAAATTGTCCGATGTGCCCTCAAGGATGAAATGGAGATCAAAGAATCATAGGGGTATCATGGGGACAAGAATCATAAGGTGGACTTCAATGTTGGTGGGCCGATGGATAAATCCAATGGTGCTAAGAAGTTCCAGCACCCCACTTGCCAAAAGTGTGGAAAGAAGCACCCTGGAAATTGCCTTAGGGGGACAAGAAAATGCTTCAGGTGTGGAAGAGAAGGGCACCTAGCTGTTAACTGTCAGAAAGAAGGACCCGCAGCTGCGACAGAGGAGAGGAACGCTCCGTTCGAACCTCAACGTGTTGTTTAATGCTACAAATGCAAAGAACCGGGTCATTTTTCAAATCAGTGCCCTAGTCCAAGGGTTATCGGAGGCAACCAACAACCTCCAAGACAGCAAGGAAGAGCTTTTTCCATCACTTCTGCCGAAGTGAACCCCAACAACAAAGTGGTGATAGGTAAGCTAGTTATTTATTCAAGAATAGCAAACATACTTTTTGATTTAGGTTCTACGCATTCTTTTATATCTCAAAAGCTTAGTAGAACAATCCCTGCACCACCACAAATCATGGAAGTAAAGATGTCGGTGAGTACGGGAAATGGGGATATCATTGCATCCCATGAATATAAGTCCTCCCCTGTTATAATCTGTGGATTGAATTTCTTGGAGAACCTCGTCAAACTCCCTTTGGTGGAATTTGATTCAATTCATGGTATGGATTGGCTTTCCTTATATAGAGCCAACATAAATTGTCGGGAGAGGAAAATCACACTCCATATGGAGAATCGACCCCTGATTCTTTACATGTGTCAGGAGGAAGATGAATCTCCTTTAGTTCCATCATCTCAAGCATGGATATTAATGCCTTATGAGCACGCATATCTAGCTCAGATGATTGAGTCCAAGGAAGAAACCACCCTTGAAGAAATGCCTATTGTGAGGGAATTCGCTGAAGTGTTTCCCAAGGAACTTCATGGTCTTCCTCCAAGAAGAGATGTTGAGTTCTCAATTGATCTTATACCTGGGGTGCTACCAATATCCAAGACTCCATATAGAATGTCTGTTGTTGAGCTTGAAGAGCTGAAGAAACAACTATAGGAGAATCTGGATAAAGGGTTTATACGCCCAAGTGCATCACCATGGGGTGCACCAGTCCTTTTCGTCATGAAGGATGGGTCAATGAGGCTTTGCATCGATTATCGTGAACTTAACAAAATCACGATAAAGTACAATTATCCTCTCCCAAGAATCGATGACTTTTTTGATCAGCTGCGTGGAGCACAATACTTCTCCAAGGTGGACTTACGGTCGAGATATTATCTAGTACGGGTGAAGAAGGAAGATATCCCCAAGACTGGTTTTCGTACAAGGTACGGGCACTATGAATTCATAGTAATGCCTTTCGGACTCACCAATGCTCCAGAAATATTTATGGACTTGATGAATAGAGTCTTTAGAGATTACCTTGACAAATTTGTGGTAGTCTATATCGATGATATTCTAATATACTCCAAAACCAAGGAGGACCACGAGGAGCATTTAAAAACTGTACTAGAGACTTTGCGCAAGGATAAGCTCTATGAAAGGTACAGAAAGTGTGAGTTTTGGTTGAACGAAGTCTCATTCTTGGGCCATATCATCACATGGAATGGGATATCTATGGACCCCTCCAAAACAGATGCAATTGAGGGATGGCCGAGGCCGACATCGGTAACGGATATCCGTAGCTTCTTGGGGTTAGCTAGATATTATCGACGATTTGTGAGAAATTTCTCACAATTGTCCAACCCTCTTACCAAGCTAACACGAAAGGGAGTAAAGTTTTCTTGGAGTGATGAATGCGAAGAAAGCTTCAAGGAGTTGAAAAAGAGGGTTATCACTGCACCCGTTCTCACTTTACCCACAAGTGGGGAACTTTTTGTGGTATTCAGTGATGCCTCAAAGAAGGGCTTAGGATGTGTGCTAATGCAGAATGATAAAGTGATATCCTATGCTTCAAGGCAGTTGAAAATCCATGAGCGAAACTATCCAACGCATGATCTGGAGTTAGCGGCGGTGATCTTTGCCTTGAAAATCTGGCGGCATTATATCTATGGAGAGAAATGTGAGATATATACTGACCATAAGAGTCTTAAATATATATTCACACAGAAAGAGCTTAATATGCGCCAGAGAAGATGGATAGAGCTAATCAAGGATTATGACTGTTCAATACATTACCACCCTGGGAAAGCGAACAAGGTGGCGGATGCCCTAAGTAAAAAGGATCCAACTATTCTATCAATGATGAGAATTGAGAAGGATCCAATCTTCTTAGACTTTATGAAGATGGATGTGGGAATCATAAAGAAGGGAACATCATCAATCCTTTCAAAAATGATTGCTCAACCATCTCTTTTAGAAATGATAAAGGATGATCAAAATGATGATGCGGGAATCCAAGAAAAAGTGGAAGCTATCAAAAAGGGAAAATCCTCAGAGTTTAATGTTAATGAAGAAGGAATTGTGCAGTTTGGGAAAAGACAATGTGTTCCATCAAGTCTGGAGCTGAAGAAATAACTTTTGGATGATGCACATAGTTCAAATTTCTATATTAACCCAGGGAGCAAAATGATTTATTGAGATCTAAGAGAAAACTTTTGGTGGGATAATATGAAGAAGGAGATCACTGAATATACATCAAAGTGCCTGGTGTGTCATCAAGTGAAGTCAGAGAGGCAAAAGTCTAAGGGGATGATGCAACCATTTCCCATACCAGAATGGAAATAGGAGAACATCACCATGGACTTTGTCACCGGACTTCCAAGGAAATCCAAAGGCAACAATGTAATCTAGGTTTTTGTGGATCGTCTTACAAAGACTGCACACTTAATTGCTATTCGAGAGGATTTCTTTTTGGATCAACTGGAACAGATATATATCAAGGAAGTGGTACGGTTTCATGGAGTTCCACTATCTATTGTGTCTGACCAAGATCCAAGATTTACCTCTATGTTTTGGAAGAGTCTTCAACATGCTCTGAATACTGAACTGAAATTCAGTACGACCTATCATCCTCAAACTAATGGCCAATCCGAGCGGACTATCCAAACACTTGAGGATATGTTGAGAGCGTGATAAATGGACTTTAAAAGAGGATGGGATCAACATCTTCCTCTAGTTGAGTTCTCTTATAATAATAGTTTCCACTCGAGCATCCAAATGGCACCATATGAATCCCTGTATGTAAAAAGGTGTAGAACACCGGCATGTTGGGATGAGGTCGGTGAACGTAAGCTGCTTGGACCAGAAATGGTCGAAGAAATGGTGGAGAAGGTGAAAACCATTCAGCAGCATATCAAGGCAGCCCAAAGTCGACAGAAGAGTTATGCAGATAATCGTCGACGAGACCTTGAGTTCAAAGTTGGAGACATGGTGTTTTTACGCATATCTCCGTGGAATAAGGTCATGAGGTTTGGAAAGAAAGGGAAGTAAAGTCCAAGGTACATCGGCCCCTTCGAGATTCTTGATCGTGTTGGGGCTGTGGCCTATCAACTAACACTTCCACCTACTACAGCCAAGGTGCATGATGTATTCGATGTATCCCTCTTAAGGAAGTACATACCAGACCATTCACATGTACTCTCTTCCGAGGTGGTACAATTAGAAGACGATCTTTCTTATGAGGAGCAACTAGTGAAGATCTTAGATCGTAGAGAAAAAGATCTACGAAATAAGACAATGCCCCTCGTCAAGGTGTTGTGGAGAAACCACAAGTTTGAAGAAGTGACTTTGGAGTCGGAGGATATGATGAAGTTGAGTTACCCACATTTGTTTTAGTGTGGGAAAAGGAAAATTTCGAGGGCAAAATTTCTTAAGGGGGGAATATTGTAACGATCCAAAGTTTCATTAATGGAAGATCCCTCTTGATCCAGTTAAATGTTTCTTTATGAAAAACATTTTTATAAGATGTCAAATTCTTTGGTTTTATGTTAAGATTTCTAATCATTACTTTTATAGCCATTGAACAGTGATCACATGAGTAGTATAAATATATGGCTTTAACGAACCCAATTTTACTCAGACAAAGGAAGCGATGGCCTCATCCAGTAGAATTGCCCCATACGAAGCCCATTTGTCGGAGCTCCGAAAAGAGGTGGCGTCTTTGGGCTTCGCCCTTAACCAAGCCCAATTTGAGCTTCTTATGTCAAGCTCGAACGTGATCGTCTACGGGAAAAGTGGAAGTTGATAGAGATTGCCACTCGAGAGATGTTATCCGAGCCGCCCCAAGAGTTTGTCACCATCGCACACCTTACCCTTAGGTCTTATGCGGCTATTTTAAGGGGTTATGTAACAAATAAGTAGTACCATGTTCATGTACATTAATTTTTTATATAATAATGAATATAATTTCCAGTCATTTTTGATACATTGTAAATAGTTTTTAAAGTACAAATGGTGTTTTTTGGTTATAATTTAATTAAGAATTATATTTTATTAAATTAAGGGATTTTTGAATTAAATAATATTTTAATAAAATATTATTATTAATATTAAATTAATTTTTATTAAATATAAATGATCTTATAATTTTATGAATGCAATTAAAATTTTTATTAAGGTTTGAAAGCCATTTCTGTCAAAACCCGTGAATTTTTTATAAATATAATTTTTTATTTTAAATGTGAAAATTCACATATTTAGATAAAAATTTAGATAAAATAAATATTATTTTTGGAATCAGAACATCGAAATTATCCAACGGTGAATTTTTCATAATTTTCTGAGACAGTCAATTTTTTGGGTAAAAAATTAAATACCGTTTAAATATATAATGTGTTTTATGACATCATAATGACCCAATGGTGGTGTAATAAAATACCATAATCCTTATTTTCGGCCAATATATGTTTTTTCATTAAAATAATGAGGTTTTGGGTTTGTTTGACTTACTTTTCAAAGCATTAATTAACCCCTCAAGACTTATTCAACACTTTGCCTTTTTAAATTAATTTCCATGGGAGTGTGACTCACCTCCACACAAGAAAACCTAATTTTTTAATAAGTTCGGACCTTGGACTTGTAAATTATTGTTTTCATATTTCCTTTTCCAGAAACCATGGGCAAATACCATGGGATGGTTTGTGGTCTGGATTATTTTAAAATAAGGGGTCCCAAACCTAAATAATAAAGAATTCTCTCACCTTTCCTATATAAACCCACCCAAGATCCCACTTAATCCTCACTAAAATCCCTTTTAGTTCGTCCAAAATCTGCCATACTCTCTCTAGAATCCTCCCAAGGTGACACAAGCTCCCAAGAAGCCTCTCACAAGCCTCTCTCTTGCCTTAGGAAGCACACTTCCATGTAAGGATTTTTTCTTCCTTTCTGTTTTTTTTCAATTTTCTTTAAGTTGTATTGACCTTTTAATTTCAATTATTAATGTTGGAGTATGGTTGCTCACCTCCCCCATAATTCCCTCTTATTGTTTTAATGATGGGAGAACCCTTTCTCTCTCATTAGATGCCTCCCATGTACACCCGTTACTATGCCGAAATTCCGAAAAGAACTTCTCTCTCTTCTTTTACATTCAAGCAATACTTTTGTATCATGAATCTAAATTCCTATTAAATTGTTGGGACATGTTTATATATGACCTACTTACTGTCCATTACTTGTAAATATGATTAGTATCCCCTTTCTCTCTCATCAACCTTTTTTATGACTTCTTATGTCACGCCGTTACGCTGCCGAAATCACATCGATTTTCTAAGCCAATATCATTGTGTAGTGAATACCATGCCCATTTCTCCATCAAGGGTATTCACCTTTAAGCACATTTACTTATTTATTGTAATGTTTAATATATGAATTCCACATTCCTTTATCGTGGAATAAATGATTATGTTTTTTGAATCCATGTTTTATGATCCATGTGGCGCACTTATGCATGAAATGAAATGTTTAAGAAGGGTGTGCCCTGATAGCGCTCCAATGCATTGGGTAAAGTATAGTATCATGATACGTCATGTGAAATGAGTGTTGACTCATGCTAATTCAAGTGAAATGAGGGTTTACTCGTGATTCAAGTGAAATGAGGGTTTACTCATGCTCCATGTGCAATGAGCCTTGGCTCATGCTAATTCAATGTTAAGTGTTGTTGCCACATTTCCATGTTATGATTATCATGCTTTATCATGACTTTATGTTCGTGTTACTCTTATGCTCTATTTATATTACTATTTCCTAAAATGTATTTTACTCCTCATGTTATTCATTGCAAACTCCCTTACTGGGCTTTATAGCTCACCCTTTTCTTATGAATGTCCTCAGGTTATCCCAGGCAATGCTAAGTACGAAGGAATGTAGTGGTCATGTAAAGGATGTTTTCAATAAAGATGTTGTATTTAAATTTTAATGTTTTTATATAATGATAATAATCCCCAAAGACACTAAACCTCTCGATCTTCTTTGTTGTATCAAGTGATTTTTTATGTAATAAAGCATGTTTAAGTTGTAATAAAAAGCAGGGTTGTCATATAGGTCCTATGCTGGTGTGATAAGGGGATATCTAATGAGACCGTAACTGCCTTGTGTAATCCTTTGTTTTAAATAAAAATTGGTATTTCTTCTTATGATGAAGTTTATGAATTTTTAAATGACTGGATAAATATAGTATGCATATTTTTGATGAATTTTAGAAAAAGGATATTTTAAAAATGTTTATGTACACCTTAAATAATTAAAAATGTGTAATGATATTCAAAAAATGGTCTTCTACAATTATGCTCAGTACGAAATTTAGAGTCTAATAAGATCAACTTAATTTTTGATGAATAGTAAATTATGAATAGTGATTTTATGATTATGATTAGTAATGTGTCCAAATGGATTAGTAATCTCACTTAAAGAAAGTATTAATATAATCTAGGCACCTTGATTAAGCAACATGATTCAATAAAATGGTTAAATAACGATTTCACAAATTATTATTCAAGTATTAGTTTTTTCGAGTGAATAGTGTTTTTAATTAAAAATTAAATTAAAAACATTTTAAAAATTATTTTTATAAAATGGATTTCATTTTTGAACTCAGAGCACCGATATTGTGTTATGGTAATTTTTGGGGTTTTTCTGAAAAAAATGAATTTTCGGTGAATAGTTAGTTTATTTAAAAAATAAATTAAAAATATTTAGAAAATTATTTTTGTAAAATGGAGTTCATTTTTGAAATCAGAGCATTGATATTTGGTTAAGGTGAAATTCTGGGATTATTCTGAGAAAGTTGAATTTTCGATTAATAGTGAAAATACAGTTTTTAAGTTATGGGTGTTTAATGATATCATGAAATGATGTACTAAGTATGTAATCAATATGGTAGACTTATGAATATTAACATAAGGTATGAGGTGTCCCAAGTGGACAATACCATGGGAAAATACCATGGGCAAGCCCATGGTTTTGCCAAAACCACTAATGAGGTGTCCCTTGGCCATTAATGCCTTTTCCCCTCACTTTCCCAATAAATACCAAGCCATCCTCTCATCCATTCAACTCTCCACTCTTCCCCAACGATGTTCTGGTCTCATTACCTCCCAAAGAGTCCTCCCAAGGTGCCCCCAAGCCCTCAAGGTCCCAACCTTTGAGTTTTAAGAGTTACGTTTTAAGGTAAGGGATCTGATCTCTCTCTTTCTTTTCAAGAAATCTCTTTTATGTAATTTCTTTTATGATCCATGATCCTTTGTTAAAGGTTGTTCTTTTATACTCCTCTTAATTCCCTTTTCATGTTCACATGATGTCAGATCCCCTCTTACTCTCATTATTTATTTTTATGAAGTTTTAAGTGGCGTCGTTAGGCTGCCGAAATTTTTGTAACAGATTCTTTCTGCCTTCTCATTTTTCACGATCTATTTTCATGTAATGTATTTCAAGTTCTTTTATATTATGTTGGGGTATGATCTCTAAATTTATCATACTTATCATTTATGACCATATTATGAGAGACCCCATTTTATCTCTTCAATTCAATATTTTGAAGTTTTAAGTGGCGCCGTTAGGCTGCCGAATTTTTAAGTGGTTCTTCACCCTTCTCGTTTTGAAGTTCAACTTTATTGTCAATTCCTTCAAGTTCCTTTTTGTTATGTTGGGGTATGATCTATATATCTATAATACTGATCTTTTATGACCATATTATTAGAGAAACCATTTGATATCTTCTATTTAGTATTTTGAAGTTTAAGTGGCGTCGTTAGGCTGCTGAATTTTTAAGTGGTTCTTTCACCTTTCTCCTTTTTCAAAGTTCTAATTCCATGTCAAGTCTTGCAAGTTCCTTTTTATTATGTTGGGGTATGATCTCTAAATATATCATACTGATATTTTATGACCATATTATGAGAGACCCCATTTGATCTCTTCTATTCAGTATTTTGAAGTTTAAGTGCCGTCATTAGGCTGCTGAATTTTTAAGTGGTTCATTCACCTTTCTCCTTTTTCAATGTTCTAAATCCATGTCAAGTCTTGCAAGTTACTTTTTATTATGTTGGGGTATGATATCTAAATCTATCATACTGATATTTTATTACCATATGACGAGAGACCCCATTTGATCTCTTCTATCCAGTATTTTGAAGTTTAAGTGGCGTCGTTAGGCTGCTGAATTTTTAAGTGGTTCTTTCACCTTTCTCCTTTTTCAAAGTTCTAATTCCATGTAAAGTCTTGCAAGTTCCTTTTTATTATGTTGGGGTATGATCACTATATCTATAATAATGATAATTTGTGTTCATGTTATGAGAGACCATATTTGATCTCATCAATTCACTTTTGTTGAATTTTAAGTGACGCCATTAGGCTGCCGAATTTCTAAGGGGCTCTTTCACCCATCCCGTTTTCAAGATCTATTTTCATGTCAAGTATTTCAAGTTCCTTTTCATTATATTGGGGTATGATATCTATATCTCTCATACTTATCATTTATGGTCATATGATGAGAGACTCTATTTGATCTCATCAATCCATTTTTGGAAGTTTTAAGTAACGCCGGTAGGCTGCCGAATTCTCATTAGAGAAATCTTATTTTTTTGTTTGTCTTCCTTTCAAGTTCTTCATTTCATATGGTATATCATTAAAATTTCATTACCATGTTCTGAAATACTTTATATTATGTTCCCCTACTGTTTTATGTATCATTTTTGAGTGGGTGACTCATTTCCCATCTCTTTTCAATGTTTTCTAAAACCATGTATCATAGAGGTTATGCTGCATAGTTTTCATCTCAAAATGCCTCCCTCTTTATCTCAAAGTTATTTTATGTTATTAAGTGAATACTCAAAGATCTTATTTATACAGGGGTATTCACATATATATCAAAATGTTCTATTTTAAATTCTGGGATTACATACATGAAACCCGCTTTCCCTTTTCCGTGGGTTTAAAGTGACATAAAGATCATGTCTTTAAAACAGATTTTAAAACGTTATGATTATGAAATGAAACCCATTTCTTTATGCTATATGGGTTGTTTATGAAATGATTGATGATTATATAGGTGGATCACATGATAATAAAGACATGTCAAGGGTGCGCCCAGATAGCACTCCAATGAATTGGGTAAAGACTTAATCTCTAGAGATGACTTTTTAAACTAATACCTTGGTGAATAACCTTCGTAATTTTTAATGACACCTTGGGGATGGACCTTGGTGAAACAAAATGATTATCAATATTGAATGTTGTAGCCACATCTTAAAGTTATGAAAAATGTTATTTTTATTATGATATGCCTCATGATTTCTTTCTCATTCCTTAATATTCTTTTCATGACCTTATTGAAGTATCTCAAGTTCACTTGTAAAATGTTTCTCTTGTTTCCCTTACTGGGCCTTGTGCTCACCCTTTCTTTTGATGTATGTCCCCAGGTTATGAGATCCAGTAATGAACCTAGGATGAACATGAGGAGAAGCCTTTCAAGTTTTTAAGAAGAATATTTTATGTTTTCATGTTTAAAGTTCCTGGTTTCCAAGACACTAAACCTTAAAGATCCTTGGTTTTGTAAAATGTAATGAAAGTTTATGTGATAAAAAGGTGGGATGCTATATTAATGTCCCAATACAAATGATCCAGAAGAGATTCAACAAGTTTGTGCTATTAATGGTTAAATTTATGATAATGACGAGACTACAAATGAAATTCCAATGGAAATAGGTATTATTTATTAGGATGAAGTATCATTGTAAATTTATTAATGATTAAGTGGAATAATAAAATTTTTATGTATTTGGTTTCCTAAATTGTCATAAATTAATGGTGAAATATATAAGTATAGTTCATATTAGTTTTTTCACCATGTATTTCAAATAACATGTTGAATGGTTCTGATGGAATAGAAAAGTGATTTAATGGAAAGGAGATGTCTATTAAAAAAATATTATTAAAAAATATAACCTTATATATGTTCCCTATGATATGATAGTTATGTTTTTATAATGATATATTATTTATGAATAAGTAAATTGGAAGATACAGATTACCCAGGAACTGATTATTGAAAAAGTGGACTATGTAACTAAGGATGAGGTTTATATATAAATGGATTTAAAGAATATATCCATTAATCAATGATATAAGTAAGAAAGCATTTTTTTAAATCATTTACAGTTATCTAGTTTATTATAATGCTTTAATGGAATATTAAATATGGATAGTCACATTTCTTGAATGTGACAACTAAGTGGAACTTTGATATTTTGGGGATAAATTTTAATATAATCTCATGAATTTATTCTAAATATTTGGATTTTAATACCTCATAATTGTTATAAGGTTAAACATTCCTGAAAAGTTTATGTAATATTCTTAGGAAGTATTTTTTTATTTATATTTTAATGAAATATTTCGTTAAAATTCTATTTTCATAATTAAATTATTTCAAAGATGTCCATCATATTTACTTTGGATACATTATTTGTGTAGTTTTATAAAAGTAAATGATGTATATTTGGTAACAACTAATCATGTATAGTAAGGTCATGGGTCATGAACCCATGACTAAAGGACTATCAGGTTTTCACACCTACCACCAGCCAATGTGATGTCCTATTTAATTTAAACTAATTTTTATCAACAATTGTTTATGATGAAACAATAGTTTTACTTTATATATAAAATAATTTAATAACAATATTTAATTTTAAGGATATATATGGAAAAATAGTAATAATTTTCATTCTTTTATGAACTTTAATATCTCGTAAAAGTTTATTCTAGTTATTTGGGCATCAAAGATAATTTCTAGACATAAATTTCATTAAGCAATGGATGAATTAGAATTAGATAAAATAAAAATGATAGAATAAAAAAGTTATTATATAAATATATCAATTGACTATATTTCCTTTCATTATTGGTCAATGAAATGACTAATTAGATAAAGGATAATGATAAAAAATGATTTTTATTAATACCTTATTTTTGGTTGAACTGATGGACTTTTAAATTATAATAGATTTGTGACTTTGAGGCCCTAAAATTTTCTATGATAATTCAATTGTTTCTGATTGATGACTTTAATCACTTCATATAAATATTTACACTTTTCCTTCAGGTCCAATCATTAATCCTAATTTAGGTTCTCCTATGTGGAATCCTAGTTATATGTTACATTGGGTAACTATTAAGGTTCCAACTTTCCCTTTCTATGGGATGATTTAGTATAAATTATTATTATATGGGTATCTATGAATGAATCTTTCAAGTATTAAACCGTTGATAAAACATGTTAATTTTTAGGGAAAATCCATTTTTAGTGGGTAGACTGTTACATCCCAAGATTTTGTGGAATATATTTTTTAGTTAATTTAATATTTTTAATATTTGTCATTTCAAACAACATTAAATATAGTTTATTCTATATTAAAAAACAATGTTTTTCATATATTATATGAAAAAACAAGTCAATAATGCAATAAATGAATCATAAATTTTATCTTTATCTACACGGAACACCGAGTCATCCTATGTTACACGAAACTATGACATTCCTCGATTTCTTGTGCAACATGAAAGATCGAATAATGATAATGATATTTTATTAAAATTTTATTTAATATAACCTTGAAGTTAAATTAGTTTCTAGGAAAATATTAACTAAACTATAAAAATATATGGTTTACACAAATATATAACAAATTCTTTAGTTACAAATGAATTTGAAATGATTATGAAAACCAATTGAATATGATTGAAAATATTTTTATTTTTATTCTCACAATGCTATTTTACCCAAATATATTAAAATAATTACAATTACTGAGTGATATTAATGTGAATTATTTTTTATATATTCCTTAAAATATTTTCTATATTCATTCAAATGATTTTATAGGATTAAGATAAAAAAATCCAAATTATATATATATATATAATACAATATTTTTATTAAGGCTTATTTTTTTCCATTTAATTGGGATCCAATTTTATATTCAATTTCTAGAACATTAATGGATTTTATATATCAAAATAAAATAAATATTTTATATTGAAACATAAAAATTATGGAATGGTAAATCATTAGTATTTTAATGGGAAATTTCATTTTTTATTAATATTGAAAAATACTAAAATTTAATTCAAAAATGATTTTCCATATAATTTAATTATAAAGTTAATTTATATTTTAAATTAGTTTTAAAGTTTAATTATATCATATTTTTATCAGTTAATCGAATTTAGTTTATTAGACTCTATTTCATTTTGAAATTGACTATAACTACATTCCAATATTTGGGAGGTTTTTACTTTAAAACCCCACTTTGTTGTCGCATATGCAATATTTAATTTAAAATAATTTGTACCAATTCTATGAGTGAATTTTTAAAGATGGATTAAATTTATATAATCATCATAATTTATAATTTATAATGTGTTAAAATTATTTTTTCACCAAAAATATTAGTGAATGTAATTAAAAGTAATTATATCAATTAATGAAAAATTAAGCATCACAAGGGAATAATCCATAAACATAAGGGCCTAAATGACATAGACACTTATCCAACACCCATTGTATTTCCATATTTCATCAATAAATAATATATTTTTGATTTTGGTTGGTTTGGATGAATTTTTTATGTCAAAACATAGGTACACTTAACTTGTTTTCAAAAAAGCCAAGTGTGTCCCCTCCCTTCCCTATAAATGGCCCCCACCTATACCTCTTCTTGAAAACTCTAAATCATATTATTATCATAAAATATATGAAAGTTACACTTTAAAAATACCCCCCTTATACCTTGAATCTACTATTTGATAAGAAATAAATTCATGGAATACCTTTGGTGAAAACAAAAAGTAGTTTCCCAAATAAGAGGTAACATCCCCCCTCACGATCATTTCTTTTATTTTCTAATCTACACAATATGAACTATTATTTTCACATTATTATATAAAAAATAGTATCTTTTATATAATAAAATGTTTTTATGATAATTATTTGACCTACACTTAAACACGCTTCGATCTAATGGGTAACAAACATACTATTTATGTATATGAAGAACTTTTTTCTCATGAAACGATGAATGTTTATTTTTCCTTTACCACCAATCATGGTAGAAATTATGATGGAAAATATATTTTATATATTATATAAAGGATATTTATAATTTATTTATTATTTTTTAATTTGTATTTATAATAAAGTTTATGCTTTCCGTCTTTTGTAATACGATAATTTTGTTTGATGGATTGTGGACTACTGCCCCCCCCCCAAAGTGATATGATTAATTAAAACACTACATGGAATGTATTAAATATTTGATTAGTTAAATTAACTGATATTTATGAAATAATAATTTTAATTTAATGATATTATATACGTATATACATATATTCCATTTTCTTTCATTCTTTCAATATGATAATAAAATGGAAACAATGTTCATACATACGTACGACCTACAGTCTCTATGAATGGTGTATTCCATTTACCGATACTATATTTTATAGATTATTATAAAACAAATGTAATGAATATAAATGATATTTATATAATATTTTAAATTCATGAAATCGTGATATTTTTAAAAATACCGAAGTTATTACAAATTAATATATAATCCAAAAACAAAGTAAATATTACCTGAAGTGTAACCTTAACAAGAAATTGTTATCAAACTAGTAATATGAAGTCATAATAAAACTATATATGGAATTATATATAATAATGTGGTTATTAAAAATATTTATAAAATTAATTATTATATAAAAGTTTGAGTACGATGAGAGTCAAGACATGTGGTAAGGGGACTTCATCTCACTTTTTATTTCCTTGAGTTACATTCCTTATTCAACACTCACTTATTCTGTTTTTTGGTATATACATCCCATGAATGTATTATATTCCTATTTTATTTAAATTTATGTTTATTTACATGTTCATTTTATTATCTTTCTCTCATGGGGAATAAGATTCAAATGTTACCAAATTGGTATTATATTTTTTCCCCAATTTCACTTCATTGAGACATGTTTTTTGTTAGGCAGTAAAAAACATTTTAGTGTATTTGAAATGTTATATAATTAATATACGTCAATTAATTATATTTTAATCTGCATGTAATGTTATTTTCATACATTGAGAGTATGATCCAATATTACCATGTGGTAAGTGTTTATTGAATCCTTCCCATCGTTTAACAGGATTATTCATGATAAAGCTTCCATTGATGAAATCATATGATCCATATCTCAAGAGCATTCATGATATTTATTATTCTATATTTATTAATGATATACTCATGTATTAGATCCCGTTTTCTAGTCTTTTTTTAAATAAAAATTATAAAGAAAACTATGAAAGTATGACTTTACCAATCTCTTCTGTCTGAAAACTGAGTACCTTCAAAAAAATGTTTTCTAAATGGTTTCCAAAAAATAATCTACAATTATCCTATTATATATAAAAGAAAATTCCCCCAAGTTTTAAATCAAGAAAGTTATTTTAAAAAGTAATCTTCTTTTCATATTTCATTCCATAAACTATTGTAAACATTTTATGTTGAAAAAGGAATGTTTAGAATGTACATATATACCGGCAATCATGATTATCCTTGCATTGAAGATTCATTTAATAAATTATGAATTTATTTTATTGAAGATATTTTTTTCCAAATATTATGTAAATTAATTTTCAAGTGGTTTTGAAGAAAGTGGTTTTCATATTATTTTTTCAAACATGTTTTATAAGATATCATGGAAATGGGTTTCAAAACATTTTCAAGCACTCTTTATATGTTTTAAAAGAAAAGGTTTTCCGAAATGTTTTCATATATTTATTTTTATGTATTTAATTTTTTTTTATGAAAATGGTTTTCAAAGGGTTTTATTTTTTAGAGATCCTTTTTTAAATATGAAATGTTATTTTCCTCAACAATGTTTTTTGAATAACATTTCATGGTTATTTTCTCTCTATGATGACAACTGTCGATGTTGTCCAATCCCTTCTAGGAAATGATTCAAATATTTCATTAATACTCTTTCCCATAATGTTATACTTTTTTATGTAATGATTGTTAGGAAACATGTTCCTCTTACATGGGTTTTATGCTTATGAAACAAACTTCCTTTTCAAGGTTAGGTTTAGATAAAATTATTAACAACCCTATCTTTTTCCATAGGCTATGTTATAATTACATTTTTATGACACCCAATTAAATTCATGGGATTATGATAGAATGTTTTTAAAACCCATCACTTTTTATATTTCATGTTATGATGAATGCATTATTGTATTGTGTCACATGTATTAATGATTTTACTATTATATAGGTGATACATAAATATTCCTCCATTGTATTGGGTAATGATTTATATCACGTAAGGTAATTGTGTGAATAATGCTGATGGGATTTATCCATTATGTGAATATAAGGAAATCTGGTCCATTACAAGGTAAAAAATGTGAATGGGGATGGTGGTGGTGGTGTGTCCCACATAGTTGGGATAGTCACCACGATTTTGGAATAAGGGGAATCCCAATCCACTATTTGATGACTGGGAAACCCGATCACTTAAAAGGAAAGGACTAAAAATGGGGATAGTGGTGTTTCTCACCCGATAGGTGTGGTTTCCATGAAGTTTCTTGATATGTTATATTAATGTGTCTTGAGATATAGGGAATTATATAACATGTTTATGTTTTCCACAATTCCATGCTTTATTCCAATGATATGCTTTCATGGAATATGTTATCTATTTACTTATGATTCATGTATTATTTACTTCCAAAATTTACCCTATGACTGAAAATTATTATTTTTATTAAGATAGACACTTTTGAGGAAAAAGTGATAAACAATAAGTCCAACAAGAACCAAACAGCAACCAGAAGAAGATCAGAAACAATCTCACCCAAGCATAAGCAGCAGCCGAAGGCTCCAAAGAAGGACCACTTGGCGATCCCATGCAAGCATGGTCCCTCCGGATGGCAAGACATCCATCCAAATCAACCACATCCCAAATGGCCTGTAGAGGAACAAGCAGCATGATCAAGCTCATCTGAGCCGAACTGACCCTTCTGCATTCCTCACACAATCAGGACAGTAACTCAACAAGGCATAAGTTTGGAAAGATGTAAAATAGAATCATTGAAGACCAGATGGATTATACCAGAGTCAATGTCCCTAAACACTCTCCAGGATAGATTAGATACCTGGAGAAGAGGATCGCCTCTTATCATGTCTTCAAAGGAGGAAGACAGCGTATTCCAGACCTGCATATATTCATCAAGACTGATTAACCCCTTGTTGAAACCTCCAACTAGGGTCGAGTCCTGTTTATCCACCCAAATATACTGGTCCTCATTAAGCTCCACTTCAATGTTCCTACCCATCATCTTGGCTGCATCCTCTTCCAAGGCGTTGAGGAATAACACTTGCTCTGACACCACATCACCAGAACTTAAGACCAAATCCCCGGAGGGATCATGCTATCCAGCTGCCTTTTGGTGACACCTACTCTCCTCATCCAGCTTCTCCACCAATAGTTTCTTGGTTGAACGGGTCTTCATAGGAGGAGGTAAGGAGGAGTAATCCTTCCTACCCCTCCTTCCTCGCTTCCTCCTGGCCCTCCTCGAACCAGATTCTACATCTTCCAACAAAATTTATACTATGATTCATTTTTTTCTTATGATATGTAGGGTATGATAATCTAATATTATGATTACATTCTCATACCCTTATGGTCAAGTTTATTCATAAATGTATCCTTTATTTATCTTTAATGAGAATCTGATCTCACCACTTTTTTAGGATTCCTTCAGTTTATGATGATATATATTACGTTTTTTTGTGTCTAATAAGGGTTATAGTCATGAAGAACCTAATGGGAGATAATGTATCTCTCTTTGGTAAGAGTGATTATTTTACCATTTTTTCAAAGGCACTAAACTAGTACCGCTATTTTTATCCATTTTTTGAAAAGTTTTATGTATCCAATAAATGAAATTCAAATTATATGTATGTTTCGACTGGCTATTTATATTCATGGGAAAAAAATTTTAAATAAAAAAATTAAAAAACACCAAGTCATGGTTACCCATGAATGTTTTTTTATTGTTAGTGGGTCGAGGATGATCCAAATCTGTATTATATTAAAATTTATTCTCCTATAAATCCCACCACCTATTTCCCTATTTATTGTTTTTTTTACTAAAACCAATATTTTCAAATTACCATTATGATTTTATATTATTGGTCTATCCTCATTCCGTAGAATATATCAAGGAAAACACATCAAGAACCCTAATTTTTTTCCTATCGCAATGCATTTTCAACCATAATACCACTATGATATAACTGTTTAGATATGACCTCATTGAATTACTAAGAGGGGATTGGAGGGAATCAATTATCCTTTTTTTCATTAATGACACTCTATATTTTGAATTCAGCCTATTGACCTAATTAAAGTTATTAATCCAATCAATGGAGCTTCTCAACACTTCCTCTTATGAAAAAATAAATGATAATGTAAAGAACATAATATTTACAAGGATCAAAACCCATTCCTACTCCCTTCAATGTTGATTATTTCCAACTACACCATGGATTAATCCACCACATTGAAATTTTTTTTACAACATTTATTTAACAGTATTCATACAAAAAATCTACAATCTACTATAAAATACATCATCTCTACAAAATATTATCCAAGAAGGATAGAAATAACATCAATATGAGTTCAGATATCATTTATAGTCCTCCTCCACAAATACATGGATTAACATATTTTTATGTTTACATATTCAATATCATGGAAAAAATGATGATGATCTACCTAATGATTACAAAACATTAACTAAATTGTTAATGGTATGGACTACCCAAATTATGGCAGATGAACTACTTCCCAATATTTTCATCAGATAAGATCCTCTTATGGAATGATATTCTTTAAGAAAGATTTAAAGTCCCTCCATGGATTCTTCCTTTCCTTCAACTTTTACTATATATGTGGTGTATCATGTTTTCTCTCACAATTCTATTTCTATAAAAAATTCATAGAGTGTCTCATGTATATTTCACCCACTTTCCATACCTCTATCTTTATAGGTATCAATATATCATCCTCAAATATAGAGGTCATGTGCCTAACTATATAAAATATGGATTCTCCTTAATGGTAAATTCAAATTCCCATTAACTCCTTAATAACCCATTTTGAAATAGTCCTAAAATACATACATATAACTTTTCCTAAGACTTATTTTTCAACATTAAGTGCTTATAGAATATCTGTTTATTAATTTGAATAAATTCCACACCCTAATATAGAAAATTCATGAATAAGATCCCTAACTCCAGCCAATTATTATGAAAACATTCAAGATATATTCATAGATAACCAGAATTAATTATATTTTGTTAGAAACATATCATATGGGAATTCCCTTCACTACGACGTGGTGAGGAATCATTGACCATTTCCCACAACATTCTTAACACTACAACATTATCTTATCCTTTTTCCAATAACACCTCCATCATAACATGATCGCCATTATGAACATTCTATCCTTCCTTATGTCTTTCATTGGGAAATTGCATTCCCCACACCCACCAGCATGGTGTGGGACATATCATATAGTATACATAGCTCACCTAATTAACAATTTCATTAAATAGGATGCACTATTTCTATTCTAGGATTCTTTGTTTTTTTTGTGCGAAACATTTACCACATGGGCCACTAGGTCATGGTCCATTTATAGGTTTTCCATATTGAGAATTTTAATCTAATAAAGACTACATCGATGTTATATCCTTATAAATGTTCGGAAGAATAAAAAAACTATGACTTGTTTTAATTCATGTACATCCACATCCTTTTACAAGATTACATCAATACTTATTGTGAAATAATCCATGAAATCCAACACAAACCCTTAGGGGATCTAAAAATCACCCTTTTGTTATTTTATACAAAATAATAATCTTCACCTTCTTTAACTTCCGAAATTCATCCAACAATTTTTTAATAATTTAATTCAAAGGTCAAAGAATGAGGTTTTCTCATATTTTTTTATCAAAACCATATTCTCCTTCCATTTTACATTTCTAGGAGAGAGAAGACATCACATGTGTTCCTTTAATTAATACATTCAATGTCAATGTTGGATAAACCAATGTTGATGTTAAGATACATATAATTAATTTTATCTATGATATCCATAAAAGTTTATATTGATATAAAATGCTTAGATAAACATCAAACTATACATCGTGGGGAAATTGTAAGGAAATTTAGGATTAACATCATACCGACGCATCAAAAAACTAACAAAAACATTAATCTACATTAAAAAATATATCTTCATGTCACTTATTATGGATCAAAAAAAACCTTACTTTGATAAATACGGTGAAGATGTTAATAAAAATGGATTAAAAGTTCCATAACTACATCATTACAATATCTTTGTGGGGATGCGGTTTTGAAAGTATCGTATCAAAGGTTCATGTTTGAGGAATAATATGGAGTTATTAGTTAATGACATGGGAGGTATCATTGGTTGGTAGGGAAATGATGACATCTAAGTTTAGTAAGTAATGTAAACATGGGATACTGTCATAGACATTGGTATTTTATGGACCCCTATGATATGATGCAAGAACCATTAATTTTTCAAAACCTACTAAAAAATATGATATTGGTTGCAGGATAGATACCTTGGAAATGATCGTGCATCATTCTTATTTATATCTTCATTTGAAATGGGTTGACCTTGGGGTAGGTTGAAACCATGAATAAGATAATTAATTAATTAATTCATTCATTAATCAATTAATGTAATGTTGTCCCCATTCTTGGTTTAGGAGTTTTAAAATGATTTTCCATTGTGTAGCAATATATCTAGGTCAATTTCCTTTTCGGGTTCGTTCTGAATATGTTATAACGGACATGCTAGTAGATCACCAAAAAGTGAAGGTTACTGATGATGAAACTTATAGGAGAAATCTCCAACATTTTTAGTGTAAAATTCTATAAAAGTATGTGGGTTAAATATCAGATTCATTAATAGAAGACTAGTTGAAGGTGGTTGATATAGCTTTTAGTTTGATCTGCATTTTATAAGAGCACTGGGTTTCATTGGCTGGGATGTTTTTGTGTAGAGAAACCAGGAAGTGCTAGTTCATGATCCTCAAGTATTGTGAGGATTTAGTAGTCTCACAGGAGATGATCTTAGACAAGTTAAGAGAAGAGATTCATTCTTCAAATGGGATGGTGGATAGTATCTAGGAGGAACATGCACTTTGGTAGGGGAGAAATATTTTCTGAGAGTTTGGGATCCATTTCAGGACCCTTCTATGATATTCTACTGACCAATATCTAGATTAGGAGGTCATTTCAAGAAATTTCAATAATGATTTTGTGTACAGTGATTTGGTGTCAGGTCACCTAGTTTCTACTGAAGATGTTTCTTGATGTGCTATAGAAAGAAGAGTTTATAGAGATATTTCTATCTAGAATAGGATAATCCATAGAGGGGTATCATCAGGATTACTCTTGAACTAGACCTGTGGTTTTGGGTTCCAAGTTGTTTGGAAAGAAGATTTTTTTTGTTCTCTATGGGGAGGTCCCAGCCATCTTCAACTCATTTCTATGGGGGTGCTGCCACTCAAACCGATGAATAGGGATCATATGCATGTTTTTATTATGGAGACTGATTTCATCAGTGAATATACTATTCGACCATTCTAAACATCCCACATATTCTTGGTGTTCCACTACAGGTTCCTCCATTGAGGCAGTTTCAGCAGAGGTAGCAGCTGGAGGGTGATTTCCTTTGGTATCAGTATATGGGAGATGGATTTGAAATAGGAAAACCATGAGAGTCTCCTCATCCTTATAGATTGTATAATAGACATCATTGTGGTCATTATTAGGGTTAGATATTTCATGGATAAGGTCGTGGTCATCTTTAAGCAATAGCGTTGCCAACACCAGCGTAGCCAGAACTTATTCAAGGTACCATTTTCTTATTTTATACATTGGTCCATTATTTCATTGATTTAGGGGTGACATAATACTTTATAGCACCTACACCTTTCCATGATTTGGTACATGAGGTAGATATACTTCTAGTTCACTTGGTGTTGAATATTCTAGTTGGAGGTCAAGCCGTCATTTATGAATTATATTGAGACTATGAGGTAGTGATGGGTAAGCACCAATATTGGGTAGATTTTATATGCTTTTGAATATAGCTTTAAGAAATTATCCTCTATGTGGATTGGTTTTATTTGGTGTAGGATAACATTGATTTATTCAAGAGGTATTTTTAGTTCTATAATGCTGTTGGAGGGCCAACTGTATTTTTTGGTGATCAAAACCCTTGGATTGGTCAGAGCCATGCTTTTTCCTTCTCTAAATTGGTGGCTGATGTAATGATGAGTTTGTCAGAGTTTTAGTAGTTAGAGTTTCCTATGGTTGTGGAAATGTACCCTAATGTCCTAACAAAGGAGGTTTAGTGTCAACCCCTTGATGGGAGACCAGGTTTGGGATCATGATACAACCAAGAATGTATTTTATATCAATGTGTCAATGTATTATATCTTCTTATGATTTCTGATAGATTCGATTATAGCTTAATGATATGTTGCAACATTGTATTATTTTGTGAAGTTTGTCACAATTGTTTAAACCACTTATGTTTGTGTAGAAGGATATGGTAGTATGTGATTTTTTATCAATTATCATTACATGAAAAAAACTGATAGTGAAGAACTGCTACCCAACTCGATTGGTTGATGATTTATTCGAAACAGAGAAAGGAGAACGCAGCATCTCGATGATCAATTTGTGGCCCGGATATCATCAGATGTAGGATAAGGATGAGAACATTTAGAAGGAATCTTTATCTTTTCATCATGGGTAATATGATTTCATTGTGATGTCGTTCAATATGATGAATTCTTTAAATAAATTCATGGGTTTGATCATTGTAGTGTTCTGTTATTTCTTGGATAAATTCGTGTTGGTTTTCATTGATGACAATTGTTGGAACCATGGTCTTCTATGCATGAATTGGAGTATGGTTTGTGTTTGATTTCAATATTTAGTAGAAGTTCAGAATTTTTACCAGTAATGTGATCATACAGTTCAAGCATATAACAGTACTGAATGTGGCGTCGTTTCCCAGTGTTTTCCAAATTTTTGTGCCTGAAAATTGACAAATGTATAAAAGTGATTTTGGAAAATATACTTGAGCTCCTAAAACTTTAAGGATAGAAACTTGTGTGTCCTATGTTTTTCAAGATCAGAACATGGAAATGTGGTAAAGGGATAAGGGTCGTGCAAGTTTTGGCCTGGTCGCGCAAGTGACTTGTGCGCTGAGAAAGGACTTGTGCGCTGATGCCTAGGAGGTTGGAAGGTTGTGCGCCTATTTTTCTTCATGATCATAACCTCAAAATATGTAAAAGGAAAAAGGGGTGCGCAAGTATTGGTTTGGTCGTGCTAGTGAGTCATGCGACAGAGGCTAGGGCAGTTGGATCTGCGCGCCGGGACTTGTGCGTCGTGAGGACACTTGCGCGCCACCACGCATGGGGTCCAGTTTTCATATAAATAGTGGACCTCCCTTCCTCATTTGAAGCGTAGATCAAGATTTAGATATTTTTTGAGCTCTCATCGCGCAAGTGGTTGAGTCGTGCAAGTGGTAGTTGGGTCTCACAATTAGAGGTTGCACGCCGGTTGTTGGCTGTGCACCCAAGGTGGTTTGGGAGTTAAAGGTGAAGAGTCGCTCAAGTTTGGAGGTGAAGAAGGCAGTCTCGCACAAGTGGGATGGTGTCACCTGCATGAAGAATTTGTGCCATGAAAGTGACTTACGTGCCATGTTTGAAACTTGCTCACCGGGATTTGAGAAGCGTGCCCGGTGAGGTTGAAGGACGCCTGTCTATTTGGAGCTGCAAGAAATCTGGAAGATTGCCCGATACCTTCGGTGAAAAGTGGGATTAGAATACGAGTGAATGTTGGACTTCAACCGAGCATCTACATTCAATAGAGGATGCATTATTTTTCAATGATGAAGAGACATTCACGTCTATAAACTTAACGGGATTTCACCAACGGTAGTGAGCTAGGGGGAGTCGACGGAAGTGACCCGAGGGACGCAGTGAACTATCCCTGATCAATTATAAAGGCAGTGAGCCTGGGACAGAGTGACTATTCCTAATCCTTTGTAATCCACATCTGGTGAAGTTTAGTGGAATTTGGTATGACCTAAAACTTGTCGGTGTATGCTCCTTGGACGTAGCCGTTAGTGGTGAACCAAGTAAAAAGTGTTGTTTCTCCTCTGTGCGTGTGAATGTTTGCTTTCTGATCATATTCATCATACAGGTTTAACAAGTTCCTACCAATGTGGGAACAAGATCTATCACATTAAAAGAAAAAGTTTTCACCCTGATTCACCCCTCTCCTCTCAGGGTGTCCCGGGGTCCTTCAACAACCTTGTCTACTCCTCTTTTGAGGAGGAACATACAGAGCATCTATATTCTATTTTGGAAGTTCTTCATTATGGGAAGCAACTTTTAATGTTTATTAATTTTTAGTTTTATGATACTCAGTTTTGATTCATAGGAAATGTGGTGTCCCAACATGGATTAGATTTGAATCCTTTCAAAATATAGGCGGTTGTGCCTTAGGAATCCCCCAAGATAGTGTAAGACGTGCAGGGTTTCCACTGTATTCTAGACTATTAAAAAATGTTTTTAGATTATTTTTCTATCGTTTTCACTCCACATTTACACATGAAAAAGGTAGGATATGATGTTCTTGTAGACTTACTGGTGTCACTATGGAAAAAATCGCCTATTGCGACGAGAATAAATATCAACGCAAATAGTCCATCGAAGAGGTTATTTGCGACGGGGCATCGACCCGTCACAAAAAGTTAGGAACAGTTTGGCATGGTTTTCATGCCAAACATAAGGAAGGGTATTTGTGATTGCGAGGCACCCCGCTTCGTAAATAACTGAAGGTGGTAAATACAATTTGTGGTGGGGAATTTCCTCGTAGTAAGTAGTTTGTCCGCGGGTCACTTTTTGCAACGGGACCTGTCGCAAATAACTGGCTGTAGAGAACCAGAGATTGACATACATGGACATTAAATTACTTTTTTGTGGAATACTTAATATATAACAAAAGCAGACACCAACGGACTGTAATAGTTTAGTGTCTTTGGAAACTCAGAATATAATCTTCTAATCATGGTGAAAGATCTTCAACATCTCCCATAAAGATCATCCCTTTTTTCTTACCTAAAACTTTTCATTATATCCTAGGGAAAATAAAACATATAAACGCTGAGCTCAAATGCTCAGTAAAGGTAATAATGGATAAAATAAAACAAACCATATACATTTGAACTTCAAAACATGAACATAATGTTTACACATCAAAATATTATGTTTTGAAATAGATCATGGCATTACATAAGGAATAAGTCATAAAGAAACATAAATCATGATAAAATAGCCTAGGAATAAAACATTTAATTGCTGAAAACCATTATGAACATGATATGATTTCATAGTATCCAAGGCATTGCTGCCAAGACCATCTTAGTGGACAAAGTCCCTTTCTGAATCGAGTTCACTCCTCGTTCCAGTCCTCTATCACTGAACCAGATTAACTTACCATTCCAGCCATGTCTATATCATGAGATATAAATATTTAACCAATGCATTTAAGGGAGATATAGGTCCCACCCATCTCATAATGAAATAATTTTTACATGCTCCACAACATAAACATCAATCATTCATCATAACCCAAAGAATATAATGGGTTTCATAAACATCATTCCATAATAACATAATCCATATAAAACAAATGGATATAATTTCATCATAAGAAAAGTGAAGCCATTTAAATCATAGAAAAATTATACTTGAAACATACACATATGAAAATAATGTAATCTTATATGAAAAAATGGTTTTGATAAAACACTTGAAATGAATTCTTGAGGAAAATATCATTTCTTCTTCAAAATAGTTTTCGTTTCTCAAAATGCCATGAAATTATAAATGAAAAGGATTTTGTTGAAAATAGTAATGAAATATTTTAGAGTAAACTTCATGAAAATAAGGAGTTATGAGACCTTAAAAATTTGATCATGTCATATAAGTTAAAAACACTCTCCTTGAACTTTTGCAGGAAAAGTCAAAAAGTACCACATATGGAAAACAAAAGAAAGATTCCTTCCATAACACAAAGTAAAAGTCAATGAGGGGTGAAAATGACTTTAAAAATACATGGAATAATATTAAACACTTTATGAAAAAACATTTTTATGGAAATGGATGAAAAATATAACCCCAGTAAATTCTTACGTATAAGCAATCTCGGATAAAAATGATATTGCAAAATTATCCCTTACCTTAGGTCTGATATGCTTCGTACATATCTGAACCTCCTGTATAATGATTTAAATAGTGTCATTGACTTATTAAAGAATCTTATTCATTGTTATGATATCATATATGGTTCACTTATGACTTTATATTACCCGTTCTTTTGTAAATTCAATGTTAAAGCAGCGTTTTGGGTAAAATCGTTTTATTTATCGTACGTGTTTAGACTTGTTGTTCTTGATATTATTATTAATTATATCACGATTTACTTAATTGAATAATGTAAATAATTATTTATATATAATATATATTCAGTATTTATATATATAATAGATATATAAATGATGTGAAATACACCGTTCGTGGAGACGGCAGGCCGTACGTACGCATGAACGCTGTTTTCCATTCCTTATTGACTTGAACGGAAGTAAGTATATGAAATATATATATATATACATAATTACAGTAGCTTTATAATATCATATATTTCATTTTTATTTACTATATATACTTTATAATCATTCTTGAATGGTTAACATGGAGAATGAATCTCATCGCGTCGTGGAGACGGTAATCCGTACATACGCACGAGCGATGATATCGTTCCCATAATTATTTATTTGAATTGGAGTGGATGATATAATATCTCAAAATCCGTATGATGTTATAATGACCATATATAGTTATTCTTTACACCATTATACCCATCCAAGTATGGTGGTGGTTGAAAAACATATTACACCACGGTGTGGAGATGGTATTCCATACGTAAGCACGCGCGTTGATTTTGTTTTCCATAGGATGGATAGAAGGTTAATTGGGGTTTTTTCATATTTATAATAACATATCATTATATTAGTGATACTGATGTTATTTCTTTATAATGAAACAACTAAATAAGAATATGTTGAAGAATAAAGAAAACTTGAAAGAATCGGTAGAAGAGATTACCTCTTCTTCGACACACCTCTTTTAAGCTTCCTCTTAAGGCACTGGAGTTGGTCTTTTGAGGAGTCCATAACCTCTATAATGTTTCTAGGGAAGTTGATAAGATAAATGGTCTAGGTTTGGACGAGCATGAAAGCTCAAAATTGTGTAAAGAGAAGAGGGAGGATGTGCCCTTTTATAATGGAGGATAGAGGCACATTAGAAAAAACATAAAATATTATTTTATAATAAAGTCATATTTTTCAGTTTATAATAGCTCAAAATTGATGTATTTAGAAGCTAACGTGGGTATGGGTCAAAATAATCTAAAAAAATAGGTTTTAGACAGGTTTGGGTTACTATTTTAACCTTATCATTTAGATTTAACTCTATGTTAAATAATTTAACTTTAACTGTGTCTTCTTGTTTTCTTACACTATATGGTTAATAAATTTACATTAACAAGACAAAAGAACCCCAAGTGGTTCATTATTAATATATAAAACCTTATCTATGTCATTTTGTATGAACCTTATATTTTTAGGAATATAATAATAATTAATGATATAATATTTATTTAAAATCTATTTTATATCAATTTTGACACTATTTGGTAATTTATTTTTGTGAAAATAATAACAGCATGATTAGTTCGAAAACAATTAATTAAATCAATACTAATATGTCATATTAACCTTTAAAATTATTTTAATTCATAAAAAGTCTAAATTTAAATTTATTTGGGGATTTATAACATCAATTATGTTAATATTTCATTAATAAGGTAATTACTGTATCATATTTGTGTCATAAATAAATTATACTATATTATGTCTAAAAATTATAAATAAAATATCATTATATAGGAAATAGTTTTATCTTCCTATGTGAAATTTATAGTCGAATTTATATTATGTATAACCCTATATTAAAAATGTTTTAGTTATTAAACATTGATTTTAACAATTTTAACTCTTCATTAAATAAAATAATAATAAGTGTCCTAATCTAATCCAAGTGGACCTAAAGGGTAATATTTTATTAATAAGGTTGTTTTTGGTTGAATTACACTTATACAATAGAATTAGGACATGCGTAAGGGTAATAATAATATCATTTTTACCCTTAATTGCCCTATTTACTTTTAACCGTTGTAAATAAAAGTAAAAAGTTACTATTCACCAAAAATTATTTTTATCTTATTAAACCACATTTTACTCCTTGATATTAACGGTGTCTGTTGGATTTTTAAAATTCCACTCACAGAAGTGGTAAAATTATGATTTATGTAAATTTTCAAAATCTCCTTGGAGGTGGGTAAAAGACGGTGAAAAATTCAATAAAATTTTTATATATCTAAAATTATTATAAAATGACTCAAATTAAATACATTAAACTTATATAGGTATTATGTATCAATTATGAACTAAAATAAATTTAAATAAAATAAATAATTATGTAAATTAAAAGTCAGTTTTTAAATAGTAACCCAGTGTTTTCACAATTCATAAAAAATTGAATGTTTTCATAAAAATACCAAAAATTCACCCTAGCCTAATTTCGATATTTTGACTCCAAAAAGGAAGTCCATTTTGAAAGATAAAATTTATAAAATTTATAAAATTGGGTATTACTATTCATAACGGCTAGGTTATATAATATTTTTAAAACATATCATTGTTTAGTGAAACTCGGTATTGCGTACAACACACGATATCATGGAAGGTCGCAATTGAGTGTAAAGAAATCCAGGTCAGGGTTGCGTGTAGTGCAAGATTCTCTTGTTGTTTTGTATAATATAATCCAACCATATTTCATTTATACATTGAATATATATATATACACACTCAATGTTTCCTAGAATAAAATATATCAAACGATCATGAAATTTTCTGTAACACGATCCAAGAATAGTGTTGCATATACTGCAAGCTAATACAGTGTTGTGTATAGCGCATGATAATCTTGGTGTAACATACAACACAAGATATAAAATAAATTTAAAAGAATACATCTCATAAAATCTCGGGGTGTTACATTCTACCCCCCTTAAAATGAATTTCCCACTCAAAATTCGTCGGTGTTATAAATGGTTTAATACTTGAATGTTTCTTTAATAGAAACCCATATCGTAAAAAGGACTACCAAAACTTAAATTTGAAAACTAAATTATGAAACGTAATGGTTACCCAAATTAACTAATCACTAGGTTTCAACATAGGAGAACATGGGTGAAAAGATGTATATGGAAGAGAAATCTAACCATCATGTTCCGATGGAGAGTGGTAGAGAACATGACTATGAAAAAATCCAACACTCACAAAGCCATAAATTTGTGATGATCTGAGGTACCATCTGATTCATCGGATAAGAGGACAATAGGACAACATTTTTGGTTTTCAAGATCATTTCCCTAAAGTTGAAAAAATTAGAAGAAATATTTTCTTGATTTTGGTACAATCTCACCGTTGGTCGTTCCATGAACAATTTCCTCTTCATCTCTTAATGAAATGAAGTTGAATTTGTCATTCATGAAGTGTTCGTAGATCATGCACTGGAATGACAGGTCATTTCATATGTCTCAAACAAAAGGTTAGAAAAAGTTATTAAATATACAAAAGTCCATATATAATGAGATTAATCATATATGGTTCTTAAAATGGACTTATAATTCATATATCATAGAAAATAAAAAATTAAAACTAATTTATACTAACCAGGGACTTCTTGTACGCCAGTGGTATGAGATAAAGGCATGTCGCACTTCAGTTGTGGGTTTGATTCCCACAGCCTTGTCCAACGCAACGGGTTGTCGCTCATCTGATGGGTTGTACTTTTTTCTAAAACTATACTATTATAACATTCCAGAAATAATATTGAAAAACAAGTTCTATCCATAAATAATACTATCTGATTTCCAACACTATCCATTCCAATCTTTAGGCTTATCCAAAATTCATCTATCCAATCTCATAGTATAAAGAAAACAATTATTTGAAAGGTCACATAACAAGCACGTGAATACCCTCATTTATCCCCCATATATCATAGGATATATCTTGTTGGTCACATTCCAAACATTTGAATACATTAATCATGTATTCTTTTGAAACATGAATTATCATAGAACCTTAGTGAAAAAATGAATGCTGTCAAAAGTTAAATCATTCCACATACCAAAATCCCAAAATTTTTATATACTCAAACCATGATATCACTTTGTCCTTATATCATTCATGAGCTCATGAATACTATAAAATATTTTATTTTCTCTTTATCCCTTCATTATGCGCATATCATCCACTTTCCAAAAATATTTCAATCACTTTTCATGGTTACCGGTACCATACAATTATTGAAAACTAATACATATATATATTCCAAAATTCCACGATACTATAAATGAGAATCCATGATACTATTTTGAAATCCCATTACATAAACACTTAATCATTCCACAACATCATTGTCATACTCAACATCACAAATAGTGATCCCATGTGACTTCCCTTTGTCCTTTTCCTTAAGAGGTTGCTCACATCAATCATCGTTAACCCTTGGATTAGGGCATTGATTAGCACAACGCCCCATTTCCTTGCACTTGAAGCATTAAAATGTTGGTGGAGTGTTCTCTATAGTCTTTTCTATATTCACATCATTAGAAACCTTTTTCCCATTACATCGGCACTAAGTTGCTCGATGACCTTCTTTTCTACATTTGAAACAATTTCTATTACCTTTTAGATAATCTCCACCAAGCTTATTTCCACACTTTGAGCATAAAGAAACATTCAACTTCTTTTCACCATTGTTCTGAGATTTTTCCTTGAACTCCATATTTCGTTTCTTGTCAAAACCATGTGATGGATATGTAACACCAACTTCCAGTTCTACCTTGATAGCACAACGCACAATTTCTTCATAGGTACTAAAGTCTGTTATAGCTAATTTCCTTTGAAGACTTGGTTTTAAGCCACTGAAGAATCGATCAACTTTACATTCAATTTGGATGATAAAGCCATATGAATACCTTGCAAGAATTGTAAAATTTTCTTCGTATATACCAATAGATTCATAATCCTTTTTCTTAAGCTCATGGAACTCCTTTTCCATATTTTTACGAATAATACGAGGGAAGTACTTATTGAAAAAGAAGTTCTTGAACTCATCCCATTCCATGGATTCAATTTCTTCTTGGGCCTTGTATTCTTAATTAGATTCCACCACTGGTCTGCTTCACCTTATATCCAGTAAACAACCAAATTGACTTTTCCATTTTCCGAGTAGCGAAGTATAGAAAATATATTTTCAATGGTACTGATCCATTGTTCAGACACAAGTGGATCAGAAGACCCATTGAAAGATGGTAGACGTTGCCTCATGGAGGACTCAATAGAATATTTTTCCCTTCTCTACTCATTTGGAAGTCCAGAATGATTCAAATCTTGTGTAAGTATAACAATAATATTTTTCACTCTATCTACCATCACATTGGTTTGTTTAGGAGGAAAATCATTGCATTGCCTATTACATTGATCAAAACGGTTCCTTCGAGTTCCAGCCATCGTCTAAAACCCAAATAGAACAGTGTGAGAGGAAAAAATCATGCTAGGAAAACAAAATAATAAAGGGGGATTACTTTCAACATATTAGGTTTAATTTTAAGATAGTTATCATAATTCGAGGACTGTATCCTATACGTATATTTATCCTTAGGGACATCCCTAGACATACCTTAGAAATATATCTAGGGATTTCACTAATGATTTCGCATCTTAGTTTCCAAAGATTAACTAGACCTTTCCTCTGATACCAACTATAGAGACCCAAAGATTGACGTACATGGACATTACATTACATTTTTTTGGAATACTTAATACATAACAAAAACAGACACCAAAGTACCGTAATAGTTTAGTGTCTTTGGGAACTCGGAATATAATCTTCTAATCACGGTGAAAGATCTTCAACATCTCTCATAAAGATATTCCCTTTTTTCATACCTAAAACATTTCTTTATATCCCGGGTAAATGAAAACATATAATTGATGAGCTCAAAAGATTATTAAGGGTAATAATGGATAAAATAAAATAATCCTTATACATTTGAACTTCAAAACATGAACATAAAGTTTACACATTAAAATCTTGAGTTGTGAAATAAATCTTGGTAGTACGTAAGGCATAGGTCATAAAGGAACATCAATCATGATAAAATAGAATGGGAATAAAACATTTAATTGTGGAAAACCATTATGCACATGATATGATTTCCATAGCAGGCAAGGCATTGCTGCGAAGATGATATTAGTGGACATAGTCCCTTTCTAAATCGAGTTCACCCCTCGTTCCAGTCCTGTATCACTAAACCGGATTAACTTACTATTCCAGCCATGTCTATCTCATGAGATATAAATCTTTACCCAATGCATTTTAGGGATATATTGGTCCCAACCATCTCATAATTAAATCATTATTACGTTTTCCACAACAAAAACATAAATCATTCATCATAACCCAAAGAATAAAATGGGTTTTATAAATATCATTCCATCGTAACATTATCCATATAATACAAATGGATATCATTTAATCATAATAATAGTGAAGCCATGTAAATAATATGGACATTATACTTGAAACATACACATATGAAAATAATGTCATATTAGATGGAAAATTTTTTTTGATAAAACACTTGAAATGAATTCTTGAGGAAAATATATTTTATTCTTCAAAATCATTTTCTTTTCTCAAAATGCCATGAAATTTTAAATGAAAAGGATTATGTTGAAAATTTTCATGTAATCTTGTAATGTAAAAATCATGAAAATAAGGTTTTATGAAACCTTAAAAATCTGTTCATGCCCTATAAGTTAAAAAAACACTCTCCTCATACTTTTGCTGGAAAAGTCAAAAAGTACCACATATGGTAAACAAAAGAACGATTCCTTCCATAACACAAAGTAAAAGTCAAAGAGGGGTAAGCATGGCGTTAAAAATACATGGAAGAATATTAAACTCTTTATGAAAAACATTTATTATGTACATGGATGAAAAATATAACCCTAGTAAATACTTACATATATGCAATCTCGGATAAAAATGAGATTGCAAAATTATCCCTACCTTAGGTCTATTATGCTTCGTACGTATCTGAACCTCCTGTATAATGATTTAAATAATTTCATTGACTTATTAACGAATCATATTAATTTTTATTATATCATATATGGTTCACTTATGACTTTATATTACCCGTTATTTTGTAAATTCCATGTTAATGTAGCGTTTTGTGTAAAATCGTTTTATTTATCGTACGTGTTTGGACTTGTTGTTATTGATATTATTATTACTTATATCATGATTTAATTACTTCAAGAATTTAAATAATGATTTATATATCATATATATTCAGTATATATATATATATAATAGATATATAAATGAAGTTAAATACACCGTTCATGGAGACAGTAGGCCGTACGTACGCATGAGCACTGTTTTCCTTTCCTTATTCACTTGAATGGAAGTAAGTAGATGACATATATATATATATACATTAATACAGTAGCTTTATCATGTCATATATTTTATTTTTATTCATTATATATACTTTATAATCAATCCTGAATGGTTGACATGGAGAATGAATCTCATCGCGTCGTGGAGGCGGTAATCCGTACGTAAGCACGAGCGATGATATTGTTCCCATAATTATTTAATTGAATTGGAGTGGATGATATAATATATCAGAATAAGTATGATGTTATAATAACCATATATAGTAATTATTTACACCATTATACACTTCCAAGTAAGGTGGTGGTGGAAAAACAGATTACACCACGGCATGGAGACAGTAATTAGTACGTACGCACGCACGGTGATTTCGTTTTCTGTAGGATGGATAGAAGGTGAATTGGGGTTTTTTCATATTTATAATAACATATAATTATATTATTGATACTGATGTTATTACTTTATAATGAAACAGCTAAATAAGAAGAAGTTGAAGAAGAAAGAAAACTTGAAAGAATCGGTAGAAGAGATTACCTCTTCTTCGACACACCTCTTTTAAGCTTCCTCTTATGGAACTAGAGTTGGTCTTTTGAGGAGACCAAAACCTCTATAATGTTTCTAGGAAAGTTGATAAGGGAATTGGTCAGGTGTTGGATGATCTTGAAAGCTCAAAATTGTTTAAAGAGAAGAGGGAGGAGGTGCCCTTTTATAAGGGAGGAGTGGGGCACTTTAGAAAAAACTTAAAATATTACTTTATAATAATGTCATATTCGGTTTATTATAGCTCCAAATTGATTTATTTAGAAGCTAAAGTGGGGATGGGTCGAAATCCTCTCAACCAATATGTTTTAGACATGTTTAAGATACTATTTTAACCTTATCATTTCAATTTAACTCTAAGTTAAATAATTTATCTTTTACTGTGTCATCTTGTTTACTTACACTGCATGGTTAGTAAACTTACTATAACAAGCCAAAAGAACACCAAGTGGTTCATTATTAATATATATAACCTTATCAAAGTAATTTTGAAGATCCTTAGATTTATATAAAGAAAATAAAAATTAATAATATAATATTTGTTTTAAAAACTATATTATGTCAATTTTGACACTATTTGGTAATTGATTTTTGTGAAAATCCTAACAGCATGATTAGTTTGAAAACATTTATTAAATAAATAATAACATGTAATATTAACCTAGAAAATTTGTATAATTTATAAAAAGTATCAAATTACATTTATTTGGGTATTTATAACATAAATCATGTTAATATTTCATTAATAATGTAATTATAGCATCATTATTGTGTCCTAAATAAATTAAATTATTTAATGTCTAAAAAGTATAAGTAAAATAAAATTATGAAGGAAATCTTTTTATATTTCTAATGAATATTTATAGTTGAATTTATCTAATGTATAACCCTATATTTAAAAATGTTTTAGTTATTAAACTTTGATTTTAACTATTTTAACTCTTCTTTAAATAAAATAAAAATAAGTGTCCTAATCTAATCCAAGTGGACCTAAAGGGTAATATTTTATTCCTAAGGATTTTTTTGCTCGAATTACACTTATACAATAGAATTAGGACACATTTTAGGATAATAATAATATTATTATTACCCTTAATTACCCTATTGACTTTTAATCGTGGTAAATAAAGGTAAAAAGTTACTATTCACCAAAAAAATATTTTTATCTAATTGAACCATATTTTACTCCTTGATATTAACTGTGTGTCTCGGATTTTCGAAATTCTACTCACAGAAGCGGTAAAATTAAATTTTATGTAAATTTTCTAATTCTCTTAGGAGGTGGGTAAAAGACGGTGAAAAATTCAATCAAATTTTTATGTATCTTAAATTTTTATAAAATGACTCAAATGAATTACATTAAACATATATAGGTATTATGTATCAATTTTGACCTAAAATAAATTTAAATAAAATAAATAATTATTTAAATTAAAAGTCAGTTTTTAAACAGTTACCTACGGTTTTAACTATTCATCAAAAATTGAAAGTTTTCAAAAAAAATACCAAAGTTTCACCCTAGGGTAATTTCGATATTCTGAATGCAAAAATGAATTCCATTTTGAATGATAAAATTTATAAAATTTCAAAAAGTGGGTATTATTATTCATAACGGCTAGTTTATATAATATTTTAAAAACATATATTTGTTTAGTGATACTCGGTATTGCATACAACTCACGCTATTGTGGAAGGTCACGATTGAGTGTAAAAGCAAGCCAAGTCAGGGTTCTGTGTAGTGCAAGATTCCTTTGTTGTTTTGTATAATAGAATCCAACCATATTTCATTTATACATTGAATATATATATATATACACTCAATGTTGCGTAGAATATCTTCTATCAAACGATCTTGAAATTTTGTGCAACACGATCTGATAATAGTGTTGCGTATACTGCAAGTTAATACGGTGTTGCGTATAGCGCAATATAATCATGGTGTAACATACAACACAAGACATCAAATAAATTTAAAAGAATAATTTTCTTAAAATCTCGGGGTGTTACACCAGCGACGGTAAATACTATTAGTGACATGATGTTATCCCGTCGCAAATAGTGTGTCGGTAGGCCACTATTTGCAATGGGTCCCATTGCAAATACTCGGCGGTAGTAAATACTATTTGCGACGAGATATTTCCCCATCACAAATAGTGTGTCGACATGCCACTCTTTGAGACGGGTCCCGTCGCAAAGCCCCTTTTAACATCCCACAGTGATTAATGCGGCCGAAATTTTTTGTGACGAGTCCCACGAAAAATGGTGGCATTTGCGATAGGGCTCTCGTCACAAATAGTATAATCACAACTAATCAAACCTATATATACCACTACCCGTTTTCCTCATTCTCCATCTCATTTCATAATTTCTCTATATCAAAACTCAAATTTTAGAGGGAAAGTTTCTCGATGTTAATTTTTTTTTACGATGAAGATTTTGAAGTTTTCTCCACCTTCAAGAGATCAAGTTTAAAGGTATTTATGTTTTATTTAATTTTATATATATATTTTTTATATTAACATTAATTATTTTTAATTGGTTGTAATTAAATTATATTTAGATTTTTTTGTCATTAGTATTTAAATATAAAACTAAATTTAAATTATTAGTACTGCTTATTAATAATTAGTAGTAATTATCAATTATTAAAATAACTAGTAATGATTATAAATAATTAGTAGTAATTAGTAATTAGTAGCGCAAATTTGCAATAATTATTAATAATTAAAGCTAATTATTAATAATTCGCAGCAATTAGAAATAATTTTAAATAAATAGTAATAATTAGTAATAAATAGCAATAAATAGTAATAATTACTAAATAAAAGTAGTAAACACTAATAATTATTAATAAATACTAATATCTAGTAACAAATACTAATAATTAGTAACAAATACTAATAATTAGTAACAATTAGTAATAAATATTAACAATTAGTAATAAATATTAAGAATTAGTACTGTTTAGTAACAATTAGTAATAATTATTAATAATTTGTAATAAATAGCAATAAATATTAATAAATATTAATAATTAGAAACAATTAGTAACAAACAGTAATAATTAGTAATAATTAATAATAAATAGTAATAAATAGTAATAAATAGTAATAAATAATAACAAAATGTAATAATTAGTAATAATTTGAAATAAATAGTAATAAATAGCAACAACTAGCAATAAATAGTAATAATTAGTAATAAATTTTAATAATTAGTAATAATTAGTAATAATTAGTAATAATTAGAAATATGTAGTTATAAATAGAAATAAATAGTAATGATTAGTAATAATTAGTAATAATTAGTAACAATTTGTAATAATTAGAAATAATTAGTAACAATTAGAAATGATTAGTAATAATTATTAATAATTAGTAATAATTAGTAATAATTAGAAAGAATTAATTTGTAATAGTTAGCAATAATTTGCAATAATTAACAATAATTAGCAATAATTAGGATTAATTAAGAATAATTAGGAATAATTACCAATAATTTTGAATATATATGAATAAATTAATATAATTAGGAATAAATTACAATTATTAGGAATAATTAGGAATAATTCGGAATAATTTGAAATAATTTGGAATAATTTCAAATACTTAGGAATAATTATCAATATTTAAGAATAATTAGCAATAATTAGAAATAATTAGATATAATTAGAAATATTTAGCAATAATTACCTATAAATAAGAATAATTAATAATTATTAGAAATTATTAAAATTATTAGAAATAATTAGGAATAATTAGCAATAAATTAAGAATAATGTATGAATAAATTAGGAATAAATAGCTATAAATAGAAATAAATTTGGATGTAATTTGGAATAAATTGTTAATAAATTAGCAATAAATTTGGAATAAATTAACAATTAATTATGAATAAATTAAAAATAAATTAAGAATAAATTAGGAATAAATTGGGAATTAATTAGGAATAAATTGTGAATAAATTGGAATATATTGGAATAATAAATAATAATTAGTAATAATTAGTGATAATTAGTAATAAATATTAATAATTAGTAATAATTAGTAATAAATAGTAATAAATAGTAACAAATTGTAACAATTAGTAATAAATAGTAATAATTATTAATAAATAGTAATATTTAGTAACAATTAGTAATAATTAGTAGTAAATAGAAAGAATTAGTAAGAATTAGTAATAATTAGTAATAATTAGTAATAAATAGTAACAAATAGTTATATTTAGTAATAATTACTAATAAACAGAAATAAATAGTAATAAATAGCAATAAATAGTAATAATTTGTAACAATGTGTAATAAATATTTATAAATATCAATAAATAGTAATAAATAGTAATAAATATAAATAAATAGTGATAAATAGTAATAAACTGTAATAAGTAGTTATTAATAGTAATAATTATTAATAAATAGTATGAAATAGTAACAAATATTAATAAATAGTAATAATTAGTAATAAATAGAAATAAATAGTAATAAATAGCAATAAATAGTCATAAATAGTAATAACTATAATAATTAGTAATAATTAGTAATAATTAGTGATAATCATTAATAATTAGTAATAATTAGTAATAATTAGTAATAATTAGTAAGAATTATTAATAATTAGTAATAATTAGTAATAATTAGTAATAAATAATTAACAATAATTAGCAATAATTTTTTAATAATTAGCATAATTTGAAATAATTAGCGATAATTAGTTATAATTGGAAATAATAAGCAATAATTAGATATAATTAGCAATAATTAGCAGTAATTATGAATAATTAGTAATAATCATCAATAATTGGCAATAAATAGAAATAATTATAAATAAATAGGAATAACTTGCAATAATTATGAATAATTAGGAATAATTAAGAATAATAAGGAATAATTATAAATAATTTGGAATAATTATCAATAATTACGAATAATTATGAATATTTATCAATAAATTAAGAATAATTAAGAATAATTTAGGAATTATTATAAAAAATTAGCAAAAATAGGAATAATTTTCAATAATTAATAATAAGTAACCATAATTAGGAATAATTCGAAATAATTAGGAATAATTATCAATAATGAGGAATAATTAAGAATAATTAGGAATAAATTAGGAATAAATAAAGAATAATTCAGAATAATTAACAATAAATTTGGAATAAACTATGAATAAATCCAGAATAATTTATCAATAAATTAGGAATAATTAGTAATAAATTGAAAAAATTTGGAATAATTAGAAATAAATATAAATAATTAGAAATAATTTAGGAATAAATTAGAAAGAAAGTAGAAATAAATTAGCATTAATTCAAGAATAAATTAGGAATAAATTATCAATAAATTAGGAATAAATAAGAAATAAATTTGGAATAAATTAGCAATAATTTATGAATAAATTAGGAATAAATTAGAATTAAATTAAGAATAAATTACAAATTAATTAGGAATCAATTATGAATAAATTAGGATTAAATTGGAATAAATTATGATTAATGTGGAATAAATTGGAAAAATTTGTAAAAATTAGTAATAATTATTAATAATTAGTAATAATTTGAAATAATTAGTAATAATTTGAAACAATTAGTAATAAATAGTAAAATAAAGTAACAAATACTAATAATTAGTAACAATTAGAAATAAATAGTAATAAATATTAATGATTAGTAACAATTTGTAATGATTAGTAATAATTAGTAACAATTAGTAATAATTAGCAACAATTTTTAATAATTAGTTACAATTATTAATAAATAGTAATAATTAGTAATAATTACTCAATGACTATTCTCTTTTAAACTCCCACCAACTCAAAACACTATGAGAAATTTGATGCTACATATGCATATCAAATCTCGTATGCATTACATTGGATATGTATTTATAGGACCATATTTTTCATAATGTTTTTAGGGGTGACAGTTGGATGAAGATGATTCATCGAAGAAAAGGGGTCTCTTTTGTCTGATGACAAATTTACTAGCATCTTTCTCACACTAAAATCAGAATGAAGAATCTGTTCGGAGGTACACTTATACATTCTCGAATGCACAGGAATGGATATGTGAAACTCAGAGTAGATTCTTTATTGGGTTTTCCTTGATTGAATGTTTCAATTAAATGAGACATCAGACAAAAGAGCAGTTTTAAATCCATTAGAAATTGTTCCTCCCATAATTAATGGTAATTAGTAAGAAGTAATTGTAATAATTTATCTTCTCTTTTTTGGATAGTGTTTTTCTTAATTTCAAACTATTTAAAAATATTAACGATTTTATATAATGTAGAAAAGTATGGAACAAGGAAGTAGACAAAAGTTATTGATAGATGATCACCCTTAGATAAATCAGCATAGAAATCTAAATAGTTCTATGTTAAATCCTGTATATATTGAGGGTATTTAAGCTTTCTTATCACTGGCATCATCAAAACCAGTTTTTATTTCAGAATGCACAATTAAGTGTCCTCGTAAAAAATGTTCCCTCAAAACATTTGACACATTTGTAAACCTTAGGGGACATATCTTTCATTTTGATTTTCAACCAGATTTTGTTTTGTGGTATCAATATGTTGAAAATAGTTCCAGAGAAGATACTAATAATTTGATTTTGGATCTATCATGGCTTCATAATTCAGTACATGATGTTGCAGGTCCATCTGTTCAACAAACTGAAACTCAGGATGATATTGATTTAACTCTCGAGTTGGAACCAATTGAATTTTATGAGTTGTTGAGATCTGTTGAAGGTGAATTGTATCCTGGTTGCTATATAAGAAAATTAAAAGCTGGTGCAAAATTTATGGATATTAACTCAGGTAATGTAATGTCAAACAACTGTTTTGATTAGATATTTTTTTTGGTAAAAACATTGTTACCTGAAGGAAATATGTTTCCTAAAAATTACTATGAAGGCAAGAGGCTGGTTCGTATTCTGGGCATTAGTTATCATAATATTCATGAATGTGAAATGATTTCATCTTATATTCTGGTGAAAATGAGTCATTGAACAGTTGTCCCACATGTTGAAAATCGAGTTATAAAGAATCTAAATTGGGTAATCCTGGATTGATTTTTGTAAAGCAGTTTATATATTCACCACTTACACCAAGGTTGCAGTGTTTATTTATGTCTCAGAACACAGTGATAATGATTTCATGGCACAAAGCCAATATTTCAACTAGTGAAAGCTTGAATAATCCATCTGATGGTGATTCATGGAAAATTTTTGATCGAGTGCATCCGTCTTTTTTTTTCAAATCCTGAAACGTGAAATTGGGTTTTTCCATTAATAGTTTCTGTTAGTTTGGTTCTTACGGTAGTCAATATTCATGATAGCCTAACATTCTAACTCTTTACAATTTAACTCCAAGGATTTTGATGAAGGATTTTAATATATTTTTTACATTATTAATCTCAGGACATCCAAAAAAATATTTATTTTTATTTGAAACAATTAATTGATGAGTTAAATTTATTTTAGAGTAATGGTGTGAGTACATATGATGTTGCCACGAAAAAACATTTCCTACTAAAAGATGAATTAATATGGAAAATTAGTTACTTCTGGCATATGGAATGTTATCTGTATGGTGTACACATATTACAAAATCATTCCCATACTATATAGAAGAAAAAGAATCAATTTTTCTCGCCAATTGAAAAAAAACATGCTATTTTGACTATCATCGCAGATTTCTTCCAACTGATCATCATTTTCAGAGGAAAAAATCTCATTACAGAAAAGCCGCAATCGAAAGGGATGTACCTCTAAAAATGATCTTAGGTACAAAGTTAAAATTATTTGTATTTTCATTACCTCCATTCACATTTGAACCAAAAATAAACTAATAGAAAATTTATAGCTTTGGGAAAAAACACAATTGGATAAAATAGAGAAATTTCTGGGATATTCCATATTCTTATGTTTTGTTGGTCCACCACATGTTGGATTTCATTCATATTGAGAAGAATGGAATTTATAAATAATTTCATACAGTTTTAGATACACCAGTTTACACCAAATATAATGTAAAGGAATGATTAGAACTTGCCCAAATTTGCAGGCGACTAGGATATGAACTGTTTGAAAATGTCAGATCACATATGTTAATAAATCTAAATGCATCTTATACAATGTCTAAAGAGAGTCTCTTATTATTTAGTTAGTGGGTTGCAGATGTGAGACTTCAAAATGTCTATGTTTCCAATTTGAACAGATGCGTTAAGAATGGTCATATTACCAAATTAAAAATTCATGATTATCATGTTATAATGGAAAGACTTATGCCGATTGGATTAAGAGGATTATTGAATTCTATGTTTTGGGATTCTATAAAAGTCATATCATATTTTTTTCAAGTCATTTTTTCACAGACAATAGACTACGATGCACTAAAAAACTGAAATAAGGTGTTGTTGTAATTATATGTAAACTAGAAGAAATATTCCCGTCAATATTATTTAGCATAATGGAACATCTGATATTAAATTTTCCACATGAAGGAAAATGTGGAGGTCCCACACAGTTTCAATGGATGTACCCATTCTATAGATGCATGTAGAAATTGAAAAAAAAATGAAATGAAGCATCAGTTGAAGGCATAACTGATGAAGCTTATTTGCAAGAGGAAATTTCTTTTTTCAACTCGAATTATTTTGAATATAAATATCCTTAAAAACACAACCGCACGGGATGGAACGATGGGAATGATGATGATGAAATGTGCAGTTAATTATCAATTTTTAATCAGCCAGATCTTGGCTTCAGTGGAGTTCATGAACGATGGATTTCAGATGACAAACATCACATAGATCATACTTATGTTCTACTAAACTATGAGGAAATTTCATCATTTTTACTATGTGTGATTCTATCACTTATTCTCAAATTTATGTTAAAGTAAGTAAATTTATTTTATTTTTTGGTTATATGATAATCCTATTAAGAAACAACTTCCCCAAATTACAGCAGCAATAGTTGATAAATGCCAACAAAAAAATTCTCAATGGTTTCAAATTCTGGTAACATAAATTTTTAATGGATTAGCATATCAATTTAGTTCATTATTTATTATATTGATAATTGATTTGCAAATTTTCAGGTTTCTCAACATGCTGATAAAATTGATTTGTGACTTTGTATATTAAGTTACCCACCATAAAAATGGTTAAATATTATAACGCATATGCGGTGAATTGTTTTCGATTTCATACACATGCATATGGGGAATCAAAAAAACAATGAAAAGTGGAGTTTTCCTGAGAGGATCTCAGTATAGAGAATCTTAACATGACTTTTATGGCATGTTAGATGAAATTATTAAACTATGTTTTCTAGGACAAAATTATGTAATGATGTCTAAATGTCAATGGTTAGATATTGAGAGAGGATTTCATATTCATCTAACTCATGGAATCATCGATATTAAATATAAAATTTGTCTTTCAGTAAATGAATGATGTTTACTCGATCAAAAGTCATATAAATGATATTACATAAAGTACTATGAAACTTCAATAGACCTAAGCGATTTGGGGGAGCATAATAAAAATGAAATCTTGGGGAAATCAGTTTACTCAAAGTGAATGTGGATCCTCTGATGTGAATGAAATTGAAATTTTTCAAGAGACTACTCAAAATCCATCATTTTCAGAAAGAGACATTAATATCGATGATGACATCCCACAATTTAGGTTCAATAGTGACGATGATGTTAATGATGTTAAAAATGAATTTGAAATGACATGATATGATGAAACATAAACTAATATGGATATTGATGATGCTGAGGAGGAATATGAAGACATTGACATCATCAGATATGAAAATGATGAAGAAGGTGAACATTGACAGTTAAATTCTGGTTATAATCACAACTAATATAAATCTATATATAATAGTTATTTTCAATTTTTTTTAACAAAAATCATTTTGTGTTTTGGATGAATGATGATCTATTTCATAAGTTGTAGGAGGTTGAGCTATCTTTGGATGAAAAGGATTTGAGATCATCTGACCCTCAACAGACTGAAGGTTTAGAGGGTACGCAGAGGGGGCACTTTCTTGCATGACTGATGATTCCTAACACTATCCCTGAGCAACATCTATGTCTTTGCTTTGATAAATGCACACAGAGGTATGGTAACATGTATATTTTAGTTTGTTTTCATTAATTTATTTATATATCAATTTTTGGAATATTTATTCTTTTTTCATCGTTCTTCACGTATAGCTATTGGACAGGGGAGTGTTATCTTGTGCAATTATTTTTCTCAATAATGGATCACATGGAAACTGATTCATTTTGATGTGTAGCTCGACATGTTCAGTCATTGGCGGGTACGTAAATAAATAAAATTTAATTCATTAATAACATGATATTATAATTTATTTTTTGGGTTTATGTTATCCCGTCGATGATAGAATGTGTGACGTTATCCACACATCATGGGAGGTTTCTATGCATGAATGTTTCCATCAGTTTTTTCACTACATGAGAAGAAAGACCATAAATAAATCATGAGTGATAGTATATGATGAGTCGTGTAGAGCCCACCGACCATAGTACATTTCATCTAACATTTTGGATGGATTATTTTCACACTAGTAGGGTGGTGGATTTTAGAGGATATCTTCATTAGGCCTAACGAACTGAGGAAGATAGGAGGTGACACATCAAGCAAGTAGCTGTACATTCAGTACGCATAGATAGCATATTGTAAGTATATTTCTTAAGTATTTTATATAACATTAAATTTAAAGATTTTATTTTATATTTATATAGGAAGTCACGCATCTCTATATTACAGAGTATGAAGTATATCAGAGGATGTACATTGATCTATCCACCAGAGAGATTATAGGAGATCTACAGCATCAGATTGTGGTCATTATTATTTCCTTTTCAATTTGAAAGTAAACTACATATAATATTTTCAAAATTTTAATTTCAAATTGGAATTAAATGAGTCATAGGAGGCTACAACCTCTTACACACAAGCTAAGAGTTAGGCTGAGATAGCTGATCATTCTAATGACCACTATTTCGATGAGGTGACATTGATGCAAGCGACCTAGTATGCCTTCAAGAAGGGTTGAGTAGTAGGTATCATCTCTCATTTGAATCATGAGACTTATTATGGTACTTATACGATGTCGGTGTCCATATCGGGAGGAGATCATGGAGAGGCATCATCTTCTAGCTCATAGTATGAGGAACATCTACGAGTTCAGAGTGAGCATGTAGAGAGTTCAGGGAAGCAGCAGGAAGAGACGTGTCAGCAAATAAAAAATTACGAGGGGGATATGTGTCAATGGTAGTAGTAGCAGTAGCATCACGATGAGTTGATGTGTCAATGGAAGTAGTAGCATCACAAGAAGATGGGGAAATGCACCATCTGACTCATAGTTTAGGGATGGAGTTTTCTCCACCATCTCCTCCAGCTCCTCCACCTCCTCCAGAAGAATATCTCCCTAGTGATTTTTTGTTATGTTAAAAACATTTTTATTCAAGATTTGTTGTAATATAATATTTTTACAGTTTCTATCTTTTATATTGATATGAATATTTCATAATTTATTTATTTTTTTTTAAATATTTTATTATTTATTATTAGAATTATATTTTTTAATGCTTATTTATTTTACTAATAATAATATTATTATTTTATGATATTTTTTATAATTTTTTTCAATCATTGATAATTTTAATATATATTTTTTAATATTTTAATAATTTTAATATTATTTTTTCATTATTTTATCAAAATTTTATTAAATATATTTTGTATTTTTGACGTACATTTTGCGATGAAACCCCATTGAAAGTAGTTGAAATATATTTTTTTTAAAAGTATTTGTGATGGGAAAAGGTCCTGTTACAAATAATTTTTCTGCGATGGGACAATCACAAATGGTTTTGATATATATAAAATGTATAAATGGAGAAATATTTGTGATAAAAAAATGGGACTGTCACAACAAATTTTTTAATATATAATGTATATAGTCGGAGATCTATTTGCGATGGTCCTGTCACAAAAAATGTTACTTATTGTGATGTAGTTTTTTGCAACAGGATTTTTGGCGATGAGACCCCATTAAAAAAGCTCATTTGCGACGAGATCCCATTTCAAATAGGAGATTACAAATGCATCAAATTCTATTATTGTTTCCAGAATCATTTGAGTTTCTGAAAGAGAATTTGGTCACCACTCCATCCATTTTTTCGTGTAGAGGATGTTCATGTTTAGTTTTTTTATGATGATTTTCATAATTTCTTGGGTTGAGTTCTTATATAGTAGAGATTATTTATTGTTATAGGTATCTTTAGTTATTCCCCCCATGAGCATAAATATGACAACCATGAACTTGATTTGGATATAATAATGGATTCTTTGATGTTTGGATGAAATTACCTCATTGATGATAGTTTTTTGGTTTTTACTGACAATAAAATATTGAGGTACCTCTTCTACCAACATGACTTAAACTTGCAACAAATTTTTTTGATGAAATTATTAGAGGATTACAACTTAAATATTTCATATTTTCTTGGAAAGGTAAATGTTGTATCCTATGCGCTATGTAGAATGTCATGTAGTGATATTGTTCATGAATATCGAGACTCATGGAGGGTGATTGAATAACTCTTTGTGATACATCTTGAAATGGGATTGAATGGAGGAAGCTGTTGATTTTCATGAAAATGGAACAATTGTCTTTAGTGAAGTATTTGGAGGAGTCTCAAATGGGGGATTACGAGATGGATGTTTGGAGAGAACAATTTGTTTTTGGTAATCCCCATGATGGTTGTTCTGATGATGGACAACATCAGGTGTTGTTCGATGGAATGATATTAGTTCCTTCGGAGATGTGTGAGATGGTTCTCCCAAAGATCCATATTTTACCTTTTGCGGGAGACCTTTTCATGAAAAATATTTACAAAGAATTGAGAGGTTAGTTTTTTTGGATTGGGTGGAAGCATGTAGTTGCAAATATATCTTCTTGATGTCTGGTCTACCATAATTTGAAGGTCAAGATCTATTTTCTCGATTGGTTACTTTGACAATTATATGTACCCCTGTGGAAGTGTGAGAACATATAAATTGGCTTCATTACCGGTTTACCTTGAGCTCCTGGTGTCTATGATTCTATATGGGAGATAATAGATCATCTGATGAAATCATCCAAATTTATAGTGATTAGAGAGTCGAGTACTATTAAGGTTTTATTGAGGATGCATTTGTAGGTGGTGGTGCAACTCCATAGAGTCCCAATGAAAATATTTTTTTGGTATGGGTCCTTGTTTTACCTTTACAGTGAAGAGAGGTCAGAAATATTATTTTTTCTCTCAATTATTCCTTATCAATAATTTTCATCTATTTATGGATGGTTTGATAGAGAAAACATTAAAGATTCTTGAAAAAATGTTTAGTTTTTATGTCCTGGAATATGAAAGTTTTGGGATGATACATCTACCATTGGTAATGTTTTTGTATTGTAACAGTTTCCACTACACCATTGGTATGCCATTGGTTGAAGATTTTTATGGGTAAAAATTCAATTCTCCATTGTGCAAGATAGTGGTTGGAGAGGCCTAATTTCTTGGGTTAGAACATGTAAAAAATATAAAATACATAGTTCATGAAACTATTGAGAGGATGAAGACATGGTAGTATCATCTCCAGAAGGTGACCCCTCATCATACGTAGAAATATTTTGGTCATGGTTTTATGATTTCTTCCCAGTTTTTTTGGACTTTCATGGTGTTGACTCTTGTTGGATCCAAGGCATACCCGATTGAAATTCCCCATCCAATGATTCATATATGATGTTTTTCATATTTCAAATCTACATCATTATCTTCATGATGACTCTCACATCACCAATTGGTGTGAGATTGATATTTGAAATGATGAGATATTTGAATAGCAACATGTGGAGACACAAAAATTCTAGGATACGGTGTTTAATGAACATTCTATTCCCAAGGTTCATGTCTTGTGGTAGAATGGTGGTGTCAGGAAGAGAACCTAGGAATATAAATCATAGATGTGTGATCTGTAACTCAATATTTTTTTTTCTCTTATCTTGTAATGTTATCCTTTGGTGGTTATGGATCCTTCTATTTTCTGATATTTTATTATTTTGTATCTTATTGTTGATTAGCTCTTGTTTGAGGTATATCTACTCAGTGAGAGTGTTCTATAGTAGGATGTTTTTTATTTTGTTATTAGTTATTGTTTCTTCTGAGTGAGGTTGTTTATCTCCTGATATAGAGATATCCTTTAATGGTAAATCACATAGTGGCTATTTTCATGACCCATTTACATTTTCTCTCTGTTATTGGCATTGAATTCTAAAGAAAGAGAATTTTTTTAAAGTCATGTAATATAATGGAACAGATCCATGCATTCCATCCATTTTCATGTTTTTAGGCTTGTTGTGCTTGAAAAAGGATTATAAGTTTTTTGGAGAGGTTTGGATATGAAATGCGTGAAGTCGGTTGATTACACACTTTTTAATCCTTACACATAATGTATGTGAAGTTCACTTCTTTAGCCATGAAAGTTCATGATGTGTATAATTTATGGGTTAAATAAAAAAAGGTGATGTCTCTTTCAGTGATTTCAGACCACTTAAATTTATATAACATATAAATTTTTTGAATCCATTTACATCTCCAATTCAGTGCTTTTATAAATGTGTCCCTCTTCTTAGGTTTTACAAACCCTATGGAATCTCTAAATTCAGGGAAACCAGTGGATCCTTTCTATTCATTTTGGAGACTCCATCAATGGGAATCAATCCTTGGGGTTTCTACCTTGTTCTATAGTGATATGTGTTTTTCCATGGTGCATCCATCCATCATTTTCTAGTTTCTTCACCTAGTTTTTTTTCTCATTGTCTATCGTATCTTCTCACCATTCTATTTAATTCTCACTCCCATGTTTCTAATGGGGATTCTCTTTATTATTTTCAGTGCGATTGTGCCATGGAATCCTTATATGAATGCAGTTCTTCTTGAAGATTTGATCGAAGATCCACAATGTGGTCTGTTCTCATAAGAAGAATGTGGATAGCTTTTAAGGAAGGGGATTCCTTGCATCTCTATCTATTTATATGTTCAATAATAAATTTATATTTATCTATATCAATATATAGAAATTTTATTGACCTAAAAAATATTGAATTGGATTTATGAAATTGGATAGTGATCAAATGTTGATGTTTTTGCTTTATACTTTGATAGTGGGTTGCCGCATGTTTTTCTTGAAAAAAGATATTTATAGAATTCTTATTCACATGTTGTTCATGTTTAAATTTATAAAGAACTTAAAGTAGGAATTAGTTGATAATTAAATGGAATTATAATTTAAAGAAGAGGAGTTTTTGTAGTTCAATAGTTGATGTAATTTGATGAAAATTAGTTTGATGCAAGTATTCATGTTTAATTGAATTGATATTTCATATTATTAATGTAATTTGGAAATTAATGTGAATAATATTAATGATGGACACAATACAAAAACAGTTATTAGTAGTGGGTTAAGAATCCGATGGTAAATTATTTATTCAAAATATAGTGGTGGTTTATAAAAAACCACAGCTAAAATTATTTTAAATGGATTCACTTCCCCCCCCCCAAGACTGAAACCCTCACCCATCTTCCCTGGACCATGTCAAACCCTCGTGCCAACCCACTTCTCCCCCTTTTTCCTTACCCTCTCTCCCCCTCACTATCGGTCCCTTTCCCCCCCCCCCTCACTGCTTACTCCCTTCTCTCCTCATCGTTGGAAACCTACTCCAATGAGCTCCACTAGCCTGAACTCGAGGCACCAACCCCTCCATCCACTAAGTTCTCACTACTGCTACACCCTAGGGAAAGTAATTAAAAATGATATTTTTTGGGATATGATCGTACTTTTTTTCATGTTGTTTCACCACCATCATTCCATCAAGTGAGTTAGGATTTGATTATTCCATTCTATGAATTTAATTTTAGGAGTTTAGTTAATTAATTTTTAGTAGAGTAGTGTTGATTTATGTTCTTGTACTCCAATTTGATGTATTATGGGAATTTGAGTATTGTGTAAGTAATAAATTGAGGAAATTTTTTCCATTAAAACATTTTAAAATGTTAACCCTTGATAAGTTTTTTATCATTAAAATATATTTTTAGATAATAATGTTTACACCATATGAGAAATATGATTCTCACAATATGGTTGTTGTTGGACGTTGGTATTCATGTGATATATAGAATGGGGTTTAATATGTTATGATTTATAGGTACCCTAGACTTTTACACAAAAAAAATCATGATTTTAAACATAATTAATCATTAGAGTACAAGACAAGGATCGTTAAGTCTACTGTCTTGGAAGACTAGGTACATATATCACAAAACATGGGGCTAAAAAAACTTCTTTATTTAATCTTCATAATGAGCTCCTAACTTCCTTTGAGCCCTTACATCTGTATTGGGTACCCTGGGAAACACATGAACAAATGGATGAGCTAAAAATCCTAGTAAGGCAAAGAACATAAGAATAAACTTTAAGCACATGAGTTAGGTGGCTTAACATAATTATATTGGAAGCATGGAACATATGGAATCATAACATATAAACCTGGGATCATAAAAACATGGAACAAAATAATCATGGGATCATATAAGCATGAGATTATACAATCATAGTTTCATAGATAGGTGGTATAAACTTTAAACAGGACTTTAGTACGAGTCAAGGATAACCGCCAATCTCGTTTCCCATAGTAGCACAAGCCAAGGCTAACCGCCCGGACTGTTTTCCCATAATATTCTCATGATACATTAACTTTAACCAATTCGTTGGAGCGCTATCTGGGAACACCCATCTAATCTTATTTAGGTATATTCTATAGACATAAAGAATCTCACATAATCAATCATACATAAACATAAGAGAACTCAAGGAAAGAAATGGGCACACAATCACATCATGAAGCATAATAAAAAGCGATGTAACATACAAGAGTCCATGAAAGAAATAAATTAAACCAAAAATAGACATTAATAATGTATAAAGGCATAAATCATGAAAAAAGATATCAAACTGATGTGATAACATGTAAAAATATTTTTTAGGAATCTTTGAGTCAAAACATTTTAGTGCGGTTTAAGAAAACATCGAATATCTCTTAAAACAAAAAATGGCATAATATTTTTTTTCTAAAACAATAAGTAAAACAGGAGGTTTTTTATCATAACAAGACTGATTTTATAAACACAAAGGTGACTTAAAACATAGGATACATTTCACTTGATAATAGGAAAGAATTCAAGAAGTTCCCTTAAAACGGGTTCACTTATCGGGAAGTAATGAGGAGAGAATCACATAAAAGAATTAATATCCCCAAAAGAGAGTGATTAAAGAGTCTTGATAAATAATTTTGGAACATGTACATAATATTTAGAGTATTCAAAAGAAAATATAAGTTAACATCATTTTGGTAGAAAGGTAGATAAGTCAACCCGAAGGAATAAAAGAGGTTCGGGTATAATTCTTTACAGATTATCAGCATGGTATCAGGAGTACTTGAGGGGGCTTAGTGAGAGAGGAAAGGGAATTATAATCACTTATAGATAAAGAGAGAATTATTGGGGAGGTGTGAAATCAATCCCTATAATTAACAATTACACACAACATGTCCTAACATAGTGAACAATCTTGAATAAGGGTGAAATTGAGAGGATCCATTACCTTAGGTCCATTGGTGTTCTCCACTTGATATTAATTACCTAAAGATTAAAATTATGGTTATTAATCAATAGTTCCATAACCTTATATAAAATTAAAAGATTCATTATAACATTTTTAAGTTTATTTATACCAATTTTGATTGATTACAAGATTCAATTTCATTGTTCGGGTCCGTTTGTTTCATTTGTTTTAATGACCAGTTCAATTGTATTTAGGTTCAAATAAATTATAAGATGAAAGTGGTTGTACAGAATTGAAGTTATATAAATTTTTTTAACATCTAGTAGGTTACATGGTTACGAAATTCATTTGGTTAATTAGAGTGAAAGAGAAGCTTTACATTAGACATTAATGATAAACACTTGAATTAATTTTAACGATTTTCCCCATAATTGACTTGTTTTGTATTATTGTTTTATATCATGAGTGTATGAGGATTACAGAACCTTAAATAGGACATATAACATATATAATAATCTGATTCAACCATAACACAAATGGTTTCATGACCAGAAAAAAAAATGATAAAAGCATTTGAAAACACATTATCCATGATGTCGGTAATTTGACACATCACAGACGATGTTTTAATTCTAGAACACAAGGGAGAGGAGGAGAAGTATGATGCTTGATATTTTCCATAAACATGATTATAATATTGAATATATGAGATTATGGATCTTTAATTCCTTTTGGATAAGGTAAGGGGAAGAGGGTATGATAAAAAAATGAAAATGAAAACAAAACACTTGAAAATGAAAGAGGGTTCTTACCCTTTGATATCCTCTCTTTGAGACTCCTCTTAGAGGCTTTGATTTTGGCCTTTTGGAAAGACCAGAAAGCCTCAGATGTGGGTAAGGATCTTTGGAGGGTATTTGGGAAGAATTTTGGCCAGGAAAAAGGGTTGAGAGGTGTGAGGAAAAGAGGTAAGGAGAGGGGGTATTTATAGTGAGGGAGGAGAGGGTTTTCCCAATTGTTTATTAAATAGATTATTAATTTCCCTCAAGACAAGGAATAGTGATGATTTATTGAACAAAAATAGTAAATTTAGCATGTGAATTCAAACCAATTGGGATTACATCAGCAGAACATCATCATTACTTCATAATTAATGTAATTTTCTTATTTTGTGAATTATCGTATTTCACTATTCATCAAAATTTCAAGTATTTTAGAAAAATCCCAAAAATTCTACCTTACCATTTTTCGTTGTTGAGAATCCCAAAATGAAGTCCATTTTTCAAAAAAAAATTCTAAATATGATTATTTTAATATTTCTTTAAAATAACAATTTATTATCAAAACCAGTTTTAAAACATTCATTAACTCATTCTAAAATATAGGTATATCGTACTTCCAACTTGAATATTATATTAATACCACCATAGATGAGGTTACTATTCATTATGGTAAATCACTATTCATAAGGGTATGTAACGATTCATTACGGTTGGTTACTATTCACCAAAAATTATTTTTGTTTTATTAGACTGAAAAAAACATCTTGAACACAACCGTGTATGCCAGATTTTCAAAATTCAAAACACAGAAGTGAAAAAATTATGTTTAAAGGTCACTTATCACTAATTAGTTCATTATGATGTGCTTTCATGAGATTTTATAACATAAATATAAGAAGGGAATTTTCATTTAAAAACTTTTGGTCGTTACATTCCTCCCGCCTTATGAAATTTTTCCTTAGAATTTTTTTTACATACTAAGACAAAAACAGGTGCGAGTAATTTTCCTTCATTGCTTCCTCCAATTCCCATGTTGCTTCCTCAAACATATGGTTCCTCCACAACACTTTGACAAGATGGGTTTTCTTGTTGCGTAGAACCTTATCTCTCCGATCCAGAATCTTTACTGGCTGCTCCTCATATGAGATATCATCTTATAGCTGCACCACCTATGAGTTTTGTACATGTGAAGGATCAGGTATGTACATCCTCAAGAGTGATACATGAAAAACATCATGAAATCGAGCCATATTTTGTGGAAGTGCAAGACGATATGCCACGACTCTTATGTGGTCAAGGATCTCAAAGGGGCCAATATAACTTGGGATTTGATTCCCTTTCTTCCCGAATCACATGACTCTCTTCCATGGAGATATTCGAAGGAAGACTTTATCTCCAACGTCAAACTCCATGTCCCTTCGACGGTTGTCAGCATAGCTCTTTTTCCGACTTTGAGCAGCTTTGATGTGTTTCTGGATGACTTGAACCTTCTATGTTATCTCTTGAACAAGATCACGTCCAAGTAGATTTCTTTCTCCAATATCATCCCAACAGGTTGGAGTTCAACATCATTTTCCAAACAGAGATTCATATGGAGCCATTTGAATACTCGAGTGGAATCTATTGTTATATGAGGACTCAACCAATGGGATATGATGATCCCATCTACCTTTAAATTCTAGATAGCATGCTCTAAGCATATCTTCAAGCGTCTGAATAGTTATTTCAGACTGGCCATCAGTTTGGGGGTGATTGGCCGTGCTGAAATTTAATTCAGTACTCAATGAATGTTGAAGGCTCCTATAGAATTTAGTTGTGAAACTTAGAACACGGTCAGAGACAATGGAGAGTGGATCACCGTGCAGTCTCACCACTTCCTTCACATATAACTTTTCACATTTTTCAAGCGAAAGTTCTTTCCGAATAGCGATGACATGGGATGTCTTAGTGAGTCGGTCAACCACAACCCATATCACATTATTTCCCTTCGACGTCTTCGGGAGACCCATGACAAAGTTCATAGTATCATTTTCCCATTTACACATGGGTATAGGAAATGTCTTCATCATACCTTTGGACTTTTTTCACTCAGCTTTAACTTATTGACATACTAAGCACCTTGATATATATTTCGCAATCATATTCTTCATGTTATCCCAGCAGAAGTGTTCTCGGAGATCACGGTACATTTTGGTACTCTCAAGATGGATAGAGAAGGCCGAGATATGTGCATCATTCAATAGCTCCTTCTTTATCTCTTGATCATATGGTACACATAATCGTGTCCCAAACCATACAACTCCTTCCTCTTCAATTTTGAAATCGGAGGATTTCCCATTTTTAGCAGCTTCCATCCTTTTCTGAATTTCCACATCCTTTCTTTGAGAAACATTTATTTTCTCCACGAGGGATGGATGAGCAATTATTTGAGAAAGGATTGATGATGTTCCTCCCTTAATGATTCCCATATCCATCCTTTTTGAATCTAAGAAGATCAGATCCTTTTCTATTCTCATCATTAATAAAGATCCAAGATCCATTCTATTTATAGCATCTGCCACATTCTTTTCATTACAGAGATGGTTGTGGATTGAGCAGTCATAATCCTTGATGAGATCTCTCCATCTTCATGGGTGCATATTAAGCTCTTTCTGTGTGAATATATATTTGAGACTCTTGTGGTCCGTATATATCTCACATTTTTCCCCATAATGATAATGCCGCCAGATTTTCAAGGAAATGATCACTGACGCTAACTCCAGATCATGCGTTGGATAGTTTTTCTCATGGATTTTCATCCGCCTTGAGGAATAGGCCATCACGTTATCATTTTTCATCAGCACACAACCTAATCCATTTTTAGAAGCATCACTATATACCACAAATAGTTCCCCACTGGTAGGGAGTGTGAGTACTGGCACAGTGACAAGCCTCGTTTTCAACTCTTTGAAACAGTCTTCAAACTCCAATGGCCAGACAAACAATACTCCCTTCTGTGTCAGCTTGGTCATTTGGTTTGAAAATCATGAAAAGTTCCTCATGAATCGTCATTAATACCCAGATTGAATGAAAAAGATGCAGATCTCTGTTACAGAAGTTGGTATGGGCCACTCTTCGATTGCCTTCGTATTGGAAGGGTCCACAGACATCCCTTTTCTAGTGATAACATGCCTCAATAATGATACTTCCTCCATCCGGAACTCAAATTTACTGTACTTTTCATACAACTTCTCCCTTAACAAAGTCTTTAACACAGTTTCCAAATGCTCCTCATGTTCCTCCTTGATCTTGGAGTATATCAGAATATCATCAATAAAGACTACCACAAATTTGTCGTGGTAATATCTAAAGACTATATTCATTAAATCCATGAAAATGGATAGAGCATTAGTGAGTTCGAAGGGCATCACTATGAGCTCATAGTTTCCATACCTCGTTTGAAAGGTAGTCTTGGTAATATCTTCCTTACTCACCTTTAGTTGGTGATATCCTGACCGAAGGTCCACCATAAAGACATAACCGTCCCCACGTAGCTGATCGAACAAGTCATCTATCCGTGGAAGGGGATACTTTTTCTTTATTGTGATTTTATTGTGCTCACAGTGATCAATGCAGAGTAGCATTGATCCATCCTTTTCTAGATGAATTGGACTGGAGAACCCCACAGTGAAGCACTCGGGAATATAAACCCCTTCTCTATATTCTCCTGTAATTACTTATTTATCTCTTATAGCTCTACGGTGGCCATTCTGTAAGGTGTCATTGAGATTGGCAGAGATCTAGGTATAAGTTCAATTGAGAACTCAACCTCTCAGTCAGGAGGGAGACCAGACAACTCTTTAGGGAATACATCAGTGCAATCCCTCACGATGGGAATGTCTTCAAGCATGATTCTCTCAGTTATCTCAATCAATTGTGCTAGATATGCTTGCTCATAAGGAAGCAATATCCACACTTGAGACGATGATTCGAAAGGAGATTCATCTTCCTCCTTGCACTTGTAACGAATCAGAGGATGCTTCGGGATGTGAAGAGTAATCTCCCTTTCCCAGTAGTTGATGTGGGCCTTGTACAAAGAGAACCAATCCATGCCCAAGATAGCGTCAAATTCTTCTAAAGGAAGTATGAAAAGATATGCCAGGAGGTTTGGTCCACAAATATTAACTGGGAGGATTTATAAAACATGGATGCAATAATTTCCCCATTCGCTGTCCTCACATATAAATTTTCCTCCAAATTTTGATGTGGTGTTTGAATAGTTCTACTAAACTTGCAAGATATGAAAGAATGCGTAGAACCATAATCAAATTGTACGTTCGCTATTCTTGAATGAATAACAAGCATACCTATCACCACATCGTTTTCCAGTTCCACCTCAGTAGTAGTAAAAGCATAAGCCCTTCTTTGTTTCCTTGGGGGTTGTTGCTGATTGTCTCTGACAACCCATAGTTTAAGGCAAATGTTCGCATAATGCACAAGATCCTTGTAGTTATAACACTGCACTGCAGGCTAAGTGTGGATCTGAACCTTCCTTTCTTCTTCAACATTAGCGGGATTTTTCATACCCCTTCGGCAGTTCTTGGCCAGATGACCAAACTTTCCGTATTTGAAGCAATTCTTGGTTCCCTTCAAAAAATTACCAGGATGCTTCTTCCCACAATTTTTGCAAAGGGGAAAGTTGGGATTCTTTTTATCATGGGATTTTTTTGATGGAACACCCATTATTTTTTCCATTTTCCACTTCTTGTCACTGGGCCCATGAGACCATTGAGAGCCTCCAATCTCCATTTCTACCTTGAGGGCACAACATAAAATTTCCTCATAACTGACGAAGTCTCGAATCGCCAATGTTTTTCGTAGACTTGGATTTAGTCAACTAAAGAAGCGATCCACTTTTCTTTCAGTGTTCATGACAAAGCCAGAGGTGTACCCTTCAAGCCTTGTAATGTTTGGTTCATACGCCCCGATGGACTCATCTTCCTTATTCTTGAGTCTGAGGAACTCTCTTTCCATCTTTATGTGGAGGGTTCGAGGAAAATATTTGTTGAAAAACATCATCTTGAATTCCTCCCAATCTATGGAATCAATTTATTCTTGGGACTTTTTATTCCTGATCATTGTCCACCCCTGATCAGCTTCCCCATGAAACTGATATACTTCCAGTACAACTTTCTCTTCATCCAAGCAATGGAGGACAGAGAAAATCTTTTCAATGGAGTTAATATATTGTTCTACGAGGAGGGGATCAGAAGACCCACTAAACATGGGAGGCCTTTGCCTCATAAAGGATTATACGAAAAAAATTTATTTCCTTGGAGGAGGTGGATGTTCCACCTAATTCAAGTTTTTATTCATAACTCGTGCCAGCTGAGCAAGTAATTCCATGATGTTTTGAGCACCCACTTCCGTTACATCAGGCATGTCATTAGGGAAATCATCACATTTCCTATCACATTGGTTGTTGGAATGTGTTCTTCTATTTCCCGCCATTAACTAAGAAAAAAACGTATAATTAGAGGTCTTGAATACTTAGCTATTGATCATAGAAAGGAAACATTGAACATTAAAGGATAAACATATAAAGAAGAAGTACATCCTATATTGTGATTCCTTATGTTTATATCTATGTTATCCTCGATATATTTCATAACTTATATTCCTCTGGTCTTTTTCCATTAATAATGGTTTGTACTAAGCTCATGAATCTAACAAAGCATATCCCTCGGAAGTGTCGTAACCAAGAGTGCAGTAAGGCCCAATGTCGTGCACCAGTTCCCGTTCGAGTCTAACTCAAAGTGGTGTTTTCGGGTTTTAACCCTAGGATACATCTATGCCAGATCCCCCTCTACCTGCTCTTATCCATACAGGGATGTATTTGCTTGATAACCCACTTACTCAATACTCACCAAAATTTGGGAATGTTTTTAATACTTAGTCTCATCCTTATGGTTCTCACTAAGGTGCTCTATTCCTAATCTCCAAAAATAACTAGACCAACCTCTGATACTAACTATAGCGACACTAGCATTTTACAAAAACTATTTCATGATTTAAACATAATTTATCATCAGAGTACAAGTCGAGGATCGTTAAGTCTAGTTTCTTGGAATACTAGGTACATATATCACCAAACATAGGGCTAAAAACAAATCTTTATTTAATCTTCATAATGAGCTCCAAAATTCCTTTGAGCCCTTACATATGCATAGGGTACCATAAAGTATACATGAACAATGGGATGAGCTCAAAATTCCAGTATGGTAAATAACATAAGAAGAAACATTAAGCACACGAGTTAGGAGGCTTGACATAATGATATTGGAAGCATGGAACATATGGAATCATAACATATAAAAATGGGATCATAAAAACATGGAATAAAATAATCTTGGTATCATATAAGATTGATATTATACAAGAATAGTTCCATAGAGAGGTGGATTCAACTTTAAAAATGACTTTAGTATGAGTCAAGGCTAACATCCATTCTTGTTTCCCATAGTAGCACAAGCCAAGGCTAACTGCCCGGACTGTTTTCCCATTATCTTATCATGAGACATTAACTTTACCCAAAGCATTGGAGTGATATCTGGGAGCACCCATATAAGATTATTTATGTATATTCTTTCCCCATAAAGAATCTCACATAATCAATCATAAATAAGCATAAGAGTACCAAAGGAAAGAAATGGGCACACAATCACCTCAAGAATCATAATAAAAAGGGACATAACATACAAGCTTCCACGAAAGAAAGTAATTAAATCACAAATAGACATTAATAATTTTTAAATTCATAAATCATGACAAGAGATAAAAAAATTAAGTGATAACATGTAAATATAGTTTTTAGGAGTCTTTGAGTCAAAACATTTTAGTGCGGTTTAAGAAAACATCAAATATCTCTTAAAACGAAAAAGGACAGAACATTTTTTTATAAAACCAGAAGTAAACCTGAAGGGTTTTCAGAATAAAAAGACTTATTTTATAAAGACAAAGTTTACTTAAAATATATGATAGAGTACACTTGATAATAGGAAATAATTCAGGAAGTTCTCTTAAAATGGGCTCACTTATCGGAAAGTAATGAGGAGAGAATCACTTAAAAGCATGCATATCCCTGAAAAAGAGTGATGAAAGAGTCCTGATAAATAATTTTGGAAAATTTACAAAAAAATTAGTCTATGCACAAGAAAAGATAATATAAGGTCGTTTTGGTAGAAAGGTAGATAAGACAACCTGAAAGAATAAAAGCGGTTCGGGTAGAATTCTTTACGGATTATCGGCATGATATCGGGAGTACTTAAGGGGAATTAGTGAGAGAGGAAAGGGAATTAACATCACTTATAAATAAATATGGAAGTATGTGGAGGTGATAAATCATACCCCATAATTAATAATTACACAAAACATGTCCTAACATAGTTAACAATCTTGAATACGGGTGAAATTGAGAGGATCCCTTATCTTAGGTTTGTTGGTGTTATCCACTTGATATTAATGACCTGAGTAGTCATATTAGGTTTATTAATCAATAGTTCGAGAACCTTATATAAAAGTAAAATATTAATTATAACATTTTTATTTTCATTTATAACAATTTTGATTGATTACAAGGTTCAATTTCATTGTTCGGTCCGTTTGTTTCATTTGTTCTAATGATCAGATCAATTGTATTTAGGTTCAAATAAATTGTAAGATGAAAGTGGTTTTCCAGAATTGAAGTTATATAACATTAGTGGACATATATTAGGTTACATGGTTACAAAATTCGTTTGGTTAATTAGCATGAACGAGAACCTTTACATTAAACAATAATGATAAACACTTGAATTAATTTTAACGATTTTTACCATAATTGACTTGTTTTGTATTATTGTTCCATATCATGAGTGTATGAGGATTACAGAACCTTAAATAAAACATATATCATATATAATAATCTGGTTCATCCATGACATAAATGGTTTCATTAACAGAAGCAACATGATAAAATAATTTGAAAACACATTATCCATGATGTCTGTAATTTGACACATCACAGACGATGTTTTAATTCTAGAATGTGAGGGAGAGGTTGAGAAGTATGATGCTTGAAATTTTCCATAAACATGATTAGAATTTATAGTATTTGAGATTATAGAGAATTAATGCCTTTTGGATAGGGGAAGGGGAAGAGGGTATAAGAAAAGAATGAAAATAAAAATAAAACACTTGAAAACGAAAGAGGGTTCTTACCCTTTGACCTCTTCTCTTTGAGAATCCTCTTAGGGGCTTTGATTTTAGTCTTTTGGAAAGACCAGAAAGCCATGGACGTAGGGGAGGAGCTTGGGAGGGTATTTTGGCCGAATTTTGGCTTGGAAAAATTCTTGAGATGTGTGAGGAAAAGAGGTAAAGAGAGGGGGTATTTATAGTGAGGGAGGAGAGGGTTTTCCCAATTGTTTATTCAATAGATTATTAATTTCCCTCAAGAAAAGGAATAGTGATAATTCTTTGACCAAAAATAGTAAATTAAAAATGTGAATCTGAACTAATTGGGCTTACATAATCAGAACATAATCATGACTTCATAATTAATGTATTTTGCTTATTTTGTGAATTATCGTATTTCACTATTCATCAAAATTTCAAGTATTTCAGAAAAATCCCAAAAATTCACCCGAACCATTTTTCAACGTGTAGAATCCAAAAATGAAGTCCATTTTAAAGAAAAAAAATCTAAATATGATTATTTTAATATTTAATTAAAATAATAATTTATTATCAAAACCAGTTTTAAAACATTCATTAACTCTTTCTAAAATATAGGTATATCATACTTCCAACTTGAATATTAATTTTATACCACCATAAGTGAGGTTACTATTCATTAGGGTGTATCACTATTCATAAAGGTATGTTACTATTCATTATGGTTGGTTACTATTCACCAAAGGTTTTTGTTTTATTAGACTTCAGAAAACATCTTGAACACAACCGTGTATGCCATATTTTTGAAATTCCATACACAGAAGTGACAAAATTATGTTTAAAGGTCACTTATCACTTAGTAGGTCATTATTTTTTTCTTTCATGAGATTTTATGACAAAAATATAAGAAGGGAATTTCCATTTAAAATCTTTGGGTCGTTACAAGATTTTATAGACATTTCTAATGAATTTAGTTTTCAATGAATGAAATTTTAATGGCCTCTCCAAAATTAAATGAAATGTTTTCAGTAAAAATATTTAACCTAAGATTGGGACGGGTTTAATAGAGGATTCCATACATAGTTAAGGTTGTTTTGAAATTGTTTTTGTTCTTTTTCAACATAAATGATCTTAAATTTGTGTAGGTATAATTTATTAAACACTATATTTCCTTAAAAATTATTTTGAGTATCTTTATTTAGTTTTTTTTCTGAAGGGAAGGTTGTTATATTACAGTTTTCTTCTAAAAGGAATATCTATAATCTATGTTGTAACATTGTGTTGTAATTGTAGATATAATATATAAAGTTATAAATGGTGGTGGAAAGAAGAGTTTCTTTTATATACCTCATTATCATTATTATTGATATTTGATTTTTATGTGGAAAATATTGGCTCATATTCCAATGACTAACATTTTAGGAAACCCGAGGTTCTTGGGTTGTTGAAACGTGATCAAGATGATGTATTTTCCAATAGTTATGGTGTTTCCTTGACTACTGAAGTAATTTTTTGTGCATCCCATTATCTCAATGAATTAGTTGTTGTTACATTTCACTAGATTAGTGTCTACCTAATTTGTGATTTATAATTACTAGGATACCCTATGTTTAGTTGTCATAGGGGTTCCCCCATGGTATTAAGTATTTCCTTCATTTAGATTTTTAATTTATAATTATATTTTCATTTAGTTCTCCTTAATTATTTTACATGAGTAAGTGTAGTTTCTCTTCATATTTTTTTGTTACCTTTATTTTTGTAATACAATTGCTTATTATATTTTGTGGATTCCCTTTTTTAATTGGAATATGGTATTTCTTATCAATTCTTACTTCCCTTTATTGATCATTTTTACCTATATATTTTTTCATTGTGATTTATTAAATTGGTATTATGTTAGAATATATATTTTTTCATGAATTTACGTCTTTTGAATTGTGATCATGTTTAATTTAATGTTCATATACTTATTTTAATTTTTCTCATCCATTTTTTCCTAATATATGAAATACCAAACACTTATTCATTGAATAATAGTAAAATCCGTCAAATAAATCAAAATACATTTCATCTTTAGATGGTTGGAATTAATATTTATGTTTTCCTAGTTGTTTTTTTTATCAAATTTTGATATCTTGATTTGTTTCCCAAATGAATAATTTATTTTATCAAAAACATTCCTTCACATGTATTATCCTCATTATAGTGTGATAATGTAAAAAATTGAGTTGTCTTATTATGTGTACATGAAGGAATCAAAAATATCAAAGTGGAAATCATTTAAAAAAACTCTATTCTTTTATAACCTTTATTGAAATTTATTATTTCATTTTCTATTTCAAGGAAAGGTTTACCCAAGTTGATAGATGACTATGTCGAGTTCATATCATCCTCTATGAGTAAAATATAAAAAACAGCACGGAAGATCAAATTATTCACTCTGAATAAAAAATATTCAAATAATATAACATGGAATATATTAGACCTATTATGTAATTTTAAAACCACTCTAGTTGGATTGAGGGGTACCAACTATGAATAAGGAAAAATAGAGTGTAAAATACATAAATATAATATCTTAGATTACATCTAGAAAAGATAGTGAAACATTATGTGACACGCCCTATAGTTAGTGATGTGTTAGAACACTAAATCCAGTACTATGGTGATAACGAATTTCTAGGTTCAGCTAGTCTTATGTCCCTATTGTGTTTCTCTTGGGATTCCCATTTTTAATTAATGAATGTATGATTTTTCTTTTTCTTTGATTTTACATAATACAATCCATGGATGATTTCTTTTTTGTTTTGAATTTTTTATTACTTATATAGCTATTATTATAACTACATGGGTTATGTTTTTTTCACTTCCATTTATAACTTTTCATATTTTGTAATATTTATGTGTTTAAATGTTTTTAAATTAAGCATAGGCACACAATGATATGGATAAAACTTGGATCACATTACGGATGTGAAAACTATAATATACTCTGGGTTTGGTAGAGTTTATAGATTTTTCAATTTTTAATCGATCCGTTGATGGGAAAATAAACTTTCCATGTAATAAAGGTAAATTTAGAATATGGTTGAAGAGTTATTATGTTTATGGACACCTTATATTGAAGAAATTCCATGGTCAGTATTTGTGATGGATTTAGCATGGAGAATCGAATGGTATAGAAAGTATGATCACTGATGTAAGTTGACATAATGGGATCCCATATTCATTGATAATTGAAAATGGAATGTAAAACCATATAAACAATGAATTAAAACTTGTATGTAACTAATATCAACATCAAAACATATCAAATGAACCAGCTAAGGTTGATAAAATAAAAACGTTACAGGTGATATTTTGGAAGTTATAGGACAACCAAATCAATATTGTTACATATCATTGAATCCTCCTATTTATTCTATAAAGAATAATGTAAGATAAAACTACACTTATTAGAAAAATGTGTTTCATGGTTTACGTGATGATGGAAATCATTATTTTTTTAGTGAATGTTTGAAATATTCAAAACATTCTTTTCTACTAAAATTTTACCATATAAAACCCCAATGGTGATTACAAATAAGATGATGTTGATGATATTAGAATTGTTTTGTGATGAATTTTTTGATGAAAAGATCTCTCGGTACTTTTATTATAGGAAATAATATTTTAACAAGATTGGTAAGAATTATAGAAAAATACATACATGCCCCTATGATTGTAGGCTTTATCGGGGAGAGGATTGAAGCAAAAAAGATTGCAGAAAATGATCTTCTTCTAGATAATATTCAATGGGTGACATTGGAAGTCTGAATCAACATACTATATTGAAGAGAATGAAAAGGAACACACCTACAAATATTTTATGTTATTTTATTATAAAGACTCAATTGCAATGATTATTAAAGTCATATTAAACCACCAAACACATGAGGTAACAACCCAAAGTTTTTCAATGGAAATTCCATTCTTATAATTATATCATAAAATAACATGAAAACACCACATAATGAACTACTAAGTGATAAGTGACCTTTAAACATAAGTTTTTCACTTCGGTGTTTGTAATTTTGAAAATATGACACACACAGTTGAGTTCAAGATGATTTGTGCAGTCTAATAAAACAAAAATAATTTTTGGTGAATGGTAACATACACTTATGAATAGTAACATACCATTATGAATAGTAATATGAGCCTTATAAATAGTAAATCATCCAACATAAGAGTAACCTTACACATGATTAATTAAATAAAATTTCGACATCTTAGAAAATGACAATTTGGCCTTAGTTAACGTTTTGGTATTTTGTAAGTCATAAATGATTAATTATAATTAATTAATTAATTTAAAAGAAAATGTATTATCTTAAAATGTGTTCATTAATTATCAAATAAATTTCTTATAGTTTTTAGATAATTTTATATGACCCTATGTAATTTTTGAAAGCACTATAAAATCAGTTTTAATTTTAAAAACTGTTTTTTAAATAAATTATGATTTTAATTAAATATGAAAAAAATATTTATAAATTTATTTTTTAAAAATGGACATTATATTTGGATTCTACATGTCGAAAAAAGGTATGGGAAATTTTTTTGGATTTTCCTGAGATACTTGATTTTTTGATGAATAGTGAAGTACCATTATTTACAAAATAAGCTAAATAAGCTAACTATAGAGTCATGTGTAATGTTATGCTGATGTAAGCCCACTTATTTTGAGATGATATGATAAAATTACTATTAGTGGTCATTGAATACTCACTATTATTTGTCTTATAGTAAATTAATATACTAATGAATTTAATATTAAGGAAACCCCTCTCCCCTCCACTATAAAAACCACCCTTCAAACCCTCATTTCATCACACCTCTCAAGCACCAATAATTCTATAAACTCTTACCTAACATCCTCCCTATCCTCTATCCCACGTTAAAGAGCTCCTAGTCTCATCAGAAGTCCAAGCCTATCTTCCTTAAGGAGGATCTCAAGAGGAAGATTTAAGAGGTAATTTCTCTCCCTCTTCTACTTTAATTTCCTTTCATGTTCAAGTTCATTTCTTGATCTCTCCCCATATATCTTCATCCAAATGGTATTTTAACTCAATTATTATAAATTTAATATAATTTCATTATCCAAATGGTATATTATATCATCCAAACCCTTTCCCCTTCCTTTTATTTTATTAATGAGAACGTTGTTCGTGTGGTGTTAATTTATCACCTTCAAGAACGACAAGTTTTCTTCATCCATTTAAACCTTCAGATCTAGTGATGGAACCATTTTTATGGTTTAACCAGATCATTTTATATGTATTATCACCTATTTAATGTTCTGGAACTAACTTATGACCATATTTCAAGTGATAAAATAAAACAAGTTCATTATGATAAAAAAACGTTCAAATCACCATTTAATTCTTATCTAATGATTAATCCACATGGATAAAATATGATTCATTATAAGATCATTAAAACCTATGTAATATCATTAATAAAATGTAATATCATTTCTGGATGTATACCCATGTTCTACCCAAACTTCAATTTAAGAATACAAGCGAACCACTCAAGAAAACCATAAAAACAAACATTCTAAAATAATGTTTTTAAACTCTATAACTCATCCAAAGGCACATAAAATCATTTAACGAAACCATAATGAACCATATTAATGTAAAAAAGGTTATGGATTTCTAATTAATGGATATAATGTCATTATACAAGACATTAAAAAGAAGTAAGCATTCAGATACAAGGTAAGGGGAAAATCTCGAACCCAATTTTGTTTCTTCAGGTTCTCTTTATTTCACTGCAATTTGGAATGGTCACTTCTTAAAAATATTTTTTCATCATTATCTTACCTTTTCTGGGATATTAATGTTTTCTATTTATGTTTATGTTAATCCAAATTTTTTCCAAAAGAACACTTCTTTTAAAAACTCAAATTTTACCTCTCATTCATGGTTGATGGTTCTTGTATCAAGTATGTTATTCCCTATTTATTTTGGGAACCCAAAGCATGTGAAAGTATTCTTAGGAGATTAAACCCAACCTTACCATGTCTTATTTTGTTCTTTATTGTTATATTTTATATGTGTAATTCATGATTATGACAATATTATGAGGTGACGGGTGCGCCTGGAAATATATAGAGCAATATGAATGTTTGAATGTGACAGGTGCGCCCGGAATTATACAGTTCTCCAATGTGTTGGGTAAAGTGATGAATATCATGAGTAAATGTGCAATTATGTGTGAACATGATTCTATCTTGGTTCAAAAGTATGTGTGGTAGTTAACCACTAAGACATGATGTTTCATTTTTATGCATTGCCACATTTGAAGTCTTTTATTCATGTTCCTCTCATGTTCATGATCTTTTGCCTATGTCATGACTATGATCACCCCATGCTATATTATTCTTATCTATCCTATTACTGGGCTTCTACCTCACCCATTTTTATGTATAACCTCAGGTGGCTACATGCACTATGTATAGGACAAGTGCCAATAAGAAGCTTGAGAAGAATAAAATAAATAAATGTTTATGTTTGATGCTGTAATTGTTATTTATAGTCCTTGTTTGCACAAGAAACTAAATTATTGGATCCTCTTTGTGTAATACTATTATGTTTTTTATCGTTAAAATGATGTAATAGTAATGTATGAAAAGGTCGGGACACTATAGTTGGTATCAGAGGAAGGGTTTTGTTAATTTGGGAATTAGGATTAGTGATCCTTGGAGAAAACCTCTTGCATGAGACTAAGTAAAAATATGCACACAAGAATATTAACATAGGGATCCCATATGTTATGTTTTTGGTGTCAATTGTTTAAATTAATATTTTATTCATGGCTTGTTTACTAGGTTTTTTTCTAACCTTTTTAATTTTAGAAAATGGTGGGAACTAGGAGAAATTAGGCCAACAACTCATGTGAGGGCTAATGCAATGATTGCCTGAACGACATCCACAATGATTTGGGAGGTGGAGTTCAAAACATCATGGCGATAATTACCCAATTATCTCAGGTTATGAACAATAACCATAATAATGGGGAACTTCCTCCTCCACCAAAGAGGGAGCAACTGGCTATCGAATGTTTTATGCAGCAACGACCACCGACGTTTAGTGGATCTTCCGATCTACTAGTTGTTGAAAAGTGGGTTAACGCCATGGAGAAGATCTTTTATGGGCTTCACTATTTTGAGATGGATAAGGTGACTCTAGCCAACTATCGTCTATATGGAGAGGTCAATCAATAGTGGGATTTGATTAAGAACACCAAGACAAGGGATGAAATTGAAGAGGTGGAATGGGAAGACTTTAAGATAATGTTTCTTAATTAGCATTTCCCATGAACTCTTCGTACAAAGATGGAGAGAGAATTCATAGAGCTCATGAAAAAATAAGTAGAATCTGTCACAACCTATGAAGTGAATTTCTCAAGGCTTGCATGGTACGCTTTGGGTTTTGTTATCAACAATGATAGAAAAATTGATATATTATTTAGTGGATTAAAACCACACCTTCTAAAGGCTCTTGAAATTTGAGACTTTGGGAGTTATGAAGAAGTTGTTCGACGTGCCCTCAAAGTGGAGATGGTGTTTGGAGAGTGGTCCCATGGCTATGGTGATATGAAACAGAAGATGGAGTTTCAAGTTGGAGGATCTAATGAAAAAAGTGGGAAGAAAACTCAACGACCCACGTTCCAGAAATGTGGGAAGTTCCACCATGGGAATTTCCTCAATGTGATGGCGAAGTGATTCAAGTGTGGGAAATAAGAACACCATTCTCAAGAGTGTCGAAAAGACACGAAAAGGAAGGAGAATGTGGCAGAAGAAAGGAGAGAACCACACATGGTTCATTGCTAAAACTGTAGGGAGCTAGGGAACTATGCAAGTCAGTGCACTAAACCTCAAGTTCTCGAGGTTAATCAACGTCAGCAACCACCAAATCCAAAGGGACAAGGGAAAGCTTATTCCATCTCTACTGTGGTGGTGGAGCATGATAATGAAGTCATACAAGGTACACTTCCTATTCACTCAAGAATGGAAAAAGTATTATTTGATTATGGTTCTACGCATTCCTTTATATCTTGAATGTTTGCTAGAACTATAGAATCGAAGCCCCGAAAACATGGAGTAGAGATATCTGTAAAAACACCAAGTGGTGAAATCATTGCAACCCAAGTGTTCGACTCTTCTACTGATGGTGTATGTGGGAAGATTCTTCTAGAAAATCTTGTAACACTTCCCTTGGTGGAATTCGATACTATAATGGGAATGGATTGGCTCTCGGTATATAGAGCACATATCAACTGTCGGGAAAAGGAAATGTCTTTTCATATTCTAAACCATCACATGCTCCTCTAAAAATGCAAGGAAGTTAATGAATCTCTTTTTAGAAATCCTTCAATGTAGTGGGTGTTGATTCCATATGAAGAAGCTTTACTCACCCAAGTGGTTGAGTTGAAGGAAAGTGCCAACCGTGAAGAAATGCCCACCATGAAGGAATACAATGTTTTATTTCCCAAAGAGTTACATGTAATTCTCCCGGATCATGAGGTAGAGTTCTCAATTGAACTAAAACCTGGATCTACTCCTATCTCAGAGTGTCCCTATAGGATAACTCCTATCGAACTGGAGGAGTTAAATAAGCAGCTGCAAGAGAATCTGGACAAAGGGTTCATACGCCCTAGTGCATCACCTTGGGGTGCGCCAGAGCTCTTTGTGAAGAAGAAGGATGTAACAATGTGGCTGTGTATCAATTATTGGCAACTCAACAAGATCACCATAAAGAAAAAGTATACTATCCCATGGATTGATGATTGTTTTACCAGTTAAGAGGAACTCAATACTTCTCAAAGGTGGATCTTCATTCTAGATATCATCAGGTAAAGGTGAAGAGGAAGATATTCAGAAGACCGCCTTCCATACAAGGTATGGGAACTATGAGTTTTTAGTGATGGCCTTCAGACATACTAATGCCCCTGCAATCTACATGGATTTGATGAATAGTGTCTTTAAACAATACCTCGATAAATTTTTGGTAGTGTTTATTGATGATATTTTCATCTACTCCAAGAGAAAGGATGAACATGAAGAATATCTAAGACTTGTGTTGGCGACTTTGAGAAATGAGAAGTTGTACGCCATGTTTAGCAAGTGTGACTTTTGGATGAAACAAGTCATGTTCTTGGGAAATGTGATCACAAGTGAGGTAATTTCTGTGGATCCTCCAAAAATAAAGTCGATTGAGGAATGGCCATTTCCCTCTAGTGTCACAGAAATCTGTAGTTTTCTTGTATTACCTAGGTACTACCGATGTTTGTTTGACAAACTTCTCATGATTTTCAAGCCCGCAATCTATGTTAACAAGGAACGGGGTAAATTATGTCTGGACAGAAGAATGCGAGGGAAGCATCATGGAGCTAAAGAGAAGGATGATCACTACACCTGTACTCACACTACTAAAATGTGGAGATAGTTTTGTGATACACAGTGATGCTTCAAAGAAAGTCTTGGGTTGTGTACTCATGAAAAATGACAATGTGATAGCATACACCTCATGGCAGTTGAAGATCCATGAGCAGAACTACCCAACACATGATTTAGAGCTGGAAACCATGATTTTTACATTGAAAATATGGCAGCACTTACTTTTATGGTGAGAAGTGTGACATATACACCAACCACAAGAGCCTAAAGTATATATTCACACAAAAGATGCTCAACATGCGTCAAAAGATATGGTTAGAGAAAATTAAGGAATAAAATTTCTCTATTCACTGCCATCCTGTAATGGCGAACAAGTTAGCTGATGCTCTAAGAAGAAAAGATCCCGCTACTCTATCCACGTTACGGATTGAGAAAGACCATATCTTCTAAGATATGCATAGGTTGTATTTGGAAATCATAAGGGTAGGGGATACATCCTACCTTTCCCAAATGATTGCGCAACCATCCATCCAGGAGAAGATGAAGGAAGATTAAAGGGATGATGTGGAGATACAAAAGTGGGTGAATGCAGTAAAGGAAGGGAAACTGCAAGAGTTCCATATCGATGATGATGGTGTGATTCGGTTTGGAACGCAGCTTTGTGTGCCTTCATCACCTGGGATAACGAAGGAGAAATTGGACAATGCACATAGCTCAACTTTCTCTATCCATCATGGGAGTACAAAGAAGTAACATGATCTCCAAGAACACTTCTGGTGGGATAACATGAAGAAGGATATTGTGGAATATATATCAAGGTGCTTTCTATGTCATCAAGTTGAAGCTGAGCGAAAAATGTCCAAAGGTATGATGCAGCCATTGCCTATACCCATGTGGAAATGGGAAAATGTTACTATGGTCTTTGTCATGGGTCTCCTAAAGTCATCAAATGAAAATAATGTGATATGGGTTGTGGTTGACTGACTCACCAAGACTGCCCATTTTATTTCCATTCGGGAATATATCTCACTTGAACAACTTGAAATGATATATGTGAAGGAAGTGGTGAGACTACACGGTGTTCCACTTTCAATTGTCTTTGACGATGATCCAAGTTTCACATCTAGATTCTAGAGGAGCCTTCAACATGATTTGAGTACTGAATTAAATTTCAGAACGACCTATCACCCCACAATGTATGGCCAATCTGAAAGGACTATTTATAAGTTTGAAGATATGATTAGATCCTGCTCTCATGAATTCAAAGGTGGTTGGGATCAGCATCTCTCATTGGTTGTGTTCTCATACAATAATAGCTTCCACTCGAGTATTCAGATGTCTCCATATGAAGCTCTTTATGGAAAGCAATGTAGAACTCCAACCTATTGGGATGAAGTTGCAGAAAGAAAGCTACTTGGGCCCCATCTTGTTCAAGAGATGGTAGAGAAGGTTCAAGTCATCCAAAAACACATCAAAGATGCCCAAAGTCGGCAAAAGAGCTATACTGACAACCGTCGAAGGGACTTGGAGTTTGACGATGGGGGTAAAGTCTTCCTTCGAATATCTCCATGGAAGAGAGTCATGCGATTTGGGAAGAAAGAAAAGCTAAGCCCAAGGTATATTGGCCCCTTGAAAATCTTTGACCGTATAAGAGCCATGACCTATCGGCTTTCATTTCCACCGAATATGGCTAATGTTCAGGATGTGTTTCATTTATCACTACTGAGGAAGTACATACCAGACCCCTCACATGTACTAAACTCATAGGTGGTGCAGCTGGAAGATGATATCTTATTATGAGGAGAAACCAGTAAATATTATGGATCAGAGAGATAAAGTTATACACAAGAAGATAACCCATTATGTCAAAGTGTTGTGGAGGAACCATAAATTTTAGGATGTAACTTGGGAACCAAAAGAGGCACTGAAGGAGAAATACCCTCACCAGTTTGTGTAATGTGATATTTCAGGGGCGAAATTTCCTAAGGGGGAAAAAATTTAACGACCCAAAGTTTTTCATTGGAAATTAAATTCTTATAATTATGTCATACAATAACATGAAAACACAATAGAATTAATTACTAAGTGATAAGTGACCTTTAAACATATTATTTTCACTTTTGTGTTTGGAATTTTGGAAATCTGACATACACGGTTGTGTTCAAGATTTTTTTTGGAGTCTAATAAAAGGAAAATAATTTTTTTGTGAATACTAACATACGCTTATGAATTTTAAGATACCCTTATGAATAGTAATATAACCCTTATGAATAGTAAATCATCCAACAATAGAGTAACCTTACCCATGAATAATTAAAAAAAAATTAGACATCTTAGAAAGTGAAAATTTGAACTTAGTAAATGTTTTGGTATTTTGTATTTAATAAATAATTAATTATAATTAATTAATTAATTTAAAAGAAAATTTATTATCTTAAAATGTGTTCATTAATTATCAAATCTATTTCTTATAGTTTTTAAAAAATTTTAGGAGACCCTACATAATTTTTGAAAGCACTATAAAATTAGTTTTAATTTTTAAAACTATATTTTTAATTAAATTATTCTTTTAATTAAGTATAAAATTTATAATATTTAGAAAATTACTTATAAAAAAGGGAATTCATTTTTGGATTCTACACATCGAAAAATGGTAGGGGTAAATTTTTGGGATTTTTCCGAGACACATGAATTTTTGATGAATAGTGATGTACCATAATTTACAAAATATGCTATATAAGCTAATTATAGAGTCATGTGTGATGTTATGCTGATTTAAGTAAACTTGTTTCGAGATCACATTATATAATTACTATTCTTGGCCATTGACATCTCCATATTCCTTGTCTTAGGGGAAATTAATAATCTAATGAATTTTATATTATGGAAACCCCTCTCCCCTCCACTATAAAAAACACCCTTCACACCCTCATTTTCTCACACCTATCAAGCTCCAATAATTCTCTAAACTCTGCCCAAACATCCTACCTATATCCTCTCCCACGTTCTAGACTAGATGGTCTCATAAAAAGATCAAGCATAGCTTCCTTAAGAAGGATCTCAAGAGGAAGATTTAAGAGGTAATTCCTCTCCCTCTTATCCTTGAATTTCCTTTCAAGTTCATGATCATTTCCTGATCTCTCCCCATTATCATCATCCAAATGGTAATTTAATTCTATTATTACACATGTACTGATATTTTATGATGCTAATGAGATATTATATCTTCCAACCCCTTTCACTCTTCCTTTTATTTTATTGAGGAGAACGTTGTTCGTGAGGTGTTAATTTATCACCTTCAAGAACGAAAAGTTTTTTTCATCCATTTCTACCTTAAGATATTTTCATGAATCCATTTTTATGATTAAAATAAAACATGTTATATGTTTTATCTCCTATTTAATGTTTTTAACTAACTTATGACCATATTTCTAGTGATAAAATAAAACAAGTTCATTTTGATCGAAAAACTGTTCAAATCATCATTTAATTCTAATCTAAGGATTCATCCACATGGATATAATATGTTTCATTATAAGATAATTCAAACTCATATAAATTCATTTATAACATGTAATATCATTTATGGTTGTTTACCCATTTCCTACCCGAACTACAATTTAAGAATACAAGTGAACCACTCAAGAAAACCATAAAAACAAACATTCTTGAATAATGTTTTTAAACACTATAACTCATACAAAGGCACATAAAATCACTTAATGACACCATAATAAACAATATTATTGTACAAAATGTTATTTATTTCTAATTAATTAATATAATTTCATTATACAAAACATTAATGAGAAGTAATCATTCAGATACAAGGTAAGGAGAAAATGTCGAACCCGATTTTCTTTCTTCGGGTTCTCCCTCTTTCACTCCAATTTGGTATGGTCACTTCTTAAAAATCATTTGTTCATAATTATCTTAACTTTTTTGGATATAAATGTTTTCTAATGAAGTATATGTCAGTCCTAATGTTTTCCAAAAGAACTCTTCTTTTAATAACTCAACTGTTACCTCCCATTCATGGTTGATGGTTCTTGTATCAACTATGTTCTTCCCTCTTTCTTTTGGGAACCCAAAGCTTATGAATTTATTATTATGAGATGAAACCCATTCCTTACCACGGGTAAGTTATGTTAATTATTGATATATGTTCTATTTGGCATGTATGATAATGATAATATTATGAGTTGATGGGTGCGCCCATAATTATATAGCGTAATCTTAATGGATGAAAGTGACCGGTCCACCTGGAATTATACAGTGTTCCAATGCATTGGGTAATGTGATGAATCTCATCATTAAATGTGAAATGATGTGTGAACAAGATTCTAGATTGGTTCAAATGTATGTGTTGTAGTTAACCACTAAGACATGATGTTTCATTTTTATGCATTGCCACATTTCAAGTCTTTTATTTATGCCCCTCTCATGTCCATGATCATTTGCCTATGTCATGATTATGCTCACCCCATGCTATATTATTCTTATCTATCCTCTTACTGGGATTTTATCTCACCCATTTTTATGTATATCCTCAGGTGGATACATTTACTATGGAGAGTACAAGTGCCAATAAGAAGCTAGCGAGAAGAAATTAAATAGATGATTTTGTTTGATGTTGTAATTGTTATAAATGATCCTAGTTTTCCCAAGACAATAAACCATTGGATACTATATGTATAATACTATTATGTTTTTTATCATTAAAATAATGTAATAGTAATGTAAGAAAAGGTTGGAAAGCTATATTTGATATCAGGGGAAATGTTTATTTAATTTGTGAATTTGGATTAGTGAACCCTAGAGAAAACCTCTAGCATGAGACTAAGTATGAATATGCACACAATAATATTTACATAGGGATACCATATGTTATGTTTTTGGTATAAATTTTTTAAATGAATAATTTATTCATGACTTGTTTACTTATGTTTTGTTCTAACCTTTTATATTTTAGAAAATAGTGGGAACCAGAAGAAATCAGGCCAACAACTTGTGTGAGGGCCAATGCAACAATTACCCGAACGACATCCCCAATGATTTGGGAGGTGGAGTTCAAAACTTCATGGAAATGATTACCCAATTATCTCAGGTTATGAACAATAACCATAATTATGGGTAACGTCCTCCTTCACCAAAGAGGGAGCAACATGCAATCAAATGTTTTATGCATCAATGACCACCGACGTTTAGTGGATCTTCCGGTCCACTAGTTGCGAAATAGTGGGTCAACTCCATGGAGAAGATCTTTTCTATGCTTCACTGTTTTGAGATGGAGAAGGTGACCCTAGCCATTTATCATCTAGATGAAGAGGTTGATCAATGGAGGGCTTTGATTAAGAACACCAAGCCAAGGGAGGAAATTGAAGAGATGGAATGTAAAGACTTTAAGATGATGTTTTTTAATAATTATTTCCCATGAACTCTTCGTACGAAGACAAAGAGAGAATTTATAGAGCTCAAGAAAAAATAAGGACAATCTGTCACAACCTATGAAAAGAATTTCACAAGGCCTGCAAGGTACGCTTTGGGTTTTGTTATCAACAATGATAGCCAAATTGATAGATTCTTTAGTGGATTAAAACCACACATTCGAAAGGTTCATACAATTAGAGACTTTGGAAGTTATGAAGAAGTTGTTCTATGTTCCCTCAAAGTGGAGATAGAGTTTTGAGAATGGTCCCACGGTTTTGGGGAAGAGAAACGAAATATGGAGTTTCAATCTGGAGGATCTAATGAAAAAAGTGGGAAGAAAACTCAACGACCCACACGCTAAAAATGTGGTAAGTTGCTGCATGGGAACTACCTCAATGGGATGGGGAAGTGCTTCCAGTGTGGGAATGAAGGACACCATGCTCCAGAGTGTCGAAAAGACATGAAAAGTAAGGAGAATGTGGCAGAAGAAAGGAGAGAACCACTCATGGTTCATTTCTAGAACAGTAGGGAGCTAGGGAACTATGCACGTCAGTGCACTAAACCTCAAGTTCTCGAGGGTAATAAATGTCAGAAACCCCCAAATCCAAAGGAAAAAAGGGAAGGCTTATGTCATCACTACTATGGAAGTGGAGCAAGATAACGAATTCATACAAGGTAGACTTCATATTCACTCAAGAATGGAAAAAGTCTTATTTGATTCTGGTTCAACGCATTCCTTTATATCTTGTACTTTTTCTAGAAATATAGAATCAAAGCCCCGAATCCTTGAAGTAGAGACATCTATAAAAAACACAAAGTGGTGCAATAATTGCAACCCATGTGTTTAACTCTTCTTACGTTGGCATCTGTGGGAATATTCTTCTCAAAAATCTTGTAATACTTACCTTTGTGGAATTCGAATCTATAATTGGAATGAAATGTCACTCGTTATATAGAGCACACATCAACTATCGGGAAAAGGAAATATCTTTTCATATTATAAACCATCCCATACTCCTCTACAAATGCAAGAATGATTATGAATCTCCTTCAAAAAATCCTTCAATGGTGTGGGTGTTGATTCCCTATGAAGAAGCGTACCTCACCCAAATGGTTGAGTCGAAGGAATGTGCCAACCTTGAGGAAATTACCATAATGAGGGAATACAACGATGTATTTCTCGAATAGTAACCTATAATTTCCCCAGATAATGAGTTAGAGTTCCCAATTGAACTCATACCTGGAGCTACTCTTATCTCGAAGTGTCCCTATAGGATGGCTCCTATCGAACTGGAAGGGTTAATGAAGAAGCTGTAAGAGTATATGGAAAAAGTCTTCATACACTCTAGTGCATCACCTTGGGGTGCGCCAGTGCTCTTTGTGAAGAAGAAGGATGGAACAATGTGGGTGTGTATCAATTATCGAGAACTCAAAAATATCACCATAACGAACAAGTATCATCTCCCAAGGACTGATAACTTGTTTTACCAGTTAAGAAGAGATCAATACTTCTCAAAGGTGGATCTTAGTTTTGGATATCATCAGGTAAAGGTAAAGAAGGAAGATATTCAGAAGACTGCCTTCCATATAGGTTATGGGCACTTTGAGTTTTTGGTGATGCCCTTCGGACTTACTAATGCCCCTAAAATCTTTATGGATTTTATGAATAGAGTCATTAGACATTATCTCGACAAATTTTTGGTAGTATTTATTGATGATGTTCTCATTTACTTCAATATAAAGGAGGAACATGAAGAAAATCTAAGACTTGTGTTGGCTACATTGAGATAGGAGAAGTTGTACACCAATTTCAGGAAGTGTGACTTTTGGATGAAACAAGTCACGTTCTTGGGACATGTGATCACAAGTGAGGAAATATCTTTGGATCCTTCAAAAACAAAGGCGATTGAGGAATGACCCATGCCTTCTAGTGCCATATAAATCTATAGTTTTCTTGGATTAGATGGATACAACTGACATTTTTTGAGAAACTTCTCACAATTGTCAAGCCCGCTAACTAAGTTAACAAGGAAAGGGGTAAAGTATGTCTGGATGGAAGAATGTGGGGGAAGCTTCAAGAAGAAAAAGAGAAGGTCGATCACTGCACTTGTACTCACACTACTAAAAAATGGATAAAGTTTTGTGATATACAATGATTCTACAAATAAATTCTTAGGTTGTGTACTTAGGAAAAATGACAATGTGATAGCCTACACCACACAGAAGTTGATGATCCTTGAGCATAACTACCCGATGCATGATTTAGAGCTGGCAGCCGTGATTTTGCCTTGAAAATCTAGTTGAACTACCTTTATGGTGGGAAGTGTGACATATACACCGACCACAAGAGCATAAATAATATATTCACACAAACGGTTATCAACATGCATCAAAGGATATGGTTAGAGCTAATCAGGGATTACGATTGCTCTATTCACTACCATCCTGGAAAGGTGAACAAGGTAGCTGATGCTCTAAGAAGAAAAGAACCCGCTACTCTATCCATGTTACGGATTGGGAAAGAACCTATCTTCTTAGATTTGTAAAGGATGGATTTGAAAATTATAAGGGTAGGGGATACGACCTACCTTGCCTAAATGATTGTGCAACCATCCATCTAGGAGAAGATTAAGGAAGCACAAAGGGGTGATGTGGAGATGAAAAACAGGGTGAATGTAGTAAATGAAGGGAATCTGGCAGAGTTCCAAATCGATGATGATGGTGTGATTTGGTTTGGAATGTGGATTTGGGTGCCTTCATCACTCGGGATAAAGAATGAACTCTTAGACATTGCACATAGCTCAACATTCTCTATCCATCCTGGGTGTACCCTGATGTACCATGATCTCTGAGAAAACTTTTGGTGGGATAACATGAAAAAGGAGATTGCAGAATATATATCAAGGTGCATGGTATGTCAGCAAGTTAATGTTGAGCGACAAAATTCCATTGGTATGATGCTGCCATTGCCTATACCCATGTGGAAATGGGAAAATGTTACTACGGGCTTTGTCAGGGGTCTCCCGAAGACATCGAAGGGAAATAATGTGATATGGGTTTTGGTTGACCGACTCAACAAGACTGCCCATTTTATTACTATTTGGGAAGATCTATCGCTTGAGCAACTTGCAATGATATATGTGAAGGAATTGGTGAGACTTCATGGTGTTCCACTCTCAATTGTCTCTGACCGTGATCCAAGGTTCACATCTAAATTCTAGTGGATCCTTCAACATGCTTTGAGTACTGAATAAAATTTCAGCATGACTTATCACCCCCAAACAGATGGCCAATCTGAAAGGACTATTCAGACACTTGAAGATATGCTAATAGCCCAATCTCTTGAATTCAAATGTGGTTGGGATCAGCATCTCCCATTGGTTGAGTTCTCATATAACAATATCTTCCACTCGAGTATTCAAATGGCTCTATTTGATGTTCTGTATGGAAAGTGAGTTAGAACTCCAACATGTTGGGATGAAGTTGGAGAAAGAAAGCTACATTGACCATATCTTGTACAAGAGATGACAGAGAAGGTTCAATTCATCTAGAAACGCATCAAAGATGCACAAAGTCGATAAAAGATCTATGCTGACAATGGTCGAAGGGACTTGGAGTTTGACGTTGGAGATAATGTCTACCTTTGAATATCTCCATGGAAGAGATTCATGCAATTTGGATAGAAAGGGAAGCTAAGATCAAGGTATATTGGCCCCTTTAAAATCTTTGAACATATAGGAGTCGTGGCCAATCCATTTTCACTTCCACCAAATATGGCTCATGTTCATGATGTGTTTCATGTATCACTACTAAGGAAGTACATACCAGACCCCTCAGATGTACTAAACTCATAGGTGGTGTAGGTGGATGATGATCTCTCATATGAGGAGCAGCCAATAAAGATTCTGGATTAGAGAGATAAGTTTCTACGCAAGAAGACAACCCATCTTGTCAAAGTGTTGTGGAGGAACCATAAGTTTGAGGAAGTAACTTGGGAACCAGAAGAAGCAATGAAGGAGAAACACCCTCACCTATTTATGTAATGTGAAATTTTGGGGGCGAAATTTCTTAAGGGGGTAGAGTGTAACGACCCAATGTTTTTCAATGGAAATTAACCTCTTATAATTATGTCATAAAATATCATGAAAACACAACATAATGAACAACTAAGTGATAAGTGACCTTTAATCATATGTGTGTCACTTCTGTGTTTGGAATTTTTAAAATCTGACATACATGGTTGTGTTTAAGATGATTTTTGGAGTCTAATAAAATGAAAATAATTTTTGGTGAATAGTAACCTACCCTTATAAATAGTAATATATTCTTATGAATAGTAATATGACCCTTATGAATAGTAAATCATCCAATATAAGAGTAACCTTACCCATGATTAATTAAATATAATTTAGACATCTTAGAAAGTGACAATTTGACATTAGTAAACGTTTTGGTTTTTTGTAAGTCATAAATAAATAATTATAATTAGTTAATTAATTTAAATGAAAAATTATTATCTAAAAATTTGTTAATTAATTAGAAAACAATGTATTATAGTTTTTGTATAATTTTATAAGACCCTACGTAATTTTTGAAAGCACTATAAAATCAGTTTTAATTTTAAAAACTGTTTTTTAAGTAAATTAGGATTTTAATTCAAAACTAAATTAATAATATTTAAAAAATTATTTTTGAAAAATGGAATTCATTTTGGATTATACATGTCAAAAATGGTATGGGTAAACTTTTGGGATTTTTCTGAGATACTTGAATTTTTTATGAATAGTGATGTACTATAATTTACAAAATAAGCAAAATAAGATAATTATAGTGTCATTTGTGATGTTTTGATAATGTAAGCCCACTTGGTTCTGGATAACATGATAAAATTATTATTATTTTTCATTTAAGTCTCACAATTCCTTGTCTTAGGGGAAATTAATAAACTAATGAATTTTATATTAAGGAAACCCCTCTCCCCTCCACTATAAAAACCACCCTTCACGCCCCCATTTCTTCACACCTCTCAAGCTCTAAAAATTATCTAAAATCTGCCCAAACATCCTCCCTTTCCCCTATCCCTCTTTCAAGTGATTTTGGTCTCATCAAAAGACCATGCCTAGCATCCTTAAGGAGGATTTCAAGAGGAAGATTTAAGAAGTAATTTCTCTCCCTCTTCTCCTTTAATTTCCTTTCATGTTCAAGTTCATTTCTTGATTTCTCCACATCTATCATCATCTAAATGGTATTTTAACTCTAGTAATATAAATATACTAGAATGTTATGATGAAAATGGTATATTATATCATCCAACCCCTTTCTCTCTTCCTTTTATTTTATTAAGGAGAACGTTGTTCATGAGGTGTTAATTTATCACCTTCAAAAACAACAAGTTTTCTTCTTCCATTTCTACCTTCAGATCTGGTCATGAAACCATTTTTATGGGTGAAACAAATCATGTAATATGTATTATATCCTATTTAATGTTATGTAACTAACTTATGACCATATTTCAAGTGATAAAATAAACCAAGTTCATTGTGATCAAAAAACCGTTCAAATCATCATTTAATTATTATTTAATGATTCATCCACATGGATATAATATGATTCATTATAATATCATTCAAACTCTTGAAATATCATTAATAACATGTAATATAATTTCTGGATGTTTTCCCATGTTCTACCCGAACTTCAATTTAAAAATACAAGTGAACCACTCAAGAAAAACAAAAAAACAAACATTCTCGAACAATATTTTTAAACTCTATAACTCATAAAAAGGCACATAAAATCACTTAATGAAACCATAATGAACCATATTAATAAACACAAGGTTCCATATTTCTAATTAATGGATATAATTTCATTACAAATGACATTAAAGAGAAGGAATGATTCGGATACAAGGTAAGGGGAAAATCTCGAACCCAATTTTGTGTCTTCATGTTCTCCCTCTTTCACTCCAATTTGGTATGGTCACTTCCTAAAAATGATTTTTCATCATTATATTAACTATTCTGGGATATACATGTTTTCTAATTATGTTTATATCAATAAAAATGTTTTCCAAACAAAATCTTCTTTTAAGAATTCAAATTTTACCTCTCATTTATGGTTGATGGTTCTTGTATCAAGTATGTTATTCCCTCTTTCTTTTGGGAACCCAAATCTTATAAATGTATTGTTATGAGATTAAACCCATTCCTTAACATGGTTTATTTGTGTTCATTATTTATATATGTTCTATGTAGCATTCATGATAATGATAATATTATGAGGTGACGGGTGCGCCTGAAATTATATAGCGCAATATGAATGTTTGAATGAGACGGGTGCACCCGGAATTATACAGTGCTCCAACGCATTGGGTAAAGTGATTAATATCATGAGTAAATGTGAATTGATGTGTGAACAAGATGATAGCTTGTTTCAAAAGTATGTGTGGTAGTTAACCAATAAGACATGATGTTTCATTTTTATGCATTGCCACATTTGAAGTCTTTTATTTATGATCCTCTCATGTTCATGATCTTTTGCCTATGTCATGATTATGCTCACCCCATGCTATATTATTCTTATCTATCCTCTTACTGTGATTTTAGCTCATCCGTTTTTATGTATATCCTCAGGTGGCTACATGTACTAAGGAGAGTACAAGTTCCAATAAGAAGCTAGAGAAGAATAAATTAAATAAATGTTTATGTTTATGTTGTAATTTTTATGTACAGTCTTAGTTTTCCCAAGAAACTAAAACTTTGGATCCTCTATGTGTAGTACTATTATGTTTTTTTATCGTTAAAATGATTTAATATTAATGTAAGAAAAGTCCGGGACGCTATATATGGAGTGGAATTATATAGATAATAATAATGATGGGTTAATACGACATCCAAAAGATTCAAATTCATGGAATAAATTGTATTAATTACATTCATATTTCATATACGATCATAGTAATAATCAATTGGGATTATCAATAGATGGATTAAACCTATTTCGGACTTTGAGCATCATTTGTAGAATTTTTACAGTTGTTTGTAATTATTATAATATGCCTCTGTGGAAGTGTATGAAAGAAACATAATTTATCATTTCAATGATTATTCCTAGAAACAAATACCTTTAATGTATATCGATGCATATCTACTACCTCAAATTGAAGAGTTATAAGAGTTATGGAGCTACAGTGTTGAGATATATGATGCATCTTCAAGAACTATGTTCAAAATGTAATCTGATCCTATGTAAACCTTTAGTGACTTCCCTAGACTGGGAATTTAGCTGGTTAGAACACTTACATGGGTTTAACTTATCCAATTTGTGACTTTTCCTTTGAGATAGAATGACTAACTCACTATAAAAAAAATCATGCTTCTTGTGTAATCGATGATTTCTTGACGGATAACATATATTTCGGCTGAACAAGTAAAAATTCAACAGTTATATTTCTTATAGACCACCTAAAAAGTTATTAACAAGTTCTAAATTGCTAGAATAACTTGGAAATATTGAAATAGAATTTGTGAAGGTTCATAATTTTAATGATAGTGGGAAACAAGTTCTAAGTGCATCAATATGTAAAATCAGTACGCAACTATGGAAGAAATAAAGTATATTTTTCAAACATCAATCTAAGGAATTTAATTTAATATGGTATAATATTGTTTTTATGCATATTTTGAAAAAACATTCTGAAAATATGATCTTCACATTTATTAATGTGAATGGAAAATCCTAGGACCAACTCAATGCTCGGAAATACTTACAAACAATGAATATAAAGCCTGATCACTCTCCTGATGAGAATGGAAAGTGTACTCCAGTGATTGTTTCTAATAAAGTATAGGGATAAAGATATATTCCATTGAATTTTAAAAAAATTTAAAGGTATTTTATGGTTATTAGAGTAACATATCAAGGTGTTTGGACTTAAAAAATTATAGGTTACATGGGGTGAATAGTCATGATTCACATATTTTTATATAGTAGTTGCAACCATTGGAATTAAGTATATTATTACCTGAAAAGGGTACTACTATTGTACTCCAATTTTTAAAATTTGTTAGAAACATATTTGAGAAAACTATACAACTATTTGATCTTTAAAACATTTAGTAGATATTTTTTTGACATATCGTGCAATGGATATGATCTTTCCCCCATCATTTATTACTATCATGATGAATTTAACTATATATTTTGTCGAGGAAGCTAAATTGGAAGGCCTAATACAGTATCCATGGATGTATGCAATTGAGTGGTACATTAATTATTTCTTTTTAATTTAAGTAAACAACTATTGGAATGTAATTAAAGAAAAAATAATGTTTTTTTATTTTAATTCACATGTATCTTGGGAATTTGAAATCATTCATGAAAAATAAATCTCAACCTGAAGGATATATTTCTGAAGTCTATTTACTAGTTGAGGGTCTTACTATTTGTTCCATATACATCGATGATATGAAGACAAGATTCAATCGAGTTGAATATGTGGATGACATATCGAATTAATATCATCTGCATAGGAAATCAAAAATCTTTCCTGTTATTGGTTGATAAGTTGGGAGGAGCTCAAATGTTACACTGACCGAAATGGAATTATTAAAAGAACATAGATATGTGTTTCTAAATTGTGAAATTATAGATCCATTTATTCAATAGATGAGGATACAAATAAAGATATGAATGAGAGTCCAAACAAGAAATGAGAATGATATAGTAAAATATGTTAATAAAGATCTTTTAGAATGGTTTTCATTACATGTATGTTTAATAATATTATAATAAATATGTATATTAGGTTGACACACATATTTTATAAATATAATAATGTATATTTTTTATCATGAATACTAATACATGAGCAGAGTTTTTAGAATATTTTATATTTATTTCTTGAGGTCATAGAAAATAGGCCAGATAGTTCGATTATTACAATGTAAATGGATTTAAATTTCAAATTTTTGACTAGGAAGTTGGTTTAAAAACATAAAATAGTGGTATATTTACGTTTTATGAAGTGGAAAACTATGAAATATTGACAGATATTATCATATCAAACTAACCCATTCATTTTTCAATTGTTTTATTCAAATGTCATTGGATCAATATTATCTGGGGTGTTAAAAGAGATTCCTTGCAATTTAATTCTATAAAATTTTCTCACTTTATAGATGTTAGTAACCCTAAATTACATGATATGGGTATCTTATTATTGTATGATAAAATGGTATGTTATTTGGAAGATGACATGGATGAATATTGGAGTTTAGTTTCTCATGTTAAAAAAGATACTTTTATGATATGGTTGATAAAGTGGTAGAATATGACTCTATCATTAAATCCCATAAACAGTAAGAAGTGAACTTATTTGTCTAGAATGATATTGAAAATATTTTTCTTTAAAATGTTGATAAATTAAATGGGGTAATGATTGAATAGGATAATGACATGATTGAAGGAGAAAATTATTGTTTGTGACTTGTCAATTAATTGATTAACCACTGATGTAATTTTTTACAATCATTCATTTTCATAGTTATGTATATTTTAATTTTCAATACATTCCATATGTTATCCTTTATTTTTTGGCATCAATGTTTTGAAATATATGTTCTAAATTTAATTTAATTTTATTAAATAATCAGAATTCCATGGATGAAGTATAATAATGGTTTTAGTCGACTATCAATAGATGTTACCTCAACCATATCGACAGATGATGATCCATCAATCTATGTCCCTACAACGTATGAGACACCATCTTTTTTCTCATCTTCTCTCACACCCTACTTTAGCATCCCATCAGAAAATCATCTGACTCATCCCCATTCATCAGCTTCAGCGGGGAGGGAGCAAACCGCCACACATGTTTCTTCATGAGGATATTAGAGGGTGATTATTATAGGTAAAAATTTTAATATCATTAAATATATTGCACTTTTTATACCATTTACTATTTTTTCATAAAATATGGAAAAAATGAAACTATGGAGAAAAATATGAAGAGTTAAGATTTTTGGAATCTGAATAAACTAAATATAGTTGTCCCATTTTAATGTTATGGGGTCTCTATGATTGAAAATGCAGGATTTTTTGGCCTAATTCTTGGCCCACTAGAAGCGAAGCCTATTACCATTCAGATTATGTATGGTGATTAGAGAAATATGCCTTCATCATGGAAAAAATGTGTTTTTGATTTAAAAGTAAAGGTAATTTTAATACATTATGGGGTAATTGAAATATCATTATTTTATAAATTCTAATATTTTAAAAATGAATCTCTTTGTACAGATTGTTTTCCTACATTCCCATTGGTTATATGATAGCACGATAGTGGACATAGAAAAATTTGTGAAATAATTGGAATGATTTTTAAAGGAGATTATGGAATGAAATCATTGATACATCTTTGAATGCCTAACTACTGTATGATAAGGTACTCAACAGGGTACCTAGAGGGAAATGGAATGTTGTTAATGATAATCATCATGATGATAAGAACATGGTATTTAAATATATTTTATTATATGAATATTATTATACATTTATTCATGCATATGAAAAAGAGATGACATTACCTGTATTACTACTAAATTTAATTTCATTTATTTCAGGACGATTCAACATAGAATGCATTGAGTTGGGCTAAGCAATTCATCCCTCATACTACGGGTTTATAGAGTTTTTCTAGAAGTTGATTGACTCTAGAAATAATTTCATTAGATTAAATATTTATAAGAAAATATTATCTCTTTAATATATTGAATTGTATATTTTTCATTGTTTAATGCAGTCAAAGAATTTAGGACACCATGTATCTTGAATAGAAATATGGTTGTATGTTTATAAAAACTCTAATGGGATTTTTGTTAATGATCCTTCCAAAGAATGTGGGGTAGGAATTCATTTATCATTATAATAACTTATTGTTAGTTTTAACTACATTAATAAATATATCATCTAACTTGACTACTATTTTATTTGTAGTTAAAAATTAAGGATCTATGGGATGTTAATCCAAGTCAATCCTACTCATTCTCCCAAGATGACACAGTTGGAAAATTCCTTAGGAAGGGGAATCCTAGTCGACAGTGCATGATGGGTTTGGGACCCTTCTTATTTGAGGTCTTTGGAAGGACATCATGAATTGAAACTACATCTACTCTTTGTTTTTTTCAATCCCCACCCAGAGATACTCAGAGAGAGTTTGTTTCTATTAAAAGAACAATTCAGGTTAAGGGGATCAGATATCCGCTTTGCAGAAAGCATTTATTAAATTATAGTAGAAGATGATCGAATCTATCATTGGGGAAATTACATCGATGGATGATGGTGAGAAGGTACATAAAAACCCACAATACTATTTAGTTCACAAAATTGTATTGATTTTAAGTATAAATATAAATATACGACATTGTTTAATTTTCAGTATAATTTTTCTATCAGTTCTGGTAGTAGGAAGTAGAGATGGATATAAAGAGGTTGATGGGTATAGTTCATCAACGTGAAGTGATTTGTATTGTGGGTTTGATCATGTATCATTTGTGGAACATAGTATTCCCCTGAAATTTTAGATTGGATCAAGAAAATGGGTAACCTACATCTGTTTTGAATAACAATGTTTCTATATGTTGTGATTTATTTATTATATAATTATGTTACATGTTTATGTGTACTCTAATTATAAGATATGTAAATATTGGTATAACTGTTTGGTGGAATGATCATGTCTGTGCATTATTTGTTTTATTTCATGTGGATTTTGGAAATAGGTTTTGGGGATGTAGATTATATTTCTATTTTTTTAAATTAATCATTTAGTGGTGGGTTATAAAACTTTTAAATATAGGGTTACTTTTATAGCAGTTTAACCCCCCCCCCCCACTGTATTTTGGTATTTCTTTTGTAGTGGTTAACACTACCACTAAATATTAAAAAAATTTATTTATATATGTTTTATGAATTGTAACGGTGGTTGTTTTGGTAAAAAACATCAAAATTTATATTCAATTAAAACCACAGCTAAATTATCAACATTTTTACTAGAAAACGATAGATAAAACAAAATATTTCTTCTAAATTCACATTTTATTATGATTTCTAGAAACTGGCACTAAATGGAAGAAACTTCCACATGCTGGATGGGGACACAAATCTTAGTGATAATTTTTTGAAACTGTCGCAGAATCATCTGGTTGACGATTAAACCTCATCCATATAAAAAACCGCCGATACATGGTGATTTTATTTTAGTGATATTTATGCTAAAAAAGGAATGCTAATTGAGAATGGTACTTCTATAGGCCAAAGTAAATGCTATGAGCCAGTTTATTCATTTGATAACTTATTAAGGCTTGATGACTTAGGCTTCCAATAGTTGGAACATTTTGTTAATTGAATTAGTTAATACATGCTGGAAAAATAATGGGTTTCTATCAATGATGTTAACATTTTTAGGGCCCTTTTTTTATTATATTCATGATATAGAAGAGGGCCTTATTGTGGGGGGCCAGTTTTTTAGTTGATTGTTTGTTTGTTTAAACTAATTTATTCTATTCTCATGTTATGAGCCTTATGATATGATATTGGGATGTCTGTTGTGATATGGGGTTGGGTAGCCCAAATGTGATGTGTTTCAAATATGGTTGAACCTAGGATGGTTGAATTTATATGTGTATATGGATACCTAGATGATGTAGCAATATTTGACACCTATGATGGAAAAATTCATCATTATATTCTTGTTGGAGTAAGATATTGAACCATATGAGATATAATGGGATAAATCATAACTTACCCATTGATGATATATTGAGAGTTGGTATTAGATCTTGTAAATTTAATTAATAGATTATGGTTGAGTTACTTGATTTATCTGCTTTCCATCCCCAACAACTTGAGGTAGCTGGAGGTACATGGATTCTTGTTTCCTATTTGTATTATAATAGGATAGTTTTTCTAGATTACCTATATTTGGAAGGATTCTAATTATGAAATGAATAAATTTTTATCCCTAGGGGTTAGTTGACGATGAAATTCAATTTTGTAAAGAATGTTAATCATGATAAACTATGTGCTTGGTTTGGGTTATCCCCAGAGGAGATATACATTACAAAGGGCACTAATGTATTGTAATGTAATAAAATGTGGAAAAATTTTAATTGTTAATTAATAAAAAATGAATTAATTAATTGAGAGAAATTATATAAAAGGAATGAATTTTTTAATCTTTCACATTTATATGATTGTGTGCTTATAGGATATTTGATCCTAGAAACAATACTCATGAGTTAGAGTGACATTAGTTGTTAAGAGAATAAGACCATATAATTACAATATTATGGTTGTGAGATATATTTTATCCTATATATTTCATAATTTCATATGCTACCCCACCCATTTCGGTTTGGAAAACTGACACCATGTCGACACTCTCAGGGAGCTTTCTCCAACATCCTGGTGGGAGGATGGATGACTAACTAACCCCTCTAGCCCCACTATCCTCTCTTGGAAGTTACTTTTCCTAGTTTCAACTGTGGTTAGTTTTACCATATATGTGTGTAGGGTGGTGTGATTTATTGTGTTTATTTTACATAAATATATTACTAGATAAAATATCCAAATGATTATTATAGGTATGATGTTTTTAGGATGTGATGGATTGAGGTACTTACTCAATGTATGAGATGTAATGGCTTGGGGTATAACACTAGATGCATGATATACATCATGAAGGATACAGTTTCTTATAGAAAATACTTGGTTACTATATATGTATATTTAAATATTTGGATGGGTTGGTTTGGTTATATGATTCATGAAGTGCAAGTTGTGATTCCTTGCCTAGGAGTTTTGGGATGGATTACTTTTGGAGAGAGATGAGTCAGGAAGTGCTACATTGGGGAAGAGAAGAATACTTGTGGGTAAGTGGGAGTGGGGAACCCATGATGTTTTATTATTGTATTATATGCTCTATTGTATGTGATACTTGTTGATATTTATCCATTCTGAGGGTGGAAATTTAGTATAACTATTTAGGTAATGAGATAATTTCACTATTGTTCAACATGATTTTGAATGATTTGATTATCCTTTTAATGAGATAAATCAAGGAATGTACTATTTAGGATAATGTTATTATCACCCTAAATATATATAAATAGTTTCTAGTTATCTGGATAAGGATTGAGATCAAGATGAATACTACTAGCTCATCATTTAGAAGGATCTTTTTGGGCATCATAATCATTGTCCTATTTGCATTTTTGGTATTTGTAGTTTTCATTTTGTTTTTTTAGTATTGTATGATATTGTTGGTTTACACTTTTTTTTCATTTTATATATATTTCTACGAAGGTTTTAGTTGTTTTTTCTTTCTTATCTATCTATTTCTCATGTTTTCATTAGATTTTAATGGATCCCATATATATGAATATTATACCCAAGGTTCTAGTCTCCAACCTTGGGCATACTGCTGGTGGGACTCAGGTAGTCACAATCCATCTCCACTCATCATGATGTCATTATGGGTTGGGAATCATGAAATAAAGTATGATTCTCAAACCTTATTTCAATATTTCTCAATTTTTTCTATAAATTATAGTTTTTCCAACTTTATCCTCAAAATAGAACCCCCCATGGATTCCCTTGTATACTCATCTTCATGGAGAAGTAATCCATATTAAGGTCAGCATATTTATTATCTAAAAATCAGGGCCTCAATAATTTTCTTCAATTCATTTTATATTATAATAGAATATAAAAAATATTAAGGGGATTATGAGAGACTTCGTTAAGCCTTAAGAAAACCATTTGTTAGATTGACTCATTGACAACTAACCCATTATTTCTTTATAATCCCTACATCATTCATGTGTGATTAATATTTCTTTATCTCATTTATCAAGACATTGAAAATTCATTTTGATGGAACGGTATTAAAAAAACCCATCCAGCTAACATATTTAACTCTTCTTCAAATTATTACATGTCGATTTCTTCTCAAAATTATTATTCTCTTCATTCAAAACAATATTTATTTATTTTATTAATTATCCTCATATTAACACCAAATGTACACCGTTTTTGCTGTATCTTCCTAGGTGAAGACGTTTTGAACCAATATGAGTATGATTTGTGTTATTAAATTTCATAACAAGAACAATATCCCATGAATTGATATTTCCATAATTGATTCTTATATTTAATGTAATTGTGTTCATGGTATTATTCTTAATCATTACTGGTATAATGGGGTTGTTATTTTCTTCTAACATTGATGTATTTCGCTTGTATAGAGGTTATAATTTCATTATTCTAATATTCACCTTCATTACTTGCTCCATTAGAAATAAATATCGTGTTTTTAGGATTAATAGGTATAGGCTTACATTTTTCTATTAATCCAACGTTTTTGTTCTCATAAAAATATTATTTTATAATCTCAAATGATTTCCCAAATTTATTATATATCCTTCTTTAAATCAATTTTATCTGTCACATAGATATATTGTGTAACAAAAATTTATTCTCATGTAGCAATAAATTTTCCTTACGATTAAATGTCATCTTCTCTCTCTCAATATTATTTTACTTGTGTTCTATGATTTTTTCAACTTGGTAAGAATCCATTTTACTAAATAATATTATTAGTTATCAGTAAGCCCTTTTTTCCATGATCACTCATCTAAGTAGGCATTTCCTTGCATTCCTTCAATATATTTTTCTTAACATACATGAGCTATGAAACCTACACAAGAAAATATTCCAAATTACCATTAAAGTTCCTCTCACATTTCAATCTATCATCTCCACCATTATCATTATTTTAAAAAATATGAAACATTCTCCAAATGGAAAATAAGAGTTAATTTATTATCACAATTTCTAGATGAGCCTTTATCATTTCTTAAAAGCCTCATCTTTTGGTGATGGATTATTTCTTCTTTTTTTATCCTTTTTTCCATCAAGGGTTTTTCTTTTCCTCAACTGATTCAGATTTCTCAACCTAATTTTTTAAGAAAAACATTTCAATATGAAAAATATAATTAAAATTAAAGAATAAAATATATTGTGTTCCTTTAACCTTTAATTTTCCCTTCGATGATATATTTCACAAGAGTAAGATAATATGATTGATATCATCATAATATTCATTATTAATGATGTTGTTAACTTCATTACTCATCCATTTTTCAAGGATTTAATGTAAATTTAATATTTCCATTTTTTCATGAAATATGGTTTTATACACATTTTATAAAAAAATAAAAGTATTACATAGATCATCTAGTGAATGATATTTTCGATCTTCCAATGTTGATTCGTTGACATCAAATCATTCTAAAAACTAGCACATAAACATATTTAGAATATTTATGTCATCATATTTCTCACCAAATCTATGAGAATTGATAACTATTTCATTTAAATTAGTTATTTATCTATCAAAATATACATCTTTAATCATCTTAATCTCATTAAATTGACTACTCCAAATTTAGAGTTCAGATTCCTTTTCATGGATATTTTCATCAAATATTTTTCTTAATTATTAAAATTTTTCATTTTCAGTTGTAAGATACATCAACATGGTGTAGAACATATCATAAAAAGACATAAAAATATAATTTTGTCCATTTTTATCCATCTTCATGTTTATTTTATTATCATGGGTCATACAAGAACTATTAGAAACTAGTTGAAAACAAACAATAACAACATCACATACCTCAATGATGAGATAAATGAGATAAATAATCATCATATTATTCAAAATATATTCAATTTTTCAATAAAAGGTAGGAAATACTTTGTATTTCATAGAATTTTGATTCTCCATACACTTGGGTTTTTTAAAGGGATCATGCCAATACTCCCTATTAGGATCTGAATAGATTGGTTCACTAAGAGGGGGAGGGGGTGAAATTTTGATCCCCTTTTTATTTACCTAGTTTTTTAATTTTGAACTTAATTTCATTACTTGGTGAAGGATCTCGATCCATATAAATGAGTATCTAAACCTTATTTTAATTTATACGTTATGGATAAATCAAATAATATGATAATTAAAATGCTTATAACCCATGACTACTCATTTCATTATTATTTAGTTCCCCTCGACATGGATTCATACACAACATCACAGACCTCATAGAAACACTAAGTCCACAGTTTTCACACAACACTTCTAGAATATATGATAAGATTCTACATCTCTACAAATTATGTCCCAATAAGGAAAAAACATAATGATCATTTCCACTCTTGATGATAGTACTATTATATTAACATGTAGATGAATGGATATGTATGTGTAAATATTCAATATCATCAACATTCGATATCGATGCGCTACCCATTGGTCTTAAGATATCCATCAAAATCAAAATGATATGGAATTTCACATATGATTTTATTTGGAGATCATCATCAGGTGATCTCTTAATAAAGGCTCCTTTACATTTGAAAAAGACTGATGTCTCCTCATAGAGTCTATCTAACCTTCCTATTCTCCTTGATATTGGTTGTACTGAATTTTATTTCAGGGTCACCTATATTACTTCAATGAACATAATATCTCAAATTTTCTTCTCTCCCTATATCTATGAAACATTTGGTAGGTGTCGATCCTCCTACATAAAAATAATGATTAGGTATTACTAGACAGAGGACTAATAACATCACCTTAATGGTTAAATAAAATTCTCATTAACTCTTCAATTGCTTCATTTGAAATATTTCACCATTTTAACCATGTACTAGTGGGAATCCATTCTCTTAATGTCGAGTAGATTAAATCTCCATTTAATCCACCAACATGAATATTTATAATCCGTTAAATTATTCTATAATTATATTCCAAAATACATGAAATGATTATGTAACCATTTAAGATATTATCAGGCATCTCCATAATTAATTCATTTGAGACTAATATTACACCTTTGACACACTATACAACATAAATTGGTGAATAATATTTGTCCATTTTCCCCCATCATTATAAGCATTACTCCATGGTATTCTCCATTTTACATGTTTTCACTGGCACACCTCCATCATAACGTGATCATCACCAAACACTTTTTTCCATCCCATTATATCTTGGGGAGTCCTCTTGATCATCATTCCAACCTCAATGGTTTGGGACTGGAAATGGTTTCTTATAAGTCTTCAATTTGACAATAGACTACACTAGGTTCCAATAATCCACTTGTGTGATTCCTTATTTTGACCATTTCAAGGATTCACCCTAAGGATTCCTCCTGCATGGTCCTATTTCTAGAATCATCTTATGGGGATTTTTATATCACTATTCACTTTTTTATTGTGCGTTATTTATTATGTTGCAAATATTCTATAAACCACACCTTGAGAAAATTCATGGCCTTAATCACCCTTTTATAACATAAATTCAAAACATATTGTAAATAAGTAAAAAACTTAAAAAAAATTCTTTTTGAAATAAAATAATAACACTATTAGAACATGTCTTTTTTCTCCTAAATAGATGATATATCAAATATAGGACCACCTTAAAGTTTTCATTGTACCAAGATATAACCAATCAAAATGATTAGTATAACGATTTCAACATTCCAAATTTTATAAATGGATTTTACTTTAAACCATGAAATATGAAATAGGTAATATTATGTCATAATTTTATACCATAATATAATCGTTCCCTAAAATATCCATATTTACTCAAACTTTAAACACATATAAAAACAACCACTCATCCAATCCAACAAATTAAAAACATGTCTAATAAAAACATACCACTTTTTTTTCTATCCAACACCAGGGTGCTGATTCATTAAAAATACAAAATACCAACATTTATTTTATAACTCAACTCTAATCCCACTCCAGACTAATCTGACACCCCCAATAATTCAAATATTCTGATTATAAAATATATTGATTTTAAATATTTTTCCTTCCTATATATTTAAAAATACAATCAATTCGCAAAATTAGTGCAATAAGTTCAAGAGATAAATTTTTTATTCTTTTTATGGTGAAAACATTATCACATCAATTTGATAAGACAGTTTATTTTATGATGGAGAATTAGAAATGTTTTTAGGTAATTAATTAAAAATTGGATAAATATTCAATATGTAGTGGTAATATAATTAAATTATATTGGATTTATCATATGTGTTTCAATGGAAGGTCATTCAAGATGAAATTCTATTAGATAACTAAAAACTAGTTATGTTTTTAGATGAAATCCTTAATGAAAAACTATCATTATTTAAAAAATCATATACCTGAATTATTCTATAATAAACACCATATGATGACCAACATGATAACTTAATTTAAGACATCATTAAACTATAGAGATCTAATGAAGGTAGAAAAGTGAGAGAGTCATCCAAAATTTGTTTGTAAAACCCCATAATGGAAAAACAACCACTAGTGGTTGGTACCTTTAATATAGTATCTCCAAATATAATATCCCATCCAAACCCCATTTGAGTGAAATATCTAGAAATATAAAGATCTTCAATTTCTGTTATATAATTATAGGGAAAACCCCATCCCATATAACAATCGGGATTTTTACCCCCACTATATCTATTCATATTGAACAGTCATAAGGATACCCAATTCAATGTTGTTACTCCATTTATAATTTCAGTTTTTCTAAGAGAAGGGGTATCTATATAAAAATATATTGTTCCAATTATTATAAAATATTTGTGATCATTGGCAGTTTGAGAAAAAATCATTGAAAATTACATTCCAAGATGAATCTCTATCATCACCTCAATCAATACGACAGAATTGAAAACCTGAGGTTTTATAAATACATATTATCCTCCCACATGTCATAAATAAATATCAATTATTATTATATCCTCAATTATTTCTATAAATACAAAAGAACCCCATGCTTTACTACTGTATATGAGAACCCAGGTCCCATATGATTCTTGTTTTTAATTATTATCAATGAGGGACCTATTGATGATTTTAAAAGGGATTGTTTATTGATTTGGATCCCTATACCATATTTGGATTACATTATGACTATTTTTATTAGTATTTTCCAATATTAATAAACTAATTATGAAATCATGATTTTTATTCTGTGTGAAATTGTATTTTTTTAATGTTATAATGGTTACTATCACAGAAAAAGGTCATAGAGGTTCCTCACCTTGATGTTAAAAAGTGGTTACATTAAAATATTATCAAATATATGTTCATTATCATAATGAAATAATTATAGGAATAAAAAATATATTGTTTATTGGGGTTGGAGACTCATAAGACTTTGAAGAACCTTCTCATAGTATATAGCCTTGGTTATGTCTAATGTATGAGATTATGAGAATGAGACCCTCTGAATGAAAATCCACATTTATATGTTTCATTTAATGTTATTATATATGGATCTATTTATTTTTTCATAGACATTGAGATTATAATTAATTGATTTTATAAGTGGTGTTCTTAGATGTATAGATAAATAAAATTAAGACATATGCTCACTATGAATTTGAAAATGTTGGGTGTGTCCTGAGTAATATTTAAATATTTAATATTGTGAGAAAGGATTTTTCCATTATTTAATAGAAGTTTATATATTAGTGCCTTTTATTGAAATAACATATACCAAATAAATAAATTTCCATCATGTTCATTGGGAAGTTCGAATTCTAAAATATTAAAGAAAGAGACATCAGTAAACGGGTTGACAAAGCTAGCTTGAAACCTAATTGGTTAGTGATATCATGATAAAGGGATTAAATTATATAATAAGAATTAGTATGAGGATTTATATCATTGATACATTTAATTAATTTTCTATGTATTCTTTTCTCTATTTCAAGAATATTTCCTTTGAATTTTGGCCGCTTCGCCTCACGTTGTTGAGAAAGAGGCCTATAGGGTCTCTCATTTTTCTTATGAAGAACCTGAGTTAAATAGTTTTATAATATATTATTTAAAAGGATGAATAAATATTGTTTCCATTCATGATTAACAAACTATTCATTTTTTCTTGATTGCATATATTTTTTTACCAGTTATCTGAGAGAATTTTTTGTGATCAGAATATTTTATATAATGTTATTTTCATTTTGATGAATATAATATTAATTTATTAATGCGTATATAGTAATTTGATATTTAGTTATTATATAAATAGTAATTATTAAAGTTTGTATAAATATTTAGGGGCAATGGGCGACTGAGTTAAATGGTTTGGTGAGAAATAAGATATATTATATATTATTTGAATAAATAATTTTTAATTTATTTATAATGTTTATTACATGTAATTATATGATAATAATATTATTATTATAGATATAGGGTTACAAAGCGATTAATAAAAATAAAAAGGTCACATGTGAAACTATTATTTTCTAACCCTATTAATACATGTACATAATTATATTATTGCATATGTGTTTTTGTTTTTCATTTGTTGTGCGCAACAACATCTAGATAGAATTATCTCAAAGCACAAAAGATATCCTTATCCTAAATTTATCTCTATAATAGAGAGAAATCCACTTCCACCACTAATCTCATTTTTTGAATGTTCGAAGAGAACCCTTACCTAAAAATATTCTCAATGAAATCAAATGATAATAATTTATGTGTTAGTATCTATGGTGCCATCACCTAGAAATTCCCATGATGATATTTAGTGATTTGTGGAGAACATATAGATTACCACAAGTGAGAATATTTGATTGAATTGTACAATTATATAGTGATATGACAAATAAATAATTTCATATTCATTAAAGAACAAAAGATATATCACAAGGTTATTAATTAATTTCATAAATTAATAACAAATAATGTTTGATGACCCTTCATTTTGGATATGGCGTTCCCTTTTCAATTATAAGTTGTTAAATTATTTTGGACACGATGTTTATCATCGATGAACATCTTCGATTAATAATCCATTTGGATTAAAATATATTTTTTCGAAGAAAAATTTGATGCATCTACTTCACAAAGAACCTACATGTTGTAATAGAGGACTCACATAATTTGTATTATTATTTAAATATCATTGATTTATTTTTTCATTTTTCTATTTTTAATTTGTATTTTAGTTTTTATTTAATCCAAATCATTAGATTTAATTTTTATCCTTTTCATTATCAAAAATATAATTTTATTGAAAAATTTTATGAATGGAATACGTTATATGGAATTATCTAGTGGTATTAATAATTATGGATTGATAACACGTGAAAATATGACTTGTAGCCCATTGGTACACACCATGTACCCATGTTCAACGCACAAAGGATTAATTTAGAATTAGTTTGAAACATGTTAATTTATGATATAAAATGTATATTTAGTACAACATGTATAGATCAGGCTAAGCTAGTGAATTTTAATCGAGATCACATGTCATGTAACATCCATACAAGACATGTAGTCTTTTATTAAAAGATGGGTTGTTTATTTCCTTACAAATCCCTCATGACTATAACCATTTAAATTGGATATAACACACTATGTACTCCTTTTTTTCTATGTCACATTTATATGATGAGTCTATAGGCATGTGTCATTGATTTATGGTGAAAAATATACATGTGGTGCAGCTAGATAGTAAATGTTGTGTATATTACCAAATTATAAATAATTAAAAAATTATTTATGATATTTCTTAAACCATATAAAAATATATTATATGTGTCATTTATTTGAATATATACATGTTATGTGACTGGTTATATATCTGTTAAATATGTAGTTGTTTTAATTTTTTGAACTGTATACCATGTATATGTCATAATATACTCATTAATTTATGCATATTGAAACCTAACATGATATGTAAATACCATGTACTTCATCTGTACTTTATTTTAGTATGTACATGTGATGATATTACATGATACATTATGTTAGCCACATGATTCATGAGTAAAAAATGTTTGAATATAATACATGTTGGATAGTTCTAGTTAGTACTTACTATTTTTCCACTAAGGTACATTTGTTATATATATTTACTTTTAAACCAGTTTATTTTGTTTAAAACTAGGATGTTTTAGAATCTCCATAATATTCAAATGAGAATTATTATAAATCAATTAATTAATTGATGAAAATAATTAATTTATTCAATCATGATTTATCATAAATAATAATTATTTGAATTTAATTATATTTTACTAAATACGTAAATTTTTTCATTTATATATATTTTCATAAGAATAGAACACAAATTTTTATTTGATTGGTTTTGTATAATTTATTATTAAATTAAATTTTATGGACTAAATATTATCCCTCCTCATTAAGTGTGGTCATGTGAACCCACAAATTATTTTATGTGAAACCCTTAACCAATTCTTTGGATCCCCTCCCCCCCATCAGTGAGTCAAATCATATGTAATGGACGGGGATCCCAAGCTTATATAGGTGGTTAATGTTTGAATATAAGGTGAAACCAATCCAAGAGATATACATAGTTTGATAGGTGGAAAGCTAGATCATGAATAGTAAAATGGTACATAGTTCCCCCCCCCCCCCGAGGATGAATATTAGTTTTTCTTCCACAATATAAACTATCCATTAGTAAAATCTCATGATCATAGCATTTTATTACTTTATTATGTCAATTTTCCTGGGTATTTTATTATGGATGTTTTTAATGAACACATCAATTAATGAATTAACAATCATTCGAAAAGGATCTAAAATAATTTATATTATATATAAATTTTATCTATCAAATGGCTTATCACATATGTTAATACACATAATATTAATAGTATTGTAATAGAAGTAAATTTTGAATCCTACACATAAATATAAAATACCTAAATTAAATATATTATTTTGGTATAGCCTCCCACTACTTATTTTAAAATTGAACCATATTTTAAAGTATTTGACCAGCCAATGTTGAAGTATATTCTATTATTAGGGAATTTTGACAATATATAACTAGTTTAATTAACATTTTTTACATCAAGGATTGACTAACATAGAATGACATAGTGAAACTAAGAGGAAAAGTTAGAGAAAATGAAATTAAAGGACTTTAGGACTTGGGATCACACTCAATAGATCCTGTAACTACGAGTAAATCCAATCTACATTTTAATTCTTAACTAAAAGAACTAAAATTACTTAACTTGCTAATGTGAGGGTGACGAGAAGTGGAATATGGATCCATTCCACTAGAATGTCTATGAAATTAGATATTCCAATTACAATGGTGAGGGATTTTGGGTTTCAAAAAAATATAGGTAGATTAAAAAAAATACCATAATAGTTACTATCTAGTTTTATCAGATAATATACAAAAAATTTTCATTTTATTTTTCAAAACAAAAATATATTTAACTTCAAAAACATAACATTGATCTATAATAGAGAAGGATAACCTTCTAACATGATCAAATTTACAAGAGTGTAAAATTATCTGACACGTTTTCCTTTACCAAGATGGGAATCTTTATGTACAAAAATGAAAATATTCCTAAGGATCCTTGTAAAGAGGCTAGTGATGAAGAATTATATCCCCTTGGAAAATATTTTAATGATGCCACATATTTTCAATGATTCATTCTATCATCCATGGAAAATTATCTTCAAAAGTTATATGAGTACATGGATTGGTAGAAATGATGTGTCTCCTTCAAGAGATATATGAAAAAAAGGTAATTTAGAAGAGACACGAGATCTCTAATTCGTTATTTGTTTACCAAATTCGAAATTCAGTTCCAAGAACTTTTCATTTAGTCTTCACTATTGGCTACATTAAAAAATTATCCTTCTTGGCGATTAAATTCCTAGATGATTTTCATACAGATCTTATACTTTCCCTACTACCCAATTCCTTCAATAGTGTCATTCTTAACAATAACATAAGTAATAATGATAAGGGTCCTTCATAACATCTTAGATTAATTATACATGTCTATAAAAACACAGGGAATGACACACGATGATCCTGTGGTGAATACGAAAAGAAATAATATGTAAAGGGGGTAAATACAAATAAAAATTCTATATCTCCCTAGAATTATCCATCATGGAAGATTAAGATCTATAAAGATGGAAATGAAAAGGGATAAGTATATTTTTTAGGTATCGGTCATGGAATTTAATAAGGGAACTACAACCAAAAGAAGGTGGAAGCTAATGTTACATTTGGTATTCAGTGTAATCATTAAATAAGTATATATTTTGTATTAGATGTAAAATTTTGTGCTCAGATACATAATCAAATATTTTAACTAAGAATATTTCAAAAGATTACTAGATGTTAGATGGATTTTTAGGCTTCTAATTATGTGAAGATAAATTCTCTAGACATTGATTACTACAAAATTTAATTTCCAACATGAATGATATTGGTTTTAAGATAGTGTTATTGTGTACTAACTATTACCAAGAACATAATTTATTTAAAATTCCTAGATAAATATAGAATTTTTTCTTATTTAGAATTAAAAGATGTTTCTTTTATAAATACAACATATGTTAGGTCATGAAACATTTATGTAACCATATTTATGTATTATGTTATGAATACTATGTATTTACAATTTTTATTACATTATGTTCACTTGAATCATAAATAAACTCTTATGGAATCACTATCTTCATCACGTAAATGAGAAGAATTTGACATATCTCTATAAGGATCGTTTTTAGACACTTTTGTGATAAAACCAGTTGAAATATTTCATGCATTTTTACAAGTAAAAGTAACCAAAATACCATTCGATGGTCATGAAAAAATCCTAATATACCTTCTATAATTAGTATAAATTGATATCTATGGACCATTTTCGTTAAAAACTAGTAGTGGATATTCTTACAATATAACATTATAGATGAATTGAGTAGATATGGATATGTCTATATGATGAGGTATAAGTATGAGTACATTGGGAAGTTCAAATAATTCAATAACAAACTGGAAAATCAACATGGAAAGAACATAATCAATATTTGATATGATCAAGCTGGAGATTATCTTATCAAATATTTTATTATATTTCTACAAGAGATTGGGATTCAATATCTAATCATTCTACCTTATACAACATAGTGGAATTATGTTATTGAAAATAAGACTCGTATATTTCTCAATATAGTAAGGTCAATGGTGAAGAATATAGATCTTCCGAAATCATTATGGGTATATGAATTACAAAACTATTGTTAACAAACTCAATTGTGTAAAAACTAAAGTGGAAAATCAAATTCCATTCATGTTATGAAGTGAAAAGAAACCTATTTTTTCACATACATGAATATGGTGATGATAGGAATTTATTAAGGCCATATTGGGAAACAAACAAAATTCCCATGTCACAAAGTGTATCTCTATAGGTTACCCTAATTAAATAATGGGATACTACCTATATAACCTCTTAAAAATAACATGATTGTATCTAAACGAACTGTCTTTATTGATATGGATAATTTCCCTAATCATGATATTGTTAGAAAGATTAACATCGATGAATATGATTCTCATGATACATAGGATTTGGTATGAGAAGAAATTCCATTGGCCCCCATGGTGGTTATTCCTAAGACAAACTTAATGTATCGAGGAATTGAAAAGAGAAGATAACTAGAGAGATACAAGTTACTAGTATCCAAATATGTCCACTCCTTATTCATTTAAAATAAATAACCAATATTCTAAAAAGAGTATGTATAGAGATCTGAATCTGCAATATGGAAATATTACAAGAATTTGGAAATTCATACAAGGTTTTAGAATCATGTTTTGGTTTTGGTTGATCTTTTACTTTATCAAATTCATGTTGGATGAAATGAGTATTCAAAATAAAACTAAACAAGGAAGGAAATGTAACTAACATTAAAGAAATGCTAGTGGATAAAGGGTTAAGAAATTCATGTAATTGAATATGATGAAACAGTTTTATAGCTATCCGTAATTAAATATATCATAATTTAACTTGATATAGCTAAATTTCATGACTATAAGATTTAGAAGATGGCTATTAAAATAGCTTTAATTAATTGGAACCTTCATAAAGAAGTCTATAAAACACAAAAAAATGGTTTATGACTCTAGGTGTTGAAAAAATTATATTAAAATTGAACAAAATCCATTTATGGAACGATAAAAGCATCATGATGAAGGAATATTTGATTTGATAAATCTATAAAATATTATTGTTTCATTCATATTGCATGAAATCCAAGTTATTGCAAGGATTTTATGAGAAATTTGGTTATTATAGAAGTTGGATATATTTATGATATGATACATATTGGAAAGAAAATACCAATAATACAATCTTTAAAGGAATGGTTAAACATGTTTTTTCATGAAGGAATTAACTGAGAAATCCTACAATATTGGGATAAAATCCTCCGTGATGGGGCGATGAGGATTATTGGAAAAATTCAAGGTAAATAAATTGAATAGGCCATAAGGATATCAAGTATGGATAATCCAAAAAGGGATTGGTTTTAGTGTCACATAGTATAAAAACATCACATAAAATGTTCCCTCAGAAACAATAAGATTAAGATGGAAGGAGTAATAACCCATACACTTTTGTGATTGGGTAAATCATGGATTTTATGTTATGTACAAGACATGATATTTCCTATTAATTGATCATGGTAGGGAGATATAATGATAATAAAGGATAATAAAAATTTTCTACTGTTAAGGATATCATTAAGTATCTGATAATAAAGAATTACATGTTCCTCAGTTATTAAGGAGATGAGGAGATAGTCATCCAACATTATACTGATTCTAGTATTAAAATAAATCAAAATGATCTAAATTTATAGTTAGGGTAAGATTTTGGCATCAACCTACTAGTTTTGATATAGAATACTTCAAAGTGGTTTGGTGTCATCAATTCTATAGTGGAGTTCGAGTATAAATTGGCATATAATTCTTCCAAAGAAACTGTCGATTTTTTTAACTAAATATTGATGTAGTACCAGGAGTTAAAGACCCAATAAAATTACATTGTGATAATGTTGCATTGAATACTATTGTAAAATAGACAATTTTATAATAATGGACAAAGAACATAATCTATTTATATCATCTCTTGAAGAATTTTTATCATAGGGTTTAATTTAAATTATGTAGAGTTTACATGGAAGAAAATTATGAATACACCTCGATTAAATAATTTTCTCATCATAAGTCTGAGTATAATGTGAGGGATAGTGGACTCTTGGTTTCTTGTAGTTGGATCTAGTGAAAGTGGGAGTCTATTATAGTTATATACCTTCGAACAACTTATCTATACTTTATGATTACTTGTATTTATAGTTTCTAATATCAATAAACTATTTATCAAATATTGATTGTTATTCTATGTGACACAATATATGATAATGTCATAAGATTAAATATCAGACTGAATGATAATATATGTTTCCTAATATAATGATAAAAAATTCATAAATATATGTTCTATAGTAGGATGAAATCATTCATGGAACGAAAATGATATCAGATATCAATCATGGGAACTCATAAGACATTAAAGAAACTTCTCAAGGTCTATGCTCTTGGTAATTTCTAGTGTTGAAGACTTTGATAACGATACTTGGTAGTAATAAATCCATATTTATATTTATTTTTCATTGGATGTTATAATCTTTTGAAATTTTTATTGGTCCTTATACTTTACAATTATTATTAATTGATGTTATGATTTTCTTAATTTGATGAATTAATTAAAAACATAAATATATATGTTTGTGGAAAACATGAATATATTTGGTTCATTGTGAGTAATATTTAATAAATTAATCATGAAATTTTGTTTTTACCACTTCATTGACTGAAGTTGATATCTTAGGACCTTTTATGGTAATAAAATACCCAAAATATGTCCACGTTTAGGGTGTTCTGAAGGAAAGATCAAATTCCGTAAAGTCGAAGAAAGAGGCATCAAGTACATGGATCGATGAAACCAACATACCACCCTCTTTATTAGAGATATCATGATACATGTATTATATTACATAGTATGTGTATTTATGAGGTATTATATCAGTATAACATTAACTTATTTCACTATGGGTTCTTTGGTGTGTTGCTAGATAGTATCTTGGGAATTTGTGTTGCTTTTCCTAATGCCACTGATAAAGATGCCGAGAGGGTAATAAAGAAATGATAATAGAACAATAATTCAATAATATTATAATTTGTTATTAAACATATTGAATAAGTATTATTACTACACATGGTAAAATAATTATTCCGGTTTTCTTTACAACAAATATTCCATCCCTAGTTATTTGAGAGAATATTTTGTGACATGAATATATAATAAATATTTATTTACTAAAATATGAATATAATATATATTTATTTATTGGGGAATAATACAGTTGTATTTATTTATCAAATAAATATTAATTTGTCAAGGATTGATAAAATTTTTGGAGGAATGATATACTAATAATAATAGTCTGATGAGAAATAATATATATTGAATATTATTTGAATAAATAATATTTAATTTAATTGTTGATTTTTTAACATGTCATGAAAGGATTATACTGTTATTATATATATGTGGGGTTATTCCCATATTGAAAATAATTATAATGGTGCATGTGAAATTATTATTTTCTAACCTTGGAAGTATATAAACCCAATTACATTATATCTTATGTGTTTTGATTTTCATTTTTTTACACAATAGAATTAGGAGATAATTCTCTTGAATCCCTAGATATATACCTCTATTTGATTTCTCCATTAATAGAGTTTGATTCTCCACCACCTGTAATCTCATGCCTATAGATAATGAATATTACACATCCTTGAATAAATTCATAGTGTGATCAATGAATAACAATAATGGAATATGGATCTACCACACTAACACCTGAAGATTCTGATAATGATGATCAGTGGTTCATGAAACATGCGTAGATCAATGATTGATGGAATCTATTCTTGATTCCTACAATTCAATGTCGGTATAATGTAGAACTTCTTTCATATTCATCAATGAATAAATAATTCATTTCAATGTATTTATATAATGTCACAAAATAATTATTTATAATATGGAATAACATAGAATTTTGGTTTTATCATTCTCCCCAAAATTAATAATGGTTCGATTATGTTTTTAATGGTTTTTTTCGTCAATTTACATCTCACATTAACAGTCAATTACAAAAAAAGATTTGAGTTCAGCATACCCTATCTGGTATTCTTGCTTCTCCCAAAACCTTAAATGATGACGATGAGTTTGATCAGGAGGAAGATTATGTAGAGAATGTCACCCATACTATGACGCATGATGAATTGGAACCCACTTGATATCAAATAATCTATTATGAGTTATACTATCAATAACATTTTATTTCCAAATATACTATTAAAAAATAAATTTTTGTTTTTATATCTCTTTACCAAAAACCACTTATCAGTATTGAAGTTATATCTACGGTGGGAAATCACACATTAGAAGGATATATTAAATGAAATTATGAAAATAAAATTTAAGTCATTAAAGGGAGATATATTCAATAAAGAAAAGTTTTGGGGTTAAAGATACTCTTACAATAACTAATATTTTCGAAAATAATTGGTTCTTGACCCATGAATGAAAACTATAGTCATCTAGATGAGTTATGACTTCATTCACTCATTTGGTTAATCCCTACACCAGTATATTACAAGCATCATACCCTATTAGTTCACCACCAAACACATAATTACAATATTGATTTAGGAAACTCTTTAGTAAAGGAACTAAGTCGTATGTATAGTTTCTTGATACCATTATCACTCATATAGATACCATTAAAGATTAATATGTAGTCATATAACTAGAGGTTGAGACATAACCAAACAGGGTGTATTTTTTAAAAACACTATCATAACTTGAAAACATAGTGGATTATTTTCCCTGATTATTCATTTAAATCCCAAAAAATCTCACCCAATAATCCATGGTTTTAATTTCATCAGAGACAATATACATTACTATCATACTATACAAATATTCTTGAAAATATATAACAAAAAATCCTCACAAATTATACCCTTAAAGAAATTAGTTACATCTTAATAATATTTATATCTTAGGGAATAGAAAGATAAAAAAGATGAAATAATATTCCTAGTAACAAATGATCATGATATACAACAATAGAGGATCATAAGTGATTATAAAATTAACATGTCTACATAACAACAAAATAAGGTACATTCATATAACATAAGAAATTACTACTAAACAATACATTCATCATAAATCACTAATCATGACATAAATTGTTGGTCATAATGATAATCATAATTAATATAAATATTTTGGATAAATTTATTTAATGATAAATCATGCTTTATTTTTTAAAAATGGGTTTTCCATATGTTTTCACAAGGAGTTTGTAAATAAAAATCCAAGGAGGAGATGCTATAAAATTGAAATATTGGATATTAGACATCATTAATCCCTTGTGACCATATTGTACTCCAATAAAAGTCCAAAATATAGTATTTTACCACATGTGAAATCTAAAATAAATTCCATACCCATGTGCACTATGTGAATCCAAATTACATGTTATGACAGACTCAATCATCAACTTTGATGAGAAAAATGATGTGATCTCAATACAGGGCTTCCAATGTTTGAAACCCAATTTATTTTAGACATATAAAATAAGAAATTTTTAGAGCCAAGATCATTAGATATTATTCCATATATTATGTATACAACATTTAAAGCAAAAAACATTACATGAAATCCTCAAAATATAAGTCACATAAATAATGTTCATGACCTGAATCTTTTACACATTATTAACTACTTTGGCTCTAAAAATATGAAGACAACATCGACACACCATAGGATATTAGACACCCAATCATATTTCCTCCATTATTATTCATTTATATCCCATTTTCTTTCTAATATATTTCTATTACATTATTTTATTATTTTTCATATTCTTCCATTGTCTCTTTTGATTCCATGACAGATTCTATTCATGGTGTTGTTTAATGCTTGATTCCACTTTTTTCATTAAATTATAATCTCCCACTACATTAATCATTTTTTCACCATTATAGTGTGTATTTTATTTCACTTATATGATTTTAATTTTTTATTTCATTGGTTTAAGTTATTAATTTTTATCATGTCAAAAATGTTTAATGTTTCTATTCCTTCAATTAATACAATCACGGGCAGATAATCCACTTAAGATTAGGGGTCGAGTTAAGGTTGGATTTAAAGAATAATGAATATATGAATCAAAACCTAGTAACCATATGGATAATATTTAGGTGAAAATAATTTTTAAGAACGTTATTTTTCAAATACCTAGACCATTAGTGGATCAATTAAAGGACCCAGACACAATTAGAGTTGAGAAGGCTATGACCAATAGCATGTGATTCTTTCTACCATGAAGATAATATTCCTTCTCTTAGATTTTCAAATATATCTTTATCAATTAGTAGTTTCATGCATAGGTAGATCCAATATGTTGGAGAAATTTCAATTTGTTTCATTTTCAGCACTTTTTTTCTAATCTATAGGTCAATCTCAAGCCATGTTTAAGATTATATTATGCCTATGCCCTGAAAGTTATAATGAACCCTTAAATTTAATTTGATTAAATCCCAAGATATGTAATTTTATAAAATACAAACCCAAATTGGGATTTTTGAGACTTCATATAATAGGTTCTTTTAGCTAGGTTTCTTTCCAAAATGTTTTCCTTGTGTGTTCAAACCTAGACTACCATGGTTCTACACCTTTTTAGCTAAGTGTATTTTGGGAAATATAAATATTATTTTGATCAACTCAAGTGGTTAATCAAGGAGAATATGTTTTTTTGGTTTAATTTTTAGGTATTGGGGTGCTTAGGAACAATTTCTTATGGTAGAAAATTTTGATTTCTTCATCCATAATTCATTTACCTCTTCTAGTTTGTAAATTTTTTATCATAGACTAGAAATCATTTTTTCTCATTTCATCATATTATTGAATGTACCCATGTCACCTAACTCATTCTTGGATCATGTTGGCACAAGAAATAGCCTCTTTTAAAATTGAAATTTAAATATACATTTTTTCCATCATTTCATCATGGTTGATCACAAAAAGCTTTCTCACCTACACCCTAAAAGTTCAAAATATGCGCCACCAGAACATCAGGAAGAGAAACCATCACTACAGGAGTACACCATCATGAATTAAAGATATTTTTTACTTTATTAATGTTTTTAGCATTATGATCCTTCCTTTTAAAGATAAATCATTCAAGATAAAACCTAGAATAATCTATAGGATCCATAACATGTAGACCATATTAGACTGTAATGCCTATTACATAATGAAGACATATAAACTTTCCTAGAGTGTTGTGACACATTTCACAACAAAGGTGTATCATATGACTCCATAAGACTATTAGTCATCTAATTAGCCCTGAACTACTGAGTGAATGATTGAATTAATATTCATTATTCTGAGTAAATCATGACTTGGGAGGATTTAGAAAATAAATTACTCAAAAACTATTTCCCACCAATCTGATCCTAGAGACTCTGAATTTAAATATAAAAACTTTACTTTGAGGACGTAGAATCATCTAGGGTATGCAATGAACATTTTATGGAAGAAAAATTGAAGGTCCAATATTAGAGACTCGATGTGTGGCAATAGTCTCTAACCTTCTTCCAAGGAGTCCAATTTGATACACTCACTGCTCTAGACATTATTATGGATGGAAGGATCATGGTAAAGACCCATAAAGTATTTAGATCATTATTGGATGTGATTTACCATCATAATAGTGTGTGTAAAACTGATATAGGACAACCCCAAAATGGAATTCGTCATGTAGAGGTGAATACCCTCCCAGTAGCCTAGGTTGAAGACCTGGAAAAAATATTAATTCATTTCATTTTCCAACTACACCATCGCTACCACCTACCCATTTTATAAAGATAAAGTCATGTGAAATGGGTGAATTACTACACCCATAGTAGAAATATATAGAATTAATAGAGGATCCTCAAATATAATATTGTAATTACATCAATTACAATCAACAAAATCTACATTACCACAGGCCATAAGGGTACCACTAAACAAAAATAGTAGTAGGGGTTCCCTCAATAGTCGGAACAATTAAATCAAGGTTAATATCAATAGAGTAGTGGTGAAGTTACACCATGGAAGAAGGGACCACCAAGGTACCAAAATCAGATTCAATATCCATTTTTAGGACAATAATATCAACAACCACCTATTTCCCCTAAATGTTATGTGTTTATGTCAGGTAAAAATTATTATTTTCTTCCATTTATTTTGAGACAAAAAAACATGCCCCACTTCTATAATAAATTATTTATAATATTATCACTTTTTCATTCAAAATGTACACTAATGGATGTCTAAAAAATAGTATTAAATGAAAACCCAAAGGGGTGACCTCTAAAACCTATATCACTAAGTGAAAGAAATCTGAAATACCCTATCAGAGAAATTACCATGGTAATTTTTATGGAGATATCAAAAATCATCTACATGAGGTGGCTAAGGATGTGGTTCATAGAAGTTGAATAGTTACATATTTTTAGTATCCATAAATAGATAAGGAAATGAAGCTAAAATATATTGATAAAAATGCTTCATTAATTCAATATTTAGAGGATCCAATCATAAATAAATTTAATGAAGTAAAAAAATAGAAGTATGGATGAATAAAAAATATCCAGTTAAAGAGATTTCGGAAATAGAAGAATCCCATTTAAAATTTTCATCATATAACATATCAATTCCCCATCTATACCGTCTAAAAGAAGATAAAATATAGGGATATTACAAAATAAATTAGAGATGATTAAAAAAGTCCACATCAACATTACGTTTGGAGAAGTGATTTTCCTTAGATTCTTAATTGTGTAATATTTTCGAAAGACATGATTTATAATAAGAATAAAATTGATCACTCAGGATAAAAATATAAAAATAAAGATTTCACCATATTTTTTTACAAGAAGCTCTACCCCCTGCCAATTTGAGACCCTAGATGTTTCTCAATTACATTCACTACAGGGACATGAAACTTCAAATGATCTTGGTATAATCATTTCATAAGTATAAATATCATACCTATGTGTATTTTCCAAAATACGGGGCTTGAATAATTAAAACCAACAAGAGTGACAATAAAACATGCTGACTACTCAGTCAAGCCCCAAGAAGTATTTCCCAATTAAATATTAGTATTGGTTGGTAAATTTTTCTTTCCCACTAATTTCCCTATGATAAATATAGAATAAGGAGTTGAAGTTACAATAATTATAGTTATAACATTTCTTTCCATTGGAAAGATGATGTTGGATGCAAATCGAGGATGGTTTAAATCTACAGTTAGGGAATAACATGTTGAATTTGACTTAGTGAACGTTGCTAAAAAATAAGGGATTCATTTGAATAGAACACCATGTTTCATATTTATTGGGATGATTATTATATTATTAGTGAGGGAAAAAGACACTACCAATAGATTATAATTGAAACAATGATTACAAGGATTTGAATTACACTACAAATCTATCAAAGGGTATCAGTCCACTATTCTTTCACTCTCTCTTCAAGAACCGTTATATGAGGAGTTTATTCTAACTTTGAAATTCATATGAATGGAAGCATGTATATCTCTCGATAATAAATGTTACACTAATTAGGAAGAATACTAGGATTGGTTAAAAAAGTTATATTATATTTTAGAGAGGTTCAATAATATTAAATATGTTTCATATTTTTTCTAAAATTTATAATTCAAAAAATTCAAATTAATATTGTGCAAAAGAAATAAAAGGCATGAAATTGTATGATTTATAAAAATGAAAAACCTAGTTTTTTCACAACATTTCTTAGATACATGATGTGAAATGCTCAGAATAGCATTAAAATCCATGAATTGTTTGATGTACTGATTTCAATGTGCTATATTAAATAAACCCCCATATAGTACGTTCAATTGTTTGATGTACTAAAAGTCCAAGTATAATAAATTTCTTCTTGTTATTTAAATGTAAATTAATATCATTTGAATATGTAATTTTTATGTAATAAATATTTTTCCATCATAAAAAAAATTATTGTTAAAATTAATATTTCATTGAATACATTTTCATTTTTTGGATGCTTCTATTTTTTAGTTCTTATCCATTGTCTGTTAACCAATTTTTTATCTATAGAATCTCAATGAATTTATTTTATATGTGTTTGATATTTTTCTGGATCCCCAGAGTCATTTCATGGATCTTATTGGGATAATTAGCATGGAATGTTTAAAAATATATTTTGGAATGATAACTTAATTAACAAAATAATTTAATTAATTAGTGAAAAAAATGTTAATGTTACAATTAATGATTTCTAAAAATATTACTAAAATATTCATTATTATATAATATTTCCATTATTCTATTTTTCTTAGTTAATCATGATGTAAACTATAGAAAAACGTTCATGTTGGTGGTAAAAGTGATGAAATGAATCACATGATATAATGATTTAATAAGTAAAAACATGTTTTTATATGGTACTAAATTAACATTATATATGATTAATCATTAAAAAATAATTTTTTAAAGTGAAAAACTGATCAATGAATAGGTGGGTGAATAAAATAAAAAAGATTGATGAAGGAATGGATAACCCTTACATTAATGACTTCAATATCCTCTTATAGATCCTAATGAAATGAGGGATTTCATATTTCTTCTTATGACCAATGGTTTTAGAAAATGGTTTTGGATTTCTATAGGTATAATTTCGGTAGATATTTAAGGAAAAGTAGAATTAATTTTCTGGATTTAACATAAGTAATGAGAGGACATTTTAAAGGCGGGCTTGAGTAGTATTCTAATTACTACTACATTTTAAATTGGAAAAGAATGTATTTTTATAAAGAATATGGTTCCAAAGTGGAAATACTATGTAGAAATGATATAAAGAGGTAAATATTTTACTCAAACACAAATGTATAAATACATATTTTTTTGATATTACCCTATTATTAGACACCTTTACCTCATTTTATTCATTTACACAATCATTAAATTTTACATCAGTGATTTATTTTTTGACTACATATAAAATATATATCCTTAAATAATTTCCACATGAGGATTGAAAATTCAAATTCCATTTAATGTAATTCAATTTCTATGTTTACAAACTTTAATGTTTAAATGAAAATAAAAATAACATTAAAATAAATGATTTAATATAGATAATAAATTTAAGTTATAAGAGTTTCAAATATTATTATATATCAATTAATAATTAAAAAAGTGTTAATTAAATATATAATACATTTAAACATTAAAAATTAGTATAATTATCCTAAAAAATTTATCGATTTAATTTTTTATAACTAAAAAAGAATTCAACAATTAAAAGTACGCAACAAATTTAAAAATATCCCTTTTTGAATATAAAATATTTTAATCTCATCATATTTTAATTAGTAATTTTTTTTCTAATATTTAAATTAGACTCATGCATTAATATTATAGTACTTCTTTGAATTTTATAAACTCATCGAATTAGTTTTAAATAATTATTATAGTAATGAAATATATATATATTAATAATATAGCATTATCTTTTTGTTTTATTCCTAGTTTATTTATTTTCTGTGAATTATTTTACATTCACATTTTCACTAAAATTTTAAAATGTCAATATATTCGTTGGATATGAGATCATCCAATGAAAATATATCCCACAAATATACATCCAATAACCATATATACATCAACTGTATAACCAACAACTGTATATATAACTAGCACAATACATTCCTATATACAACCTTATACACATCTCTATAATCATTCAACATATTAAGTAATTTCATTTTTATGATGTTTATTATATTTATGATGTGTTTTATTATATTTATACATATCATTAGTGGTATAGTCATTATGGATTCTTGTGATGAAGATAATTTCACCGTTATAAAAGTGAAATTATCTTTTGGATTCATTACTATAATAATTATAAAATTTTTGCTTAATTTAGTTATCTCATAATAAATTTAATTTTTTTAATAATTGGTGATAATGAGCCATTATTCATTTTAGTTTTTCATTTACTGTAAAATGAATCTATCAAAAACTTCATGCGTTTAAAATGAAATTCATATCAATATCTAGGGGTGTCACACTCTACCCCATTTAAAATAATGTAACCAATATAATATTCAAACATTAATGAAAACATGTGATTGTAATTCAACCAAGTGACTTGTTTAATATCACAGTACACAACTCAATGAAAAAATATTTAAACTAGTTGTTATATTTATGTTGGATGATCTTTTATCTATGAAACATCCATGTTTAAAACATGCAATAGATTAGTTATATACTTCTTAAAAAGTAATATGGAACACATTAAACACTTATTATAGGATCAGTGTATATGCAAGTTAATAGGCCACCATCATAACATAATTGATGATTTTGAAAGGGGAAATGTATCCATTTATCAACATTAATATAATTACAAATATCATAAACAAATTCTTTGAAGTCATTCAAAGTAATAAATTATCTTTGACATCAAACTCCATTTCTCTTAGATGATTATCTATAAAACTATTCTATTGAGAAAAATTAGTTCTGATATGACGATGAACATTTTTAATCAACTATAACAATTCAATGGAAAAAAATTATCCCATAATCTAATGATCTCTATTTTTTACCTACATGTTATATTTTTTTACAACCATCAATATAAACCCTCAAATAGTTCCATTTAAATAGTATAATAGGGAATTTTTTTTATATGATAACATCACCTAGGAAAGTTGGTATTCCAAAAAACCATTTAAAACCATTTATTACGATACCATTATATCTACCATAGTTGAAATAATCCTTTTAGATCTTAACATTATTTTGTAAATGATATGTATATAAAATTATCAATTATGCATTAAATTAATATTGATGGTTTCATACGAACATTAACGAAAACCATAGATCTAGATATAATAAAGTGTAATGCCGAACTCCATACAGTCTTACTCGTTATATAAATATGTTCACATTTTGATCAATTGAAAAATATTTTTCAATAGAAATGTATTATTTCAACATTTTAAGGAGGTCAACTAAAACCCAACATGAATTATGTCCTTTTGAATTCTTTGGATGACCTATGATAAAATTCATGGGGATGTTATCCCATTTTTATATAGGTTGGGGTAATGGTAGAATCATCCCAATAGACTTATATTATTGTACCATAACAAGATGGAATACCTAGAATTGAGATATGCAATATGAAATATCCCCATTCATGATGCCCTGCCAAAATTCATTGTGAGATATGTATACTTATATATACTTCCATGATGGATACAAAAGGATATTAATTGTGTGTAATTCAACATCCCTTTATTTCATTATAATATTATAGGGAATAATATTCATTTACTGAATCATATATTTCCAAAATATCATCAGATAAATAATTGAATACTCCTTACCTTATTCCATAGCTCCATATCCTCATTCAATGGTTTATTGGTTCCCACTGGGATATATTGTTGACTAGTTAGTTTAGAAAAATATAATTTCTCTACTTATATTATGAATATAGGTCCTTTGTTTTCATATCCATGTGTATTTGGTCACTTGCAGTCTTAATTATAAATAATCTTGATTGATCCTCCTTAATATGATAATCAACCACCATTTTCTCATTTCTATAGTAGTAATGTATGAAGATATCATAGTATATAATAATCTCCAACCATATCATTTGGAGAATATTTAACTCTTTCTACATAAGTATAAACATTGAACTCTTTTAGCCATAATATATATCACCCTTTGAATAGTATATATATTACATCAATATATTTAATTAATTTTTTACGACTTATAGCTCCAAATCATACATAGGCTTATTTTTCTAATAGACAATAAACTAACATAATCAACACACCACCACCATGTATTTTTCCAAAGGGATGTATCCAACATGATTTATAGATTAATCATTTTATATAAAAAACCCTTTTAAATTATATGGTAGTTTTTTTATAAATCATGTTACCAATATTCTCTTCATATTTAGGAAATTTTCTCTACATTAGTTGTTCAAAAATAAATTTAAACCCTTACATGATTACATAATTTTTATATTTCTAAAAAATTATTGGTAAAATCTATCTAATTCATAAAAACCGTTGATCTATGTTATAGTGGTTGGTTTGATCAATTCATCAATCCTCCCCATCATTGAATAATCCACTGATATACCCTCTCATGGGGTTATATAACCCAAGAATAATACCTTATATATCCTATAATCAAAATTTATAAATTAGGAATTTAGTTTCCCATTATTAAATTCCATCACACACACCTAAAATGATATTTATTATCTTCATTTTAATTTTAATATATGATATGTTTACTCGTAAAAGACTATGAAAATTTGATAGAGTTTATCACTAAAAACACATTCATTAGATACAAGAATGCAATGGGGGGATATTTAAGTTTGAATGTAATTACATTGAAATTATGATGTTTAAATCTTTTTTGGAAGGATTTAATTTGGAATTCATCATTTTTAAAATAAATAGATGATATCCTAATTGATGTTTAATAATTAAGAGGCATTGTTCCCCTCTTATTACATTGAATGAGTCATCTATATGGGTTAACATATATTTTTTCTTAATCATTATTTAATTTAATTAAAAATAACCAATGTAGAGGCTCATTGATATATATTTATTTTATAAAAAGGGAATTTATTCACCCCATTATTAATCACTTGAGAACTAAAAAACCCAATTCCTATTCACTTGGTGTTACTTCTTAAAATCCAATAAATTAATCGGGGACCTTCTTTAAATATTAATTGATAGTGGTAGATCTATAAATATGTATCACATCTATGGTTTTTCATGAGAAATTTTCCAATTTATTTTTGGTATTCCTTTATTCCTTTGGGTTTCCAATGAGTTCTTGGAGAAATGTGAGAAAATTTGGTTGGACAGAATGTGACGCGTGGTCAGCACATGGTTAGTAGAAAGTGTTCACTTCTGTCTAGGTAACTGTGTGGTCGGTGGCTAGTTAAGGTAGTATCTACCACTTGTCTTGAACAAGGTATGGCAAAATGTGTAGGAGAACAATGTGGTTGGTTTTCTGTGGATATTAATGGGATCACAGTTTCTGAACAGTTGTCAAATCATGGGGACTAACCATGCGGCCTATCCAGATCATTAGATTTTAGGTTTTTAAGTTTATCCCACAAAACATTGTACCCAAAAGCTTAATTTCCATCCCTATATCAATATTTCTACCCTATGTGTGCCTCCTCTTCCTATACTATCCCTTGGGCTCTGATCGTACCACGATTCACTGTTTTATCCCACCCTTACACCGCAGTTTTAAACTAGTTTTGTAATGAATATTCCAAATATAATAATAAATTTCACTTCATGTTTTAATAAATCAATTAATTTTAATCAATATTATAATGGGAAATGTTACTTGTTTTTATTGTTTCAATGTAGGTGGAGGTGATTTGGAGGGCCTTTGATGAAGTGGAAAAAAAATGGGCCAAAATTGCATGGATCCATGGACATCTGTCCACTGTTTGGCATAGTACACAAAAGCCGTGCATCCAAATGAGCTTCCATTTTATGGGCCTGTCCAAAATTTAATAGGCTACATTTCATATTCAGGAACCCAATGCTGATTCGACATATATGGGGCCCATCCGAACTGATCTGTCCAAGCCACCGAATTTGGACCATGTCAAATACGGTGTTCTGTATTTTATCAATATCATGATCTATAGTTGTCCAAACGGTGCAAAACTTTTGGTGGAGACATTAAAGAGGGAGTGCTACATCTTTTATATTTTCTTCAAAGCGTGGTAAGACTGTCTGAAGGCCGAAACGTGTCGTGCAACTGGATTGATGAAATCTGTGTGCCTAAAACCACCTTCCAATTTTCCTATAAAATGGCACCTTGGGCTTCCCATTTGTAAGTTCGGCCAAGAGGAAAGGTGCTGCCATTTTGGAGTCCCCAAGGAGTCTTCTCAGAATCCCTAAAAGTTCTGGAGGCTATGTGAAGTTCTACTTCAACATCTTCTTCTTCTTCCTCTCCCATGGGTTTCTAAACCCCTTGTGATCACCCGGGGAGGAATTTGATTTACATCCCGAGCTTCAAGTTTGTAATATTTGAATGATCTTTTAAATTCTATATTGTTGTGTTGTTTTCGTCATCCTCTATTCTTATTTTATTGATTTATGTACTGGTATGTCATGCTCAACTCATATGATCATGTTTGGGGGTACCCATTCATGTGATGTTTCACACACCGTTCACCACTTTCTTTCCCCCTTTCAATTGCGGTTTTTGTGTGGTTTATATTGGTAAATTGAACTCACACAAGTACTATCAAGGCCATGTAAATTTATGTCATGGTATCACAAATAAATAACATACAAATTTGGACGGCGCATCGAGTTTTTCGTGTGTTGCCTTGGTGAGTTTTGGTTATGAAGTCAAATACAATTCATTCAATCATCGGCGGTGTCCGGTGAATCATTGTGTGTTTTTGACTGAACCCTAGGAGGTATCCTTGTATAAACTCAGTAACTTTATAGTTCAAGGTGTTAAAAACTAGGGATTAAAAGATCATAACCTTATATCATGAAGAGATGAAGGATAAACATCATACGAGTACCCCGGGTTGATCACGCTTAATAAATTCTGTTAATCTCTACTTTGTTTTATAGCCTCTATTTTCTATTGTCATCTTTAATCATCAAACCCAAGTATTATAAAACCCCATTTCCATTTTTAATTTCATAATCAGAACCACATTTTATATTTAATGATCTAAGGCTCCGTCGAGAGACAACCTAGGGTTGCTGCTATACTGCAGAAATTCTAGTCAAAATTAAACAACTAATTTTATGCATTCGACAACGCGGTCAGGCTCCATTTTGTTGGAATATTTAGTGCAATTTCCCCTAAAATCATCAATTAAGTGCCTTATCTTTATTCCCTCCTATATTATAGGGTTTCAGCCCTCCTATATGGCGGTTACACTTCTCTAGTGGGTAGGGTGTTGATTTTAGGGTTAGAAATTAATTTTTTGTGTTAAATATTGACATTTTAGGTTCTATAATTCCTCTTTAGGGTGTGATTGATTCACGATTACACTTTTGCTCCAATTTCCACATGTATATCCACATGAGTAGGTGGTTACATTATTAAACACTAATTTATTAATTTAATGTTCTTTTTTTAGTGTTTAAATATGATCTATGAATTTTGTGTAACACGAGAAATTTATTTTTGAAATGATGCAAGGTGGTCTAGTGTTTAAAAATAAGGCTTTAAAGAAAATGAGTTTTGTTCAATGTGAGTTTCATATGTGCTTCCTTTTTCTGTTCCTTGAGGTTGTTTGATAAAATTTTTATGTAATTTAAAAAACTTTTGAATTGTTTTTGGTGTGAATTTGGGTTTGAAATGATCTTGGATGTGGATAAAGGTGATTTTATAATCATGTTATATTTTCTTGGTTTTTTTGTGCGTGTTGTGGTTTACATGACATATGAATTGTGAATTGAGAATAAATGGAATCCCAGATTGATAGGCGGGTATACTGGGACTAGTATTCTAGTGAATCATAATTGGCATCATCTTGGATTCATGTAGCGTGATTTATGATGACAACACTAAATAAATAATGATGATTATTGGAGACCACTAGAAGTTTGGAAGTTTCTCCTCTCTAGTGGAGCATACATAACGATGTTGATGGTAGTGGTTTATATACCACATTTCACCAAGATAAAAATTCTATGGGATCCCAATCTTTCTTAATTTTAATAGATTTCTCTGACGTCATAGTTCACTTTTCATATTTCAGACACAACATCAGTATGTGGTATAACATATTGGGTATTTAAAAAGCAAGCATGATTTCATTTAAGACGTTTTCATTTAAAATGATTTATAAAAAAATCATTTTTCCCTTTTTATAAAATGTGCATTTTACGTTTTCTGATAATGTTTATAGCATAAAATCACTTTATTTTGGGGAATCCTATTAGGATATTTCTCACATCGTTCTTACACCATTGGGTGTAGCTAGACATGGTTATGTTTGACACAGGTAAAGGAATGGTGTTTGGTGATGGTGGTTTGGGATTCTAGTGGTTTTCCATTAGAAGTGTCATCGTAATGACTTGAGGATAGTGATCTTTTTATTGCATGGTGATTTTTGGATTTTTCTTATTTCATTTTGGTTTGCATCCCATTTTGTTTTTCGTTTCAATGTTGTAACATAAATCTAAAATTTTTTAGGCCATGTTTAGCCTTGTTGTTCATCCATATACAGTTTATTAGTTTTGGTTGTCGGTAATTATAATGTTGGTTAAAATCATTCCCAATATATTTTATTGATACCACAACACTAATTCCCATCCTGTTGGGATCGATAACACCCTTCAGGCCAAGCCACAGACATGTTCAGGTGTCTGGTTGGATGAAACTCTTATTTGGTTCGTGAATAAAATGGTATTAGGGGAGGTTTTCTCTATTGGGTCAAGATACTTAGGATAAGTCTAGATAGATTACAGAATATATTTTTGGGACTTGATGTTCTGGTTGCATGTCAGTTTCTTGGACATGACTCATCATGAAAGAACTCAGGTCTCCATGGGATGTTGGGATTTGTGTTTGTCTTTTCAACCAGGTTGGACATATAAGATACAGACTACATGTGGAAACGAGAAAGTGATGAAGTGGTTTGGTTTTTATGTTATTGTGATGGGTTCAACCTAATTTGAATTATAATTTTTTTTTTGGTCATTGATCAAAATTTTCAGAATGATGGTATTAATTGGTTTCTTTGTGATGTAGATTTTTTAAGAAACATGCATCCCCATAGACATCCTGCATAGCCATGGGAAGAGGCTGGGAATATTTATCCCTTTTTAATTGTTCCGAGACTATTGTAATCATTGGTTTGGGCAATTTAGAACTTGGGATAGGGAGCAGGTCATAGTCCTGCGCTCATTAGAGAATCTGAACTGAGCCCTTCTAAGGGAAATTCTCAGGATTTTCACAAGAACAACCCTCCATAAATCTTGGTAAATGATGAACCTCAGGATGTAGAGGAGTGTCTTGAGTAGATAGAGTGTATTTTTTAACATATTGACACTCCTGAGGTGGTCAGAGTTAAATGAACTTTGTTCTATATTGAAGTTCCCAGTCAGATATGGTGGGAAATAATGGTTTAAACTGGGAAAACCAAACAGATGAGTTGGATGTATTTCAATATCTTCCTCAATGAGTAGTATTTTATTGATTTCTTGATACTATTCTAGATCTTTGGAGTTCATGGATCACTCCCTGGTAGAATGTTATGTGATTAAGTATGCCAATCTCTTTGCAGATCTAGTGTGATATGCACCTGATATTATTTCCAATGAGCAGATGAATGCTAGGAGGATCATGAGGGGTAGTGACTCGTGATTTATTCTCTAATATTTTTAAAATTTGGATACCTTTTTTACATTGGTTGATCTTTCTTTCATGTTAGATATTAGTTAGAAAGTAATGTATGGGTTTTACATAGTTGTGTCAGCTGTGGGTAGTGGAAACTCATTAGAGAAATAGAGGAAGCAGGAAGATCCAGAAAAAAGGGATGTAATAGTTCAGGCCATCCATCCTGGAAATCTTCATATGTCGCTTCTGATGTATGGCCCATTTTATGCCTCTGGTGTGGGAAGGTGGGGAAAATTCCACCTTCTTGAACTTTTCCTCCAAGATCCTATCAACGGTGTGGAGAGATGGGGAACTGGCAATTATTCTTTAGAGCCAAGCGTTCTTATCAGAGTGTAGTAATATTTGTTTCTTCGAGGGGGATGTCATCCTTGTCCGAATCATCTTGGATAGTGAAATATCATTTTGGAGGTCAAGGTGGTAGGTTTGGATCATCTTCTAGGAAAGGTCAGTTTAGGGTAGAGCCTCATGATAGTGGTCATTCTCATACTCAGTCTGAAATAAAGCATCTTCATTCATTACATCAGGATCTAGCAGGATCGGATGTAGGACCTTCAACAGTTCGAAGTAAAATTCTGATTTCATCCTCCGTAGCTGCTATTTTATTTGATATCAGTTCATCTATTTAATTTATCAATTCCCTTCTTGAGAACTTGTACAATATTTATATCAATTTTATGTCTTATGCGATATTGTTAGTAAATTTTTTGGGTACGAAAAATGATTTGGGTTTAAGGTGTCCATCTTGTGTACTCACTGTGTCAAGAATCAAGAAGGAATGGTATTTACTACTCTTGGATATAAACCACTTTGACCTAATCCTTGATATTAATTGGATTGTGATCTTTTAGGAAAATATCGACTATTATAGGAATGGAATGAGTTTCTTAGAACCTAATAAAAGTACCCATGTTTTTCATAGAGAATGGGATCCTTGGTTGGTTCGTTCTAGAACTATACTCCCAGAGGTGGGTAATATTTTTCTTTATTTATCATCACTTGAGTTGGTGGATGAGGTTTGTTCACCTAATGGTCGATTATATCTAGTGGTGTATGGGTTCTTAGAGGTATATACAAATGACATTTATGGTTTTCCTCTAGAGTGGGATATGGAGTTCTTGATATATTTGGCATCGGGAGCACATCCTATATCTCTTTAATCATATCATTCATCTCCTGCCAAGTTTAGGGAATTAAATATACAACTGGATGATTTGGAATCTAAAGGATTCAATTTCCCGAGTGTCTCTCCATCGTTCAAATCATTCTTGTTTGCAAAGAAGTCCAATAGATCGTTTCGATTATGCATTGATTAATGGAAGCTCAGAAAGGTATCCATCAAAAAATATCCCTTACCTATATCTAATGACTTGTTTTATCAACTTAAAGGGGAAATGTGGTTCTCAAAAATTCAAATTCATTCTGTTTATCATCAGGTTTTGGTGAAATTTGAAGATTTTCCGAAAACTACCTTCCAATGTATGTATGGCCATATTTTGTATTTAGTAATTCCATTCGGATTAAAGTATAATCCATCGGTTTTATGGTTCATATCAATACGGTATTCCACTAATATCTTTATTCATTTTTCATGTTGTTCATAGATAACAACCATGTTAATTCTTGAACTGAGGTGAAGCATGAGCATCATTTGAGAATTATTTTGGGAAATATTTTAGATCTTCATCTCTATGCAATATTTTCAAAGTTAACATTTTGGATAAGTTAATTATGGATTCTATGCCATCTAATTTCAGGAAAAGGTGTTTCAGTGGACCCATAGAAGATTAGTCCAATGATTTCATGGGGGAAATAAAGGAATGTTTTTGAGATCAGAATCTTCCAAGGTCTGGAAGGGTATTATAGGTGTTTTTTGGGAAATCTATTGTCTTTATTATCCCATGATTGAACTCACCTAGATAGGGGTAAAGTGTGAATAGAGCCCAAAATTCCCAGAATACTTAGAGGAGCTGATGTGACAGTTGACTAACGCTCCTCTATTGATCATTCTATAATCAATAAAGGGCTATGTGGTTTATTGTGATGCCTTAGGAATGTGTATCAGGTTTGTTCTTATACAAGATGATCTTGTGGTGAAGTATGGTTCTCACCAATGTATACCACATGAAAATAATGACCCAACCCTCGACATGAAGATACCAATGGTGATGCATTCTTTAAAGATGTTTTAGACTTATCTTTTTTGGGATAATTTTGTGGTTTACTCTGATAATAATATACTAGCCTATATTTTCTCCCACAAATATTCGAATTTTAGGCAGCGCCAATGGGATAAATATTTGTAGGTGTTTGATTTTCATATATTATATACCCCATGTAATTGTAATGTTGTGGAAGATCATTTTAGTAGAAATGTGTAGGTGCATATATTAAAGGAGTCATGTGATGAGTGGAAATTGATGGGTCATTTTTTCATATTTTTATCTGGAGACAAAGGGTCATAGTGGAGGTGCTTTCATGACTAGTGATTATATGAACACTTCTTTTTGTGGTGTAATTATCTTTGAGGAAGGTTGTTATTCGAGATATCCAACAGTATTAGTGGTCTATTCACCCCGGTGCTACCAATATGTTTTATGATCTGCATCAATAGTTCTAGTCGATAGGTATGAGTGAGGATATTGATGAATTTTTGCTGAGGTGTTACATGTGTTTGTATGTAAAATAAAAACTTTAAAGGAACTCTGTCTTGATTCAAACACTACCTATTCTTACATGGAAGTGGTACAACGTCATAGTGGATTTTATTATTGGCTTACCCGATACACCTCGGGTAAAGAATAATATTTTTATATTGATTGATCGCCTGAAAAAATTATCCCATTTTAATCTAATTAGTGATTCATCTAATGTGGATGAGTTGGGCTGATTATATATTCAAGAGGTAGTGAGGATCCATTGTCTTTCATTGGAAATAATTTCGCACAGGGACCCTTGTTTCACCTTTCAGTTTTGGGAAAGACTTTAAAAGATAAAGGGGTCATAGGTGATGTTGAGCACAACCTAAAATCCTCAAACGGTGGGTCAGATGGAGCTAGTGAATAATATTTTGGAAGATATGATTCCTGATTGTGTAATGGATTTTGGCGGCTCAGGGGATATTCATTTTGAATTGGATTTATTTTCATGTAACAATATCTACCATTCTTAAATTCAGATGGAACCTTTTGAGGCTCTTTATGGTCGGTCATGTCGGTCGCCTTTTTATTGGGCTGAGGTAGGTGATGCCTCACTATTGGGATAATGCGTAGTGCAAGAGAAAGAAAACAAGGTCAGGTTGACTAGGAAATGATTATTGATAGCTCAGAGTCTCCAAAAATCTTATGATGATTTGAGACACTAAGATCTTTATATTTTTTGTGGGTGACTGGTCCTTCCTAAATGGGCACCTCGCTTGGGTCATCGTCATTTTGGAAACCAAAGAAATCTGACTCCAAGGTATATCAGACCTTCAAAATAGCTGAGTGGTTTGGTAAGGTTCCATACATATTAGACTTTCCTTTGAATTTCATGTTAATTCATGACGTTTTTCATGTCTCCTAATTTAAGAAGTAAAGACTAGACCTGTCTCTTGTGCCGAATTGGGAAGGGTTGAATATGGAGCCTAATTTGTCTCTGTTTGAATGGCCAATGCAGATTATAGATTCTTTGGAGAAAGTGCTTCAGGGGAAGTTAATACCATTGGTACAAATTCTTCGGTGGAATGGAAATGATGTGTGTGAGTCTTGGGAGAAAAAATCATGGGTAGACCATGAATACCCTTTTATATTCTCTGATCATTCTTTAGGATAATTTTTTCGGGAAATAGGGTTTTCATTGTAGGGTGAATTGTTATATCCAATGTTTTCATTCAGGTGTTTTTCCTATTTATTATCAATATACCGTTTTCCTTTTGGAATTCATTTTAGTTCTTAGAAAAATTTGAGGAAATTTGGCTGGAAAGAATGTGGCACACGGTCGACGAACGGTTAGTAGAAACTGTGCACCCATGCCTAGGCAACTGTAAAGTTGGTGGATGGGTAAGGAATTAGATACCACACGGCTTGAACACGGTATGTTAGACCATGTAGGATGACTATGTGGTCGGTTCTTCTTAGGTAGTAAGGGGAGCACGGTCCCTGCACGGTTTTCCAAACCGCGTGGACTAAACATGTGGGGTTTCCATGTCATTAAAAATTGGGGTTTTAAGTTTCTCTCTGCATTATGTTTTCCACAAAACTTCACTTATTTCCCTTTCCAGAGCTTTATTCCCTAGTAACACCTCCCCCTTCCTCTTACCACCCTTGGGAATTATTTTTAGGAAATTTTTGGAACAATTTCTACTCAAATATTCAAGTTAGTGCCTTCTCTCTTGTATTCCTTCTCTATTCTAGGGTTTATTCCCCTTCTTTTGGGGTTTCACAACTCTAGTAGGTACAGTGTTGATTTTATTATCATATATGATTTTTTCGGGTTCAATATTTTTTTAGGTTTGATCTTGCCTCTTTATGGTGTGATTGTGGTGTGGTTACAGTTTCACACTGATTTTCGGAGGTTTCTTGGCTTGAGGTAGGTGGTTTTGTACTTAAGAATTATTTAATGAATTTAATGTTCTTGATTGAGTGTTTAAATATGATTTATGAATTTTATGTGAGGTGAAAATTTTATTTTTTAAATGAAGAAAGGTGTATTGGTGTTTAAAAATGGGGTTTTAAATGAAATGAGTAATGTTTTAGGTATGTTTCATATGTGCTGCCTTGTTTTATGCCTTAAGGGTGTTTGATAAAATTTAAATATGATGTGAACCATGTTTGGAATGGTTTGGGTGAGAATTTGGGTGTGAATGTAATTTTTCTTTAGGAAAATGGTGATTTAATAAGCATGTTATATTTTTTTTTGAATTTTCTACATGCAAGTGGGGGTTTATGTCACATATGAATTTTGAATTGAGAATAATGGGAATTATAAGTGACTAGTTGGGTAGACTAGGACAAGTATTATAGTGATTTAGATGTGGCTTTAGCCCAGATTCACGTAGTGTGATTGATGATTACAACACTAACTAAATATTGATGGTGATTGGAACCCACTATAATTTTGGATGTTTCTCCTCTCCAGTGGCCCATACACGAGGATGTGGATGGTTTTGGTTTCTATACTACTTTTCATAAATATTAAATGTTTCTAGGGTACCACTCTTTGATAGTTCTTATTTTTATTTCCCATGACTTGGTTTCCCATTGAGATATCATACACACCATTGGTATATGGTACAACTTATTGGATGATTAAAAACCAAGCAGGTTTTCATTTTATGTGTTTTCTATAAAAATTGCTCCTTGGAATTTTTAAAAAATAGGACTTTTACATTTTCTACTAATTTTTATAGCATGTAATCTCTTCATTATGTGGAATACTATAAGGCTTTGTCTCACACCCTACTTAAACCTTTGGGTGTAAGTATACTTTTTTATGTCTGACACATGTAAAGGCAAGGTTTATGGTGATGGTGGTTCAAGATGTTAGCAGGTTCCCCATGCAGGTGTTGTTACAGTGTCTTGAGGACAATGCTCCTCTTATTGCGTAGATCTTTTGGGATAGTTCTTGTTTTATTTTTTGTTTGTAGAAAGTTTTGGGATTTTTAAAATGTCAGAGCGTAAATATAAAAACATTTATTCCATTTTTTCTCATGGTCTACATTTTTGTGATGTTTATTATTGTTGGTATCTTATAATTATAGATATTGGTGAAATCATTCCCAAAATATGTTATTTATAAAAAGGCACTAGTTGCTAGCCTGTGTGGTTTGGGAACTCTCTTCATGCCATGCCATAGACCAGATCGGGTGTCAGGTTTCTTGACACTCAGGTTTGGTTTTTGATCGTATGACCTCTATTGAAAATATAACCTCACAACCAAGGTGAAGACCAGAACAAATTCCCATAAAAAACATGAATAAGTCTTAAAAATATACATATTATTATTATTGATTTTTTCCCAAGTAATATGGGATATTTTTCACTCATCATTGGGTTTTAATATGCACATTAGAGAAGTAATTCCCATAATTACTTTATAGTGAGCCATGTATTCTTAGATGATCATAAGTTGATTTGAGATATGAAATGTGATTTCACTATCCCAAAAATTAGTATGGGATATTTTTAGTGAGATCCAATCCATGGCTAAATTGAAATCTAATTCAACTAAAAGAATAGGAATAACATTCTCATCAAAATCACTCTTATAAACTTCAAATAAATAATTTTTAAATATTTGGGTTGTAATAATTGCACTAGAATATGTTTTCACTAATAATTTTTTATTTATCCATTTGGTTTAAAAATTAATAGTCTGAGATACATTCAATGATATGAAGGAATTTATATAAAGAGGATAAAATTATATAATTACAATATTGATTATTCAAATCACCATGATAAATAAAGGATTCATTCTTCCCAACCACACATTCACAAAAATGTTTTTCAGGAGTATCCAAAAACAATAAATAAATTAATAAATTAATTGCACTAAAAAATTTTTAATATAAATTAAATAATTAAATTATTATTTCATTATATTATGTTTTTGGTAAATAATAATGAAATTAGTTTAACAGAGGTTTCATTAATTTCCATTCTATAATTATTCATAACCATGTCTAAAAAACTATCTAAGCCCATATTTCATTCCAACTAATAGAAACCAATCATAACATATATACACAATAAATCATTTTAAATGAATATTCATTTCATATAATTAAATTAATTAATTTTATTATATAGGTTTAGTGTATATATATACTAGATACACAACCAAATTATATTAATAACACTCTTTAAAATTAATGAAACTTAAAATTCACATTTGATAACATTCTAGTAATTTTATAAAAAGTATGAATCTTTTTATCCCATGAAATGTTAAGGTATAAAAGAATTATATTAGAATCCCATTAAATGGTGAAAACAAGTGATAAGAATCAAATAACATAAGTGGGAACAAAATGGGCTTGTGTGTGTGTAAATAAAATAAAGGTGTGTAAGGACCCAGATTACTAGATCCCTCCTTTTATGTTTTTTCTTTTGATGTAGAGGTGTTGAGAGAGAGTTTTTAGGCTCAATATGATTTTATTTTGATAATGAGGATTATAATTAAATAATATATGGTGTGGTGCATGATTTTTTTTGTGTTTTGGGATTCATTATCTTTGGAGAAGGTTCAGGTTTGTGTTTTCCCTTGGGTGTTTTAGAGGTTAACCATGTTCGACATATGTTTTTGAGATGGTATTTACCATGGATATTAAAGAATTTATAATAGTAAACAATTTTCATGGTTAATTCCCAAAGAGTAATAAATATTTATTGAAATTCTTGGATAACCTATTTTAAAGGTGCGGTAGTGTATAAATGAGTTGGTGCTTATTGTAGTGCTCAATGGATTATCTCTGTAGGAATGGAAGAGATCAAGGAAGCTTTTTTGTCATGCATAGTGTGGATCGAGTGATATATACAGGGGAACCCATGAGGAATTTGAAATGGTGTTAGGAGTGTTTTCACACAAGTGAATGGTGAATTAGATAATACGAGGGAGGTGGAAAATGAATTGTTGGGTGTCACCATGATATGGTCATTATCATGGTGAGGTGAAACTGTGAGGCTCTTTCCCAAACCCATCATGTTCAGTAACAGAGGAATTTCCCTATTCTAAAATGACACCTCCCATTTATTGTTGAATCAAAATGGTACCATTAAAGGTCTATTGAAATCATTCTCAAATTCTTGATCTTAAGATATTTGAACACGCAATATTGAGGATCTCTTATTAACTAGAGGAAAAATTGGCATAGTTCCATACCCAAAACTAAGGTGGGGATCTTATATAGTTTCTCTAAAAATAAATGGTCAGTTTCCCCTTAGATTAATATTTTTACAATTATCTAAAACTATATATAATCTCTATCCCTCTCAACACTCTCCAAAGACATTCCTTTTGTGTTTGAACACCTTGGATCATCGAATTGAATTCTCATATCAAGGTACTCTAACATTTATCCTCTTAACAAAATTATTCTTTATTTTATATCATTACAACAATTTTTAACTATGTTTCCTCTGTTGAAAGATGAGGTTCATGAAAGACATGACAATTCTCTGCTTTGGAAGGAATTTATTAGAGTTTCCATTGAGTTTTGTGGTTTTTTCTTATTCATCCATTATTTCCAACAGAACATTGATGTTCATATAATGGTTGGTTATCCATTACATATTATTATTCATTATATTATAGTCCGATATCATTATACCTTATATTATTCGGGTAATTGATGAATAAACCTTTGAAATATAACAAACATAATTAAAAGTGAATTTGGAATTTGGTTTTTGTAATTTCATGTAATTTTTTTCATGTTGAAGTTTCCTCTTAGTTAGATATTTGATGTGCTATTTATTTAATATTTGGTATAAATTTTTTATCAAGCGTAATGTGAATGATATTTGATAAAAAGATCAATGGTTAAATTATGTAATTATTAATGGAAAAAGAACTGTAAAATTATTTTTGGTCTAATTTAAATTTGATCAAATTAGGAATTATATTTAATTAATGGTTATGATTGATATATAGATATTGAAAAATTCTTATTATAGGTAAATTATTTCTAAAATAACAATTCAAATTGAATTAGTTAATTAGTGAAACAAATTAAAGGGTTTCCTGCTGTAGAAAATGATTTGGGATGAGATATCCCATACTAGTTCTTGAATTTATATAATACCTAGGTGGTATGTGTAACACCCCATGATTTCATAGTACGTTGTCTATTTAAAGTAATTTAATAGCTTGTATTACACGCAACATCGAGTTCAAGTGCATCACGACCTATCAAACTAGCCATTTAAAAAGTGATTACGAATAGTATTAACCAAAAGTTGAACTATATATATATATCCTATATAATTTTAACATTCATATTTTGTGTTTCTCAGACATAATGTATGGAAAATTTCAAATTTTCAAAAAAAATAAGAATTTTTAAAAAAATGTAGTTTTTCCACCTTTTAATGGAGAATCATTTTTGAATCCAATATTTGAAATTTTTATATATTCAATTCAATTTAATTAAATTATTCTTTAGATGTGGGACATAAAAATTTAGTTTGGAATAATTTTTGGATCTTTTCTAGTAACATTCACATTTTGATGAATTGTGAAAAATAATAAATTTTAATTAAAAACAACTTTTTTAATCGAAATAATTTAAAGTATTAAATTTTACATTTGAGTGCTTTTGTAGTTTCATTAGATTATGATTCTATAATTTAACATAATTTAGGTCATTGGATTTAATTTCACATTTAAATTTTAAATAAACACATGTCAATATTTTGATATATTTTAATTCTAAAAAACCTGATTTCTGGTATTGACAACGTAAATTAATTTTAAATTAATTAATGAAAATCCTATTTTTTGAATTTTGTAAAATAGAAATAATTTTTTGGATTTGGAATATCAAATTATCTTAGAGTGAAATTTTGAAATTTTTCTGAAAACATTCAATTTTTTTATGAATAGTGAAAAACAATGTGTTATTCTTAAAAATTGACATTTTATTTAAATAATTATTTCTAAATTTTTATTTATTTTAAAGTAAAAATAGTTACATAATACCTATATTAATCAAATTTAATTAATTAGAGTCATTTTATAATAATATTAGATATATAAAATTTTATTGAATTTTTTATTGTCTTTTACCCACCTTTTAGAAACATTTTTGAATTTGCATAAATCATAAATTTACCACTAATGTGAATTCAATTTTTAAAATCCAAGAGACACGGTTGACATCAGTAAGTAAAATTTGGTTCAATTGGATGAATATAATTTTTGGTGAATAGTATCTTTTGAATTGTATTAACCACGGTTAAAAATAAATAGGGTAAATAATGGAAAAATGACATTATAATTACCCTAACACATCTCCTAATTCTATTGGATGAGTGGTTTTCGACCAAAATCAACCTTAGGAATAAAATATAATCATTTTTACCCACATGGAATATATTATGACATTTATTATTATTTTATTTAATGAATATTTAAAAGTATTAAATTCAAATTTTAATAACAAAAACATTTTTAATATAAGGTTATACATACGATAATTAAGACTATAAATATTCATTAGAAATGTAGAAATATTTTCTACATCATGGTATTTTATATATAATTATTTGACATTATATAATTAAATTTATTTATGACGCAATGATGATGCAATAATTACCTTATTAATGAATGACTAAAATAATTGATGTTATAAATATTAAAATAAATGTAAATTGAGACTTTTGATACATTACACGAATTTTATATGTTAATATGACATGTTAGGATTGATTTAATGCATTTTATTTGAATTAATCATGTTTTGTTGACTTTCACAAAAAAAAATACTAAATAGTATCAAAATTGACTTTAATGAGTTATTAAAACAAATACTATATTATTTAATGATATAATATTCCTAAAAATATAAGGATTGAACCAATGAATTCTTAAAATTATATTTTTATTTTCTTTTAAAAATTAGGCTGAGCCATACATGATATTACCAATATAAAATTTCAAAAACCGCTTTCACGATTTTTTCTTTTTGATTCAAAACTCAAAATCACCGAAAAACAATCAACGCATCACCACTAGTACGCCTCGGGACACATATCCTCCAACAGCGAGCCTTCTGGAGCCGCACCCCTGACATCGAACCACCTCGTCATCTTCATCGTCAGACAATGCCAATGAGAACACTACCAACCAACTCCACTGCATCTTCAAACATCTACAAGAATGGAGCTTCAACCATGCCATCATCCATACACCATGTCAATGTCGTACCCATCCGAAGACCGTCTTACCATCGTCATTCCCATCTGAATACCATCATCAACCTCTTCCTTCCATCGTCACCCGTATCGCCACTTTTAGGGAAAAACCAAATAATAAATCAAACCAGATACAGCAACACCACCATTGACTTTGATAAATCCAACACCAAACAAGTCCATCGTCGCAGAGGCCAAAAACCATAACGAATTCCGACTCTGGTCGCACCCATCAATGGCCTCCAACCTATATCCCAAAAATTCTTAGTACTGTTGCGCTGGCTCCGACTAGGAGAGGTGCAAAGGAACACGATGCCAGGGCAGGGATATGAGCAGCCAAAAAACACCGAAAAAAGCATTGAAGCTACAAAACGACAAAGACCCTACGACCGCTGACCCATGAACCCAAAACCTCATAGATTTCACTACTCTAGGACCGACTTGGAGAAGAGTAGAGGAATGATAATCTAGAGCAAGGTATGAGCAGCCAATGGGAAAAAAATCATGGAACCTACAACAATACGACCATTACCTCATCGTAGAGCAATCAATCCTGAACATCACATTGAAATCGCCGACAAGATTGAGCATATCGACGCTGGTCGTCGTCCTGTCGCAGGCGTGGAAATACAAAACCATCGAGGAGAAATGGAGACATAATTCCAGGATCAGTGAAGACCGAGGAAGGCAAAGGGGGGGGGGGGTATAATAAGAAAAGGGAGAAAAGGGGTGGGGGAAGGCACCAGAGACTCCCCCCTCTAAATCGCCGGCAAGAGAACCCTAGGGGGATAGGGAGAGGAAGCCACTACCACTCCGAGGCTCCCAAACAAAGGACTTACATAAGGATATATATTTCATTGATGAACCACTTGGGGTTCACTAGGAATTTTATAGTATTTTTATTAACCACGTAATATAAAAATACAAGAAGACATTGTAAAACTTAAACTATTTAACTATGTGTTAATTCTAAAGGATAATGTTAATATGGTGACCTAAACTTATATAAAACATATTGGTTGAGATGATTTCAATGCATCCTTACCTTAGATTCGAAATAAATCCATTTGGAGCCATTATAAAATGAATATCATTTTATGATAAAATAATATTTCATGCTTTTCCTAATGTGATGTTAACCTCTCTCATAAAAGGGTACTTCCTATTCTCTCAAAATGACACCTCCAAGGCCATTTGTATTGGCCAAAACCTACTCAAATATCCTATAAACTACCCTCAATTCATCCTAGAGGCCTTTCATTGATCATAAATCCACCTTAAGGAGCCCTTTTGATCAAATAAAAAGGAAGCACCCAAAGAAGCGGTACTTATATCATCACCTCTTTCAAAGTTCTTTTCTTCTTCCACATACTCTTTCTTTGTTATTTACATAAAAAAATAATAACTCTAGAACATTCTATATAATGTGATCTTATTATAAATATGGTACAACAAAATTAATTATTCTATCCATCTGATTAATTCCAATGTCACCATGCGTGTGTGCGTATGGCATATCATCTCCATGTCCTGGTGTAGTTTGTTATTAAATTCTTCCTTATTTGGATGGGTATTATAATTAGTATTATTGATGTAAATAATAAATATAACATGTTAATGAATCCTTATATGTAATATACAGTACAATTACATATGATTTCACCATAAATTGAATTATATCATCGCTAATGCGTACGTACGACTTACCGTCTCCACGACGTGATTATATTAATTTCCACATTCAAGAATCAGATATGATTTCAAATATATATATTATTAATTAGTATGTAATATATGACATAATAATTCAACTATATATATGTGGATTTACATATATCTCATTATCTTACTTCCGTTCAATACAATATTGAAATGGAAATGGTGTTTATGCATACGTACGACCTACCGTCTCCATAAACAGTGTTTTACATTTCATATATCTATCTATTATAAATACATATATTCTTAATATATATGATAAATAAATAATGTTTTATATTTTTGAAATTGATTAAATCATTAAATAATTTATTCTATCAATAATAACAAGTTAAAACACATAAGATAAAGAAAGATATTATTACCCAAAATGTTATTTTAACATAGACATTATTATTAAATGGGTAGTATAAAGCCATATGTGATGGGCCAGGACTCTCTAGTCCAGTTCTTTGTAAAAATCTGGTGTCTGAGGTGTTCCATGAGGTCAAGGATACTTATCCCCAACACTTTTCCAAATTTCCAACGGTGACATTCCAACGATGATCTCTTTCCTTTCCCAAATTTTGAGTTCATGAATAGTGTTTCCAGAATGGTGAGGTTCCAACAGTGACCTCTTTCCTTTCCCAAATTTTGAGTTCATGAACACTGTTTCCAGAAGGGTGAGGTTTCAACAGTGACAACTTTCGTTTTCCCAGTTTTTAGTTAATGAACAGTGTTTCCAGAACGGTGAGGTTCCAACAATGACTTCTTTCATTTTCCATATTTTGAGTTCAAGAATAGTAGTTCTAGAATGGTGAGGTTCCTATGGTGACCTCATTCCATTTCCAAATTTTGATTTCATGAATAGTGTTTCCATAATGGTGAGGTTCCAATGGTGACCTCTTTTATTTACAAAATTTTGTGACCCTGAATAGTGTTTCTAGAACGGTGAGGTTCGAATGGTGACCTCTTTCCTTGGCCAATTTTGGAGTTCATGAATAGTGTTTCCAAAATGGTGAGGTTCCAACGGTGACCTCTTTTATTTTCCAAATTTTGAGTTCATGAACAATGTTTCCAGAATGGAGAGGTTCCAATGGTGACCTCTTTCCTTTGAATATTTTTTTGTTCATGAATAGTGTTTCCAACATGGGGAGGTTCCAACAGTGACCTCTTTCCTTTTACAAATTTTGAGATAATGAACAGTGTTTCCGAAACTATAAGGTTTCAATGGCGAGGTTCATGAATAGTGTTTTCCTTTTAAAAAATCCCAGTTCGTGAAAAATGTTTCTAGTTTCTTAAAGTTCGCCTCTTTAATGTTTCCATTGATGTAAAATGCATTTAAAGCCATTTTTAAGGACTCTAAGGCTGATTCAATGGTTAAAACTCCAATACTTAATCCCCCTAAGGTGCGGGATAATTTTACTTGTTCAAATGAAATGTTTCAATGTGGTCCTCTTTTAATGGAAAATCCAAAGTATCTTAAAACACTTCTCCATTAAATATTTTAAAGGGACAATATATATTCCTCCCTAATTATTCAACTCTGTTCTTAGCTGTGAGCTGCTTAAACCTTTCATTCCTTCCCGTAGGAGATACAAAATCAAACTATCCTACTATTATTGGTTCTGCTCGGTTTTTTTAAGTACCCCCTCAGTATCAATCAATATTCAATATATGGTACGATCTACCATTATTCATTGGGGATCTTCTCCTTCTGTTTCTCCATTCCCTTTTATGGAATGCTATCTCCATGTTCCTAAGTGTCTTTTCTTGGGTGTTGACCGGTGTGGTGGGGTCTCTACATCCTCGGGTGGATACAGTTGTCAGGGGGAGGAGATCGTAACCTGTTGTGTGGCTCATTCTCGTATAAAGAACCTCAAGAACCATTTGAGGTAGGGGATTCATTAATTCTATTTTATTTTACATGAAACTGTATAGTTATCATGTTTTATCCCACTAGATCAAAATATAATTGACAAAATAAATATTTAAATCGGATAAATATATTGGTATCAATCATATGTTATTGCATCTCGTTTAGCTAGATAGTGTGATATCCCTGGTTACTTTTTTAGCTTTTCGTTGTTGATGGAAATTGGTAAAGAAAGAAATGCTGGAATTAAATGATAATTGTTTGGATAAAGATAATGAGGCATGTAAATGAATCTAGTTCTTCTTATTGTAATTTGATTTTAAACAAATTGGTATAGTAAGCCTGTCTAATTATTTGTGATAGCTTACTCATTAGGTGTCCCAAATTTGGAACCTATGGATAATGAATTGTTAAATCCAAGATTGATTAAATGAATTGGTTGTTTAATAAAAGATAATTCCTTGTAAGGTTCTGAGTTACCCTATTTCTTGTTTAAGGGACAAGATCCCAATTGGTATGTTGTTTTTTTCCAGTTTCTTGTGTTGTGATGTGAGATTGGATGGCTATTAAGATATATATGGCCATGAAGGCTTACTGGTTGTGGATGTAGTTGGTGCCTAGAGTAGCAAGATGCATCAGTTTATACAAGTGAGTTTCAGGGAGGACACTAGGGATGATGAAATGGGTTGGATGTGAATGTTTGTATTCTTACTGATTCTTATTGGTTGTTTATCTACATTGCTTTTCCCACTGCTCAAGGCAGATGGTCTTTCATACCCGTCTTCTGAAAGGGGAGAACACAAGTGGGGTATCCCACATGCTTTTCATGTTTAGCTTCTCAAAGGAGGATGGGTCTATGCTCTTGTTATAAGTGTAAAATACTTGACGGGTAGTTCATCTACTCACCGTATTGAGCCCCTTTGTGTTTAGTGGCTTAAAATGTTTTTTTATAATTCTTGGGTATATGGGATGTTACTCCTATAAATAAATGATTTAATAAATAATGTTTACCCATACGGTTGGAGCTTGCTGGGGAGAAATGATGAGGTTGTAATTTGAAGGAACAATGGACTTTGGTTGTGAGGTAAATGAAATATAATGTGGAATTGTTAATGGTTAATAAATGTGTAAATAATTAATTAATATAACTTGTGACTGATAAAAAGGGAATGATGTAATTTTTTAAAGCTATTTAAATGGTTGTGTGCTTATAGGATAACTAGGCTTACAAGTGGAAGCCGAGAGTCTGAGAGGAGTTAACAGTAGTTGAGTCTATGACTAGGTTATGACCATAGTGTGGTTGTAAGCTATAGTATATTCTGTACGTTTTGTGTTTATATATGCTACTCCACCCCGTCTATAAGGTAAAATGACACCCCTAGGATTTTGAGCCCTATGAGGGTGTTTTCCCCAATATTCCAGTGGGAGGATGGATGGCTAACTACCCCCTTTGACCTTACTCTCTTCTCTTGGTAGATACTTATGCATGTAGGAACACTAGTTATTTTTCCCCATATTTGTGGGTTGAGGGCTATAATGTCTTGTGGATATTCACAGACATATATTCTTGATAAAGTTTCCTATGGACTACGATAGGTGTAATGTGTATAGGCTGTGATGGATTGAGGATCCTTACATAGATTATGGGATATAATGGCTTGACGTTTAATACCCTACATATGATACATGTTAGAAAAGTTTTAGAGACTCCCATGTGTTTTTGGGAAAGATGTTTTTGGAGAGAGATGCTTATGATGAGAAGTGTTGGGGAAAAGAGGCAAACTAGTGAGGAAGTAGTAGTGGGGTACCCTAGATATTATTTATTACACTTTTATACATTACTTGTTGAGAGTATACATGGTGAGGCAGAGAACATAGTATTCCTATTTAGATGAATAATTAGTTTAACTTGTCGTTCACTGTGCTTTAGCATGCTTTCTTTACTTTTTCATGAGAGACTTCAGGGAGGATCCTACTGAGTATACTGTTATAATCACCCTATGTATATATAAATAGTATTTTATGTCACTTGGAGTAGGTTGGATATCATGATGGTTTCTACTATATTGGTATTGTAGGAGTTGTTCGGGCTTGTGGTTGGTGTTGTTTTTAATTTCTTTTGGGTATTTGCAGTTTTCCCATTCAGTAGTAGTAGTTTGCATGAAATTGTATATTTTACTTGGGATTTATTATATAACTCAGCCTGAGATAGGTTTGTTTTGTTTCTATCTTATCTTCTTCTTCTGCATGTGTTCTCCTAGAGGGTAATGCCTCTCATTTTACAATTTACTATACCATGGGTGCTAGTCTCCAACCCGAGGCCTACTGGAGGCAGGACTTAGGTGTCATTATCTCCCTTATCACATTTCCAGCCTAGGAGGGGTACACTTTGTGGGGATGGGGTCATGAGAGTGTGGTATCATAAGGAGGTTTAGAGATAGGATATATTTTAGAGTTAGGCATAGGTGAGGTTTCATGGGATGGTAGGGAAATAGTCTTACTCAATATTTTCATGTGATGTAAACACTGGAGAACTGATAAGACATAGGTGTTTAGGGTACCCTATGATCTGATGCACATACCATTATGTTTACAATGGCTACTAAATGATGTGATAATAGCAGTAGGGTAGTGACCAAGGAAAGGACCATGCATCATTCTCGCTTGTGCCGCTGTTTGAATCGGTAGACCCTGGGATAGGTTAACCAAAAATGAATAAAAGAAATAAATCGATTAATTAATTAATTTTGAGTTTTCCATATTATAGGTTTAGGAGCTATAATTGTTTGTTATTTTTTAGGTATGGATCTAGGTCAACCTACTCGTCAGGATCACATAGAAGATGTCCAGCAGGCTGTTCCAGTAGGTCGTCGCCAGGTAAAGGTTGACAATGGAAACACTTGGAGGTGAAAATTATGAGAATGTTAGCACCAGAGTCTGCAGAAGTATAAGGGATCCATTTCAAATGCATTCACATAATACTAGTTGGAGGAGGTCAAGATAGGCTTTAGTTCGATCCATGATCAGAAAGGGCACTGGGTGTCCTTGGTTGTGACGATGTGGCATGGAGCAGTGAGGAAGTGGTGGTTCTTGTTCCTCGGGGTTCTCGAGGAGTCAGTGATCTCATGGAAGGAGTTTAGAGACATGTTTATAGTTGAGTTTCATTCTTCCACTATGATGTCGTCTTGTTTCCAAGATCTACTGACCCTTTGATATGGGATCTCTAGTGTGCAAGAGTTTGGAATCTATTTCTGAAATCTTTTTTGATGTGCTTCTGACCAGTTGCCAGATAAGGATGCCAGGGCGAGGCATTTCGAGGAGGCATTGCATCCAGAGATCCAGTGCCTGGTGACCCCATTTATGCTGATGACATATCCTGAGGTGATGGCGAGGGAAGAAGTTGTTGAGAGGACATTGGCCAAAACCGGATCATCACGAGAGGGGAGTCGTCCTGATTCCTCACAAAGTAGAGGTGTGGTCTAAGGTTCCCTGTAATTAAGTCAGAAGAGTTTCGGTTCAACTAGGGGAAGGTCCCTGCACTTAGCTTATCGTTTCCCTGGGGGAAGTGGCTCTGAGGACTATACCAAAAGATCATGCTCTTGTTTTCCTTGTGGTGTTTTAGGTCATCAACAATGAGAGTTCCTAACCTTTCAGAGTAGTCATCGTGCACCATGTTATCCGCTCCAAGTTCCTCCTTTGAGACAGTTTCAATGCTTTAGATCTGTAGAGGGTAGATGGGGAAGGTATAAGATATCTCCATGATGCTCCCCATTCTCATAGAGTAGAGTGGGTCTATTGTGGTGGTCATAATCATGGTCAGAGAGGTTGTGGAAGAGTTCGTGGTCAGCTTCATGCTTCATCATTTCCAGCATCAGGCAAGTCATATGTCGTTCAAGGTACACTTTTATTTTTTTATACCATGGTGCATACCTTGTTTAATTTAGCAGTGAGACACTCCTTCTTATCACCTACCCTTGTCCATGATTTGGGACTTGAGGTAGAGAGTCTTCCAGTGCCCTTGGTGTTGACTACGCCAGTTAGAGGTTCAGCTGAACTGTTTGAAGTGTATAGAGATTCTGAGCTAGTGTGGGGGTAGCACTGCACTTGTGGAGATTTCCTATATTTACAAATACAACAATATGATGTCATCCTTGACATGGATTGTTTATACTAGTTATAGGCTATCGTGGATTTCTTCAGGAGTCAAGTTGTGTTCTTCGATGCGGATGTAGAGCCAGTGGTGTTTGTTGGCGAGCGAGACCCTCGGATGGGTCATAGGTGTGTTCCATGATTATCCACTATGAAGGGTGATCTGATGTTGCGTTAGAGGTTCAGAAGTTGGCAGTTCTTAGGGTCATAGAAGAGTACCCAGATGTCATCTCAGAAGAGGTTGTAGCATTACCACCTCGACGAGATATTGAGTTTGGGATCGAGCTACAACTAGGAGCGTCTCTTATCTCTATGTCTCTATATTGGATGGCCCCTTCTATGTTTTGAGAGATACCTATACAGCTTGATGTTTTGTTACAGTGAGGTTATGTTCATCCTTGTGTGTCCATGTGGGGTGCACTAGTTTTTTTCGAAAAGAAGGAAGATAGTAGTTTGCGTTTGTGTGTCAATTATCGTCGCTTAAACAAAGTGATAGTTAAGAATCGTTATCCTCTTACATGTACTGATGATTTATTCGATCAACTGAAGGATGAAATTTGTTTATCAAAGATCGATTGGTGGTCATGATATTATCAGATGCATGTACAAGATGAGGATATCCCAAATACTTCTTTTCATTTTCAACATGGGCATTATGAGTTCATTGTAATGTCGTTAAGTGTGACGAATACTCCAACTATGTTGATGGGATTGATGAACATTGGGTTCTGTGAGTTCCTGGACATGTTTTTGGTGGTTTTTATCGATGACATCCTTGTGTACTCCATTTCTTAGGAGGAGCATATGGAGTATCTACACACTATTTAGGGAGTTCCCTGACAACATCTGTTGTTTGGGAAGTTGTTGAAGTGTGATTTTTGGGCTCGAAAAGTGTTTTTCATTGGGCATGTTGTGTCTTAGTAGGGAGTAGCTATATATCCATTGAAAAAAGAATCAATTGTTTAATAGGAATCCCCAAAGATAGTGTCAGAGGAGAGAAGTTTCCTTGGTCTCATAGGCTATTACTGGAGGTTTATAGAAAATTTCTCTCGAGTTTTGACTCCTTTGATAGCTTTGACCAGGGTGGATCTAGTGTTCATATTGACTAATCAGTGCCAAGAAGCTTTCGAGTATTTAAAGGAGATGTTAGTATGTGCTCTAGTTCTCTGTCTTCTAGTAGAGGGTGTTTAGTTTGATATTTTTTGGGATGCTTCACATCTGGGGTAAGGTTATGTTCTAATACAACAGAGATCTGTTGTTTCTTATGGGTCTCAACAGTTTTTCCCCCTGAACGTAACTATGCCACCCATTATCTTGAGTTGCAATCTGTGGGGTTTTCTATGAATTTTTCAAGAGACTACCTAATTGGAGAGTTCTTTGTGGTTTTCATCGGTCATAAGATCCTGAGGTATGTTTTCCCTTAGTTTGACTTAAACATTCAATAGTGTAGATGGAAGGAGTTCTTATAGGAATATGACAGTGATATATCATATACACTTGGAAAGGGGTGTGTGGTAGCTGATGCACTGATTCGAAAGTCACCTAGTGATGCATTATGTAAATCTAGTGATTCCTGGAGGGTAATGGAAGAACATTCATCATTACATCTTGATATGGGAGATGTTGGGGGTATAGGTTGTCTTTTTCAGATGACAGTGCAGTCATCTCTGGTGTAGTAGGTGGAAGAGTCCCAGTTGGGGGATCTAAGGGCGGAGGTCTAAAGAGATTTAGTTGTTTGTGTTGAGGCCCCTTATTGTTTGTCTAAGGATGAACAACATCGAGTGTTGTATTAGGGTAGGATTTTTGTTCCTTTGACGATGGGTGATATGTTTCTTAGAGAGTTAAATAGTTCTCCTTTGGCGGGGCATCCTGGCATGACAACGATGTTCCAAGCCTTGTAGAGCCAGTTTTGGTGGCATGGGCTAAAGCATGTGGTCGTGATGATTCTATCTCGATGATTTATTTTCCAGAAGGTGAAGGTCAAACACCATGTTCCTGGTGGTCTGCTCCAGCCGTTAGATGTACCTCATTGGAAGTGGGAGGAAATATCAATATAATTTGTTACAGGTTTACCTCAAGCTCAGGGAGGACATGATGCTATTTGGGTGGTAGTGGATCGTTTAACAAAATCATCCCACTTCATAGCAATCAAGGAGTCAATATCAGTGGAAGTTTTGTCCAGGAAGTATCTGGAGGAGGTGGTGAGACTTCATGGAGGTCCATGAACGATCATTTCCTACTGAGACCCTCATTTAACCTCTTGGGTGTAGAGAGGTCTCTAGCATGCTTTTGGTTCTCAGCTATTCCTTAGCACTAATTTTCATCATTATACGGATGGTCAAATAGAGCAGACCATATAGAATCTTGAATACATGTTGCAATCTTTTGTCCGGGATTTTGAAGGTTTTTGGATGGGGCACTTATCCTTGGTGTAGTTCGCTTACAAAAATTGTTTTCACTCCACCCTCAGTATGGAACCATTTGAATCCTTGTATGGCCGACCTTTCTGTTCTCTATTGTGTTGGACTAGGGTCGGAGAGTAATCAATTCTCAGACCAGAACTAGTGAGGAATACAATAGAAGTGGTTCAGGGGATTCGTGAGAGGATGAAGACAGTGTAGGATCGTATGACATCATATGCCGGTCAAAGGAGGAGACCATAAGACATTAGTGTTGGGGATCACAAGTTTTTGAAGGTGACTCCCCATCACGGGTAACGATGGTTTGGTCATGGGAGTATGATTTATCCCCAGTTTGTTGGGCCTTTTGAGGCGTTAGCTCATGTTGCAGTTGTGGCGTATCGACTAGAACTTCCCCTACAGCTAATCAGGATACACGATGTTTTTCATATATCAAAACTCCGACGTTATCTTTATGATGACTCTCACATCCTCTATTGGGGTGAGATCGATGTTGATGACGATGAGATCTTCGAGGAGATACCTATAGAGATCCAAGACCGTAAAGAGAAGGTGTTGCGCATGCATTCTATCTCCCTGGTTCGTGTCTTGTGGTGACACGGTGGCATGGAGGAGAGTACTTGGGAATGTGAGGCACATATATGTGATCAATACCCATTGTTGTCTGATATTTAACTCTTTTCATGTTAGAAAATAGAGAGAGATGTTCTCTTCGAGGTTGTAGACATTTCGTGTCTACGAGATGGCCGTCTTTAGTTACTTCATATGGCATGCTCGCTTTTGAGATGTATCCCGATGGGTGTTTGTTCAGACTTCACTTATGTTTCCTTTTAGGATGGGTTTGAATTCTCAAATACGAGAATGTTTTGAGAGGTATGTGATGTAATGGCCTAGGTCTCCTTGTTTCATTCCTTTGTAAAAATCTTGTGTTTGAGGTGTTCCCGGAGGTCAAGGTGACTTATCCCCAATACTTTTCCAAATTTCCAATGTTGAATTTCTAATAATGACCTCTTTCGTTTACCAAATTTTGATTTCATGAACAATGTTTCTAGAATAGTGATTTTCCAATGGTGACCTCTTTCCATTGCCAAATTTTGAGTTCATGAATAGAGTTTCCAGAATAGTGTGGTTCCAACGGTGACCACTTTCCCTTACCAGATTTTGAGTTCATGTACAATGTTTCTAGAACAGTGAAGTTCCAATGGTGACCTCTTTCTATTGCCAAATTTTGAGTTCATGAATAGTGTTTCCAGAATGGTGAGGTTCCAATAGTGACTTCCTTTTCCAGATTTTGAGTCCATGAACAGTGTTTCCAGAACAATGAGGTTCCAATGTTGACCACTTTTCTTTTTCTAAATTTTGAGTTCATGAACAGTGTTTCCATAATGTTAAGGTTCCAATAGTGACCTAATTCCTTTGCCAAATTTTGAGTTCATGAACAGTGTTTCAAGAACGGTGAGGTTTCAATGATGAGGTTCATGAATAGTGTTGTTCTTTTTCAGAATTTCGAGCTCGTGAACAGTGTTTCTAGCTTCCTATAGTTCACCCCTTTAATGCTTCCTTTGATGTAAAAAGCATTTAAAGCCTTTTATAAGGACTCTAAGGCTGATTGAAAGGTTATAACTCCTATATTAATTTATCCTATGGCCTGGGATACTTTACTTGGTCAAACGAAGTGTTTTAATGCAGTCTTATTTTAATGGAAAATCCAGTGTATCTTAAACCACAACTCCATTAAATATTCTGAAGGGATAATATATCTTCATCCCTAATTCTTACTCATTATTATCAACTGTAAGAGGCTCAAACCTTTCGTTCCTTCTTATAGGAGTTGAAAAATCATACTTTCCTACATAGATTGGTTCCACTCTTTTTTATGCAACCAAGTAGTATCGCTCAATCTTCGATATATGGTATGATCAACGTCATTATTTTGGGATCATATCTTTCTGTTTCTTCTTTCCCTTTTATTGAATGCTATCTCCATGTTCCTAATTTAATTTTCTTAGGTGTTGACCGGTGTGTTGGTGTCTCTGCATCCTCAAGTGGATGTAGTTATCAGGGGGAGGAGATTGTATCTTGTTGTTTGGCTCATTCTCGTATAAAAAACATCATTAACCATTTGAGGTAGGGAATTGATTGCTTCTATTTTATTTTACAAGCAACTGTATAGTTAGAATGTTTTATCCCACTATATCACAATGTAATTGACATAATTAATATTTGAATCGGATAAATAAATTAATATTAATCATTTGTTATTGCCTCTTATTTTGATATATAGTTGGATATCCTTGCTTTCTTTGTATAGTTATTCTTTCTTGATGGAAATCAGTAAAGAACGTAATGTGGTAATTGATCGATAATTGTTTGGATAAAGATAATGTGGCATGTAAATGAATCTGGTTCTCCTTGTTGTAATTTGATGTTAATCAAATGGGTGCAATAAGCATGTTTAATTAATTTGATAGTTTACTAGTTAGGTTTCCCAAATTTGGAACCTATGAATAATAAATATTTTAATCCAAGATGGATTTAAAGAATTGGTTGATTGATGAAAGATAATTCCTTTTCGGGTTCTGAGTTACCCTCTTGCTTGTTTAAGGTCCAAGAGCCCAATTGTTATGATGTTTTTTTCATGCTTCTTGTGTTGTGATGTGATCCTGGATAGCTGTTGTGATATGTGGGTCCATGGAGGTTTACTAGTTGTGTTCGTAGTTGGTGGCTAGAGTGGAGAGATGCCATAGTTTATTCATGTGGGTGTCGGGGAGGACACTAAGGATGATGAAATGGGTTGGATGTGAATTTTTGGATTCATACTGATTCTTATTGGTTGTTTATCTACTTTAATTTACCCACATCTCAAGGTATCTATTCTCTCTTACCCTTCTTCCAAATGGGGAGAAGATGTATGGGGTATGCTACATTCTTTCCATGTTTAGATTCTTAAGGGGGAGGATGGGTCTATGCTCTTGTTATAGATGGAAAATACTCAACAGGTAGTTTATCTACTCACCATGTTGAGAAACCTTGGGTTTACTAACTTAGAATGTTTTTATTGAATTCTTGGTAATATGGGATGGAAACGATGTAAATAAATGAGTGAATAAATGATGTTAACCCATAGGATTAGAGCATGTTGGGGCGGGATGTTGAGGATGTAATTTAAAGGAAAAGTGGACTTTGGGTGTGATGCCAATGAAATATAATGTGAAATTGTTAATGGTTAATTAATGTTTAAATAATTAATTAACGTAAAGTGCGGCTGATAAAAATGAAATGAAGTAATTTATAAAAGCTATTTGAAAGGTTGTATGCTTATACGATACCTAGGCTTAGAAGTGGCAGCTGGGAGTCCGAGAGGCATTAGCTGCAGTTGAGTCTAAGACTTGGTTATGCCCATAGTGCATTTTAAGCTATAGTATATTCTGCAATTTTAATGTTTATATATGCTACTCCACCCCATCAGTAGAGGAAACTAACACCCTAGGGATTCTGAGCCCAGGGGGAATTTTCCCCAACATTCCAGTGGGAGGATGGATGGCTGACTACCCCCTTTGGCCCCACTCTCTTCTCATGGTAGATACTTCCGATGATAGGTACAGTGGTTAGTTTTCACCTATTATGTGGGTAGAGGGTTGTAATGGGTTGTGGTTATTCACACACATATATTCTGGATATAGTTCCATATGGACTACTATATGTGTAACATGTATAGGTTGTGATGGATTGAGGATCCTTACTCGGTGTATGGGCTATAATGGTTTGAGGTTTAATAACCTACGTATGATACACGTTAAACGAGCTGTGGAGGCTCCCAGAAACTACATGTTTACATTCTTGTGTGGGCATGATGGTTTTGATGCATGAGGTGCATGTTGTGGTGCTTCACCCAGGTGTCTGTGGGAATGATTTTTTTAGAGAGATGCTTATGACATACAGTGTTGGGGGAAAAGCAGCCAACTAGTGGGGAAGTAGTAGTGGGGTACCCTAGATATTCATTATTATATTATAAAATATTTTATGAATTACTTGGTGAGAGTAGCCATGGTAAGTCTGGGTACATAGTATAAATGTTTAGGTGACGAGATAGTTTCCCTTGTTGTTTATTGTGATTTCGCATGCTTTCTTTAATTTTTCATGAGAGGCTTCAGGTAGGATCCTACTGAGTATACTGTTATTCTCACCCTATGTATATTCAAACTGTATTTCAGGTCACTTTGAGCAGGATGGAGATCAAGCTAGTTTCTACTAGCTTGGGGTTGAAGGAGCTGTTCGGGCTTGTGGTTGATGCTGTTTTTACTGTCTTTTTGGTATTTTTAGTTTTTCCCCTTTCAGTTGTTGTATTTTTCATGACATTTCATATTTTACTAGGGATTTATTATATATTTCTACCTGATTTAGAGTTGGTTTGTGTCTATCTTATCTCTCTCTTATACATGTGTTCTCCTAGAGGGTAGTGCCTCTCATTTGTGTTTACTATAACCTCAGTTCTAGTTGCCAACCCGGGACCTACTGGAGGTAGGACTCAGGGGTCATTATCTCCCGTATCACGTTACTAGCCCAGGAGGGGTACATAGTGTGGGGACAGAGTCCTGATTGAGTGGTATTAGAGGTATTTCTATAGATAGGATGGAGTTTGGAGTTAGGCACAAGTGATGTTTCATGTGTTGGTAGGAAAAAAGTGTTTGTCAAGTTTATAAAGTGATGTAAACACTAGAGACTAGTTATGAAATAGGTGTTTAGGCCTCCCTATGATCTGATTTACGGACCTTTAATTTTAGAATGGAAACTAAATGAGGTGATAATAGTAGTAGGGTAGAGACCTAGTAAAGGATCATGAATCATTATTCTTTTGTGCCTATGTTTGAATGGGTAGACCTTGGGATAGGTTAACCTAAAATGAATAAAATAAATCAATTAATTAATTAATTAATGTTGAGATATCCATATTCCATTTTTATGAGCTCTAATTTTTTTTGTAGATATGGGTCCAGGTCGATGTCTTCATCAGGATCGCATAGAACATGTCCAGAAGGCTATGCCAGAAGGTCGCTTCTTGGTAGACGTTGAAAATAACAACAGTTGGAGGAGGAAATTCTGAGATTTTTAGTGACAGAGTCCATAGAATTATGACAGCTCTATTTTATATGCAGTCACAGAAGACTGGTTGGAGGAGGTCGAGATATACTTCAGTTCGATTTGTTCTCAGAAAGAGAACTAGGTTTCCTTGGTTGTGATGATGCTGCGTGGAGTAGCGAGTAAGTGGTGGTTCTATTTCCTCAGGTTCGCAAGCAGTCATCGATCTCATGGGGGGAGTTATGAGGAAAGTTTAGAGTCGAGTTTCGTTCTTCGACTGTGAAAACATCTATTACCCAAGAGCTTCTTACCCTTCGACTGGGGAGCACCCGTGTGCAAGAGTTTGGAATCTATTTCAGGAACCTTTTATGATATTATTCAGACCTATTTCCAGATGAGGAGGCCAGGGCAAGTCATTTCGAGGAGGCCTTGCATCTAGAGATCTAGTACTAGGTCACCCCCTTTATGCTGAAGACAAATCATGAGGTGCAAGAAGGGGAAGAGGTCATCAAGAGGACATTGGCCAAAACCAGATCATCACGAGAGGGGAGACTTCATGATTCCATAGGAAGTAGAGGTTTGGTCTGATGTTTTTGGTTTTAGGGAAAAAGTGTTTCTATTCATCCATGGGTAGGTCCCATCACTCATCATCTCATTTCTCTGGTGGTATCGGCTCTCAGGACTATGCCAATAGATCATGCGCTTGTTTTTTTATGCTGGTCAAGGTCATCCGCAATGAGAGTTCCCGAAATTTTAGAGCAGTCGTCGTGCACCACGTTTTCTAGTCCTGGTTCCCCCTTTGAGGCAGTTCAAGCCGAGGCAGCAACAGTAGGTTGCACCAGCTTTAGATCAGTAGTGGGTAGATGGGGGAAGCATAGGACATCCCCATATTCTCCCCATTCTTAGAGAGTAGACCGCATCTATGGTGGTGGTCATCATTAGGATCTGAGAGGCTGTGGAGGAGTTCTTGGTCAACTTCATGCTTTATCATTGCCAGCATCAGGCGAGGTGGATATCGTTCGAGGTACCCTTTTCTTGTTTTATACTATGTTGTATGCCTTGATTGATTTAGGAGAGACACACTCCTTCATATCACCTACCCTTGTCCATTCTTTGGGACTTGAGGTAGAGAGTCTTCAAGTGCCCTTGGTGTTGATTATGATAGTTGGAGGTCTAGCTGACTTGTTTGAAGTTTGTTGAGGCTGTGATCTAGTGTTGTGGTATCACCGCTCTTTGGGAGATTTCCTATGTTTATGAATACAACCATATTATTTCATCCTCAGCATGGGTTGTTTGTATTGGATGCAGGCTATCGTGGATTGCTAAAGGAGGCAAGTTGTGTTCTTCGATGCAGATAGAGAGCCAGTGGTGTTTGTTGGTGAGTGAGACCCTTAGATGGGTCAGAGGAATGTTCCATCCTTGTAATCCATGATGGATGATTTGATGCGAATTTCATCACAGGTTCAGTAGTTGGCGTTTCCTAGGGTCGTAGAAGAGTACCCTGATGTCTTTATATAATAGGTTGTAGCATTACACCCTCGATTGGATATCGAGTTGAGGATCGAGCTACAACCAGGAGGGTCTCCTATATCCATGTCTCTATATAGTATATCCCCTTCTGAGTTATGAGATATATGTATACATCTTGATGTTCTGTTATAGTGAAGTTTTGTTTGGCCTAGTGTGTCACTATGGGGTACAACTGTTTTGTTGATAAAAAAGTCTGAAAGTTGTTTACAGTTGTATGTTGATTATCATCACTTAAACAAAGTGGTAGTGAGGAGTCACTATCCTCTTCTACATATTACTGATTTATTAGATCAAGTGAAGGGTGATATTTGGTTCTCAAAGATTGATTTGTGGTCAGGATATCATTAGATGCATGTAATGGATGAGGATATCCTGAAGGCTTCCTTCAGTTGTTGTCATGGGCTTTATGAGTTCTTTGTAATGCCATTTGGTGTGACTAATGCTACAATTGTGTTCATGTTATTGATGAATACTGTGTTTAGTGAGTTCCTTGACAAGGTTGTGGTGGTTTTCATTGATGACATCCTTGTGTACTCCATGTATAAGGAGGAGCATGTGGAGAATCTACACATTGTTTTGGGAGTTCTCCATGAACATCATTTGTTTGGGAAGTTGTTGCAGTGTGAGTTTTGGTCTCGATAATCTGGTTTTTTGTGGCATGTTGTGTCCCTACTGGGAGTAGCTCTAGATCCATTGAAGATAGATTAATTTGTGTCTCGGGAAGCCCCTAAGAAAGTGTCAGAGATGTGAAGTTTCCTTGGTCTCGTAGACTACAACAAGAGGTTTGTAGAAAATTTATCTAGAGTTGCAACTCCTCTAACAAATTTGACCAGGTAGGATTCAGCATCAAATATGGACTGATCAGTGTTAGGCATCTTTCAATTATTTAAAAGAGATGTTAGTAATTTCTCGAGTTCTCTATCTTCCTGCTGATAGAGTTCAGTTTGATGTTTTTGCGATGCTTCGCATCTGGGGTTAGGCTGTGTTCTAATGCAACCTAGATCAGTTGATTCTTATGGGTCCTAATAGATTCATCCCCATGAATGTTACTATGCTACCCATTATCCGGAGTTAGAATGTGTGGTTTTTTCTTTGATGTTGTAGAGACATTACCTCATTGGCGAGTGCATAGTGGTTTTCACCGATCATAAGATCATAAGGTATGTTTTCTACCAGTGTGACTTAAATATATGATAGTGTTGGTGGAAGGATTTCATATAGGAATACGACTTCGATATATTGTATACACCTAGAAATGGAAATTTTTTAGTTGATACACTGAGTTGAATGTCACGTAGTGAAGAAGTACATGAATCTGGTGATTTCTGCAGAGTAATGGAAGAACATTCAGCATTACATCTTGATATGGGAGACGTTAGGTGTAGAGGATGTCTTTTTCAGATGGGGGAGCAGTAATATCTGGTGTAGTAGGTTGAAGATTCCCAGCTGGGGGATCTAGATGTGGAGGTCTGAAGAGATCTAGTTTTTTGTGTTGAGGAACATGATGGTTGGTCTGGGGATGAAAAACATCGAGTGTTGTATGACAAAAGGTTTTTTGTTCCTTTGATGATGCATGGGACGATTCTTAGATAGTTTCGTAGTTATCCTTTAGTGGTGATTCCTGGCATGAAAAAAATGTACCAAGACATGAGGAGCTAGTTTTGGTGGCACTGGCCGAAGAGTGTGGTTACAGAGTTTTTGTCTCGATGTTTTGTATGCCAAAAGGTGAAGGCTGAACACTGTGTTCCTAGTGGTCTACTCCAGTCGTTAGATGTACCTCTGTGGAAGTGGGAGGAAATCTCAATGGAATTTTTTACTGGTTTCCTCGATCTCAAAGAGGACATGATGTTATTTTGGTGGTAGTGGATCATTTTACAAAATCAGCACACTTCATGGCAATCAAGGAGTCAAGTTCAGTGGATTTTTTGTCAAGGAAGTATCTAGAAGAGGTGGTGAGACTTCATGGAGTTCCAAGAATGATCATGTCCGACCGAGATCCTCATATTACCTCTTGGGTGTAGAGTGGACTCCAACATGCTTTTGGTTCTCAGCTATGCCATAGCACTACATTTCATCATCAAACAGACGTTCAGACATAGAGGAGCATCCAGACTCTTGATGACATGTTACGCTCATGTGTCCTGGATTTTGGAGGTTTGTGAATGAGGCACCTACCCTTGGTGGAGATGACTTACAACAAAATTTTTCACTCCACCATTGGTATGGAGTTATTTAAATCCTTGTATGGCTGGACTTTTCGTTCTCCATGGTGCAGGACTAGGGTCATAGAGTCAGCAAATTTGGACCAGAACTAGTGTAGAATACCAAAGATATGGTTCTGGTGATTCATGAGAGGATGAAGATATCACATGATTTTCATAAATCAAATGCCAATAAAAATATGAGTCCATTAGAGTTTTTTGTTGGGTATCACATGTTTTTTAAGGTGGATCCTTGTCATGGTTAGTGAATGTTTGTTCATGGGAGTAAGCTTTATCCCATGTTTGTTGGGACTTTCGAGGAATTAGGTTGTGTCGGAGCTGTGGGGTATCAAGGATCACATCCCCCACAAATGAGATGCATACACGATGTTTTTCATGTATCACAAATCCATTGTTATTTTCATGATGACTCTCACATCATCTATTGGGGAGAGATCGATGTTGATGATGATGTGACCTTTGAGGAGAGACCTGTGGAGATCCAAGATCGTAAAGAGAAGGTGTTGTGTGGGCATTTTATCCCCTTGGTTTGTGTCTTGTGGAGACAGGGTGGCATGGAGGAGAGTACCTGGGAACATGAGTCATTAATACGTGCTTAGGACCTAGAGTTGTTTTATGTTTAACACTTTTCATGTTAAAAAAAGAGAGATATGTTCTCTTTGAGGTTGTAGACCTTTCGTGTTTATGAGATGGCCTTATTTGGTTGATTCTTGTGTCATGATCTCTTTTGAAAGGTATCTCAATGGGTGGTTGTTCATACTTTATTTATGTTTCCTTTTAGGTTGGTTTTGAATTCTCATGGATGAGAATGTTTTGATACATATATGATGTTATGCCCCAGAACTCTCTGGTCCATTCCTTTGCGAAAATCTAGTGTCTAAGTTGTTCTGTGCGGTCAGGGTGACTTATTCCCAACACTTTTCTAGATTTCCAATGGTGAGGATTCTATAGTGACCTCTTTCCATTTCAAAATTTTGTGTTCATGAATAGTTTTTCTCCAATAGTAAGGTTCCAATGGTGACCTCTTTCCTTTTCCAAATTTTCAGTTCATGAACAGTGTTTCCAGAATGACGAGGTTCCAATAGTGACCTCTTTCCTTTTCCAAATTTTTATTTCATGAACAATGTTTCCAAAACTCTAAGGTTCCAATGGTGACCTCTATCCTTTTCCAAATTTTTATTACATTAATTGTTTTTTCATAATGGTGAGGTTCCAATGGTGATCTCTTTCCCTTTCCAAATATTGATTTCATGGACAGTGTTTCCAGAATAGTGAGGTTCCATAGTTGACCTCTTTCCTTTGCCCAATTTAGATTTTGTGATCAGTGTTTCCAGAATGGTGAGGTTTCAATGGTGACCTCTTTCCTATTCCAAATTTTGAGTTCATGATCATTGTTTCTAGAATGGTGAGGTTCCCATGGTGACTTCATTCCATTGCCAAATTTTTAGTCCATTAACAGTGTATCCATAATTGTGAGGTTCTAATGGTGACCTCTTTCCTTTGCCAAATTTTGAGTTCTTGAATTTGCCAAATTTTGAGTTCTTGAATAGTGTTTCCGGAATGGTGAGATTCCAATGGTCTGTTTTCAACGATGAGGTTCATAAACAATGTTTTTCCTTTTCCAAATTTCATGTTCGTGAACAGTGTTTCTAGCTTCCTATAGATTCACCACTTTAATGTTTCCTTTGATATAAAATGCATTTAAATCCTTGTTTTAAGGACTATAAGGCTGATTCAATGTTCATAAATCCTATATTAATTTATCCTAAGTCTCCAGATACTTTTACATGGTCAAATAGTGTGGTTTAATGCGATTCACTTTTAATTAAAAATCCAGCATATCTTAAACCAAAATCTCCATTAAATCTTTTTAAAATGACGAGATATATTCCTCCCTAATTATTCCTCCTTGTTCTCATTTGTGAGATGCTCGAACCTTTTATTCCATCCTGTATGAGTTTCAAAATCAATCCTTTCTCCAAGAATAGGTTTCGCTCTTTTTTTTATGCAACCAATTAGTATCGATAAATCTTCAATATAAGGTATAATATATCATTTTTTTGGGTTCATCTCCTTAAATTTCTCCTTCCCCTTTTATGTAAGGTTATATCCATGTTCTTACATGGATTTTCATGGGTTTTGGTAGGTGTGGTGGTGTCTCTACATCCTCAGGTTGATATAGTTATCACAAGGGGTAGTGATCTTAACCCGTTGTGTGGATCGTTCTCATATAAAGAACATCAAGAACCATTTGAGGTATGTGATTCATTTCTCATCTTTTATTTTACGTGAAACTGTATAGTTTTCATGTTTTATATCCACTTGATCACAATGGAATTAACATTCTAAATATTTAAAATGGATAAATAAATTGATATCAATTGTATGTTATTTCCTCTTGTTTTTCTAGATAGTGTGATATCTATGCTATCTTTTTTTATATTTTCGTTCTTTATGGAAATTGGTGAAGAACATAAAGCCGGAATTAATTGATAATTGATTGGCTAAACATAAAGAGGCACGTAAATGAATCTGGTTCTTCTAGTTGTAATTTGATGTTAATAAAATTGGTTTAATAAGCATGTTTAATTATTTGTGATATCTTACTGGTTAGGTTTCTTGAATTTGGAACCTACGAATAATAAATCGGTTAATACTACTGGGTGAGGCAGCGGTTGGTGCCTAGAGTGGTGAGATGCATCAGTTTATTCATGTGGGTGTCAGGGAGGACAATAGGGATGATGAAAAGGGTTGGATGTGAATGTTTGTATTCTTGATAATTCTTCTTGGTTGTTTATATTCTTTACTTTCCCCACTACTCAAGGAAGTTGGTCTTTTATAACCTACTTCTGAGAGGGGTGAAGATATGCGGGGTATGCCACGTGCTTTCTATGTTTTTCTTCTTAATGGAGGATGAGTCAATGATCATGCTATAGTTGGAAAAGACTCGACAGGTATATTATCTACTCACCTTGTTGATCCAACTTTTTTTTAGTAGCCTGGAATTTTTTTCTAGAATGCATTGGTATTTGGGAAGGTAATTCTAAAAATAAATGATTGAATAAATGATGTTAACCCATGGTGTTTGTGCTTTTTGGGGCACAATGCTAAGGTTGTAATTTGATGGAACAGTGGACATTGAGTGTGATGTTAATGAAATATAATGTGGAATTGTTAATGGTTAAATTTTTTTAATGAATTAATTAATGTAATGTGATGCTGAGAAAAATTGAATGAAGTAATGTATTAAATCTCATTAAATGGTTGTGTGCTTATTGGATACCTAGTCTTAGAAGTGGCAGTTGGGAGTCCGAGAGGTGTTAGACACAGTTGAGTCTAAGACTGGGTTATTCCCATAGTGTGGTTGTGATCTATAATATGTTCTTTAATTTTTGTGTTTCTGTATGCTACTCTACCTCATCAGTAAGCGAAACTAACACCCTAAGGATTCTAATCCCTAGGGGTATTTTTCCCAACATTCAAGTGGGAGGATGGATGGTTGACTACCCCCTTTGTCCTCACTCCCTTCTCTGGGTAGTTACTTGTGTTGGTAGGAACAATGATTGGTTTTCCCCATATATATGTGTAGAGGGCTATAATGGCTTATGATTATTAACACACATATATTCTGGATATATATTCCTATGCACTACTATAGGTGTAACATGTATAGGCTGTGATGGCTTGAGGATCCTTACTCAGTGTATGTGCTATAATGGCTTGAGGTTTTATACCTGATGTATGAAACACGTCTTGTGAGATGTGGAGGCTCCAAGAAACTACCTCGCTACTTTCTTGTGTGGATTTGGTGGTTTTATTTCAGGAGGTACATGTTGTGGTGCTTCACCCATCTATCTATGGGTAATCATTTTTTTAGAGAGAGATGCTTAGGACGTGTGACATTGGTGTAATGCGGCAAACCAATGGGGAATTTGTAGTGGGGTAACCTTGATATTCATTATTATATAATACTATATTGTATTCATTACTTGGTGAGAGTATCCATGGTGAGTCAGGGAACATAGTATACCTGTTTAGGTGATGAGTTAGTTTCACTTGTTATTTACTGAGCTTTAACATGATTTCATTACTTTTGAATGAGTGGCCTCGGGGAGGATCCTACTGAGTATACTGTTATTCTAAACCTATGTATAGATAAACTGAATTTCAGGTCACTTGGAGAAGGTTGGATATCATTATAGTTTCTAATAGCTTGAGGCTGCAGGAGCTGTCCGGTCTTGTGGTTGTTGCTGTTTTTAATTTCTTTTGGGTATTTGCAGTTTTCTCCCTTTTAGTTGTAGTAGTTTGCATGTCCTTACATATTTGTACATGGGATTTCTTATATATTGTTTCCTGATTTGGAGTTGGTTGGTGTTTATCCTATCTCTCTCTTATGCATGTGTTCTCTTAGAGGGTAATGCCTCACATTTGTGTGTTTATTACACCATCGGTGCTAGTCTCCAACCCGGGGCCTACTGGAGGCAGGACTCGGGGGGTCAGTAACTCCCTTCTCACATTGTCGGCCCTGGAGGGGTACACTTTGTGGGGATGGTGTCATGACACCATAAATTAATCACATATGATATTATAAACATGAATATGGTTATGTTATAATTTAATAACATACTATGGTCATTATACAAGAGTTTAAACATACCATTGACCAAAGGAATGTACAAGGTAAGGGTTAATTCCTTAATCTCATTATTATAAGAGAATGTTTATGTATAAGTTTTTACTAGGAAAAATTTATTTTCCATGTTCATGTTTTACAAAAGAGTTTTCAAATTGATTTTTTAAGGGTATATTTAACCAAAACATCATTTTAAATGGTTTAAATATTTATTCGTCTAAATAATTTTCATTAATGTCTATGTTTTTAAAGTGGTTTTACGAATTTATTTTTATTAACATGAATGTTTTAAAATGTTAGTTCCTTTAAAAAGATTTAAATTGGCATGGGAAACTTTCATTAAAATATGCCTTCTAAATGTCTTTATTTCTAAATTGTGTGACTTTTAAATGATTACATGTAAAAGGGATATTTCTATGAAAGAGTTTTATTGATGATTTCCAACTATGTCAACATCCTTTACATGATATTATTCATGATTGAGGTTTATTTATTTTAATACAATTCTCTATATTTAATTGAATGATTTATGATATGATTGATTATGGATGTGTTGTTTTTATACCATTTATGGTTTATGGTTAATGTTTTGAATTTTCATATTCTAGTTTTAATACGAATTTTTATGTTATGTTACAGCCTTTTCACATGAGGAATGCATTATACTTAGTACTTTAGCAGGAAACCAGTTTGGTCCTCGGGTCCTATAAGGCTATTAATCCACCCAAGGCCTTCAGGCTAGTTGATTCTCAAGGCCTTCGGGCCACCTTAAGGCATTAGGGCCACCTCAAGGCCTTCGAGCCACAAGAAATGCAGATGTAACAGTCAGACTACAAGGGATAAGGCTTCAGAAGAGGAGTCAAGGAAGGCACATCCACTAGGGCAGAGCTAACAGGAATTATAAGAATTAGAGGGTATGGCATTGCCATCGGTACCAGGCCTATACAGCTTTTCATAGGACAACTAGTCGACCATCTCTACAAAGGTGGAGTGCTGATATCATGACATATATTAGGGAAGATCAGTTCCAAGATGTCTTGTCTGGGTGATTCTCTCTAAGACCTATGGGTCATGTAATTGTCTCTAAGCCTTCGGGCCTTTTAAGGGTTCCACATCACCCAATGAATGGTGGATTATCAAAAATAAAAATAAAAAATGAAGCCCTTAGGGCCATTCCGAGAGTATGTGATGGGTGAAGCCCACTATAGCTACTCGATGCATCAATATGTCTCATGAGACAAATTAGTGTCTTGGCAAAAGGCCTTGAAAATAATTTTATTTGTAGTCTCTGCACGAGGCCTTGACTATGTAGTTATGATGTCCGACATTATGCATTTCATCGCTATGAAATTAGCTATTTATATTAAATGTGATTATGAGACTAATATAATATCTATGTGAATATATAAATGGAATTATTTGATTTATCATTTCCTTTTTATATTGGTGTTTATCTTTAATGGGATTGTGATTCCATTTTATACCTTTCCGTAAATTTCTCTGATTATTTTGGATAGCTTTCACTATATTGTTTATCCTTACTGAGCATATGATCTCACCACTTTCATATTATTTATTTTCTTATGATTCTAAGAAGTATATTATGATTTATATACATGTCCAAGCTAAGGGAATAATGGAATTATCAAAGGATTAATTATTCCATGTTTTATGTTAGAAATTGTAATTTAATGTTCATGTATGTAATCTATTTTACAAGACTTCTAAACAGATTGGTCCTTCAGAACATGATTCCTTGTAATTATGCCAATGTATAAAAATAATGCACCCACTCCGGGTAACAAGGTTTGGGGCATTACAGTTTGTATTAGAGAAATTTTAGTAAAAACCTTAGAAGCTAGAATTAGAAAATATCTGATTAAAAAACATTTCCCTACGATGGATTTTGAGGGTTAGTATAGACGAACATCCTAAAATTTCAGTAATATAGAGATTTTTTATATTTTTCTAGAAAATAGATCCCTATCTGGATACAAGTAGGTAGAGGAAGCTCTGGGACATATATACCTAAGAGTGAAAACATTGACAAGGAGTTTAATGTTTGACTGGGGTATCCTGGCCCACACCAATGGGCCTTACTGCACTCTTGGTTACATCACTACCTAGGGATATGATTATGATAATTCACATTTTCATTACTAAACATTATGAAGTATTTATGAGTAAATAATTCCTCAATGAAATTTTTTTATGATTATTTATTATATGAATAAACTTTTCATTTTACGTTTGATATTATACATGTTTGGAATTATGAATAGCAATTCATAAAATAACCTAGTGTATACCATTGTATAGGAATGGTTCCTAGTTGAAGGAATGAGAGCTCCGGCAATATACATGATCCAAAGAGTAAAAAGAAATGTATTTTTCATGGTCTTAAGACAGTATTTTGAAGAGAAATATTCTCCCATGTATTCTCATCATATGGAGAAATAGTATCATGTGTTAATTAAATAAGTAAAGAATTCTCATAGTACTATGGCTTTGAAGGGAACCTAGAGAAGAAAAGGACGGTAGTGAGAATGGTGGATAGAGGGAAGAGGAGAACGAAGAATTTTCCCACATGAGATAACTATTGAAAGAATCTCATTTGTAAATACTTGAAGGGAATGGGATTTTTTATAAGTGTGTAGAAAAAGGAAACTATGTACATGATTGCAGGGGTAAGAGAAATTATTCAAATGTATAATGATTCATCTTCACGGAGTTGGGACACTATGTGAATCAATGTCCCAATAAATAGAGTTTTTCCCAAATGATGCTATTGGATATTAATCAAGTTATAATACTGCCGCAGATGAAGAAGATTAATCAGTGTTATTATATTTTTATTAATTAATTATGTAATTTGAGTGGTGTATCAATGATGTACTGGTTATATTAATTACTGAAATAAATAAGGATTTTACTAATATACAATTTCATTTAGGATTTGAGATTATATGGTACTAATAAAAGCGACTCAAAACAAAATAATCTTTTTGAAAACTACATGGTTGAAAGAATTATAAACATTAATATGGTCATGATTATGAGGAAGTAATTTTGGAATAAGAGACGGTTGATTGGGATAAATTATATTGAATATTCTTCACTACTTTCGAACTGATTAATGGTTTGTTTATTTCATCATTGAGGGAGTTTTCAGCATTTATGAATTTAAGGAGTATATCTGATATTATATAAGAAATAAAGGATCATGAACGTGTCCAATAAGGATTTATGGTAATTCATGGTATTACCATGTTTTATGAGAATACATGATGAATGTATTCACATTTTATTACATTGAAAAAGAGATCTTTATTATGTTTACCTTCCTTATAAATTTTCGACTGAGATTTCTGGAAAAATGTATTTTGGATAAGTCTAAAGGATGGAATGAATTAAGTTGGAGATTTAAAACTGTTATTTAAGGTTAAAACATTTCTTAATATTATTTTTTGAATGTTATAAAAAGAACTACCTAGAGGTTGGGTGAAAACCCGTCGAATCGGGCAAGGCTGTGAGACTTGAACCCGCAACCGAAGGGAAAAAGAGGTGCATCACCTACCACGACCCCATGTGATGTCCTGGTTTATATAATGTAGTTTTTTAAAATGATATTATAGATGAATTATAAAATCATTTTTTGATACCCTATACTATTAGAATAAATAAAATATTTTTTAGTTCTATTATCATTTGGAGTGAAAACGAGTTTGAGGTAGTAATTAGTTAAAGGATGGAACTCTACTTATTAAGTATTTTTTTCTTATTCTATGAATAATTTAATTCTTAAACATTAGGGATAGTATATTAAATCCAAAAATGTTTTATCCTAATACTGTTTGTTTGGATGAGCCAATAATATTTTATGTCACCATAGATTTCTGGCATTAGGGCCCTCAATTTTCTAATTATTATTAACTTTTTTATGATTGATGACCTCAATTACTCTCTATAAATATTTACGTTTTCTTCCAATTATGTGTCTATAATTTCCACAAATGTTATCCTATTTGAAACCCTAATTTTAGGGGGACTTTTTCATTTCCATTTCCCTCTAATTAAGACTAAGTTTTAATAACACTATTTCAGTTGTGGGTTATCCACAAAGGTATCTTCTATTATCAACCTTTTATTTTTGAAGAAAAAATTCAAATTGAGAGGTCATAATTTATTGATATAGGGTAGAAAGTAAAACTACTATATTTCATAGTATGTTATCTCTTTAAAGTAATCCAACTGCTTGTGTTACACACAACACCGAGTCCAAACACATCACGACCTATAAAACTAGCCATTTAAAAAGTAGTTATGAATAGTATTAACCAAATTTGGAAATATATATATATCCTATATAATTTTAACATTCATATTTTGTGTTTCTTAGACATAATATAAGGACAAATTCAATTTTTTCGATAAAAGGAGAATTTTTCAAAAAATGCAGTTTTCCATCTTTTAATGGTGAACCCTTTTTAAATCCAATATTTGACACTTTTATATAATCAATTTAATTAAATTAAATTATTCTATTAAATCAGGACATAAAAATTTAGTTTGGATAAATTTTGGGTACTTTTCTGATAACTTTCATATTTTGATGAATAGTGAAAAATACTTAATTTTAATTAAAAATTATTTTTTTAATCGAAATAATTTATAGTGATAAATTATACATTTTAGGGGTTTTAAAGTATAATTATATTATATTTTTATCATTTAATATAATTTGGGTCATTTTATATAATTTTACATTTAAATTGTATATAAACACAAGTTAGTCTTTTGATAGTTTTTAATTCTTAAAAACCTGCTTTCTGGATTTGAAAATGGGAATTAATTTTAAATTAATTAATGAAACTTCTATCTTTTGAATTTGGTAAAATAGACATCTTTTTTGGATTCATAATATCAAAATTATCTTAGGGTGAATTTTGGGAATTTTTCTTAAAACATTCAATTTTTTATGAATAGTGAAGAAACAAGATGTTATTGTTTAAAATCAACTTTTTAATTAAATAATTAATTTTAGATTTAAATTTATTTTAGAGTCTAAATAGATAAATAATACCTATATTAATCCAATTCAATTCATTGGAGTAATTTCATAATTACATTATATATATATATAACTTTATTGAATTTTTAAATGTCTTTTACCCTACTTTGAAGAACATTTGAAAATTTGAATAAAACATAATTTTACCTATTCTGTGAATTCAATATCAAAAATAAAAGATAAATGGCTTTCATTATTAAGTAAAATTTGTTTCAAGAGGATAAAAATAAGTTTTGGTGAATAGTAACTTTTAATTTTATTTAACACGGTTAAAAGTAAATAGGGTAATTAAAGGTAAAAAGTATTTTATAATTACCCTAAAACATGTCCTAATTCTCTAGGATAATGGGTTTTGACCAAAATCAACATTATTAATAAGATATTATCATTTCTGACCCACTTGGATTATATGAAGACATTTATTAATATATTATTTAAAGAAGAGTTAAAATTTTAATTTTAATTTTTAATAACTAAAACATTTTAAATAAAAGGTTATATATAAGATAATTTAGATTATAAATATTAATTAGAATAGTAAAATTATTTTCTACATTAAGGTTTTTTATTTAAAATTTTTATATATTAAATAATTAAATTTATTTATGACACAATGATGATGAAATAATTACCTTATTAATGAAAGACAAAAATAATTGATGTTATAAATATTAGAATAAATGTAGATTGAATATTTTGATGTATTTTGAGAATATTAAAGGTTAATAAGATATTTTAGAATTTATTTATTGTATTTTTTCCTAATTAATCTTGCTTTGATTACTTTTACAAAAACAAAATTATAAATAGTATCAAAATAAATATAAATGAGTTTTTTAAAAAAATACTATATTATTAAATGATATAAAATTACTAAAAATATAAGGTTTAGACAAAGTACCAAACTATTGATAAATTTGTCATTAATTAACCACTTGGGGTTCTCTTGTCCATTTTATAGTACTTTTATTAACCATGTAATATAAAAAAACAAGAAGAGGTTCTAAAAGTAAAAATATTTAACTAAGAGTAATGTCAAAAAGATATGGTTAATATAGTGACCTAAACTTGTCTAAAACATATTAGTTGAGATAATTTCGACCCATTCCCAACTTTTCCACCAAATAATTCTATTTTTACACCATTATAAACCGAATATAATTTTATAATAAAATAATATTTCAATGTTTTCTTAAGGTGACCCTCACCTCTCTAATAAAAGGGCACTTCCCCTTCTCTCAAAAATCACACCTCCAAAGCCATTTGGCTCTGCAAACCCATACTAAAATATCCTTTAAACTACCATAACGTTTTATTATAGTCATTAATTTTATCATAAATTCAACTTAAGGAGCTCTTTTGATCAAATAAAAATGAAGCACCTGAAGAAGAAGTAATTATTTCATCACCTCTTTGAAAGAACTTTTCTTCTTCCACTTCCTATTTCTTTATTTTTTCCATAACAAAATAATAAATCCAATTAATTATTCATACTGTGATATTATTAGAAAAATGTTACATCCATATTCATTATTATATCCATAATATGAATGAAAAAGTCACCATACATGCATACGTATGGCTTACCATTTCTACGTTGTGGTGTAGTTTGTTATTCAATGATTTGTTATTTGGATGTCTATAATAAAGAGTATGATTGATGTAAATAATAAATATAACATGTTAATAATTATTTATATGTAATATACCTTCCAATTTCATAATATTTAACCATCAATATAATGATATCATCGCTCGTGTGTACAAACGGGTTATAGTCTCCACGACGCGCTGAGATTCATTTCCACGTTCACCATTCAATGATGATTATAAATTTATATATTATTAATAAGAATGTTATATATATGACATTATAATGCTACTAGAAATATATAGAGATATATTTATAAATATGTGGATTTAAATATATCTCATTCACTTACTTCCGTTCAATACGATATGGAAACGACAACGACGTTTATGCATACGTACGACCTACCGTCTCCATAAATAGTGTTATCCAATTCATGTATATATATATTATACATAATTATATTATGAATATTTATGATTAATAAATAATATGTTTTTTTATAGAATCAACTAAATCATGATATAAGTTATATGATCAATAATAACAAGTTAAAATATGTTTGATAAAGAAAACAATTATTACACAAAATGTTATTTTAACATAGAAATTATTATTAAATGGGTAGTATAAGGCCATAAATGAATCGAGTATGATATCAGAAATAGGAATATGGTTCTCTTATAATTTAATAACATACTATGGTTTTTATACTAGTGGTTAAATGTACCCTCAACCAAAGAAATGTACAAGGTAAGGGTTAATTCCTCAATCTCATTTTTATTCAAGATTGTTTATGTGTATGTTTTTAATGGGACATATTTACTATCTATATACATGTTTCATAAAATACTTTTCATGACGATTCTTTTTAAGTTACTCTTTAACTAAAACATTATTTTAAACGGTTAAAATATTTATTCTACTAAATTATTCCCATTAATGTCCATGTTTTCTAAATGGTTTTAAAGATTTATTTATATGGACAAGAATGTTTTAAAATATTAATTCCTTTCAAAAGTTTCAAAGTGGAATGGGAAACTTTGATTCAATAATGTCTTTTAAATGTATTCCATTCAAAATTTTCTGAATTTTAAATGATTAAATTAAAAATTAATATTTCTCTCAAAGAGTTTTACTGATCATTTTCAAATATGTCAACATCCTTTACTGGATATTATTCATGATTTAACATTATTTTTTTAATAAAATGATCTATATTGTATAGAATGAATTATGAACTGTTTGACGATGGATGTAATTTTTTTATACCATTCATGTTTTATAGTCAAAGTACTAACATTTCATATGATAGTTTTAATATGAATGTTTATGTTATATTTCACCCTTTTCATATGAGGAATGCGTTGGACCTAGTAAGTGATGGGTGGAGCCCTCTATAGCTCCTAGATGAATCGGTAGGTCTCATTAAACAAATTGGTGTCTTAGCACAAGACCTTAACAAAAACAATTTTGTAGTCTTGGTGTGAGGCCTTTATTTTGTGGTTAGGATGTCCAAAATTATACATTCTATCAGTATGAAATTATTTATTGAAATTATATCTGATTATTTGACTATTAAAATACCCATGTGAATAATTAAATTGAATTATTTGATTTATCATTTCCATATTATGCTTTTGAATACGTTGAAATTGATTTTGTTTCAATTTTATACCTTTCCATAAATGTTTATGATTATTTGTGATAGCTTCTGCTATATTGTTTATCCTTACTGAGAATCTACGCTCAGCCCTTTCTTATTTGTTATTTTCCCAGGATTCCAAGAAGTATATTAGGATTTACATGCATGTTTAGGATAAGGGTATAATGTCATTCTCAAAGGATTATTTATAATGTGTTTTATATTAGAAATTGTATTGTAATGTTAATGTATATAATATATTTTCCAAGACGGCTAAACTGATTAGTCCTTGAGGACTTGATTATTTATTATCATTCAAATGTATTAAAGTAATGCACCGACTCTGGGTTATGGGGGTCGGGGAATTACATTATGGACATAACATTTATATGAGGATTTATTATTTAAAATAATGTATCTAGTTTTTATTTTTTATCTTGGATGATAGATCATTGATGTGACATTTATTGAAATTTAAATGGATGGTTTTTAGTAAAAAAATTCCTATTTTTCCTAAGGTTCTAGTGGTTTATTGATGATGGTGATGACATAATATAAAATGATGTCCACACTTGGGTTAGGGATAAATCTTGGGCATTTAGGATATGTTGATATTTGGGTTTCTCATTACTTATTTCTTATTAAAAAGTTAAAAAAATTTGTTTTGATATACGTTTTTAATGGTTTCAAAGTAGTCAATGATGTTTTGATCTATATGTGAATAGTTCTTCATTATTTATATTTTTTTTATGAGTACTTGAATGGAGGAATTTTTTGGAATGTTAATTGGTTTAATTTTGATCCCACAAGATGAGGTGTTGTAGATGGAATTAATGATAAATGATTTATATTATAATGGAAACCATGGTACGGTTAAATTAAAAATTCGAAAAGAACATGAATGTTAAAACCATAAGATTATTTATGAGATATATTTTTTAAAAACATCATTGATTTATTTCCTTACACACAACAACATATTACCTTGTGTTATATGTAACACTGAGTTTCTACAAAACACATTTTTATTATTGTAATTATTATACAAGAAAATTATAACCTAGACTTTTGAATGGAGGGTATGAACATGATTAACAGGTTTATGGAATTATGGTTTAAATATGGATATATAATCATTTGGACATTAATTATAAATTAATGTAAAACCCTTTTCAAAATAAAAGGAAATTTTTTTCTAAAAAACTATTTAAATTTAAACAAGTGTGTTTTATACGACAAAATAAAAAATATCACTTTTTTGAATTATATTAATATATAAATATAATATATTATTTATAATTTTTTACATTCATCATATGGTTTTTCTATATGTGATATAATAATAAATCTAATATTACGAATAAAAGATATATTTTTATAAAAGACATTTTTACTACCTTTTGATGGAGCTCTTATTTAAAATCGTGTTGTTGATGGATTTATAAATTCAATTTGAAAAATGTAATATTATTATTTTAAATAGTTATATCAAAATTTAATTTCATTTAATTTTTGGAATTTTTCTTTTATGTTTCACTTTTGGATGATTTTTGATAAATATTGAATTTTCATTAAAAATAGAATATTTCTCTAAAATATATATTGTGTCAATTATATTTTTAATTTAATTTAAGGAAAAATTTGATGAAAATATTATCATTTAATATAATTATGTAATTTTAATCAATTTCAAGTGGAATTGTTTTTAAAAACATTTCAGCCTTCTAAATGTTTTCACTATAAAAATCTCGTTGTTTCGTCATGTTTGTAGGAATAATATTTAACTAATTACTAAAAATTATGTTATTTAATTTTGAAAAATTTATTAAATATATGGAATCGTAAATTATAAATTTATTAACTTGGTCTTATTTATTATTTTTTAATATTAATAGCAACTTTAGTAATTTTTACTACCACAATTTAGAGTAAATAAGGTAATTTAGGGTAGAAATAAATTTAGAAATATTATAAAAACATTGGAAAAACTTATCCAAATGTTATTGGATAAATTTTATTATACTATTAACACATAATTATCAAATGTTTATAATTTAATGTACACTTTTTCATGAAAAATGTTCAGATATTATTTAAACCATAGAGAGTTCCAAAATGTCAATCTTAATTTTAATAAGTATCATATTTTTAATATGGGGTTAAATATAAGACATTATAGACAATATATGTATTAATGAAATATAAAATTTTTATCTACATCATGGGGATTTATTTTCAATTTTTTTTAAAAAAATAATTATCATAAACAATTTCACAAATATGATACTCTAATTATTCAATTAACAAAAACCCCGATTAAGTTGTAGTTAAACTATTAAAATAAATATTTTTTGAATTAATTAATGAGATTCAATAATTTTATAGGCGAATATAACATATTTGGGGTTTATTAAATGATTTTTTGCTATTTTATATTGCTGGATGTATTTTATTAAAGTAAATGTCAAGAATAGTGTCAAAAGTGATAGTAATGATATTTTATGAAAATGAAATTTTGATTAAATTAGATAAATATAATAAGAATAATAAATATTTAAAAAATGGAAAAAATATGGTCCAAAAAAATATTAATTTTACATTTAGGGTTTACTTTACACCATATAAGAAAAAATATTCACCTTTTCATATTGAAAATGTTGTTACCATTGTTAAACATAAAATAGGTTAACAATTGGATAGTAAAAAGTATAAGGGTTAAAATTATAGAAAAAACATGTCTAAAATATATTTGTTGATTGTATTAAACCCTAACATAAATTTATTTTGAATTAATTTCCATTTTTATATATTTTTATTGGTATTTAATTTATGATAATTTAATCTTTTGGGAAGTTCCCAAAGTTCTCTATGTCATAATTTGAATAGGACACCTACTACCTCATCCCATTTAACCAATTATAGCCTTATATATTTCCAAATATCCTAAAAATTATCTTATAAACTTCCATAGGTATGTTATATAGGTTCTTTTATTCCCAAAAGACCAACTCAAGAGTCCTTTAGAGGAGATTAAATGGAGCTATTTCGAAGAAGTGGTAATCGCTAAACACAATCAATCTCTTTTTCTACAATTATATACCTACTATAAATTATATATATAATAAAATGAAAAACTAATAAGCATAAATGTTCTGAAATTTTATTACGATTATTAACACAATAATATAAAACCCCTTTTCAATTGAATATGATGTGAAATTATTGCTCAAGGGTACGTATGACTTATCATTTCCATGCATCATTACATTTTATTTTCCATCATCATATATTATGAGTGATAATTATAATGGGTTTAATGTTTAAATATTATATTTTTGAAATTATTATATTTTTATTTTTATAATTTCATATATACCTTTTTTATACTTATTCCTTTGGGAAATGGTAATGTCTCTTGTGCATGTGTATGACTTATCATCATCATATTGAAATGTGATTCATTTTTCATTTATATGGGTGGTGATATAGATAAATAATATGAATATATATGATATATGTAACATTTAAATTTTCATTGAATTATAATATATTAGATAATTTTCATTACCTTAATATTAAATGAAAATGAAAACAACATTCATGAATAACTATGACCTACCATCTCCATAAACACTATATTTTATTTTCCCTATATTAATTTTATTAATCAGTATGAATAAATATATGATGAATACATATATTATATTTATATCATCTATTCCATTCTGTAAAAGATAAACTGTGATCTATCATAAAGGACTAAGTTTAACAACTGGAAACAGGGACAAAATGGTTATTACAAAAAACATTACATTAACAAGGAATTATTAATAAGAGGGTAATAAAAATAAATACACAAATCATATAAAGTATTACAGATATGAATACGTTTATATGAAATATTTATAATAAAATTATATTTATTATACACTAGGTTTTAATGCATATGAAGTTAGTCTATACTTATGGTAAGGGGTTTTTGTCTCACTTTTATTTCTATAGGACACAAGCCTTATACAATACTCATTTCATTTGTGTGGTGTGTATACTTACCAATTTTCCTTTTATGATTATTATACATATTATTATAGTATTTTCTTATCTATATAACTTTATTTCCTTCATGGGGCATAAAATCCAACTAATTGTAATGTTTTAATGAAAAATTGTATAGTCTAATTTTATTCAAGATTTTTTATAAATAAATAGCTAATGTAGAATATTTAACTTCAATGTCAATGTTTCATAAAAAATTAGAATATATTTTTACTATTATTTTAAAATTTTATAATTTTTTCCCACGTAAAAATATTTACTAAACAGTTTTAATGGAATATTTTCTTCGTTTTCCAAATGAGATTCATTGCGACTTTTCCTTCAAAAGTATAAAAGGGGAGCTTTCTTTAATTATATAGCATGGATTAAATATTTCTCTATCATAAAACATTAATGAGATGGGGAATAAATTACAATATTATAATATTATTTTCTAATAAAATGTTGTATTTCGAAATTTCATGACATTTTAAGAAAATAAAACATTTTCAACATTGAAAGGATAATTTAATAAATATTCTTTTTCACATGATCTCTAAAAAGTATTTTCCATGTATGATAACGTTTATTGATGAAAATTATGTTTTAATAGATATATGTTTCTTGGTCCCAAACACTATTATTCATATTATCGGTTTATTTTGATGATGGATATATTTTTGTGAAACCCATTTCTTTTCCAAGGGTAATGATATAATTGAATGATGTTTATAAAACCCATTTCATCCATTGGGTTTTGATATGATGAATGATTTATGTTATTATGTCATCCATATATATATTTTTAAATATTTTATGAGTGGGACCAATATATAACTCTAATTCACTGGGTTGTAAAACCAAGTTTATCCCTTAGGTATGGATTCTGTAAATTTCAGTCTAATTATTTATTTTGGTCCTATTTTGGATTCCTAGATACATTATGTAGGTCTCAAGTGTGTACACATCTTATTTAGACCCTAGAATCCATATCATTGGAAAAAAATGCACCATTTATATGGTTAAATTAAATCATGAAAGTAGGGATCATAGTTAGATTTAACCATCGGGATGGTCTTCATTTTCAGGCAGAGCCATCTCACACAGTTGGGGCACGGTTTCCCTAACATTGTAGCCAAACTATATGATTGTCCCTCTTCTATAGTCACCCATTCATGATTTGTTCACGGTTTTTCAAACCGTGCAGAAAAACCATCAACAGGCTAAATTTGGTGTAATTTTACCATTTTACCCATAATAATCTAATTTAACCTCCCACTTCATCCTATACAATATTCCAGTAGTATTAGCATATTTTTATTTCATTTTGGAGATTTTTGAAGGCCTATGATCGTGATCAAGATATCTCTTTAATTTGGGATTTTTTGAGCTTCTATTCATCATGTTGGATATTCCATGCTACGTACTTCAGTCAGTTTGAGTCATTCTTCTTCTCACTTACTCTAAAACTAATTATAATGGTTTGGAAATTTCCCATTTTTCTCATATCTACTCCATTAAAATCCAAATATGCGGTCTATACTAGATGGGAATTGTCATAAAATCCTATGGATGGTGGTCTATAACTCATCCCTCAAGTTCATTGATTTTAGTGTTATCGTGTGGGGCCCGCAAATTTTATCCGGTGTCATTTATTAAATTTATATTCCATTATTATAATCATTAGAACTATACAGTTAATCACTATCCCAATATGTGATTATTTGTTAGTGGTTGTGCCTACAACTCTATCCATCCCAAGTAGTTAGTTATTCCACATTTTTTCTTTTAGAGTTTTGACATGTTTGAGCCACCATTCAAGTGTTCCTTGACTTGACCATCCTAAGGGTATGATTTTATATTTTAGAGGCCTGATTGAATTTTTGAATTTCATAATGGACGGTACCATGTATGCTCACCACATGACCCACCAAAGGTAAGTGCTCCAGTCAGTAATTTAATGTGAAATGGAAGTTGTAAATAATACTAATTATATGACTATGCCATTTTAAATGTAATTTAATAATAGGTTTCACATATGTATCACCCCTTACCATGTTCATGGAAGGTAGTGGAGTGAATCTTGGTTATTAAAATGACTTAAATATATTAAATTAATGGTTTCATGGTAACTGGGAATTTCAAAATAATGATAGGAAATGACTGAACTAAATGGAGTTATTTATTAATTATGACATGATTACATGGTTGTATGCTCAATTATCCTTGTCAACACTAATGATATGTAATGTATTTGACCTCATTAATTATATGTAACATCATTATGAAAATATTAGTGTCCAATGTCGAGATTTCCATGGATTCAAAAGGGAATTCCTTTTGCAATAGAGGTCCCATTTCAAAATCAAGGATATGACTTTCTCAAGTTGTGACCCATCTATAAACTATTCCTTTCATAACATTGGATGCCAGATATGACATTGTAGGATCCCTCATATAGTACTACATGATTCATTGGATACACTCCTTGGATCCAGTATTGACAAATAGTTTCCATGGTTAAATCCCATTGGGCCTTGTCACTAATTTACCTTATTTTACCTCGGATGATCTCCTTAGACTCGTTATGCATGTTAGTGTCTAATGCATTGGACTATGATCCATGGATTACACTATCACCCCTAGCAAAGATAAATTTTTTACTAAGTTGGAGACCCTTAAGGTCTATGATTCCTTGGTAATTACCTTTGAAGTTTATTGTTAAATATAATTACATGTTAACTTGTTACAACATGGAACCTATACTATTGTAAACTTGTTACTTTTTTATAAATTGGTAATAATAAAATAATAAATTGGTTACATATTTAGTTAATATCTAGGGGTTGAAGTAGGAACATTGGTATTTAGTTACATTTTAATTATTTACATTATATATGCATGCTCTCACATAGTTATATTTCCATTACACTGGTCTAATGTTATAGACATCATTGTTGGTGACCCACTGAGATTAATCTCACAATAACTTCAAACATCGTTGGGTACCCTTGGCAGATTACATGATTAAAAGTGTTGATCAATGGAATCCTACAACATCAAACACTTTATTGATTTCTTTGTTAGGAGAGATCTTGATAGCAGATGATCGATCAAGAGCTCAAGATGGTTGGGATAATATTTTTTCCTCTATTACACAATTTTGAAACAACTTATTCCTTCTAAAGTTTCTCTTTCTTTCCAGTATTCCAGTGACATGAAATATAATCATTATTATCCCAATTGATATAATTATTGGGTTTTTAATCTATAAATTACATTTTCCTTCTTCCGCTGTTTAGTTATATTACATATATTATTTACCTCTATTTATATTTACCTGTTGTGATACACTCTGGTAATGAGGGAATAGTCTTACCACTGACACACCCCAGGTCATCTCTTCTAGTTAGAAGCCTATATAATTTGAGTAGATTCACTTGAGTCATTTGTCCCACTAGGCTTGAGGAACATATTATGTGGAATTAAGGTCTGGGATGTCAAAATGTGGTATCAAAGGGAATTTTTATCCATGATTTACTATTTTGAGATAATATAATTATGATTTGGAATGCTATGGAAAATGATCATAAGTCATTAATTGGGGTTGCGAACCCAAGATTGGGGTAAAAAAAATATCGAAAAATATAATTGTTGTTCTATTTTTTCAACGACAATTTATATTATTTCACCATTGGTTGACACACATGTGGTGTGGTGTGTTTGATCTTTCTTCTGATTGATGTTATATTTTTTTCCTTGGTACGATGACATGAGAGAAAAGATTAGGGTCAAATTCATCATTTTAGGACACTTGAATTACCATGTTATTCATTTTTTCATTCCATATATGTGCATTACACTACTTTTCATTTCTTGATATGGATTTGATTATTGAGTGATGTTTTGATAGTTAGATTGTTATTGTATTATGCATGGTTTTGATTGAGTGATTTCCTATATCAATTCATGTGGTGTATGGGTCCTCTTGTGTTTGGATTAGTATTTTAGTGAATCAAGGAATTATGATATAAATAAATGGGTTTCATTTCTAGTGATATGTTGTGTGGGAACTGATGAAATGGGAATGAATATCCATTATAAATTTGAAATTTCAATCTAAAATGAAATGGTTGCATATCCTTGTCCCACCTTTTCATGTTTATGAAATAAAAAAGAGTGAAATTGGTAATTATATATAAAAATGAAATGAATCTCATACATGATTACATATCGATGTGTGGGTTTTAAAGAGGTTAGTTAAAGTATTATGCCCTCAGAAGTGATTAATTCATTTTTTTAGCTCTCATAGGTGTTTCTATCTATCTACTTAATTCTTTTTATGGGGTGTGTGATTTGAATTTTTAGTCCAATGCTATCCTGACATCCTTTTATCATAATTCGGAAGGGTGGTGACAAATGTGCTCTTAACTTAGTGGGCCCTAAAATTCCAATCATACATCCAGGAATTACACTTGATGATTCACATGTTGTACCTGATCTAGGAAATTGAGCACATGTTCAGGATAATTTCCTTTGTCTGATATAGACCATGCATGGTGCTCTATGAGTATCACCTACGATGGTTGATCTGACTTGTGAGTTCCAGCAAAATAACCCTCCAACATACTCAGGGGATGGTGGTACACATACTATGGATTCTTTGCTAGAGTTCACCCAAACTATCTTTTAGATTTTAGAGACACACTAGAGTGGATGGTCAATCTCTTCATATAAATGCTTCAGGATTTGGCCAAACAATAGAAGGATGTTGTCACCCAGGCTGATTTCCATCAAGGCATGGTATGAGATGAATTAAAGAATTTTTTCTATGATCAGTTCATTACTAAATATCTGATATCTAATAGATTCTAAGAGATCATGCATCTCAAGAATGGTTCTATTTCATTTATTGAATATTCAGCGCATTTCACCGAGATACAACACTTTTCACCACTTCTAGTCAGCGATGACCATTCTCCTACTAGACGTTTCAGGGAAAGGATTATGAATTCATCTATATATAGGGGAATGTATTTTCCAAGGCTAATTTATCTAAAATTTTCAACCACACAATTTTTACTGAGCATAAAATGTGGTACGATAATAGTACATGGAATAAAGGAGCAGTTCCGTGGCAGGTCAGTAGTTCTTCCTGTGGTAGGAAAAGTTCCCTTGAGGTTTCACATTAGGGAAGTGACCACCATGGTACCCATTTTGATTACTCCATGGAGTGTAGTTAGTGGGGATTATGGGGGAACATTATTCCTTATTGTGAAAGAGACCAAATGGAGGGTCAGGATTACAGATGTATGGGGAATCATTAGAGGTTCTATGGGGCCTTTCCAAAATCATCGAGTAGAAAAGGATATGTATTATCTCCACACATGTAAGATGGGGTTTTTCACCATGTTAGGAGGAGAGTTGTAATATCACCAGTAGGAATGGACGAGGTGGAGGTTATAGATTTAGTAGTTATGTTGGGACCTAAGATTGAAGTACATGGACGTTACATTAATATTAATAAAATTTAATACATGACAAATATAGATGCCGAAAGTCTGTACATGTTTAGTTCCTATGGAAACATGGAACACAATCTTCTAATATTGGTAAAAGATCTTCAACATCTCCAATAAAGATATTCCCCTTTTTTCCTACCTAAAACCATTCTTTATATCATGGGGAAAAGAAAACATAAAAACATTTAGCTAAAATGCTCAGTATGGGTAAACATTGAGAATATAAAACAAAAACTTATATATTTGAATGTAAAAACATGAACATAATGTTTAAATATTAAAATCATGAGTCATGAAATAAATCATGGAAGGATATAAATCATAGATCATAAAAGAACATTAACCATGGTAGGATATCATTGGAATATGACATGTAATTATGGAAAACTAATAAGCACATAAAATGACTTCTATAGGTTCCAAGGAATTACTTCCAATCCATCAGAGTGGACAATTTCCAGTACTGAACCATGTTAACTTGTTGTTCCAGCCTTGTATTACTGAACTAGAATTACCTACCATTCAATACATGTCTTTCTCATGAGATATAAATCCTTACCCAATGAATTTTAGGGGTATATAGGTCCCACCCATCTCATAATCAAATCAATCTTACATGTGCCACAAAAACATAATTCATTCATCATTGCATACCCTAAAAAATAAAATGGGTTTCTTACATATCATTCCATCATAGTATAATCCATAAATAGAAAATTTCATCATTAAAAAATCAGATCATAGTATTAATAGTTATAGAAACATAACCCTATTTAAAGTGTGTAATATTAGATGGAAAATAATTTTGGTAAAACACTTGACCTTCGTTCTTGAGGAAAATATCCTTTCTTCTTCCAAAAAGTATTATTTTCTCAAAATGCCACGTAATTTTAAAAGAAAATAATTTTGTTGAAAATAAAATAGAAATATATTAGAGGATGCTTCATGTAAATAATGAATTTTTAAACCATAAAAATTCATTCATTCTGTAGATGTTAAACAAAAACATTCTCCTAGTACATTTGTCAGAAAAGTCAAAAAAGTACATTGTATGGTAAACAAAAAAAGATTCCTTCTATACCACGTAGAAAAAGTCAAAAAAGGGAAAAACGACTTTAAACATACATAGAATAATATTAAACATTTTATGAAAACATTTTTAGAAAGCATGGACATGGATGATAAATATAAACCCAGTAGATACTTACGTATAAACAATTTTGGATAAAAATGATAATGAAAAATTATCCCTTATCTTAGGTCCAATTTCTTTCATATGTGACCGAAACTCTTGTATAGTGGGTTTAAACATATTATTAACTCGTAAAAAACCATAATAATATTTATTATATCATATATGATTCACTTGAGACTTTATATTACCCGTTCATTTGCCAATTCCATGTTAAACCAGTGTTTTCTGTAATAATTGTTTCATTTATCGTTCATGTTTGGACTTTTTATTCTTCATATGATTATATAGATCATTATTTACTTACCTTAATAATGTAAAAATTAATTTATATATCATATATATTTAGTATGTAAATATATATAATAGATTGCTAAATGGAATGTATTACACTGTCAATGAGGTAATCACTACATCATAATTGTGTCATAAATATATATATTTATCAAATGTCTAAAAATTATAAATAAAATACCATGATGTAATAAATCCTTTTATAATTATAATAAATATATATATACATAGAGATATATTATATAACCACATATTTTAATAGATTTATTAGAATATATATGTTTAGGTTATAATTATCTTTACATTAAATTAATTCTTATAAAATGTCATCTTTACATCCATGTGAATCCATGGGGTCCAAAAATTGACCCAAGAAAGCCCATGGTCAGAAATATCTCATCAAATATGATTACAAGATGTGTTATGGTAGTTTAATAATATTATAATATTATTTTTTACCCTTATTTACCAGATTTACCCTTTAACCATGGAAAATAAAATAATTACTGATGTTACTATTCACAATGTCTAATAATAAAATGTACCTATTTTAAAAATGAGAACCTTATGATTCTAAATATAGAATAAATTTTTCTAAATTCAAAACATAGAATTTGCAGTAATTAATTTAAAACTAATTCTCGTTTTTGAAACCAAAAAGTTGGTTTTTAAGAAGTAATAACTCCCAAAAGATCGACATATGTTTATGTCCAATTTGAAAGTAAAATTACATCCAATTACCAAAATTGGATTAAATGATAAAAATATAATTTAATTATACATTAAAAATCAATGAAAAGTACAATATATCTATACAAATAAATCATATTAAAAGGTAGTTTTGAATTAAAATACTGTATTTTTTTTTATTCATAAAAATATGAATTTTATCAGAAAAATTCTAAAATTTCATCCAAAGTAAATTTTTATGTTCTTCATCTAAATAAAAAATTTATTTTGTTAAATTAACATTTATAAGTGAAAAAGTTTATGTTTAAAATGGTTATTCCATAAAAAGGCGGTAAAACTGGATTTTTTTAAAAATGCTTCTTTTATCGGAAAATTTGATTTTGTTCTCATATAATGTTCTAGAAATTGTATAAGATGAATTATAATGTTATATAAAATTAAAAATGAGATTAATACTATTTTTAATTTTTAATTTATATCCCATTATATTATAATACATTAATAATATATCATTGTTTAGTGAAACCAGGTATTGCGTTCAACACAAGCTATCGAGGAAGGCCTCTCTTGCGTTTAACGAAAGACAAGTTAGTGTTTCTTGTATTGGAAGCTTTATTTGGTGTTTCTTATAACATAATCCAAACATAGTTCATTGTTACATTGAAAAAAATCTATACTCTGTGTTGTGTGAAATGTATTCTATCAAAAAAAATTGAAATTGTGTACAACACAAGCTAAGAATACTGTTGCAAATAATGAAAACTAATTAAATGTTTCGTATAGAACAAGATATTATTGGTGTAGCATGAAATAGAAGATATAAATGAGATTAAAAGAATCTATCACATAAAATCTCAGGGTCTTACATTCTACCCCCCTAAAAATGAATTTATCCCTATAAATTTATCGGGGTTATAGTTGGTTTTCTACTTGAATGTTTCTTTCATGAAACTGAAATCATAAAAATGGATACAAAGACATCATTTTAATATGTGAAGATTGAAATGTAATGTTTACCCAAAGTAACTCTTAATTGGGTTTCCATGTAGAATAACATAGGTGGGAAGTGAAAACATGGATATAGAAGAGAAATCTAACCATAAAGTTCAGATTGATAGTGATAGAGAATTGAGTTAGGAGGAAGTTAACTACCAGAAAGGCATAATTCTGTGACGATTTATATGACCATCTGAATAATCAAATACTAAGGTACTAGGATATAATATTTGTATTTTAAGATCCTTTCCCTAAATTTGAATAATTTTTCATGAGGATAAATACTTACTTGATTTTGATACTATCTTACCATTTTTCATGCCCCGAACAACTTCCACATCACCTCTAATTTTAAGAAATGTAGTTGAATTTGTCATTCATGAAGTGTCAAAAGATCATGTTATATAATGATAGGACATTCCATTTGTATCTATCACAAAAAGGTTAAAACAAGTTATTAAATATGCATAAGTCTATCTATGGTTAGATTAGTCGTATATGGTTGAAAAAATGGACTTATAATACTTCTATCTTACATCGTAATAAAATAAAACTAATTTTTATTGACCAGGGACTTCTTGTAGGATAGTGGTATAGGATAAAGGCATGACGCACTTTGGTTGTGGGTTTGATTCCCACAGCCTAGTTCGATGCGACGTGTTGTCACCCATCCCACAGGTTTTCCTTTTTTCTAAAATAGTAATATTATAACATTCCAAAAATAATATATAAAAAATTTTCAAGCCTGAAATAATAAAATCTGATGTCCAACATACTCCATTCCAACCATTAGTCTTATCCAAAATACTTCTATCCAATCTCATAGTACAAAGAAAACAATTACCAAAAAGGTCATATAACAAGCATGTGGATACAATCATTTATCCCCTATATATCATAAGATATATCTTTTCGGTCACATTACATACATTTGAATGACGTCATCCTTCATTATCTTGAGTCATGGTAATAACATAAATTACCATATATTATTATCGAAAACATCCATGTTTCATTATTCCAAAACATTTTGGATATAATTCTTATGTCCTAAAAAGTTTTATACTTCATCTCTCACAACATAACTTACATTTCAACAAATCCTTAACTAGTTCCAAGTTAACTAATATCATCCAACATATCTTTATAAAAATATATTTTTCTCAACATCATGCTCATATTAAGGGTTATCCTTCCCTTAATCATGTGTTTCTTAGAAATATACCATTTTCATTAAATTACTTTTCGTATCCATTATAATTATTCAATATATTATTGAAAATACATAGCAAAAAACATCAACCAATAACACTTAAATAATTCACCATTGATCATTCGTGTATTCAAATAAATAAATAATTCAACCCTTCTTCATTAATGGTAGGCATGGAGTAAGTCCGTCTTTATATTAGAAGTAGATCCTTATGTCATGGAATTTAGTAGAGTAATGCCCATTTTTTCATAGATGAGACATTAAACTACATAAAAATTCGTCACTCTATGACCCCATTCCCCACAGATATAACATATTCCTCTCCATTTGAGGTATTCATATAGGTTATTCTTCCTTTCTTCATGATATGTAGGAATATTAATCTTTTTTCCTCTATGTTCCTCAACATGGTAACATGCATGAAAGTCCATATTCTTCTTATTCGATGGAATATGAATACTACTAAAGTTTACCTTTTTAATCGTATACTATGAGGAATGATTCGAAATAATTACAATATCATTCACTCTTGTCATTAAATAATTTTTTTTCTCATAGTCACCAATTTTTTCATCAAATTCAATGATTACCAAAATCCTTTTGGTTCCCTCTATTGACTAAAACAAAAAAATAACATTGTGATAGGAAAATAACAATCTCATAAAAAACATAATCAAGGGGGAGTAAATTCAATCTCTGACATATTAGGATTAATATATGGTTATTCACGATTATTACCACAATTCTAATACCGTAACCTATAGTTATACTTAACCTTTGTCACATCCATATACATACCATAGAAATATCTCTAGGGATATCACTAATGTTTTTTAAACCAAGTATCCAACGGTTTACAAAACCATCACTCTTATACCAACTGTAGGGACCCAAGCCATACATACATGGACATTACATTACATTTTGGTAATACTTAATTAATGAAAAAAATATATTCCTAAATACAGTATTAGTTTAGTGCCTTTAGAATCATGAAACATAATCCTCTAATCATGGTGAAAGATTGTCAACATCTCCCATAAAGATCATCACCTATTTTTTTCTAACCTAAAACCATTCTTTATATCCTAGGGAAAAGAAAAAATAATAACGGTGAGATAAAATTATCAGTAAGGGTAAAGTTGGAGAAAATAAAACAAACCATATAAATTTGTACCTAAAAACAAGAACATAAACTTTATGAAACAAAATCTTGAGTCATGAAATAAATCATGGCAGTACATAAGGTGTAGATCATAAATGAACATTAACCATGATAGGAAAACATTGGAATAAAACATGTAATTATGGAAAAATAATAAGCACATAAAATGATTTCCAAAGTATGAAATGAATTTCTTCCTAGACCATCATAGTGGACAGAGTTAATTACTGAACCGGGTTTACTTATTGTCCAGCCCTATATTACTGAGCCAAATTTACCTTCCATTTCGGCCATGTATTTCTCATGAGATATAAATATTTAACCAATGAATTGGAGGGAGATATAGGTCCCACTAATATCATAATAAAATCATTCTTACATGTTCCACAAAACATAAATCATTTATCATAATTTAGTCCAATAAATAAAATGGGTCTTTAAATATCATTCCATCATAACATAATCCTTTAAAATATCATTCCATTATTAACAGAATAAAATAATGGTAATAATAGTTACTAAAACAAATCTCTATTTTAAGAGCGTCATCTTTGATTGAAAATCATTTTTGTAAAACACTGGAACTTAGTTCTTGAAGAAAATATCCTTTCTTCTTTAAAAACGTTTTCTTTTTTCAAAATGTTGCACAATTTTAATGGAAAATGATTTAGATGAAAATAAACATGAAATAGTTTAGATTTAGATTTGTGGAAATAAGTTGTTGTGAAAACTTAAAAATTCATTCATTCTATATTCGTTAAACAAAATTATTCTCCTCGAACTTTTTCATGAAAATTTATAAAGTTCCTTTTTGGTAAACAAAAGAATGATTTCTTCCATACCACATAGTAAAATCCCAAAAGGGGTGAAAATGACATTAAACATACATATAATATTATAAAATATTTTATGAAAACATTTTTCGATAACATGGACATGGATGATAAATATAACCCTAGTAGATACTTACGTATAAACAATCTCGGATAAAAATGAGATTGAAAATTTATTCCTTACCTTAGGTCTGATTTCTTCCACATCTGTATTAAACTATTTTATATTGGGTTTAAAAATATTATTAACATGGAACAGAACCTTAATAATATTTATGATATCATATATGATTCACTTATGACATTATATTACCCATTCACTTGTCAATTAAATGTTAATGCCACGTTTTGGGTAATAATTATTTCATTTATCATATATGTTTGGACCTATTATTCTTAAAATGATTACATAGATCATGATTTACATACTTTTATAATGTCAAAAATGATTTATATATCATATATATTAAGTATATAAATATATATAATAGATCAATAAATGGAATGGACTACACTGTTAATGGAGACAGTAGGCCATACGTATGCACGAATGTTGTTTTCGTTTCCTTATTAAATTGAATTGGATGAATGTAAATGACACACACACACACACATATATATATATATATACATAAATATTGTAACATTATTATGTTATATATTTCAGGATTATTTATTATATATACTTTATAATCATTCTTGAATTGTTAACATGGAGAATAAATCTCATCGCGTCGTGGAGACGGTAAGTTGTACGTACGCACGAGCGACGATGTCGTTTCCATAGGAGTTGAATGGTATTGAAGTGGATTGTATATAATATAAAAAAATAGGTATCATGTTATAATAATCATATATAGTTATTATTTCCACCATTCCATTCATTAATGTAAGGTTGTGCTAAAAAACATTTTACACCACAACATATTGATTGTAATCTGTTTGTACACACGTGCGGTGATTTAATTTTTCATATGATGGATAGAAGGTGAAATAGGGTTGTTTCATATTTATAATATCATATCAGTATATAAGTGATACTGATACATTTAATTTATAATCAAACAGCTAAAGAAGTGGAATTAGAATAAGAAATAAATTTGAAAGAGTAGGTAGAAGAGATTATCTCTTTCGCAACGTTCCTCCTTTAAATTTTATATTAGGGCACTATAGTTGTTCTTTTGAGAAGAAAATAACCTATATAATGTAACTAGGGAAGTCTAATAGAGAAATGGGTAGGGTATGTATGAGCTTGAAGGCTCAAAATTGAGTGAAGAGGTGGGGGAGGAGGTACCCTTTTATAAGAGAGGAGTGGGGCACTTTAGGAAAGTTCAAAAATATTAAATTATTATAAATTAAATTTCGATTTAAAATGGTAAAAAACATATTTAATTATAAGATAAGATTATTTTTTCTAATACCCATAATCCAATAATTGTTTGACACATTTTAAATATTTTTTTAATCCTTATCTTTTTGGTTTTAACCTTATTTTAGTCTTTTTAATCTTACCATGATATCATGTTATTTACACATTGTGGGTTACTGTAATCCCCATAACATTTCAGAAGAAAAAAAAAGTAATTTATAACATATTTTGACTTATATGAACCATTTTTTAGAATAATATATTTTTAACATTTTAATATAATTTAATAAAATATTTTATGTTTTAAGTTATAACTTGTGCCAATTTTGGACACTATTCATACATGACTGTTTAAAAAATTCATAACCACCATATTACATCTAAAAAAAGGCATTAAATAAAATATAATATGTAAATATCATTTAGAAATTTTTTTATGACATCAAAATAAGAAAATTAATTTTTTTTAATATTTATAAAATCATTTATTTTAATCTTTCATTAATGATGTAATCACTACATCATAATTGGGTCATAAATTAATATATTTATCTAATCTCTAATAATTATAAATAAAAAACCATGATGTAGGAAATCTCTTTAACATACTTATAAAAATTTATAAACACAGATATCTATTATATAACCCAATATTAAAATTGATTTAGTAAAATATATATGTTTATGTAATAATTATCTTTACAGTAAATTAATTATTTTATAATGTCATTTTCACATCCATGTGAATACATGGGGTACCAAAATTTACCCACAGATTTCCATGGTAAAAAATGTCTCATCTAATAGGATTAGTACATTTGTTAGGGTAGTTTAATATAATTATAATATAATGTTTTACCCTTATTTACCAGATTTACCCATTAACCATGTTAAATAAAATAATTACTAACATTACTATTCATATTGTCCAAAAATAAAAGGTGCATATTTAAAAAATATAAAAATTATGATTCCAAATAAGGAATCAATTTTTCTAAAATCAAAACACAAAAGTTTCATTAAATAATTTAAAATAAATTCACGTTGTGAAAAACAAAAAGCAGGTTTTTAAGAAATAATAACTACTAAAAGATTGACATATTTTTATGACATATTTGAAAGTAAAATACTTCCAATTACCAAAAATGGATTAAATGATAAAAATATAATCAAATAATACGTTAAAAACAATTAAATGTACCATCTAACTATATAAATAAATCATATTAAATGGCAGTTTTGAATTAAAATACAGTATTTTTTACAAGTCATAAAAATATGAATTATATAAGAAAAATACCAAAATTTCATCGAAAGTAAATTTTTATTTATTTATTATAAAGAATAAATTTATTTTTCCAAACTAAAAATATAAATGTGAACAAAAACTATATTTAAAATGGTCACGCCCTCAAAAGAAGTTAAAACTGCATTTCTTTGAAAAATACTTCTTTTATAAAAAAAATGATTTTATTCACGTATCATGTTATAGAAAATGTATATGATAAAATTAAATGTTAAATAGAATTAAAAATGTGTTTAATACCTTGCCTAATGGTGTGTTTATATAGCATTAAATAATAATATTTTAATAATATATCGTTGTTTAGTGAACCTCGGTATCATGTACAACGCAAGCTCTCAAGGAAGGTCTCTCTTGTGTGTAACACAAGAAAAGTTAGTGTTGATTGTAGGGTAAGCTTCCTTCGGTGTTTTGTATAGAATAATACCAATGTAGTTCATTTTTACATTGAAAAAAATCTATACTTATTGATGTGTGAAATTAATTACATCAAAAAAATTGAAATTGAATGCAACACAAGTCAAAAATAGTGTTGTGTATACTGCAAGCTAATACGGTGTTGTGTATTGTGCTTGATATTCTGTATGTATCATACAACACAAGACATCTAAGAAATTAAAAAGAATCTATCTCAAAAAATATCGGTGTGTAACAAGTTAGACCCCTGATCAACAATAGCGCCAACAGAGCAGTTATGATAATGGTAGTCCAGCTATTGCAAAGGGTCATGGATTAGGCTAGTTTCATGGAATACAAACGATACTTGAGGATTAAGCTATAGGTCAACATACAATATGAGGTAATATTCTTTTCACATATACCATAATATCTTAATTATTTGATACATCTTCTTGAAACACTTTTATAAATATAGATATATATATATCTCTCCCTCATAAAGTCTCAGACTGAAGATAAAAAAAAATAGTGATGTAATGAACCTAGATACATGGTTAGGAGTTTGATCATAAAGAATATTCCAAGGAAAGGACTACCCCTTTGAGGTAGATAGTTACCATTTATTATGGAGCCTCTTCATTCTCAAAATGATGTACTTCGATTTCATTCCTATGTTGGATTGGTTGGTTCAATATCAGACTTTTGTAGACTGATATCACTATAGGGTATTGTTTACATCATTATAGGGAAGTAGTTATCAAAATAAATTTGAGTGGGTTTTCCAAGATGGTAGAGAGGGAATATATCAACATGTGTTAGGTGGAGTGACTTCCCAGATCCCCAATCAATTCATAGAAGATATGTGCTTACATCAAGATGACTTCCCTCTAGTAGTAGATCATTTCAGGAATGAATTTACAAAAAAAATTCCTGGTTTACCTCCTTAGAGAGAGGTATATTTTATGGTTGATGTTATTTTATTCGTATCTCCATTTTCCATTCCTCCTTAAAGGATAACACCTAAAAAGCATCAAGAGCTCAATTGAAAATTAGAGGATTTAGAGGACAAAGGATTAATATTGTCCAATACATCCTCTTAGGGTTCACCCATGATTTTTACTAATAAGGTGGATGGAACCTTACATCTATGTGTGGAATATAGAATTTTGAACCAGCTTATGGCCAAGAACCAGTATCCACTACCTCGAATAAATGATCTCTTTGACCATATCTGAGGAGCCATAATATTCTATAAGATCGACCTAAGTTTGGGATATCACCAATTGAGTAATTCCATCAGACATACCTCATTCAAATTTTCATAGAATGTCTGGTCTGTATGAGTATCTTTTTGTGTTGCTCAGTCTTATGATCATGCCATCTATTTTCATGGATCTAATGAATAGGGTGTTCCAACACTATTTGGATTCTTTGTTCATATTCTTTATTGATGACATCTGGGTGTATACTCACCCTCATAATTACCGTGAAAATCACCTTGAGAAAATTTTTATTATACTAATATAGAAACATCTTTATGCTTATCATGGTAATTCTCACTTTTGGATCGAGCAATTTTATATATTGGGACATATAATGTCATAATCTGGAGTATATGTTGACTCATAAAACGTTAGTGAAATAGTTTCCTCAGGGAAGCCCAAGAATGTTTTTGATATAAGAAGTTTCAAAAGATTGGATGGATTTTAAAATATATTCATACAATACTTCTCAGAATATACTTCACCTATCACTAGTCATACAATGAAGGGGGTCAAGTTCCTGTGGTCAGAAGCATGCAATAAATCATTTTCTGGTCTCAAAGGGATGAATGTCTCAAAACCTATTCTAACTCTTCAATAATTATAAAAAGGTTATACCATATCCTATAATAAATCAGGCATCATCCTATGAGATGTGATGATAAAGGATGATAGATTCATTGCATATAGATCTTGATAGTCGGGGCCTCATGAGTGAAATTACCAGACATGTGACCGTGAGCTAGCAGTAGTTGTGCATGAAATACATTTCTGGAGACACTACCTATTATGTGAGCACTTTGTGGTGTACACGGACCATAAGATCCTCAAATTTATATTTACACAAAATTATTTGATGCTCATATATCAGATATTGAAAGAATATCTTGAATCCTTCTATTTTGAGTTTACATATAGGGTTGGGAAGGGAAATTTAGTTACAGATGCATTTTGTTAGAAAAGGCAGGAATAGGTCGTATGAGAATCCAGTGATAAATGAAAGCTATGAAACCTATTTAATGATAAGAATTTGGAGTTACATGATAGTCACAATTAGTCTTACCTTTTATCTTTGACTATCAACTCTTCCATCCTTGATAAGGTGATGAGTGACAAATTTTTAGATCATGAGGGCTTAGTTCTCTAGGAGATTATATTAGGAGGTGAACCTCCTCAAGATTGGTTGGTGGATAGAGATGGAATCTTGCGTATTCATGAAAAAGTTTGGGTTCCTACAGATATGAGACAATAGTTGATGCACAGGTCCCATGAATCTCAGGGGGTTGTTCATCTCGTTATCTCTAACATTTATTGAGAAATGTGATGCAAGTATTAGTGGCTAGGGAGGACACGTCAGATAATAATCCTTATCACACATTGTTACCCCTCTCAGTAGGTGATGGAAGAACACTAGAGACCTATAGAATTGTTATAGTGGCTTCTAGTCCTAAAATGAAAATGGGAATATGTTTTCATCGACATTGTAGTTGGGTTACCTAGGTCACCAGGAGGTAGTGAATCATTATGGTGTTTCATTGGAAGGATGTTGAAAGTGGCTCAAATCATTTCTATTCTAGATATTGTTTAGTTTAGGAGAAGGGAAGACAGTATGACTTGAGAACATATGTCTTCATGGATTCCCACATACCATCATTTTAGATAGGGATGCTCATTTCATTTCATGGCTTTGTAAGGGATTGGAGAGGGATATCAGAACATAGGTTCTTTTGAGCACCACTTTTCACTCTCAAACCAACAGATAATTAGAAAAGACAATACAAGTATTTGAGGACATTCCTCAACCATGTTTCGTTAATTTTGGTAGTTCTTGTGAGAATCATATCGCTCTAGTTGAGTTAATCTATACAATAATATTTTAGGAGACAATTCAGATGGCACAATTGGAGGCCTTATGTAGTAGGCTGTTCTGTTTAACCACGTGTTGCATGGAGAAAAGTGAGGTAGCCTTACTAGGTCTTAATTTCTTATTGTACATTTTGAAGTCTTTTTAGCAGATCAGGAAGCATAAGAATGCCACTCGACCTAGACATAAATCGTATGCTGATCATCATCGATTACCTCTAGAGTTCTAGTTCAGGGTCTTGTTTTCCTTTACGTACTGCCCAGGATAGGTAATAGAGGGTTATAGAAGAAAGTGAAGTTTTCTCCCCATTATGTAGGTTTGTTTGAAATATTAGAGAGAGTTGGGCTAGAGTCCTATTGGTTTCTACTACCTCGGAGGTATCATTCCATGCACGACATCTTCCATATTCCATAGAATATCCAATATCATGTTGAACCATCTCATACCTTTGGTCTAGAGGAAATTTAGTTAGATGTTGATGCTACCTTTGAGGAGTATCTAGTACACATCATTTTACAGAGCATGAATGCTATCTGGGGCCATTTGGTCCCTCTTGTATGGGTGCTCTGAAAGCACAACCATGTATAGGATGAGACATGGGAGCAGAAGGATGAATTATGTTCCTAGTGGCTAGTGTTATTTTTAGAGAGTGTTTCACTACCCTTGGAAGGTGAACTCAGGGACAAATTCCTTTAACGGTGGAAGACTGTAAGAACTGGGTTTTCACTAAACTATGGATCCTATAATTTTTCTGTCTAATTCTTTATTTTGTACTTATTATTGATGTCTACTATCATACTGAAGGATTGATGGGTTCAAAGGGCTTGTTCAGAGCCCAAAAACCACTTGTTTGAAAAAATGGGCCTGTTACATGTCTAGAGTAAAGCTTTAAGGTATGGTGCATAGTTACACTACTGGAAAGGGGATCTTTCCCCATGCATATATCCCCACGATTTAGAAAACCCGTGGGGATATATCTTTTTTTATTATCTATTCCCATGGTTTTAATAAAACTGTGGGAAACTTATACAAAATTCCCCTAATACCATCACACTCCTCCTCCCCCTTCCATCACGCTCCTCCACTCTTCCATCACGCTCATCCTTACCCTCGCTTCCATTGAACTCTTCTTCTTCCTTGCTTACCTGACTCCCTACCCTCCCCTCCCCTCCCCGACCACTTCCTCCAGGCCATATGACCACTACAGCTCGACCCTCTCTTCCCCTCACTGACCTCCGCCTCCTGACCATCCGACCACCATGTCTCGACCATGTCCTCCCATCCCTCTCAGCCTACGCCTCCACCTCAATTTACTGGCCTCCGCCTCCCTACCCATAGCTCTAGAGACGTCCCCCCTCTCGGATCCCTCTCCACCCAGCCTTGTCTTCCACCTCAACTTCCCCCCAACTCCAGCAACATCCCATACCGGCCTCGGACTCCCTGCCCCCAGATCCGCATCTAGGTGTGAAATTTCTTGTCCTTGTTTTTTCAGTGGTTGAGATCTCTTCTCTCCAGTTTGTCATTTGAGATATCATCACTCAAAATTATCCTGATTTCATTATAAATCTTATGACATACGTCAACATATGTGTTTGATCAACAACTGAACCTATAGTGAGGTATGAAGTAAAAAGGTGATGTTAGGGAGGATTAGGCCCTACTCTTTTTCTATTAGATGAGTGGATGAAGAGGAATTTGGGGTTTCTTGGTCTCATATCTTTCATTCCTTTTAGCCTCTATATTATTTTCTGATGTGTTGGAATATGGTGATTCATGCATTTAAATATATTCCTTTTGAATTTTCTTTATTTTGATCCCAAGAATTCAGCTATATTCCAAGAATTACAGAGTGCATAAGAATTTTGGTTATGCATTTTGGGTGTTCTTATAGGCTCATTAGTTGGAAATGACAAGGAAGCAACCCATTCAGGCTAGATTATATAATTAATCAAGACTATATCAAACTCTCCTAGATTTCATTTAGTTTAGGTTTGATTATGGTACTAATATTATCCCTATGATTCTTTATGAAGGTAAAACTATGTATTTTCATCACTTTGACCTTTTGGGGAATCACATGGATTAATCTCTCAAAATTTATATAGTGGTTTTATATATACTTCCTTTCCATTTGTCGATGAATGTTGATGGTCCTATAGAGTTTATTAATAATTTTAAGCTTGAATTAGAATTATCTGTTGTTTTCTAGAGCTAAATATGGAGGCTCTTCGACGGCTTCGTGAACTGGGTGGTGGATTTAATAGTAGAAAAAGGGGTGGAAAAGGGCCCCCCTTGAATCTGTTTACTAGTGTTGTAGTGAATTCACCAACTAATTATGGTGTAGCGATTCTATGAATCTCATTTGGGATGGGGGATCTATTAATCATCATTCAGATATATTGTATAGTTAATATGGAAAGGCAATTTGATATTTCTTGTGAATACCATGATGGCATGGAGTAATGGAGGATTATTTAGGAAATCCAAAGATAAAATTTTCCTCGCTCAGGGGGAAGGATCTTTTGGTAGTAGTTCTCCCTCTTGTGGTGGGGTGAGGGGAGAGAGAATCCCACTAGCCTCCTATGTGATGATTTTTTCCTAGTATTAATGATACGACTATTTTTAATGGGAGGGGGTCTACACGTAATTCAAAAAATAGGGTAGGAATTTGTTCATGGGTTTCTAGAATTACTGTTATAGAGTGACCCGTCTCTTTATAGGAATCCATTCTAACAGACTCTAAGATAACGGGTAGTTATTAAAGTAGTGGATACTTGTAGGGAGGTGTATTGACCTATGTTTTCATCGGATGATACATAGATGAATTATATGTTTAAAAAAGGATTAAGACATTATTAGGGGTAAAAAGGTAATATTATTATAGTATTCAACTTCACAATTTTTTTTAAAGTTTTCTTTGGTTCCATATTGTGATGTTTAACTCAATTCTTTTTTTTCATATTAAATAGTGTAATGGATCTTTATAAATAATATAAAAATATACTATATTATTTTTAGTCCATGAATTATCTATTTTTTAAAGTTTCTTATATATCTTAAATAGAGTCTCTTATTGAGAAACCAAGATAGAGATTGAATCTGAAATGTTAATTTTTCCATATTCATGGCTTATGATTCATTTTAATTGCGACTCTTAGGTGTTTATCATCATGAGATGATAAATTAAATAATTAATTATTTAATTATTTTGTTATTACAATGAGATACCCCTGAATTTATATATTTAATCCATTTTATGAAATCTCCCTAGGGTTAGTTGTTCTATGAACACATGAACCTTAGAGGTAGTGGAAGAAGAATATTGAGAAAGGGTTTGGTGGTGATGAAAAATCAGGGAAGAAATATCATTTTTTTAGTGACGTCGATATAAATTACATTGGTTATGAAGTAGAATATAATAAACATAATTTCACCATCATGGTAGGGAATTTATATATATGGATTTACACCCATTTTTTCATGATTTGAACATGGAATAATTTTATTTAAATTGAATCAATATTCAGGTAGCAGATGGCCTTTTTAACTTATGAAATTTGGTTGAAATTATGATATTGGGATAACTGATATTTGGGACTAGAAATTATTTCTTTCTTTATTTATTTAATGTGAACGTAGATGATTCCTAACCATACAGAATCATCATTTCCATTCTTGTGGTTTCTTCTATTTCTTCCACCATTCAATACATGTTCATCACTAACTTTAGGTTTTAGCTGATGATTCAACTAAAAAAACAAATTGATTTTATTTTACAATTATAATAGGTTCCATATATTTACATTTTGTGTTATACATGTAGTATTATAGTGTGAGGATGGATTATAGGATAAGCTAAAATGGGATAAGGGATTCTATATTTGGGTTCTCTTCATGAATTACAATATGCACATCGACAAGATTGTGATACGAATCATCAATCCAGGTACCAATGGATTGAAACCTCTTTACATAGGTGGAATTATCATTTTTAGCATGGAAAAAGGCAATTCAAGTGAAATATGATGAAAAATAAGAGGAAGTAGAAATTAATCTAGGACTAGACAAATTTTGAGATCTTAGAACCCAACTATATGGAATATAGTTCGAAAGAACAGACAACATGTATTTTGTTAGGTACAGTAGCTTGGGATTCTAGGATATGTTAAATACCACAAATTTTGTGCTTAAATAATACAATATTTTACCCATATCTAGATAATTTTTTTCTGTATAGGTAATATACATCTAGGATTCCTGAGTAGCCTCGCTGACCTTGAGGTTTAATACCACATTCCATTTTTCCTTGATAGAACATGACCTATGAAGATGGAGAACCGGTCCACTATCCCTAGGGATCATACAAACCACATTCACCTCTCCACAAATATTATAGTCATATTTCAACTTGCCCTTTTTTGGTTCTATACATGGGATATAAATTCCTAAGGTATATATAATGTTTACCTTGGGACCACATCATATACCTATACCGAGACTATATGGTGACCCAGAATCCTCATTCAGGATTATATTTTTACATATAACCCGTACCTTAGGAGTGACCTTACACATTATACATGATGGTGGAGCTAAATATGAAGATAGATATGTGGCATGTGCTAAATCGAGCATGATCGATAGTATTATCATTATAGTAAATAGGCTTATCTATTAATAATTCTGGGTAAATAGAATCCCTCCTTAATGATAAATTTACATTAGTGAATAATTTTATCTCACCATTCGTAGGAAGGGTTAGAAATTTACCAATAGGTTTGGGGAATTATATCCTCTACCTATAGATTAGATAGGGTTGTTATTCCCCCAACATTATGGGGTGTGATATCCTCAATATATGTATTTTGTATTACCCTTGTCTGAAGAAGAAATGTAATTTGAATAAAAACCATCAAATGATAAAAAATGTATAAATAATGGAAGAAGATATGGAGGTGTAAAGATTATTGTCTTTTCCATAACCTATTTTAATAATATCAATTGTAACATTTACTATAATTAAGGGGATAGAGAAATAATCCCTTGAGCCTAGACACCCAATTCTAAGTGACGTTCCTAAGGAAGATTTAGTGGCCTTAGAAGATCAAATCCAAACTAAGAATGAAGGGAGAATATGTTGGTAAGATAATATATAAGTTTACCTAACTCCAATTATCGAAGACAATAATATACAACTAAATTAAACCTAAAATCTTCTATAATGGAAATCATTCTACTTTAGTAAACACATTTAAGGGTTTTTTGTCGGACCACAGATAAAAATATGGAACTAATCCAAAATATAATTTGGATCTTATTATATACTCTAAGGAATAGATAAAGACATTGACCATCAGTCCTTCACCAGAGGATATTTTTTGAATATAAAATCCAATGATTGAATTTGATACATATGAGGAATAAAAATAGTTGGTCAAGAAACAATATCAATTTTTTTACTGGAGTATTTAATGAAGGGAATATTAATATTGAATATTTTATCAAGACCTATGACAAGATTGTCTATTTCATTGAGGACCTCATTTCAGATGATCAAAAAAATAGGGTATGTTATATTACATATAGATTATATTGGGTGTCAGGCTCCAATATTTTAATATTTTAGGAAGGCCTAATGATGCCCTATATAATTTAATTTCATATTTGGATTTATAAATTATGTGGCTAACACAAATACCCATAAATGTGGAATTCCTAAAAATAATAAAATATTTAATTGATGGTTTAATGAAGAGGAATAATATGAGAAAAAAATTAGATAATTCAGAAATTATTTTATTAATAATGTTTTGTTTTATGAAATTTTTATATAAATGAGAATTTGAGATTTCAAAGAAATTTATAAATTATTATTATTTTATTTAAGATATTCATTATTTATTAAATTGTTTTAGTTGATTTACCATGTTAATATTTGACTATAAAATATGGGTAAATATTAATTTAAATAATATTATGAAAAAGGATATATGATTTTGAATTATGACTTGTTAATTATTTGAGTTACTGGAAAAATGTTACATGAAGGATAAATATAGAATTCTCTCTAAATAAAACTCATAGGTGAGCCTTTCCATTCTCCCTAATCTATTCTTCTGGTTTAAAATCAAGGAACCATCCTTCACATTTAGACTAATGCTTGTATTATAACCCATATCTTACGATAGATGTATTCCAAAAAAATATATCAATTCTAATCCATTTAACTCATCATTCATAATTAAATGAGGTTCCTCTATAAGAATCCAATTCAGTAATTGATGACATTTGATATAGAAGACATTACCTAAATCCCAAGGAAGATTCCCCTATTCATTTCACTTCAAGTTCCCTCATTTTAATTTCTTATGAGAACCCTAATCAAAGTGGGTGTAAAATTTATTGTTCTATATAAATCTAATTACATGTATTTGATTTTTCAATTGATTTTCAATTCATTTATTTTACCAAAATGACATTTCCCATTTTAAGAGTCTTGTTGTGACTTTTTTCACACTATATAAATTAGGTGTTCTTAGGTAATTATTTTATTAAAAAATTTCATGAACTGATTTAGTTTATAAAATTCATCTTCTAGTATATTTATACCAATATTTGATACCCATGATTGTTTTATATAAATTATAAAACTAGTTTTCATTAATTCATGGAGATGAAGTGGTTTTTTTTAAATTTTTTCTCTCTTTGAATTAAAATTTTTCCCATGGAAAATATTAAATTAATTGAAAATGGGGATCATTTAAAATAATTTTGATGATGGTAGAATGTTTTTATCTCTCCCTTGCTTTTTAAATGAAACAACCCATGTTTGAGGGTTTGTTTTAATGTTAAAAGTTGATTTTTTTCTATGGTAAACCTAAGGGGAGACAAACTTTTTTATCTCTCCCTTAGATCAACTATAATGACACATGATACTCTATCATAGATGTAAAACCTTTTTTTACATTAGGGTTTACCTTATTGATCATCCCATTAAAGGATAGAGGTAATAATTTTATCTTCGATTCTGAAAGGGTTGAAATTAGTTATATAAATAAGGGAACTTTCAATACAAATGTGAATTAACTATTTAGATTTTATGTTCATATAGTTTAATTATCTATAGTACATATCCCTGTTTAAATTATGGTTTACATTGTTGATTAGAAGATAACATCGGGCCACATGATCATTTAGGTCAGGAATTAGGTGAGGAGCACCCGAGGAGAGTACACTGTCGACCATGGAAAAACATTATCCCCTCTAAGTATTGGTCGTCATTGGGATCCCCTCAAGCATCCCAGACCTCTGAGCTGTAAATCACTCATGCTGAAGCAGTTGAGGCAATGAAAATAGTTTTAGAGGATCATGAAAGAAGTAGGATGATGAACGGACATTTCATGAAAGCTTTGGCAGTTTTTGAGTCGGTCGCTTCCATTAGAGGTTGTTGCTACTTTGGAATCGTATATGGCGTTAATGTGATCTTTAAATGATGCATCAACTAATTCCAATGAGGGTCATAGTGGCAATGAAGGCGGTGGGAATAGAGACATTGGTGGTGATGATGTTGCTGATGCTGCGGTTGGTGATGAGGATGTTACTGAGGCTACTGTTGGTGATGAGGCTGATGACTATGTTGTTGTTTATGATGATGATGATGATGTTGATGATTATGGGCATGGGCATGGGGATGGGGATGTTGGTGATGGAGGTTATATTAATACCATCCATTTTTGACTCAGCAGGGACACACATATATATACTTTAAGAACATGAATTAAATTTTTGTATGGATGAGAATGGTTAATTTTTTTCTTCTGAAACGTTCTGCATAAATTTGCACATGAATTTACATAAATCTAAAATTCGAATCCTTAGTCATGCATATGGGTAAGAGATTCCCTTACTACCATATAATACTTATCTCTAAATGATATCCCATATAGTGACATTCGAATCCATTTATTATCTGTTTATTTTTAATAAATTATTGCATTGACAAGTCTAATTTTATGTTGGTAAAAAGGGATATATTCCTCATTTGTTATTTCAAAAAATTTCATTTTTTGAAATCCAATGTTGTTATATTGACCGAATTGGTTGTATTTTTTGAGATCCAAAGTCCCTGAATGATATGGTACATGTTAGAGATTTATTTTGGGTTATATGTAGCTTTGTAAGAAGGGTGCAGGGGGGGACTGGTGCAGGGGATAGAATTATCATTAATGGATCCTTATGTAATGAAATGACATGTTATCATATTGAATTGAATTCTCAATTGTATTTAGTATGTTATGTGTGTGTATTATTTAAAATACAATGAATATTACATTTAAACTACTCATAGCACAATAAAATAAACATCTTTCCATTTGTATTCAAATAAATGTGTATGCATAATGAACTCTACAACTAGTTTAAACTATGGAAATGAATTATGAATACAGTTTAAACACCTTTCAATTTGTATTCAAATCATATTAATTATATTTTGTACATGTATAGGGAAACAAGAAAACAACGGTGTGCTGATATCAACATATATGACTTTGTCATGCAAAATTTTCTTAAAAAGGAAAAGATGATCACTTTTTTCTATTACAAATTATGAGAGCTAAAATATTAAGGAGTTATTACTCCTATATTTTTTGAAATTTGGATTTCAATAACATAAAACATCTAATAATTTTCCCAATCCTATTATGCAGGTTCTTTTTTTAGTAGAAGCATTAAACGCATAGATATTGATGATCAATCCCAATATTTCATTATTTGACACCATAAAAAACATGTTCAAATACATATTTAAATTATTATCACTAAAATAGGACTAGAAGTGGTTAAGTAGAATTGCTTACGTTAGCACGACATTTGCTATAAACTTTATATTAGCAGTTATTACACTAGCATCCCATACTAACAACAATTTTTTCCTAGGAAAAGATTACATATTTATACATTTTGCTTTATTAGCAGCAACATTACAATAGAATTTATTTTAGTATTAGTATTCATAGTAGCAATGTTTATACTAACATCATTACAGTAGCAGTTCTTACACTATTAGTTCATAGACTAGAAATGCTTATAGAAGAACAGTTCATAGAAACAATATTTGTATAAACACCTTTTCATAATGAATATTTCTAGGAAATAAAAGGGTGAAAAATCCGGGAATCATGGGAAGAGTCCTGCTAAAGCTCTATCTGTAATGAGAAGAGAAGCCCACTCATTGGTGCTAGGGAAGAGGAAAGAGGGGTGTGTCGGGGAGGGTGTGTGGGGGGGGGGGGCTAGTGCTGGGGAAGAGAGTAGGGGTATTTGCTGTGGGAAGTGGGGGGGAGGGGGTGTGTTGAGTGATGGGGGGGGGGGGTTTACAAGTATTCTGGGGGGATGGTTTTGGGGAAGATGGTAGGGGGTGCTGGGTAAGAGGGAAGGGGTGTGTGGAGGGGGGAGGGGGATGGGGAAAGGGTGAAGAGGGAGGGGGGCTATCCAGGAGTGTGTAGGGGGGTAGAGAGGGGAGCAGTCTAGGAGACTTTAGGGAGGGGTTAGGGTGCAGGGGGAGGTGGCTGTCCAGGAGGGGGTGTTAAGGGGTGTGTGCAAGGGGCTTCTATCCCGAGGGGAGAGTGGGGGTCTAAAAAAGGGAGAGGGAATGTGTTGGGGGTCTGTTCAGGGGGAAGGGGGTGTGCTGGGTAGGGGGGGTTTACAAGTATTCTAGGGGGATGGTTCTTGGGAAGAGGGCTGGGGGAAGGGGGTGTGAAAGGGGGAGGGGGTATGATTGGGGGGTCTGTATATGGGGAAGGACCCATGAGGCGTTGAAATCAAGACAAACTCATTATATACCATTAATAGGAAGAGTGATTCTTATCTAATTAGACTCTACTATTCGACAATATAATTTTTAAGCTTCTATCTTTTTCTCCCTCACATCCAGGAACATTATTGGACCCATGAGTCATTTTTGTTCTTATATGTTGGGTGGTCACTTGTTTAATCATAGGATATAGGTATGTTGTAGTTGAGTATTTATTTTATTTTCATTATCACATCGTCCACTTTATCCTTTTACCACTTTCTACGGATGGAGGGTACTTATATTCTGCGAAGGGGGTCAAAAGGACACTAGAGGTGGATACACTATTTTATTTTCAGAGGAGGGAGATCAGGGTAGTTGAGGTATTGATAGTGTGTTTAATTTTTTTCTACTTTTACTCTGTTGATTATTTTTATTTTCTTTTCCTTTGGCATGGATATCCCACATACGGATGGGTCATGCCAAAATTTATTTATTTTCTAATTCTGTTTTAATTAATTGTTTTTGGGAAAAATCATTCATGAGTGGTGATTCCTTGATTCCAAGACACTTATTCCCGCCCATGGGCATAGCCCATCCACCTTTGTTTATCCTAGTATTCCTATATCAGAGTCTATGTCTAAACCCTGGGAAGTCCTAGGAAATAAGGATAATTTGGGAGGTATTGAGAATTTCAAGAAATTAATTGTGAATTCCCATGAATAAGGATTGGGGACATTGGAATTTATAATGAGTAGATATGGGATACTATGCAATATATGTTGATTCTAAAAATTATATGGGTATAAAAGGTGGTGAAATGATAATGCATTGGGAATAATAAATAGAAATTCACATTCATAACCAATTTTATAATATAATATAAGATCATGAGCTTTTGTACATTGTTGGAGTCGATTATTAGACTCCATCCCAATTCAACTATAAAAATACCCTGGTGCCAAAAATAACCAATCATACACTAGATAGTTTGGTTTGAAATTCCCAATAATATCTTCATTGACTTTATTATAGTGCTTAGGATTTATTAACAGATTGCAACTGGGGGAAAGACAGTTATTCCCTTATCACATACCCTGAGTGGAGTTCCACACAACCCTAAATTCAACAATATCCCCAAAATAAATACCTAAGATTATCTAAAGATACCATCATTCTCTGATACAAAGTCAGGAATAGGGTGAATCTTCCCAACAGTTCTTCTATGAAGATTTCATTCTTTAATAGAGCCACCCACACATTTTTGTTTTTATAAGGAATTCCACTCATCTGGAAAAGGACTGGTAAATTACACATGATAATTGGGTTATCTAGATTAACTTGTCAGTCTCTGTAGGAAAATACTAAATTACCCTCTTAAGACTTTCATCATTAAAACATCTTGTGCCCAAAATAATAGTGATGATCAGCTCTGTGATAATATTCCATGAGACCTGTGATCAATATTGAGACTAGATAATCACAATTTTTGATGGAAGGGAGACATCTGGAATGTAGCCCTGCCTCCCCCCACTCCCTTCACTCCTGGCTGGAAGATGTTGTCCCATAGTTGTCACTGGACTGGGCCAACATGTCGCGGTCACACCGCGTTCACACCGCGGTCACACCACATTCACCCCGCAGTTATGCCAGCGTCACACCGCGGTCACAACTCAGTCAAGACGTGGTCACGCTGTGGTCAGGCCGTGGTAATGTCGTGATTTGTCTCTACTATTGGATGACACCCCGCAATGGTTCTCATTCTAGTCAAAATTTGATGTATGATACCTAGATAGAGTTTTAAATACATTAACCACCCATATTTAATGGTGAGAGAGGCCCTTAGGAAGCAAATCTTTGGATTGAGTCTCTCATGAAAATATTTAGTCACCTGTAGACAACATTGGTAATCTGGGTGAAGCTTTCTAGTTGTATTTTACAAGAACCATCTAAGGGCTCGAGGGACATCATATTGAATGTTGGACAATAAGAAATACTTGATAATAATTTTATTATGATATTTTTTTTGGGAAAGAGTCCTTTAGAGATTGATATTTTTATTATCCCAATGATCTAATGAGTGTTTTGACCCTTGTAGAGAAAATTATTCTACATTATTTTTTTGGGTGAGAACTGTAAACAACACACACCAAATATAGTGTAGGTTAAGATTTCTACAACAATAGGGAATCTGATGGATGATCAGCACTATGATAGTATTCCATGAGTCTTGTCATCAATGTTGAGACTGACTAATCACAATTTCTACCGGTGGGGAAATGGACAGAATGTTGCCCCACCTCCTCCCACTCTCTACGCTCCTGGCTGGAAGATGTTGCCCTTTGGATTTCGCTGAATCGGGCCAACTGATTGCGGTCATGTCGCGGTCACACCGCGGTCACGCTGTGGTCATGCCACGGTCACACCGAGGTCACGCCATGGTAATGGACGACACCTCGTGGCGGTTCGTAGTCCAGTCAGAATCTGATTTATGATACCTAGATAGAGTTCTAGATACATTACCCATAAATAGTTAATGGGGAGGGAGGCCCTCGGGTACAAAATCTCTTTATTGAGTCTCTCATGAAAATATTTAGTCACTGGTAGACAACATTGGAGATGAGGGTGAAGCTTGCTACTTGAATTCTACAAGGTCCATCTAATTGCTTGAGGGACATCATAGTAATCATTGGACAATATAAAGAAATGAGAATAATTTTATAATGATATTGGTATTTGGAAAAGTTTCCTTCAGAGTTTTATATTTTTATGATCCTGATGATGAGATAGATGTTTTGACCCTTGTAGATAAAATGCATCTACATTATCTTTTTTTCTGTGTGAGAATTTTAAACAACACACAGCTCATATAGTGTAGTTGGAGATTTCTACAACAATGGGGAATCTGATAGATGATCAGCTCAGTGATAGTATTCCATGACTCTTGTGATCAATGTTGAGACTAAATAATCACAATTTCTGCCAACGGGGCGATGGCTGGAATGTTGCCTCACCTCCTCCCGCTCTATACACTCCTGGCTGGCAGATGTTGCCCCGCGAATGTCATTGGATCAGGCCAACACGCCACAGTCACACCATAGTAACACCACGGTCACACCACGATCACGTCGCGGTCACGCCGCGACCACCTGCAATCCATCCCACACCGGCCACCACACCAGCCCCCACCCCCAACCTCCTACAAAACACTCATGTCGGCCCTCTGTCACCTACAAAATAGCCCCAGGCACTTGTTCTATCCCGCACCAACATCCTGCCATCCCCCTGGTGCCTTTCTTCTCACCCACACCAGCCTCTCCAGCTTGAACCAGCCACCGGACTAGCCCCCAGTCTCCTGCATTCCAGCACGCACCGACCCCCTTCCACCTACAAAACAACCCCATACCACATGTTTCAACCTTCACCAGCACCCTACCAGCCCCCTTCCACCTACATTCCAACCTGCAACAGCAATTCCAGCACAAACCAGCCACAGACACCAACCAGAACAGCCAAAAACCCCAGACCCTTCACATCACTAGCCAACACCCAGTTCCACAAAAAACCAGCTCCCCATCGACTAGAAAACCTCTACCACTACATATAGCCAAAACAACCAACCTGCAAAACCATTACTCCAGCCCCCATCCAAACCACACCTCCATCATAGATAAAATAACAGGCCACCCCTAGATGAATCCAGAAAAGGACAATTCCAAGGAAAATTCCTAAAGGTGGTTTCAATGGATTTGGCTACTATATTGGGTAAAATGAAGTGATAACACCCAGAATCATTCAAACTAAAAAGGACCAATTGAACATGTTGTAACCACCCAACATAGGAGAGAGAGTTATTAGTCCAAACTTTAACTCTTCGAACAATTTTCTCTTCTAAGACCAAATAATCAGAAGCTCTATGCTAGGTAGTGATGAAAGGAACTCCAAGATAAAAAAGAGGAAGAGACCCATTTATAACCCACATAACAGCCTCAATAGAATAAAAAACATCTAGAGAGATAACAGCCACAAACATTAGGGACTTTTAAAGATTAACATTCAATCTAGATAGGGGCAAAAAAAGATCCAATGCATGCAGATGAAGGCATTTTTCACTGGAGTTCTATGGTTCTCCTTTTTCCCCAGGGAGATTGTGTATCAGTCATTGTGAGGGGGTTTATAATAAAATAAAAAGTTGTATTAAAAACTTATTAAACCAATTTTTATCCTTTGGTGGAATAATTATGCTGGTGAATTTCATCCTTAGCTCCATTACGATTCATGTTTTATTAGTCCTAATTTCTTGGAAAGTGGAGTTGGGGAATATTGAAAGGATAAGGACTTCTTTAATATTGTATTCTCATGGAGAGGGAATATTTTCCTAGGGATATGTGGATGAGGATGGATGGACTAGTGGTAGATGGAGGTACCAACTTATGCAGGGTCAAGGGATAAATGCACATTATATAAGCTGAGTTTTCTTGGGAGGTTCTTGAAGGTTGTTCTCTATGGGGAAATTTCATATCTGTAAAAGTATTGATATGACCTTGAGGATCCTGGGGGAATCTCTCATGGATGTGGAAGGAGTTGACTGGGAACATTCTGGTTCTCAAGAAGCAGTCTCAGTGGATTTTGGAATGAGGAAACATAAACATCGGTATCGACAACTGGGAAGGTTCCCCTCATGGCTTTCCAGGCTCTCTAACTCCAAATATTTTGTTTTCCCAGGCATGTTGTTACCCCAATTTTAAACAGTTTTCTCTTAACCACCATCAAAGTGAATGTTTTTATAACATTATTATATCTTCTTAAATGGAATGTTTAGTCTTCACGATGTTTCCAATGGGGGGTTTTCTGGAAATTATTTATAGGTCTATACATCCGATTCTAAATGGCATCACTGGTGGTGAAAATATGTACTGGTGTAAAGAAATCCTAATTAAATGTAACTTGTTGCTTTGGTGGATCAATAACCATTTTATTCTTATGAATGAAACTATTAGGAGTAGGGGGGTGGGTGCAGGTGGGGTGTCTAGGGGGCTGTCTAGGGGGTGTCCAATGGTTGTCCGGGGGGGGCTATAGGGCAGGGGGAGGGTGCAGGTGGGGTATCTAGGAAGGGTTTTCCAGGTTCAATCAATGGGGATGGGGGTCTCTAGTGGGGGCTGTATAAGAGGGGTGTCCTATGGGGTGTCCAGGGGGGAGGGGGTGTCTAGTGGGGGTGCAAGGGGGCTATTTAGGGGGTGCAAGGGGGATTTACAGCGGGTTTCCATACCTTCTGAGAATTTTAAAAATAAAACTCCACATTATTGTATAAAATTCCCTTGAGATATCAAGCTTTAAATCAATGTTCCCCTTTTTAACCATTCATTTCATTATGTCAACACATTCAGAGGTAGTTCTGAATATTTCTACCAGGGATAATGCCAGACTAATTTGAAGAGATAAACCCATGAGCAATGGGACATTACCTCATAGCAATAATTTTGATCATGATTATTGGAACTGTAGTCCCAATAAAAATTGGTCTGAAATCTGTTACATATACAACATTTTCATTCTTTGGGATCAGGAAAATAAAATTAGATTTGATTACATAGTTCATTGAGGCATGGTTAAAGAACACCCTCATAGTGTTATGGAAATCATCACGAACTTTGTCCCAGTAGAACATAAAAAATTTATTTGTGACCCCACGAGGACCAGCCACACCCTCAAGATTTAGAGAAAAATGGCACTCTTAACCTTCTTCTCATCAAGGGATGAAACAAGAGAGATTTTTATAGCCCGATACAGTTGACCACACTCTAGTGTAAGAAGGATGTATGTTTTTCATCCTATATTAGACTTTTTTTAGATTCAATAAGAAATAAACAATTGTTATAAATTTTCATTAAAAATTTATTTTGGACTTACCTAATAAAAACCTGTTTTTGAACACTTTGTTTTACTCTGCATATGTTTTAACTGGTGAAAATAATGCATTGTGGTTCCATTGTTTTTGTATTCTCATTTCCATTGTTTCACAGTTGATTCAAAGGGGGGGCTTGGTTCAGGGAGGGTGTGTTGGGTGCATGGGGGGTGGGAGGGCTGGGTGAAGGTTGTACTGGGGGTGTGTGAGTGGGGTGGATAGTGGGGGTGAAGTGGGGGGAGGGGGACCAGGGTTAAGGGGTAGTGAGGAGACAGGGGGGTTGGGTGTAGGGGGATGGGGGGACTGGGTGCAGGTGGCACTGGGCGTGACGGGGGGGTCCAGGAGGGGGGAAATGGGGATCAAGAAGGGGGGGTGGATAGTGGGGGTGTAGGTGGGGGGGGGGAAGGGGACCTGGGTGTAGGGGGTAGTAGGGGGCTGGGGGCTGGGGGCTGGGTGCAGGTGGTATTGGGGGTGTAGGGGGTGTCTAGGATGGGGCGGCAGTGGGGGTGCGGGTGCGGGTGGTGGTGGTGGGGGGTGTGGATAGTGGTGGTCAATGTGGGGGGGGGGGTGAAGTGGGTGCAGGCGGTAGTGGGGGGATGGGGGATGGGTGTAGGGTTGGGTCCAGGTGGTACTGGGGTTACAGGGGGTGTAAGAAGGTGTCCAAGAGGTTGGGGCAGTGGGGGTGTAGGTGGGGGGGGGGGGGAAGTGGGGGTGCAGTGGGGGGGGGGGACCTAGGTGCGGGGGGTAGTGATATGGGCTTGGTGCGAGGGGGGTCCGGGGATGGGTGCAGGGCTGGGTGCATGTGGTACTGGGGGTGTAGGGGGGTGTCCAGGAGGGGGGGCAGTGGGGGTGCAGGTGGGGGTGGACAGTGGGGGTGCAGGTGGGGGGGGGGACCTTGGTGAAGGGGTAGTGGGGGACTGGGGGATAGGGGTAGGGGGATGGGGGGTTGAGTGCAGGGGGTACTGGGGGAGCATGGGGGTGTCTAGGGGGAAGGGGTTCTGGGTGTAGGTGGTACTGGGGGTGCAGGGGGGTAGTGGGGGTACACGCTGGGGGGTCCAGGGGGTGTCCCGGGATGTCAGGGGGGTGTGCAAGGGGATTCTGTCTAGAGGGTAGAGTTGGGTGTGCAGAGGGGGAGGGTATGTGTTGGGTGGTCTATCCAAGGGGGAAGGGAGGGGCTGCATGGGGTCTGTCTAGTAGGGCATCTTCTCTTTCTGGGAAAATATTATATACCCACGATTTTTAAACAGTGTGAAAATATACTGCTGTAGAACAATCTATACCTATGGTTTACTTAATTCTATGTATCTAATTTCTGCTAAAAAATGTATTCCCATAGTTCTGTAAACTGTTGGAATAGATCTATAGCCACATTTTGGTAAACCGTGGGTAACATGAAATTTCAATTGGATATACCCACGGTTTCTGTAAAACCTTGGGTATAGGGCAATCCCAAAGCCTCGGGAGCCCATGGTTCATCAAACTATGGGTATAGCCTATACCCATGGTTTAATGGGATATACCCACAGTTTGAAACTGTGTGTATAGGTCACTTTTCCAGTACTGTTAGATCTAACCATGTAGATAATTTTCATTTTCAGGCAAATCCACCTCGCACAGTGGGTGCACAGTTTCCCTAATCCTGCAGCATAACCATGCGAGTGTCCATTATCTCTAGGTACCCATTCATGGTTTGCACGCAGTTTTTCAATCCATGCAATGAAAATGTGCACAAACTCAATTTTGGGTAATTTTACCATTTTACCCATAATGGACTAATTTAACCTCCTCCTTCCTCCTATACAAATTTTTAGCGGGATGAACTCCATTTTCACTCGTTTTGGATCTTTCTAAAGGCCTGATCTAGGGACAAAGACATATCCTTCATATGGGATCGGTTAAATCATTTTTCATTATGTTGGATGAGTAATACTACGAACTAAATTCAATTTAATCTATTCGTATTCTCTCTTACTCTCATCCTAGTTACCATGGTGTGAGGGTTTTTTCACATTTTATAATATTGACTCTATTACTAGACAAATAATTGGTTGATACTAGAGTAGGAGATTTGTACAAGCCTAATGTGGGTATTCTATAACTCATCCTTCTAGTTCGTTGATTTTGGAATTGTCGTGTGGGACCCTCTGATTACATAAAATTCCATTTATTGAATTTATATTCCATGATTATAATCACTAGAACCATATGTTTATGATATTTTCAAATATATGATTAATTATTAGTGGTTACATTCACAACTCCATCTATCAAACATATGATATTATTCCATATTTTCCATTTTAGTGTTTTAGCTTGTTTGATCCACCGTTCGAGTGTGACTTGGATTGACCTACATAATGGTAGAAATTTCAATTTTAAATGGAATAATGTAATATAGGAATTTAATAATGTAAAGTATCGTGTATTCTCACCACATGACCCGCCTAAGACAAGTGATCCAATCAACAATTTAATGTGAAATATGAATTAGAAAGTATATTAAGTATATGACATTGCCTTTTATATGTAATTAAATAATTGGTTACACGTCCATAGCACCCCTTACCATATTGATGGAAAGTAAAAAAGTGAAAATTTCTTATTAAAATTAATTAAATGGATTAAATGAATGGACTCATGCTACATGCCCTTATCGCACTAATGATTGATTAGTCTTGAACCAAATGAAATTATTGTTTAATTATGACATGATGACATGGTTGAATGTTCGATGATCCTTGCCACACAATTTATATGCAATGGATTGATCATCATGAATTATATATAACATCATTATCCAAGTTGTAGTGTCCTAACTCCTGATCACATTCATTCTTGAGGGAATGCCATAAGGACCCGAGGAACCCCATTCTGAATTCAAGGATAGAACCTACTTAGGTTAAGACCCACCTAGAACCTGATCTTGTCCTGTATTTGGATTCATAGTATGAAAAAGTAGGATCCCTCATTAAGTTCTAACAAATTCCAATGAAACACTCCTTGGATTAAATATTTAGATGTAGGTGGCCTAGTTAAAGACCATCGTTCCTAGTCATTGCTTAGCCCAGTTTTACCTAGGATGAACTGTTATGACTCTTTAGGAATCTTACTATGGAATGGCATAGACTATGCTCCTTGGATTACACTCTTTACCCAAGAAAGGATATTGTTATTACTGAGTTTGTAACCCTTTATGTCTATATTTCCTTGATCATTATGTTAGAACATGATTATTAAATATCATTGCAGATTTCCTTACTATATCTTGGAACCCTAACTATTGTTAACATGTTACTTATTTATAAACTGTTAATAATGAAATAATAAATTTGTTACATGTTAAAAACCCAACTTAGTGCTGAATAAGGAACTTGGGTAATTAGATACATTTTACTTCTTTACTTTATGTAGGAATTTAAGCACACCGTTGTATTTTCATTACATAGACCAGATGTTATAGAAACCACTAGCGATGAACCAATGAGATTTATCACACACCCTCTCTATGTTTCATTTGGTAGGATGGCAGATTATATGATTGAATGTATTTATAAAAGGAAACATACGGCTTATAAAACTTGATTTATTTCTATTTTAGGATAAATATTGATATTCGATAGCCGATCCATGGCTCTAGATTGTTGGGATTTACTTTTTTTCCCTTTATACTTTGAGAAACATGTAATTTTTACTGACTTACCCATGTTTTCTAGTTTTTTGGTGACATTAAATATCATCATTATTATCTTAGTTAATACAGTTATTGTTATCCTTGTATATATATTAATATTATCTTTTTCCACTTTTTACATGTATTGATTCCACTACTTACCTTTGTTTATATTTATCTATCGTGCTACACTTTGTTAATGAGGGAATAGTCTCCCCATGGACACACTATAGGCCCTCACTTCTAGTTATAAACCTCTGAAATTTGGGGATATGTGCTTGAGGACATGTGGTTGACCAGGCTAGAGAAACATATTATGGGGAATCCTAGTCTGGGTTGTCACATGGTTAATTATAAAGTTCAATGAGCTAAAAATCATACATGTCAAGTCATACTAAGCCTAAAATAGAAGGGTACATGGGATGGAATCCTAATCCCACATTAATAGGTTACACAAGAGGTTATCCTAATCCCACCAAGTGAGGGCACACATGATGTCATACTTTTCTTTCACCAAGAGAGTACATGGGTGTTCATCCTAACCCCGAAAATTTAAGGTACACCAGAGGTCTTCCATATCCCAAAGAAGATACATGGGTGATTAACCCTATCCTAACAAAACATGCATGTATTGTTAGGAATCATTTACATACAATTTTCTAATATTTTGTGTATTCCACAATGTCTATGTCTTAATCCATCACTATACTCTCATGGATCATGTTCTTTGACATTATTATGATTCATGTCTTATGATCTGTCAATATTTATTCCATGAATAATTAATACGATCTTTGATATGCAGGGTATGATCATCAAATATTGTGCTCATGTTATTCTTACGTATCATCTATGTTTACCCATATTGAGCATATGCGGTCACCCTTTCATATGTTTACTTTCCTCATGTTATAAAGAATGGTTTTAAATAAGATTATTAAAGGGGAATATCTTTATAGGATATGTTTAATATCATTCCATAAATTCAATGAATGTGTTCTATGTTTCCAAGGGCACTAAACTATTACGATCCCCATGCATTAGTTTTTTTATGAATATAATATTAATATTTAAATAATTAATATTCATCTTATAAAATCATGTTTATTATAGTTTGTATCAGAGAAAAAATTTAGTCAAAATTTGGAAACTAGATGAGAAAGCCTAAGCATGATGTCAAAGGAAAATTCTTTGTTCAGGTTAAAATCCTAGAGTTTTCATAACAATCATGAACAACCTATGATTAAACCTAAGATGTAAAATATTGAAGTTAATTTACATTGATTATGAAGTATCCCTATGAATGATTAGTGATTCTTACACTATTATTTTTTGGTTTTAGTAAATGGATAGAACACAAAGGAAACATATATATGTTTTATGAGATTTGAAATGAAATGATTTTACTCATGTGCATGAAAATTTTATGGGAGATGGAATGAAAAATATCTTCTCTGTAATCACAAAATATATAAATCATATAAGAACTCCTAATGAGAAAAGGAGGGAATGCCATTTTGTAGAGTCCTTCATGAGTCAACACCCACCATTGTTAAGCGTGTCTTCTAATCCATTTTTGGATGAGAAATGTATTGGTACTACTGAAAAGTTATTTTTCATCCTTTAGTTTTCAAAACATAAGAAAATAATGTGGTTTCTTATCATTGGATGGTGAAGAAGATCTATGGTGGGCTCTAATTAATAGCATGATGGAATAATAATAAATTGTATCTATGGTATGGGAAGAGTTTAAGGGGATATAGTTTCTGAAATTTCTTCCTTCATTTTCAAAAAATAAATATTGTTTAGTAATTACATGAGCTCAAGAAAAAAGGATGACGAATAAACTAGTACCTATGAGGATAATTGTACAAGTCTTTAAAGATATGCTTCTAGGTTAATTATAATCCCTAAAAAAATTGATCGATTCTACGAAAATCCTTGGATATAAAAAACTTTAGTTTCTATGAAGAACTCATTAGATGTGAATTGAAGGTATAAATGGAAATTGGATATTGCCGCCATTCCTCAATTTTTGGTAAGAAAACAATGATCCAACCTCATGAAAACATAAATTGTGGAATGGAATTTTAGTTATTTGTATTATAGAAATTTGGAAAGAAGAAATCCATTTAATTCCTAAAAATTTAAAGAGGTTGTAAAAATAGTGGAAAGGAAGGTCATCGAGTGGCTGAATAGTGAAGTGATGTGAATAAGTCAGCTAATGAAGTGAATAATGAAAAATATCTAAAAAATACGCCTCCCAAAATAGAGTGTATCAATTATAAAGAGTTTGGGAATTATTATAAATAGTTTGCCAATCTAGTTACTAATGTTGATGATAATCCACAAAAACCAATTTGGAAAATCAAAAATAGAAAATCATATGCTAACACAATGGATGAAGTGTATCTTGATAATTGGGTAATACATATCCTTCTTTCTTTAGTAGTGAATTCTGTGTTTGATATTGTCTGAATGAAACCTTTGATAATTTTATTGTTCATACATTAGTGAATTTTCATGTGATTATCTACTAGGATTTTGGAATAATGACGCAACATATTTTATTGGTATAGTGATAAACCCAATCCTCCCATAATTGTTTTATGAAAATAGCTTATATAAAGAATGTAGAATCATTTTTGTATTCAATATTGTTTTAAAAGAATATATGATGAAGGTATTAACCTATATAGTATGTGAAAAATAATATATACATTGTGATATATTAGCGATTTATGCTAAGATATTTCTAATAAATTTAGTGACCTTATTATTATTGGTTGAAACTTTCAACTTTTATAATGATTATAAGGATAACCATTTATGGATTGATTTATGATAACCTTTAGATGTGGGTTTATAGGTTAATTTATAATATCTCCATATGAGGAATTTCATATATTAGAAAACCTGTGTAAATAATTTTATTATAAGGTGAAGAAATAATCGAATAAGATATCATCCTATGGATCTCATGATATTATAAGGCTTTAGGAATGAAAATTTCACCTTTATTTATTAGAATATGACATGAAGTTGAAATTGATCAAGGAAAAATGAAAGGATGAGATATGATTATGAAATATAGTGAAATCAAGTATGTATTTCTTCTCTTGAAAATTATTCAACTCTTGTTAAATGATCTTTAAAACAAAAAATGTTATCCTAGTACCTTATGATTTACCATCTCCATAAAGTGAAGTGATTCATTTTTCATCAATATGGGTGGTCATAACGATAAATTTTATCAATATTTAGGTTATATCTAACATATAAATATTTCTGAAATTATAATAAATCATATACTTTCCATTATTTTAATATTAAAAGAAAATAAAAACAATTTACATGTTTACATACAGACTACCGTCTCATGAATGAAGTATTTTATTTTTCTCAATAACTTTTAGGAATAACCCTGATAAAATTTATAATTATCATATATATATATATTATTTATAGCATGTTTATCATTATAATGATTTTGAAATCATGTTCTATGTAAGAGGAACGAAGATAAAATATTAAAATATGAATGAAAAAAATAATTATTACCTGAAAAATAATGTCAACATGGAATTGTCAAAAACCGAGTAGTATAAAGTTATAAGTAAATAGTATAAATTATTATATATATTAATATGGTTATATGGTAGATGTATAATAAAATTATAGTTATTATAAATGAGATTTTAATGCATATGACTATATTCATGACATAATGTAAGGGATTTCTGTCTCACATTAATTTTTATGGGTCACATTCCTTATACACTAATTACTTGTTTTATATGGTTTATATAGTTATAATGACTATATTTTATGAGTATTATTGGGAATATATGGTATTTTTGTATCCATATAATTTTATTTCTTGCATGGGGAATAAAATAGTACTGATTATAATGTGGTAATGATTAATTTTACAATCTCATTTTTATTTTGGATTTTCTATATATATGTATCTACTGGAGAATATTTATCTTCCATGTCTACTTTTTTAAATAATGTTTTCCAAAAATATATTAAATATTATATTACAATTTATAAAATTTATTTTTACCCATGTGATATTGTTTACTAAATATTTTTAATGTAATCCATCGACTTTTTTCCATGTGAGGTTCTTTTTCCTACAAATGTATGAAATGAATTTTTTTATGTTATACGATATGAAATTAATCTTCCACCATCATAATGCCTTAATGCTCTAAAAATTCCTTTATAATCATATATGTTTTTTTTTTCAATGAAATGTTTTCTATTAAAATTTCATGGATTTTTACTAAAAAAAGATATTTTCAAAGCATAAGGTAGATTTTCCTAAGGAAATGTACTCTTATAATATTTCAAAATTATTTTCCATATATGATAACATTATATGATTTTACATATGTTCTAAGAGGGATATATTTCTTGGATTTTTTCCCAATTATTCCTATGTCCAATTTATGTTTATGATGGAATGATATTTATGAAACTCATTTCCTTTACATGGTTTATGTTATGATTGAATGATGTTTATGAAAACAATTTCAATCCATGGGTTCTGATATGATGAATGATTTATGTTCTTATGGGACACATATATATGGTTTTGATTATGTGATGAATGGTACCTATATCTCCCCCAATGTATTGGGTAATGAAAAAAATTCTATGAGCTCCAATGTTTAAATGGGAGGTCATCCATAGAATGCAACTGAAGGGTACATTTGTGGTCATCCTATACCCACAATAAGAGGGCATGCAGGAGGTCATCCTATGTCCCCAATAAGAAGGTACACATGATTTCATTGTAATCCTGTAAAAAGAGGGTACATGGGAGGTCATCCAATGTCTGAAACTAAAAGGTACACAAGAGTCCATCCCAAGCCCAAAGTAGGTACACTATTGTTTAACCCAAGGATAATATAACCTGAATTACTTTTAGGAGACATTGAAATAAAATATTATAAGATTATGTGAATTCCTCAATTTCAATGACTTATTCTTTTTTCATATTGTCTTGCATCATGTTCTTTAACATTATTATGATTCATGTCTTATTATTAATAAATATTTATTCCATGACTCATGTATATGATCCTTGATATGAAAGGTATGATCATAAAATGTTATGCACACCTTTTCAAACCCTTATTCACATGTTATGCTTATGTATCTTCCATGTTTACCATTATAGATCATTTGAGATATTACTTTTATATGTTTCATTTCCTCAAGTAAAAATAATGTTTATAAAAATGAATACTGAAGGGGAAGATATTTTTTTGAGATGTTTAATATCACTCACAAAATTAGAAGAATGTGTTTCATGATTCCAAATTCACTAAAATATTTAGCTTCTTATTGTTTTTTTAATTTAATAAATATTCATCTAAATAATGAAATATGATTCTTAAAAAAATTTGGCTCATTATATGAATAGAATCTAGAAAAATGAAGAATTTATAAATACATGATGAATTGAGTAAAATTGAATGGATTAAATAAGAAGTTTAAATGTTTTTTAATGAAATTAAATATTTTATTTTTGTTAAATAACAGGCTAATGAATAATGGACAAATTGATGAGATCATTCATTAATGAAAAATTATTTCTAATTAACAATTCTCAATAGATGAATATGATAATCATGATGGTTTTCTTTAATCTAGTCTCTTATGCCTTAATGGTGGAAATTAGGAATGTAATGGGATGATATGTATAGTTTGAGTCTAATCAAAAGAAATTTATCATAATTTGGATATTCATGATTTTATATTTAAATTTTCGGATTTCATATGCTTCATCACCTAAGATGATATGATAATCGAACCCCAAATACAATTCTTGTTGGTTTCCATAATATCTATGTTTAAGGGTCCAAAAATGAATATTTATTCTCTCTCCCATGAACTCTATTAGAGTGTACCATTTTATATGGGTGTAAAAAAGATAATATGAATTAAGGTATTGGGTAGTGACACAAATAGGTTGTTACGGTTCTTATCCATATTATACATTTATATGTGGTCTATGAATTTTTGATTTTATAAGAAATAATTTTATTTAGTTGTGGTTTTCATGGCTACCCATGAGTGTACAAGCATAGGATGTACTGTATTGAGTTATAACACAAGATAACTAGGCCATAGTAGCTTATATAGACCTACATATTCTGAGGATGAGGTGATAATGGGGTTATGTGGAGGTGAATTAGATTCCATGTGAATTTGATATGCTTGCCTAGGATAGGGAAGATTGACTTATAGGATGTATTGTAACATGGAATGGGTTATTATGTAGTGATAGTAATACACTAGTGTGGATACGAAATAATGTTACCCATCATCTCTATATATATCACACCTCTAATAACTTCTTCCATATTATTTTATTTTTATTTTTGTCCGATTGTTTTGGTTCTTAAGCCCCATGCCATTATCTTTTGAATAATTTTGTTTTTAGGGAGTCTTCACTCTGTTTCATGGTTTAGTGGAAATGTTATAGATATGATATCATAAATTCCTTTTCAAACTCATTTTATTCTTATATTTTTTATTCGATATGAGTATAAATGTTTGGATTAAAACTATAATTTTTTTAGGATAACCTGATAAATCACTTGTTATAAAGGGTATTTGTGCACGAATTCCACACGATTAGTGTACACTGTACATCAATCATGAAAATGGTTTTACGATTTGAAAGATCCATTTGACATGGTTGGATCATTGTTTCCCAAAACTTGGGGGTGAACCATAAAGGGTTCAATATTATTCAAGTATAGGGTGAATGGTTGGTGAATAAAATTTTAAATAGTGAGGAAAATCCTCGGGCCTACCCATATTTTTAGAAATATTATATAAACTGAATTTTCTATTACAAAATAAGTCCCCATTAGGGTCCTTTCTCTTCTATTCAATATAGAAAAACCCATCTAACCTTTTGTTTTATTCTCTATCCCATAGTTATTCCATGTTTATTCTTCATGGTTTTAGATCAATTACTTGAGGTATGACCCTTCCTCCTATGTTCGTCATATTATATTATTACTATTTTATACTTATTCCATTATGGAATAACCTTATTATATGAAACATATAAGGATGGATTTGCATCTAAATTGTGATTATTTTTATTTAGGACAATTATAGTATTCCATCAATATCGTTCTATCAAATTCCTTCATAATAGATGAGGCTCTAACCATTTGAGGAAGGTTCCCATATGTTTTTAAATTTAATTTTAGAACCATTGATTTCATGTTTTCAAATATTCATGTTTTATGTATAATATGGAATTATTTAATTTTAACTTATATTTTCTATAAAAAATTTTGTTTTCACTTGGCATTGAAATATTTCAAAGAGATTGAACTTTTTAAATTACTATATTTGATATTTCTTATTAATGTATCACATTTAATGCTGGATAAAATAATATAATTTGATAAAGAGTTTTGATATTTTATGAGATGTTTTGGGTTTCAAAAGTGATTTTCAAAAGATTTAATAAATTATTTTGGTGGAAATTATTCATTAAAATGGTTTTATAACTTTTTTTAAAGAACTTTTTTAATCCATAGTTAAAAAATGGTAACTTTCATGATTTTTTAAAATACTACTTGGAATATTCCATGAGATTAGTTTTTTTCATCAATATTTAGAATTTTCATTTATAAGATATATTGAATTTATTAAATAATTTAAAAGTAAAGGGGGATTCCTAAGAGGGGTTCATGGGTGTGATGTTTATGTGTGAGTCATGTTTATTGTGATGACTAGTATTTATTTCTATATCATCAGTTGATACTCTTAAGTGGATCCACCCAATTTTACATTCTTCATGTGAATGAGGAGTAAGTAATGTAATTTTTGATATTACACATATAATTATAATAAGATCATGTTGTGACATATTGACCATAGTATGTAATTTTCCCAATCTTGTAAATTTTCTATATATTTGGCTAGGTAGTATATAACTAAGTATTAGGGATGTTAGATTACATTAGGAATTCTGATATGGTGGATCCAATTTATGATAATCTAGACCTTCCCCTCATCTCTTCGTCTCCCATGATCCCTCGTATTTCATTATCTTATATAATTTATTTCCCATTATTAAAAAAAATTAGATTTTTAATATTCTACCCTTCCTAGTTCAAATATTTTATTTATTGTATTTATTATTGTGATTATCTATTATTATTGTGGCACATTTTAAAAGGGAAACCCATGATTTAAATGTATTATGAATAATTCATTGATGTTCCTCCTCTTCCAATATTTATAATCATATTTTATTAGGATGCTTCCAAAAACACTGACTTTTATCATAATGGTTTTTATTCCTATCTACTAAAAACTGTTTATACCCACTAGTTTTAAAAAATGAACTACTTTAAAGCAAAACATAAAACATATATTATTTAAATTAAAATTTAATTAGTATAAGACCTATGAATATAAATATAATTATAATATATAATGTCTTTATTATTTTATTTCAATTTAATTCATGGTGTGTTGATTCAGTTGGGTTACCCATTGATTTCCGTACTCATGTTAATCTTATCATTTTTGTTTCAGGTTTCAACTTTTTCTTAGATTCCCTTGGAGTGATATTTTTTTATTATAGAATGACCCATAGGGTTACCTATATATCTACTTGGTTCATACGTTTTATTTTGGATTTATGTGTACTTGCACTTATATCACCCATGTTGACCTTATTTTTATTTAACAAGGTACCAAAATTTGTTTTGTATGTATATGAAAAGTTATATTTTTATATCTTCAGTTATAAAATTCGTATTAGTTTTATTTTTAAACATATCATTTTTTTATTCCGTACATCCAACACATGGATATGTCATTCGATAATAATTTATAAATTCCACTACAAGTAAAATAAAATTTTATTTTTTTGAAAATATTCCTTTAATGTCATCTTCTATTTTTTTCACATGTTTCTTTCTTGGTGTGAACAAGAACATGCCCCAGGTGTGTATAAGAGTGGATCAGGTGCCCTAATTTTGGGAGACCCAGAGCTAGGTCAAGATATATTAGTATTAGATATTAGTTATTGAAGAGAGCCAAGGTTTCAGAGTGATCGATGATATTTGGGGATGTAATGGTATATTTTAGGAGGACTATTAGGAAATTGGGTGTATCCATAGTGAAATTTTTGGCCTCCAATTCCATTTCTATTTTTGATTCATTATGGGATGTTCCGTATTTTGTTTAGAATATTGAGTCAATTTTCCTCTCATTATAATATTTTCTAATTTTAGTTGAGGTATGCTTTATTTCATTTATTTTATATGGGTTGTTTGGAAATTAATTCATATATGGGTATGAATTGAGAATCCTATTAATAGTTTCTTGTGAGATAATAGGGTCAATAAAATAAAATGGATCCCGAGTACATGGTTGTAAATTACTACACATTAATATGGTCTATTTGGAATGAAACCCACCTACCATTATCCAAGTCATACATTGTCACTAATTCCCCTTGAAATTCACAATTGATTATATTTTTTGTAAGTTTCCCTTATAAAATTTTTCTGATATTAATGTAATAATTCATTTGACATTAATAAACGCTTCATTTAAAATAGTAATATTGTGTGTTTTAAATGTAATAGATGCATTCTATTATGGTAAATCGAATATCAAACATAGAATTCAGATTTAATTTTATGTTTTTTTTGTGAAATTGGTTCTATAAAATGATTTCATGTTATGTTTCATTATTTTTAAAATATATTGTGTGCCATTTTAATGATTATTAAACAATAGTTTTTTGTGTGGAAAGGAATGTTTTTATGATGAGTTTTGGGTTTTATAAAGGTTGTAAAAAGGTTATTTATAATAAAGTAAACTACATTTTTTCGTTGTTATTTAATTTTAAGTATTATTCGTTTATTGTTTTTAATGTGGCATTTATGCGTAAACATGACCTTTGAGAATTTTTTTGTTAAATTTAATTTGTCCATGGTATGTGGTTTCTGGTGAAGTTATTTTATATTTAGATTTACTTATAATTAGGTATAATTTTAATTTTATGGTTAATTAATTAGTTTCTGAATTTTTTGTTATTAAGAGTATACCCCCATGAATTATACATTAATTTTCAAGGAAGATTTATGGGTGGTTTTTAAAAATAGAACTCTTTAGTTGATCAAACACGAAACCTAATTCTAGAATTACATAAGTTTAATGCTCCTCTATTTTATGGTTTGTTTAAAAATTGTGAGGTAGAACTATTTTTTCATGGTTTTGAGAGGTAGTTTGGTAGTCATGATCTCTGTTAGTATCTCAAGGTCAATTTCATAAAAATGTATTCTTGAAGTTCAATGTTAGAAATGGGGGAGTACATTATTTTTAAATGTTATGAGAGAAACATTCACGGGAGAATTTTAATTCCTCATGCATATATTATTATATATCTAATTTCATAATAGTAGTGAAGGAAATGTATTTATACTATATCAAATAATGAAATCAGTCATTATTAGAGTACACACTTCTTTTCTTATACATAATTCATTTATTTAATGAGTTTGATAAGGATGATTCCCTAAAATTTCATTATTACGAGAGAGGAATCCATCACTTCCTCTAGTCGATTGTCATATATATTTTTATGATCTCATATAATGACATGGTTTTCATGGTATTTACTTTTATAAATTCATATATCTTATTGAGATTTGTGTTCCTCTTGGATAATTCTAATGGGTGTGTGAGTGTATTGGGATATTGTCTTCACCGTTATCCATACCCCATAATTGATTGAATATTTTTGGACCTACTCTCCATGTTTGGTGTATATACATTTTTTACTAATAGAATGTATGGGTTACATAGTAGAAACCTGATATGGTTGGGATACAACCATGGTGATCTATTCATGTTGATAAAACCGGTTGTAGTGTGTTGATTTCATTGAATGATAATTTCATAAGGATACATGTGTTATTTGTGACCATTGGTTTCATTAGTATTATATGATAGAAAATTTTAGAGTCCAATTGGACTATATTTTCGGGATCAAGGGGCTGTATCAATGATTATGATTGTTGTAAGATTTTTGATTTATAGTTATTTTTTTTCAAGGCTCTTCAAAAGAATATTTTTGTTCGGAAATCAATCTTGGTTCTTTTCGGTTAGTTTCACATGATTTATCTTTATGGCTGTCATGATATTCAATTGTTTTTTGAATCAAATTGAGTTGGGTGTTAAACCTATACCCTTATATTGATCATGTTAATGTATTGAATTATTCAAGTGGTATGATGAATTATAATGGGTAGTTATATCACACCAAAAACATATTCATAAAAATTTTATTTACTTATTTTTTTATTATTGTTTTTTTTATTACCATAGGCTATTATCCTTTTATGTATTTAAATTTTTGGGTAGGTGAATATATTACATGGTTAGTGGTAATAGACTTTGTGAATCCATGTAGTGAAATTTACATATGTCCCCCTTCTTATTCATTTTTTTTATTTCATGATTTAGACAACCCAGATCCTGATTGGTTGACTCCAATCTATTCATATTCCAGGAATAAAATAATAAAACCACTTTATGTCTATGGGTATTAGAGCATAGATTGAAGACAAATAAAGAAGAATATACGTAATTCTTGAAAAAAGTGTTCTATAATTTGAAGGATCCATTTCTCATGGTCAAAACATGGTTTCATGTACCATGGGAAAAATGTGTGAGGTGCTAGTTGAGTCTAGTAGAAGCTTTATAGTTGGCACACTGTTCAAAAAATTGTGTAGCCAAACCATGAGACCATACATGAATTTTTCCAAAGAAAGTACTATTTTTTGACTTATTTAATAATTCCCCCTTGGGTGTTTTTCCTCTCTCATTTTAAGTGAAAGACCCCAAGGGATCCTCTGATTTCTTTCTCTATCACTCCATTGTGATTCAATAGTGATATATCATGGTTATAGTATGGTTACTCAAAGTAAGAACCTTCCCACTTTTTTATTCATATATTCTTATTCATTCTATTTTTTCATCCATTTTGGGGTACCCAAATTAGATTAAACCTAGAAAGAAATGGGTGCATCAAAATTGTTAATGTTAGTTTAAAGGCGTTTCGAGTTCCCCTTGGACCTCGTTCAAGAATATTAATTAAAATTAATGGAGGTTTTTACCATTTTAGGTATGTTTTCTTATTTATTGACATTTAATTTGCAAAAAAATAATCATTTATGCTTGTAAAAAGTTATTTTAGGTATATTATAGTAGTTTTAAACAAGAAATTTTTTAATTAAATGAAATGGGGGTTTCCACTTGGTATTCAAAAAGTTACATGAGAGTTAACTTTCTAAATAACATATTTAGATTATTCTCATAAAATAAGAACACAAAATGTTTTATAAAATTATAGTATGAACTAAAATAAATATGTATAAAATTTCAAGAGATATCTTGTTTTATAATGGTGACTATTAAATGTTTTATTTAATTTTTATGGTTATCCTTATTCAGTAATATGGGGTTATAACTTGATCTCTAAATAATGATTTCATGTACTGGATAATTATTAAAGAAACTATTTTTTTCTAAAACTCCCATTCATGTTTAACCATAGATTATTATTTTTTCAAATGATTTATGATGTCCCAGATAAATGGAATTATAATTGTACTGATGGTTTTGAATGTAAGGTTCTATTAATGAGAGTGGCACCCATGGGTGAAGCATATGTGTGACAAAAATTTCATGTCATGAAATATTATTATTTTTATATCATTTTCAAGATACCTATTTTTCATTCCAATTTTATTAACATCATAATAAAAAAGAGATTAAAGTGGATTTTTCACAAATATATGCTATACTAGATTAGGATCATGTTAATATTAATGACTCTTAGTATGGAGTTTGTTATAATTTTGTATTTTCTCCTTGCTTAGGCTATATATGGTACTATTGATCTCTGGGGATGTTAGATTGCATCAGGTGCACTGATATGGGGATTCATGTTTGGTATATTAAAGAATTTACCATATGATCAATGCATCCCAATAAATCTAGCATTTGATTAGAATATGTTGATTGAGACCCTTTATTACTAAATTAATGTTTATATACCTTTTTCCCACTATTCATATATAATTAGCCTTATCATTATTATTATTTATTTATTTTTATTGAGTCATTTTATCTTAGAACCCAATCATTTAAATAAAAAACACTTTATTTAAATGATATATATAAATTTCGTGAAATTCCTCCACCCAATTCATTATAATCATATTATAAAAGTTTGTTTACAAATATTCCACATATAATAATTGTTTTGATTATTATCTCATTAAACACATTATACATTTTGGTTTTAAGTGAAACTATTTTAAAAGATAATTAACAACATTCCATTTTTTCATTTAAACTAAAGAAGAATAAAACCTATTTTTTATTTCTTATTTTCAAAATAGTATGAATTTGATATATTACTCAATGGTAAAACAAGGAGTGTGATTTAATTTTTTATTTATAGTGTCTCATTTTCTATTACCAATATTTTCATTTTAGATTGTGGGTCAAGGTTTAGATTTGTTCTCTCATGATCGATGCTAGTGCTTGGCTTAGAGAGTGACCTGTAGGGTCACCTTGATATCTAGAAGGATGTTTAGTTTTATTTTATATTTATTTATAGATGAATCTGTTTCAACTATTATATCTCTATATTCCATTTTACCTAATATATTTTTACTATTTTTTAGCATTATGATTATTTGTAAAATGATATATTTGGTTTTAGTTTTATTTTAAATATCCATATTTGTTTCGATAAAAATTTACAACATGTGGATGAGTGATGAAAAAAGTATAGATAGGTTCTACTACATGTTTGACTATGTATATTTGGATAAAAAATTTTCATTAGATCCAAATTTATTCCATACAATTATTCTTTATCCTAAGGGGATGATGAAGGCACCCTGGTATGTCATGGGTAAGATCAAATGCCCAGATTACAGGTGACCCAATGATGGTTTGTTATTATATATATATACACATATATATATATATATGTGTGTGTTTTGAAATTGATTACTTAAATATATGATTTACTAGGTGATATATACATGTTTGGATGATGGTTCCAACTATGTCTTCTATATTTTCCCATATATTAGAAAATATATTTTTAGTCTAATAGGACATCGTATGTGATCAATTTAAGTATTATTATCTTATTGTAGTTATTCTGGAATTGTTGTATTTCATGGTTTCTATCTAGGATTTCCGTTACAAAAATTTTGTTCATTTCAATAATGCATTATATTACATTCTTATATTGGGTTTTCTTCATTGTTTATGGATAATATTTAGGGGGGAATATCTTCTTATCTATTATTTTATATAATTATATAAATATTCTAATGCCTCCCATTTTTTGATAATTGTCCCTTTATTTTTGTCTCTATTCCATGGAATATTCGAGAAGGGATAGAAGGGTCATCACCACTCTATTAGCTAGACTCCTTTTAGGGTAACTAGAGGATGTGTGGGTCATTATAGAGTGGTATCAGAGAAAATGGTTGGGTGATAGGATAATTATTGGATTTTAGGATCTTCTAAGGATGCATCGGTTTAATTTAAACAACAATTACTATAAATGTCAAGTTATATAAAATGGAATTATATCTAGAACCTTATATATTATAGCTCCATATGATCTGATTCAAGGACCATAATGTTTATTTAATATTATTTGTGATTTATTTATTCTTATGGGTTGGAGATCTATATTATGGAAATTTAGTATGATTTTATATTTTTTTGATTTTATTTTGTATATAATGTTTAATAGGATATATCTATATAATTAATTAATGATAAGTATAACATTTTTTGGGTTAATGGGATCTATAATGTTTTATATTTTATATGAATGGATCTTGGTTGATATCTATGTAAGTTTCATGTTTATATTTTTCTGTATTATATGTCATAATATCACCATAGATTTTTGTTCGATGTTGAATACTCTTGGAGGACAAAAAAATGAGAGATCCAATGCTAGGGACTATAGAAATACGATGTCTCTGTTTTGGTTTTGGAAGATTGGGAATAGTTAGAGGTAGTGTGAATTTTCTTTAGTTCGATTCATACATGTTAGGGTAAATGGGATTCATTTATTTAAATGATCCTACATTTGTAGTTTAGTTGAGGTTGGTCTTGTAAAATAGTGATTGGGAGGATTGATCATTATTATAGGAGAAGTTTTATGTTCCACTTCTTGAAAAGTTTCTTTCACTGATCAAAATGGTTTCTTATCAATAAGAGATTCATACAATTCTCCATGGGAGTTTCAATAGGTGTGATTTCAATATACATTATAATAACATATTGAGGTACACATCAAAAATTCTACTAGATGAGTTGGCTTGGGAGAGTCATTAAGAGGATTTGTGTCTAGATCTCTAGTTCTACATCACACTATTTATGATGAACAGACAACTTTTGGAGTTGGTGATGGAAAGATCATTGAGAATACATTATCAACAAATGGATCGTATATATAGTAGATCCTATAAGACTCTACATGAAGTAGATACATTCCTAGATTCTCTATGTTTCTTAGCTACATGAAGATTTTCTATGCAGTGGGGATTCATTTCCCGCAACATTAATCTAATTTTTTAGTGATTTTAGTTCTAAAACCACTACTAGTGGATCAATCCGGCTTTATTATTCTTTTGTACATCATGTACATAATAATACAGAACATATATTTAGTTATAGTAGTCATCAAATATCTTGAGACCGTCATGAGGATCAACCATTGTGTCAATATCCTATATTATATAAGAAGTAGCTAGTGAGTGTAGAGGACAATTCTTATCTTTAAAGAACCCCTCTAGATCATGAAATCAATGACACTATTAATATCCTTAATCCTGATAGTTCCCTAGGCCCTAATGGTTTTAATAATTATTTCTTTCATCACTATTTGGAGGTCATTCATTTGGATGTTTGCAATCTTGTCAAATCCTTTTTTCCAATGGTGTCCTTCCCTGTGGTCTAAATACTCAATTCCTTTAATTCCTGAAGTAGAAAATACCTCTAATATCATCTCTTAAGAAATTTTTAACTTGTTAATACTCTTTTCAAAATCATTAAGATGCTTATTTCTAATACGATTACAACTACATGCAATAAAATTGTCTCCAAGAACCAATTCACCTTCATCAAGGGTTGGTCTATACATGACTTCATCTACCTTGCCTCAGAATGCACCAAAATCCATAACCATACCATTAGAGGAAGAAATATTTCCATCAATATTGATATCAAGAAAGCCTACAACACCATTGATTGGAGTATTATTTTGAAATTCTTTCTAGGCTTTGGTTTTAATGATAATTTCATCAATAGGATAAACACTTTGTTCAAATTAGCATCCATTTCCATCTTTATCAATGGTTCATCCAAGGGATTGTTTAAAAGCACCAAGGGAGTTAGATAAGTAGACCCTCTATTTGCCATCATTTTTGTAATTTTGTACGATTTCCTAAACAAATTTCTCACTCACCTTGTTGATAAAAACAAGCTTAATCATATTATAGATTCTAGGAACCTGACTATACCCACTTATTTCTAATACGCTGATGAAATCATCTTGTTCCTACAAGGCGATAAAAGGAATATTCAAACTATTAAAAATGATTTGTCCCATTATGAATAAATTTCTAGTTATATATTCATTTGGAACAAATACTTTGTGTTTTTTGAAAAAAACTCTTTTTCTATTTGAAAAAATAATATCATCAGCAAATTTAGGAATCAAGGAGGGATCATTCCCTTTCACTTACATTGGAGATCTCATCTTTTGGGGAAGGCATATTTCGAATTACATCTCTACCATTGTTCATCAATTAATTAGTCATATATCAACACGGAAAGGTAAATCCCTCTCAATGGAAGGTATAATTTGTCTTTTGAAATCTACTATTTTCTCCAAAATGGTCTAATGATGATGTTCTACATATGGCTGGCTGGCCTCCTTAATAAAATTAATATGCACCTCAAAAATCTTGTTTGTATAGAAAGCACTCTTGAATGGAATATTTTGACCATTCCCTAGGATACCTATTTTAAACCCTTAGGAAAGGTGGTCTTGACATAAAAAATCATAAGAACATTAATGAGGCTCTTCACACTCGGCTCACATGGAGGATAATGTACAATAAATCTGATTCCATTGATTTTCTAGAAGCAAGATTCCTCACGAATTTAAATAAAGGAAATGTGAATTATTTTTATTTTTCTATTTGTCCATCTATGAGGAAATAGTTTTTTAATATTGTGAATAATTATAGATGGATGGTAAGTTCTAATTTCTTTATAAATTTACGGCTGGACAACTGGACTTGTGCTCCTTTAATCTCCATGTTGACTCACAATTCTCTTCTGGAGAACACTAACTGCACTATTAGGGATTTTTTACTTTCAAAAAACAATAATATCCCAGATAACCTCATTCATGTTATTGAAAAGTATCCCTTCTCTAATTTTGATGACTTCCTTATCTGGGAAGCTGCTTATAATGGAATCATTGATTCCAAAAGTTTTTACAAGCACAATTTTTTAAACTCCACTTCTAACATTTGTTGGCTGAAATATTTTGACTATCCTTGGATAAACCCTTCATGAATTAATCTTGTGTGGCGTATCACTCACAATATATTCCCCATTGGGGTTTGTCTTCAGTATTTTTGGATCCAACATTGTTTCAACTGTAAACTTTGTAACCATGATATTGAAGATACCAATCATCTATTTTTGTCTTTTGCTACTACAATTTCTCTTTAAAACTATATTTTTGACATTTTTTCTTGATGATGGTTACGCTCTAAGTCAATAAGTTCCCAACTAAAGCATTGTGTCAATTTTGAAACATATTGTAAAATAAATAATCTTTTCTTATCTATGGTTGTTGAGCTCTACCACATGATTTGGTATGATAGAAATGAAATTATTCATAATAATGGATCTTTTAGAATTAATGCAGGTAGGATGAAAATTCTTATTATCATTCGTGATGTTTCCTCGATTCAAAATGCTTATTGTGACAATTATATTGGAGACATTGAGATCCTCCATCATCTCTAAATTGATGGAATCTACAAGAAACCTATATGTGTTATGAGGTTTTTTTGCAAGACCCTCTTTGCGTATGAATAAAATTAAATGTCGATGGCGCCACTAAAGGCAACTTGGGCCCTACAGGTTGTGGTGATATTTAGAAATACTATCTTGGTGAGTGCCACCGATGTTTCTTTGAAATTTGGATGAACTGCCTTGCATTTATTCTGGAGACTATCTTGATCGTCACTCATGCCTTTTTTGAAGCTAATATGGTTGTAGATGGTCTGGTGAATAAGAGAGTAAACCACGACCCAACTTGGTGGGATGACCTGCCTGATGATTTACTCCTACTTTATTATAAATATTGTAATAAGATTTTGTCCTTCAGACTCTTGTATCATTTATTTTCATTTGAATAATTTGATCCTTGGAATTTTACTAAGGCACCACCTTCTTAAAAAAATGTGAGGTAGTATATAATTATTTTCAGCTTGGGTATATTCCTCATCTAATTTTTAGGAACAATTTACTTATATTCACCTATCATAGTCTATTATTTTATATATAGTATGGAGATACATCCAATTCCCTTGTAATTGTCTACACATTTTTTCGGTCAATTTATCTTATATAATGTGTTCCAAGACAGTGAGTTGATTCAAATTCCTCATACCCCTTGGGTATAATTCTTATGTTTGTGGATATAACAATATAACAATATGCATAGCAGAAATTCAATTTACTTGGTGTATGATCTTTTGTGTTTATATAGGAGGCATGTATTATTCTATGACACAGATGGGGAGTAGGCTCTGTATGTGTGAGAGTGATACCCTTATAGGGGATGAGGATTTTGGTGTCCCTTTCTTCCTTAATGTCCATTCTAATATTGATTAATATTGATTAAGATATTGTTGTATTTACCAAGGATTTATAATAGTTTCCTATTGTATTTCTGATAAGCTTATTTTCTTCCCTCTTGAAGTGATATTGAGTTCTGGATGTTGATTTAGCTTCGTTTCACTCTTATATCAATCTATTCATATAATATGGAATTCATTGAGTTATGTGACTAGTAGATTACAATTGATGATGTTATAAAGTGAGAATTTATTTAGACTAGTGTATAACTGTTGTGTGAACAAATTCTTTTTTAAAATAAAACATATGGTATTATAGGTTATTATGTTGATAATCACCATTTGAATTACATGAATTTGAGAAACCATTATCCTATCACATGGATTGATGATTTATTCTACAAATTGAAAGGATCTAGAATGTTTTAAAGGACCAAATTGTGGTTTTGATGTCATAATAAGTGGGTGAAGGGAAAATATATATGCATTTTTTTGTTATCATTAGGTCAATTATGAGTTTTTTGTAGTGATGTTTGGTATCAGAATCCTTAAATTTGTGTTCAGGCAGCTAGTGAGTGCAGTGTTTCATGAGTTTCTAGATCGATACATAGTGTCATTTTTCATAAATATCTTTATGTAGAATGAGTCATTGGATGATCACATGGAGAGTTTTTGAAATATTTTTAGAGTTATTCATTGTCAATAGTTGTTTTTAAAGATATCTATGTGTGAGTTATTCTCCTATGAGGTCCATTTCCTAGGGGTTATTTTTACTTGTCCTGAGGTATCCAGAGATCCTATGTTTTTTAAGGATATTTGTTTTTTGGTTATTCCAATAGAATGTGGTAAAATTGTAGAGTTTCATTCATATTAATAATTATTATTGGATGTTATATATGTATTTCTCTTAGATTTCAAATCCTCTAATATCATTTACTAGAAATTATTAGGACTTTTTTGAATTGAATAAAGTCGTGTTTCATTTGAGAATTTTATGGGAAATATTTTTAGTGAACCAGTTCATTAGTTTTCAGTACATTGGATTAAATTTATGTTTTTGGGATGACTTTTGTCATAGATAATGTTGATATATGAAGTTTTAGAGGGTGTATATCTCTTATTTTTCTTAACAATTATGATTTCATGATTGAAAATATGACATATATGATATTGACTATTTATTATTTTTTTCTATGAATTTATAGTGATAGTTCGACATTAATGAGTTATTTTTGGTTTTCATATATCCTAAGAGATTTATGTTTCTTATTTACCAATATATTTTGAGTTTTTGGTAGTTATCACTGATAGATTACTTAATATATTATTATATTGATATTTATTATACAAAATCAAGGGATTTTTTAACCATCAACATGGGAATGTAGTCTTGTGGTGTTGTTGTGAAAGAGTCAGGAGACTTTTGTAGAATTATGGAAGAGATATATGAAAATAAATTTGATATGGTAGAATATAGTGACTAAGGGTTTCTTTATCATATGAATGTTTAGTCACATATGGTGAAGCTAGTGGGGGATTCCTAGTTTAGAGATTTTGAGATTGATTTCATGAATGATTTTACAGATTGTAGCATTGACTTAAGTGGTGGTATAAGGATGGTTATCCATAAGTGTTATTTATTATGACTCTTTTCATTCCTTTAGTTATGCATGACGTGGATCTCTAAGAGTTAGATTGTTTTTTTCTGGGTAGTACATCATCGTGTCCAGAGAAGTATCATTCTTTGATAGGATTATTCTTGGACTAGTAAAATGGGAAATATATTACAGAGTTTTTATCTCAGTTTTTTATTTTTCATATAGTGGTGGTTGATCACCATGTTCTTCATCGTTTTCTTCTTCCTCTCGATGTATCAATATTGATTTTAGTTCACATATCAATATACATTATCAATGGTTTTTCTTGTAATTAAAGAAGTTGTCATGCAATATGGGTGATCATGTATCAATTGATGAAGTCATAACATATCTTTGGGATTATGTTGTTGAGATAAGTGGATTTTTTTGAGGGATTATCTTGAAGAGGTTCCAAGGTTTCATGGGGTTTTGATTAAGAATCAATCATGATGATCCCAATTTGAGCACTAGTGTTTTGATAGGACTTTAATATACTTTTGGATCTCAAATATACTATAACAACACTATTAATCCACATATGAGATGGAGAAATTATTTATTCCATATTTCATAGGTTCATCGGTGCCTTCATGATGATTTACACCTCATCGATTGGGGATAGGTGGCTGTTGAAGATGATGCAACAATCAGGTGGTGACCTGGTAAGATATAAGACTATTGAGAGAATAAACTATGTATATTTTACAGACCATTGGTTCATTTCATATAGTGGTTTAGTGTCTCTGGGGGAGAGGACAAAGGAATAGAATTCTAACACCGTCGGTTTTTAAAAATAAAATTATTTCCATGAACATTGTGTTTATAATTATATCCTTTTTATGTTTATTGAATGGAAATGAAATTTATTATGTAAAAATCCATAAAACATATGGATTTAACTAGAAACACATTATTTATTCATAGTAAAACATTAAAAAAAATCACTTTAATGTAATTTTTACACATCATGGTTGATTACATCCATTAAAACTGGAATAATTAAATGGGTAGAATAAATTAAAAAATATATCTTTAGAACTAGTAACTCCCCTGGTTCACAATCACCATTAAGAATCAATAATAATTTAAAAAATTTACAATGATAAAGAATACAATGAAATTAAAATGAATTTCAAAAGATTAAAAAATAATAATTTGGAAGTGGGATGTGTAAATAGAATATGTTTAGTATGGTTATTTATATATATAAAGAAATTTAATCTAATAAATAAAAAATGGTAATTGTAAATATGGTCATTAAGAATATGGTAATTGATTTTTTTCCAACAATGGCCATTTGGAATATACAATTGGTATGTTGATTTCATGTAAGGTTTGGTAGTATATTTAAAATAACCTCACTCACAATTAAATAAAATTATGATACTAAAATATTTTAAATATATATATATATATATATTTAAGTGTTATGTATCATAATTTATGTTAATTCTATTTAAATATGATAATATATATATGTATAATTCAAATAAATATTATAATTTCAAATCAAGAGTAAAATTAAATTTTACATTATATATAATTAATTTTATTGTTATTTGTTAAAGAATATTGATTGTAAATGTAATGTTTCATTTTTTTTAAAGATACATTTTGTTAGTATTAAATATTTTATCCTAAATAATTAAATTTTATTTTTTTAATTATTATTACATATTATCTAACATATAACCCAAATAAAATTATAAATTTATATAAAATAATAATAATAAAATATATTGTTTAAAAAACCATTTTTTTAAATAAAACTTGGTTATAATTATATTTTCTATTTTTTTATATAAATAAAAATAAATATCATTATATATATTAATTAGTGAAAATGAACATTATTTTTTTATATATAGTGTTAAAATTATCTAAGGGTGAAAGTTGAGAATCTTTCTAAATCATTTGATTTTTAGAGAATAGTGAAATATATTGTTTTTACTAATACTATGATTTTTTTTTGAAATTATTAATATATAAGTATGACTTCGAAATTTATGAAACCTTTTTATGTAAAATATGTATTTTATTATTAAAATTATAAATTTTATTAAATTATTTAAAATTTAATGACCTGTGATTTATATTTTTGAAACAAGGTAATATTTTTCCTAAAAATTCAATTAATATATTATACATTTATTATATTAAAGTTAATATTTAACACTTTAAAAAATTAAATCAAAAAATTTACTATTAAATTTTAAAATATTTTTTAAAATTTTATAAAAAGGTGCCCTTTATTTTGATGGATCTAAATAAATTTTCCTTATGTAAAAACCATTTATCAAAATAAGAGCTAAAATGGTAAAAGTGATAATTCATACAATTATATAATTGAAACATGATTAAAAAATATATACTTTTTTTGAGGATTTATCAACTATATGTCATTATCATCCAATTATTTCACAATGTTTGGTGCCATATTCATTGTGATTGACTTCCAATTATTGATACAATTGGGTTATTAGAAAAATTTTATCACTTTTAACTTATAAAAGGGGATATGTTCTTATTAGTTCCCTTCTTAGAAAAAACTCCTAATATCATCCCAGAATTTTAAACAACCTCTCTTCCATACTTCTATACATATTAAAGATGATATGTTCTTCTTAAAAATCCATCGCTAAAGGGATTAACACCCTTTGTGATCTAGATAATCCAAGAAGTGAGGTATATGTTCTTAATCGGTATTTCGAATTTCTATTTATTGACCTTCCCTTATTCTTCCTAAAAATAAAATACACAATATTAAAAAAAATATCACTATTATATATATATATTTTACAATGTTGGAACATTCTCAAACCACCCTTCCTTTTTCCCCTTAAAATAAAAGAAAACAAATTTCAGTTGTATGTAAATATTATCTCCAAAAAGATACATGTTTTGTTTATATATCCACCTCACACAACTAGAAGTTTTCTTCTATAGATCTTGTAGCAGTGCTTCCTCATTATAAGAACATATGTTAGGTGACATTCATGTAATAACCATTACTAAGCAGAATGGTCGAAAAAACCTATTGATTGAATGCGATTCAACTACCATCCTGCAATCCTTATATAATGGATTGGTGCATCGTGTATGAAAGCTTACTACTAGATTGATAAATTTCTTCCAATCCTCATTACTAAATAATCACACCATTAAACATGTTTTTCAGGAAGCAAACATAGTTGTAGATGGGATTGATCATAAGGGGGTCAACCATGACATCACGTAGTTGGAATCCCTCCCCTTAGAGCTTACTCCCCTACATAAAAATGATTGTAAAAGGATTCCCTCATTTAGTATCATGTAATTTATTTCTCCTTATTTTTCAAAAAATGTCCCTCGGTTATTTGACCAATGATCTGCCTTTAAAAACAAAACATGTTTTATTGAATATTAAAATAAATTTGTATGAAATATACATATTATTTAAAACTAAAATTTCAAAAAAAATACCATTCTCCCATTCTAGGGAAAATGAAATTATAAACCATGAGTTTTTGTGGACTACTATATCTTTGGAATAATTGATGTCAATTTTTGTCATCACCACATTGTATTAATTGTAATTATAATGGTTCTAATTTATAAATATGATTTTTATGATATCATTAGGGATATGTTATCATAAAATAGTTAACCTTTTAATTATAATATCATCAAATGATTCTCGTTATTTGAATCGTTTAAATCTAGTGTACTTAGCAGAAATTATTTTATTAAAATTATATAACATTTTCATATCCAATACTAATTCTTATAATTGCTTTATATTTTATATTTATCAAACTAATAAATAGTAACTTATATTTCTATTCTAATGTTTTTAGTAAATTACAACAAAATAACTAAATAACCATCCATTAATCATGGTATTCTCATGGATGGGTCAATTTGAACCCTACTAAAAATGTAATGAAATTATATCATGTATGAATAAGAAAACAAAATTAATGATATAATATTATATAAATAATTAAATAATTATTTTCCTTAGGTTATATAAAGGATACATCAATTTTAACATCAATAATTTAGAACACTCCTTTCATTGGTTATGAAAATCATCACAGTTTGGTTTCAAGAGAGTTATTAATTAGGGATAAAGTATAAAACATTCCTCAATGTAACTTAGAAAATAATAAATCATAATAATTAATCTTATAAATAATTTTTAGTGAAATATTAATTAAGAACTTTTAATGAAGAAGAAAAAAAATACTTACACCACTCCTAAAATAAGTACAAAGAGTCAAAACTATAAACACCAGATGTGGTAGAATAAGAAAAAAACAAACTAATATACATATATAAAATAATTATAAATGAATATGATAAATATTACTAGTAATGAATATGGTTCTAAAATAGTATATTAATATATTTATGTTTGATTAATAGGAGGTTAGAGTAAATTCAACTAAAAAATTTATGTTATGGGGTTTTATGAGTCAAATATTTTCTTTTGGTAATAATCGCATAAATTTTAATCATATCATTCATGATTGATATATTCTCACATATTATGATGTTATTTCTTATTTCAACATTCTATTTTTGGGGAAATCATGTTTCACATAAAAATTATTCAACTTAGATACAGTTTTTTTGGGAAAAGTAATTTTGATTAGAATAATTCATATTCCATTTTATTTACTTTTCATCCATACACATGTATTTACTTCCAAAAAATAAAATATTTTTCATAGAAGAAAATAAATTAAAAATTTATCACCAATTATATTTGTCCCTTTTATTGATATTAAATAAAATGTTCCATTATTCCTTTAATGATTTTGTTTTTTGATAAAGTTGTTTTAATGTAATTAATATGATTTTCTTTTCAATGATCATATATTCTTATAATTGGAATTAATTTTTTTTAATATATTTTATTTATTATCAAGTTATCTTTATTATAATATGATGTCAATTAATTTTTAAGATGTTTTTATTCAACATTAAATTTAAAAAATTTATATAAAGTGAAATGTTAATTAAATATTTTTATATAATATCAAGAAATGGTTTTTAAGAAAAATAATTTTCATTATTTCTATTCTATTTTCTAATAATTTTTGTACTATAGTGTTATGGTTTATAAATAACCCTATATACGCTCTTTTGATTTCTCATTTTTTTGTTATGTTTTCATGTCTTAAATGATCATGTTTTTATATGATACCATTTAGAGATGTTATGAAACTCATTTCCATCTCATGGGTAATTTATGAAAAGATGAATAATTTTATTTTATGTTGAATTAATATGTACAGTTTTTGATAGTTGAGGTCTTACATCACAATATTATTCATTTTTTATGGTTTTATTTCTAAAAATATAATTTTGTATAGATATAAATGGATTTGTTAAAAAATTAATCAGTGGGTATGATTGTAATTTTTCAAAAAATAAAGGATGTAAACAGATGGATATCTTTTTTAAAATTAATTGGTGAAAAAGCATATATTTTTTTTACAATGTCTTATTATGATTATGTTTGTACCAATTACAAAAAATGTGGCTTATTTCCATGTCATGCAAAAAATTTATGATATTTTCTTTTCAAAATATGATTTTTTTTATTATGTGATTATTTCATGTTTTGTTATATTTCTGGTATGGGTTTCTAATTCATGTTATGATGACCGTTCTGTTGATACTAGGTGGTTATGAGATGTTTTTATGTCAACGAGGATTTTTTTACTGTTTCCTTCTGTTGTAAAAAATAATTCACCTAAAACCATTTAGAGTTCGTACAATGTGAATATACATAGTCCAATAGTCCAAGGTAAACAAGAATGAGTCCAATGGAAGGATTATAATAGGTTAAAGTGGTTGTATTAGGTGTGAAAGTAAAAGTTTATATGATTATTTTTATCATACCATCGAATAGATATTTTTGGTAAATGAAATCAAGTGGATCCTTACTGATATTTGAAGTTCTAATAATCATTTTTATATAAAGGTATTAAAGATTATTGATAAAGGTATTTGAAGATAGATGTTTTTATGTCCTGGGGAATCTACATTTTGTGGGAGTCTCCAAATAAAAGGAAACATGGTGATGTTATATATTAAGAAGAATATAGTTGCATAACAATGCTATATTTGATGGGAAACTATATGAAGTTCAGTAAGATGAACATTTATAGTTCACAAAAAATAATAAAATTTAATGAGTATTTTGACATATTTATCAAAATTGTTTGAAAATCATTTCTAAAATGTCATCAAATAGAGGAATCTAGAAAAGATCTGCATATAGGGAAGTTACGACTAAAGTACCAAATGTAAGTAAATTTTGAAGAAGAATTAGAACAATTATTACACGTAAAGGAAATAGACACAAATTTAAAATATAACTATAGAATAGATGTCTCTAGATAGAGTCTGTTAGAAAAGGTGTGGGTAGAGGTATCAGACAATAGATTCCAAGAGAATCTATTCAATAGAGTAACTTGAACAATCAGAGAATAGTAACATGTAATGGTTTCCAAATGGACAAAGAGAAATTTTATTTTTTAGAGTATGAACGTAAAAAATTGATCCTTATATTGTTATTAAATTTGGATGTTCCTATGATGATAAATAATAGATGCGTTATAAAGCCATTAATTTTTTGGATATTGAACTAGATTTGGAATTACTGAATAATACTAATGGAAGAATCATGTTTCTATCGATGTATTCTAGATGGTTAGAGAGTTTATTTTCACTAATTTTTATGGAAATATCCCCCTAAATATTCTCTACTTCTATCTTTAGGATACATGAAGCTAGTGAAATGAAGAATGTTTTGAGTGGGATATTCAATGTTTAATCTGAAACATTGAATTTCAAATTTTCACTTCATGATATTTTTAGATGAATTTTATTATTATGAAAATGGGGAGTAGGTGAAAAAAAAAATATTAATGATAACATGTGTGTTGTTGAAGAAGTAAAATACTCACCAATTATTGAACGATCATATGAAATGTGTTTGGTCAAAAATTATCAAATATATAATGAATTAGATGAAGTGGTACTAAATATATTAGTTTTTGGCTAAAAAATAGTTTCGTATGAATATATAATCAATCAAAGTGAATAGAATAAGAATAATGGATGTACTATTACAGGGAAGAGAAGTCAAAAGACCTACATTTTTCAATATAGATGTTTATAATAAATATCGTACTTAATATTGTGCAAGAATTTGATAAGTGATAAAAAGAACATATAGGAAGAGAAGATTGAATGACGTTCAAGTATTATAATGAAAAAACACTGAATCATGTTTGTAGAGGATATTATTATTGTTACAAAAGTTTATTATTACCTTTTTTCAATGAGATAAGAAAAAAACAATTAAAGGAATGAATTATTCTACAAGGTATGGATATTTTATTCTTATTATAAACCACATAAGTATTTTTTCAAAAGGTTATGTGGTGTTTGGTTATTTATAAACAATGGAAACAACTAGTTACTCTGATTTGTCAATGAACAATAAAAATAACTATAGTCTTATATGTTTTATTTTTTCTCTAGAAAAGAAAATTTTCTTTAATGAATGGTCAATTGTATTCTAAAGTATGAAAATAGAAAACAAAAAGATCATTGATTCATCCCCAACCCTCTTAGTGATCAAACAAATCATGATTTTCTTTTAAATTTTTAACAGAGTATGGTTCCTTCGTAGAATCATTACTAAATTTTCAAGAAAAATATTGTTTCCATAAATTTTTAGAACACATTAATAGTAATGGGATTCCATTATTTATTAGAAATAACTAACATATCTAGAATAATAGAATGATACCTTATAATTTATCCATCGACTATGACATTGTTGAAAAAATATACAAAAAATTTTCCACTTCCTCTTGAGGGTTTTCCCATAATAGGTATAGATAAAAATAATTGATATAATTATGGGTGACCTAGAAAGGATTTTTTCCCTTTTCAATCCAAACATACGTTATATATATTTAAAGGAATCAGAATTTCCAAAGGCATTTAGGACATTATAAAGAATATTTTTGATGAAAATAATAATATAAATTAATTTAAGCAAAAAATATAGATATTAATGTATGGAGAACAAAAAATAAAAGATTATGAATATATTGGTGAGTAATTTCAAATATTTAATGAAATTATATGCATTATAAGATGTTTTGGCGTGAAATTGGAAGATTCAATTGTTTTTGAAAAGATTATACGAATACCACCTAAAATATTTGATGCCAATGTATCATTCTTATAAAGCAATGCTATAAAAACTATCTCATTATGTGATAAAAAATTTTTCTCATCATCTGTAAAATGAGAATAGAGAAAACATTGAAGAACCAGGTAAAGGCTTATTGAGAAATGTATTTCAAATCTAAAAGGTAAATAATGTCTAAGAATTTTCCCAAGGAAAAAGTCACTTTGTATAACACCGAATATATTGTAATTTATGTTGATTAATTTATTTATTTGTTTCATATAAAATTAAAATGAGGAATAATGATGTATAAAGGAGTGCAAACTTTTATGTACATTATTTTTGGATCCATTTAACATTTCATAGAATGTCATGTGTTGGCCCAACGGGGTCTGAACCACGACTACCCCACGACCGCCTCCAATAGGCTAGGGGTTGGAGTCAAATTCCATGTAGGTATATAACACATATAGGAGGAATTATGCTAATGAACCAGTATACAAAAACACACACACATCTATGCACATACAGTTATAAAATTTAAAAAAAACAAAAAATATGAATACATGCATCTAAAATCCCAACATAAGAGTACCACAAAAAAGTACTATAATGATAGGACCAAATAGAAGTGCACCGAAAGAAACTGAATCAAGTCTATCATGTTTATTAATGGTGGAATACACTCAATGTAAAAACTAAAACACACCTCAGTCCATCTAGATCAAAAAATCCCCTAGGTCTTGGTCATTCTTAGACTCCATCAAATGGTTATCTATCTACATAAGACAAAAAATATGAGGGAAATCCCATGAAGGGGTGAGTATACAAATACTCAGTATGACACCCTGAAATCACTAAAAATATAGAATAAAAAATAAAATTTATCCCATGTTAAGAATATTTCAATAATAGATATAATAAGAACATTCAACTATACTCTTTTTAGACCCACAATCTCGAGTAAGATCAAAAATTTATTAGTATCCTAGGATTCGTACTCGGTGGAACCATATAACACTCATTAAGGAGAACACACGCCACAAGATAGAAATAATTGATGGATTCCATATGATATTTGATGATATCAAAGTCCCACTATAATAAGTACATTCTACAAGTATGAAGAGGGTAATACACATATAGGGATCTCACCCAAGGACATGGGATATATCAAAGACCAAATCTGGATTAACCTAATTTATAAGAGATCAATTCCTACAAAGTATTAGATACAATGAAACCAAGAGTCTCAACTAAGCCAATGATGATGATATAGGATCTTGCTCTAGGCCACATGTAAGGATGACAATAATTCTATCTAAGTATAAAGTTCCTATGATGGGTTCACCATCATATTCATAGGACGTGACTCTATTCTAAACTCCCAGTAAATGGATCAAAGAAAATTTCACTATCAAAAAAATTATGATGAAGAAGAAAAGGTCTCCATGTAATCATTAGTGAGGTACACGACATGTATAGAAAGTACCCAATGTGTCCCATTGACACTAGGTTCTAACCATGTATCATGTCCCATTACTATTTCTATGTTTAAGTACATGGAATGTTCCCTATCACATGTAAGGGGGGGCACATAGTCTACTGGTTGTGTACAACTTATACATGTTGATATGTCTTCTAGGGTGTACACTCCATGGGACATGGCCAACACATCATGTAATGTCACCCATATTTTTGGGTGTTTTATCCTTATCTTTGTGCATAATCCCTATCCCTTTCTGAAGGGTGTCCCCGATGGAATGGAATTATAAATTACAATCCATGTAACTCAATATTTTTCATAATCCTAGATCTATTTTACACATAATTTTTGGCACCTCTGGCTTCTAATCTTTCCATGAATCATGTTGGTAATCATGGAATAGGTTCCACCGATCCTTTTTGTTGATGCTCTCTAGAATCCTACAGTCATGTCTCATGGGAAACCCCTTCTATTACTTCTCCCATCCACCACATGTCAAACCCTACACAAAGAAAACTGATCTAGTTCTAATCAATCATTTTAGTTTTATCCCATCTTCATCCCAAACTCTAATTAGAAGTATCAATCCACTATTCTAAAAATTAGGTGTATAATGATTGATTTCCATGTATTAGTCAATCCTCGAGCTTAAGGAATTTATGGTGATGAATGAATAATATTAGTATAAATGAAGAAAAAAATAGGAATGGACATCATCCAAAATTCATTTCAATTTCAACTAATATTTTATAGACATATAGACTAAAAAATATAACATAATCAATATTAGAAATCCCCAATACTAGATAAATAAAAAACGTATTGGCAATACCATCATCCATGAATCAATTCATTAGTTAATTGATTCTAGTTCAATATGGGATTAATAAAACGAGGAAAAATAAATATATGAAAATTTTCTTCCATCAAGATTGATCAATATTTAGAAAATAACAACTCTGTATTGTTTCAATTGGATAGATCCTCAAATCATATTTCACATCAAGAAATAATCCATGATCTGGTTATTTTCACATGAGAATGATCACACAAAACTATATCATGTGTATATTGTGTTATGATACTACACCTAATATTTTATCATAACAATATATTTAAATGAAAAATTATGAAAATGGGAAATTAAATAAATAAATTTTTTTAAGAAATATATTTATTTAAATTGTCACCCATGAATGTGGCCAAACCAAATGTTTGATTTATTAAAAGGAAATGTCCCACCTAGGGTAAAAACAATGATGTAAACTCAATGGTGGACTTAGACATCTAATATTATCTTCCTTTTAAGATATATTCTACTTTCTATGGAAAACAATGTATTCATGATATTTAATATATTTAATAAATTTCAAAAATTAATTCTGGATTTGCTGAGCCTCTGAAACTGACATTGTCTCAGAGTTAATATCTAGAAACAATCCATATTATATTATAATGTAATAAATGAAAAAACTAAATTATCATATTCTCTTCATAATGGGATTTACATCTTGAAAAAAAAATATAAAGAATAGAAAATTAGATGCATACAATGAGCATGTATCTATGTCTCACACTCCCAGGTAGTCTCCTAATGATTTTCGTAATAACACCAAACACGAACTATTGGAATCAATTTCCAACATAGTAACCTCTCATACTAATACTTAGTATTTTTTTATTAACTACATAAGTATCCCCATTTCAATGTTTATCACACCGAAGTTGATAAAATACAACGGGTTAAGTACGTACCAACTTAGCATCGACACGTGGATGATATCTTATACCCAGTATCATTATGGTAGTCGAGCTATGAAGTAATCCACCATGCTATCTATACATAGTATCAGAAAATGTAAAATTAATCTCATAGATATCCGACAACTATCACCAAATCTCTATAACCAACATTGAGGTAAGAACTGTAAGAATACATGGTCTCCACCCGTAAATTGCAATGTCCACTATATTCGGTTCCCATAAGACTTATAGCAGCTATGTGTAGTTATCATCCACTCTTGGATGATCTACACCTTCCCTATATTGGATCTCGCCAACTCTGGACTTGAAGGTACAGACTCTCTAGGGTTGGTATAGTATTGAGGTGACCTTTAAGGTCAACCATACAGGGACTCTAATAGTGCCATACTGATAGAGGAGTGGATAATGTTGTTATACAAAAACTACACCAATGGTATGTGATCGTTCCATATATGGATAAGTCTAACATACAATACATTAAAATATACTTCCAGACCTGAAGATTCTACTTAGTCATTCCATCAGTTTGGGGCTAAAACTTTCTGTTGAAATGAAAATGAATCCCAAAGGAAATCAAAAAACCCATCCATAATTGATATGTGAAGTGAGCATCAATGTTTTAAATTCTCATTGAGGTAACTCTAGGATTAAAAATTATCTTCTATATATAAATGGTTCATATACAATCTACTAAATTATTCTCTTAGATAGCTAGTAATTTAGATGACATGGTGAGTTGGTCTACAATCACTTTGATAGAATAGTGGATTTTGGATGTATGTGGTAACCTCATCATGAATTCCATGGATATCCCATAACACATACACTCTACCAACTCAAGGGGTTGATCTAAACCCACTTGAGCTTTTAGTTAATCCTTCACTTGATAACAAGTAATGAATCGAGAGAAAAAGTCGGAAACTCCCTTCTTCATCCCTAGACACAAAAACTGTCGTCAGGGGTCCTAGTACATTATTTACACACCTGGATGTACCGATGAGGGTGAAGTATGAATTTACCTTAGAAACGTCTCCGAGGACATCACCAGTACCATTGTGTTTCCACTGAAAAATAATATATATTCACCACCTACAAACAACTATTAGGATCATGTTTATGAGATATCTGAGTACGTTGGGTCGCACAGTCTGTATTTCCAAAATTTTCCTTCCAGTCTCTCTGTAAAAGAGTAGGGGTAAAAAATAAACTTGATGTAAGATACCACACCCCCATCGAAATAGTATTATTGTAACCATATAAACTACTTTGATGCCTCACTCAGCAATAACAAAACATGATCTTCTACTAGGAACATATTCTACCACATTCCCCTTCATAGGAGTATATACAATATTGAGGTCCTAATCCTAGAGGATCTCTAGCCATAAAATGTGACTCATGAAAAGATCGGTATGATAGAAGATATAATTTAGACTCTTATGGTATGAATAGATGACAAATCTCTCAACCAAATGGTTTTGTTTCCACATATTTAGTGAAAATATTATCGTTTTTTGATCAAGATCGGGGACCACGTAGTACTACCCTTGTGGTCTCAACAAACATGGACCAATGGAAATCACTTCCTATAACTATATTAGAACACAACCTATACTAGTCAAAGATTCATCGTATAACACTACATAATCGACATCCACTTTTGTAAATCATAATAATGTGGGGCAAATCATTCTCTTACTCACCTCATTGAAAGCCTATCATCACCTATCTGTCCACATGAAAGGATTCCCGTTTTAGGTCAAATATGCCAACTAAGTTGATATCGTTGATTAAATAGTTATAAATCTAAATAAATATCCAACTAACCCAAGGAAGCCCCACACCTCTATCATGAACTTGGGTAGATGCGAAGATAACATTTTCTAGGCCTTTTTTAGTTTGTCTACTACACTCCTGGATGAGATAACATGTCCTAGATAATGGACACCCTTAATCCATAATGGGAACAATGAGAGAATCTCAAAATTTAGGTTCTCTCAAAATACATCCTGAAACATCCTCAAGTGTATCAAATGTATGTGTACATGAATATCATCCAAAAAATTATCAAAACTCAGTCTAACAAAAGATAAAATATCTAGTTCACGAGTCCCAGGAGTAATGCTGGTGAGTTTTCTATTCCAAAAAACATTCACAAGTACTCCTAGAGACTATGACAATATAATAAATCCATATTTGATATATCCTCCTTATGTACATGTAGTCGGTGATTGAAATATCTGATGTTAATCATAAAGAACCATCATGCCCCTCTCAACTGATCAATGCGTTCATCAATCCTTAGTAGTAGAAATGTTTTCTTTACGGTCACCTAGTTTAGTTGATGGTGATCAACACAAAATCTCAGTCTCCCTTCTTCCATCATAGAGAACTATAATAGGGATTACTAGCGTGAACCATTTGACTGGGAAATTCCCTTCCTCTAGAAGTCCTCCAACATCACCCTCATCTTGTTAATATATGTGGGATCCATAAAATATTTCATTGTAGATAAGATGGCCATCATGGGGGTGTATATAAATATTTAAATCTATCTCTTGTTAGTGATATAAGAATGTAATGTCATTAGGGAGGACTTCCTTGGAATCTACCACCACTGCACGAAACATGAATCTCAATGCATGCAATAGAAAAAGAGTCATGATAACCGTATAGTGTATAATCAGATTCACCCTCTTACATAAGAGTCTATCATACTCTATATGGATACCCATTTCAAACAGAAAGTAATAAATCTACCCATCATAGTGGAATCACTGAATTCACAAACTCAAATATTTTATCTGATCATTAAAAGTAGATAACCCATCCATTCCTAATATAACATGATCAGAAATTATCATTTCTACAAACACATCACAAAAGAAACTCTAACTTCTAAGAGCTAGGTCATATAGTCGGAAGAATTTTTTCATTTAGGAGTCACCTCCAATAGGAGTCTCCAAGAAAATGGGTTGTGCCAAAGTCTCAAATAGAATCTCTATGTGTCAAATCAGATATCTGACAAGAAAGGAGTGGATCAAAAATAGGTATAAATATACTGCAGATATAGTAGAAAAGGCACAGATCACACCTCATATCATCCCTAGAGATTCTAGGTCAGAATCCTCAATCACTATAGTTTTCCCTACCCTAGTCCCTAATCTCCCTGATCCTAGAACACAACACCCAGGTTGGTGGTGGTAACATGTCAAAAACTCTTCCACTTATATACACTCTCTATGATCTTATACCATGTATGCCACCCTACAAACCCAACTACTCATGTCGCTTCTCATTCCATGGTGGCCCATCCACTGGCTCTATATCAACCTCATTTTAGGTTAGCAAATATTGTCATGCTGTCCCCAAATATATCAAGAATATTATTTACTCTCTCTAAAATACCTAGATCCAACATTTGACACATGAACAACATACCCATTGTAATGGTACCACATCCTTGAACAACTCACATTTCATGGTCCCTTTCTATGTCCTCAACTCCCTGATTCCAATGTCTCTACTGTTGTGTGACCACTTCCAAAACCAACTATTTGTGTCTTCTTTATCGAGAATTTTTTGAGTACCATAAAATTATCTTGAACCCCATCATATTTTGGAATTATTATCGGTATCAGGCTAGATTGGATGTCTCTATGTAGTCCTCACTAAATGTTCTGAAACCAAAATAAATGACAATTCACCATAACCATAGAGTACCAAAATAGGTTAGTGAACCATGATGAATTCATAGCCACTGTCATACTACCATACTGAAAATAATGAATCTATTGGATGTGCACATACCTCAACCTATTTATAGAAAATTACTCCTAGAATAGTTTATCAAACTATGACTATGTACGAGTTTCATTATCATTAGGCATGGTCACTAAGCCCCACCATCATCCTACAGATCCATGGGGAAGGCGCAATTCGAGGACAATAATCTAGTTTGTTGGAGTCCAAAAAAAGAAAAAATACTCAAATCACTACCTCAAACCAATTACAGAGTGAATTTAGATTAGGATCACTTAGAACCTAAAGGATCATTGACACTGAAACTCATAATGCAAGATTGGCATGCACACCTCATCTGCTGGTACGACATGTTTCACCATCTTCATGAAAGGTGGTGGTAGGACTGGTGAATCACATGGACATTACAGCTCTTGAATAGGTCCCTTTATCAATGCCTCATCACTTAAGGGATCATCCTTGTGATGATTCTTCTTAATAATAGTTTGAATATTTCATTGAGGTATCGTTAAAATGAAAATAAGCACAATAGTCAATGATTATATCTACACTTATGACTCAAGTAAATTGAAATCAAAACCCATTCCTATATGATGCATGTACCAATTTGTTTCACTACAACCACTTTCTATATGTTCCGAGTCAAAAGGCATGTGATTAGAGACATGGTGTATGGATATGTCATCCACCTCACCAAAAATAGAGTACCAAGCAAGAGAGATGAAATTGAAACACAAAACATTATTTCTCAAAACATATCTCACATACTCTTATTCTATATTAGAACCAACTCTTCTAATACCACTCTATCTTGACATTTTCTAAAGTATTCTGAACCAAAACTACTTTGATCCTTCTTAAAATAAGTAAGGTGCTAGTAACCCATAATTGGTGGGTATATAACACATATGAGAATCCTTAGCCTTATGTTCTTATACACACAAACACATACACAATTCCAAAAAATGATGAAATTTAAAATAACTGATCACAACGAATACATACATCTTAAATTCCACCATCAAAGTATGAAACCAAAGATACTGAAATGGAGGGTTAAATACAATTACATCCGAAGAAACTAAAATAATTCCAATCAGTGAATTAAGGGTGGGATTATCTTAATGTATCCACCATAACATAGCACGGTCATTCTAGATCACTATGATTCACCTAATCTTGGTCCCCCTATGACACCATAAAAAGGATTGAAATTTTCATAGTACACAATACATGAAGGAAAATCGCATGCATGGGTGAGTATAAAATACCAAGTTGGAAACCCTGAAATCACTAATCATATAGAATCAACAATATTTTTCCTCCCATATAAAAAAGTCCAATATAAAATATAAAAATAACATCTAGATATAATCATTGTAGACACACTGCCTCAGGTATGATCACAAATGTATTTTTATCCTAGTATTCCTTCTCGAAGGTTCCATAAAATAGTTTCTTGGGGAAAAACACTCCCCAAGTAAGATATCACTACTAGATTCCATCTAATATTTCTGATCATTGAGTCTATACATATGAATTACACACTAGAAATTTGAAGACATTGATACATAAAAGGGGATCACAACCATGGAAATGGGTTATATAAATAACCCAATATTTATTAACTATTTTTATAGGGGATCGGTACCCACACATTGATTTTACTGATATTACCAAGCTCCCCATATAAGTTAGTGACAATGATAAAGACTATCACTCCGGGTGTCCTGGAAGGATTCCAACAACTCTATGTGATACTAAAGATCATCATACGGGGTAACCATTATATGTATAGGATTTGACTCAATACAAAAACCTTAGGGAACAAATCATCGAAACATACCCTATCGAAACATGTCCCATCTAAATTAGATAAGGTCACCATGACATCTTTTAATAAGCTCATGTGGTGTAATAGAATTTCACTGTATTTCCATTCAGTATAATGTTCTACCTGTGAATCATGACCCATGTCCATGGTTGTGTCGAATTAAATTTTCTATTTCCCACCACATAGTGGGGAAGCCACATGATCTATAAAGAGTTTACCATAGTCACATATTGAGTTTCCTTCCAAGGTGTACATGGTTGGTGGAAGGGACCACACAACATGTAACTCCTCCCTACATTCATGGTATGTATATATTTTAAATGAATTAATGGTCGAAAAAGGACACATGAAATGTGGTAGGAACCACATGGCATGCAATCCTTATATCTATGTGTAAACCCTAGAAACCACTCAAGGGGGTCCCTCATGGCATGTAATTCTAAATTACATGTAGTGTATCATTGGATTTTCCAGAATTCTAGATCTATTTTAAAATTTGTATTCCACTTGATCATCCTCTGATTAGCCAGAAATAAAAATGGTAATCCCGTAACAGGTCCATATGAGACATTTTGTCACCACTATAGCATCCCGCCTTTTTATCACATAAACTTTCATTACATTTTACAAAACCGAGGATCTTTAAGGTTTAGTGTCTTGGAAACCAGGAACTTTAAACATGAAAACATAAAAGATTATTCTTAAACACTTGAAAGGCTTCTCCTCATGTTCATCCTAGGATCATTACTGCATCTCATAACATATGGACATACATCAAAAGAAAGGGTGAGCAGAAGGCCCAGTAAGGGAAACAAGAGAAACATTTTACATGTGAACTTGAGATACTTCAATAAGGTCATGAAAATAACATTAAGGCATGAGAAATAAATCATGAGGAATATCATAATAAAAATAAAATTTTTCATAAATTGAATATGTGGCTACAACATTTAACATAGACAATCATGAACATATCACCAAGGTCCATCCCCAAGGTGTCATTTGAAAATTACCAAGGTTAATCACCAAGATATCGTGAAAATTGTAATCTCTAGTGGTTACATCATTACCCAATGCATTGGAACGCTATCAGGGAGCACCATTAAATTTGCTTTTATTATCATGTGATCCACATATATCATCATCAAACATTTCATAAATAACACATATAGCATAAAATAAATGGGTTTAATTTCATAATCATAACGTTTTAATAACTGCTTTAAAGACATGATCATTACATCACTTTAAACCCACGGAAGGGGAGAGCGGGTTTCATGTATATAAATCCCAAAATTTAAAATAGAAAATTTTGGTATATATGTGAATACCCATATAGAAGAGAGAGATTTGAGTATTCACTTAATAAAATCAAAAGACATTAGAAAAAAGAGAGAGACATTTTGAGACGAAAATTTTGCAGCATAACGACTATGTTACAGGGTTTTAGAAAACATTGAAAATAGAGGGGACATGGGTCAAACATTCATAAATGACCCATAAAACAGTAGAGGGACAGAATATATGTGATTTAAGAACATGGTAATGAAATTTGAAAATATACCATACGAAATGAAGAACATGAAAGGAAGTCAAAAATAATATTTCTCTTATGAAAATTTGGCAGCCTAACAGCGTTACATAAACTTCAACCAAAAATGAATTGATTAGATCAAATAGGGTCTCTCATCATATGAACATATAATATCAGTATGATATATATATAGATCATACCCCAACATAATAAAAAGGAACTTGCAAGACTTGACATGGAATTAGAACTTTTAAAAGGATAAGGGTGAAAGAATCCCTTAAAAATTCAGCAGCCTAACGGCGTCACTTAAACTTCAACAAAAAATGAATTGATGAGATCCAATAGGGTCTCTCATAATATGAACATAAGAGTCCAGTATGATAGATATAGATATCATACCCCAACATAACAAGAAGGAACTTGAAAGAATTGACATGAAAGTAGAACTTCAAAATGAGAAGGGTGAAGAACCACTTAAAAATTCGGCAGCTTAACGGCGCAACTTAAAACATCAAAATACTGAATTGAACAGATCAAATGGGGTCTCTCATCATATGATCATAAAATATCAGTATGATAAATTTATAGATCATACCCAAACATAATAAAAAGGAACTTGAAATACATTACATGATAATAGATCTTGAAAAATGAGAAGGGAGAAAGAATTTGTTACAAAAATTTCGGCAGCCTAACGGCGCCACTTAAAACTTAATAAAAAGAAATAATGAGAGTAATAGGGGATATCTCATTATGTGAACATGAAAAGGGAATTAATATAGGTATAAAAGAACACCCTTTAACCTAAGAACAAGGATCATAAAATAAATTACATAAAAGAGATTTCTTGAAAAGAAAGAGAGAGATCAGATCCCTTACCTTAAAACGTAACTCTTAAAACTCAAAGGTTGGGACCTTGAGGTCTTGGGGCACCTTGGGAGGATTACTTGGGAGGTAATGAGACCAGAACTTAGTTGGGGAAGAGTGTGGAGTCGAATGGATGAGAGGATGGCTTGGTATTTATAGGGAAAGTTAGGGGACAAGGCATTAATGGCCAAGGGACACCTCATTAGTGGTTTTGGAAAAACCATGGGCTTTACCATGGTATTTACCCATGGTATTGGCCACTTGGGACACCTCATACCTTATCTTACTATTCATAAGTCGACCATATTGATTACATACATAATACAACATTTAATGATGTCATTAAACACCTGTAACTTAAAAACTGTATTTTCACTATTCATCGAAAATTCAACTTTCTCAGAAATATCCCAAAATTTCACCTTAACCAAATATCATTACTCTGATTTCAAAAATGGACACCATTTTATAAAAATAATTTTCTAAATATTTTTAATTTATTTTTTTAAATAAATACACTATTCACCGAAAATTCATTTTTTTCAGAAAAAACCTCAAAAATTACCATAACATAATATCGGTGCTCTGAGTTCAAAAAATGAAATCCATTTTATAAAAATAATTTTTTAAATATTTTTAATTTAATTTTTAATTAGAAAACACTATTCACTCGAAAAAACTAATACTTGAATAATAATTTATGAAATCGTTATTTAACCATTTTATTGAATCACATTACTTAATCAAGGTGCCAAGATTATATTAATACTTTCTTTAAGTGATATTACTAATCCATTTGGAAACATTACTAATCATAATCATAAAATCAATATTCATAATTACTATTCATCAAAAATTAAGTTGATTTTATTAGACTCTAAATTTTATACTGAGCATAATTGTAGAAGACAATTTTTTGAATATCATTACACATTTTTAATTATTTAAGGTTTTCATAAACATTTTTAAAATATCCTTTTTCTAAAATTGATCAAAAATATGCATACTATATTTATCCGGTCATTTGAAAATTTATAAACATCATCATAAGAAGAAATCCCAATCTTTATTTAAAACAAAGGATTACACAAGGCAGTTACGGTCTCCGTACATAGCCCCTTATCACACCAGCATAGGACCTAAGTGTAAGGTGTGCTAAGGTGAGAGAATCTGAGGGAGGCTCGGCTAACATCGCACGAGTAGTAATTTGTATCAGTTTGAACTTCTTGCAAAGGTGATTCCGTTCTAGCTTCACACGATGAAGTTCGGCTTGGGTTTGGTCCAGAGCAAAGCCCAGTGGTGCTACCTCCTTCCCAAGTTCTGTTAGATGGTCTTCGATCGGTCCAAGACTACTAGGTGAGGCCATCGAATCTTTATTCGATAATAATTAACCAATATTACTTGTATTTAGAGACAAAAATCAAAACTTTTAGTTTCCAATGGTCATATTGACCAATGGTCATATAATAGTCAAAACCCAACGGTCTCATTTTAATTATACTCATGTTATCAAATGAAACATTTTTTTGAGTATAAAAAACAAAATAAAATAACACATAAATTTAGGAAATAAGATTTATTCAATATTTTGGGTTGTTACAATCTTTCACCCTTAAGAAATTGCATCCTCGCAATTTTTAAAATTGGGTTTTGAAATTTCACTTAAAGTCCCACATCGGAAAAGGAGTCAGTAAAACTATTACTTTAGAAGAAAGAAAGGGAAGTACAAAGGTCACCTGAGTTAACCCATAATAGGATTCCATGGAGGAAACATGGACATGGAAGAAAAAACAAAGGGTCAAGCTCTGGGGGAGAGTGATAGAAAACATGATTAGGAGAAAGTTAACCATAAGAAAATCCCAAACTTATGATGTGTGTAAAGGGTCTTTGATTACCTAGTAGGAAACGTAAACCAACAATGTTTTTTTACGTTCCTTTTCATAATTTTAAGGAATTCATTTACTACATAGAACACAAACATAAGAAAATATACATACCTTCATGTAGAGTTTCATCCTTTAATAAGTTTCTACCCAAAACTAATCTTTTCTCCAAACTACGAGCACTCAAAACTAGTTGGTCTCATCAAAACACAAAAATCATCTTCTAGAGAATCACATAATCCACAAAAGATTAACTATATATTTATTCTATCTTTAAACATTTTCCCAAAAACAGAAAGGGAAAGGTAAAACAACTCTTCAAAAAGAAATAATCCCATAGGAATGGAAACTACTTTTAAATCTTCAAAGTTCCATTGTCCTACCCAAAGTTCATCATAGTCCATTCCATAAATAACGATCCTTAAAATTCATCAAATTAAACAAAACTAATATTGAAACCCAAATACAAGAAGGATTTGATAACCTAGTCTTCTAAAATAAACTTCATTGTTCATCTCCAAACAACATCAACCACTCCTAACATCTTATAACAAAAGTATCTACCCTAAACATATTTTACCCAAGATAGGTTAATCATTCCCATAAGTAACCTAAATTACTATAAGTCCACCATAAATTCATCGATTCTTCAAAATATAAGTCAACCTTACTCCTCAATGAAAATACCATAGTAATATATTTACCTCGATCATATAGGGTCCCCAAAATAGTGAACGTTTTCCAAAATAATTATCATATTTTAATCCCCTAATCATCCCTATCATATTAATACAACAATCGTCACATTTACTATCACATTGGTTGTTGGGACATGTTCTTCCATTTCCCACCATTAACTAAGAAGATAAAGCATAATTAGGGGCTTAAGTACTTAGCCAATAATCATGAAAAGGAACTGAAAGCATATAAGGATAACTTATAGAAGAAAATTATAGCCTAACTTGTGATCCCCTAGGTTCCCATCTAGGTTATCCATTATCATATATTCTTATGTGAATCTTTATTTTATTTTATCTTTTTTACTTTAAAAATGGTTCACACTAAGCTTATGAATTTACCAAAGCATATCCCCCGGGAGTGTCGTAACCAAGAGTGCAGCAAGGCCCGTTGTCATGTACCAGTTCCCGTTCGAGTCTAGCTCAAAGCGGTGTTTTCGGGTTTTACCCCTATGTACATCTGTGCCAGAGCCACCTCTACCTGCTCATATCCAGACAGGGATTTATTTTTTTGGCAACCCCTTACTCAATACCAACCAAAATACTAGGAAGAATTCCTATATTTAAACTTTTCTATAGGGTTCTTACTAGAGTTTTCATATCCTAATTTCCACAAATAACTAAACTATCCTTTGATACCAACTATAGCATCCCACATTTTTATCACATAAACATTCATTACATTTTATAAAACCGAGGATCTTTAAGGTTTAGTGTCTTGGAAACCAGGAACTTTAAACATGAAAACATAAAAGATTATTCTTAAACACATGAAAGGCTTCTCTTCATGTTCATCTTAGGTTCATTACTGCATCTCATAACCTAGGGACATACATCAAAAGAAAGGGTGAGCAGAAGGCCCAGTAAGGGAAACATGAGAAACATTTTACATGTGAACTTCAGATACTTCAATAAGGTCATGAAAATAACATTAAGGCATGCAAAATAAATCATGTGGTATATCATAATAAAAATAACATTTTTCATAACTTGAAGATGTTGCTACAACATTTAACATATACAATCATGAACATATCACCAAGGTCCATCCCCAAGGGGTCATTTGAAAATTACCATGGTTATTCACCAAGATATCGTGAAAATTGTAATCTCTAGTGGTTACATCATTACCCAATGCATTGGAACGCTATCAGGGCGCACACCTAAATTTGACTTTATTATCATGTGAGCCACAAATATCATCATCAAACATTTCATAAATAACCCATATAGAATAAAATAAATTGGTTTCATTTCATAATTATAACGTTTTAAAAACTGCTTTAAAGACATGATCTTTACATCACTTTAAACCCACGGAAGGGGAGAGCGGGTTTCATGTATGTAAATCCCATAATTTAAAATAGAACATTTTGGTATATATGTGAATACCCATATAGAAGAGATATCTTTGAGTATTCACTTAATAAAATCAATGAACTTTAGAAAAAAGAGAGAGACATTTTGAGACGAAAATTCTGCAGCATATCGGCTATGTTACAGGGTTTTAGAAAACATTGAAAAGAGAGGGGACATGGGTCAAACATTCATAAATGACCCATAAAACTATAGAGGGACAGAATATAAGCGATTTAAGAACATCGTAAGGAAATTTGAAAATATACTATATGAAATGAACAACATGAAAGGAAGTCAAAAATAAGATTTCTCTTATGAAAATTTGGCAGCCTAACAGTGTTACATAAACTTCAACCAAAAAATGAATTGATGAGATCAAATAGGGTCTCTCATCATATGAACATAAAATATCAGTACGATAGATATAGAGATCATACCACAACATAATAAAAAAGAACATGCAAGACTTGACATAGAATTAGAACTTTGAAAAGGAGAAGGGTGAAAGAATCTCTTAAAAATTCGGCAGCCTAACGGCGTCACTTAAACATCAAAAAAAAATGAATTGATGAGATAAAATAGGGTCTCTAATCATATGAACAAAAGATTACAGTATGATAGATATAGAGATCATACCCCAACATAACAAAAAGGAACTTGAAAGAATTGACATGAAAGTAGAACTTCAAAACGAGAAGGGTGAAGAACAACTTAAAAATTCGGCAGCTTAACGGCGCCACTTAAAACTTCAAAATACTGAATTGAAGAGATCAAATGGGGTCTCTCATCATATGATAATAAAAGATCAGTAGGATAAATTTAGAGAACATAGCCAAACATAATAAAAAGGAACTTGAAATACTTTACATGATAATAGATCTTGAAAAATGAGAAGGGAGAAAGAATCTGTTACAAACATTTCGGCAGCCTAACGGCGCCACTTAAAACTTCATAAAACGAAATAATGAGAGTAATAGGGGATCTCTCATTATGTGAACATGAAAAGGGCAGTAAGAGGAGTATAAAAGAACACCATTTAACATAAGAACATGGAGCATAAAAGAAATTACATAAAAGAGATTTCTTGAAAAGAAAGAGAGAGATCAGATCCCTTACCTTAAAACGTAACTCTTAAAACTCAAAGGTTGGGACCTTGAGGGCTTGGGGGAACCTTGGAAGGATTCCATCAGAGGTAATGAGACCAGAACTTCGTTGTGGAAGAGTGGGGAGTCGAATAGATGAGAGGATGGCTTGGTATTTATAGGGAAAATGAGGGGACAAGGCATTAATGGCCAAGGGACACCTCATTAGTGGTTTTGGCAAAACCATGGGCTTCCCCATGGTATTGGACACTTGGGACACCTCATACCTTATCTTACTATCCATAAGTCGACCATATTGATTACATACATAATACATCACTTAATGATGCCATTAAACACCTGTAACTTAAAAACTATATTTTCACTATTCATCGAAAATTCAACTTTCTCAGAAATATCCCAAAATTTCACCTTAACCAAATATCAATACTATGATTTCAAAAAATGAACTCCATTTCATAAAAATAATTTTCTAAATAATTTTAATTTATTTTTTAAAATAAATACACTATTCACCAAAAATTCATTTTTTTCAGAAAAAACCCCAAAAATTACCATAACATAATATCGGTGCTCTGAGTTCAAAAAATGAAATCCATTTTATAAAAATAATTTTTTAAATATTTTAAATTTAATTTTTAATTAATAAACACTATTCACTCCAAAAAACTAATACTTGAATAATAATTTATGATCTCGTTATTTAACCATTTTATTGAATCACATTACTTAATCAAGGTGCTTAGATTATATTAATACTTTCTTTAAGTGAGATTACTAATCCATTTGGACACATTACTAATACTAATCATAAAATCACTATTCATAATTACTATTCATCAAATATTAAGTTGATCTTATTAGACTCTAAATTTCGTACTGAGCATAATTGTAGAAGACCATTTTTTGAATATCATTACACATTTTTAATTATTTAAGGTTTACATAAACATTTTTAAAATATCCTTTTTCTAAAATTCATCAAAAATAGGCATACTATATTTATCCGGTCATTTGAAAATTTATAAACTTCGTCATAAGAAGAAATACCAATTTTTATTTAAAACAAAGGATTACAAACGGTAGTTACGGTCTCCTTGCATAGACCCTTATCACACCAGCATAGGACCTAAGTGTAAGGTGTGCTAAGGTGAGAGAATCTGAGGGAGGCTCAGCTAACATCGCACGAGTAGTAATTTCTATCAGGTTGAACTTCTCGCAAAGGTGATTATGTTCTAGCTTCACATGATGAATTCCGGCTTGGGTTTAGTCCAGAGAAAACCCCAGTGGTGAAACCTCATTCCCATGTTCTGTTAGATGGGTTTCGATCAGTCCAAGACTACTGGGTGAGGCCATTGAATCTTCATTCTAAAATAATTAACCAATATTACTTGTATTTAGAGACAAAAATCAAAATGTTTAGTTTCCAACGGTCATATTGACCAATGGTCATATAATAGTCAAAACCCAATGGTCTCATTTTAATTATACTCATGTTATCAAAGGAAACATTTTTGTTGAGTATAAAAAATAAAATAACACATAAATTTAGGAAACAAGATTTATTCAATATTTTGGGTTGTTACAATCTTCCCCCCTTAAGAAATTGCGTCCTCGCAATTTTTAAAATTGGGTTTTGAAATTTCACTTAAAATCCCACATTGGAAAAGGAGTCAGTAAAACTATTACTTTAAAAGAAAGAAAGGGAAGTACAAAGGTCACCTGAGTTAACCCATAATAGGATTCCATGGAGGAACCATGGATATGGAAGAAAAAAAGGGTCATGTTCTGGGGGAGAGTGATAGAAAACATTATTAGTAGAAAGTTAACCATAAGAAAATCCCAAACTTATGATGTGTGTAAACGGTCTTTGATTACCTAGTAGGAAACGTAAACCAACAACGTTTTTGTTTTACGTTACTCTTCATAATTTTAAGGAATTAATTTACTACATAGAACAAAAACATAAGAAAATATACCAACCTTCATGTAGAGTTTCATCCTTTAATAAGTTTCTACCCAAAACTAATCTTTTCTCCAAACTACGAGCATTCAAAACTACTTGGTCTCATCAAAACACAAAAATCATCTTCTAGATAATCACATAATCCACAAAAGATTAACTATCTATTTCTCCTATCTTTAAACATTCTCCCAAAAACAGAAAGGGTAAGGTAAAACAACTCTTCAAAAAGAAATAATCCCATAGGAATGGAAACTACTTTTAAATCTTCAAAGTTCCATGGTCTTACCCAAATTTCATCATAGTCCATTCCATAAATAAAGATCCTTAAAATTTCTCAAAATAAACCAAACTAAGATTGAAACCCAAATACAAGAAGGATTTGATAACATAGTCTTCTAAAATAAACTTCATTGTTCATCTCCAAACAACATCAACCACTCCTAACATCTTACAACAAAATTATCTACCCTAAACATATTTTACACATGATAGGTTATTCATTCCCATAAGTAACCTAAATTACTATAAGTCCACCATAAATTCATCGATTCTTCAAAATATAAGTCAACCTTACTCCTCAATGAAAATATCGTGGTAATATATTTACCTCGATCATATAGGGTCCCCAAAATAGTGAACGTTTTCCAAAATAATAATCATATTGTAATCCCCTAATCATCCCTATCATATTAATACGAAAATCATCGCATTTACTATCACATTGGTTGTTGGGACATGTTCTTCCATTTCCCACCATTCACTAAGAATAGAAAGCATAATTAGGGGCTTAAGTACATAGCCAATAATCATGAAAAGGAACTGAAAGCATATAAGGATAACTTGTAGAAGAAAAGTATACCCTAACTTGTGATCCTCTAGGTTCCCATATAGGATATCCATGATCATATATTCTTATGTGAATCATTATTTTATTTTATCTTTATTCCATTAACAATGGTTCATACTAAGCTTATTAATTTACCAAATCATATCCCCCGGGAGTGTCGTAACCAAGAGTGCAGTAAGGCCCATTGTCATGTACCAGTTCCTGTTAGAGTCCATATCAAAGCGGTGTTTTCGAGTTTTACCCCTATGTACATTTGTGCCAGAGCCACCTCTACCTGCTCGTATCCAGACAGGGTTTTATTTTCTTGGCAACCCCTTACTCAATACTCACCAAAATACCAGGAATATTTCCTATATTTAAACTTTTCTATAGGGTTCTTCCTAGAGTTTTCATATCCTAATTTCCACAAATAACTAAACCATCCTTTGATACCAACTATAGCATCCTGCCTTTTTATCACATAAACTTTCATTACATTTTATAAAACCGAGGATCTTTAAGGTTTAGTGTCTTTGAAACCAGGAACTTTAAACATGGAAACATAAAAGATTATTATTAAACACTTGAAAGGCTTCTCCTCATGTTCATCCTAGGTTCGTTACTGCATATCATAACTTAGGGACATACATCAAAAGAAAGGGTGAGCAGAAGGCCCATTAAGGGAAACAAGAGAAACATTTTACATGTGAACTTGAGATACTTCAATAAGGTCATGAAAATAACATTAAGGCATGAGAAATAAATCATGAGGCATATCATAATAAAAATAACATTTTTCATAACTTGAAGATGTGGCTACAACATTTAACATAGACAATCATGAAAATATCACCAAGGTCCATCCCCAAGGTGTCATTTGAAAATTTCCAAGGTTATTCACCAAGATATCGTGAAAATTGTAATCTCTAGTGGTTACATCATTACCCAATGCATTGGAACGCTATCAGGGCGCACCCTTAAATTTTCATTTATTATCATGTGATCCACATATATCATCATCAAACATTTCATAAATAACCCATATAGTATAAAATAAATGGGTTTCATTTCATAATCATAACGTTTTAAAAACTGCTTTAAAGACATGCTCTTTACATCACTTTAAACCCACGGAAGGGGAGAGCGGGTTTCATGTATGTAAATCCCAGAATTTAAAATAGAACATTTTGGTATATATGTGAATACCAATATAGAAGAGATATCTTTGTGTATTAACTTAATAAAATCAAAGAACATTAGAAAAAAGGGAGAGACATTTTGAGACGAAAATTCTGCAGCATAACGGCTATGTTACAGGGTTTTAGAAAACATTGAAAAGAGAGGGGACATGGGTCAAACATTCATAAATGACCCATAAAACAGTATAGGGACAGAATATAAGCGATTTAAGAACATGGTAATGAAATTTGAAAATATACCATATGAAATGAGGAACATGAAAGGAAGTAAAAAATAAGATTTCTCTTATTAAAATTTGGCAGCCTAACAACGTTACATAAACATCAACCAAAAATTAATTGATGAGATCAAATAGGGTCTCTCACCATATGAACATAAAAGATCAGTATGATATATATACAGATCATACCCCAACATAATTAAAAGGAACTTTAAAGTCTTGACATGGAATTATAACTTTCAAAAGGAGAAGGGTGAAAGAATCCCTTAAAAATTTGGCAGCCTAACGGCGTCACTTAAACTTCAACAAAAAATGAATTGATGAGCTCAAATAGGGTCTCTCATCATATGAAGATAAGATTCCAGTATGATAGATATAGAGATCATACCCCAACATAAAAAAAGGAACTTGAAATAATTGACATGAAAGTAGAACTTCAAAACGAGAAGGGTGAAGAACCACTTAAAAATTTGGCACCTTAACTGCGCCACTTAAAACTTCAAAATAATGAATTGAAGAGATCAAATGGGGTCTCACATCATATGATCATAAAAGATCATTATGATAAATTTATATATCATACCCAAACATAATAAAAAGGAACTTGAAATACTTTACATGATAATAGATCTTGAAAAATTAGAAGGGAGAAAGAATCTGTTACAAAAATTTCGGCAGCCTAACGACGCCAATTAAAACTTCATAAAACGAAATAATGAGAGTAAGAGAGGATCTCTCATTATGTGAACATGAAAAGGGAAGTAAGAGGAGTATAAAAGAACACCCTTTAACATAACAACATGGAGCATAAAAGAATTTACATAAAAGAGATTTCTTGAAAAGAAAGAGAGATATCTGATCCCTTACCTTAAAACGTAACTCTTAAAACTCAAAGGTTGGGACCTTGAGGGCTTGGGGGAATCTTGGGAGGATTCCATGGGAGGTAATTAGACTAGAACTTCGTTGGGGAAGAGTGGGGAGTCGAATGGATAAGATGATGGGTTGGTATTTATAGGGAAAGTGATGGGACAAGGCATTAATGGCCAAGGGACACCTCATTAGTGGTTTTGGAAAAACCATGGGCTTCCCCATGGTATTTACCCATGGTATTGGCAACTTGGGACACCTCATACCTTATCTTACTATTCATAAGTCGACCATATTGATTACATACATAATACATCATTTAATGATGTCATTAAACACCCGTAACTTAAAAAATGTATTTTCACTATTCATCGAAAATTCATCTCTCAAAAATATCCCAAAATTTCAACATAACCAAATATCAATACTGTGATTTAAAAAATGAACTCCATTTTATAAATTAAAATTTCTAAATATTTTTAATTTATTTTTTTAAATAAATACACTATTCACCGAAAATTCATTTTTTCAGAAAAACCCCAAAAATTACCATAACATAATATCAGTGCTCTGAGTTCAAAAAATGAAATCCATTTTATAAAAATAATTTTTTAAATATTTTTAATTTAATTTTTAATTAAAAAACACTATTCACTCGAAAAAACTAATACTTGAATAATAATTTATGATCTCGTTATTTAACCATTTTATTGAATCACATTACTTAATCAAGGTGTCTATATTATGTTAATACTTTCTTTAAGTGAGATTACTAATCCATTTGGACACATTACTAATCCTAATCATAAAATCACTATTCATAATTACTATTCATCAAAAATTAAGTAGATCTTATTAGACTCTAAATTTCGTACTGAGCATAATTGTAGAAGACCATTTTTCGAATATCATTACAAATTTTTAATTATTTAAGTTTTACATAAACATTTATAAAATATCCTTTTTCTAAAATTATCAAAAATATGCATACTATATTTATCCTGTCATTTGAAAATTCATAAACATCATCATAAGAAGAAATCCCAATTTTTATTTAAAACAAAGGATTACACAAGGCAGTTACGGTCTCCTTACATAGCCCCTTATCACACTAGCATAGGACCTAAGTGTAAGGTGTGCTAAGGTGAGAGAATCTGAGGGAGGCTCGTCTAACATCGCACGAGTAGTAATTTCTATCAGTTTAAACTTCTCGCAAAGGTTATTCCGTTCTAGCTTCACACGATGAAGTTCATCTTGGGTTTGGTCCAGAGAAAATCCCAGTGGTGCTACCTCCTTCCCAAGTTCTGTTAGATGGGCTTCGATCGGTCCAAGACTACTGGGTGAGGCCATCGAATCTTCATTCTAAAATAATTAACCAATATTACTTGTATTTATAGACAAAAATCAAAACGTTTAGTTTCCAACGGTCATATTGACCAATGGTCATATAATAGTCAAAAACCAACGGTCTCATTTTAATTATACTCATGTTATCAAATGAATCATTTTTGTTGAGTATAAAAAACAAAATAAAATAACGCATAAATTTAGGAAACAAGATTTATTCAAAATTTCGGGTTGTTACAACCACTTTATGGATTCCAGCCACAAAATTGAATATGGAAACCTTTCTGTTGTGTCTCTAGATCTGAAAATTTCAAAACCCTCATTAAAAATGTTGATCTAGTTCTATTCCATCATTGATGTTTGATCCCATAATTAACCTGAACACTAATTTTTAGTATGAATCTATATTTCCAAGAAACATTTTTCTAATGATGGATTTTGTGGTATTCATAAAACTCTGGACCAAAGGAATTTCCCATGATGAATGAATTACGAGGGAATAAATTCATAAAATACATCCATGTGGAATAGAACTTGGACGATGTTCATGTTGCACTCGATTATTTGTTGTTAGAATGACAATTGAATTGATATAAAAAATCAATTTTAAAAACCACCCAACCATGGATAAATATCTCATGTTCCCACAAAACACATGATCTTCGAATCAATTCATTAGTTGAGTGATTCATGTACATCATAAGTGTAATCTAATGTGTAAAATCCATATAAAACAAATTTTCTAGCTCAATATTGATCTATATTGGATGAAGAATTATTCCACATCATTGTCATTGGTACGATCCTCAAATCCTATAACACATCTATCGATTAACCATGATCAACTTGTTGTTTTTTTAAGAGAGATCCTCTAAATCTCTATCTAATGACTCCATGGTTATATGGATAACCATTATATTTCCTCATAGCCTTTTATTTATTGGAAGAGTTATATTCATATAAATTTTATTAAGTATATTATTATAATTTATTTAAATATTTAAATATTCACCTATTATTTTGCCCAACCAAACCACCTGATGATCTACAAGGTTATATGATGTCTAGGTTAAAACCCGCACTCTAAAATAAAAAACAGCCTCATATTTATAATAAAAAAAACCTCTATGGTTTATTCTATTTTTTCCAGAAAATTTTCCATGCGTGATATTTCATATATTTAATATATTTCTTAAATTATTTTTAGTCTCACTAGGCCTCAATATCTCATTCTGTCATAGATCTTAGCCCCAAAATTTATGAATATAATATTATAAATTAATACATGGAAAAATCATATTTAGTATACATAATTTTCAATAAATATAGAGTAATATAATGATAGAGATGAGGATGATATAAAGAATAGAAGATATTCGAAAAAGGGGGTAGAAAAATAAAATATATTTTTGAAAAATTATAATGAGATGCATAAATATAAAAAATATATCATTTTTCCAAAATTTGTGGAATATTATTATAGTGATGTGGAAGCTAAAAACTCTAGTGATTTTTATACTAATAAGATTATTATTGAAAAATTGGTTAATGATATCTTTGTAATTGGTAAAAAATAATATCAAAATAAGAATTATAAGAGTACCAAAAAAGGTTGATTTTTAAATTATAATTAATAGAATACCACTAAAAGATCGATAAACATGAATGATAAAAATAATATGTTGAGTATAGAATATATATCAGCACAAAAATATGAGATATTTCTTGAATAAATATCCAAGTGGTCAAAAGAGATCGATGAAATAATGAAATTACATAAATTTGATAAAAACAATACTCCAAAAACATGAATATATTTTGAGGTTTAATTATTAAGAGTATTAAATGTCCAATTGAAACTTGTTGAATGAATTAACAGAGTTGAAAATATCAAAATATATATTTTAAAAGATGAAAAAAGTTATATGATATGTGAAAATTAAAATGATGTCAAAAGTTCATCCTCATAGGTTAATAATAATATTAAAAAATTTCCTAAAAATAATTATGCTAACATGGTCATTTATGAATCCAAAAATAGTAGAATAAAAGTTTATGGACCCTATAATAATAATTATATATTTTTGTTTTGTTATCAAGAATTGAAATTATTATAATCTTGAGGATATTTTTAGTTTTTATTTTTGATAAATGAGTCATAGCTCATACATAACCACTCATTTATTCAAATCTATGCACTTTTACTCAATATCAAATTTATCACAATATAATACTTTTAAAAGAAAACATATTCTCTTTTGATGAAAAATCTTAAAAAATTTGTTTCCAATCCCATCCTTCTCTATACTCATCTGTAAAGACATATGAAAATATTTTAAAACATGTAATGAGAACAAAAATCCCAATAAGTGACATATAAGGATAAATTCATTATTATAGTGAACATGAAAACCCAATAAAACATTTTATTAAAAACATAAATTTTCAAATATAAAAAGAATCAATTTTCATAAAAATATTCATTATCATACCTTTTATTGTCAAATGATTTCCATGAAAAATAATTGCAATGTCATGTAGGTTCCTTGGGACATGATTATCATATATTCATTACATTTCACATTTAATTACCATTTCAAATGGAATAACCAGGTGTTCGACTTCTAATATAACTCTCTCAAGATCATAATCAATAAAAAATTCATTATAGATCTTTGTGGGCACACCAATAATATTATATATAATGGTATCAACTAGGATTTATAATGGGTATTGACCCTTAATAAGTAATTTTTTGTGAAATTATCATGAATTAAACTCTTGAAAAATATTTTAAACCCATGTGAAAACACTTTTAGAATCGAAATATCTTTTTTCTCTAAAAATCACCATTAAAATCCAATAAAAACACACTTAATAAAGAAAACATTTCTTCAAAAATAAAAAATTAAATTTCCAATGGAATAATAAAATCATTGAAGGATCATGAAGGTGGTAAAATATTCTCATTTTGTAAATGTTAAAAAAAATATTCCTTTAGAATTTCTGAGAAATAGTAGAAACATAACCTTCAAAAGAAGGATTTTGAAATAATGTCCCTTCCCTTGAGTCTAACTCATAAAGTGAAATTATTTTCTTCCTAAAGAATAAACATATGATAATTTATACCTGTTCAATAAATTTTTTCATGATCATTATTCATTTATTTCATTTAATAACATGTAATATTCAATTACTCTCATAATCAATTCATAATTTTTATGATATTCAGTTCATATGTCCAAAACGAATTTGGTATATAAAATATGGACAAAGTGGTAATTATTCCACTATATATAGAATAATATTCATTAATTAGATATCAATTTTAAACAGAAATTATATTTTAAATCCATCCAATCAACATGGTCATAGAATATCAACTATTTTTCAATCACGGAGATGATATTTCATACGCCCACATGAGTAATGTTTCCATTTCTCAATGATCATCATCGAAAAAAGATAAATATTATTTTATCATTACAAAATGAAAATAATATCAATAATATCATATTATTTTATTACCCATATATATACTTCATCTATGTGATTGGGTGATGAAAAACAAATCGCATCACTTCATGGAGTTCGTATCCACATGTATGTAGGAATGATGGGTTGTTATGTGGTAGTTCATCGTACACATAAATGATGGTTTTATTTCCCATTTTATAGAATTGAAGACATATATATGATGTAATATTAACTGAAAATCACCCCACTATATTGAATATAATTATTTTATTATATAATCGTGGTTAGGGAATATTTCAATGAGGAGGAAGAATAAATAAACCTGAAACGCTTAATTATAAATGATTCATGTTTTTTAGACAACCACTTTTATTTGCCTGAATGGACCTAAGGCCTTCATTTTTATTGATTTTTTGATAAACCCCATTTTAAGGAATGACGGGGTACCCTTATGAGGCCCATAGGCTAAGAGATTACATGGACCATAGGATTAGGAGATTACGTGACCACGAATGTCTTAGGGAATTAAACCAAACTATCTACAAGGAACTGCCACTCTCCAGCATCCGCATCTTGATAGTAGCTCTCCACCCTTTCATGACCATCTGGCTAGGCTTCCCGTGCAAGCACAGGCTAGTACGGATAGCATAGCCAAACCCTCTCATTCTGGCAATCCATTTTTCTCTTCTTTGGTGAGTGCACCTGCTCTGAATCCTCTTCTAGGGATGCTCCTTTTTTGTAATGTGTGTAGGGCCTTCATTCATGTAGCCCGAAGGCCTTGGGTGGCCCTAAGGTCTTAAGGTGGTTTGAAGTCCTTGAGAATCAAGTGGCCTGAAGGCCTTGGGTGGCCCAAAAGCCTTGCAGGACCCGAGGACCAAACTGGTGGCCCGGAGGCCCAGATGGATGAATAGTTCTAGCTACTATAATACCGAACAGTGCCTGCTATAATACTGCTACAGTGCCGCTACAGTGCGAGCTATAGTGCCCAGAAATATGCCTTCACCCAGATTTGATCTCAGGTCTCTTGGATGCACCAAGAGAGTCCTCACCAACTGGGTTGAGGCTCCTGTGAAACCACTTTTATTTGTTATCATAAGAATAATTTGGATGATGTTATGCATAATACATGAACTCTATAATTATGGAATGGATTATATGAAGGAAATAGTGTTGGTATTTTATAATCCAAATGGGCTTTGATATGTTAATGATTAGGAATAGTATGTTCCTTACTTGGACAACCACTATATTTAAACCATTGTCTTTTGGTTTTAAACCATTTTAAACCCCTTTATCTTTAACTATGAGAAAATAGATTTTTTTACTTTTGAGGGTAAAATAGTTACTATAAAAATAAAAAAGAATAATAAATGTAACATTTTTTATTTTTAAATCTCGATCATAGTATTTTTTTGAAATTTAAGATTTTTAAAATTATTATATCATTTTATAAAATCTTATTTTCTATAAAATTTCCATAATGTAATAGTTTATAAATTTTCATTACAATGACTATAAAATATAAATATGACACTTATAATTTTAAAAAATTATTCTAGTACATGACTATCAAGTCATGTTAATCTTTAAAATGAATAGATTACATTAATTATCAGTGATAATATTTATTTTAATACTTCTAATATCAATTATTTGATATTTCATTAAATTGAATAATTATTGTGTCACCGTTTTGGAAATATGTTGGTTAATTATTTCTTGACTATAAATTAATATTATATTTTAATGATGAATATGTATTTTTTATATTTCAAAATAATATTCATAGTTAAACATATACTCTAAATAAGACCTTATTAATAGGATCACACTTATTAAAAATAAGAGTGTGACATGTTTGACATTTATTTAAATGAAATAAAATAAAGGTAATAATCCTAAAAAAGTGTCCCTAAATGCTCATAAATTAGACCCTTATATGATTATGGTAGTGATAGTGTCATAAAATAAGATTTTAGTAAGTGGTTGGATGATCTAATGGTGATTATATTTTAATTTGATAACGAATATTACAAGATTTACCCTATACTATAGTAAACCAAATTACTAAGTTTAATATTTTTATTATCAAGAAATAATAGGAAGTTATTTAATAAATTTGGATCCAATGATTCAAAATAAAAAATCAAAATTTCCAAATTTATAACATTGAAGTTGTATATTTTAATTTACAATTAAACAAAAAAACACAATGAAAACCAGTTTTTCGTAAAAACATCCATTCCTATAATAAAGTGTTTTTATAATAAATTCAAGTATAAAATATTTTTTAAAAACCAAAATTGGATGAATTGAAATAAAAAATTAACTAATATAAATTTTAAACTAATACAAACCCTATTTATGACTTGTAAATTGTTTAAAATGATATACAATTTTAAAAAAGAATCAGCATATTTTTTTATTGATTGAAAAAATTACCATTTCAAAAAAGCATAAAAAATTGATGATAATTTTGAAATGATAATGTCAAAAATAAAATTAATTATTAAAAATAAAATTATAACTTCTACTAAAAAATCGTAACATTTAATCAAAAAATAGAAGACATTTAATTTTTGAAAAAAAACATATTTTTTACAAATAAAATGAAATTACTAAAAATGGTGGTATTTTTTTAAAAAAAATAATAAAGTAATGCGTAGTTGGGAATTAATATTTATGTCTTGAATCTATTATTCCTATTTATACTCACCTATTTAATTCCTCTGTTATAACGGTCAGAGGTAAATAATAACATTTTTTGTTTATTTAAACTCGATGTGTCTTAACTTGTATAATATTGAACTAAGAGATAAATTTTAAAATAAATGGACATTAAATTTACTTCATTTAAAAATTTCATCCTCACAGTATGATCTTGCTCTTGGTAACTAGGTTTCAACTATTAAAAATACCTTTTATATAATCCCACATCAAAAAAATTATTTACAAATATTCCACTTGATATGAGAGAAATGGAACAACAATGGTCATCTGATATAACACATAACTATGCTTCAAAATATGATAACATTTGTGGGATGTAAAAACATGGATATGAAAGATAAAACTAACACCCATGTATTTAAAGGGAGTTATATAGAATTTATTTATGAGAATTTTAATCATCACAAAAAAATATGTGATGGGTTAAAAGTCCATTCATTTCTTAATAAGAAAATTAAACAGATAATGTTTATATTTCAAAAATAATCTTCCTATAATTTATTAATACTTTTACTACCAAAACTATAAACATAATGAAATATACATACATTTAAGGAATTATTTAATTCATTTATTAATTTACACCAAAATGTCATCTTTTCCCCTAAATGATGAGTATTTTAGATGGATTTTTCTTGTCTAAAGACTTCGCATAATTTTCTACATAATACAAAATACAAAAAATTATAAATATCTATTCCTCATATCATTATTCATTAAATAAAATACAAATGGGTCATATAGGATAAGTTCATTCCCCAAAAATAATTAAACCATTATATGATAAAAAAATTAATTTAATCTCAAAAATTCAACCGAAATACCCAAAGTTAAACATAGATCATTCTATAAAAATCTATCCATAAAATTAAAAAACATATTTACAATGATTGAAACCCAAAAATTAGAAGGATTTTATCACGTAGGCTTCCAAAAAAATTTAATATTTATCTCCACATAATATTAATTACTCTTAAAGTATTACACCAAAAATGAAATTACATAAATAACATTATCTCTATGATATACAAACCATTTTAATAAATAACATGACTCACCATAAATTCAGAATAAAATCTTATATTCTTCCAAAATATTTTTTATTATTTATTTCTCATATAAAATCCCTTATTATTTTGTTTGTATCAACCCTATAATGATCCCCATAAGTAGAGTGTTATTTATTATAAATAACATTAATAACTTAATACATAAATCAATTTTGAATCCTATGGTTAAAAATTTGATAAAATATGTGTTCCAAATTTATAATAAACCAAAATTAAATCAATAATAAATGTCTCTAACAATATAATTAGTCATCATAAAACTTCTTGAAATTAATAATTAATAGGTGTTTATAAGATGTTAAACTTACGATCAACTTAAAAATTATTATACCTTGATGGTATCCATAACTCTTAAGATAACATTAAAATCTCCAATATTGTAAAACCCCTATTATAATACCATCTATAAGGACCCACCATTAATCATTACATATTCTAGTGTCTTTGAATAATAATTAACATTCTTATAATACCAAGGATATTTTTAAAGTTATTGTTTTATATAATTAGGACCAAAATCGTACATAACTACTCAAACATTACAATTTAAACACATATAATCAATATTCATTTTTTACAATATGAAACTTTTTAAAAAATATTTCTTTTTAGGTCAAATCATCATTGATTTTATCTTCATCCCCTTCCTTTTTCCTACTCTTCATTAAATTACAGTGAAAACTATTTATAATGTTTAAGGAGAAAAGTAATATTATTAAGGAAAATAAAATAAGAAAACAATTAGTACATTTAAAACCTAGAAATATTATTAATTATCATTACATTAAAAATATATTTTCATAAAAAAAGTGAATGGCTTTCCTTAACAATCATTATCCAGCCTCTTTAAGTAAATATATTTCAATGAAAACTCATTTGTGAGTATATAAAATTCATGTAGGTTCCTAGGGACATCACTAACATTAAACACTTATAGAACCCTAACAAGAAATCATACAAATTGGAATAACCATTGATTTTAATTCCAATATAATTATCTGGAGAACATAATCATTAATTAATTAATTAGAGAACTATCTGTGTAGAACCATTTTAAAAGATATAAAGGTTTAACCAGTGACCTATAATGGGGATAAACCCATTGTAAAAAAACTCATATACCATATCATGAATAAAAATAATGAAAACCGCTTTTAAACCCATCTAAAATACTCTTTTGGATATCAAAGTACCAGTTTTTCATTAAATATAACTTTAAAAATCTATAAACATTAACCATAATAATGAACCCATTTTCTTGGAAAAGAACCATGTTAATATATAAAAGAAAATGAAAATAATTGAGGAATCAAGACATCATAAAAATATTCTCATTATTTATATTTTAAAAACATACCTTTAGAATTTTGTAATAACACTTGATATAGTATATTTAAAATATTTTTGTCATGACCCGTTCTCAGGGCCTCTGCCGTGACAACCCCAAGCCCATCTTCCATAGGCCAGGGGCTGTCGACTAGCACCAAAGGAGTAAATCCCGATAAAAAGGGAAGGAAATGCCTTTATGAAATGTAAACACACATAGCCAGAGTACAATAAGAAGAAAAAACT